>JAWDJE010000002.1:41582500-43982500 GCA_035047345.1 Bradypodion ventrale | reverse complement strand
GCAGCTCCCCAGCCAGCAACCAGGTGCGGGTCAAGCCCCGGTGATGAGCTCTACGTCGGTCGTGAGCTCCGACGCCCCCAGTGGGCCGGAACCCCCGGTGGGGGCGGCCCGCGGGGGTGCAGCATGTGAGTATACGGTGCAAGCGAGTACATCCACACACATTCCCAATCTAGGGGGGGCCTTTCAATGGCCTTGGCCTCGCGCGGGTGGTGCGGGGGCCACGCTGTCGGCGACCCACCCGGCGACGACGACTGCCACCTTGGGCACTGGGGTGGGCATTGGTCCTTACACTGCAGGGAATGTTATGGGGGTGGCTGGGTTAGCTCAGGCCCCTTTTACCAGGCCGGCTGTCCCCTTTTCGGCTTTGCCGACGGCAGGGTATTCCTTGCCATTGGGTGATCACCTGGCACAGGCCACTAAGGAAAAGATATGGCGAGGGGAGTACGTAGATATCTTCTCACTCCTGAACAGAGAGCCTACCAAGGAGGAAAGGGAGGGTCAGGATGAGAAGGACCAGGAGCAGGCACGCCGCCGTAAGCCGCCGCGTACCTGGGCCAATTGGCTCCCCGCTTATTTAATATACATGGCGGTATATTTGAGGGCGCGGCCGGATTTAGCTATTCCCATGGTCCAATATTTGGACAACATATATAGGGCGATGGTCGATTTCCCGGGCCCCTCATGGCTAGCATATGATGAGGAATTCCGTATGAGGATTCCCCTCCACCCCGAGATGAGATGGGATGAGCCGTGCCAGAGGCTGTGGCTTTTGTATATGACACCCACACGCCCTGCCCCAGGGGATAGATACCATTGCGGACATGCGGTCCAGCGAGCAGCTCCAGCGCAGGCTACCCGCCAGGCGGCGGGGCAGGGGGTTCCAGCCCGCCTGCTGTGCTGGACTTTCTTGTCAAATGGTTCCTGCAATCGAAAGAACTGCAGGTATAAGCATGAGTGTCCCACATGTTCTGGTCCCCACGCAGCCTCTGCTTGTCCCAGGCCTGGGGGGGCGCGAGGCAGAGGGAGGGGTGGACAGTGGGCTGGCAAGGCTGCCGCGGATGGAGCTGGTTCTCCAAAAGGCCCCCTCCCCAATTAAGGTGGACATGCTGGAGCGCTGGCTCGCATCGTACCCGAAGGGGGAGGACAGGGAGTATCTCCTTCAAGGTTTTCAGCAGGGATTTCGTATCCCTTTTATGGGCGATAGGTCCCCTCAGGATGCTCCCAACCTTTTATCCCTCAGAGGAAGGGAGGAGGTTGCTGCGGCCAGCATTAAAAAGGAGTTAGATGCGGGCAGGGTCGCTGGACCTTTCCCCGCACCCCCGTTTCCAAATCTTAAGGTCTCGCCACTGGGTTTGGTCCCCAAAAAGTCCCTAGGTGAGTTTCGCCTTATTCATCATTTGTCCTACCCAGCCGGCCGATCGGTCAATGATGCTATCCCTGATGACCTTTGTTCAGTCAGGTATACATCGTTTGACCATGCGCTGCGCATGGTGCGCTCGTGTGGCCCGGGTGCCCTGCTGGCCAAGTGTGACATTAAGTCGGCTTTTCGCCTCTTGCCAGTGCACCCGGGCGACTTTGAGTTGCTGGGTTTTAAATTTAAGGGGGAATATTATTTTGATAAGGCCATGCCTTTTGGCTGCTCCATATCATGCTCGGCTTTCGAGCGTTTTAGTACCTTCCTGGAGTGGGCTTTCGTCCGCAGGTCAGGGTCCCGGTCTGTAGCCCATTACCTGGATGACTTTTTATTCGGGGGTGAACGGGGCTGGGACACGTGCGCACGTCTCCTCAACACATTTCAGACGCTAATGGAGGAACTTGGTGTCCCTTTAGCGCCCGAAAAGACCGAGGGCCCATCGACCAAGCTAGTATTCCTGGGGGTTGAGATTGACACAGTAGTGCAGGCTTCTAGGTTGCCGGGTGATAAGGTGTCCAGGATAGTGGCCCTTATCTCGGAATTGCTGGCCAAGCGTAAGGCATCCCTGAGGGAACTGCAGGTGCTACATGGGCACCTTAATTTTGCTTGCAGGGTGGTCGCACCGGGCAGGGCTTTTGCCCGGCGCTTATGCGACGCCATGGCAGGGTTATCCAGGCCCCACCACAGAGTCAGGCTTACCCGGGGTATCAGGGCAGACATGTTTGTCTGGTTGCAATTCCTGAGGGAGTTCAATGGGGTCTCATTTTGGAGGTCTGACCTCCTGGCATCCCCCAATTTTCAGATCCAGTCTGATGCCTCAGGATCCCTGGGTTATGGGATGTACTTCAATGGGAAGTGGGCCTATGGTGGGTGGCCACCGGCATGGGCAGGCACAGGTCGCCTGCGGGATCTCACATACCTGGAATTTTTCCCTATTCTGGGGGCTTTGATGCTATGGGGCGAACAGTGGGCTAATTCGGTGGTGCATTTCTGGTGTGACAATGCTGCTGTTGTACACATTGTCAATGCACAGACTTCCAAATCGCCCAGGGTTATGGAACTAGTGCGCCATTTTGTGCTGCGCTGCTTGCGCCTCAACGTCTTGTTCAGGGCCAGGCATGTCCCAGGGATTAATAACGATATTGCTGACGCTTTGTCCCGCCTGCAGATCTCCCGGTTCCGCGCCTTGGCCCCGGATGCGGAGGAATTTCCCTCGCCACTCCCGGACGAGATGTGGACTATTGGCAAGGAGAGGTGAACCGGGCGATTGGCCTGTCACTAGCGCCACGCACGCGTAAGGCGTATCAACAAGCATTCAATTCGTACAGGGCATTTGCTAATCAATTTCTCTTGCCAGAGACCTGGCCTATCCCGGTGGACCATGTTCTGCGGTTCATGGTTCACCTGCATGCACAGGGCCTCGCACCTCGCACCATAGCATCCAAGCTCTCAGCGTTGGCTTTTATGGCCAAAGTGGGGGGTCATGTGGATACCACCTCTGACTTCCGGGTGAGACATGTTTTGGAGGGGTGGGTGCGCGAGCGCGGGCGTTGCCCGGACGACCGGCACCCTATTTCCCCAGGGGTTCTTACCCAGTTGGCCCGGGGCTGGCCAGGCCTCTGTTTTGATCATTATGAGGCAGCCCTTTTTCATGCAGCCACAACGGTGGCATTTTTTGGAGCGCTCCGCGTCAGCGAACTCGTGATGCTGTCTAAGGCGGATGCAAGTGGTAGGGCACTGGAACTCGAAGATGTCTATGTTGCCAAAGACTGGGCCCAGTTGAGGATACGCTCCTCTAAAACAGATCAGCATGGCGTAGGCAGTGGTGTAAGACTGCTACGTTGTTCTTTGGCAGACATCTGTCCGGTTGGTGCCCTACAGGAGTACCTGGCACTGCGTGGCATGCACCACGGCCCGTTTTTCTGTCACCAAGATGGGTCTCCCCTTACTAAATTTCAGTTTTGGAAGGTGACAGCCAGAGCCCTCGCCAGGGTGGGCCTACCAGGTGCCCGTTATGGCACACATTCGTTCCGTATTAGTGCAGCCTCTACAGCAGCTGCTTTTGGGTACTCTGGGGCTGACATACGCAGCATGGGGAGGTGGGGCTCGCAATGTTTTCAGTTTTATGTGCGCCCACTCCCGCCATGAGTACCAATCCAGTCACCTTACCGCCTTTTTTCTCGATTTTCTTACAGACCCTTGGTGTCGTATTACACCGGTGACAGTATGGCTGGTGGGCCACAGCTATGTGCACAGGGCAGCGCGTTACACTGCGGCGACAGAGTGGGGACCCCGACTGGGACTGGGTGACCACGCCAGTCTTGCATGGCATGGTAAGCCTGGGATGTTATGGCGGGAGCTGCGGCCTTTCCTTTTTTCTGGCCTGGGTGCTGACCCGCCTGACATTCTAATTATCCACCTGGGGGGCAATGATTTGGGCCAGGTCACCGGCTTATCGCTCAAGCATGCGATTTGCGAGGAACTCGCCTACTTGCATTATGTCTGGCCTGCCACAACCCTGGTTTGGTCGGACATTGTTCCGCGCCATTCTTACAGAGGGGGCGTTAACCTCCTGGCCCTTGACCATGCTAGGCGCGCGGTCAATAAGGCAGTGGCGCGGTTTCTTGCCACCAGGGCTTGGGGACGGGTTAGTCATCACCCCGATATTAGTCTACAAAATTATGACTTGTACGCAGGGGATGGGGTCCATCTGTCGCGAGGAGGTATGGACCTCCTGTTGGGTGATTGGCGAGCAGGCCTGTTGACCGAGCTGACGGTCTGGGGGGGGGGCGTCAGGTCTTCTTTGAAGCCCCTCCGTGTGGCGGGTAGCACTGGTAAGGTAAACAGTATGACCCACAAGTATCCGGCAGGTTCGCAATTGACTGGACAACACTAGACAGGAATAAATTAGTTAAACGTTGTCCGGTCAACGACGAACCAGGCGATGGGGTGATGACGATTGCTAACCAGCATGCATCACCCCTGTGATTTCACGGATACGCGTCAGAGGGTGGGGTCATAAGTTAGTTATTGACTACGGTCAACAATTTGTTTGTTGTCAACAAACAAATTGATACAAAATTGATACATTGTAACCAATTGCCGTTGGCAATTTTGGGGTGGTACCTTACCAGTGTTACTTCGGCCTGCTTGCCTTAGGAATTATGATTGGTCGTTTTACCAATACAAATTTATAATTCGGACTAGGGCATTGAATCAATAAATGTGGCCCTATGCTGTTATCCACTTTCAATGTTGTCTGTGTCCGTTATTGGGGGGGTGCGCCTGCAATGCAAGCGCGGCGCCAAAATGGCCGCCGCGCCCTTTGCGGCCCCCCCCACAGGACAGAGAATCCGGGTAGTTAGGGGCGTGGCCAGCTCCCTTATAAAAGGGGTGGCCACGAGGCAGCCGAGCTGCCATTTTACCTCAGCGACGGAGCGGAGAAGTTTTTCCCCTCCACCCCCTCCCTAGTTAACAGTGTGATATTATGGTCGCTTCGGGGCCGGGTGGGAATTTTTGGTTGGGACCCATATTGGCTCCGGGTCCTGGCTTTTTTGCCCATCCCACACTGTTGCTATGGTTTGATATAGGGGTCTTTCTGTGTTCCTACTGTTGACTTTGGTCACATTGGCGGGTAGCACTGGTAAGGTAAACAGTATGACCCACAAGTATCCGGCAGGTTCGCAATTGACTGGACAACACTAGACAGGAATAAATTAGTTAAACGTTGTCCGGTCAACGACGAACCAGGCGATGGGGTGATGACGATTGCTAACCAGCATGCATCACCCCTGTGATTTCACGGATACGCGTCAGAGGGTGGGGTCATAAGTTAGTTATTGACTACGGTCAACAATTTGTTTGTTGTCAACAAACAAATTGATACAAAATTGATACATTGTAACCAATTGCCATTGGCAATTTTGGGGTGGTACCTTACCAGTGTTACTTCGGCCTGCTTGCCTTAGGAATTATGATTGGTCGTTTTACCAATACAAATTTATAATTCGGACTAGGGCATTGAATCAATAAATGTGGCCCTATGCTGTTATCCACTTTCAATGTTGTCTGTGTCCGTTATTGGGGGGGTGCGCCTGCAATGAGGTCTGTGCAATTTAATATCTCCCATTTCATCATACTCCCAGGCTATTTTGAATATATCTACATTTTCTTCTAGGAAAATGAAAAGTTAGAGAAGAGCGTATTTCCACCCTTGAAAATTGTTATTAATTATGAATGTGTCTTTGACATGATGTGTGTGTTTTTTAGAATAAACTTCCTTCAGTTTTTTTTTAAAAAAATAAAGAATCTGAACCTGAGAAAAACCATCATTTTGAGTATCAAGATCTCTTGGCATTTGAAGGAATTGTATGGCTTGAGGCTGAGACCTAATGAAATGTAAAGGAAAAGCATATTGGGGCACCTTATCACCAAGCTATGAGCTCCATGGTGGTCGTCATCATGGTCATGGTCATGGGATACTTGGGTATCTTGTCTGATTCCTAAGGCTAAGCAGAGTTAGACCTGATTAGCATTTGAATGGAAATCCTCAAGGATCCTCAGGTAGACTAGTAAAGAAACCTGACAAACATCTGGAGAGTTGCTGCAAGTCAGTGTTGAAATTACTGACCTAATGGGGCCATTGATGTATCTCAGTGTAACACAGATTTATGTGTTGCTATAAAATGCTGGGCAGGTGGCTAGATACAGTCAGACTGAATCCCTTTTTAACTTTCCATTGGCCTATAGCCTGTCCTTCTGAAAATTTACTCAGAAGCCTACCTATGTTCAACTTGCAAAAACTGGAGCCCTTAAACTGGAGGGGTGGGGGTAGGGGTTGAGGGTTGACTGAAGCTTATCAATATGCTCAAATGGTAGCTGAATTGTTGGAGCTTTAGTAAATGTATGGACCTTATTCTTCATAAGGACTATGATTATTTTCTCTGCCCTCAATTGCCCCTACATGTAGGACAGGGTGTACTGGCATAGTTTATGCAGATTTCCTCCCACAGCCATTTGGTTTTCTTTGCCTGTGCTTGTCTCCCGAACGCCACTTGCTCTCTTAGTCTCTGCATGTTTTAATACCTTTTAACCTTCTCTTTTGGAGATCTCTCAATTTTTTCTTGTACAATCTTGAGTTCTTCTAAAACGTGCATTCTGTTTGTAGACTAATAATAGCTTGACGTCTTGACTAGGATTTAATGTTATATTTTCCAGCTTCCTTATCTTAGCTTGTGGGGTGGGAGGTGGGGGTGGAGTGGACAGGAACCCACAAAAAATCCTTACTTATTGCTGTCTTTAAAATACAGATAAAAATATAGCCATTTCCAGAAAGCAGACTTTCGTGTTCAGGGAATGAAGAAGCAGACGAGTGAAGTAGTGAAATTCAGCTCTTTATTAGTGGGGGTTTGAACACAGTTCGAATGGGGCAAAACTCAGACTTATATACACTATAAACAGTAACAGTAACAATAATACAACAAGCCCATTGGCTAACAGAGTGTACACATTTTCGATCCACTTATTTGCATAAGAATAGATACATGAGAAAAGATATATTCTGCTCCTGTCAGAAAACACAGTTAACATACATAACACAGACAGACAAAAGATTCTGCTATGACATTGTATATTATCGGTATCTTTTATTTAAATAAGTATTTGGGAACTGGTGCTGGAAGTGTAGAAAGATAATGTTTTCTGCTCAACCAAAAAATAAAAAAAATTCCAGAGTGGACTGGAGAATTCAGAAGCACATATAGATCTCTTCTAGCAAGGCATAAAATTTGCAGTTTACCCTAGACCAGTGATAGCAAACCTTGGCATTCCAGGTGTTCTTGGACTTCAATTCCCAGAAGCCCAGGTCTCTGTGAATCCACACTATGTAAACCAATTTGTGTGGATTCACAGAGACTTGGGCTTCTGGGAATTGAAGTCCAAGAACATCTGGGGCACCAAGGTTTGCCATTATGACCCTAGACTATACTAAGCTCTAACATCTTGTGCTGGATTGCCTTTAAAGATCAGTCCTACCCCTGAGATATTCACTTCAGATGATGGTTTTTGGTGATGAGCAATAATAACAGGGAGTTAAGGAACAAAGTTATGAGTGACAAATATATTTGAATATACTGTCCCACCACCTGTGTTGAAGTCACATTCAAATGCCAGTCTAATTAACTTCTGGCTTTTTTTTTGTTCTTCATAGACAGCAACATGTTTTAGGGTGGCCTTGGATCAATGACTACTTTAGCTCATGTGCAGTCCTCAACTGACATATTGTGAAGCTCCTTATATCTCAAGGAGACATCACAACCCAACTGAGGCCTCAGAACCAATTAGCTGAACTTTAGGTAATGGTGAATTGGGAAACTCAGGCACTCCTTATTATGGTTTCTACATACACCCAGTTTTCCAAAAGAAAAATCCAAAAGTGCAGGCAAACAGATGGGCCTGCATAAACAAATGAAAAGTATCAATGGTGTTGTGAGAACTGCAATTAAGCTCAGAAGAAACAAGGAAGCTGGATGGGAAAGGAAAATGACGATGCTCAGACAGTCCTGGTTTTGTGACTCAGCAAGCACTAGTCCGTAAAGATCTTCCTTGCTTGAAAGCTAGTCATGTCCGATTCTAGATGCTCATCTGTGTAGTCATGTGACAGGCATAACTAGACACCAAAGTGCATGGAACACTGTTACCTTTCCCACCAAAGTAGGACCTATTTATCTACTTGCAATTTCTTGCTTTTGAACTCCTAGGTTGGCGGGAGCTGGGACAGATGTTGGGCACGCATTCCATCATGCAGCACTTGGATCTTGAAGTGCTGACCTGGTGACTTTCCAGGCATCAAGCTCAGCTTCTTAACCACTAAGCTACTGTGGCTCTCTACACCACTGTAAATGGCAGGAAAAAGCTGGTAAGATTGCACAGAAGTAAGATGATTCCTAGACCATGAAATTATAATTTTATAGTTTTCTCTTTCCTCTTTACTTTCTCCTGTGAGAATGTGAATATTTATTTAGATAATAGTTGCATGTACAAGTTATTATATATTATCAATATTATTTAGAATTATAAAAATTATAAAGTTAACATTTATTTATCAAAACACGTGGCGAAGTAAACAGATATGCATCATGGGGCAAGCACCATGTTGACAATTTAGAAAACATAAAACATAAAATGTAATTTGTTTAAACTACAGCTCCCAGAGGCTTATTGGCACAGTAGTTTTAGGAGCTTTGGGAGAAGGCAGGCAGGCAGGAAGATTTACAGTCTCTCAACTGATTGTTTTAAAAGAAATCAGATTTTATTTTACTTTCACTTTTAGGTTTATAGTTTTGATATGTGAAAGGCATCAGTGATTGTTTCTGTGTATTTAATGTTCTTCAGTGGCAGAGAAGCATAGAAACCTGAGGGTAGAACAGTTTGAAGACACACTTAATAAATTGGTTCTTGGAGCCAAGTAAACAGGAGCTATGAGAAGGATCAGGAATGATTCCTGAAGACTGAAATATTTGTGCCCCTTTTGCTCCCCAAATTCCTAGAATTGCTCCAACTAAAATCAAAACCTTTTACAGAACATCATTTCAACAGTCATAGACTCCCTCACCCACCCAATTCCAACCCAGAAGATCACATATTACTTCAGCATCCAAGCAGTCTGTGATGGTGAACCTTGGCACTCCCGATGTTCTTGGACTTCAATTCCCAGAAGCCCAAGCCCCCATGAATCCACACGAATGGGCTTGCTGTGATTCATCCAGCCCATGCCGCCCCCATCGCTCCTGGAAGCAGAAGTAAAATGCGCCCATATGGGGGCGTTTTACTTCCGCTTTTGGGAGCGACAGGGGTGGCGTGGGCTGGATGAATTGCAGCAAACCCATTCGTGTGGATTCATGGGGGCTTGGGCTTCTGGGAATTGAAGTCCAAGGACATCTGGAGTGCCAAGGTTCACCATCTCGGAAAGCAGTTATGCTCTCCCCCATCCCCACCCAGCCACACAAAATTTACTGCTTTTGCAAATTCTTGTCTGATGAAAAGTTAATTTAAGAAACAGAACTTTAAAAACTGCAGAAACATTTGTTTAGCTGTTAACCAATTTGAGGCAGAGGGTACAATATCTTTATATGTCTCTCGTTAATGATCCAGTAACTCAGAACTGAAACCTGATGGAGCAAAGCATGACTTTCAGGTAGAGGTTACATCCCAATTTATAAAGATAAAGCTAAAAGTCGCCCTTGCTCAAAAACTAGTCGTATCGGATTCTAGGGTTCGGTGCTCATCTTTGTTTATAGACAAAGAGCCAGCGCTGTTTGCATTTGCAGATGTTTGCGTGGACATGTGGCAGGCATACCTAGACACCAGCATCAGCGTCTTAACCACTAAGCCACTGTAGTTCTAATTTATAAGATCTCTCAAATGAACAGAGTACCAGTGTAAAGAGATAATGTGTTAAAAGATTACTTTAGAATTTTGAGATAATATATGGGGAAGAAGTAGAAGCAGCGACAGATTTTACTTTCTTAGGATCAAAGATCACTGCAGATGGGGATTGCAGCCATGAAATAAAAAGGCGACTGATTCTTGGGAGACAAACTATGGGAAATCTGGGAAACATAGTGAAAAGCAGAGATATCACATTGCAAACAAAAATTCGCATAGTCAAAGCAATGGTATTCTCGGTGGTAATGTATGATTGTGAGAGCTGGACCATTAGGAAAGCTGAGCTCAGAAGAATTGATGCCTTTGAAATGTGATGTTGGAGGAGAGTCTTGAGAGTCCCCTGGACAGCGAGGAGAACAAATAGGTCAATCGTAGAAGAAATCAACCCGGACTGCTCATTAGAAGGTCAAATAGTAAAAATGAAGCTAAAGTACTTTGGACATCAAATGAGAAGGGAGGATTCACTTGAGAAGGCCTTGATGCTGGGAAAGGTGGAGGGCAAAAGAAGAAGGGGGAGTCCAAGGATGAAATGGCTAGATGTGATTGTAGAGACAATGGGCACAGAACTGGGAGGGCTGAGAGGGATGGTGAAGGACAGAGGCGCCTGGAGGACAACGGTCTATAGAGTCGCAAAGGGTCAGAATCGACTCTGCGACTGAACAACAACAAAGCATCCTATATTGTGATAACAAATGGTGGGAAATGCTACGCAAATACAGACCTCTTATGAAGGGGGAACATACCTGCCTATGTGAGCTTGAAAGGTCCAATCAATACTGCTTGGTCCCCAATTAGCACTGTTGATCCTACTTCCACCTCTTTCAAACTATTCCTGCTTGTTAACATGTGTTTGTGTGTACACATGCACCCTGTGTGTGTGTACATATTTGTGTGTGTCTTTTCTTGTTGGCTCCAGGTTCATATCTCTCAGACTTCAAACTTTTATATCTGGTAAGAAACAAAGGAAAACAAAAGTATTTTTTAAAAAAACAAAAGAAAGGGAAAGAAATCATGGTGGCACCTTAAAGACTAACTTCTGTATTTTAATGTGATCTTACATGGATCAAATCTACTTCAAATCTACTCAAGTCACATTAAAATATACAAGTCTTTAAGGTGCCACAATGTTTTTGTCTTCTCTATTATTTGTTTTTACTTTTGTTTTGTCCTGTTTCTTATCTGAAATGCCAGCACCAACTAACACAGCTACCACTTTGTAAAACTTCAACAATTGCTTTCTCTTTTCTTAAAAACAATTCTTGGTGCCCCCCCCCCCCCCCCCGGCTAAATAGGATCCAGTTCTTTCTCTTTCTAAATTAATTGAGTTTGTTATTTTCTCCAGGGACACTTGAGGAATTCAATTGTTGAGAATTCAGATATGGACTGACCTGATCCCACCTCCCACAGTGATGTGAAACTCAAATTTTAGTTTTCCACTGACTTTTTTTTATTAAAAAAATTACAGTGAATGTTCCAACATTCAGTGCAGTTCTCAGAATAGAGAAAATCAAAAGGCATTTTTAAACATCTGTTTTGAAACTCAATATGTTTTGGTGCAAATCTACACTATTCATCCTTCATTTCTGATTTTGTGTTCTCTTGATCTTTGCATTCTTCTCTTTCTCTGTTTCTTCCAACACATCTCTTTTTCTGTCTCTTTTTTATTTTTGTTGTTTGATGCATTAGTACTTGCATGTGGATTTTAAAATAAAACAGAAACAAGTTGAATTGATATCCTTTTCTTTTCTGTTCAGCCCCAAAACTCACTTCTTTAAGCTTGCCAATGATTTAAGCTAAAATGAGTAAATGGAAGCTATTGTTCTTTGGATGTATTGTGAGTAAATAAGTCTCACTAGAACAGACAACAGTGATAAGAAAAGTTGAAAATAAAATAAAAGAGATAGACTGAAATGCAATCTAAAGTTTAGATTGAGTAGATTGGCTCAGTAAAGAAAGTCATTACCATTAGTTTGCAAGACCTGAGCAGATCTGTTATTGAACCAACTGTTTGAAGGGCATTAATTCATAGAGTCACTACAACTCAGAAGCAATTTGAGAGTCCATAATAATGTCTTAATATACTTTTTGACCTTATCTAATTTTTTTGGTTTTAAATTATATTTACCTCTTACTTCTCTCCTATTGGATAGCTCCTTCTTTTCTTATTTGCTCTCTAAACTACCTAGGATTAGTTTGTAGGAGCTTCCTTAAATGATCACATGCAACTACATGTCTGCACCCGTTCCTCAATTGTTTTTGAGTCTGCCTTGAATGTGAGAGTAGTTTTGGATTAGAACACTCTCCAAGAACTCAGAAATTCACGAAATAATGTTTCTTGGCAGAGCAAAAAGGTCCATAAAATTCTCCATAGTAATAAAGTCAAATCATTAAAGTGCCATTTTGGATAAGATCAGGGTATTTTTTTTATTGGAGGGGTTGTGTAATAAATGGTAATAAACAAGTGTTCAGATGTTATTGGCTTTGCATGGTTTTCTTTTAACTGATTAACTCCCAGCTTATTTAGATATCCAAATATTAGGTAGCCTGTATAGTGTAAAGCAGTGTGATAAATGCAATAAACAATGAGTTCACGCTCTCTGATTGAAGTTACACAACAGTATACATAGAAAATATTAGACTTCTGCTACAACTTTCTCTTCTGGCTTGCGATTGATACTGAAATCTCATACATGAACCCTCTTGTTCCCTGAGGTTGCATTCCACATTATTTACCATATTAACATCAACTTGATTGGTAAGTTGCTCCTTCTGTAGGCATTATACTAGAAGCAGTGAGATCTAGAGATATACGGAGAGGTGGGGTATGTACATGAATCTTCCTCCCTCTCTCCCTGAGAACAAACTGTTCCCATCATTGCTCCTTTGCCTGCCAAATGTTTGCTTGCTCATTTTTAAGGCTCTGGTGCTCCAAGCATGCTTCACAACCTTCATATTACCTCTCATTATCAAGAGGAGTATAACAACCCTTTCTTCACAAGCGTGAAGTGCTCACCAACTCCAGTGTATCCCAAACATTGGTATTATTTGCATACCATCACTGGGACTAAAAAACAGTCCAGATGGAGAACAGGGCTATCATCATGATCATGAACTATCCCTCTCTCAGTCCTTTAAAATAAATCAGAAACAAGTTTAATTGTTGTTTTTTTATTTTCTGTTCAGCACTAAAACTCACTTCTTTAATCTTGCCAATGATTTAAGCTAAAATGACTAAACTGAAGCTATTGTACTGTGGTGGCTCAGTGGTTAAGAAGCTCATCTCATTAGCTGGAAGGCTGGTAAGTCAGCAGTTTGAAATCCGAGTACTGCATGATGGATTGGGTGCCTGTCTCTGTCCCAGCTCTTGGGAATATGAAAGGAGCCTCATTTGGGCATTCCCTGAGTGGAGTTTTTCCCACAAAAACCCTTTCAACCCAGAATAACATCTGACATGGCATTATACATGCCTATATTACATGGTATCCTTGTATCCTCCTGCAAAGTGGTATTTCCTTTCAACCCTACTTGCCATAAATTATTCACCTTTACTATCCTTTGGCATGCTGATAGCGGCCTTGAACACTCTGTGGTTCTCCTACTCTCACATTTCCCCTTCTTGTTGACTTATACATGTCACTCTTGAGAAGAGTGGGTTGTTTCTATCCTGGTAGGACTCACTGTTTTTGAAAGAAAGACTGGTGTAACATGAAATGTTAAATTGCTGACCACATCCTCCTTTTTTGCATTTCTTTATTTCCATTTCCCTTTAAGGACCTCTTTCCCACTTGTGGGTGCTCAAAGTGGTTCATAACTGAAAACGAAAACATCCTACAGAAATATTTGTATTTGAAACCTCTGCTTTCTAGAACCACCAGCTTAGGCCCAATGGAGTGAAAAAGCCAACAGCCCCCAATTAAGTCATACATAGACACTAGGTGAAATAAATGAAACTTCACAAGAGGTTGAAAGGTTTGCTTCATATCTCTTAAACAAGCCTTCTTCCAGAGAGAATTCCACCATCAGGCACCAGTCTTGAAAAACACGTTGCTCTTGGGCCTCAATTACCTGGATAAGGTTATCTGCAACAGAAAATAAGCAAATATGGGAGCAGCACACAGAGCAACCAGACATGACAAAAGACAGACCCTGTGTTATCCTGATTCTGGGCTATATTGGAGTCTTATGGCTGAAATCAACATCTTGACTTGAGCCTGACAACAAATTAGCAGTCAAAGTTAGGTATCTGGATGCAGAGCCTTAGGCTGGGAGTTTAGTTCCCCATTTTTGATGTTGGCAGATTGATACGCAGCAGTCAGCAGTTACAAAGCTAAACACATCTTTATTCAGTGGTATGCAATCTGAACATGTGGTAATGGCGGAGGTACAGCTCCTTTTATACAGCAACAACACATTTGAATTTGGATACACGGTAGCCCATTGGCCACTGCCTGCGTGACGTCATTCTGAGTCACGTCCTTCTTCACCAGGTGTAGTATGGCGGGAATGTTCCCGCGGCTGACAGTAATTGGGGAATTTGTACCATGTGAGCTGAATGCTTGCAGCTGCCCTCTATGGGTAGCTAGCTCGCGTTCCATTACAGCTGAGAAACATTGTATTCATTACAAGGTTACATTCTTACATTGAAGTGGTTACATTCATTCTTAAAGATATAGTGTTTCTATACACAACACCCCTCCCCCCTAGGATGGGACGAAGTCCCTCAACCATTGTGGTTTTCCGCATGTGCGCTTGGGGCGTACGGCAGCTTGGCCGATCTCAGGGGAACTAAGGGTTCCGTGTTCTGCGGATTCTCGCCCTGCAAGGGGAGAATGAGACTCGTTAGCGATCTGCTGCGGACTCGCTGTCCTCGATGGTTCCTGTCGAGGGGTAGGGGTAAATTCTAACCCTGAGAAACCGGGGGCATCTGGGACTAAACAAAAACCCTGCTTTTCGCTCGGACGGGTGGGGGACCACTCCGCAAAACCCCCCCGGTTCAAAAATCAAAATCAAACTCCTCAACCACTTCATCATCCCCTTCCCCCCATGACGCCTCCAAACGATATGGATTTGTATCATCCCTCCCTCCTCTTGGTGGGAGGCGAGGATATGCATTTGTATTTGGGGGGTCCAAAGGATATGGGTTTGTATTTGAAGGGTACCCTGTGTCTCCCCCTTAGGATAAGCGGGTGGGGGAGGACCCTAACGTTGACTCTCCTTGTTGGCTCTTCTCGCCCTGGCTGCTGGTGACCTGATGCCTGAGTTGGTCGGCATGTCTTCTCCACAATAGACCTGTACTGGTTTCTACCCTGTATGACACCGGCCCCATCTGCTCAATTACCACTCCTGTGACCCATGTTGGTCCCGAGGCCACGTAATTTCTACAGTGCACTGGTTCCCCTACCGCAAAATTCTTTGTGCTCCCGATTTCTGTATTCCTCCCCTCATCCTCCACCCTGGTTGGATCCAACCGATCAAAAAGTGTTACACATTCCTACGCATTAGGAATAAGTGTTTCCTACGCATTAGGAGCTCTGCAGGTGAGAGCCCGGATGCCAGAGGAGTCGCCCTATAGCAGATCAGGAACTGGCACAGCTGGAGGTTCAACTCCCCGGGGCCCATTCACCGCAGTGCGTCTTTAGTAGTCTGTACCTGGCGTTCTACTTGACCGTTTGTGGTGGGGTGGAATGGAGCGGAGGTGATGTGCCGAATGGTGTTCCTCTCGATGAATGCCTGAAATTCAGCAGACGTGAAAGTACTGCCGTTATTGGAGACCAATACATCGGGTAAACCGAAACAACTAAACACCCTGCACAACTGCTTTATTGTTGCGGCTGATGAGGTGTTGGACATTGGGATGACCTCCAACCACTTGGAGTATGAATCTACTATCAAGAGGAAAAGGGAACCCCAGAATGGGCCAGCAAAGTCAATGTACACTCGGGACCATGGGCCACGGGCCGTGTCCCATGCTCTGTGGGGAAGCTGGGACTCCTTGGGTCGAGAGCTCTGGTAACTCTCACAAGTGCTCACCATGTGTTCTATATCAGCGTCTATTTGGGGCCACCAGAAATAGCTTCTGGCCAGAGCCTTAGAGCGTACGATCCCCGGGTGGCTGAGCACTTTCGGTCATAGCTTTTCGGGAATGACCACCCATTGGCCCCAGAGGAGGCAGCCCCTCTCTATGGAGAGCTCAACCCTCTGTTTGAAAAATGCCTTGAATTCCTCCGCGGGGGGAGTCGTGGGCCACCCTTTCTTAACCCAGAAACTGACTAGGGACAGGACTTTGTCCACTGCTGTGGCAGTAGCGAGGTCTGCAGGTACTATGGGGGGTGAGTCAAGAGACTCAATCAGCAGGACGTGGTGCTCCTGTTCTACCTCGCAATCTGGGTCTCCCAGCTGTGGGAGGGGAGATCAGGAAAGTGCATCCGCATGTGAGATCCCCGTCCCCGGGCGGTGGACCAGTACGAATTGGTAGGCGTTGAGGAAGATTGCCCACCGTAGCATTCTGGGAGACAGAATCTGTGGTGTGGGCTTGCCCGTGGTGAAAATCCCCAAAAGAGGCTTGTGGTCAGTCACGATAGTGAACTGTCGACCATACAAGAAATCATGGAACTTCTTCATCCCCTCTATTATAGCAAGGGCTTCTCTATCACCCCCACTGGTGAGGCATCACAGACCAGGACTACAGGTTTCCTCGGGTCGAAATGGGTCAGAACAGCGTCTGAGGATAGGAGCCTCTTGAGCTCTTTGAACGCTTTTTCCTGGGTGTCTCCCCACTGCCAAACCGTGTCTTTTTTTAGTAACCCATGCAGTGGCTCCGCAACAGATGCCTTCCTTGGCAAGAAGGAATGGTAAAAATTTCACTGCCTGCGCATTGTCATCATCGGAGACTTTGCCAATCCCGGCCGCCTTTCATCGAGGTCATTCTGCTGAGCCCTTGTCCTCCATTCGCCGTGGCCTGCACACCTTGGCAATGTGGCCTCACCGCCCGCAGTTGTGGCACTCCGCTTTCTGAAAAGGGCACCTTCTCTGCTCGTGAGATGCTCCACAGCCGTCGCATCGGTGGCTCCCCTTCGAGCGAGTGTGGCTCTCCGCTGACTTTTTCCGCAAGTTTTGGACATCATCGTCTTCGCTGGAGCCCGAACCCATGGTTGCAGAGGCTCTGATGGAGATATCAGGCTCTTTGGGGGCCGGAGTGTACACCAGGTTGCCTTTACCGCAACCGCTGGCCCTTCGAGAGCCGGGGATCGAGCTTTAAACATCTTAACCCCGCTCCTCACTGCCTCAGCCACCTGAGCCTCCTTCATCACATCTTGGAGCATCAGGTCGCAGCCCCGGGTCATTAGTTTTCTCTGGGTCTCCTCGTCCCGTAGACCGCAGAGTAACCGATCTCTGAGGGTTATCTCCAAAGCTTCCCAGTCTCACGGGCCTGCCGCCAGTCACAGGGCCGCCGCATATTCAGCCACGGACTCACCCGGTTGCTGGTCTCTCCTCAGGAACACTGCCCGGGCTGGAAAAATGGACACCGTTGGCTGGAAGTGTTTCCACAGTGTCGTTAGGATCTGTTTGAGTGGAACCGCCCCCACCCTCCTTGGTGCCAGCAGGTTTACCAGGAGCTCTAGTGTGGGGAACCCCACACTTGTGAGGAGGTGCGACCGCTTCTTCCCCTCGCCGGTGATGTTTGCAATGTCCATTGCATGCCAAAAATGCATCTCTAACAACCCCCATTTTTCGGGGTGCTTGATGTCAAATAGAGGTACATGTATCTTCTGGGATGCCATATCCCACCTTCATCGCCAATTTGATGTTGGCAGATTGATACGCAGCAGTCAGCAGTTACAAAGCTAAACACATCTTTATTCAGTGGTATGCAATCTGAACATGTGGTAATGGCGGAGGTACAGCTCCTTTTATACAGCAACAACACATTTGAATATGGATACACAGTAGCCTATTGGCCACTGCCTGCGTGACGTCATTCTGAGTCATGCCCTTCTTCACCAGGTGTAGTATGGCGGGAATGTTCCTGCGGCTGACAGTAATTGGGGAATTTGTACCATGTGAGCTGAACGCTCGCAGCTGCCCTCTATGGGTAGCTAGCTCGCGTTCCATTACAGCTGAGAAACATTGTATTAATTACAAAGTTACATTCTTACATTGAAGTGGTTACATTCATTCTTAAAGATATAGTGTTTCCATACACAACACCATTGTGCAACCCAGAAGAGCCAGCCTGTATGGCCTTGAGCATGCTGCACAATCCCAGGATGACTCCAGAAGAAGGGAATCATAAACCTCTGAATTCTTTGTATGTAGATACCCAGAAAAAGATCGCCATAAGTCAAAACTGATTTGACAACATACAACTATCATTAATATCAGAGAATGCATCCACATTGCAAAAAGCTCATTCTAGACCAGAACACATTTCCAGATTGCCTTCAAGAAAAGACCCATTTACTGTAAGTGTCTCATAGTAACCACAACCACTGTAAACACTGTGCCATGAAGGCTTTTTTTGAATGCCACAAAAACATAAAATGCACCTACATTATCTAGCATTCAGTGCTCTAATTATTTACTGTGTCATTTACACATGATGAATTACAAGGTCAATTTGGGGAGTGTGTGTGTGTGTGTGTGAGAGAGAGAGAGAGAGAGAGAGAGAGAGTCAGTTTTACAAGTTCACTGCAACAGAACTTTGCAAAAAGCATGTACAAGGCAAGAAGAGTAAGATAACCCACTTGCCTTCCAGCAGCGTTACTGGAGTGTGTGAAGAGGAATGAACTAAAAAGGAAATACGTGTGGAGTTTGGTTTGCTTATCGGAGCAATCAGGTTGCTGTGCCTCCAAATGTGCTTTTGATTTATTATGTTTACCTAAGAGATAGCGAACTGAAGCTATTGAAATTATTTGGCTAAGAAAAACCTTAGGCACATGGCTTTTCCAACCAGCTCTGAGTGCATGTGTAAACATGAACATGCTCCACTCTAAATGCTACTTCTGATAATCCTACCTGTCTGCTTTTTATGAGCCTGAAATAAATAAATGGCCTGGTTTAAATTACACCCTGTGCTAGAGACCTGGGTGCACAACTTAATTCACTAGCTCTCAGGTAGTTTAAATTACGTGACTGTCCCTGTATATACCAGGACTGTCGGTATGTAGCCTACAGACAGACCGTTACACTGATCTCATTAGGGCAAGGATAAACTGTCCTTGAAGTTCGAACACACAATGATTTAGGCAAAGTAAGCATTTTCCCCTCACTTTTCTCCAAAATACTGCTTTACAGTATTCATCGTTTTAGTGTATGGGACCGAAGACAATGAAACAGCCGAAGGGTTAGCTTAACACAGGTTTATTGCATGATGATCCGGAGGAACATGTGGTAATGGCGGATGGGTAGCTCAATATATACAGCTGGATATACATTTGAATGTGGCTCGTTGACAGTCTATTGGTTGCTGCCTGCGTGACGTCATAGAAGGTCACGCCCTTCTTGTCCAGGTGTTGAGGTGGCGGGAATCTTCCCGCGCTGCTGATCCAGGGTGAATCTGAGCCATGAGAGCTGGACGCTCGCTATTGCCATCTAGTGGTCACTAGCTCGCGTCCTCTTATAGGGGTTACAGTGATACAGCTGAAGGTTATAATGTTGCACACAGAAAGGTTACATTGTTACCACATGGCTAGGTACATTGTTAAAGGCACAGCTTTACAGAACACAACATCCCTCTCCCCTAGGATGAGGCGAAGTCTCTCAGCCAAGATGGCTTATTGCAATTGCGTTTGGGCCGTGATGTGGGCTGACCTGCCCCGGGGGCGCTACCGCTTCTTTGTCCCCTGGTCCCTTGTCCTGAAACGGGAGAGGGAGACTTGTTAGCTGCTTGCCGTGGTTTGGCGGCTTTAGGGGAAGGGAAAAACTCCATTGTGGGCAGACCGGGGGCGCTCGGGGCTAACGAAAAACCCCTCTTCTCGCTTGGACGGGTGGGGGACCACTCCGAAAAACTCCCCCGGCTCTGAAAATCAAATCCTAACTCAGTTGGGGTATCCGTATTTGTGGGGGAATCCCGCGAGATATGTATGGGGTCGGGTTCCTCCTCCTCCGAAAGATCCCGCAGGATATCTATGAGAACAGACTCCCCTTCCTCCCCCCTTGGTGGGGACCCGCGGCCCCCCTCTCCTCCCCCTTGGGCTGAACGGGTGGGGGAGAACCCTAACGTTGAGTTTTGTTCCTTTTGGTCTGCGCCCTGCTCATCGGGGACCCTGCGCCGGAGCTGGTCCGCGTGCCGCCTCCACAGTAAGCCTGTGCTGGTCTCCACGCGGTACGACACGGGGCCGGTTTGCTCCACGACAACGCCCGGTACCCAGGCTGGGCCCGCGCTGGCGTAGTTCCTGCAATGCACAGGGGCGCCTACGCTGAAATTCTTTGTAGCCTCTAGCCCGATGTTCCTTCCCTTGTCTTCTATTCTCGTGGGGTCTAGCCTAGTGAGGATGGTGGTCAGTTTCCTGCGCATTAAGAGCTCTGCGGGGGAGTATCCTGACGCCAACGGGGTCACCCTGTAACCTAGCAGAAACTGACACACTTGTAGGTTGAGATCCCCGGGGCCCATGCGCCGCAGCGCGTCCTTCGTGGTGCGGACGAGGCGCTCTACTTGGCCATTGGTGGCCAGATGGAAAGGGGCGGAGGTGATGTGCCGGATGGCGTTAATCTCCGTGAATGCCCTGAATTCAGCGGACGTGAAACAACTAGCGTTATCGCTAATTAGGGTGTCGGGTATGCCGAACGTGGAAAAAATTCTCCGCAAATGCTTAATTGTCGCGGCCGAGGAGGTGCTCGTGACTGGGATGACCTCCAACCACTTGGAGAAAGCATCCACAACAAGGAGAAACAGAGTTCCTCGGAACGGGCCCGCGAAATCTACGTGTATCCGGGACCACGGCCCCTTAGCTGCGTCCCACTCCCTGTGGGGAAGACGGGCCTCCTCTGGTCTGGAGCATTGGCAACTCTCACAAGTGCCGACCATGTGCTCGATGTCAGCGTCTAACTGGGGCCACCAAAAATAACTACGGGCCAGCGCTTTGGAGCGCACAATCCCAGGGTGGCTGACGTGCAGCAGTTTGAGCACCCGCGGTCATAGGGACGTGGGGATCACTACCCGCGGGCCCCACAGAAGGCACCCCCTCTCTAGGGACAACTCTAGTTTTTTCCGGAAGAATGGGTCGAATTCCGCTGCCGGGGAAGACGCAGGCCACCCTTTCTGCACCCATGAGCAAACCTTCGCCAAGGTATTGTCTTTGCCGGTTGCCTTGGCGATGTCGGCGGGCAATATTGGGGGTGAGTCTAGGACCTCTATCATCAGTACCTGGTGGTCTGGCTCCTCCCCGCCCACGTGGCTGCTATCCTGGGGGAGGGGGATCTCGACAGGGCGTCCGCATGGCTAATTTCCCTCCCGGGTCTGTACACCAACGCGTGCTGATACGCATTGAGGAAAATGGCCCACCTAAGCATCCTCGGGGACAGGATCTGTGGCGTGGGCTTATCTGCGGTAAAAATCCCTAGCAGGGGTTTGTGGTCAGTCACGATGGTGAAAGGGTGGCCATACAGAAAATCGTGAATTTTTTTCGTCCCCGCAATTATTGCTAGCGCTTCCCTATCTGTCTGTGCGTAATTTCTCTCCGCTTGGGACAGGGACCTGGAGTAGAATGCTATCGGGGCCTCCCTTCCGTTTTCTAGCACGTGGCACAGCACCGCCCCCACCCCCACCGGGGATGCATCACAGATCAGGACCACCGGGCGTTTGGGGTTGAAATGGGTCAGTATGGCATCAGACGCCAGGAGTTGTTTCAGTTCACTAAATGCCCTCTCTTGGTCGTCGCCCCACTTCCATGCCTCGTCCTTTTTAAGCAGTTTGTGTAGCGGTTCAGCCACTGCTGCCTTCCGGGGGAGGAAGGAGTGGTAAAAGTTAAGCAGCCCTAGGAACGACTGCAGCTCGGCCTTGGAGGTGGGGCGAGGGGCCTTCTTAATGGCGGCCACCTTAGATTTGGATGGTTTTATTCCCTCGGGAGTCACACGAAACCCTAGGAACTCAACCTCGGTCGCGAAGAAGACGCATTTGTCTTTTCGCAGTCTCAACCCCGCCTTTTCGAATATTGCCAGAACCTTTCCCAGTCTCTTGGCCAATTCAGCCCGACTCCCCCCCGTTATCAACACGTCATCAAAATAAGGCAACACCCTCTCTAGCCCCTTCAGGAGGCGTTCCACAAGTGACTGGAAAATTCCAGGCGCCGAATTTATGCCGAATTGAAGGCGGGTCACCTGGAACGCCCCCTTATGAGTGACTATGGTCTGTGCAGAAGCTGCAGCAGGGGACACCGAAAGCTGCTGGTAGGCCTGTGCCAAGTCGAGCTTAGCGAAACACTTTCCCCCGTGCAACCTGGCAAGCAGATGGCTGACTACTGGCACCGGATACGCATTAGGGCGGATCGCCTTATTGATGGTGCACTTGTAATCAGCGCATATGCGGACCTCCCCATTGGCCTTTAGTGCTGTTACAATTGGAGTTTCCCACTCCGCAGAATCAACAGGAACAAGGATCCCCTGGCCCACCAATTTGTCCAGTTCCGCCTCTATTTTGTCCTTGAGTGCAAATGGCACCCGGCGCGGTTTGAGTCGTATTGGACGGACCTCCGGGTCTAGGTCGAATGTCACAGGGGGCCCCTTGAATTTCCCCAGTCCTTTTTTGAAAACTTCGGGGTGCGCGTCGCACACCTCCTGCACCGGGTCAGTTCCAACGGCGTGCACCCCCCCAATAAACAAACCCAGGGGCTGAAACCATTGAGTTCCGAGGAGACTGCAATTCCCCCCTTTAAGCACGACTAGGGAGAGGGCCGTGGCGTGCTTCTTAAATTTTACCTGAAATTCTCCAACCCCCAACACTGGAATACTGTTCCCTTTGCACGTCCCGTAGCGTGGACCTCAACGCTTTGAGCTTGGGTCGCATGTGGGGGGCAATTCTCAAAAACTCCCTCTGGGAAATAATTGAATATGAGGAACCCGAGTCAATTTCCATCCTAATGGGAACCCCTTGCACTAGTACCTCAACAAAGTAACGGGGGTGTCCCGCGGACACGCTGAATACTGGGGCGTCGTCCTCGCTGCCGTCGGAGATGCGGCCCACGCCGTCCCGCTTTCTCGTGGCCTGGGCGCCGTCTTTGGGTCTCGTCGGGTGGTCTTGTCCCGTCGAACGGTCTGCCGAGCTCCTCCGGGCCTCGCGCCTCTTTCTCCATACTTTGGCGATGTGCCCGCGGCGGCTGCAGTTGTGACACTTGGCCTTTCTGAACGGGCATTTGGCGCGGTCGTGGGCCGCTCCACAGCCGTCACACCGCCGGCCCTCTTTCCGGACCCTCCGGACGTCCTCGTCGTCGCTGCTCTCTGCGGACGATTTCGAAGTTCGCCGGGCTGCGTGCACCGATGTCTCTGCCTTGCTCGTCTTCGGCCGCCAGTCCTGGAGCTCTTGCACCCCAGCCTTTGTGGCCTCTGCGGCCTGTGCCGCTTTCAGGACCTCCTGCAACGTGGGGGGTGGCTCTTGGTTCATTAGCGTGCGCTGAGTCTCGGCGTCGTTCAGGCCGCATAGCACGCAGTCCCTGAGGGTGATTTCAGCGTTCTCCCATTTACACGGGCCGGCAGCCAGCCGCAGGGCCGCCACGAAGGCGGTGACCGTCTCCCCGGGCGCCTGGGCTCGCCTCCAGAACGCGCTCCGAGCAGGAAACATCGCCGTCGAGGGCCGGAAATACTCGCGCAGCATCTGTAGGAGCTCTTTGGCCTTGAAGTCGCTCACCCTCTTCGGAGCGATCAGGTCCACCAAGGTCCTTTTGGTTTCTTGTCCAAGCATCCTGGTGAAGATGGCCCTTTTCTTTGCCTCATCCGTGACTTCGGCTTCGACCAGTGCTCCCTGGAAGTCCATTTCGAAGATCTCCCAGTCTCCCGGTTTCCTGATCTCGAAACCGGCACATGTCTTGGTCCCGTGGGCAGCCATATCCCACCTTCGTCGCCAATTTAGTGTATGGACCGAAGACAATGAAACAGCCGAAGGGTTGGCTTAACACAGGTTTATTGCATGATGATCCGGAGGAACATGTGGTAATGGCGGATGGGTAGCTCAATATATACAGCTGGATATACATTTGAATGTGGCTCGTTGACAGTCTATTGGTTGCTGCCTGCATGACGTCATAGAAGGTCACGCCCTTCTTGTCCAGGTGTTGAGGTGGCGGGAATCTTCCCGCGCTGCTGATCCAGGGTGAATCTGAGCCATGAGAGCTGGACGCTCGCTATTGCCATCTAGTGGTCACTAGCTCGCGTCCTCTTATAGGGGTTACAGTGATACAGCTGAAGGTTATAATGTTGCACACAGAAAGGTTACATTGTTACCACATGGCTAGGTACATTGTTAAAGGCACAGCTTTACAGAACACAACATCCATCTTTTGCAAGTTTCCTGTTTGTGAAAGCAAAACAAATTCTGGATGTGCTTCTCAATGATTCACAATGTTTTGGTGGCTGTTCATGATGCTATTCCATTCTATTAACAAGTAGAACATGCAGTGATGACTTAAAACAGGAGTTCTCCGCCTTTTTAAGCCAGGGGCCGGGTCACGCTCTGTTGTGTATTCAGGCACATTTGCAAGTAGCACGGGCAGCGCCTTGCAAGAGGAAAATGGCAGTTTCCCGCCATCCAAATTAGGAACACAAAGTGGCGCGAAAACCCCTGCACAGGGTGTGCTTAATATGCTAATCAAAGTCCTGTGATTGGCTACAGTTTTGGATCCTGTTCTCCATTGGTTAAATACATATATTCCCTGTTATGATTGGTTAGTTATGGTTATCCGGCGGGTCACTACTTTGTAATAAGGAGCCACTGCTGGGAAGACACTGTATAAGCCCCATGATTAAACAAGGGTGGGGCCAGACCAGATCTATACTTCCCTCTCCATACAGGTAGCCAGGAACATGCTAGCCTGGGCCTCCTCCATTATGCTATGCTCCTATGCTAGCTAGTTTATTGCCTCGCTACAGCAAGAGTCAGGAGGGACTGATTCCATGGGACTGTATAGCCATCTCTCTGTCTGGAATGCCTTGTAAGCTCATCTTGAATATACTGTTAATTAAAGACTTGTTGCTGTTCTGTTCATCGTTGTTTGGACTATTGCTTGCAAGCGCCAGACATAACACGCTCCCTCAGACAGCTTTGGGGGCCGGATGGCCATTTTGCCCATCCTCCACCACATGGCACTTCCTGGTGTGGTGGAGGCAGTGGGGAAGGGCACATGAAATAGTGCCATGGGCGGCATCCAGCCCACGGGCTGCAGGCTGAGAATCACTGATTTAAATCATGTTACAAAATAATCATCCTGCCATTGGTATCCTGCTTCTGTTCCTTACTGGTTTCTGTTCTTTAGCAAACAATTAAGAGGCACCACTCTCCCCCCTCCCCAACAGACAGTATAACAGGAGTTTTAACACTGCCTCTGAAAGCATCTGTTTTCAGCATTGCTAAGAGTATTGGCAAAATGGTAGGTGTCCCATGGAGAAAGAAAGAAACCCACCCACACTCTATGCATCCCCCTGACTTTAAATTAAACCATGCCCTTCCCCTGCCATCTAAAAGCAATAGTGAAGGGAAATAGGTCCCCTTAGGTTACACTGTAGTTTAAGCACTGGTCTTCAATTGATTCATTAAGTGCTAGGCTGTTATTCCATTAAATGTACATTTTGGAAAACTAGGTTTCATTGCCTCCCCCCTCTCTTTTTGTGACATGTACTGCAGGAAATGGACAAACAGCCGGGAAAGGACTCAAAGGAGTAGAAGGTACAGAAACAAAATACACATTTTGAAAGAGATATTTCACTGTTTAGTGAAGATCCCTCATAGTAGCTTTCTCCCCTCACATCCCTCACATACATACTTTGCAAACTGCATTTATACCAACAGCAGCATATTGCTCCCCCAACTGCTGCCCACCCCCAGTGTTGTGTTTTGACTATTAGCATTGTCAAATGGCTGGAAATGATAGAAACTACAGTTCAAGTAATTTAGAGATGGATGGACAAGCAAGTGCAACTTATGTGATGCAGGGTTTCCCGAATGTCACCATACATGGGAAAAATGGGAAATTGCAGCTAAATGTAGCTTTATGTACAAAAGATTCATTGGAGAATTTTACAAAATATTTACAGAGAGAGGGAGGGAGGGAGGAAGAGGGGAGAGAGAGAGAGAAACAGAGAGAGAGAGAGAGAGTCTTCTTCTCGACTCATGGCGAACACGTTCCAAGAGATCTGTTGTTATGCAATTGTTGTTACGTATGGTGACCTTTGGGACACCCTGTAAAGGTAAAGGCCACCCTTGCTTGAAAGCCAGTCATATCCGACTCTAGGGTTCAGTGCTCATCTCTGTTTATAGCCAAAATAGACAGCGCTGTCTGCGTCTGCAGACATTTCCATGGACATGTGGCAGTCATGACTAGACACCGGAGTGCATGGAATGCTGTTTACCATCCCACCCAAGTGGTACCTATTTATCTACTTGCACTTTATTTATTTTTATTTATTTTTATTTATATAGCCGCCCAACTCACAAAGACTCTGAGCGGCAATTTCTTGCAAGAGACAGGAGCCCACTCTATGTGCAATACTCAGGTATCGAACTGATGACCTGCTATCTTCCAGTCAGTGTCTTAACCACTTGAGCCACTGCAGCCCCAGGACACCCTGTGGAATGTGTGTTTTCTAGCTTCCCCTTGTTTACTGCATAAGCCTAAAATTTTGTCTCCTGTTAAGTTCAGGTTTTTTTCTTATTCTTTGCAGAATCTATGGGCAAATTGCAAAACATGTGGCAGCCCCTAACAAAATTTCAGAAGTCTGAGAAAAGTTTCAATATCAGTAATCCATGAGGTAATTTAACAGTCACTGTGGTGCAGTCATTAAAAGTATCTTTATTTCAGGGAACCTAGGTACAACTCCCCCCCCCCCCAATAACTGATAAACATATTGGTGGTTTGAGCCCATTAATATCTTACTGAGGTAATTTCCGTCACAATTTTGTTATGAGACAAAAGGGGAGGAAAAGAGCCATGCACTCTCTCTTGTGCTCTTGAGAAGTAAGTTAGGCTATAAATCTGACAAATAAATAATAAGATATATAATACTTCTCTCTCCTCACCCACAAAAGGAAACTCAGTAAAATACATCTGTATATGCCAATTTGCTATATCTGCATAATTTACAGATGGTAGAAAATGGCCTTTTCTGGATATAGAACAATTACAGTAAAAACCTGACATACATATGCTTCGAGTTACATAAAATTCGACTTACATAATGATTTTTGCACTAAAACCATGTCCCGATTTACATAACACAATTTCCGTAGTAAAGTAAGTAGTCGTAGTAATTTCCTATGGGTTTGCTTTGAATTAAGTAAAAAAATCATTTTTCCTATGGGTTTGCTTCGAGTTATGTAAAACTTCATTGTTCCTAATGGGTTTGCTTCAAGTTATGTAAAACTTCATTGTTCCTAATGGGTTTGCTTCAAGTAAAAAAACAATCTACATAAAAGCCTATGGAATAGACTTTTTACGTAAGTAGGGTTTTACTATATTTTATTTATTCTTTTAGTACACTTCTTCTTCTTCTTCTTCCATGTCTAGGCCAGATGTGAAACTGCCAAAATGAATCATTTGACTGTACTTAATTATTTTGAAAGTTTTTGATTCTAAAGCCTCATGACCTCCAAGAATTGTGGAAGTCCTACTTTTTTTTTTGCCTGTTTAAGACTGTGTTTCTGACTCCCTTAACAGTGTGATTTCTGAACAGTAATAATGGCCATTGACAGATCTTTTTCATGGTCCTTGTGCCTGGTTTCCGGTGCTGTTCTTCCAGAGGGTCAGCTCAAGACCTTTTTCTGCATGAGGCAAAGGTTAAGGTTAAGGCTTCCATTCCAGACAGAGAATCCAAACAGTTCAATTGCAGATCAATGGGGCAAGGCCCTAAAATAGTATCAGCCATGTTTGGATTGTCCATGTCATGATGTGTAACAGAGGAGAACACGTTGGATGTCCAGGAGGAACAGCTGCAAGCCTTTAATACAGGGGTACTCAACCTTTTCAAGCCGAGGGCCAGGTCACGCTCCCTCAGACAGCTTCGAGGGCCTGATGGCCATTTTGCCCTGCCTGCCACACATGGCACTTTTGGGTGTGGCAGAGATGGTGTGGGGGGCACATAAAATGGTGTCATGGGCTGCATCCAGCCCCAGGCCGTAGGTTCAGAACCCCTGCTTTAATACCATAGCCTCCCAGCATCTGCAGCATGAAATGATTGTATCACTCTGCCAATTAGTAGGGCCAGACCTACTAGTATGTTGTTTATGTTTATGTTTATTTGATTTATATGCCGCCCTTCTCAGCACATACCGACTCAGGGCGGCTCACAACACATCAAACAAAATACAATATAGCAAAAATACAATAGCAAATACAATGTAGCAAAAAACAAAATACAATATAGCATAGAGCAAGGACAAAAATGCAAAAGTAGACAGTAACAATAATAACTCAATAATACAATACAAAAAGTAATGGCAGCAGAGTCTCGCTCCCTCAACGGCCTTTAAATCCTGGCCAGAGGCAATTGAAGGCAGCTGGAGGCGGGTCCCAGGAATGCCGGCGGTGGTCTCAGCGTTTGGCGCTGCAGGGGTCCCTCTGCCCTGCCAGGAGGGCCGGAGGCGGCGGCAAAGTCTTGCTGCCTCAATGGCCTTTTAAGTCCTGGCTGGAGGCAGCTGGAGGCAGGTCCCAGGAACACCAGCAGTGGTCTCGGCGTTCGGCACTGCAGGGGTCCCTCCGCCCTGCCAGGAGGGCCGGAGGTGGCAGCAAAGTCTCGCTGCTTCAACGGCTTTTTAAGTCCTGGCCGGAGGCAGCTGGAGGCGGGTCCCAAGAATGCCGGCAGTGGTCTCAGCATTCGGCACTGCAGGGGTCCCTCCGCCCTGTGTGTTGTTTCCTCCATACATGAATGCTTCTTCATATCTGGAGTAGAACCTTCTTGGACCAGAGCATCGTAACGCACAGTCTGGGTTTCACGAACCAAACTCAGAAATTCACATCTTGGTATTTCCTGCATCAGGATCCTTACTTCCAAAGCGACTAAAGGTAATTTAGTGCTTCAGTGGCTGCAGCTAGATGAGGCCGGCCAGCTGATGGCAGCTGCGGCTGTCGCCAAAGCATCTTCCTCCTTTCACCTTTGCATTGTTTGTCCCCGGAGAGACAGCCAGTAATAATTGACTGTCAGGAGACTCAGACTGCGGATTGAGGAAAGCTGGTGGGGTAAAGGGGGTGTTAGAGGAGAAAACTCTAGTATAAAGACATGTGGGATTCTTTCAATGGTTTTCTTCCTGCTGAGTATATTAATGCAACCCCATAATGCAATGGGTTATTGTAAATTATGTATATATCCAGCCAATAGAAAAGTTCTCTAGTTTCCCACCTCTAGGGTCACCTGACTTGTATTAGGCTGCTTGCTGTTCAGATTTTACTCAGTCTCTGTGTATTTTTCATCGTATATTATTTTGCTCTCTCTCCTATACTCTCCAATTTACCTTGCAAGCAAAGTGTGTTTGTTTAAATCAGGGGTGGCCAACCATTTCTGCTGCAGGCCTGAACACTACCTCAAAACAGCTGGGTGGGCCAGACCACACACCCTGGAAGTAGAAGCAGGTGCATTTAGAGCTGATGTAAATGCACCCACTTCAGCGTTGACATCACCCGCGGGTGTGTTTGTGCATGCGTGGACACGTTTTATGGCTGATGTAAACGTGCCCACTTCTACTTCTGGGTAGAGGGGGGAGAAAGTGATGGGTCGGTTGGAATGGCGTTGGGGCAGGGTCTGACCCATGGGCCATAGGCTGGGAACCCCTGATTTAAATGAAGCTATTGTACAGAACTGTTTATCTACCAAAGCAACTGTTTACCACTTCTTCTTTTTTTAAAAAAAATATTTTTTATTGAATTTTTAAAACAATATTACAACATAATAAAAAAAACAATCATACATAAAAAATCTGAACAAATATAGACAATTTATAACTAATTTCATACCTATACAATACCAAAACTAAATAATGATAAAAGAAAAAAAGACAAGAATAAACATCTCTGGAAAATGCCAGTTGATTATGACTTATTTCTTGTATCTTTCATACCATTATCAGAAATCCAAACAGTTTTTAATATTTATTCTTATTATTGCTTAAACCTAGTCTAATTTCACTTCAAAATCTACATAGTTTAATATACTGTATCTGTTAAGTCAAACTTCTAAGTCATGAATACTATAACAAAAAAGTAAAATACTGGCAAATTTCAATAATAATAATAATAATAATAATAATAATAATAATAATAATAATAATAATAATAATAATAATAATAATAATAAAGAAATAAGAATTAAACACCCAGTGCTTTATACACTGCCCTGGAAAAACTGGAGTGTCACTCTATTTTCCTTTCCAAAAACTCATTTGATCAGGTACAGGTCTATTCTTTTCATCGCCTTTCAAAGAGTAATCCACAAATGCTTGCCAAATATTCCAAAATCTATTCTCTTTCACAATACCCTTTTTAACATTTATCTCATATGTTAATTTGTCATTCAGTGCTAGATCCCACATTTCCATGTACCATTCCTCAATTTTCATATTCACATCATTTTCCCATTTTCTAGTGATACACAATCTACCTGAAGGCATCTGGAGCATGTAAAGATCTTATCAGCCTGAGGCAGAGCAGTTTATAGCCCCAGATAAACAAAGGAAGAATTAGGAATTCTTACGAAGGCAGCTCCATTAGGCAGAATAGGGAAGAGACACGACTGCAGTCTTAGAGTTAAACAAAGGAATCATGGTGTCTCTTTATTCAACAGAGTATAAGATACAAGAGTCATACACACATCAGCCTATCAGAATCTCAGACCCATATATGGAGGGTGAATCAGCATTTTTCACACTTTCTGCGCATGCACAAAACAAGCATTTTCTCACGTCATCACTGAGAGACCTTTGTTTACAAAATGTATAGAACGCAGGCAGGAAGCATACAGGCAGACAGAAACCAGATAGATTCCCACATGTCCTCCTTTTTCATTTAATTTTGAGAGAGGGATGGCTAGTCATACCCCTGCATGTCAGCATACTCCGTAACTACTCCTCCATATACATCATCACTGTCCTCCTGGACATCGTACCCCTCCTGACTCCTGGTACCTTGTTCCAGAGGATGATACCTCATAGAGTACAATTGCCGTCGTGCAAAACCAGATGTCTCCCTTCTATGCAGTGGACATGCATTACACATAGAAATAAAATTAGGAATACAATAAATACAAAAACATAAAAATATAAGGCAAATAATAGTAATGACCCCATAAAAGAAAACTTGTCTAAGGACAGACAGATCAGGCAACCAAGAAGTCATCCAATCAAAGAGATTAACATCAGTGCGTATATCATTAGTAATGCTCTCCCTTAAATTCTGAAGTTCTTTCTCAATAGTATTATTCAGATCCTGGAATTTTACCTGACATCCCTGGTTCCCGAGCAGTTTACAAAATCCTCCAGATTTTGCTAATAGGTAATCTATGGCCAGCCTGTCCTATAATTTGAACCAAAGCTTGCACCTCTTTTGTATCTGCCCGTTGTCCATTCTTATTCAGAAGATATGATAGATCCTTACAAAACTCCTGCTGTGGCGATGTTAACACACACACACACACCCATGATAAATCTGTCACTCACCCAGTGGGATCCAAAGTAGAACTTGGATGATTAAAGCGCTTTTCTGACCTTTCCGGTCAAAGATGAGTGAGACCTTGTCCCGGTCGCTATGAGGTGATAATGAGGTGTTAATTGCTGAAGCAGAGTTCAAAGAAGGTGGTATCAGAGTTCAAAGGCCTCCCACGGAGCGCCACTTGAAGGCATCTGAAGCATGTAAAGATCTTATCAGCCTGAGGCAGAGCAGTTTATAGCCCCAGATAAACAAAGGAAGAATTAGGAATTCTAACGAAGGCCAGCTCCATTAGGCAGAATACGGAAGAGACACGACTGCAGTCTTAGAGTTAAACAAAGGAATCATGGCGTCTCTTTATTCAACAGAGTATAAGATACAAGAGTCATACATACATCAGCCTATCAGAATCTCAGACCCATATATGGAGGGTGAATCAGCATTTTCCACACTTTCTGCGCATGCACAAAACAAGCATTTTCTCACGTCATCACTGAGAGACCTTTGTTTACAAAATGTGTAGAACGCAGGCAGGAAGCATACAGGCAGACAGAAACCAGATAGATTCCCACATCTACCTGTTGTCAACATTATTTCTAATAATTCTTTTTTATCTTTGCTTAAATTTGTACCTTCCACATCTGTCAACACGATGGTATTTGGTCCCAACTTTATTTTTTTGTTTACCACTTCTATCTAACTCAAAGCAACTGTAAGTAAAAGAACATTTTCTTATATTTCAAGACAAATGGAGGATTTAATTTTCTAGGCTAGAATGGAAGTCCAATGCATGGAGAACTTGCTAACTATAACTATTTGTTTAACCTGCCCCACTCACTGCTGTGTGTCTGCATATATATTAACACTTTCTTCAATCTCCACACCATTCTGGACACTTTCATTCGAGTAGAAGTTGGTGGCTCCAGTTTTACATGGTCTGTGAGTCTACTCTAGGTTTTAGTCTAAACAGCTCAGGAATTTGTCAGGTTTCTGAACCCTTTCCCCAGAATAGGTTCAGCAACATGGATACTGTATTTCCAGGGCCATAGCCAGGATTCTAGATGTGAGTGGGCAAATATTTTTTTCAGGATGGGCAACAGCCGGGAGTTTGAGGGTGTGCAAACTGCTAACTCAGGGTGTGTGACACCCACACTACCCCCTGGCTATGGCCCTGGTTCAGACCAAACTTCTATGTGGTTTTGCCTCTTTACCTTTTCATTCCCCCCAAAATAATAATAATAATAATCAGAGTCAAAAGCCTTCACTAAGCTATTTCAGTCCTCTTTTAGTACCTGGATGTGGGACCACCAGGAAAGGCCAAGGATCTCTACAGAGGGCTAGGAAAGTATCATGACTGATGCTGCTAGTCAGAATTGACAATACTGAGCTAGATAAACTAATGAACTTATTTGTTATAAGGCATCTTTGTATATGGGAGAACCTATCTGTTATGTATGCATGTACAATGTTACTTTAAATATATGAATGTAACCAGTCCACTATCACAATGTATCTCAGCTGTTAAGGAACGCGAGCAAGCCGCCCAAAGAGGGCAGCTGCGAGCGTTCAGTCTCACATGGTTCACATTGCCCAAATCACGAACAGCCGCGGGAAATTCCCCACATAATCAGGAGCTACAGAAAACAACTACAAGAAGAGAGGCGTGACCTGGGCGAGGCCACGCCGGTAGCAGCCAATAAGCTACTGTGCAACAAGATTCAAATGTATTGTGTTATGGTATATAATGAGATGTATCTCCGCCATTACCACATGTTCGTGCTGAGCATCACTGAATAAACCTGTGTTAGTCCTTCCTGCGACTCCTTCTTTGTCTTCCGTACAAGACACTAAATTGGTGACGAAGGTGGGATCGATGGCGAATCCCAAGGTCAAGCCGTACCAGTTCGATGTCAGCGAGCCCGAACAATGGGAGCTCTACGAGTGCCAGTTTCGGCACGCCATGGAGGCTGCAGGCGTCGACGACGACGCGAAGATGCGCTCCCACTTCCAGGTGGGGCCGGCCACGCTGAGGATCCTGATGACCCTGGTGGCACCCCGAAAGGTGGACGAGGTGCCCATCAACCGTATCCTGGAGAGACTGCGTGAGCACTTCCAGCCGCCCGTCTCTATCTTCCCAGCCTGGGTCGCGTTCCACAGGCGAGACCAGCGACCGGGCGAATCCGTGTTCACCTACGCGGCGGCCCTCAGGCTTGCAGCGGTGCATTGCCAGTGGGACGACCTGGACCAGGCCCTCCGTGACCGCATGCTGTGCGGCTTGAGGGACGAGGAGCTTCAGAGGAGGCTCATGACCCGTGACCATCGCCTCACGGTCAACGAGGTACTGCGGGAGGCGCAAGCAGCCGAGGAGGCCAGGAGCGGCGTCCGGCTATTCAAGTCTCGAGGGGCCACGTCCGAGAGGGTCAAGTCACCAGTGCAGGCAGCCTGGCGGACACCAGCGAAGACAGCCTGGCGGGCCCCCAAGCCGCCCGCCGCCGCACCAACGTCGTCCGAGGAGTCCTCCACGACAGCGGATGCCTACTCCAGTGAGGACGACGACGTCCAGAGGATCAAGAAGCGAGGTGAGAAGCGGCAGACCCGAGAACGGCAGGACCGCCGCTGCGACGGTTGTGGGGCGGCCCACGACCGCACGAGGTGCCCGTTCCGGAAGGCCGAGTGCCACAACTGCGGCCGAAAGGGACACATCGCCCGAGTATGCTGGCGCGGGCGAGCCGAGGACAAAGGCAGCTCCAGTCACCCCCAGACGCAACAGCGGAAGGCGGCCGGCACCAGGAAGGTCTCTGCCAGCTACAACGAGGAAGGCGTGAACCGCGTGGGCCTGGAGCACCGGCAGTTTTTCGTAGAGGTACTGTTGTAAGGGGTCCCAGTGAGGATGGAGATAGACTTGGGGTCTTCTTATTCCATCCTGTCCCAAAAAGAGTTCATGCGCATTCCCCCAGAGAAGCGGCCCAAACTGCGGGCCATGAGATCCAATTTACGGGACGTGCAGGGGAATGGGATCCCAGTGTTGGGGGTGGGGAACTTCAAGGTGAAGTTCAAAAGCTACTCCGAGAAACTGCCCCTAGTGGTCCTTAAAGGGGGGAGGTGCTGCCTTTTGGGAACGCAGTGGTTTGCTCCCCTGGGAATCGAACTGTCCGGCATCAACGCCATCGAGACTGACCCAATGCGGGGCGTGTGCAACGCACACCCGGACGTTTTCAAGAAGGGGCTCGGGAAATACAAGGGGCCCCCGGTTTCCTTTGAGCTGGACCCAGAAATCCGGCCCATCCGCCTCAAGCCAAGGAGGGTGCCCTTCGCCCTCAAGGACAAGATCGAGGCGGAACTGGACAAATTGGTGGGGCAGGGGATTTTGGTTCCAGTTGATTCGGCAGAGTGGGAAACGCCGATCATTACAGCCCTCAAGTCCAATGGGGAGGTCAGGATTTGTGCGGACTATAAATGCACGATAAATAAGGCCATTCGGCCAAATGCATACCCAGTTCCAGTGGTCAGCCACTTGCTGGCCACGTTACATGGGGGGAGGTGTTTCGCCAAGCTAGATCTGGCCCAGGCGTACCAGCAGCTCTCTGTAACCCCGGCTGCTGCCGCCGCGCAAACAATCGTAACGCACAAGGGGGCGTTTAAGGTAACGCGCCTTCAATTCGGCGTGAATTCGGCCCCCGGAATTTTCCAGTCCCTCATGGAACGCCTTTTAAAGGGGCTTCCAGGCGTTCTCCCATACTTCGACGACGTGTTGATAACAGCGGGGAGCGAACTAGAGTTAGCAAAGAGGCTAGATGGGGTTCTCTCAGTGTTCGAGAGGGCAGGACTTCGATTGAGGAGGGACAAGTGCGTCTTCTTCGCGAGGGAGGTTGAGTTCCTAGGGTTTAAGGTAACACTGGACGGAATCAAACCCTCCGAATCCAAGGTAGCGGCCGTGAGAGACGCCCCTCGCCCCACCGCGAAACCAGAGCTGCAGTCATTCTTAGGGCTCCTAAATTTCTATCACTCCTTCCTGCCTCGGAAGGCATTGGTCGCGGAGCCACTGCATGCGTTACTTAAGAAGGATGCAGTTTGGCGGTGGGGGGACAAGCAGGAGAGGGCATTCAAAGAGCTTAAGTCACTCCTGTCTTCGGATGCGATCCTGACCCACTTCAATCCGAAGAAACCAGTGGTGCTAGTCTGTGATGCGTCCCCGGTGGGGGTGGGGGCGGTCCTGTGCCACGTGTTGGAGAGCGGAAGGGAAGCCCCGGTGGCTTACTACTCAAGGTCCCTCTCGAAGGCCGAGCGCAATTACGCGCAAACAGATAGGGAGGCCCTAGCAATAATCGCGGGAACAAAGAAGTTCCACGATTTCCTATACGGCCGCGAGTTTACGGTAGTGACGGATCACAAGCCGCTCCTGGGGATCTTCACTACCGGCAAACCCACCCCACAAATTCTATCCCCCAGGATGTTGCGTTGGGCCATCTTTCTCAACGCCTACCAATATGAGCTAGTCTATCGTCCAGGGAAGGAGATCTCCCATGCAGACGCCCTGTCCCGATCCCCTCTCCCTAGTTTAGGGGATCCCACATGCGAGGTAGAGCAGGAACACCAAGTCCTGCTGATTGAGTCTCTCGACACACCCCCAATTGTGCCGGCCGACCTCGCCAAGGCCACGGCGGCCGACAAGATCCTGGCCCAAGTTAGTTCCTGGGTGAGAAAAGGGTGGCCCGTCTCTCCCCCCGAGGAACATTTCAAGCCGTTTTTCAGGCGCAGAGTAGAGCTTTCTCTGGAAAGGGGCTGCTTACTCTGGGGCCAGCGGGTGGTTATCCCAGAGAAACTGAGGGCCAAGGTGCTGAGGCTACTGCACACCAGCCACCCCGGGATCGTGCGCTCCAAGGCTCTGGCCAGGAGGTTTTTTTTGTGGCCCCAGATAGATGGAGACATAGAGCGTTTAGTGGGCACGTGCGAGAGCTGCCAGAGCTCTCGGCCCGAGGAGTCCCGGTTACCCCATAGGGAGTGGGATACGGCCATGGTCCCGGATCCATGTCGACTTCGCTGGCCCTTTCCGTGGGTCCTTGTTTCTCCTAGTCGTCGACTCCTACTCCAAGTGGTTGGAGGTAATCCCCATGAACAGCACTTCCTCTGCCACAACCATTAAACAGTTGCGCAAGCTGTTTGCCTGCTTCGGCCTGCCCGATGTTCTTGTGAGCGACAACGCTAGTACCTTCACGTCGGCAGAGTTCAAAACATTTATGGAAAGGAACGCCGTCAGGCATATAACCGCTGCCCCGTTCCACCCCGCCACAAACGGTCAGGTAGAGCGCCAAGTGCGCACTACGAAAGACGCACTGCGGCGCATGGGTCCCAGTGAGTTGAACCTGCATCTGTGCCAGTTCCTCATCTGCTACAGGACAACCCCCTTAGCGTCAGGCTTTTCCCCAGCCGAACTCCTCATGAGGAGGCGTCCGGTAACACTTTTTGACCGGATGGATCCGTCCAGGGTGGAGGATGAAGGGAGAAATATAAGCATAGGGGGAGAGAGCTCCAAAAGTTTTTCGGTAGGGGACCCGGTTCACTGCAGGAACTACGCGGCCTCGGGGCCAGCGTGGGTGCCAGGAACAATTGTTGAGCAAACGAGGCCGGTATCCTACAGGGTCGAGACTAATTCAGGTCTACTCTGGAGGAGGCACGCCGACCAACTCCGAAGGCGAGTCACCAGCGAGGGGGAATCAGCGTTAGGGTCCTCCCCCACCCGCATTACCCAAGGGGGAGACACGGCGGAACCCGCGGATACAAATGTGTATCCTGGGTTCCCATCCGCAGAGGAGGATACTTTGAAAGAGAGGGATCAGTTTGATGATGATTATGAGTTGCAGTATCAGGGGGGTGTAGCGGAGTGGTCCCCCACCCGTCCTAGCGAGAAGAGGGGTTTCAGTTCAGCCCCTGGTACTTCCAGTCCCCCTAGCCCTTTTGTGTTAGAGTATACTATTGCTCCTGCTCCCCGGAGACCAACACCCCCAAGGCAGGCAACAGGGGCGAGTCCGCCCGCCACAGTCTTTAGAACGCCCGGACAGGCAGCGGGGGGTGGCGAGGCCAAGAGGGCCTCTTCGTCGGTCCCGAGATTCGTACTGGGGGGGTCCCCAAACTCCTCAAACGGTAGGCAGGGATTCACGTCCCAACTATTCATTCCATTCCCGTCCCCCAATGCAAGGTCACCACAGACGCCACACAGAGCCACTAATGAGTCCCCCCTTTCCATTGCAGGGCAGGACTCTGCGGAGCCAGGAGCCGCCGGCTCCCCTGTATTAAGTCAAGCAACCGTACGCCCAAGGCGCACGTGCGGCAAGCCACAATGGTTGAGGGACTTCGTCCCATCCTAGGGGGGAGGGATGTTATGTATGCATGTACAATGTTACTTTAAATATATGAATGTAACCAGTCCACTATCACAATGTATCTCAGCTGTTAAGGAACGCGAGCAAGCCGCCCATAGAGGGCAGCTGCGAGCATTCAGTCTCACATGGTTCACATTGCCCAAATCACGAACAGCCGCGGGAAATTCCCCACATGATCAGGAGCTACAGAAAACAACTACAAGAAGAGAGACGTGACCTGGGCGAGGCCACGCCGGTAGCAGCCAATAAGCTACCGTGCAACAAGATTCAAATGTATTGTGTTATGGTATATAATGAGATGTATCTCCGCCATTACCACATGTTCGTGCTGAGCATCACTGAATAAACCTGTGTTAGTCCTTCCTGCGACTCCTTCTTTGTCTTCCGTACAAGACACTAAACTATCTTTAGATCTTCTTCTGCAAGATTAATTTGCACATGTGTTTAGACATGTCTAGCACTAACTAATCCTTCATTTAATTGCAGGTGTTCTTAACACATCGATATCAAAAGCTTAAGGATATATCTTTATTTTCCAATTTTTATAAACCCACCTGGGGCTTTGGCTTCTAATCTGTGCTTTGTGGGAGGATTTTGTCTTTGGCTAAATGTGCCAGCAGCTTGTCCTTCGGCTTTTTCTTTCTAAGTTCTTAACTATCTTCTGAGATTTTCTTCCAATCTTGTTTCCTCAAACCCATGTCTGATGTATAGCATTAACCTACGAAAGGATGGTGAGGTGTGAGTGTGTCTGGCTGGCTATTTTTCCTACCCGGCTGGAGTGCCCCTAATCACTGTAAACTGTTCCATAGGGTTGAGCATCCCATTCTCTGAGATTTTAGTGCCAAAACATGAGCGCTAAAGAGGGGGATCATTATGATGTCACTGGGACATGACTGGCCAAGGATGGGAGGGCAATGGAATTTCAGTGGAACCCCATATAACGAACGCCCCCTATAGCAACTAAATCACATAATGAATTGTTTTTAAAAGAAAATGATGCCCCGTATAACGATTTTTCCTATGGAAAAAATCGTACAATGAATTTTCAATGGGAAAAAACGCTTAGAAAAAAATATTATTGTTTTCCATAGGAAAAATCATACAATGACAAAATTACATAGTGACCAGACCCGTGGAATGAATTAAAATCATTATACAGGGTTTTACTGTTCTTCTTCTTCTTCTTCATCATCATCATCATCTGAATATTGGCGCTCCTCATAGTGATCAGCTATGAAAACTATCCTGATAATATAAAGTAGTGGCCTTTCATCTGCCTTCAACATTGCAGCATGACCCCCATACCACTGATCCAGTTCCACGTATCACTTTCTGGTCCTGAGCCCTTTTGGCACACAAAATCCTCCTCAGCCCCAGGCCAGTATGGATGAAGCTGCTGCCCTCTATCAAGATGGATTCAAATGGGATTTAATCCACTTGGGGACCATTACCCTTCCCTGTGGACTTTGGCACCCAAATCTATTAGTCTTTAGGGTTGCCAGGTTAGTTAACCACCGCCTGACACTTGCCGTTAAGTGGCTGACAGTATGGTCTACTTTATTACCATATCATGATAACCTTACCAGACAATGGTATTACATAGATAAAGGTAAAGGTTGCTCTTGCTCGAAAGCCAGTCGTATCTGACTCTAGGGTATGATGCTCATCCCTGTTTACAGCCAAAGAGCCAGTGCTGTCTGCGTCTGCAGACATTTCTGCAGGACCAGCCTGGGTTCTGGGGGTAGTCATTGGACAAACTGGACCTGTGTCATACTGCGTTGAGACCAGCACGGGTCTACTCTGGAGGCGACATGCAGACCAACTCCGGCGATGGGTTCCCGGTAGTCAGGGCGTGGAAACCACGCATCAGGGCTCAGCGTTAGGGTTCTCCCCCACCCGTTTAGCGCAAGGGGGAGGAGAGGGGGACCAGCGGTCCCCACCAAGGGGGGAAGGGAATAAGTTTGTCCCCGCAGATATCCTGGTGGATGCCCCCACAGATATCCCAGAACATAAGTTTGACTTTGAGTTGCAAAACCAGGGGAATTTTTCGGAGTGGTCCCCCACCCGTCCAAGCGAGGAGTGGGGTTTTTCATTAGTCCCCAATGCCCCCGGTTTTCCCACAATGGAGTTTACCCCTACCCCATTTAGTGTCTTGCACGGGAGACAAAGAAGGAGTCGCAGGAAGGACTAACACAGGTTTATTGGTTGATGGTCAGTAAGAACATGTGGTAATGGCGGAGGTACATCTCATTTTATACAGTAATACAGTACATTTGAATCTGGCTGCACGGTAGCTCATTGGCTGCTACCGGCGTGACCTCGCCCAGGTCACGCCTCTCTTCTGTAGTTCTTCTTCTGTGGTTCTTTGTCATGCGGTAATCTCCTGCGGCTGTTCGTGATTTGGGGAATGTGGACCATGTGAGACTGAACGCTCGCAGCTGCCCTCTATGGGCGGCTTGCTCGCGTTCCTTAGCAGCTGAGATACATTGTGATTGAGGCTGGTTACATTCATACATTTAAAGAGACATTGTACATGCATACATAACATCCCTCCCCCCTAGGATGGGACGAAGTCCCTCAACCATTGTGGCTTGCCGCAAGTGCGCCTGGGGCGTGCGGCCGCCTGACCTAATACAGGGGAGCCTGTGACTCCTGGTTCTGTGGAGTCTCGCCCTGCAACGGAAAATGGAGACTCGTTAGTGGTTCTGTGGGGAGCTTGCGATGCCCTTGTCTTGGGGGACGGGAATGGAATGAACAGCTGGGAAGTGAACCCCTGTCTATTTCCTGAGGAGCCCGGGGACCCTCCCAGCACGAACCTCAGGACCGACGAGGATGCCCTCGCGGTCCCGCCGCCTCCTGCTGTCTGTTCGGGGGTTCGAGAGATCGCGGCGGGGCGGGTGAGCTCCCGCCGGCTGCTTGTCTTTTAGGGGCCGGAGCTATGGTGTACTCTAGGATACAGGAACCGGGGGGGCTGGAGGTACCAGGGGCTGAACTGAAACCCCTCTTCTCGCTAGGACGGGTGGGGGACCACTCCGCTAACTCCCCCTGGTACGAAAAATCAAAATCATTACTAAACTGATCCCTCTCTCTCAAAGTATCCTCCTCTGTGGATGAGAACCCAGGATATGCGTTTGTATCCGCGGGTTCCTCCGTGTCTCCCCCTTGGGTAATGCGGGTGGGGGAGGACCCTAACGCTGATGCCCCTTCCCCTGTGACTCGCCTTCTGAGTTGGTCGGCGTGCCTTCTCCAAAGTAGCCCTGAACTGGTTTCGACCCTGTAGGATACCGGCCCCGTTTGCTCCACAATTGTGCCCGGTACCCACGCTGGTCCCGCGGCCGCGTAGTTTCTGCAGTGAACCGGGTCCCCTATCGCAAAACTTTTGGAGCTCCCTCCCCCCATGCTTATGTTCCTCCCTTCATCCTCCACCCTGGACGGATCCATCCGGTCAAAAAGGGTTACCGGACGCCTCCTCATGAGGAGTTCAGCTGGGGAAAAACCTGAGGCTAAGGGGGTTGTCCTGTAGCAGATGAGGAACTGGCACAAGTGCAGGTTCAACTCACCGGGACCCATGCGCCGCAGTGCGTCTTTCGTAGTGCGCACTTGGCGCTCTACCTGACCATTTGTGGCGGGGTGAAACGGGGCAGCGGTTATGTGCCTGACGGCGTTCCTTTCCATAAATGTCTTGAACTCTGCCGACGTGAAGGTACTAGCGTTATCGCTTACCAGGACATCGGGCAGGCCGAAGCAGGCGAACAGCTTGCGCAACTGTTTAATGGTTGCGGCAGAGGAAGTGCTGTTCATGGGGATTACCTCCAACCACTTGGAGTAAGAGTCAACGACTAGGAGAAACAAGGACCCGCGGAAAGGGCCAGCGAAGTCCACGTGGATTCGGGACCATGGGCCGCGGGCCGTATCCCACTCTCTATGGGGTAGCTTGGATTCCTCGGGCCGAGAGCTCTGGCAGCTCTCGCACGTGCCCACTAACCGTTCTATATCTGCGTCTATCTTGGGCCACCAAACAAAACTCCTAGCTAGGGCCTTGGAGCGCACGATTCCCGGGTGACTGGTGTGCAGTAGCTTCAACACCCTTGCCCTCAGCTTCTCGGGGATGACTACCCGCTGTCCCCAGAGTAAGCAGCCCCTTTCCAGGGAAAGCTCCACTCTGCGTCTGCAAAACGGCTGGAATTCCTCACCTGGGGGAGTAGTGGGCCACCCTTTTCTAACCCAGGAGCTGACTTTGGCTAGGGTCTTGTCGGCCGCCGTCGCCTTGGCGAGGTCGGCCGGGACAATGGGGGGTGAGTCGAGGGCCTCGATCAGCAGGACTTGGTGGTCCTGCTCCACCTCGCATGTGGGGTCTCCTAGGCTAGGGAGAGGGGATCGGGATAGTGCGTCTGCATGGGAGATCTCCTTCCCTGGGCGGTAAATCAGCTCGTACTGGTAAGCGTTGAGGAATATAGCCCAACGCAGCATCCTGGGGGATAAAATTTGGGGGGTCGGTTTGATGGTGGTGAAGATCCCCAGCAACGGCTTGTGGTCAGTCACCACCGTAAACTCGCGGCCATACAAAAAGTCATGGAACTTTTTCGTTCCCGCAATTATGGCTAGGGCCTCCCTATCCGTTTGCGCGTAATTGCGCTCAGCCTTAGAAAGGGACCGTGAATAGTACGCCACCAGGGCCTCCCGCCCGCTCTCTAGCACGTGGCACAGAACCGCCCCCACCCCCACCGGGGATGCATCACACACTAGAACCACTGGTTTCCTCGGATCAAAGTGGGTCAGGACAGCATTCGAGGAAAGGAGTGACTTTAACTCTTTAAATGCTTTCTCCTGCCTGTCCCCCCACCACCAAGCCGCATCCTTTTTTAGTAGGGCGTGCAGTGGCTCCGCGACCGATGCCTTCCTTGGCAGGAATGAATGATAAAAATTGAGGAGCCCTAGAAAAGACTGCAACTCTGGCTTTGCGGTGGGGCGGGGGGCATTCTTTACAGCTGCGACTTTGGACTCCGAGGGGCGAATTCCCTCTGGGGTTACCTTAAACCCGAGGAATTCGACCTCTCTTGCGAAAAATACACATTTGTCTTTTCGAAGACGAAGCCCCGCTTTTTCGAAGACTGAGAGGACCCCATCTAACCTCGTGGCTAGCTCTGCCTCACTCCCCGCTGTTATCAGGACATCGTCGAAGTAGGGGAGAACACCTGGGAGTCCCTTTAATAGGCGTTCCACGAGGGCTTGGAAAATCCCGGGGGCCGAATTCACGCCAAACTGGAGGCGCGTCACTTTAAAGGCTCCCTTGTGGGTTACAATCGTCTGTGCAGCAGCAGCAGCTGGGGTTACCGAGAGCTGCTGATAAGCCTGCGCTAAGTCTAGCTTGGCGAAACACCTCCCCCCATGTAACGTGGCCAGTAGGTGGCTGACCACAGGCACCGGGTATGCATTTGGCCAAATGGCCTTATTAATCGTGCATTTATAATCCGCACAAATCCTGACCTCCCCGTTTGATTTAAGGGCCGTAACAATCGGCGTTTCCCATTCCGCCGAATCAACTGGAACCAAAATCCCCTGCCCCACCAGTTTGTCCAGTTCCGCCTCGATCTTGTCCTTTAGGGCGAATGGCACTCTCCTTGGCTTGAGGCGGATGGGCCAGATCGCTGGGTCTAGTTCAAAAGAGACTGGGGGGCCCCTGTACGTTCCGAGCCCTTTTTTGAAAACGTCCGGGTGTGCATTGCACAAGTCCCGCATTGGGTCAGTCTCGATGGCGTTAATGCCGGACAGTTCGATTCCCAGGGGAGCAAACCACTGTGTCCCCAGAAGGCAGCATCTCCCCCCCTTGAGGACGACTAGGGGCAGTCTCTCGGAATAGTTCTTGAATTTCACTTTGAACTTTCCCACCCCCAATACTGGGATCCCGTTTCCCTGCACGTCCCGCAAGTTTGACTTTAAGGCCCGCAGTTTGGGCCGCGCCTCTGGGGGAATGCGCATATACTCTCTCTGGGATAGGATGGAATAGGACGACCCCGAGTCTATCTCCATTCTCACTGGGAGCCCCTGTAACTGTACCTCAATGAAGAAACGCCGGTGCTCCAGTCCCACGCGGTTGACGCCTTCCACGTCGAAGCCGGTTGAGACCTTCCTCGTGCCGGTCGCCTTACGCTGGTGTCCCCGGGGGTGACTTGGGCCGCTCCTGTCCTCGGTCCGACCGCACCTGCAAACTCTGGCGATGTGCCCTTTCCGGCCGCAGTTGTGGCACTCGGCCTTGCGAAACGGGCACCTCGTGCGGTCGTGGGACGCCCCACAACCGTCGCAACGGCGGTCTTTCCTGTCGCGGGTCTCACGCTTCTCCCCGCGCTTCCGGATCCGCTGGACGTCGTCGTCCTCGCTGGAACAGGGGTCTGCCGTTGTAGACGACTCCTCGGACATTGCTGGTGAGCCGGCGGGCGGCTTGGGGGCCCGCCAGGCAGTCTTTGTTGGTGTCCGCCGGGCCGCTTGCACGGGTGACTTGGCCCTCTCGGCCGCGGCCCCTCGGGACTTGAACAGCCTGACCCCGCTCCTGGCCTCCTCGGCTGCTTGGGCCTCCCGCAGTACCTCGTTGAACGTGAGGCGGCTGTCGCGGGTCATCAGGCGCCTCTGCAGCTCCTCGTCCTTCAAACCGCACAACATGCGGTCTCGGAGGGCCTGGTCCAGGTCGTCCCATTGGCAGTGCACCGCTGCCAGCCGGAGGGCCGCCGCGTAGGCGGGCACGGACTCGCCTGAGCGCTGGTCTCGCCGGTGGAATGCGACCCGGGCTGGGAAGATTGAGACCGGCGGTTGGAAGTGCTAACACAGCGCCTCCAAAATGCGGTCGATGGGCACCTCGTCCACCTTTCGGGGGGCCACGAGGGTCATCAGGATCCGCATCGCAGCCGGTCCCACCTGGGACAGGAAGTGCGAGCGCATCAATGCGTCGTCGTCGACGCCGGCGGCTTCCATCGTGTGCCGAAACTGGCACTCGTAGAGCTCCCACTGCTCGGGCACGCTGACATCGAACTGGTACGGCTTGACCTTGGGATTCGCCATCGATCCCACCTTCGTCGCCAATTTAGTGTCTTGCACGGGAGACAAAGAAGGAGTCGCAGGAAGGACTAACACAGGTTTATTGGTTGATGGTCAGTAAGAACATGTGGTAATGGCGGAGGTACATCTCATTTTATACAGTAATACAGTACATTTGAATCTGGCTGCACGGTAGCTCATTGGCTGCTACCGGCGTGACCTCGCCCAGGTCACGCCTCTCTTCTGTAGTTCTTCTTCTGTGGTTCTTTGTCATGCAGGAATCTCCCGCGGCTGTTCGTGATTTGGGGAATGTGGACCATGTGAGACTGAACGCTCGCAGCTGCCCTCTATGGGCGGCTTGCTCGCGTTCCTTAGCAGCTGAGATACATTGTGATTGAGGCTGGTTACATTCATACATTTAAAGAGACATTGTACATGCATACATAACACCCCAAAAGCTGCAGAACCTCAGCAAGTCGCTAACGAGTCTCCCTCTCCTGTTGCAGGACAAGAGCCCAGGGAACACAGAAGCGATAGCTCCCCCGGGACAAGCTAGCCAGCCTTACGCCCAAAACACTCATGCAGTAAACCACATTGGATGAGAGACTTCGTCTCATCCTAGGGGGGAGGGGTGTTGTGTATGGATTGTAATGTGCCTTTAAGTCAATGTAACCACACGAATGAGTGAATGTAACAATCTCTAAAAGTACACTGTAACCTTCTGTATTAGGACACGAGCTAGTGATGACTGGGGGCAGTAGCGAGCATCCAGCTCACATGGTACAAATTCTCCAAATGCCTACAGCCGCGGGAAGATTCCCACCACTGCCTCACCTGGACAAGAAGGGCGTGACTAAGGGTGACGTCACGCAGACAGTAGCCAATGAGCTACCGAGGAGCCACATTCAAATGTATAGCCACTGTATATAATGAGCTGTTCATCCACCATTACCACATGTTCCCCCTGACCATCATGCAATAAAAATGAGTTAAGCCAGACTTTGGCTGTTTCTATTGTCTTGGTTCTTGAACACTAAACATGACTACATGTTGGAGCACACAGAATACTTTTACCTTTGCTGCCAATTTCTTGCTTTCGAACTGCTAGGTCGGCAGGAGCTGGGACAGAGATGGGAGCCATTCCATCATGCAGTACTCAGGTCTCAAACTGCTGACCTGCCAAAGTTCCAATCATCAAGTTCAGCATTTTAACCACTAAGCCACCACGTTTCTTTTGGACCACCTGATGGTGGGAACATGCATAAGAGGGATCTGCACAATTGGGAAAAGAAACTGGATAAAAACTAGTCAACCAGGTAGCATGGCACCCCATGGCTTGGGAGTGTACTATATTTGGGCACACAATGCACCCAGCTGCTGCTGCATTTACTGCCATTCCTTCTAAGGTTCACAGCCTCATTTTCAGCACATATGACCCTTGGGGAATTTTTCTAGGCCCTTCTGTTGCTGCTGCCACAATTTGTGGCAGAGAAAAGGCTCACAAGTCATGGTGCTGGTGCTTCTCTCTCGTCCTTGCTCTAAATGGTGTTGCACAGATGCCTAACAGCTTTCTCTCCTCTCTCCTTCCTCCTTTCCACAGAACACAGCTGCAACCATTAGAGTGGCATCAAATTTTTATAGCTGTCATGTGTTGGAGCCCTCAGAGAAAACCATTCACAGACTGAGCACGGGGAATCTACCCCAGCCTCCATCTAGCTAGTGTCATGCATCCTTTTTTTAAAAAGAGCTATCTATTAAATTGCTGGAAGAGCTGGAGGAAGCATCAGTATCCATCAGAATCAGAACTGTGCAAACCCTGCTCTTGCATGGATTGATTTACTCACTTTTATTCACAGTACCTCCTGCCAATCTAGCAGTTCAAAAGCAAGAAATTGCAAGTAGATAAATAGGTACCACTTCTGTTGGAAGGCTCTTTGGCTGTAAACAGAGATGAGAACTGAACCCTAGAGTCAGATAGGTAAAGGTAAAGGTTTCCCTTGCTCGACGGCCAGTCGTATCCGACTCTAGGGTTCAGTGCTCATCTCTGTTTCAAAGCCGAAGAGCCAGCGCTGTCTGCTTCTGCAGATGTTTCCATGGTCATGTGGCAGGCATAACTAGACACCGGATCGCATGGAACACTGTTTACCTTCCCACCCAAGTGGTCCCTATTTATCTACTTGCAATGTCTTGCTTTCGAACTGCTAGGTTGGCAGGAGCTGGGACAAAGACGGTTGCTCATTCCGTCCGCCATCTTCCCAGATACAACTGGCTTTTGAGCAAGGGGAACCTTTACTTTTACTATTCACAGTACATTCTCAGCTTGTTTACTCACTGTTATGTATGGAATGCTATGCCTTTTAGATGGAATGTAACATTGTAACCCGGTGTATCGTAACAGTTACAATGAGCTACCGCTGCCTCTAGATGGTATCGAGAGGCAGCTGATAGCGATCAACCCACATGATACAAGTTATCCAATTACAGTCAGCTGCGGGAGATATTCCCGCCACAGGCAGACCTGATGAAGAATGGCGTGCATCACAACAACGTCATGAATACAGTAACCAATGAGCAACCGTGTAACCAGTTTAAAATGTACTATGCTGTATAAAAGGAGCTGCGTCTCCGGCATTACCTCATGTTCAGATTGTGTACCCTATAAATAAAGATGTGTTTGGCCCTATGAATGCTGCCTACTGCGTATCAATCTGCAAACATCAAACTCACACTTTCTCACACATATCCCAATGCACATATAGAGCATATTTTGTTTCATACCTTGAGAGGTATTGGGAACAAAACTCTGCCCTGTGCCGTGGGACATCTGCACTATTACTTCGCAGAGAACCAAAAGATGTTTATGAAAATGCTTTCGTTCCATGCCAGATCACTCTAGGCATCTCCTAAGCCTTATCCAACACATGAGGCTGTACTCCAGGGTGGCTTGACCCATATGGCCTCTCTCTCCTGTCTCCCAGTTTATGCTGCCGCTTCTCACTTTCAGGAGTTTCTTAGGCGAGGACTAGAACAAGAAGCAAAGCAGCTGTTTTTCTTGGCAAGGGTAAATTTTCCCCTCTGCGGGTGGCAAAATCAGTTGCACAGCATATGGAACAGCAACTCATTATTCAACAAGGGTTAAATCTTTGCATGCACTCGAGCCTCTTTATTCCCTACCCTCAAAGCCAAAGAAGAGCTATTTGGAGACAAGAACAGAGAGCAAATCCAGGAGACTTTGTGGGACACATTGGGCTTGCAACAGCAAATTTCAGAATGTGAGGCAGGAAAATTGCATAGTTTTCATCAGATACACTAGAGCAGGGGTTCCCAACCTAAGGCCTGTAGGCCGGATCTGGCCCATGGTGCCATTTCATGTAGCCTCATCCCTCCAAGGGCATTTGAGAAACAAAATGGCCACCCCTTTGAAGCTGTTGGAACAAAATGGCCAGCCCATTGTGCAGGCAGATCAAAATGGCCATTTGGCCCTCGGAGATGACTGAGAGAGCATGACCCGGCCCCCGGCTTGAAAAGGTTGGGAACCCCTGCACTAGAGAGAGAAGATCTTTATTAGCAATAAACATTAGTAAGGCACTGATCTGGAGAACTAGCTACTGGACAACTGGCACTGGGGGTGGAGAACAAAGTTCTTTTAATTCATCTTTTTTGCGAGGATTTCGTAATTCCTATAAATTTATTCATTGTTGGGATGAGATGTGAAGAAACAGAATGTGAGGAGAAACTAAAACTGACAGATGTATGCACTCAAGCCAAGGAATTTGAGCACTTACCTCTCTGCATAGGTGTTTGAATTCCTGTGCTTTCAATTATATTAATGGTAACTTAGGACTGCAGTGGCTCAAGTGGCTAAGACACTGACTGGAAGGTGGCAGGTCAGCAGTTCGATACCTGAATACTGCAGGACGGAATGATCTCCCGTCTTTGTCCCAGCTCCTGCCAACCTAGCAGTTCGAAAGCAAGAAATTGCAAGTAGATAAATAGGGACCACTTGGGTGGCAAGGTAAACAGAATTCCGTGCGCTCCAGTGTCTAGTCATGCCTACTACACAACCATGGAAATGTATGCAGAAGCAGACAGCGCTGGTTCTTCAGCTATGAAACAGAGATGAGCATGGACTTTCAAGCAAGGGTGACCTTTACCTTTACCTATAGGGTTGCAACATCTTTTCTTCCTAGCATGTTTTCCTTTTTTAAACACGAAAAAGGCATGTATAGCACAGATTGGGCCATGCTAGGAATAGACGTGCCTAATTTACTTTTGCCTGTGCAAGAGAGAGAGAGAATTTGTTTTCATTTTGTTTTTGAAGAATATGGCAAAACTCACATATTTCTTCATCGTTGGCTGCTACTCATATTTGAATACACATTTCCCCCACCTAGAAATCATTTTCACAATGACAAACAGGAAAAAATGCCATTGGCGTGAATTTGTTTAATTGGATCCCAGCTTGCCTTGAAGTGACCCACACCCTGTGATCACGGAGCCATTTCTTGTGGCACATATGAAATGAGACATGCAGGATTTAACACCAGGACTGCAATGGACTGCCACAGCCTTGAGGATATTAACATGGTGCACCTTCACAGCCAGCCCATCTGGTATTGCCTCTTCCACCTCCATGACCGTTGGGAATCAGAATAGTGAAGTGTTTCCTCTTCCGCTCATTTTGCCATTTGGCCCAATATGATGGTTTCCAGTGGCATTTCTTCCACTGAGGGGGGCCATCACTCCACTGAAAAGGGCTCATCTGCCCATAGCTGTTGGCCCCTCTAGGGAGTCAGGTTATTTACCACCGTCCAACACTCAATGTTGAGTTGCTGGCTGTATGGTCTACTCCATTACCATAGTGGGATAGAGCAGGAAAAAGAAGTTTAAAAATTTTTAAATGTGGGGAAAAGAAAAGCTAACAGAGTCTCTTAAACTGGGATGACCACCATTGCTTCTTTTCTTCCCAAAGTTTTTCCTGGATAGTAGCTCCCAGAATCTCTGAGCCGTTATCAATGACAGTGGCTGACAGATGTTGGAAGCTGTAGTCCAAAACAATGGAATATCTCAGTTATAGCTGAAGAATTAATGGTTAGGAAACTGAACTTGATGAGTGGAAGATTGGCAGTTCGGCAGTTCGAGACTCAATTGCTGCATGACGGAGTGAGCTCCCATCTTTGTCCCAGCTCCTGCCAACCTAGCAGTTTGAATACAAGAAATTGCAAGTAGATAACTAGGTACCACTTTGGTGGGAAGGGAAACTGTAGGAATCAGGGCCGCTGAGGGCCGTAGGTCCCGGAGGAGACTGATCAAGAAACGATACGAGGCAATATGGAGCGTGATCAGATCAGTAGTTTATTGAGGGAAAACTTCAGCATATATAGAAGGAAAAGCGCAACGGTGGCAAAACCGTCATCTGACAGAAATCACATCACCTGTTTACTCGGGTTAATTGGGAATCTCTCTGGGGGAAGTTAATTAACTGGGACAAACATTGACATGGGAAACACCATTGTCCAGGGATTAGGCTGGGGTAAACATGGCTTCTATTTGCGTCTGGGATGAGACTGAGACTCGGAGATGAGTGATTACTCTAATGGGTAACTGAGTCTGGAGAAATGCTCTCTCAGCGGAACCGCTGGTCAGGTCAAGGAATTGGGTGAATCAAACCCTATCATTTATCCACCCCCCTTAATTTCTCTGCCCGCAGAAACCACCGCCGGGAGCCTTCTCACCTAAGCGGCCTCTGCAAGGGCCGTTTCCATGCCAGATGGGCATGGGGAATCCATAGGAAACAGCATTTCCAGTGTTTAGTTATGCCTGCCACATGTCCATGGAAACATCTGCAGATGCAGACAGTGTTGGCTCTTTGGTTATACACAGAGATGAGCACTGAACTCTAGAGTTGGATATGACTGGCTTTTGAGCAAGGGTGACCTTTACCTTTACCTAGTCCAAAAAAGTAACTTTTCCAAATTTTGCCCTTTCCCATGCCAGAGGAACAATCTTGAGCCTGAAAGAAATTGTAGGAATAGTGCAACTCACACAAGCAAGGTGAGCAGTGCCCTACTTTGCCTTCATCCAGCTCATCAATTAAACAATTGAAGATTTTGTGTATGTGTGGAGTACTGAAGGTTAGAATCAAGAAACAGGGACAAGGAAACAAAAGAGGCAAACAGAACTGAAAGCAACAAACTATACAAGAAAGAGTGTAAGTAGTTTATACTCTCTTGCTCTGTGAGTATTGGAGCCATTGTGTGGATACTTACAGAAAAGTATGACTTTCCTTGTGAATCATTCAGTTCTTTTTTAGTGTGCAAAATCGGGGAAATAAAGGGAACTTTTAAAGCAAAAATGACCATGATAAGGGACAAAGACGGAAAAGAGCTAGCTGATGCAGAAGAGATTAAGAAAAGATGGAAAGAGTACACAGAGGAACTCTACAAAAAGGACCTCAACACTCCTGATAACCACAATGATGAAAAAACTGAACTCGAGCCAGACATCCTGGAGAGCGAAGTTATAAAGGCCCTAAAGAGCACTGCAAACAACAAAGCTAGTGGATATGATGGTATCCCAGTCGAATTTTTCAAAGCGCTAAAAGATGATGGCGTCAAATTACTACACTCAATATGCCAGCAAATCTGGAAAACAAAACAGTGGCCACAGGATTGGAAAAGATCAGTATACGTCCCAATCCCAAAAAAGGGCAACGCCAAAGAATGCTCAAATTACCGAACAATTGCACTCATCCCACACGCCAGCAAGGTGATGCTCAAGATAATACAGGACAGACTTCAGCAGCATGTGGAGAGAGAACTACCAGAGGTGCAGGCCGGTTTCAGAAGAGGCAGGGGGACTAGAGACCACATTGCCAACATACGTTGGATCATGGAGAAAACAAAGGAATACCAGAAACAAGTTTACTTTTGTTTCATTGATTACACTAAGGCATTTGACTGTGTGGACCACAACAAGATGTGGCAAGTAATTAAAGAGATGGGAATACCAGAGCACATCATATGCCTCCTGAGAAATCTGTACATGAACCAAGAAGCAACAGTTAGGACAGAACATGGAATGACAGAGTGGTTTGGAATAGGAAAAGGAGTAAGACAAGGCTGCATTTTATCACCCTGCTTATTCAATCTATACACAGAGCACATAATGCGAAATGCAGGGATGGAGGAATCACAATATGGGATTAAAATTGCTGGGAGAAACATAAACAATCTGAGATATGCAGACGATACCACCCTAATGGCAGAAAGTGAGGAAGACCTAAAGAACCTCTTGATTGGGCTGAAGGAGGAGAGTGCAAAAGCTGGTTTGAGACTCAATATCAAGAAAACCAAGGTAATGGCAACAGGCCCAATCAGTTCCTGGAAAATAGATGGGGAAGAAGTAGAAGCAGTGACAGATTTTACTTTCCTGGGATCAAAGATCACGGCAGATGGGGATTGCAGCCATGAAATAAAAAGGCGACTGATTCTTGGGAGACAAGCCATGAGAAACCTGGGGAACATAGTGAAAAGCAGAGACATCACATTGCAAACAAAAATTAGAATAGTCAAAGCAATGGTATTCCCAGTGGTAATGTACGGATGTGAGAGCTGGACAATTAGGAAAGCTGAACGCAGAAGAATAGATGCCTTTGAAATGTGGTGTTGGAGGAGAGTTTTGAGAGTACCCTGGACAGCGAGGAGAACAAATAGGTCAATCTTAGAAGAAATCAACACTGACTGCTCATTGGAAGGGCTAATAGTAAAGACGAAGCTAAAGTATTTTGGACATCAAATGAGAAGGGAGGATTCACTTGAGAAGGCCCTGATGTTGGGAAAGGTGGAGGGCAAAAGAAGAAGGGGGAGGCCAAAGATGAGATGGCTAGATGGTATTGTAGACACAACGGGCACAGAACTGGGAGTGCTGAGGGGGATGGTGGAGGACAGAGGTGCCTGGAGAACAATGGTCCATAGGGTCGCAAAGGGTCGGAACCGACTGTGCGACTGAACAACACAACAACAACAAAAACCTAGTTCTTTTCTTCATCAAAAAGCATGCACCATATACCAAATTCTCATATTATTCAATAGCTGCATTGCAGTTTATCAAAGCTTTACTAAACCACAACAGTGGTGGCAGATGGGAATGGAAGAGAGGAAATTACAGAGTGTGAAGTTAGGGGCAATTCCCTCCTCCTTTTGCTAGATAACCCTAATCATTGCTGTTTTGATTATAGCTTATCTCCAGTACTGATTTTCTCTTAAATAAGACAGTAATTGCTTGCTTCGAAAGCGTGTCATTATAATACAAACATAAAAGATGCACATCATTTTGATGAAGAAAAAGATGAACTGTGAAAAATGACTTCAAAGTCTTCTTCGAATTCTTTATTTTCTTTAATCTGGTCAAAAATAGTTTAATCATGTTAACATTTTAATTTGTTTGAATTTTATCTATATTTCACATACGTCCATAATTTTAAATTTTGCAATGCTCTGATATGAATGAAGAAAGACTTTAAGAAGCTAGTTGAAAATAAAGCACTCCAGCCAAATTAAATCTGATGCTCTAGTTTCTTCTGATGTGATTGTCATGCATACCATAATGCAATATTTATTATCCAAGCTGCAGCCTGGATAACCCAGTCTCCAGTTATTGGATTCATTACATCTTCTTTTATCCTAGATTTCTCCTCCCTTCTTCCTTAATAATCAAGGCTGTCTTTTGCATCATTTAACCTTCCCACAGTAATAATATATTACATAACATTTGTGTAGACCTTTGGGTGCTTGATCTAGCTGTAAACAGACAGCAGCCTATATTATTATCCTGTGTATTGCAGATGAAGGGGATGAGACTGAGGCCAATGTTGATGGCATGCTTGAGATAAGTCTGGTGAATAAATGGCAGAGGCACAAGCTTGGAACCTTAGGCAATTCATTGCTCATTACTCTTTTTGAGAAAAAAAAAGACAGAGAATTAACTTATGAATGTCATGTTACTCAGTTTGAATTAACATGTTAAATCCAGAATCAGGTCAGCCTGTTCTGCTCATATAATGGTAAACTCTGCAAACAGTTCATCCCTTAAAGATGATTCTCTTCTGATACCTCTGTTCACAAGTGGAAGTTCCTTTAGCAGAAATATCTCCTCCGTACAATACAGCAATATTGCTCCAGCAATAGAGCAGGGGGCATCTGGTGTAACACATTGTGCCACTATATATGCAGCAATAAGGGCAGTAGCAGAAGCTTTTGAAAGGCTTGCCCTGTTCCAATGCCACCATTTTTATTATTAGAGGTAGTTGGCATGCCTGCCCACCCTGTAGACCAGGGTGATGTTTCTGATCACTTCTGGAGTTGGACAGGAATGTTGGGGCCATGTTCTCTGATTGGGTAGTGAACAAAAGGGGCCTAAGTTATTTTTTGGGCTATGAAGATCAGATTAGCAGTAGTGTTGAATTAAATCAGTCACAATTTGGAAGACTAATGCAGGGAGAAATGTGGTAGGGGTGAGCCCTTATTGGATGACTGGGCTTTCGGTTGACTACCATGAATTGTGAGATTCAAGGACGCAGGCAGATAGGGCCTTCTGAGTCAGCCTACAAACAGGGACTTGGACTGGAATTGAACCAGAGGTTGTCTCCCTAAATTGGTCAGCTGGAGCAAGGTTAGTGAGATGCAGCAGAGCCCCAGGTGCAAAGGACTCACCTGGATGGACCACCTGCTCCATGACTCAGGTTTATGCACAATCTAGGCCTCACCTCAAGTTCAAGTTAAAAGTTCAATAAAATGGTGGCCCTTTTGAAACCTGTATGTTGTCTCTTATCACTTTATTTACAGGTTTGAGGTCAACAAGTATGACTGAAAGTTGATAAACTCCACTAACAATGCCCCTACATTTTAATTTTACATTTTAAATTATTTTATATGCCAAGTTTTACCAATTATGTATCTAATGTTAACATTTACCAAATTTATTGTGTCAATTTAAAACTGTTTTATATGCAAAGTTTTACATATTATGGATCCAATCTCAATATGTACCAATTTTATTGTGTAAATTTTAATTGTTGTATAATAATAATAATAGGTTTATTTATATCCCGCTTTACTAGCACGAGTGCCACTCAAAGCGGCCTACAACATAGGAAAAGGAAAGCTTTCTTCAACAAAAAGAAAGCCTTCTCACAATATATAAATCATTACATAGAAATATCAAACACAGCAATACAAAATAAATACAATGAAATTGTTCCAAATCAAGATGCACAATACAATATTTAATAGCTGCCCAACTAATACAAAATGCAACATAGACAGTACAAAATAGCTCACCCCAGCCCTACTGCCACCATGGCCCTAGGTCCTGGCCAGTGGTGAGATGGTGATGGCGGTGGTGAGCTCCAATGGCGACTCCCACCCTGCTCCCACTCCCTGGAGCCCATCGCGAGGGCTCCAGGGCGAAGCAGGGAGTGCTGGAGGGCATTGGCGTCGGCATCCCTTTTTCTGCTCTCCAGGTGGGCGAGGCCTGGAGGGCGGAGACAGCGGCATCGGCGTCAGCTCCCACCTGCTTCCACTCCCCAGAGCCGGTGGCAAGGGCTCCAGAGTGAAGCAGAGAGCACTGGAGGGCGGTGACGGCCCTTTTTCTGCTCTACAAGTTATAACATATCTGCATGTTATGTCCTTGGTTTTATTGTTTGACTTTTTGTATTTTGAATGGTGCAGTAAACCTATTGGTCTGTCTGTCTGTCGGTCGGTCGTTTGGTCTGTCGGTCGGTCGTTTGGTCGGTCGGTCGATCGGGGATCAGTTGGTGCTTTCTACACAGGAGCTCTGACCAGAGAGCATTAATGCTGTACTCCAGATAAAGAGGCTCTGGTCTTATTTTTAAAACAAAGGAGAGATGAATAGATGTAGATGTCAACACAGATTAAGCTATAGATATATGTAGTTAACATAGTTACTAGTTACAGCGTATAAATGCATAAATTTATATATAGTTATATATATATTTACTTTACAAATAGAAATTGGACTGAAATCCCCTCAGTTCCCACAACCATTTTTTTTATAAAAAAATTATTGAGTTTTTATAAAAAGATACAAAATATTATAAGAGAGAAATTGCAATAACAATACAAAAATGAGAGAAACATAAAAATAAGCATATAGGATAGTCATATATAGTAGAAATGATGAGATACCGATAGAACATCTTAGATATATTATACCACATTTGATACTCTTTTTTATCCCATCTAATTAAAATCTTATCTTATTTATATTTTTAATTGGCTGTCCTTTCTAAACCATCTTAATATATTCTAAACAGAAAATACTATTACACCCTGTGTGACTGTACATTGCCCTAGAGGATGCGGTGTCTTTTATTCATCTCTATTTCCAGAAGCTATAATGTTCCTGTACTGGCTTGTTTCGGTCACCCTTAACCACAGCGGATTCCACAAATAAATGCCAAATTGACCAAAAACTATTCTCTTTTACCATACCCTTTTTTATGTTCAGCTCCCAGGTTAATTTATCATCTAAAGCTATCTCCCACATTTCCCTATACCAGTCTTCTATCTTCAATGTCTGATCACTCTTACACTTTCTCGCTATACATTGTCTTGCGATTGTTAAACATATTGAGAGCAACTCTTTTTTGTCCTTTCCTAAACTCATATTTTCTGTATCAGTCAGCAAAGCTATAGCAGGCCCCAGGTTTATATTCTCCCCAAAAATTCTAGAGATCTCATTTTCTATTTCCCCCCAGAATTCATTAACCACTTTGCAACTCCACCACATATCTTCATATAATCCCAGTCTATTTTGACATTTCCAACACATTGGACTTTTATTTTTATCTATCTGGTGTCATACCTGTCAACCGCGGCTCTGTAAAATCCGGGACCTGCGCAGAACGGTTCTGCGCAGGTCGCTTTTTACGCATCCGTAGAAGGCTTCTACGATCCCCTTCTGCACAGATGCCTTCTACGCATGTGTAGAAGGGTTCTACGCAAGTGTAGAAGGGTTCTACGCATGCGTAAAAGCCTTCTACGCATGCGTAAAAGCCTTCTATGCATGCGTAGAAGCGAGCTGCGCAGAAGGGATGCACAGTAACACCTTTCCCCCAGTGCCAAATTCCGGGGTTTTGGCAGCTCCGGGCAGGAAATGGCGAAATTCGGCGCCGGAAAACGAGAAATCCCGGCCAATCCGGGAAGGTTGACAGGTATGTCTGGTGTAATCAAACAGGAGTCAAGTACCATCTCCAAAGCATTTTGAAATTATGTTCTTTTACTCTGACTGACATTGTTCTCATAATCCTTTCCCCCCACTTATTTTTCAAATCCAATTCTGTAATACTAACATTAAAATCTTGTTCCTATATTTTCCTCAAAGTTTCTTGTGAATTAGTCTCTTTATTTAACAATCTATATATTTTACTCACCAGTCCCTTTATATCCATTTATCCTTTTCTAACTCTTAATAATATTACCTCAAAGTCTGTCTTGTCTCTTTCCAAACTTAAATTTCCCAAGTACTTACTATTCCACTTATTTAACAATATTATCTGAAACCAATTCAATTTCAGCTGGGAGTAAACATCCTTTTTTAAATTATCCTTACATACGTTTAACCAATCCTTTAACAGGATAATATTATTTTTAACCAAAATCTCCTTCACTTTACTATCTATTTTTATCGGAATTTTTTAAAAATCCTCTAATTGTATAATTGGAGAAATATCAGTGACTAAATCTTTTTTAACCTTTTTCCATATATCCAATGTTGTCTTCATCATTTTATTTTTAATCTCTAATTTATTCCTTTCTCCATCCAAGAAAACCGCCTTACCAATTTGATTTAGTTCCTTCATCTCAAAATCTTCCCAAATTAATTTTTCCTTCCTCAACATCTTTACTATATTTTTAATCTGGAAGGATCTATAATAATTCTTAAGATTTGGTATACCCAACCCACCTTCTTTTTGAGGTAAATACCACAAACTCTTATTGATTCTAGCTCTAATTCCACCATTACAGTAGACATTAAATATATTTTGAAACTCTTTAATTTCTTTTTCTTTTAATTCAATCAGCAAGGTGTCAAACAAGAAGCTCAACTTTGGAAGTAATATCATCTTGCACAACGCAACTCTACCAAACCATGACAATTTTAGTCTATTATATTGCAATTTTTTCTTTTTTTCTTTTTTTGTTTTCCATAATTGAGCCTCTTGAGATCATCCCATTTATAAGATATATTTATCCCCAGATATTTCAAACTACTTCTAACCTGTATTTTATATTTATCCTTAATTTTATTTTGTTCTTCCTTATCCATATTACACACAATCATTTCAGACTTGTCCCAATTTGTCCTCAATCCGGTCATTTCCTCAAAATCTTTTAAATGTTTCTGGATCCTATCTAATGCCTTCATAGGATGTTTTAAAATTACTAAGGTATTATCCGCATATAAACTTATCTTATTTTCTGCAATCCCTTCAATTTTAGTATCCTGTCTTATGGCATTTGCTAACATCTCCATTGCCATAATGAATAGTATTGGAGAGAGCGGACATCCCTGTCGTGTTCCTGCTTCTAATTTTACCTCATCCGTACTGGCTTCATTAACTTTGATATTGGCAGAACCTTGTTGATATAATTGATCTATAACCTTCTTAAATCTATCTCCAAATCCATATGACTTAACTATTTCCTTTATTGTTACCCATTGAAGAGAATCAAACGCCTTAAATATATCCAAAGATATCATCCCCATTTTTTCTCTATCTTTTATCGAAATATTACAGTGGAACTCCAGATAACGTCCAAACTTTGTTCCACAAGTCTGGTCGTTAACCGGATTTGGACGTTATGCAGTTTCTATGGGAGACGCTCCGGATAATGACACAAAAATGTCCAAAAACTGTCATTATCTGTGATCTCCTATGGGAGATGCTCCGAATAACAACAGTTTTTAGCCTTTTTGCGTCATTATCCAGAGCATCACATGGTGCATAACAAACGTGCCATTATGCGGATTTGACATTATCAGGTACCAACATTATCCAGAGTTCTACTGTATTCTGTTTATCTATATGATTCTTTTCTCAGAATGGAAACCCTGGGCTGTTCATGACATGAATGAAAAACAAAAACAACCCACTCCCCATCACACACACAAATTGTCTATGAAAACACAATAAAACAAGTTCTGATATTAAAATGCAATTGAGTAATAGCAATTGTAAAATACGTAAATTTAAAAGAATAATCTCAAACTAAAAGATTTAAAAGCCCTGTCTGTGGAAGCTGCTAGCCAGTTGCCAGCCGCCTGAAAGAATAGCTGAGCAAAAGATAATGGGAGAGGGAGGGCAGCCTGGGACTCCCTCAGAGATACTGTACTTCTATGGTAAGGTTTGATTAGCGTGAACTGTATACTGGGAGCTGTGTAGAATACCGAGCTAGTGATGACAGGATTTTGGCTCTTCTTGTCTCTCCTTGTTTCATACAATAGATCACTCTGACCTGGAACAGTTTTCCTGAACTCCAACTTAACTATTTCTAAAATTAAACCTAAATTTGGTACACACACAATTGGCTGTACATTTTAGTTTTTCCATTTGTTGACTTTTTGATACATACATTGTTGGCACATATGTGCAGATCAGAGTCCAGAGAAAAAGAAAGTGTGTGTGTGTGTGTGAAGAGAGAGAGAGAGGGAGAGAGGGAGAGAGAGAGAGATGGGGGAGGATGCAGTGCAACCAAATGTATAATCATTATCAAGATTTTTATGATGGATTTTACCAGCAATGAGGAAACACTTTTTGGGGTGGGGTGGGGGGTGGACTATTGCTTCCAGAGCTGGGGTGTTTTGAGAGTTGTTAGAAACTTCAGATTTAGATGGGAAGCATTTCAGAACTATGACCCTACCAGACTTGCCCTGCCCTCTCTCACACATGTTCATATTAGCAATGGGACAACATGAGCAACAAAAAAGCACTGTGTTAGCAGCTAAGGACAGATGCATCATGCTCTTTCCAATCTATGCTGATTTTGTGTATGTTCAATCCTAAGCAAATCCCATTTTATTTTTCTGTTAATCTCTTTTCTTCATTTTAGTATTTATTACATTCATATCTTTCCTTTTCACTAAAAAGTAGTGTTCAAGGCTAAAGTTTATAAAAAGTGAACATTTGCCCCTAAAGAGGTTTTTATAGCTTGTTAAACTATATGGGTTTCTCTCCCCTCGCTATTTTCCTTAAAATATGCATCCCTGTCTGACTTTTGAGCCAGGGAAAAAAGTGCAAAATTTGGGAAAGCGTGTGATTCAAGGGAAAACTGCATCATGCACCCCCATCCACAAACTCATCCTTCTTTCTTTCTTTATTAGTGTCAGAGGCACCACCAGCATATAATAACATATAAAGCCAAAATTAACATATCTAAGACAAAAAGGAATTCAGGGGACATGAAAGGAACTTCCCCAAAGATTGCTATTTCAGCAATACGGGCATCCCCCCCAGGCAACAGTGATTGTCACCGATTAATCCTTTCAATTCAGAAGCACCTTTTAGATACTCATCCTAATACTGTAATACCTCGGATAACGTTTGCATCAGATAATGCTAAAACCGCATAACATTAAGCAATCTGGGGGGAAATTGCATTGCATAACGTTAAAATCCTATGGGATGCATCGGATAATGTTCGCTAAAGCCTGTGACGGTTACAATGTATCTCTATGGAGTTTTAGTGGTATGCGATTCATCCCATAGGATTTTAATATTATCCGATGCATGCATCAGATAATGTTAAAAATGGGATAACACTAAGACTTGTGGAACCAAGTTTTAGCGTTATCCGGGGTTTTACTGTCACTGCAGATTATATTGTTCACTTTAAGATGCAGACTAGAAAACTTTGAAATGAAATTGCTCAGTAAAACTTCTTTATAAGAATGTTGCCAAGACTATTGTTTTTTCTCGTTTATTTTGTAATTTTTTTCAAACATGTCTTTAGCACTTTTCTGTGTTGATTGTAACTATTTACCATCTTTGCCCTGGAATGGGCCTATATCTGGGTCATTATGGAGGAGACATACGGTAGGGTAAGAGTTTCAGCATAGCTCTTCCTCCTACTGTCACTACTACCGCCACCGCCACTGATTTCAGTAGCAGCCAAATCACACATTGAAAGCTTTCAGAACCCCTGCCTTGAGCATTCGTGGATGGGTCCACCATGTTGGTGATTGAACCTTTCTAACTGGAAGGTGCCTGGTGGGCAATGGTCCATGGGGTCGCAAAGGGTTGGAGTCTACTGTGCGACTGAACAATAACAAAACAGGAAGGGATATTTGAAAAACTGGAAATCTGACAATCATGTTCTAGACACTGATGTGTTTCTAGGCCTTCTTTGCTTCTTGGTTTGGCCCCAGATCATCCCAGTTTACTCCTGTGGAGTGGCTTAGTGGATAAGATGCTGAATGCAACAACCAAAAGGTCAGCAGGCCAGCAGTTCTAGACCCAAATGATGCACGATGGAGTGAGCTCCCTTCTTTGTCCCAGCTCCTGCCAACCTAGCAGTTCGAGAGCAAGAAATTGCAAGGTGCCAGCAATTAACAGCGTCAATTGCAAGGTAACAGCGTTCTGTGTGCTCTGATGTCTAGTCATGCCTACCACATGACCACAGAAATGTCTGCAGGCGCAGAAAGTGCTGGCTCTTTGGTTGTAAATTAAAATGAGCACTGCACCCGAGAGTCGTATGTGACTGGCTTTCAAGCAAGTGAGACCTTTACCTTTACTCCTGTGGATGATTAACCCTTGAAACAGATTCTGCTAAGTGCTGGATGCAGCTGTTAATTGGACATGGAAGCTGTAGACTGCAAATTGAGTTGCAGTATTTCCTTACTAAGCATATGTCATGCTGTTTTCCATTGGGAAGCATTGATCCCATCAAGGTCACTGACTGTTTCAAGTGATTACTACAAGGGATAAAAGAAAGTCACTGCTGGCTCAAGGCTTAATAAAAACAAGACATAGTTAGATAACCTGCTGAGGTTTTTTTACCCCCTACAAGAGATATTTCTCCAATACATGGAATTAAGAATAGCTGCAACAAAAATCCCCTCCCTGTTGTATTTTCTGCATCTGGTACAAAATGTTTCAAGATAAAACATGTGTCTTTTTCCTTTGTGAAGCTGAGAACAAGAGAACCAACTGATTATGCTAAAAGGCAACCTAGATAATTCTGGTCAGTTTGTAAAGTCCGCAATAGCATATTGTCTTTTAATGTGAATTTTACTGAAGTATCTCTCCAAAAATCACAACAATGTAGAATATATCACTGAGACTGATAACATAAAATCTTGCCACCTCACAGCAACATTTCATGTATGTATGTATGTATGTATGTATGTATGTATGCATGCATGCATGCATGCAAGTATTTGTTGAGCATGTAAGTCTTCGCCTTGTATCCCAACTAGGTTACAAGGCATATTGTGCCTGTGGAGCTTTAAGACTTTGCTGCAGAAGCACACAGGTGTTGTGGTGTTTCTAGAGAGATCTGTGGTCAGTGTATTTAAGCCTCAGCAAAGTCACAGCTCTCAGCTCTAATGCTCACTCTGGCTTCAATGCTCAACTTGGGCTACCAGGCTCAACATGCTGGAGCTTTGATGCCCAGCCTCTGCTTCAATGCTTCACTTCCTGCCAACAGCCTGGACTAGGAGTTCTGCGTGTCCAAGAGCATACCGCAAGGACTGAATCTCCGCTCTGCTCTGAAGAAAGGCATTTGCCTGACTTGTCTCTTTGCTGCAAGTAAAGCCTACTCGGGGGTAAGCTGTAAAGCTGTCTGACTCTCCTTGAAGCCACAGCTTACTTTTGGACTGCTTCTAAGCTGTGTAGAGACTTGTACATATTTTTTTGCAGAACTGTAGTTTCTCAGTGGAGCTAACTGAGAAACCCAAGACACTGTATTTGCTTTCTGTCACTGCACTGTTTATACTTCTGCACCACCTACTTCAGAGTAAACCTGTTTGAGTTGTTCATCAAGACCAAGACCTGTCTGCCTTTTTTGTTCTCACAAGGAAGGAAGACATCTCCCCAGGTCCGAATCTTCTGCTCAGCTACTCTGCTGTCTGTGGCTCACCCAACGAACACTGTCTGTCTGGAGCTATAGAATATGGAAAATAATGGGGTTTGGGACTGTGGCTCTCAGAATCTGGGATTCCATGGAAGTTTGGGAGGTAAAGCCCAAAGAATTAAGTTTTCTTTCTTTGAGAGGAATATAATTACTTTGCCATTCACTCTCTGTGGCAGAAGAGGAATTCAATCTCTACCCTACCCCAAATGTTGATTACATGAGTGTTGCTTCATTACTATGATGGATATGCGTCACCATACCTTTACTAATCACCATTTTGCTGCTTGCACCGATGAGTGTGGTATTTATAGTTTTTTTACAGGGTACTTCCCTGATGATCCTGGAAGATAACTCCTATAATTAACAGGCCTGAGCACTAATGTGCTAGCTAGAGGGAAGGAGCAGAGGCAAGGAAAAGGTCCCTAGCCTTCTGTACACTCTTATGAAAACATATTTTTGGGTCGTCATCATTAGTTGCCTGACAGGTTTGCTTACAGCTTTAGCTCTGCTCTTACTAGGACCAGAGCTTAGAAATCTAAATTTTCTGGATTACAACTTCCAGAATCCCCAGGCAGCATGGTCATAGGCCATGGGAGTTGTAGTACAAAAAAAGCTACATTATCATGTTATGACTAGATTATCATTTCCTCTGATAAATTCTCATCAAATGCCCGAGTCTTGGGGCAACACTGAAATATAACTGCCTGCTACTTTTATCCCTGTAAATGAATCAAATTACTTTAATGTTTTCTTGGCAGATACATTTTGAAAATATGATAAAATGTGAACTCAGGACAACAAACATGAATCTGTTGCATGTATTTTCAGGCAATATTAAAACAGCATTTTAGTATAGCATATCTTCCTACCATGCCAGCTGTTGATTCTTTGAGCTGCAGTCCAAAAAGTAACTTCCTCTAATTCAGTTCAACTCTCTTTGTACAGTACTTTATACCCACATTGCAGTTTTTGGTAGTATTTTAACATGCTTGTCTGCCTCATGACCTGGTTCTTGCTGATATCCGTTTCTGGACTGTATTGGTTCTGGTGCCAATTATAGCTGCAGGTATCCAAATCAGAAAAAAAAACAGTGTAAGCCAATATGTTCACAGAGGGTCATGCATTGTGCACTATATCTGCTACTCGTGATGGGCTTTGGGCTATAATCACACTAGTATTTTCATAACACACTACTGTAAAGGATTTCATAGTCAGGAAGAAGTAAATTTAATCCATTATTTTATTTACTTAATGCCTAGTGTGCCTTATAATTAATCTGTCTTTATTCTGTTAAAATGTTTAGCTTTAATAAGTTTAAATGGATCCATTTTGGAAGGTTGCTGTGCGCAGAAGCCAACTTCTGACCAATTAGAAGCTGTAGGTCAGCCTGTTCCCTGTTCTAAGACAGTGGACATGGGAAAGTGTCTGCTTTCAGACAAAGCACTTGTGAGCTGCACGCTTCCCACACTCACCACCTGTGAGTAGACGTGAGACACGTCTTTCTGATAAGAACACTGATTAAATGTCCTGTCTCACACTGGGCTTCAAAAAGCAGGTGTCTGTCAATCAGAACATATCTGCACGCATTCTCACCAAAACTGTATAAATATTGTGGCGATCAAGCCAAGATTATAGAAGGATAGGGCGGTAATCTCAGATGCCATCGAGATGCTGGTCTCCGCCTTCCAGAACCGATCCGACCCGTAACCCATTACTTGGATGCGCGGCTTGGTCAGCCTCACTCTTTTAGATAAGTATTGCTTTTCTGAAATGCTTTCTTGTTTTCTTAGAACCATGTATTTTGCTTAGAGTAGATTAGTGAGGATTTTTATATGTTGGAATTCTTTATTTTTATTCCAATAAACCTTTTAAAAGAGTTCTTCATCAAGAAGAGTTATTCTGACTCCTTCCTGTCAGATAAGGCCTTGTTATTTTCAACACCGAAGCTTTGTTTTTTGGCCAACGCAGCTGAAGCTGATAATCAAAGGAAGCTAAAGGGGAGAGATTTCGGGAGTCTTGGATTCCCAGGACTGTGCCATACTCCCCCTCACCTAAACTGCAACATCGAAGGCCAAATTCCCACCATATTATTTTGATAAGGGTGTGTTAGTTCTGATGGGCGAAGATGCTATCAAACCCAGAGGGCTTTGCAGAGTTTTTCGAACTGCGACACTTTTTAAGGCATCGCCATTACCCATTAGAACACCATTATTCTCGCTGGTTTTCCTCGCCTGAGTTTACCTAGTCAAGTCACCCTTTGGCACTGCTACCAAAAATCCACCTTGCTTTCCTTCACTGAGTTGGCAAACCATCCCAACATTCCAGGGACGAGGTAACTAGACCAGCCGGTCAGTGGAAGAGGGTAAAGGAGCGGCTGCCGCGAGGCCGGGTCTTGTGTTTGCAGGTGGTGAAGCGGACAGGGGCCTGGTCGCTGTGTGCGATAACTACATCAAATTGCACCTCCTCAGGTAGGCATGATTAGCCAAGGCAAGGGACCCAAACCTCTTGCAAACACTAATAGGATTGTCATAGGTTTAAAAGTACTGAAGGGTGAACCCAGGACACAGGTGATCTCGCTTCCACCCTCCCACCAAAGCGGTCGAGAGGGCGGACAAGCATCTGGGGCAAGACAGTGTCTAGAGGGTCCGAGGCAGTAGCGGCAGGTCTTCTTATGGCCGCTGCACTGGCCACCCTCAGCTGAAGCCAGTCCCTCCAAGTCTCGCCTCCACCCTCCTGCCAAAGCCGTTGAGAGGGCGGGCGAGCATCTAGGGTGAGGCAGCATCAGAGGGTCGTGGCAGCAGCAGCAGGTCTTCTTATGGCTGCTGCACCAGCCACCCTCAGCTGAAGCCAGTCCCGCCAAGTCTCGCCTCCACCTTTCCGCCAAAGCGGTCGAGAAGGCGGGCGAGCGACCATCTGGGTCGAGGCAGCCTGGGGGGGGGGGTTTAGGGGAAAGAGAACTCCTGCCCCCACCTGCCGAATGTAGCCATTAACACAACTGTGGCTTCTAGGTTTGCTGAGTATAATCTCCAGCTTTATTGAAACAGAACCAGTGGGATGTAATGGCCGGAATGTTGGAGTAGGACTGAGGAGATCCAGGTTCTGTTTTCCCAAGGAGGCATGAAACTGACTGTAGCAAACAAACAAAATCATGAAATACTCCAATGGGGGGGGGGGGGGGGAGAAGAAGAAGAAGATGTTGTTGTTGTTAATTCTGATTTGTGATGATCCTTTCCAATATTATCTACTGTAGGTACAGAATACAAAGAAGTGGTTTCCCCTTCCTCTGGGAGTTCCCAGGGGCTGTGTAGCTCACCCATGAATACACAGGCTTTTCCCAAGAGTCACAGTGAGGAATCAAACTCCCATTCTCTGTCACTAAACCATTTAAAAGTTATTATAATTAGGAAAAATGGACTGTAATGGTTAATCCAGTCCTGGCAAATGTGAGCAGCTGCATTTTCTTGAAATCATTATTCTTTTGCTTTAAAAAAAACAGCTGGCTCTATGTGAGGTGCAGAGAGAAGGAAAGAATTTTATTTGACTGCCTGTATATTCACACATATCCAATTTAAACAACAATTCAACTGCAATTGTGTGATCCATTCCACAAACGAAACATTCATGCCAGATGGTGGAAATGCAACTTACACACCCTGCAGAAAAAATGTGGTTAGAATCCAGGACTAATAAGGCAAATGCTGGCAAAAGTTGATGAGATATCTTAATGAAAAGGAAAGGCACTTAAATAATCCAGTGGTTGATTTATTTATTTTTCTTTATGCAGAAGATCTCAGTTTTCCATACTGGTTTCCCCCATATAACTTCCGCTTCCAGGAGCGACGAGGGCAGTGTGAGCTGGATGAAACATAGTAAACCCATTTGTGTGTATTCACAGGGTGCTTGGACTTCTGGAAATTGAAGTCCAAGAACATCTGGAGTGCCAATGTTTGCCATCATGGTCCTATGGCATTCTGGGACTTGTTATTTGCAGAAACGCTCAGAATTCTCTGCCAAACTGCAGGAGTGATTATAAGTAGCTTCACAAATTGCAAAATCAAGGACTTCATAGTATGGAGCCATGGCAATTAAATTCAAATTAATATAATGGTGTGTCCAATTCAAAGAGGGACTGCAGTGGCTCAAGTGGCTAAGACGCTGACTGGGAGGCGGAAGGTCGGCAGTTTGATTCCCGAGTACTACAGGACGGAATGAGCTCACGTCTTTGTCCCAGCTCCTGCCAACTTAGCAGTTCAAAAGTAAGACAATGCAAGTAGATAAATAAGGACCACTTCGGTGGGAAGGTAACAGTGTTCCGTGTGCTCCGGTGTCTAGTCATGCCTGCCACATGACCACGGAAACGTCTGCAGAAGCAGACAGTGCTGGCTCTTCGGCTTTGAAACAGAGATGAGCACTGCACCCTAGAGTCGAATACGACTGGCTTTCGAGCAAGGGAAACCTTTACCTTTACCAGTTCAAATATATTTTGAAACCAGGAATTTGTTTTGAGAACCTGACTGAATGAAACTCACCATTTAAATCACTGTGAGTCATCAAGAAACCTGCAGGTGACTTAGAATGGCACCAGGCTCGAACATTGCCCCCCCCCCGCCAATACCTGGGAGTTACCCTGGGTCAAACTCTCACTTTCAAGACCCACTGCCTTAATACCAAACAGAAGGTTTTTTGCCAGGAACAATATTCTGAGCAAAATAACAGGCACAAGATGGGCACAATATTGAGTGCCCAAGCACACACATTAAGAACCTCTTCACTAGCTTTACGTTACTTTGTAGGAGAGTATGCTAGTCCAGTCTGGTACAGATCAAAACATGCAAAGGGTGTGGCCTTAAATGAAACAAGTGAGACTGGTCACAGGATGTTTAAAACCAACTCCAATACAAAAAGTACATTACTTGTCTGGCACCCTCCACCAATATTCCATCGAGAAAGTGCTGCTCAGAAAGAGTGGGTCAAAGTAAGCTTCTCGGAAACACACCTGCTACTTGACCACCAACCACCAAAGCAGAGACTGAAATCAAGGCATAGCTTCCTCACAACTTCAGCCCCTCTGAACAACCATCCCCCACAGACCACCTTAGAACTATGGAAGGTGAGCAAGGAGCAACCGGATAACTGGGCAGAACCACATGACTCTCTGCTACCTGGCCAAGAACAACCATGGCCTGTGTAGAAAGCTTTAAATAAACTGAATGCAGGGGAAGGAAGATCAAGAGCTAATCTGAGAAAGTGGGTTTTCCTTGTAGATGACAGCTTGTGTGAATGTGAAGAAGTACAAACTATCTCCAATACGATTCAATGCACACGATGCCCCTCAATGTGCACTGAGGAGGACCTTATGTTGGCAAGAGAAAATGCTGTTGACGTAGCCTGCTATTGAGTTAATGTCATCTTGCCCTTTTTAATTCTAATTTGTTTTTAGATGTGTTAATTTTAGCTTTGTATGTTATTATATGCTGGTGGTGCATCTGACATGAATAAAGAAAGAACCATCCTTCCACATTAAATGTGTTCTTGGTTAACAACTTCTCATTTTATTTATTTATTTATTTTACTCACATTTCTACCGCCATCCCCTCGACTCCGGCAGCTTACACACAAAACATGTCAATTAAAACTCTACAAGAACATCAAGATAAAAACATTGAAATATAAAATTGTTTAAAATTTACAACATTTAAAATGCCCTCCCCACTGCCACATCGTTGAATCTCTAAAACCAACACTAGCACTAGCATTAAACACTAAAACTGACAGCCCAGGCAATACTTAGACAAGCCATGCCCAGAGTGGCTATCTCCCCTGCTTCTCCCCACACCGTTGCACCAGCCAGGTTTTGAGATTTTTTGCGAAAGGATAAAAGCTCTGCCTGGAACAAAGCTCAGTTGGCAGGAGCTGGAGCAGACAGAGAAGGCCCCCCTTCTCATGCTAGAGAGGTGAGCCTCTCTAGTGGATGGAACTATCAGGGAGCCCCTCTGGTCTGCTCTAGTGGGATGGGCAGATGTCCTTGGGGTGATGCAGTCTCTTAAGTACCCTGGCCCACTACCATGTCGTGCTTTAAAGGTAATCACCAGCACATTGAATTGCACCCGGAGGCACACCATTAGCCAATGCAGGTCCCGCAGCACGGGTAAGGCATGGGCATAATGCCCACATTCCATCAATACATGGGCAGCCACATTTTGAACCATTTGAAGCCTCTGAATGGTCATCAAGGGCAGCCCCATGTAGAGAACATTACAATAATATAGTCTGGAGGTGACCAGTGCATGAGTGACCATAAGTAAGGAGTCCCGGTCTAGGAGCAGGCGTAACTGGTGAATGACGTGAAGTTGTGCGAAAGCCCTCCTGGCCACGACTGCCACCTGCTCTGAGGCAGAAAAGTCCTATCCAGAACCAAAGATGGTAGCTCCCATGATAATGTGGTGTCCCTAACGCTACTCAGTCTTGCCAGGATTCAGTTGTAGTCCATTGTCCCCCATCCAGACCCTAACAGCCTTCAGACACCTGGCTGGGACTTCCACTGCATCATCTGGATCACCACATGCTGAGATGTACAACTGAATATCATCTGCATATTGATGATACTTCACCCCATGGGAATGGATGATCTCACCCAGCGGCTTCATGTAAATATTGAACAGGAGAGGCGAGAGCCCTGAGCCCTGAGGCACCCCATATTGAAGGAGCCTCTGGCTGGACCTCTCTCCCTCCAACAACACCGACTGGGTCTGGCCCCTCAGAAATGAGGAAAACCAGGACCACACTGTGCCCTGGATCCACAGTCTTTGGAGCCATTCCAGAAGGATACCATGGTCGACAGTATTGATAGCCGCTGAGAGGTCAAGGAGAGCCAAGACAGATGGGTTAACCCTGTCCTGCTCACGTCAGAGATCATCCACCAGCATGACCAATGCAGTCTCAGTATCATATCCGGGCCTGAATCCTGACTGAAAAGGGTCCAGATAATCTGCTTCATTCAGAACCTCCTATAGCTGCTGCCCTACTGCCTTCTCCAATACCTTTCCTAGAAAGGGAAGGTTGCAACCCCAACCCAACTGCCTTTCACTGCCATGGCCATTTTAAGCAGCCAGGCGGGGAATGGATCTAATAAGCAGGCAGTAGCTCTTGGAAAAGAAATAGTCCTGTTCCAAAGACTTTTGTGAATTATTCCCATAAAGTATAATTTGATTTGTTGATTCATAAGAACATAACTATTGCTGAGATGTGTACAACTGGTGGTTTAGAGCATGTTTATGCAACCCCACCCATGCCCCGTTTTGTTTTGTTTTTGTTAAGGTTCTTTGAAAAACAGTTAGCCCCACCCATTCCCCCATCAGCCTATGTAAGCCTGGCTTAGAGGATGTTTTTCTTTTATTATTTATATTTTTAGAATATTTTAAAACTATATTTTGAGGCAAAGCCTTCTTATGGTGACTTGCTGAGTAAAAGGTTGTATACATAAAATATAGCACAGTTAAAGTAATATCAGCTTTTTAAAACTGCTTCAATTTTTAAATTAAAAAGTATGAAAATGATTTTAAAAGTAGAAAAATCAGTATAGAAGTCTATATTCAACTAAAATAAGCCTAGGACAATTTGGTGTTTAAAACCGATTTCAAAACAGCATATCCTATGATAGGGTGTTGTATATAGATAGGGTCACCACTGAAAATGCCTGGGTTTTGCACCCTGCAAAGTGATTTATCAGACACTTGAGCTGGGTTTCTACCAGCAAACTTGGGGGCTGATGCACTTGGACCTGCTTTCATATTCTCTGCTTCCAGAATAGACTGGCTTTCCTGCTATTAGGATTATATTGTAATTTCCAACTGAATGTAATGGTCTAGCGCAGAGCTTTTATGATTACTGCTGAAAAACAAGGACACAACCTTCCTACAAATGAAATCCTGATTGGCAACATGCTAGTTTGTATTGAGGAAACCTACACATATATAGACTTCCACATGTAGAGTGGCTTCACACAGATATTGAGTGCAGGGTTGCAAAGAAACATGACCAATGTGTGCATTGAAGTGGAGTGTGAGTGGTTTATGAATATGGTCCTGCTCTTCAGAAATTCACCAATCATTCAGTGGAAGATTGTGCTTGTATTTATATGTGAAACCACATTAATTGGGAAGCCAAACAAAAATATTTTGTTGTTCAGTCGCACAGTCTATTCCGACCCTTTGCGACCCCATGGACCATCCACCATCCTCCTCAGCCCTCCCAGCTTTGTGCCCACTGCGTCCACTATCCCATCCAGCAATCTCATCCTTGGCCGCCCTCTTCTTATCTTGCCCTCCACCTTTCCCAGCATCAATGCTTTCCCAAACTGAGTGATACTCCCTATCCCCCACCTTGAGCCACAGATATAAACATATATACATGGAAGATGTAAGTCTAATCGCCATAGCATAAAGGGGCACACCCATCACTGATCATATACTCCCTGCTAACTTCTTATGTTGTGAAACATATTTAGATATCTCTTAAAGCCTGAGGAACAACCCACATTTCTCTATCCCATAGAAGAGTATGAAAAGTCAGCCTCTGTGAGAAGTCTGGACCAACCATTTGGCATAGTAGGAAAGTCACTTGAAGTGGCTGGTACTACTTTGTGTGAAGAGACAGCAGCACTTTATCCTTGGCTATTCCTTGCGTTGGAGGACAAAAGTTTAAAGAGTCAGCCTGTCTGCATCTCCTATACACAGTAAGACACTCTGCAGTTCCCCCAGTGGTTTAGTGGTTAAAATGCTGAGCTTGGAGACTGGAAGGTCGGGTTTCAATACCTGAGGGCTGTACTTGGGGACATTAAAGGAGCCTCGTTCAGGTGTCCCCTGAGCAGAGTTTCTCCTGCAAAAAAAATCTTTTCAACCCAGAGTAACCTCTGACACGAAATAATAATAATAATAATAATAATAATTATAGTAAAACACTCTGACACTTTCAGGTATGGTATATCATAAGATACATGTTAAAGCCCATCAACGTCTGTAGTGGTTTAAATGAAATGCAGACAGAAGACAAGGCACAAGGCTTTCCTTAAGTGCTTTAATGACATCAAGCGGAGTGTGTCATTCAGTATGGAAGAAGACTGTATGCATTTTCATCTCTCATGCAAACCTCATCTCAGGAAAGTAAAAAACAGTACACTTATTGTTTGTTGGTTAAGGAATCCATGGTAGATAGCGTTAGAAGCAAAACATCTCTGAACTCTGTTGCAGAAATCACTAAAGTTTGATTCAATGCTTGAAGATCTTCTGTTCTTGTCTAACTAGAGGAGGAGGAGGAGGCTGAAGGAACCCCCAGAAGGAAAGACCCAAGAAAGTCATATCTAACCATAAATCTAAACAAGGCAGGAGGGGTAACACAATAGTGCTATCTATTTGCTTATGTACTGCTTCTGTAGTTCCAACACCCAAGGCCAGTTAGGTTCACTCCTGATGGCATCAGATGCCAATTATTTTATTTTAGTTCACTTTAGTTTAGTTTGTGATGTATTTGTCGGTAGTGGGTTTTACTTTGTTGTGGGTATTGCTGTTATTGGTTTTCTGCTTGTTCACGGCCCAGAGTGGGATAACACCCAGATGGGCAGTATAGAAAATAAATAAATAAATAAATAAATAAATAAATATTTCTACATTATCCTGACCCTTTTCTTCAAAAGACTTAGCTACAGCTTCTCCAAAGGAGATGGCTAAAACAATAGGGCCTCTGCCACTGATAGCATTGTTGTAGCAAAATGTCTGAGCAACCAATCAAAATCTATGGCCACCAATATATATGCAATGGGAGGGGGGACTGAATATAGTCTACAGTACACAAACTCTTCTAGAAATGCCACTGAGCATGAGAGACGAAAATGCATACAGTCTTCTTCCATACTGAATGACACACTCCGCTTGATGTCATTAAAGCACTTAAGGAAAGCCTTGTGCCTTGTCTTCTGTCTGCATTTCATTTAAACCACTACAGACGTTGATGGGCTTTAACATGCCCTCACCAAGGATTTGGTTTTAGTAAAATTGCATCCTGTGGAGAGGACAAATCCTGCTGACACATTCTCTAGAGAGGAAACCTATTTAGAAAGCATAGAAAGGAATGCCGGGTGGTGACTTGCTGGTTTAATTTTGCATTAGTGAGCTGAAATCACTGGGCATTAAGCTGATTGGAGGAGATTTGCTGTCTGTGCTCCTCTGAGGTTTCACTGAGTAGTTTGGTGGGCAAGGGAGGATTAGCAGCATGGATTTAGAAGGGGGCAGTAATAGTCAGCCTTCCTGTTCTAAGCCTACATAGGCAAGAGAATGTAGAAGATTTGACAGAGAGCAGAGAATGGTTTAAAAGTCAATATATTGACAGTCCTGGCTTGCGAAGGTATTTTGAGGAAACAGACATTTCCTTCTCCGGTACTGTATATGAATTCTTCAAGCACCTTAACAGGATGGATGAAGAAAACAGGTTATTGTTCATGATTCACATACCTTTCAACATTGTACAGATGAGAAAGCATCACTTTGCAATGCAATTAAAATCTGCAGTTCTTTCTCCCCACTTATTTTTCTGGGTTTAACCCAGTTCTTTCCACCCACTTATTTCTCTCAGTTTAACTCCCTTGGAACACTATGAGTTTTATTTCTGAGTTGACGCTTATAAGAGGATATGACTCTTCTCAAGAATTCCTATCTGAGGTTGCCTGGCTTTTATTGCATGTTACTGGAGACAGCTATCTGCCTGCTGCTGCTAAGCACCTGCATTGACTGAAAACCAAACCAGACCTGTCATCTTTTAGGTAATGAAATCATTTTCACCAGAATCCCATTGCCATATACAACCATTAAATGCCAGTTATGTAAGTCATCTTATCCATGTAAGCTGGCACGATGTCGCAAATTCTGTATATCCATTGGTATCTAGATAAACAATCATGGTTCTGGCCATGAGTCCTGCAATATAACAGAGGACAAGCAAAAAGTGTGTGTGTGTGTGTGGGGGGGGGGGAATTGGCTAGAATCCTGTTGCAAATCTCCTGGAACTCAGGAGTGATACCATTGTCATCAACAGGTTATTGGAATTAAAGGTTTCCTTTTATGATAGACAGGGTTTATATACAATGCGGTGAAGTCGCATGCTTCCCAGAATTGTAAAAAAAAAGCCTTTAACTAGCAGTAATCTGCCACTACAGCAGTATCATTCCTGTTGGACAGACAGACTCCGCCCAACAGGATTTAGACCTCATGTGGTTGCTCTTCCACATGCTGTATGGAAAGCATAGCAAGATTAAGGATACAGTCCAACAAAAGAACAGGAAGCATTTCAAAGCAAGGAAATAAAGCAAACTGGTTCTCTAAGGGATAGCCCAAAGGCCCTCCCCCTTTCTCTCAAGCTTCTACATCTTGACAACTTAGAGCACAGTACTCCAGAGAGAGTCTCTGTGTCAGCATGTGGTGTGTGCATGCATCTCTGGAATATATCTCCTCCCATAGGGTCCACCTTTGGCCCTCCCCCTTAGGGATTGCAACCAATGATCTTACAATAAAACATGTCAATCACACAATAAGTTTCATTTTTTCTACACCATGAGGCTCATATTGTTTACATACCATTTTCTCTCCCCCTGATCTGAAATCGCCATATTGAATGGGAATAAAGCACAGGGTATACAGTGATACCTCATACAATGTCCAAACTTGGTTCCACAACTTTGGACTTTATACGGATTTGGACTTTGTATGAGGCATGAAAAATCCTAGCCGTGATGCCTCATACAACATCAAAATCCTTGCTGCGATGCCTTGTACAACGTCATTTCCATAGAGATACATTGTACTGTAACAGCACAGGCTTCAGGGCAAAGTCAAGGAAACAGACAGGAAACTGACAGAACTTTAAGAAATCATTGTCTAAAGGCTAAATACATTACAAAAACATGTCAAACAACCCTGATTGTCCAAGAACCTGAAGAATGCTGCAAAAATCCCAGGAATGCTTCTAAAAATTCTGACGAAAAAATTCAAAAAAATCCAAAATCGCACTCAAAACCACTCCTAAACACTCTACGCCTCATGCAAAACCCACAAGAGCAATGCACGCATGTGTCCTGCCTTTTATACTGCCCAGGCACAATGCAACCTGGGATAAGCCCAATGCCTCATACAAAGTTGCATGACTTTGTATGAGGCAACTTTTTTTCGAAGGAATTAGGCGATGTTGTATGAATCCGATGTTGTATGAAGCGGACTTTGTATGAGGTATTACTGTACTTCATTCTATTACAGGGCATAAGCATGTCTGCACAATATTAGAGACTTTCCTACTAAGTCTAGGTTTTATGTGCTACTATCTTGAAGCACTTTCCTGGACCAATAAATATACAGGAGACTTTTTGCCTTCGACATTTTCATGAGCATCCTGAGTTGCTGCTATTACATGCCATCAATATATCTACAGTGTATAGCGACCCTATCAATGAAAGATCTCCAAAATTTCCTGTCCTCAACAGCCTTGCTCAGCTGTTTGTAAACTAGGCCCTGCAGCTTCCTTTAAGGAATCAATCCATTTTGTGTTGGGTTTCCTTGTTTCCTGCTGCCTTCCACATTTCCCAGCATTTTCCAGACAGCCTTGCTTTCTCATTATATGCCCAGAAGTAGTGTTGGCAAACCTTGGTACTTCAGGTGTTCTTGGGCTACAATTACCAGAAGCTCATGCCAGCACTCTTGCTGGTCAAGGCTTCTGGGAATTGAAGTTCAAGAACACCTGGAATGCCAAGATTTGCCATCACAGGCCCAGAGTATGAGAGCTTCAGTTTCATCATTTTTGTCTCCAGAGACAATTTAGGCTTGATTTCCACTAGGACTCATGGGTATCTGCAAAGCTCTCCTCTAGCACCAAAAATCTTGCCAGCACACGTTCATTTCATTATACTGCTGTGATATACTACAGTTATGGCTACACAAATTCACACACAGATGGTTGGACAATTGCAACCTTACACACTTTTCCTTTTTAATACTAGGTGTCAGCGGGGAGAATGCTTTAAATCTGCTACTAAATCAGACTATGCCTCTGAATCCTTGAGACAGCTCCTTCCTGACAATTGCTTCTTTTGCTAGCCACTTTTCTTCCCTCCTCCGATTTCTGCTCTCTGAAAAGAGGTGTGCGGAGATATGACTCCATATTATATATTTGAAAATGCAACTGTAGAAAGTTTTTTAAAGAAGTGTCCCGAGTACTGCAGGATGGAATGAGCTCCCATCTTTATTCCAGCTCCTGCCAACCTAGCAGTTCGAAAGCAAGAAATTGCAAGTAGATAAATAGGGACCACTTCGGTGGGAAGGTAACAGCATTCCGTGTGCTCCGGTGTCTAGTCATGCCTGCCACATGACCACGGAAACATCTGCAGAAGCAGACAGCGCTGGCTCTTCAGCTTGGAAACAGAGATGAGCACTGCACCCTAGAGTCGGATATGACTGGCTTTCGAGCAAGGGAAACCTTTACCTTTACTTTTATGTCTGGACTGATTTTTCCCCCTTTTCAAAGAGAGATGATGAGCTTAACCAGCTCTCTCCATACTTTTTCTGCACTAAGAATAGAATAATCAAACTCCAAATCCCTCAAGCAGAAATACTTGCATACAGTATCTGCCTCTCCTGATAGCTAACCCTGGACAGTTTCCTCTCTCTTTTCTGGATAACAACTTTTGGTAGGGCAACTGATGGCAGGTAAGGTTTATCTGAGATGGGAGCAACCCTTCTCATAATTTCTTCACCTTCCTCCCATTATCCATTCAGTCCCACTGAAATCAATGAAACCTCTAAGGCACCTAGGTTGATGCCATCATATGGCAGAAATGAAAAAGGTGTTAGTGGACCACAGCTCCCATTAGAAAAAACAGCTCTGCCTACAGTGAAGAATTATTGGAACTGTAGCAAGATGCTGAACATGATGACCGGAAGGTCGGCAGATCAGCAGTTTGAGACCTGAGTGCAGCACGACAGAGTGAACTCCCATCTCTCTCTCAGCTCCTTCCAACCTAGCAATTCAAAAGCAAGAAATTGCAAGTAGATAAAGATACTGCTTCGGTAGGAAAGGTAAAAGCATTCCATACGTTCTGGCATCTAGTCACGCCTGCCACATGACCACGAAAATGTCTGCAGATACAGCACTTACTCTTTGGCTGTAAACAGAGATGAGCAACACACCCTAGTGTCAGATACGACTGGCTTTCAAGGTACCTTTACCTAGTTCAAAAGCATCAAAAGGACCATACTTTTCCCACTCATGCAATGCTGCTGTCACTATTTGACAGCTGCCATAAAAATGAGTTGAAAGAAAGAAAGAGAAAGAAAGAAGCACCATCAGCATGTCTGTAAATGATTTGCGATAATGCTAAACATCTCAACAAAGTATCTGGTAATTCAGACTAACTGGATTTTATTTTTATTTCTTTTCCATTCCTCTTTGGCACTCATATAGGTGCACATCCAATGGCAGGCTTCATTGTTTTTTTTAGCTTGGGGAAAGAAATAGTTTGGAAAGGGAAGACAAAAATGTATTCTCACATTGCGTGCATATGTGGTTTAGTAGTGTAAGCCATTTGTACACATCACTAACTTTGGAAGTTAAATCATTTTTGGATACAAATTGCTGCCTTTGCTTCCAAAATGCCATTAAGGTCAAGTATTTAAAACATAAAAATTCTGCCATTCATCATTACAAAGACCTTTCCCAGTTTGTACAAAGAAAAGAAAAGTGTATTTTATTCTTATGTGGGTCATGCTGTCTAAGAACTTTGTATTGGAAGTACTGTACCTATTTTCCATAGGATTTCTTGTATGGTATATTTTAGTGAAATCATATTTGCTACTGTTTTAGTGGAACCATCAATAAGATTTTACTCCAGTTCATACATTTTCCCCACCAACAAGACTAATATTGTGAGCTATCCCAATTGCAATGGAAAGTATTTGGAAATACTTGGATGAACAATGAGGAGCCATGTGGTTCACAAAAGATTTTCCCCTGTTTGATATGAAAATTGTTGGTTTGTTGATATGAGACAACATAACTGCCTGTTGCTTTGCCTTCTCATAACAGCTGGGATTAAAATTCACTGTGACATTCATTCTGTCAATGAACTGGAAGAATAGGGGATGTTGGTTTTGTTTGCCTTTTGAAACTTAGGCCTGCTAGCTGTCACCTGGGATGAGCAGATGGAGAGATCCAAAGAGAAAGTAGGCTAACTGCTTGCTAGACCATCTGCCTTATCACTGCCTTATCTTCTTCGTTTTTCATGTCCCAATCAAACCCTGGACTGCCAAAAAGAAGCCACTTTCTTGGCTTTGTTGTTGCCCAAACCCAAGTCCTTGTCAGTGTATGCCTCTGGCAGCAATCAGCAGACCAGTGAATGAGTCGGATTCTGTATCTTTCCACATTCACACTGTGAGTTGTGGTCCACCAGCACCTCCTACCTGAGCATGTTTGTCTTGCATTTAAGGCATACCTGTCAACTATCCCGTTTCTCCCGGGAAAACCCCCTATTTTTACCCCTCTTCCCACCCCCTCCCGTTTTATTAATTTTCCCGTATTTTCCCTTATTTTTTAAAAAAATATTCTGACCGGAGCCCTCACAGGCGAAGCTGCAGTATTTTTTTTCCGGCCACCAGAGGTCGCTGTGTGTCAGGCATTTCGGTTGTGGAAGGAGAGAGAGAGAGAAAGTGGGGGGGGGGGGCGCGTTCTGTAGTTTCTCTCTTTCCCTTTCCTGCCAGCCACATGGTCCTGGAGGCTTCGTTTTGGCTGCTGGGAGCAGGAATCTACTCTAGGTGAGCGATATATTTCATATATGCAGGGGCAACCTCATGCTTTATTGAGCTGTTTCTGCCCTGCCTCCTGGCTGGAGGATTTCGTTTCTAGAGTTAACTTGGGGGGGGGGTTGCTTGATCACTATATGAGAGAGAGGGGGGAATCAATCCCTTGCTCCTCCGCCCTAATTGGGGGGGGGGGTTGCCTGATCACTATATGAGAGAGAGGGGGGAGGGTTCCCTTGCTCGAAAGCCAGTCGTATCTGACTCTAGGGTTCAGTGCTCATCTCTGTTTCAAAGCCGAAGAGCCAGACATTTCCGTGGTCATGTAGCAAGCATGGCTAGAAACCAGAGCACATGGAATGCTGTTACCTTCCCACCAAAGTGGTCCCTATTTATCTACTTGCAATTTCTTGCTTTCGAACTGCTAGAATGGCAGGAGCTGGGACAAAGACGGGGGCTCATTCCGTCCTGCAATACTCGGGAATCGAACTGCTGACCTTCTGCCTCCCAGTCAGCATCTTAGTCACTTAAGCCACTGAGTAAACAAGAAAGAAAACAAAACAAAAGTCTCCCAAGAAGATGGGGAAAGGGTTCTTTGGCCCACACAACTTTGTGCCCATTGCATCTACAATACCATCTAGCCATCTTATTTTTGGCCACCCCCTTCTTTTGTCCTCCACCTTTCCCAGCATCAAGGCCTTCTCAAGTGAATCCTCTCTTCTCATTTGATGTCCAAAGTATTTTAGCATCATCTTTACTATTTGACCTTTAATGAGCAGTCAGGGTTGATTTCTTCTAGGATCGACCTATTTCTAACACCACATTTCAAAGGCATCTATTTTTCTGCGCTCAGCTTTCCTAATGGTCCAGCTCTCACACCCATACATTACCACCGGGAATACCATTGCATTGACTATGCAATTTTTTGTTTGCAAGGTGATGCCTCTACTTTAACTATGTTCCCCAGGTTTCTCATAGCTTGTTTCCCAAGCATCAGTTGCCTTTTTATTTCATGGCTGCAATCACCATCTGCAGAGATCTTTGATCCTAAGAAAGTAAAATCTGCCAGTCGTATCCAACTCTAGGGTGCAGTGCTCATCTGGGAAATAATGGAGTATGAAGACCCCGAGTCTATCTCCATCTTAACTGGGACCCCTTGCAACAGTACCTCAACAAAAAAGTGGGTGTCCCAAGGACACGCTATGGACCGCCACGCTGTTGTCGCTGAGGACCCGTCAGTACACGCCATGCACCTCTACGTCATTGTCGTCGGAGACTCGGCCGATGCCATCCTGTTTCCTTGGGGGCCGGGTGCCATCCTGCTTCCTTGGGGGATGTTCTGCTGAGCCCTTGTGCTCCCCGCGCCGTCGCCTGCAAACCTTTGTGATGTGGCCCCGCCGTCTGCAGTTGTGGCACTCAGTGTTCCGGAACGGGCAGTTACTTCGGTCGTGGGATGCTCCGCAACCATCGCAACGTCGGCCGTCCTTCCACACCTTTCGGATGTCCTCGTCTTCGCTGCTCTCCACAGAGGAGTGGGGCCCCTTCCTGGCCGCTTGCACTGGGGCCGCTGCCCTGTCGGGTTGAGGGGGCCTTGTCCTGAACGCCTTAACTCCGGCCCTCATGGCCTCTGCCACCTGCGCTTCCTTCAGGACCTCGTGTAAAGTTGGGGGTGGCTCCTTGTTCATCAGCTTCCGCTGGGTCTCCACATCCCACAGGCCGCACAGCATGCAGTCCCTGAGGGCGATTTCTAAGTTTTCCCACTTGCATGGGCCGGCAGCCAAACGGAGGGCCACTGCAAAGGCCGCCACGGACTCCCCAGGGGACTGCACTCTCTTCCAGAACGCGTCCCGAGCCGAGAACATCAAGACCGTTGGTTGGAAATGGTCCCTCAGTGCCTTCAGGAGCTGCTTGACTGGGACCTCGTCTACCTTTCTCGGAGACACCAGGTCCACCAGAATCTTCATGGCCGGGAACCCGAGCATCCTGATGAGGGTGGCTAGTTTCTTCCCTTTGTCTGAGATGTCGGACACCATCAGTGCACTTTTGAAATCCATCTCGAACAGCTCCCATTCCTCCGGTTTGTTGATGTCGAAACCGGTCTGTGTTGTCTTGATCCCGTGGGAAGCCATATCCCACCTTCGTCGCCAATTTTGTGTTCTGGAATCAAGACGCCTGAAACAGCCATATAGCAGCTTAACACATCTTTATTGCATGATGGTCAGGGGGAACATGTGGTAATGGCGGACAAACAGCTCATTATATACGGTGGCTATACATTTGAATGTGGCTCCTCGGTAGCTCATTGGCTACTGTCTGCGTGACATCACCCTTAGTCACGCCCTTCTTGTCCAGGTGAGGTAGTGGTGGGAATCTTTCCCGTGGCTGTAGGTATTTGGAGAATTTGTACCATGTAAGCTGGACGCTCGCTACTGCCCCCAGTGGTCACTAGCTCGCGTCCTCATACAGAAGGTTACAATGTTACTTTTAGAGATTGTTACATTCACTCATTCATGTGGTTACATTGACTTAAAGGCATATTACAATCCATGCACAACAGTTTCAAAGGTGGAAAGCACATGCAATACTTGAGTCTTGCTTGGATTAGGCTTCAAATGGTTGACGTTGTAATACTGTCCTAGTTCTTCAAGTGCTCCAGTAGGTTTTCCAGCTACCTCATCAAAGCTTGATCCTTGAATGGAACTGCCTTATCACTGTATATGAGAGAAATCTTCAAACCCACTCCTTGGTAGAGAAGCTAATTAGACAGGGCATGGTTTCAGCTGAAGGGAAAGGCGGAATAAGAGAAGTTATTTTTGAGAAGTTGCTCCATTAAGAAGGTTGGGGTAATTCAATGTTTGATTGGTGCATTCCCTTGAAAGATCTAGAACAGGGGTTCCCAACCTTTGGTTTTTGGACTTCAATTCCCTGAAGCCTACATCAATTCCCCAAAGCACAGATCAGCCAATGTACTGACTTAGGCTTCTGAGAATTGAAGTCCCCCAGTGGGGCATGTGTCCCATGTTGGGAACCACTGGTCTAGAGTGAGGTATGGTGGATATAAAAATGGAGATGGAATTTATTTAGCCTAACCTAGTATCTCTAAGGAGAATGCTATGCTTACCTGCTACTTAACTTCTACTTTGTATATGCCATGGCACTAAGCTAAAATTATATTGAATTGTGAATATCAGCTCAGGATATTTAGCTTTTCTTATTTTCTTTGGGATCAGTTCTAGAACTGTGTGCCTCAGAGACTTTTTTGAATATTATTTTGCTCTACAACTTTCTGATGTCCCTGTACTTCTTGAAGTTGTTTGCATTCTGAATCTTTTCACCACCTTTAGTAAAATATAACTGTTTGGCCATTTTTGGAAAGGAGAGGACTATAGCTGATAAATACAATCTAGCATTGCTATTCATCAGGAACCTGTGCATTTTATCGGTATTTTGTTATTCTTTTTTGCAAGGCTGACATAAGAATAGAAGTGCTTTTTCTAGTGAAAAATTGATAATTCCTTGATATACTGTACTAGAAAGTCTGGAATGGAGTGCAGGGAAGATTTCCCCCAAGACAGGAAGATTTCCCCCAAGATCTGCATGTTTGGTCCCTACAGATCTTACTTAGACCATAGAAATCTGGGTAGTATGGCTGAGTGGTGTCCTCTATGTCCAGGCTGAATTCTTATATCTTCCTGATATTTGAATGCTGGACCATTCTGAAACAGCTTCAAATCAAAGACAATGCCAGTGGAGCAATTCAAGACATATCTACGATTTATCATGAGATTTTGCTCCCCACCCCACCCCCATGTGTCAGTGCTGTGGTCTCCATGCCTTCTGTTACAAGCAAAACAATGAGGCCAATTATACCATCCCTTTCACCAGATACAAGCACTTCCATTACTGCCTCCTTTTCCATGCCTGGTGATTAAACAATTAAGCATAATTGGAAACTCAATACAGTGTGAATAAATCAACCCTTTTTCTCTCCACTTAGCACATGATTTTGTGAGTGGCAATGAACCATTTTGCTATAAGGGCCTGGGGCAACTATAGAGAGAACATACATGTTATATAAGCAAGTTTATTTTGGGGAGCCTGTGTGTACTTTACATGCTGATCTTAAACAATTGTTCTGGTTCCATAATGACCGTTTGATTCCATCCGATAACAAGCGAGAGAAAATACAAGCTATGCACTTTGTAAGCAGCCTTGTTTCCATAGAAATGAGCTGGGATAATGTATGCTTTTAGCAGCCTATCACAACATCTGTATGAGTAAACACATTGATTAACACACACCCCACATACAGCATGTCCTCCATTTGCCTTACAGTGCAAACAACTTGATTTTAAAAATGTATTCATGCATTCGTTTAATTATTAGTTAATTAAAGGTCAAAACAGGCATGAGAGTCCCAAAAAAGGAAAGAGAAGGCATTTCTCTCCTTTGATTATTTTTGGTGTGTCTGCCTGACCCAATTGCTGGAATTAGAGAGTAGAAGGCACCAAGTGGTAGAAGAGAAATCATCCCACATTTTTGCATATTTGGTACTAGCATGAGTGCCTGGCTTCACCCGGGTGGTTTTTTGGAGGGCGCGGCGCGGCCGAATGTAATGTGTACGGGCCGGAGATGTTGCGCCTGAAGGCAGTGTTGGCTGTTGAGCACGTGGGTTGGGTGGGCCGGGCCATGGAGAGATACCTATGGGAGGGGAGGGGGCTCTCACCTGCCCCCAGTGGCTGGCCTCCTCCTCACATTGGTGGGCCTGGTGGGTCTGCTCATCTATTCTGGCCCTGGTGTTGCCTCTCACGTCCTCACCTCACCTTGGACCAGCTTTTCATTCCTGCCCAGCTCTTTGCCAGCCGCCAATGTCTCGTCCTCATTGTCCGCCATTGTGGCCTCCCTCCCCATGCCCAGGCCCATCTGCTCCCCCGATGGCTTCTTGTGGCTGCTGCCCAATGGCTCTGCATGCAGTCAGGTGTGGGCGCGAGTTGATGCTGAATGGTTGTGCATGCGCCCATTCTTCCCCAGAACTGTGGGCATGCTCTGTCCGCAACATCTCTGCACGCACCTCATCGTTGGCGGTGGTTCTCCCAAAACTGTGTGCCTGTGCAGTCCGTAATTGCTCTGCATGCATCCAGTCATCGCTGATGGGTGCAAGACGCTGCTGAATGTCTCTGCGCACACGTGCAGTCCGTTCCCCCCGATTCTGTGGGGCCAGCCCTGGGACCCTGATGCAGACACTGTCACACGGCCAAGGTAGGTGCGTGCCAATTTCAGGGGGCTCAGTCCCGGGGTGTGGAAGCACATACAGGACACACAAACAAACACCCCTGTTTTATATATAGATGAAAAATAGGTTCCCTACCCCTGTTCTTTGTTTACAAAAATAGAACAAAATATATTTTAAAAACAATATATATATAAAGGAAACAACTTACATTGAATACACTCACCCTCACTCAACCCTTCACCTCCCACAACCCACATATAAGACATACCTATAACATATGAAAACATATTCAGACTTCTCCAATCACCCTCACCAAACCCTTCACCTTCTTCTATCTTCTTCACTTCCCTTATTCTTCCATTGAAGGACTACCTATGAGTGGGAGGGAGGGAGACCGGAGCTGGAGCAGGTTATTGCTGATATCTAAGGACGTTGAGTAAATCCTATTATTTGTAATAATGCAGCTGTTTCTCTTTCTCCTTTCCTCCTGATGGTGGTTGTCTTACCATTGCTCATTTTATTACTTTTCCTTTAAATTATTTGTATTCAAATTTTCAGTCCTAATCTTATCCCCCCCTTTTTTTCTGTAGTTACTATGGTGATCAAAGTTATTCAATTTTCCTATTAAATTAGTTGCAGGTTCTTACTCTTGTATATTTTTCTATACACATCCAGTACTCTCTGTAGACTTCCCCATTAAATACCACCTCATAAATTGTTATCTATCAATCTATACCTACCCCTGTTCTTAAGCTGCTTTCCTGCTTAACAATGCAAAGGTGAAAGGTGGTAAGGGGCTTGGCAAAATGACTTCAAGGAGAGATATAGATCTCGGGCCAAATGATCTTGCTACAGAGCTGGCTTCTAACTACACAGGTGGGTTGACCCTTAAATTAAGGCCTTGTGGTTTACATTTTTACAGGGTTTTTTTCCTTTCATGTCCCGATCAAACCCTGGACAGCCAAAACGAAGCCACCTTTTTGACTTTGTCATTGGCCAAATTTAAGTCCTGATCGGTGCATGTTTCTGGTAGTAATTATTTTTACAGTAAAGAAGACAAAGAATAGGGCAACGTGACTTACTACAAACCACACTTTTTTGCATTTTAAAAAAGCACCAGATTTTAAAAACCTCAAATACTTTCATGTTTAATTTTTGTCCAACAAGTTTAGATTTTATTACTATTTTCCATAGCCCTCTGACAAAGGCCCTCTAGCATTCTGATAAATAAACTGTGTTAAAATGCTCTCAACATTTTTCAGTGAGAAAGTAAACTAAGCCTCATCAAAATATGTGCGTTCTCATATCTATGTCCACTGGATTGAAGGTTCTTGGAATCCAACATAGTTTGCTAGTTAAATAATATAATGTACAAGTAAATTCTTTATATTGACCCTTTTCATAGTTTTCTAGCTACCAGCCATTAAAAAGCAGAATTATTGTGCTTCAGATGCATTTCTTAGTTCCCCAGTGTTGACTCTGGGACGTCCGTTCTTGTTTAACGCAGGTTCCACTTTATATAAATATTTAACTTGGAAGTCATGGGGTAGTCCAGCAGACAGATGGAACAGCAGAGGAGGTGTCAAGTGGATGGATGATCTGACACAGTCTAATGGCAAAGTCCGCCGCTACTCTGCTCTGAACTCAGAAGAGTTTGATTCCGATACCTCCACAGGATTAGTTTTGCTGAGGAAGGCCTAAATAAGGTCCTATCTGTAACATGGGTCTTATGATAGTGTGCCATTGCAGGCACATTAGAAGGACGATTGGGTTACCACATGTTTTAAATATCTGAAAAGTGCTGTATACAAATCCAGGAGAACATGTTCTCCTTCAACCCAGCCTGTGTTCATTGGCTGGGGGTCGCAAAAAAGAGAACACGGAATGATGTGTTTTTGCAAGCCCCAGCCAGTCTCCTCCACACAAGGTAAATAGTATTACTAAAGGAGACATATGTGTGATAAAGCATGTGCTCTATCACTCCTATGTCACCAATGTAATATTCAGATAAATGTTCTCCTGTTATAGCAAGCATAGCAGTCCCGGACAGAGGCAACCATCCCAGGCAACAGTCCTAGGAAGCAGTATGGCAGTCCCTTGATGACTCCTTCTGAGTCCCCTGGCCATTTCCCTTTACTTGGAATAGGGTAAAGGTCACCTTTGCTTGAAAGCCCATTGTGTCCAACTCCAGGACGTGGTGATCGTCTCCATTTACAGCCAAAGAGCCAGCCCTGCCTGCGTCTGCAGATGTTTCCGTGGTCAAGTGGCAGGCATGACTAGACGCCGGAACATACAGAATGTTGTTTACCTTCCCACCAAAACAATATCTATTTATTTACTTACAATTTCTTGCTTTTGAACTGCTAGGTTGACAGGAGCTGGGACAGAGACAAGAACTCACTTCATTGTGCAGCACTTGGGTCTCGAACTGCTGACCTGCCATCCTTCTAGTCATCAAGTTCAGCATCTTAACCATTAAACCACCTCAGTCCAAATCCCATTCCCTAATTGTTCTGCTGCTTTCAGTTGCAGTGGAGGGTGCTCCTCTATTGGCAATATTCAACACTGCCTTTTCAATGCATAGAGGGACATCAAGTCAGATGGTATAATGTCTTGGGCAAGAAAGAAACTAGAAGCTGGACCCTAAGAGCAATACCTAAATGACTCCCTAGATATTTGAAAATTTTGAATCTATTGGACTTGAATATCATAACTTTACAAAAAAAATTTTGCAAAAAAACAACCACCCTAGGAACTGCCCATATACTTAGACATTGCTTTAACAATTCTTAGGTCTTGAACTGATAATTTTATGCCAGTCTTTGTCTGTGAATTTAATGGTAGATTTTAACAGCAACAACAATTTTAGAACTGCATGGCTGGAAGGGATTGTGCATTTAGTCCAGCTGCTATAAAAATGGCACAGTGGGGCTACTAACTTTCAACCTTTGGTTCTGCAATACCTAAACGTGTGATGGCTTGGCACTCCAGATGTCCTTGGACTTCAATTCCCAGAAGCCCAAGCCCCCGTGAATCCACATGAATGGGTTTACTGCGATTCATCCGGCCCGAGCCGCCCTCGTCGCTCTCTGAAGCAGAAGTAAAACGCTCCCATACAGGTGCGTTTTACTTCTGCTTCCGGGGACAACGAAGGTGGCACGGGCCGGATGAATTGCAGTAAACCCATTTGGGTGGATTCACGGGGGCTTGGGCTTCTGGGAATTGAAGTCCAAGAACATCTGGAGTGCCAAGGTTTGCCATCACGGACCTAAACCATTGACCCATCCAATAGTTCCTGTGGGCTAGCTCCTCCACCCAAAATGTGTTGCTGAATGAATGGGGTGGGCACGTACATATTGCTGCTACATTCCCTCAAGTCATCTCCAAATTATGGTGACCCTATGAATGAGAGATCTCTAAATTGTCCTGTTGTCAACAGTTCTACTCAACAATTGCAAACATAAAACTGTGAATTCCTTTAAGAATCAATCAATCTCATATTTAGTCTTCCTCTTTTCCTGCTGCTTCCAACTGTTCCCAGCATTATTGTCTTTCCAGATAGTCTTGCTTTCTCATGATGTGCCCATAGTATGACAGTTCCAGTTTCTTTATTTCAGGCTTGACTTGCTCCAGGATCCAATTTTTTTCTGACAGTCTTTCTAGCAGTTCAAGATATCTGCAAAGCATTCTTCCAGCACCATATTTTAATGAATTAACTTTTCCCTGTCAACTTCCTTTACTGTCCTGCTTTTGCACCCATACATGGTGATCGGGAATACATGCGTGTAAATGATCATTGTCTTGGTCTCCAGTGACTTACACTTGATATTTTCTAATTCTTTCATTGCTGCCCTTCTGAGTCTTAGTATTTTTTTTTTAATTTCTTGGCTCCAGCATTCCTAGTATTTTCTAGGTATGGAAAATCTTTATCTCACTCTCCTCAGCATCAACATTAAAGTTATAGCTTTTCTATAGCAATAATGTTTGTCTTCATAGTGCCCAAATGCCATTCTGCTTTGATATTTTCTTTTTTTGCTTTAAAAGTCATTTTAAATATTTTCTATTTTCTGCCAGTAAGATGGCATCATCTTCATATCTTAATAATTCATTGATTTTTCTTCCATCAGTTTTCACTCCTCTTTCATCTGAATCTAGTCTGGCTTTCCATATGACATGTTCCACATATAGACTGAAAAAACAAGAGGATTAAATGCACCCTTGTCTGACTCCTTTACTGAATTAAACCACTACGTGTGTGTTTCGGGGGAGGGGGGGAAGAAACTCACTTTTTAATGAGCCAGCACTAGTTGCAATAGTTTTCTATCAGTGACTCCTCCTCCTCCTTTGATGGAACTTGGGTGTCATCATGGCTATTCTGTCTTTGAATGTTGCAGCTGTAAAGAATAATATTGTGTTGTCTCCATAACAGTTTTCCAGGTTTGTCAGCCCACATGTACATTTCTTCCCTGCACTTCTCTCCTATTTATTTCTTCTTGAATGATCAGCTACAATAATCTGCATTTTTCATTTCTCATTACATGACCAAAGTATTCTAGCTTTATGCATTTTATGTGTTTTATAATTTACTATCAGGGGTGCCCAGCTTTGCCTGGGTGGCTTTGGGGGTGGTGGCCCTGTCCTACCTCCCTGGGGTGATGCTGGTGCTGGCAATGCCGGACCTCTGTGCTGTGGCCAGTCAGCTCTGTGGCTCTACGGGTGGTGCTGGTTCTGGTTGGGGTGGATTTCCTCGTGGCCTCCTGGCAGCTCCCAGATGTCGCCGCCACCATGACCTAGCCCATTACCTTTTTGGGTGGGCGCATCAGTGTGCCCGTGCCACCCCTGCTGGCAGTGTACGTGGATGCCGTTTTTGGGGGGCACAATGGCTGCCTGAGGCAGCCTTGCCGCAGTATCCCTGGGCTCTCTGGCCAAGGGGCGCTTGAGTTCCCTTTTGGCGGAGTTCTTTGCAGGTGGCCCTGTCATTGGTGGCGGTTGACTCAGCATGTGCGTAGTGGAGTCTGCGTGCACGACCATTTCTCCCCTCAGACCCGCGTGCATGTGCAGTCCCTTTGGCCTAGCCCGTCACCTTTTTGGGCAGCCATGTCACTGTGCCTGTGCCTCCCCCTCCGGCGTCCAGCTTGTGTACATGGACACCAGGTTTCAGGGGGGGTGCAGTGGCCTTGCTGCAGTGTTCCCGGGCTCTCTGGCCAGGGGCGCTTGAGTGCCCCCTCGGCTGCGGTCTTTGTGGGTGGCCCTATCTTTGGCATCAGTTGCCCTGGCGTGCGCAGTGGAGTCTGTGCATGTGACTGTTTCACCCTGTGGACCTGTGCGCGTGCGGATGCGCAGTCCACTTTCTGGATTTGTGGGGCCCATGCCCCACCTGTGTCTCAGGTTCCCTGACACAAACCACCCCGGACACCAAAGGTAGCTGGGTGTTGACTTTCAGGGGGTTCTGTCCAGGGGCACGGGAGCCAAGTCAGGACATACACACACACAACTTTGCTTTATAGGTATAGATTGATGTTTGCTTATTTGCTTTAGTACTTCTTCTTTGATCAACCTCAGAAATTTGTAGCATTCTGCACAAAATAATATACTCCAAATGCTTTTATCATTCTTAAATATGTTAAACATGATAAAGTTTGATTCTCTGCCATATGGCAGAACTGAGAATACATAGCACTGTATTTTGTACATTCTCAATGCTAAATTTCAGGATTCGTTGTATATTAGATGTTTTTCGTTCTAAAAATGTTGTTCTGGGCTATCTGTACTCTGGTTTGCTTCTTTAAATGGTACAGAAATGCAGAACATTAATTTAAAGATATTTGGGGTTACTTCATGATAGCATAAAAGAAGTCCATGCACTATACATAACACAAAGAGAAAGAGAGAGAGAGAAACCTGTGTCTTTTGTGGAAAATAAGTTAATGGCATAGAAGTCAGTGAGAGTGGGGCTACACACTGACAAGGCAAATGGGAGTGATTTGGCTTTGCTGGCGAACCCCCCAAAGAAAGACTCAGACACCGGTATATGGATAAAGGCATTGGGCCACTTTTATTGAATAATGCCCTAGTCCGAATTATAACTTTCAATTGGTACTCATCCAATTATAATTCTCAAGGCAAGCAGGCCGCAGTAACACTGGTAAGGTTCCTCCCAAAATTGCCAATGGCAATTGGCTACAATGTATCCATTTGTATCAATTTGTTTGTTGACACAAACAAATTGTTGACCGTAGTCAATAAACTATCTACTGACCCCACCCTCTGACGTGTATCCGTCAAATCACGGGGTGATGCATGCTGAAAAGCTCCTGCCATCACCCCTTGCCTGGTTCGTCATTGACCGGTCAACGTTATTACACCTGTACCTGTCTAAGTGTTGGCCAGTCAATTGCGAACCTGCCGGATACCTATGGGTCATAAATCTTTACCTTACCAGTGCTACCCGCCACACGGGGAGGCTTCAATGAAGACTCACCGCCCCCCCCCCCCCCAGAACGTCAGCTCGGTCAACAGGCCTACTTGCAAATCTTCCAAAAAGAGGTTCATACCTCTAGCCGACAGGTGGACCCCATCCCCTGCATACAGATCATAATTTTGTAAACTAATGGTGGGGTGTCGGATGACCATCCCCAAACCCTTGTCTGCCACGAACCGGGCAACTGCCCTGTTCACCGAGCGACGAGCGCGGTCAAGGGCACGTAGATCAATACCTCCCCTGTAAGCATGACGTGGTATGATGTCCGACCATAGCAGCCTTGTGAACAGCCACACATAATGCAAATAAGCTAGGTCGCTGCAAATCGTGAATTTTAAAGAAAGGCCAGTGACCTGGCCGAGGTCATTGCCCCCAAGGTGCAGTACAAGGACATCAGGCGGTTCAGCATCCCTGATGGAGAAAAGGAATGGCAACAGTTCCCGCCATCTCATTCCACGCTTACCGTACCAACGTATGCATGCGGCCGCATGCAGTCCAAGCTGGGGTCCCCACTCTGTCGCCGCAGCATACTGCGCTGCCCAGTGCACGTAACTGGCCCACCAGCCATACTGCCACGGGTGTGCGGGGACACACAGGGTCTGTAAGAGAAAAAAGAGAACAGTGACTTAACTGGTACTCATGCCTGAAGAGGGCGAACATATAATGCAAAACGCATAGATCCCCATCTTCCCATACAGCGTATATCAGCCTCAGAGTACCCAAATGCAGCTGCAGTTGAAGCAGCACCTATTCTAAACGAATGGGTGCCGTAACGAGCCCCTGGGAGGCCAACACTGGATAGTGCCATACCGGTCACCTTCCAAATTTGAAATTTAGTAAGGGGAGACCCATCCTGGTGGCAGAAAAACGGGCCAGGGTGCGTGCCACACACTGCCAAGAACTCCTGTAGGGCACCAACCGGACAGATGTCTGCAATGGAACATCGTAGCAGTCTAACTCCACTGCCTACGCCGTGCTGATCAACTTTTGAGGACCGTATCCTTAACTGAGCCCACTCATTAGAAACATAGATATCGTCGAGTTCCAGTGCCCTACGAGTCGCATCAACCTTAGACAGTAGTACCAACTCACTGATGCGGAGCGCTCCAAAGAAGGCCACCGTGGTAGCCGCATGAAAAAGAGCTGCCTCATACCTGTCAAAACATAGGTTATGCCAGCCTCATGCAAGGTGGGTAAGCACCCCTGGGGAAATTGGGTGACGAGTGTCCGGGTGGCGACCACGTTCCCGTGTCCACCCCTCCAAAACACGCCGTATGCGGAAATCGTTCATGCTGTCAGCAAAACCCCTCACCTTGGCAATAAATGCCAGTGCTGACAGCCTGGATGCTATAGTGCGGGGAGCGAGGCCCTGACTGTGTAAATAAACCATGAATTATAAAACTTGTTCCACTGGAATGGGCCACACCTCGGGCAACTGAAGTTGCACACAATTTTTTTAAAATTGAACGAAAGCATGATGATACGCCTTACGCATGCGGGGCGCCAAGGACATGCCGATCGCCCGGTTCACCTCTCCTTGCCAAATGTCCAAATCTCGGCTGGGAGTGGCGAGGGGAATTCCTCTGCGTCCGGAGCCAAGGCGCGGAACCGGGGGATCTGCAGGCGGGATAAAGCATCGGCAATATCATTATTAATGCCTGGTACATGTCTGGCCCTAAAAAGCACATTGAGGCGTAGGCTACGTAACACGAATTGGCGAACTAAAGCCATCACCCTGGGTGATTTAGACGTCTGAGCATTGACAATGTGCACTACCGCAGCATTGTCACACCAAAAGTGAACCACAGAGTCGGCCCACTCCTCGCCCCATAGCATCAAAGCTCCCAGGATTGGAAAAAACTCAAGGAATGTAAGATCGCGGAGGCGATCCGTGCCCCGCCATGCTGGAGGCCATTGGCCATAAGCCCACCTCCCCTGGAAGTAAATCCCATATCCCAGGGAGCCGGAGGCATCCGACTGTACTTGAAACCTAGGGGAAACTAAAAGGTCGGATCTCCAAAAGGAGACCCCGTTGAAGTCCCGCAGGAATGAGAGCCAAACCAAAAGGTCAGCCCGCATGCCCCTGGTCAGTCAGACCCTATAATGGCGTCTTGTCAGGCCAGACATGGCGTCGCATAGGCGCCGAGCAAATGCCCTGCCAGGCGTAACCACCCTGCAGGCAAAGTTAAGATGGCCGTGTAGCACCTGAAGCTCACGAAGTGACACTTTACGTTTGGCCAGCAAGGCCAAAACCATCGCGGAGATCCGGGTGACCTTATCGATGGGTAACCGGGATGCCTGTGCGACCATGTCAATTTCAATACCCAGAAATGTGAGGGTAGTGGATGGGCCCTCGGTCTTTTCGGGCGCTAAAGGGACACCCAGTTCCTGCATTAGCGTCTGAAATGTGGTGAGGAGACGCGTGCACGTGTCCAAGCCCCGTTCACCCCCGAACAAAAAGTCATCGAGGTAATGGGCTACAGACCGAGACCCGGACCTGCAAACAAATGCCCACTGAAGGAAAGTGCTAAAACGTTCAAATGCTGAACAGGATATGGAGCAGCCAAAAGGCATGGCCTTATCTACGTAAAACTTCCCTTGGAATCTAAAACCCAATAGCTCAAAGTCCTCCGGGTGCACTGGCAACAATCGGAATGCCGATTTAATGTCGCATTTTGCCAGGAGGGCACCAGGACCACAAGAGCGCACCATTCGCAGGGCTTGGTCAAAGGACGTATACCTGACCGAACAAAGGTCATCAGGGATAGCATCATTGACAGAATAACCCGCCGGGTACGATAAATGGTGGATTAAACGAAATTACCCCGGGGCCTTTTTGGGTACTAACCCCAGAGGGGAGACCTTCAGGTTGGGAAAGGGTGGTAAAGAAAAGGGGCCTGCCACCCTCTTGGCCTCAACCTCCTTAGCAATACTCAGGGCAGCCACCTCTTCTCTACCCTTCAGGGACAGTAAATTGGGTGCATCTTGGGGTCCCCGCACTCCTTTGAATGGGATTCGGAAGCCCCACTGAAAACCCTCGAGGAGGTACCTCGCGTCCTCTCTCCTTGGATAAGTTGAGAGCCATCGCTCCAACATATACACATTAACTGGGGAGGGGGCCTTTTGTCTGGCTAGCTCCATCAGCAGAAGCTCTGCCCGCTCCCTGTCCACCTCTACCTCTGCCCCGTGACCCACCGGCCCGTGGACATGCGGCGGCGGCGTGGGGGCCAGCGCAAGAGGGACACTCATGTTTGTATCGGCACTGCCGCTTATTGCACACACCGCTAGCCAAGAAGCTCCAACACAGCAAGCGGGCTGGAACCCCCTGCCCCGCCGGCTGGCGGGGAGCCTGCGTTAGAGCAGCTCGCTGAACGGCATGGCCACAATGGTACCTATCCCCAGGCGCCGGACGCGTGGGGGTCATGTACAATAGCCACAATTTCTGACAGGGCTCATCCCATCTCATCTCCGGGTGCAAGGGCACCCTCATTCTAAATTCCTCATCGTAAGCCACCCACGATGGGCCAGGAAAATCCACCATTGCCCTGTAAATATTGTCCAAATATTGGACCATAGGAATGGCCAGGTCAGGCCGGGCCCTGAGGTACACCGCCATATAAATAAGATATGCGGGCAACCAGTTGGCCCAGGTGCGTGGTGGCTTACGACGGCAGGACAGCTCTTTGTCTCTGTCATCCTGTCCCTCTCTCTCCTCCTTAGTGGGCTCATGGTTCAATAGGGAGAATATATCCACGTACTCCCCCCGCCAAATCTTTTCCCTCGTGACCTGGGACAAATGATCACCAAGGGGCAACGAATAACCAGCCGTCGGCAAGGCCGTCACCGTCACATTAGGTACCCGGGGCATACGCAGCGGAACCTGGACAGTCCCTGCGATGCCCGGCACTGCCCCGGGGGCGGAAACCCCCACCCCTAAAGCTGTACCAGTATGGAACCAAGGGGCACTGGGATAGGCTGGCAACTGATGCCCACTCGCCTCGACTTGACGAGGCCATGGCCACTGAACCCCACCATTGGAAGTGGGCTGTGATGTGGGTGCATTAACTTGAACCTGATACTCACTAGGTGCACCCCCGTGAGCCGCCCCCACTGGGGGTTCCGGCCCACGGCAGGCGTCGGAGCTTGCGACCAGAATCGAGCTCTGGGGCCACACCTGACCACTCTCCTGCTGTAGCTCTGAACAAACAGGGAGCTGCGAGACACCGGCAGGGGCAGGCCGGAGCGTCTCAAGCAGCTCAACCTGGCTGGCCGCTTGTTGCAGTGTGGCGGCCGTCGAGGTAGCCGGTGAACCCGAAGGGCCCCCCGCAGAGGGTGAAGGGCCACCTGACATGGGGTTGTGTGCAATCCCCAAGGATGCCTCAAGCACAGCTAAACGCGTTAGCAATGCATCAACTGCCACAGATCCCCCAGTATAAAGTGGGCCGGGTGGGCCGGACGGCCCACCAGGCATTTGACCAGGAACCCCAAAATGAGAGCCTGGGCCCGAATAGGGCCATGCCCAAAACTCCGGAGGGGGAACGTGCTGTGCACCAGCACCGCCCCCCCCCCGCTGACTGGACCCATGGCCGGCAACTGCGGGCCGAGGGCCGAAGCCCCAGAAGGGCCGGTTGAAGGCTGGCTAGCCGAGGGCCAAGCAGCCTGCATCGCCCCACCGGTATCGGTGGAGGTAGTGCCCTGCCGCGTGGGCGCAGCCCTGGTCCTCCGACCTGAGGGCTGCCCCCCGCGTTGCACAGGGCCAGCAAAAGTCCTCCCCGTTGGCCGCGGTTTTGTCACCGGGGCCTTCCGTTTGGGAGGCATATCGATAGCAATAGCAGGATCCCTGTCCAGGGATCAACCGATGCCAAAAAACACAGAGCAAGCAAGCCAAAGGCTCTGTGCAACTCCTTCCTTCCCAGCCGGGAAAGCCAAGGGTTAAAGAGCCGAAGAATCAAAGGAACAGCGACAGAGAAAACTTCTCCTCTCCATCGCTATTTTAAAATGGCAGCTCGGCTGCCTCGTGGCCACCCCTTTTATAGAGGGGTGGCCACGCCCCCTAACTCACCCGGATGTCTGAGTCCGGGTGGGGGGCCCGCAAAGAGCGCGGCGGTCATTTTGGCGCCACGCTTTCATTACTGCAGTTTGAATTGCAGCCTATCTTCTGCGTCCATTAGCTTTACATGGCCACACAGGGTCTGCAGCTTGAATCATCACAGTGTGATCTCCATTTCAGCCCACAGGTCCCACTGCCTTCCTCTGTTCCCACCTCTTGGTTTAGATTAGAGGTGCCCAAACTATGGCACATGGGCCAGATCTGGCACCCACCACCAATCCATCTGCCCCGTGCCACATTCGTCACTCCTGGAAGCAGAAGTAATTTTTTTTAACTTTTTACATCCACTTCCAGGAGTGATGAGGGAGGCATGGGCTGGATGAATTGGCATCGGGGGCTGGATCCAGCCCATGGTCCATAGTTTGGGCACCTCTGGTTTAAGCAGAGAAAATGGCAGCCTAAAAATCTATCTCATCCTGTTGCAAAACATATCTGTTGCAAAACAGATTGCAAGGTGTGTTTTACTTCTGCTTCTGGTGGGAGGAACCATGTGACCAGCCCATTGAACCACGTTACTGGCCCACGGCCCAAAATGTTTGAGCACCCCTGGTTTAGATGACAGCACTCTCATAGACCAGGTGATGGTGAGGGGCCATACCATGTTCCAAGTGGGTTCTTGCTAGCCACTCACCCTACCTGCTGGTTTGGCTGCCCTTTCACTGGATGAGATGGGGATGATAAAGTGATGAGAGCAGTGACAGTGCTGACCACGTGGAAGAAGAAGGAAGAGGAGGTGGCACTGAAGTGGACTTTTGTTTCCCCGAGTTTAAACCTAATTTAAAGAAATGCTTAAAGGGGAACTTAAGAGACACAGCTTATTATAACATGTAGAGCAACAGCATTGGAAACATCTAGGAGTGCCCAGCCTGAGCCATAGTTAGTTTTCTGTCAGTTCTCTTGGATCAGCTGCTGGTCTGCACTCCATATATTTGCTAGTGAGAGAAGACAGCAGCTCATGAGGCCAACAAGATATATCGTATTTGCTGGCATATAAGATGCACTTTCCCACCTTAACATACACCGGGAAAAATGGAGTGCGTCTCATACTCTGATGCATCTTATATGCCAGAAGATATCATACTTGCCAGCATATAAGGGTACTCCCCCCAAAAAAATAAATGTAGTGTCAGAAATTACTCTGGGTTGACAAGTTTTTTGCTGGAGAAACTGTGCTTAGGGGACGCCTGAATGAAGCTCCTTTGATGTCCCCAAGATCTGTCCCCTCCTCTGGAAAAACGGAGTGCACCTTATACTCTGATAAGCCTTATACACCAGCCAATATGGTACTTCATAGTCACCAATTTTATAAGTGGAGAAACCGCATTGTATTTGGCCATGTAGTCACACACCGAAATGTTATTTCAACATATGAAGTAGAACATGAGAGACTCTAAATTGTAGCCCTATTTTGTTTTGATTTCAAAGATAACTGCTTTGATTCAGATTTCTGCATCGAGCAAAGGGGTTGGACTTGAGGGCTTAAAAGGCCCTTTCCAACTCAGTTATTCTATTATTATTATTATTCCGTGACTAGACCAGACATGAAAATGCCAAAATGAAGCCACTTTATGGTGAAATCATTCCGTAGTTCCTTTCGCCTGACCTAGTGATTCTATGATTCTATAACTGAGGTTTGGGTGACAGGCCCTAAACTGTATTAATAAACTGGTAGTAGTCAGAGCATAAGTCGCTCCAAAACTTTAGTGTCTTGCACGGAAGACAAAGAAGGAGTCGCAGGAAGGACTAACACAGGTTTATTCATTGATGATCAGGATGAACATGTGGTAATGGCGGAGATACATCACATTATATACAGTAGCACAATGCATTTGAATCTTGCTACACGGTAGCTCATTGGCTGCTACCGGCATGACGTCGTCCCAGTCACGCCCCTCTTCTGTAGTTGTTTGATCGTGCGGGAGAGTTCCCGCGGCTGCCGGTGATTTGAGGAATGAGAACCATGTGAGTTGAACGCTCGCAGCTGCCCTCTATAGGCAGCTAACTCGCGTTCCTTTAACAGCTGGGTTACAATGTAATTGTGGTCAGGTTACAATCATACATTTCTTAAAGCAACATTGTACATACATAACATCCCTCCCCCCTAGGATGGGACGAAGTCCCTCAACCATTGTGGCTTGCCGCATGTGCGCCTGGGGTGTGCGGCCGCTTGACTTAACACAGGGGAGCCGGAGGCTCCTGGTTCCGTGGAGTCCTGTCCTGCAACGGAAAGGGGGGACTCATTAGTGGCTCGGTGGGGACTCTGCGGTGACCTTGCATTGGGAGACGGAAATGGAATGAACAGTTGGGACGTGAACCCCTGTCTACCATTTGAGGAGTTTGGGGTCCCCCCTAGTACGAATCTCGGGACCGACGAAGAGGCCCTCATGGCCTCGCCACCCCCCGTTACCTGCCCGGGAGTTCTAGAGACTGTGGTGGGCGGACTCCCCCCTGTTACCTGTCTTGGGGGTGTTTGTCTCCGGGGAGCTGGAGCTATGGTATATTCTAAAACAAAAGGACTGGGGGGACTGGAAGTACCAGGGGCTGAACTGAAACCCCTCTTCTCGCTAGGACGGGTGGGGGACCACTCCGCGACACCCCCTGGTACTGCAAATCATAATCGAACTCATCCCTCTCTTCCAAATCACCCTCCTCTGTTGCTGAAAATCGAGGGTATGCATTTGTATCGGCGGATGCCGCCGTGTCTCCCCCTTGGGTAACACGGGTGGGGGAGGACCCTAACACTGATTTCCCCTCACTGGTGACTCGCCTTCTGAGTTGGTCGGTGTGCCTTCTCCAGAGTAGACCCGAGTTGGTCTCGACTCTATAGGATACTGGCCCCGTCTGTTCAATGATCGTTCCTGGAACCCATGCTGGCCCGAGGCCGCGTAGTTCCTGCAGTGAACCGGGTCCCCTACCGCAAAACTTTTGGAGCTTTCTACCCCTACATTTATATTTCTCCCTTCATCCTCCACCCTGGACGGATCCATCCGGTCAAAAAGTGTTACCAGACGCCTCTTCATGAGGAGCTCGGCTGGGGAGAATCCTGAAGCTATGGGGGTTGTCCTGTAGCAGATGAGGAACTGACACAGGTGAAGGTTTAACTCACCGGGACCCATGCGCCGCAGTGCGTCTTTCGTAATGCGCACTTGGCGCTCTACCTGACCGTTTGTGGCGGGGTGAAACGGGGCAGTGGTAATGTGCCTGATGGCGTTTCTCTCAATGAACGTCTTGAACTCCGCAGACGTGAAGGTGCTAGCGTTATCGCTAACAAGGACGTCTGGCAGGCCGAAACAGGCAAAAAGCTTGCGCAACTGTTTAATGGTTGCCGCAGAGGACGTGATGTTCATGGGGATTACCTCCAACCACTTGGAGTAGGAGTCGACTACCAGCAGAAACATGGACCCGCGGAAAGGGCCAGCGAAGTCGACGTGAATCCGGGACCATGGCCCGCGGGCCGTGTCCCATTCCCTATGGGGCAACCGGGACTCCTCGGGCCGAGAGCTCTGGCAGCTCTCACACGTGCCCACTAAACGTTCTATATCTGCGTCTATCTGGGGCCACCAAAAGAAACTCCTGGCCAGAGCCTTGGAGCGCACGATCCCGGGGTGACTGGTATGCAGTAGTTTCAGTACCTTGGCCCTTAGCTTGTCTGGGATAACTACTCGCTGGCCCCAGAGTAAGCAGCCCCTTTCCAGAGAAAGCTCCACTCTGCGCCTGAAAAATGGCTTGAACTGCTCCTCGGGGGGAGTAGTGGGCCACTCTTTCCTAACCCAGGAACTAACTTGGGCCAGCATCTTGTCAGCCGCCGTGGCCTTGGCGAGGTCGGCCGGGACAATGGGGGGCGAGTCGAGAGACTCGATCAGCAGGACTTGGTGGTCCTGCTCTACCTCGCATGTGGGGTCCCCTAAACTAGGGAGGGGAGATCGGGACAGTGCGTCCGCATGGGAGATCTCCTTCCCTGGGCGATAGACCAGCTCATACTGATAGGCGTTGAGGAAGCTGGCCCAACGCAGCATCCTGGGGGATAGAATTTGCGGGGTGGGTTTGCCGGTAGTGAAGATCCCCAGCAGTGGCTTGTGATCAGTCACTACCGTAAACTCGCGGCCATATAGGAAATCGTGGAACTTCTTCGTTCCCGCAATTATGGCCAGGGCCTCCCTATCTGTTTGCGCGTAATTGCGCTCGGCCTTTGAGAGGGACCTTGAGTAGTAGGCCACCGGGGCTTCCCGCCCACTCTCCAACACGTGGCACAGAACCGCCCCCACCCCCACTGGGGACGCATCACAGACTAAAACCACTGGTTTTTTCGGATCGAAGTGGGTCAGGACAGCGTCCGAGGATAGAAGTGACTTAAGCTCCTTGAACGCTTTCTCCTGCCTGTCCCCCCACTGCCAAGCTGCATCCTCCTTAAGTAACACGTGCAGTGGCTCCGCGACCGATGCCTTCCGAGGCAGGAAGGAATGATAGAAATTTAGGAGCCCTAGAAATGACTGCAGCTCCGGTTTCGCGGTGGGGCGAGGGGCGTTTCTCACGGCTGCAACCTTGGACTCAGAGGGTTTGATTCCGTCCGGGGTTACCTTAAAACCTAGAAACTCAACCTCCCTCGCAAAGAATACACATTTGTCCCTCCTCAGTCGGAGTCCTGCCCTCTCGAACACTGAGAGGACCCCGTCTAACCTTTTTGCTAACTCTAATTCGCTCCCCGCCGTTATCAATACATCGTCGAAGTATGGGAGGATGCCTGGAAGCCCCTTTAAAAGGCGTTCCATGAGGGACTGGAAAATTCCGGGGCCCGAATTCACGCCAAACTGAAGGCGCGTTACCTTAAACGCCCCCTTGTGCGTCACAATCGTTTGCGCGGCGGCGGCAGCCGGGGTTACAGAGAGCTGCTGATATGCCTGCGCCAGATCCAGCTTGGCAAAACACCTCCCCCCATGTAACGTGGCCAGCAAATGGCTGACCACGGGCACCGGATATGCATTTGGCCGAATGGCCTTATTGATCGTACATTTATAGTCCGCACAAATCCTGACCTCCCCGTTTGACTTAAGGGCTGTAACAATCGGCGTTTCCCACTCCGCCGAATCAACTGGAACCAAAATCCCCTGCCCCACCAATTTGTCCAGTTCCACCTCGATCTTGTCCTTGAGGGCGAAGGGCACTCTCCTTGGCTTGAGGCAGATGGGCCGGATTTCTGGGTCCAGCTCAAAGGAAACTGGGGGCCCCTTGTATTTCCTGAGCCCCTTCTTGAAAACGTCCGGGTGTGCATTGCACACGTCCCACATTGGGTCAGTCTCGATGGCGGTAATGCCGGACAGTTTGATCCCCAGGGGAGCAAACCACTGCATTCCCAAAAGGCAGCACCTCCCCCCTTTGAGGACCACTAGGGGCAGTTTCTCGGAGTAGTTCTTGAACTTCACCTTGAAGTTCCCCACCCCCAACACCGGGATCCCATTCCCCTGCACGTCCCGTAGGTGAGATCTCATGGCCCGCAGTTTGGGCCGCTTCTCTGGGGGAATACGCATGAACTCTTTTTGGGACAGGATGGAATAAGATGACCCCGAGTCTATCTCCATCCTCACTGGGACCCCCTGCAACAGTACCTCTATGAAAAACAGCCGGTGCTCTAGGCCCACGCGGTTCACGCCTTCCTCGCTGTAGCTGGCTGAGACCTTCCTGGTGCCGGCCGCCTTTCGTTGGTGCGTCTGGGAATGGCTGGAACTGCCCTTGTCCTCGACTCGCCCGCGCCTGCATACTCGGGCGATGTGTCCTTTTCGGCCACAGTTGTGACACTTGGCCTTTCGGAACAGGCACCTCGTGCGGTCGTGGGGCGCCCCACAACCGTCGCAGCGGCGGTCCTGCCGTTCGCGGGTCTGCCGCTTCTCCCCTCGCTTCTTGATCCTCTGGACGTCGTCATCCTCGCTGGAGTAGGGGTCCGCTGTCATGGACGACTCCTCGGACGACGTTGGTGCGCCAGCGGGCGGCTTGGGGGCCCGCCAGGCCGCCTTCGCTGGTGTCAGCTGGGCCGCCTGTACTGGTGACTTGGCCCTCTCGGACGTGGTCCCTCGGGACTTGAACAGTCTGACCCCGCTCCTGGCCTCCTCGGCTGCTTGGGCCTCCCGCAGTACCTCATTGAACGTGAGGCGGTGGTCGCGGGTCATCAGCCTCCTCTGAAGCTCCTTGTCCCTCAAACCACACAACATGCGGTCTCGGAGGGCCTGGTCCAGGTCATCCCACTGGCAGTGCACCGCTGCAAGCCTGAGGGCCGCCACGTAGGCAGACACGGATTCGCCCGGTCGCTGGTCTCGCCTGTGGAACGCGACCCGGGCTGGGAAGATCGAGTCGGGCAGCTGGAAATGCTTGCCCAACCTCTCCAGGATGCGGTCGAGGGGCACTTCGTCCACCTTCCGGGGGGCCACCAGGGTCATCAGGATACGCAGCGTGGCCGGCCCCACCTGAGCCAGGAAGTGGGAGCGCATTTTCGCGTCGTCATCGATGCCCGCAGCTTCCATCGCGTGCCGAAACTGGCACTCGTAGAGCTGACATTGTTCGGGCTCGCTGACATCGAACTGGTACGGATTGACCTTGGGATTCGCCATCTATCCCACCTTCGTCGCCAATTTAGTGTCTTGCACAGAAGACAAAGAAGGAGTCGCAGGAAGGACTAACACAGGTTTATTCATTGATGATCAGGATGAACATGTGGTAATGGCGGAGATACATCACATTATATACAGTAGCACAATGCATTTGAATCTTGCTGCACGGTAGCTCATTGGCTGCTACCGGCGTGACGTCGTCCCAGTCACGCCCCTCTTCTGTAGTTGTTTGATCGTGCGGGAGAGTTCCCGCGGCTGCCGGTGATTTGAGGAATGAGAACCATGTGAGTTGAACGCTCGCAGCTGCCCTCTATAGGCAGCTAACTCGCGTTCCTTTAACAGCTGGGTTACAATGTAATTGTGGTCAGGTTACATTCATACATTTCTTAAAGCAACATTGTACATACATAACAAAAACATACTTGTTTCCAACAACCAATAAGCACTTAATAGAACAACTATCTTGTAAAAGTATTGTAAAAGAATGGGTATGGTATCTTTTAACCTCCTGCACAGATGTTATATTTTAGTAAAGGGTATGTCACAGTAAAGGTGACTGCGATGGCTCAAAGTGCTTAAGACACTGAACTCGAAGACTGGAAGGTCGGAGTTTGGTTCCCGAGTACTGAACAACGGGGTGAGTTCCCATCTCTGTCCCAACTCCTGCCAACCTAGAAGTTCAAAAGCAAGAAATTGCAAGTAGATAAATAGATACCACTTCAGTGGGAAGGTAAACAGTGTTCCGCACACTCCGATATCAAGTCATGCCTGCTACATGTCCACGGAAACATCTGCAGATACAGATAGCACTGGCTCTTTGGCTGTAAACAGAGAAGAGCACTGAACCCTAGAGTTGGATACAACTGGCTTTCGAGCAAGGGCAACCTTTACCTTTACCTTATGTCACAGTAAAGACTAAAAAAAAGTGCCTAGCAAATTTTGGATTCATTGCAGATGTTTCAGTTTGCAGCAGCAACTATACCTTTAAAAGTGTGGTTTCTTATCTGACCTTGGATTGTGGTGTTCTGGTTTCACTGCTGATGCTGCAATGTTCACTTATCTCATTCCTCCTTCTCAACAGCTGCTGCAGCACACAAACCATGCCAAAATCTATTTCTCACCAGAGACTCCAAAATAGGGCAATAGGAGCAACAGTGGCTTGCTGTTTAGACATTTATTGCAGAAAAAGGCTGTGTGGTATTAGAAAAGAGGCAACCTCCTGCCCTGATGTGAAAATCTGCAATCAAGTCCAAATGCCGGATGTCTGAGCTCTTGAGAGCATTTGCTGGTGTACTGAATTAAATTTAGAGCTGTTCAGATCCGTCTGTGGATTTGCACTATTCACCTTTGACCGGGATTTGGAATGGGATTTAGATCGTTATCTTGCATTGACACCTGTGCCTTTTTTTCCTAGCTCACTACGTGCAAAAGAATCAGCAGGCAGAAAAAGAGGCAGTGGGAACAGCAACCATTTCCAGGCGTCTGAATCATTCGCATGCTCCTCAGCACTGTAGTCGCCCAAACCTGTAACAATGGGAGAATTGGTGGTAGCAGAAATGGACAGTCTTGCTTCTGGATGATTTGATACCACTGTGGATTCTGAAACTATGGATCTGTGCCAATCCCTCCTCTGCATTCTAATTCATCTTCTAGATCAGGGATGGCCAAACTTTTCAAGCCATGGGCTGGTCACATGGTTCATGTGGTTCCTCCCACTGGAAGCGAAAGTAAAACACGCCCGTGCATGTGCAAAATGCTACCGTAAATGCACCTGTGGCTATCATAAACACATTTATGACAGCCATGGGTTCATTTGCAACAGCATTTCACACATGCATAGATGCATTTTACTTCCACTTCCAGGAGCGGTGCAGGCAGTGTGGGCCAGATGATTTGGTACCATGGGCTGGATCTGGTCCATGCGCTGTAGTTTGGCCACCCCTGTTCTAGATGTAGAAAGCTAATGCAATCTTTTTGACATATTCAAGTCAAGGGTGTCACTCTGAATACAACAAACTCACCTGATTTTAAAAGCTAAAGGCCTAGTTAATATTTGAAGGGGAGACAGCATGCAAAGATGAGAGATCTACAGGTAGAAAAGAATATTGCTTTAATCACGAGAAAGCATATCACTCAGAGTTGGCAGCAAGGAGCTACATACCTGTAAATGGATAATGATCTGAGTTAGAGTAAGGCAGCTTCCTATGTTCATTCATCTATATATCTAAAGCAAAGACTATGTTGTTATGTCCTGTATGCCCTTCCCGCCCCCTCGCCACCCCCACTCAACAATCGTCCCAGACCTACATTCCATGTCCAAGAGGTCAAAGAGGGTGGTCTGGGGGCGGCAGGTGGGGTGTAAGCCCCACCCACAGGGATCCCGACAGTACTGCTGGTGTGCCCGCGCACGCAAGCGCGTGGGCATAACAACTCCATGCCAGACCCCAATGTCACCAATGGCCGTCTAACAATGGTGCCCACATGCGGTAAACTGCTGCCCATGCAACAAACAAGCAGGACCGGCTGGACGGCCACCACCATGCGCCATGTGACAACAACAGCCCCTGCCAGCCGCTGGCTGCTTCTCCAGGCCGCGGCCTGACGCCTCCACTGACTCACGCTTTCGGCCATGCGCCGGCCCTCATGCGCCACCCAGACCGAGGCGCCAGGAACAGACACCGCCAGTAAAAACATCCCCCAACCACAACACACGAAGTAAGCTCAGCATGGGAGAGAGGGGGCCCCACTTTCTGCCCAGCCCGGTGCCACACCTCTGCTAGTACATTCTTAAATCTGCCCCTTTCTTAAATGCACGATGTTATCAAGAATGTGTAAAAAACATGCTCTTTTTCATCTTATTCTACACTCAGTTCCCCCCCCCCCCCCGGTCTGAACATAGAACTGGATACACTTTGAGGGCAGAAATCCATACACCTCCAGGCTTATAAAATAGGGAATGAGAGTAAAAGGGAAATAATTAGAATAGAAACAATTTTAAGCTACATACAGAGACAATAAATAAAGTGGTCTGCCCATTTGGAGAGAATGTTTTGGAAGTCCATACCATGCAAGGCATATATGAAAAGAGGAGAAGGACAGACCACAAGGAAGACCCAGAGGAAGGTGGAGAAATAACATCAAAGCAATATTACAAAGAAAAATCAAAGATGGTGGAGGCTGCTAGAAGTGCTAGAGCAGGGGTTCTCAACCTTTTCAAGTCAGGGCCAGGTCATGCTCCTTCAAACAGTTGAGAGGGCTGGACTGGTTGTCCCCCCCCCCCCTGTTTATGGCTGCCTTAAATGAGTCTTCAGCCATCATAAATGTGTTTATGATGGCTGTGGACTCATTTACAGCTGTTGCAAATGCATTTAACAAGGCCACGGACACATTTACGTCTATCGTAAATACATTTACAAAGGCCACAGACTAATTTACAGCTGTTGTAAACGCGTTTACGATGGACGTAAATGAGTCTACAGCCGATTCTGACGGCATTTGGAGTGCGGGTGGGGGCAGATTATTTGATGCTGTGGGACAGATCTGGCCCATGGGCCATAGGTTTAGAACCCCTGTGCCAGAGCAAGAACCTTGTACCTCCCTTGACACCCAGAGGGGGTAAAAGAGGAAGTAAAGAGGATGCTCTGAAGTGCAAAGTGCTGCAGTAACCAAACCTGGAGAGTTGCCAAACCATGGATGAGTGTTTCAATTTAGTTTTGAAGCAAGTACCTGAGTCTGCCTGTGTCCTCCTTTAAGCAGCACAAACAGATTATTTGGTTCCAAATTCCTTTGACCTTTGTGTTCTTTAAACATCATTATTTTTCTTTTGGTTTATAGGTTTTATTGGCTTTTGAAGAATATCTGTCCCAGTTTTGCTCTCTCCCTAGCCTTTAAGCAGAGAAAATGGCAGTCTAAAAAAATCTATCTAATCCTGTTGTTTAGTGTATGGGACCGAAGACAATGAAACAGCCGAAAGGTTGGCTTAACACAGGTTTATTGCATGATGATCCGGAGGAACATGTGGTAATGGCGGATGGGTAGCTCAATATATACAGCTGGCTATACATTTGAATGTGGCTCGTTGACAGTCTATTGGTTGCTGCCTGCATGACGTCATAGAAGGTCACGCCCTTCTTGTCCAGGTGTTGAGGTGGCGGGAATCTTCCCGCGCTGCTGATCCAGGGTGAATCTGAGCCATGAGAGCTGGACGCTCGCTATTGCCATCTAGTGGTCACTAGCTCGCGTCCTCTTATAGGGGTTACAGTGATACAGCTGAAGGTTATAATGTTGCACACAGAAAGGTTACATTGTTACCACAAGGCTAGGTACATTGTTAAAGGCACAGCTTTACAGAACACAACATGTTGCAAAACATATTTGTTGCAAAACAGATTGCAAGGTGTGTTTTACTTCCGCTTCCTGTGGGAGAAACTATGTGACCGGCCCACTGAACCAAGTGACTGGGCCACAGCCCAAAAAGTTTGGGCACCCCTGCACTAATGCATCAGCATGCTAAGGTGATCCTCCCTCTCACAGAGCGCACATGGCTGAAGAGTACCTAGGCTCAGGAAAAGAAAGCCAGAAGGTTTCTTTTCTCTTTATTCATTTCTAGCAGAAAAGCCACTTTCGCTGCATGTAACTGCTGAGATAACATTGATTGTTGTGACTGCATCTGTCTTTTTCTAAATGCATTAATTAATGCTGTTGCATAAGCCTCCTATTTGCTTGCTGACACTATGGTCAAACACATCTGACTCACAAACAGAGGTTTGAGAAAAGCCGAGCTGACTGTTGGAGGATAAATCTTTTCTTAGAACATGAGAATATTAGCACCAACTTCAATTTTTTTCAAAATAATCAATTATGTAACACTTTACAAAGCCTCCCCTTCTACATTTTAGTGATGATCTGTTGCATTGTTATATCGTTAAGCACTGTGACGTTGCCTCCAACTTATGGACACCCTACGATGGAGTGACTTCCAAAGTATCACAAGTATAGCCTTACCATGCTCTTGCAGGGTGAATTGAATTGAAATGGAATTGAAATTTTATTTATATACCGCTTTCCTCACCCTAGGGTGACCCAAAGCAGTTTACAAACAATGGGGAATATACAGTGAAAATCGTGCCATGATAATAAAATCACAATATAAACAACACAACAGTACAGCTGCAAAGCCCTTGCTGCTCAAGGTTCCAATGGAGCGAGAGGCTCAACGTCCATGACTGGTGGCTCCAACGCCTCTTCTACCTCCTGGCTGGGCAGGGCCAGGGGGAGTGGTGCCAGCCGCCCCAGCTGTCTCCCATCGCGGGACTGATGGTGTGGGTCCCGGGAGAGATGGACGAGGTCCTCCAAGTGGCGGCTCCGATGCCTCTTCTACCTCCTGCCCGGGCGGGGCTAGGGGGAGTGGTGCCGGCCACCCCAGCTGTCTCCCATTCCGGGACCAATGGCATGGGTCCTGGGAGAGACGGACAAGGTCTTCCAAGCAGTGGCTCCAACGCCTCTTCTACCTCCTGGCCTGGCGGGGCTAGGGGGAGTGGTGCCGGCTGCCCCAGCTGTCTCCCATCCTGGGACCGATGGCATGGGTCCCGGGAGAGACAGACGAGAGGTGCCCAAACTTTCAAGGCCATGCTTCCTTTATTGAGTCAATCTATCTCATATTTAATCTTTCTCTTTTCCTGCTTCTTTCAACTTTCCTACCATTCTTGAATTTTTTTCAGTGAGTTTTGTCTTAATGACATGCAGAATGTGAAACATTTTGCTCAAACTGCCTCTAAAATTGCCCCTATAATAATAATAACCTGTCAGAGATTACTCTGGGTTGAAAGGATTTTTGCTGGAGAAACTCCACTCAGGGGATGGCCAAATGATGCTCCTTTCATGTCCCCAAGTGCAGCCCTCGGGTATCAAAACCCAACCTTCCATTCTCCAAGCTCAGCATCTTAATCACTGAGCCGCAATTGCCCCTTAAAATATCTGTTTTTTAAAAAAACTAGATTATGTTTACATAAAAAGTGATCACAAATATGACATTCTCATTTGCAATGCCATTTTTGAAACAAAACTTCATTTAGTCTCATATACAACTAGTAATTCGTTGTAACTAAGTTACTTGTCACTCATTACTTCTAAGCTCTCCATTATCTCTGAGCGCTAATATTCTCATTTTCTAAAGCAGGTTTATCCTTCAACAGTCAGCCAAGACTTTCTTAAACCTCTGTTGGTGAGTCAGATATGGTTTGACCATACAAATAGGAGATTTATGTAACAGTGGCAAATCAGAAAATATATTCTCCAAAGCTATCTCAAACATCTCAAAAAGAATATTTCAGGAATGCCTCAAGTCCACAGTCAATTTATATATTGTGAGAAAGACAAATAAAACCACAGAATCAGAACAGGTATTTGCTTTATAGCCATACATTTCCATAAATCAATACATGCTTCTAATGATTTCCATGAATTTTGATTTTGAGTTTACTGCAGTTGCAGAATGACGGGTTAATTCAATTCTGAAAGAGGTAGTTCTAAGTCCCTTAAAACATTTGTTTCAGGCATATTTTTTATGAGATTTTTATTGCTTGCTTTATGGGGAGAAAACATTTTTTATAACTGTAATTACTTCTGTATTCTGTTGCTTGCTTGTTAAATTGAAAAGCCCTCATAACAGAAAGTAAGATATTCACTAGATGTGAGGTCATGTTTACTTATACATTTATTTTCAAAAGCAATTGACGTCCTTGCCTCTAGCCAGATCTGGATTTAGCTGCGATGTCTCACATCACAAGTGAAGATTACCTGCAACAGTTCTCAGTCTCAATCTTGTTTAGTCAGTACTGTCCCTTCAGATGAGAGGCCCTCACCTTAAAAAGACACACACACACACACACACACACACACACACACAGCCAAGGACACACACACACACAGAGCCAAGGACACACACACACAGAGACACAGCCAAGGACACACACACACACACACACACACACAAAATCCAATTAATGCCCTTACTGGTCAATCCCATGCAAAAAAGATAAAATTTAGTGTAGGAATAGTAGTAATTACATGCAGTTTGGCATTTCTTCCAGGAAATAAATTACCTCAAAACTTTTAAGAAATCCCATGAGATTTCCCATTAGATTGGGGGGGGGGGGGGAGGCGGAATCTTCTTCTGCTGTATCCGAATCCGAATATTGGCGATAATCATGGAGATCAGCCATGAAGACTGTCCTGAGAATATAATGTAGCAGCCCTTAATCTGCCTTCAGCATTGCAGCATGACACCCGTACCACTGATCCAGTTTCACGTGTCACTTTCTGGTACTGAGCCCTTTTGGCACACAAAGTCCTCATCAGCCCCAGGCCAGTATTGATGAAGCTGCTGCCCTCCATCAAGATGGATTCAAGTGGGATTTAATCTACTTGGGAACCATCACCCTTCCCTGTGGATTTCAGCACCCAAGGCCGTTTGTCCTCAGGGTGGTCAGGTTAGTTAACCTCTGCCTGACACTAGGTGTTGAGTCGCTGGCAGTATGGTCTACTCTATTACCATAGCAGGAAAACCTGGAAGGGGAATCACACTATACAAATTTTACGACAAGAAGAGTGATACCCCCTCCCCCCGCATATCAAGTAAGAAACAAAAGCAAAACATAATAAGACAAAAACACTGTGCCACCTTCAAGACTAACAGCTATATTTTAATGTGGGCTTTCATGGACCAAGTCCACTTCCTCAAACCTAAGAGTGAGACTACATAGCAAATATTTATAACTGATACATTTCTTTCCAGGAAAGACAAGGTGACAGTCACATCTTATTGGGATTCCTGCCACGTAAACAAATTAAAAAAACTTTCTGAGCTCATAAATGTTTTTCAACTGACAGATTGAAAAATGGTTTCATGGTTGATCAGAATCACTTCTATTTACTAAAATATCATGCCTAGGCTATTTTATGATTATCCTAGCTTGACTGTCAGCTGATTTCTCAGGCAGAACAGTGGAGGAAAAATCTGTTTAAAGTTTGGCACTCACATCGAACTCTACTTTCAGATTGTGTTTAATCTCTTTATTTTCTAGATAAGAAACTTTTTCTCTTCCATTTTCCTCTTGCCTCTCAAAGTTTGTGGTTTGGGTAGTGGAGGAGGAAATGCCCTACTGAATGACAATATGAGTAAGAACTGAATGAAGCAAATGGAAAATTGTTTGTATCTAGGGTGGAAAAGAGTTTCACTGGAATTGACAGTCTCAATGAAAATAGCATTTTCACACCTCCTGGGGTGTATAAAATGCACCACACTTAAGAATTGGCAGTAGTGCAAAGCTTACTGGAGAGAAATTTGGAGAAATAAAGTGTGTACAAAATAATATACACATTTTATTATTCAAAGGAGCTAAAATGCATACAATTGAGTAAGTACGCACACACAAGCTTTCATCAATGGGAAATGTGCAACTTGGATAATATGCATAAATGCGTAGTTTGGGTAACATGAACACATTGGGGAAAATCAATTTAAAGACAGGACAGGTGAGTTTGGAGAACTGTAACAAACTGGGGAGAAAGAAAAAATTAAATATTTGTAACCCTGTCTATATCATTTCTATCAGGGCAGGACCGACTTCTAGGCTGAGTGATAAAACTGTCTCAGATACTTGGGAGTAAAGGTTTCCCTTGCTCGAAAGCCAATCGTATCTGACTCTAGGGTTCAGTGCTCATCTCTTTTTCAAAGCTGAAAAGCCACTGCTGTCTGCTTCTGCAGACTTGTCCGTGCTCATGTGGCAGGCATGACTAGACACCAGAGTGCACGGAACACTGTTTACCTTCCCACCGAAGTGGTCCCTATTTTTCTATGTGCAATTTCTTGCTGTCAAACTGCTAGGTTGGCAGGAGTAGGACATGACAATAATGATAATTTATGTTGCATCAATTATTACTGTCCTCTACTGGAAGACAGAGCTATCATGTGGGACATGGCTTGGCATGTGCCCCCCCCCCCACATCACTTCCAAACTACTTTGCTTCCCTTAGGTGTAGTTGAAAGTTCTGGTCTATAACCAGACCTACAGTTAGATTCATCCAGCCAAGCCAGTATGTACGTGGAACTGGGAGGGCACCATCTTGTTCTTTGTCTCAGACAAAATAAAAGCAAAAATAAATAACACCAAACCTTGGGTTCACTGTGACTTTAAATAGCTAGTATCCTATTGCATAGCTCCATTGTCATAACTGGAATGACAGTACCAGCATCTCTGTGAATTAATGGTTCCCTATGTCAAATCTGGATTGCACATAACTCTTGCACAAGGAGGCAAAGTTACATACAACTAAGAATCAAAACCATCATTCCTGCCATGCTGGAAGAGCCACACTCATATTTGGACCACTCCTTTGCACAATATTTTTTCTCAGCCACACAGATTTTGATATGGCTAATGTTAGTGTATTAAGCAGGACTTCCTTAATTCAAATAGAGCTCATTCTGTTTTCAGATGCAGGATATCCATTCAAATATAGTACTTCAGAGGAATTGGGAATTCAAGATCCTAAACCAACAGAATCATTGGCTATGGATTTTGCTGGACTTTACTGCTTCAAACAGCAGGGGGAAAGCCCATTTGTTTAAATCTACTCCCAGATAATATGCACCCAATTATTGTTCATATGATGTTGCACAGAGAGAAAAGCAGCTTAGTAATATTCTCTCTGATTATATCCTTTTCTTTTGTGCCGGGAGAACATAAATAAATATACAGTGAATCACCTACCAACCTTGCTTTGTTCTTTATTGGAAAAACTGCTGAAGCATCACCAACAGTCCTTGGTAATCCTGCCAACAGTCTCAATCAAACTCTTGCTCTGTTTCCCTGACATGGCATCAACAAAGTTAGAATAGCCATCACCCATCTCCTTCCAGAATATTTTAGAAATAAAGTAGATTTAGTTGTCTCTAGGCATGGACCAACATAACTGCTTTTCACTTTTTTGGAAAGGGACATCCTATTTATGTGTTCTTTTAGCAATGCAACAGCTTGCAGTCAGTGTTAGCAATTACCAGAATTTTGCCCTATGCAGAAAAATAAAACCACCATATGTTCTTTTTATATCCTGGACCCCAAACACTGAGGAAGGATGGGATGGAAGCAGGGCTGGATTTAAGATCTGTGGGCCCCTAGGCTAAACCTGTGGTGCGGGCCCTCCCGGGGGAAATATTTTTCTAAAAATAACCTACAAAAACTACATTTTCAGCAATTATCCAATTAAAAGCTGAAAAATAAACGTTTAAAGTTTATTATTAAATTATAGAAATTTTACGTACGATATTACTATACAGTATTTAGAATTTGATGAATTCATGAGATGAGAAAAATGAAAAGAACTGAACATCAATAAGGTAAAATATCTAAATGGTATTTAACATAATTTATTAACATTGCTACAAACAACTATATTCTTTAAAAAAATACAAAGTTGAGATTCAAGTCTATGTTTCTAAATATGAAAATATGAGTATTACGGTTTTAAAAATAACATACTCTAATTTTAAGTAAACATGTTAAAAATGCAAAGTAGTCTGAGCTGAAATAACAATAATTTGAAAGCAGTATCAAAAATTGGGATCTAATCCAGAGAAGTAGTTTCCATTACAAAAAGTTTAAACATGACTAGCCTCTTAAATCTAAACTTAATATATTTTCAGGTTAATCTGCTATTGTGCAATAACCAATACAATTCTTAATACAGAAAAGTATAAAGGAATTTAATTTAATTCTCACACATTTCATTTTGCAATAACAATTTGAAATCTTAACTCAATTATATCACTTTGCTTACAAAATAATAACTAAAGGTAAAGGTTTCCCTTGCTCGAAAGCCAGTCGTATCTGACTCTAGGACTTACCAGCATGTCCTCCCTCCACGAGACTGGAATGGAACTGAAGAAACAAAGACTACTTACCGGAAGAAGCCCCACCTAGAAGCCAGGAGAGAAAAAACAAGTGAAACAAAAAAAAAGGCTCCAACACTATTACTAACAGCCCCACCTGCAGGCCAGAAGATTAAAAACAAGTCAAAAAATGCAAAGCAGCCCTCTTGCTAACAGCCCCACCTAGAGGCCACAAGAGTAAAAACAAGTTAAAAAATAAGGATAAATTAAAAGTTTGCAGAAATAACAAACATATGTTAAATAAATAAAATAAAAAGATTTATAGCATCCTCTGTTGATTTTTAACTCAAACCCCCCCCCCCAAAAAAACCCCACAACAACAGCAAAACACAATTTATAACAGCCTGGCATGAGCCTCAAGACAGTTCCTCCTTATAGAATTTCATAGAGTATGGCATGAAGGAAAAACCCCACGTTCTCTCATGCCAGCCTTTATATTGTGATGTTAAAGATGTTGTTTCTGCTAGGTTAGTAGTATTCCCACACTCAGTCTTATATAGACCTATTCTGGTTTGTGTGTGTGTGTGTGTGTGTGTGTGTGTGTGTGTGTGTGTGTGTGTGTGTGTGTGTGTGTGTGTGTGTGTGTGTGTGTGTGTGTGAATATAGCCAAATGATTGTATTTTTCCTTAATGTGGATCAAACCAAGAATATAAGGACTATATTAAAAGTTTAAAGGCAGAGCTGCTGAAATTTCTATTACAAAGAACAAATACAATGAACCACCAAACACATTGGTAATGGAGCAATATTGTTATAGCCATTCCACAGTAATGGATAGGATCAGAATGCTGTTACCTTTCTTCTTCCTAAAGGTAACTATCAAGTTCTGCTGGCAGTCTTTGTCACTCTTATGCTGAAGGCCACTGACCCCCCCCCCCTGTTGTCTGTATGATCAAGGTGGGTCAGAATGAACTCCTACGAACACGTATCAATTCACACTCCTGTTGAAAATGTCCATGCAAGGTGACATTATGGTTTGGTACGCAAATACTGTAGTGCTCTTTCTTGCACACAGCAATTTCTCATGCATGGGAAGCCCATGAAATAACCCAAGGCTCCACCATCTCACCATTTGTTCTTCCTCCATGCATGGCAGCTGTCTCGTCCCCTTTGATAAAGAGGTTTAAATCACCTTCTGAATGATTTCTGGCTGCAGTGTGGTATGTATTTGAATGTAGTGTTCTGTCAGCTAGAGGGGCTCGCCTCTCTAGCACAAGGAGAAGGGCCTTCTCTGTGTCCGCCCCAACTCTTTGGAACCTCCTGCCAGCAGACTTAAGGCTTCAGTCAGAATTGCTGCCATTTCAGAAAGGGTTAAAAACCTGGCTGGCAGGGCAAATTTGGGGGGCCGACGGGGTATTGATTCCTGCACGTTGGCTCGATGCCACATGTCCTTTCAATGGTTGTGGGAAGGGGTGGGTCTTTTTAGACATAGGGTGGTTTTATAAAAAGTTTTTATTGTAGTTTTTTATGAGGTTTTATATTGTAATGTTTTTATATGTTGTACGCCGCCCTGAGTTGCCCTGGAGCAAGAGGACGGGATATAAATCTAAATAAATAATAAATCATAAAATAGCATATCAGGCAGAAGAAGAATTCATCCTGACAGGCTAGCAAATTAGGTGGGGGATATATAGATATGTGTGTAAAAGACTCAGGGTTTGTTATTGCTAACTATGGAGTCAAGAACACTGGAGGTTATCCTGCACTTCTAATGGAAAGAAATGAAACGAGACAAGTGAGTTACAAAGGTTGTCCTCTTCCCATTAAAGCACGGGTGGGAAACTACTGGCCCTTTATATAATATTATTGGCCTACAACTCCCACAGTCCCTTTCCACCACTTGGACATGTCAGTTTCGGCTTCTGGGAGTCTCAGACCAAAACAGACAGAGCCTCCAGAGTTCCCCATCCTAGCGCTGAAGGAATTCTATTTGAGCTGCTGAAAGAACACAGAAAGACCCCAGTCATGGTGAGAAAGATCCTGAAAGACTTCTGCTGTTTCTGGACAGCAATTCAGATTGTCTGCAGGGAGGAATGGAAAAATTCCTTGAGTGTTATTGTTTTGCTCCTCCTGCAAGTGTTCAATAGCCATCTGTTCCTTCCCTGCTATGAAAGTCCTGAAAGACCAGTTCCTTGATGACAGAGACAGAGTTAATTATATTGTTGTGTAAAGATACCAGGGCACATGGGAGGAATTTGACTTGTCCTCTGGAGATACCAGCTATTTAGATATTTGTTGGGAGAGAGGTTATCAAGTGTCTTTTGAGGACTTGGCAGAGAACAAACCTTTCCACAATAAACAAATGAACAGCAGAGACTCGTTCTAAAACAAGTCTCACACATGTAAAATGGCATAGCGGGGCAGGACTCAGCACTGTGTGTTGGAGCATTGTGTTAAACTGCACTTTGTGCATGGAGTACTGATGTGAGGGGAAAACTGCAGGAATCAAACACTTGGCAGACCAGACCTAACTATAACCTGACATTGCTCATTCCAACCAGTTGCAGGTCTTTGAGGTTTCAGGCAGAGGTCTGGTGTATCAACTGTGATTGGAGCCTCCTCTAAATGGGAGATGGTGTTGCTTGGATGTAAGACCTTCTGCATACCAAATATCTGGCCCAACCCTCCTAATACACAGACACGTGCTGGTATATCGGGCAATCGGGCTTTGTCCCACCCCACCCTTGCCTCTGGCACCCTGGGGTGCCAATAGCAATGTATGGAATCCCCCCCTAACCCCCAAAACCCCAAATAGGCGCCCCCACCACTCCCTGTCCAGTGCCTTCCCATGGTGCCCTGCAAAGCTCTGTTTGCACAGCACTGGTGTGGACAAATGTGACACTCCACCCCCCTCCACCAACAACAAACTGCTATGCCACACCATCCCAGAAAGAAAAAGACACTGTCCCTATTGAAGACAGTATTACCTTTGTACATTTTCCCACATGCTGCTCCTGGCGATGTGGGGAAGAAGGAGGCAAGCAACATGTATGAACTATTTTTCCTCTTTTCTGTCCCATGAGAAGAATGACACTGGCTGCTTCTTTCCCCCATGTCAAGTCTGTGGTGTTCCTGCTGCCTCCATTGAGGGAGAATTCCTTTTTTTCTCTGGAGACAGTGTAGCAGGGCAATTTGCTGGCTATTTCTCTGAGCATATCACCAGTGAGTGGTGATAATTTGAGGGGTGGATTTTCTATCCCAACTCAAGTGGCAGGACTGTGTCCAATCCATAGCATATTGGACACCTTCCAACCTGAGGGGTTCATCTTCTGACATAATATCTTTTAGCCTGTTGATACTGTCCATGGGGGTTTCTTCGCAAGGATATTGGAATGGGTTGCCAGTTCCTTCTCCAGTGGATCGTATTTAGTCTGAGTTCTCCTCTATGGCATGTCCATCTTGAATGGCTCTACATGACATAGCCCATAGCCACATCGAACCACACAAGCCCCCTTGCCTTGGCAAGGCAATGATCCTTGCTGGGGACCAATCTATCTAGACTTACATAATTACTTGTTACTACACTTCTCTTCAATTTTGCAAAGGACTTTCCAATTTTAGGTGAGGATTCACATTGCTATAAACCCAAATCCCAAGAGGTGAATGAAGTTTAGGCTCATCTATCTTGACCAATAGCTCCATAAGAAACCGCATTTGGAACAGTGATAAATATTATAAACTGCTTTTGGAACAGTGGATATTTACAATATGGTATGTGTGTTGAGGCAGCAGAGTTGTTAAGAAGCAGGACTATATAGCTGTCTGGATCCCAGCTCTTATCTCCAGTGTGCAACAGGCACTATTTAGAAAATGGAATGGCAAACTATGATCATTTCACAAACTCTCTGTTTGAGGCAAGGAGATGAATTTTTATATTACTACATTTGGTTTTTGAGACTCAGCATTTAGAGAGTGGCATAAGTTTGTATACTGAGCATTCAGGCCAGCTTCAAATTATGGGGAAATATAGTTGAATGTTTGCCAAAGTACTGCTCAACAATTCACTCAATCCCACTGCTAACCAGCATTTCGACTTGTTGGAAATCAAGACCAACACATGTAGAAAATAATAAAATAAAATAAAAACTAAAAGGCAACAGGCAGATGTCTTTCCATCTCATTCTTTGCATAACTACTGGCATTTATAGGCTTCCTTCCCTCTTGTTTTAAACAAGTCTCTTCCTCTTTGCTATTCCTCTGTTTTTAGTTATAGAAGAAGACAAGTAGCTATGGAAGACAGCTATAAAAGCATCCTGTGCTATTGCAAAGATTTCCTGAGTGAATAAATAGCAGTATACTGTACCTCCTTTTTTGCTTAATAAATGTTATTAAAATATTCACTTCCCCAATAATCAGAACCTCACTACTAATAACAGCATTTTGCCAATAAATATTTCATTTCATTTATTTTATTTGTATGTCACCCACTCAGCATACACCAACTCAGGGCGGTTCACAGCATATCAAACAAAGATACAATACAGTAAAATAATACAATAAACACAGTCAATACTAAAAAGTCAATCACAAGGTCCTTCCCGCTCAGCACTTCCAACGGAGCCTGAGGCTCAACGTCCATGACAGCAACTCTTCTACCCTCTGGCTGGGTGGGGCCAGGGGGAGTGGCACTGGTGGCCGCAGTTGTCTCCCATCCTGGGACCGATGGTGTGGGCCCCAGGAGAGACAGGGCAAAGTCTTCTGTCCGGCAGCTCCAGTGGCTCTTTTACCCTCTGGCCAGGTGGGGCCAAGGGGAGTGGTGCTGGTGGCCACAGCTGTCTCCCAATGGTGTGGGCCCTGGGAGAAACAGATATTTGCAACAAATATCATTTAATCCCAATAGTATTTAGCAGCAGTAGCTCAATTTGTAGTGGTCCAGGAGCCTAGTCACCTCTCAGTGTGTATACATTTGTATTTTTGTATTTGCATTTATATACCGCTTTTCTTGTCCTAAGACAACCCAAAGCGGTTCACAACCAAAATTACATATGAATAATACAAATAAATACAGTAAGATATAATAACACAGAAGGGTACAATAATCCTAAATATAACAGAAAATAGTAATGCAATAAAATAACAATGCAATAGAATGCAGTAATCAATTAAGGAACAACATATCTATACAAAACAATATCATATCATATCATATCACAATGCTGCTGTAGCCTCCCCACCCCAACCACAGCATCCGGGGGGGGGGCAGTAAAATCCAACTGCCCACACCACAAAATATGCGAAGATACAGAATAATAAAATACAGTTCCTATACAAAAAAAATCCAAGCACCTAAAAGAGTATACAATATAATAACATACAGTAACAATGTATCATAGCACAAACTCTTCAAAGCCAAAAAACAGGGAAGGGGAAGGGCGGGAACAAATTCCAAAAGCGCTGGAGGGTGTTAAAGTCCTGGCGCATGGAGCCAGCAGGCCTCCTCGCCCCAACCAGGCCAAGTCCATGGGTGGCAACGGCAAAAAGTCCTTCTCCTCTCGAAGCTCAACTGGCCGAGAGGAGGGTCCAATCTCCAATGGCAGGGCAATGGCAGTAGTACTTAAAGCCGCTCGAGCCCTGCACAAATTGTCGACCCTTCTCATTTCAAGCCCTGACTGGCCGGTCTCGCCTCTACGCTCCCAGCGAAGTAGCGAGGGCGGGCGAGCATCTGGGCCATGGGGTGCTGGCGCAGGTGCTTCCACTCCCCATGCCAGACGGGGGGGGAAGGAGCACCACATACCATTCTATTGCAAGCACCTGGTAAGCCCATAAGCTGCCTCTTCTAGGCTGGGGAGGTCAATGTTGCATCTGTTGTTAAAAATAAGCAGCATGTCAAAGAAAAGAAAGAGGTAGTTCAAAACCTTCAATCTAAATGATTAAATATGTGAGTTTTTCATTTTCTGTTGTTGTTGTTGTGTGTTGTATGTGCTGTCAAGCCTGAAAGAGTACCTTTACCAGTTCTAAAAACCCTGCCCCATGTGAACTTCCAAGAAGAAGAAGAAGTCCATCTTTCGATCCACTATATCACAATGGGTAACCTTTTATTTAGCATTTTCCAAAAAGTAAAATGAAACTCAACTTCTTTGCACCAAGTTCATGAAGAAAATAGTAGATTTTGAAAAGTTCTTACACATTAAAAAAAACTAGATGATTTTCTCATACATCTCTATCAGAAAGGCGACGCAAGCATCACTGTTTTAGAGTTCCCTCTTAATTATCTTTCTTAAGATTCAAATCCATGTACTGGCCAAACATGTCTTTATTATTTTTTTCTGCTTTCCCACAAAACCTGTGTTTTGCAAGGCATCCCAGGACTCTGCAGCCAAGCTGAAGATCTGTTGTGTTTACGTAGAAAATTCACACAGCTTTTACTTGTTTAAACAAAGAGATTTCAGAACTAAAACTTCTTTTTACCCCATCTGAGATTAATTATACAAGGATTTTGGTGATGGGTTTCACACAGGCTCAGATAAACATGGTGGAAGTGGACTCACGAAACATTTGCTTCAGACATCACATTTTGTTCTTCAGAAATAATTCCATGAGTAAATAATGGGATGTGCCAGCAAAATAATAATACATGCTCCATGGCTCAGAAAAGTCAGCTTTGTGCATGCATTCTTTAGGCAAGAAATGTTCCCATTTTTATTCATGTATCTAAATAAGGAGTACTTTTGAATCAGTTCAAGAATGCAAAATGAAGCAGCTCTGAAGTACTGGTATATGTGAAGCAACATATTTGAAGGGAATTTGTTTTAAAATTAATATGCACATGCACTTTCATAAATAATGAAATTGCATCTGACATTTTATAGGGTACAGAATTACCTTTCCCCATTTTAAGTCTCTGGGCATATTCATCAGGGAGATTGTCAAACCTTTACGATAATCCAAGCAATAAGAAACATTAGATGATTTACATATTGTAATATTATATAACCCCTTTGGTTATGAGGATATTTGGCAGCCATCTAGCTCACAGATTGGTTCAGAAAAGGCTTTCTGAGTGATGAGCCCCAAAGGTAAAATTTGCAGGTGGCAATACACAGGTATCTTTGCCATTTGCCATTTTCACATAAATTGCCAAAAACAACAACAACAAAACAAAAGGACTTAAGGCAATTAAAATCCTCATTTAGGGGAGAAAGGGGAAAAATTCCCTTTCCCAGTTTGAACTTCCTTCTTTCACAACAAATTCTATCTCAACCCTTGTAAAATGGTTTCTTAGTGAAAGCTGCTTCTTTGGTTATACAGTTGTTGTGTATTCAAGTTAAAAAGCAAGTTGCGCAAGCAGCGCTTTGCAAAGACAAAATGGCAATTTCCCGCCATTAACATTTGCCACTAGATTTGGCATGAACATTTCCCTTCTGGGCACGCTCCTTATGTTAATTAGAGTTCAATGATTGGGTACAACTTTGGATCCTGTTCGTGATTGCTTAAAACTGGTATATCGTGTTATGATTGGTTAGTTAAGGTTCACCGACAGGTTACTACATTGTATCAAAGAGTCACCGCCGAGGTAAACAAGGGTGGGGCGGGGGCTCATACCTGTCAAGTTTTGAGAAATTTCTGTCAAATAAGGGAAATTTTCTGGCCAAAATGAGAAAGTGGACAGCTATGCTTATCCTGTGCTGGCCTCCAGTCTAACTCTGGTATAATTGCATTCTAACTAATACGGGATGACAGCGGGAAAGAGTGTAAAATACAGGAGTTTGACAGAAATTTTCCAAAACTTGACAGGTATGCCGGGGCTGGATCTATGCTTCTCATTATCAAGGCAGGTTAGACCATGCCTGGCTAACCTGGGGTCTTCTCTATATGCTCACTCACAAGGGTAGCTCAGTACATTGCCTTTACGGTAGAATTCAGAGAGACCGATTACATGGGACTTGTGTAGCCATCTGAAGGTCCGGATATTTCTTGTAAGAGTAACCAGAAAGACTTTACAATAAACCGTTGTTTGTTGTTCTGTTCATCATTTGCTGGACTGTTCTTTGCAAGGGCCAGACACGACAACAGTGGAACGGACACTTTGGGTAATGGAAAATTCAACTTATGGGAGGAAATTCTGAGGAAATGATGTCCTGATTTATTGGGGTGTGTGTGTCGCGCTATGGAACGGGTTCCCTCAGACTGCATTAGCCACACCCTTAGATGTGAGATGGGAAACTGCACACAAGACCTTCTGAACTTAAAAAGGAAAACTAATCAGTAGTATATGTCTGTTTGCTTTGCCAGGAAAATGTTGTGTGGAAGATGGTTGTTAGCTTTTAAAATTTGTCCCCCACACCCCGATATAAAGCAAGACCAGCTTTTCTGAAGTGAATATTTTCATCGGGGTACCCAAACTACGGCCCATGGGCTGCATCTGGCCCCCAATGCCAATTCATTGGGCCCATGAAGCCCTCATTGCACCTGGAAGCAGAAGTAAAATGTGCCCAATCTGGCCCAGGGCCATAATTCCTGGCCCTCTGAACCATGTGACTGGCCCGTGGCCCAAAAGGTTTGGGCATCCCTGATTTACATCATTATAGAAAAGAAATGGGTATAATAAAGACCTCCATAATCTTAGGCCATCTCCCCCAACTTCAAAGCAATGATTTAGCTGTGCAGAAGTTTCAAGGGGCAGGAAATTTTGGGGGAAATAGCAAACCTGTATCCCCTATTTATAATTTCAGATCAGAGAAATGAAGATCAGAAAGAGTTTAGGATGGCTTCATGCCCTTGATCTCCATGGAGCTGAAGCAATGTCGGGATTAGAAGGGCTGTAAAGTTTACAAAGCAGTTAGCGTGCCTTCTCTTTTGCTGACACTGCTTTCAGTATATAAAAATATAGTGGGAAGGAGACAGGAAAAAAAAGAAAAGAAATCAAAACCCATGTGATATTACGGATAAAATGCAAGAAAGAGCCCTCTATTAACAAGATTTACTTGGCCTATAATAGCTATTAATACTGGATTTGGCAGCTTCTGAAAGGAGTGCTAGGAATCTCATGGTTTCCTTAAATGCATATGGGTGTATAAAAGGACTGCACGTTAAAGCAACCTGATTGGTTTCATCTACCATGAACTTTTTTCACACAGGAAAACGCAGTAATAATAACTGAGGCAAGGATTATTTTTCCCTCTGAAAGAAAACCAAGGCACCTGCAAATACCACTGAAATGAATAGGATTCTGAACCCACTCTTTGGACAGGGAAATCTTATACCTCATTCCTTCGAAAAGAAAAAATACCCAAGCAACAACAGCGCCTGTTGTCCTTTCACAGCTGATTAGTGGCAGCAGCGGGATTTCTCTTTGTCTCTTTGGCACTCCATTTGAGGGAATGAAAGAGAGAAGGATAAATACATGTTCCTGATTAGAGTACAGAAAGCAGATTTACTAATAGGTCTGTCACGCTCAGAGTGGGGCATCTGCCCACATGTTCTTCGTGGAGACAAGCAGCCCTTTGTAGTGATGTATACAAACACACACTGCCGCTCTTTGTCATCTGTAACCAGCCTATCTGTTCTTTTCTGCTGGTGACCATTCTCTCCCTCCCAGCCCATTTCTTTCTTTGAATCTCTGCTGCAATCCAAGCCATGGCGGCCAAAGACAAGGAAAACTCTCACGCTCTAGATCAGTGATGGCAAACTTTGGCACTCCAGATGTTCTTGGACTTCAATCCCCAGAAACTCAAGTCTCAGAGACTTGGGCTTCTGGGAATTGAAGTTCGAGAACAACTGGAGTGCCAAGATTCACCATCTCTGCTCTAGATTCTAAAACCAGACTCCCCCAGATCTCTTTACACCAGACCATTCTAGATCAGACCCAAGACTGATCTGTCTAAGGATGTGTCTTGACTTTCAAAATAATTGAGTTACCAATTAGGTTCCCCCCCCCCGCCCCAACTGAGTGAAGGTCACGTGATGCCTTCTTCTTCTTCATCTTCGTCTTCTTCTCCATTTATATCCCGCCCATCTGAGGTTAACCCCACTCTGGGCGGCTAACAACAACACATTAAAATCACATAATAAATCACCTAATTAAAACTGGGGGACCAAATAAAAGCCTAACACTAGTCCAGTGAGTGCCCCTACTCAAATGCCTTCCTGAACAGAAGCGCTTTAAATTGTTTTCTGAATGTCAGCAAAGATGTTCCATAGGGATGGCACCACCACCGAAAATGCTCTTCTCCTGGTCGTCACCTTCCTTGCCAATTTCGGCATTGGTACCAACAGCTGACCTGTTTGGGAAGATTGAGTGATGCGGGGAGATGTTCTAAGAGGGAGACGCTCCACCAAGTAGGATGGCCCCAAACCATTTAGAGTTTTAAAAGTTAAAACTAACACCTTGAATCTGATATGGAATGAAACGGGCAACCAATGCAGCTCTGCCGGGCTGGTGAGATGTGCTCACCCCAGTGTTTATTCTAGCTGCTGCATTTTGTACCCGCTGAAGTTTCCATATCAGGGTCAGGGGAAGCCCCACATTAGAGAGTGTTGCAGTAAACTATGTGTTAGTTTGGGTGTCCTTTGTGAAACCTTGCCCCCCCAAAAAAAACACACAACAACAACAACAACAACACCATGCAGCTGCCATCCCCAAGAAGCCTCCCAATTTCCCTCTTCCCCTTCAATCCCTCATAGGATTTTCTTAATTTTTGTCTTATCCCCTCCTGCCATCTGTCAGCTGTTAGGTGGCCCATCTTCATTGTGAAGGTGTGTGTGTGTGCATGCGTGCATGCGCTGCCACCACAGTCACAACTTTACCTTCGTCTCTGTTACAGCTCTGTTGTAGCTACGTCATCTTTGGGCACAGCCCCTGTTGCTGCTAATCCACTCCCACCAGCTGCTAACAATTATTATTTTTATTTTACCTAACTGTTGTAACACTGCAACGGTTCTTTGGCATGATGGAAAACAAACTGCTGAACTGTTGTAGGGTTATAATATAATATAAAATAGGAGATATATCCCAGATGGGTGGGATATAAATGTAAAGAAATAAATAATAATGGCCAGGGGTTGCGACATTTTCAGGTTGCAGGAATCCTGAAAAATTTATGGGGAACAACTATATGTACAGATGTACACTTTTACATAGAAGAATACAGCAGTTCAGGAATCAATGCAAAATAAATGACCTCTGATGGGTAGTTTAAAATAACCCATCTTTCAGTGGGTTTATGCATTCCTCAGCTATGCATCATGTATTCCATGGCCTTTTAATCTATTTCAAATGGGCAAAACTGAGGCAAATGTAGTACTTTTTTATATAATCAAGACATACCCTAACACAGTGATGGTGAACCTTGGCATTCCAGATGTTCTGGAACTTCATTTCCCAGAAGCCCTGATCAGCAGGAGTGCTGGCTTGGGCTTCTGGTAATTGAAGTTCAAGAATACCTGGAGTGCCAAAGTTCACCATCACTGGCCCAACATATACACTCTTCCTCCTTACATAGTTTCTCTTCTAACCAATCAGAACCATTTTTAGCAATGTGTCATGCTCCTCCCCGGTCCTTTGCCATCACATACTGTCTAAACAATATATTTGAATATGATTAGACATTACACTGACCTTTCTTCAACCTGGTCCTAAACTGGTGGTCTTAGGCTTGTGATGCCACTTCCACCTTTCTTCTCAAACATCTTATCACGAATAGACTTCTTTCCTTTGTCCCCAGGAAGCATGGAATAACCATGGCTCCCAGCATCTCTACTTGGATCAATTAGAACTAGGATTCTTATTATATTTCCTGTCTCTGCATATATTTTTCTAATAACACCTTTTGTTGTTGTTGTTCAGTCGCACAGTCGGTTCCGACCCTTTGCGACCCTATGGACCATTGTTCTCCAGGCGCCTCTGTCCTCCACCATCCCCCTCAGCCCTCCCAGCTCTGTGCCCATTGCGTCTACAATGCCATCTAGCCATCTCATCCTTGGCCTCCCCCTTTTTCTTTTGCCCTCCACCTTTCCCAACATCAATGCCTTCTCAAGTGAATCCTCCCTTCTCATTTGATGTCCAAAGTATTTTAGCTTCATCTTTACTATTTGACCTTCCAATGAGCAGTCAGGGTTAATTTCTTCTAAGATTGACCTATTTGTTCTCCTCGCTGTCCAGGGGACTCTCAAAACCCTCCTCCAACACCACATTTCAAAGGCATCTATTCTTCTGCGTTCAGCCTTCCTAATTGTCCAGCTCTCACATCCGTACATTACTACTGGGAAAACCATTGCTTTGACTATTCTAATTTTTGTTTTCAATGTGATGTCTCTGCTTTTCACTATGTTCCCCAGGTTTCTCATTGCTTGTCTCCCAAGAATCAGTCGCCTTTTTATTTCATGGCTACAATCCCCATCTACAGTGATCTTTGATCCTAAGAAAGTAAAATCTGTCACTGCTTCTACTTCTTCCCCATCTATTTTCCAGGAACTGATTGGGCCTGTTGCCATTATCTTGGTTTTCTTGATATTGAGTCTCAAGCCAGCTTTTGCACTCTCCTCCTTCAGCCCAATCAAGAGATTCTTTAGGTCTTCCTCACTTTCTGCCATTAGGGTGGTATCGTCTGCATATCTCAGATTGCTGATGTTTCTCCCAGCGATTTTAATTCCATTTTGTGATTCCTCCATCCCTGCACTGCACATTATGTGCTCTGTGTATAAGTTGAATAGGCATGGTGACAAAATGCAGCCTTGTCTTACTCCTTTTCCTATTCCAAACCACTCTGTCATTCCCTGTTCTACTTATTTCTTTTTAAAGGGGGTAGATGTGAATTAAGGAACTGTGGTGGCTCAAGTGGTTAAGATGCTGAACTTGAAGACTGGAAGGTCGGAGTTCGATTCCCAGGTACTGCACGGCAGAGTGAGCGCCCGTCTCTTTTCCCAGCTCCTGCCAACCTAGCAGTTTGAAAGCAAGAAATTGCAAGTAGATAACTAGGTAGCAATTTGATGGGAAGGTAAACAGCATCCCGTGCACTTCAGTGTTTAGTCATGCCTGCCACATGTCTACGGAAACGACTGCAAATATAAACAACGATGGCTCTTTGTCTATAAACAGAGATGAGCACTGAACCCTAGAGTCAGATACGACTGGCTTTCAAGCAAGGGTGACCTTTACCTTTACACTAGATGTGAATTATTGTCCCCCACTAAGCATTCTGATATGGAGGGGTTGAACCCAACCTTTAACTTTCTTTTAACAACTCATGCTAACAATGCCCAACTGAAATAAAAACCTCACATGTAATTCCATGTGAATTTGCACAGAAATCTTGTTGAAATCTGAGGCTTATTTCTGAATAAATCTGGCCAGAATCAGGTTGTAAGGTGTCTTTGTTTTATTAATGCACTGGACTTGCAGCCATTTAACAAAGAAAACAGAGTCACACATAAGAACAAAATGGAAGGAACAAATCTGTGCTTACATGAAAACAAGGAGAGAAGATGACCTTTCGGTGACATTCATGCGGTCATCACTAGAATCTGACCTGCATGTACATAATGCTCACAGAAGCTAGAAGTGCTTTTTGTAGCTGCAGCTTGGAAGGTTCTAAAGGAAAAGTTAAGCACCAAAAGAAAATGCTGCATATAGAATTCTTTGTGAATCAACACACCATGCTGACTGATGCAGACAACCAATCAGTAAATCCTGTCCCCAAAAGATTGGAGACTTCACCAATTTATTTCTTGCCTAAAATATTGGAATGTTATTTGTGTACCCTTCTCCTGCCCCAGCTTGTAGTCACTCATTACAGTTTTTGCCAGGAACCAAAGGAAAGGAAATATATCTTAACCACTGCACTTGTATTCATTCCAATAAAGAAAAATAAATGTTTTCTAAGTCCTGGCAGTACATCCCTTGGAGCCAGCAGATGATCCCTTTAACCCAGTGAATTATAGAATTCCTTCTCTAAAATGAGCTAGGAAACCGAGGAGAGCGGGAGGGTGAAAGACATGGGTGGAGTCAGGAATGCAGAGAGAAGCCAGCCTTAAGACACTGTGTTCATTTTAGGGAAGAGAGCTTTAGAGGGAGCACGGTTTCAACCCTTCGCATTCAGCAACATAGCATTGCATTTAACTGTGTATGGAGAGTCAGGGAAGGAGAGTTAAGGTTTTTAAACTACATAATTTCTGGGCAGCTTCTTCCCTTCAGCCACAATTCCACAATTCATACTGCTTCATTTATTTGAACTCTTGTCTCTGTCCTTGACTGGTGACAAAAGATGTCTGTATGTCGTTAGTGGTTTCTCTGCTCTTACTAAGTGGTTTCAGTATGCTGCCTTTGGAAGCATAGCATTGCCCATTTTCAAAAAAAACATGACATGGAAGTAGTTGCAAATTCTAAGCATTTTTTCAACAACAAAAAATCTTCCTCCATTAGAAGGAATGGTTTAGAAACTTGATTTGCGAATTGAAGGTAATTGGTTGCTTGCTTTTCATTTTAATCATGCTAGATTTTTGAAAGCTTTCTTTAAATAAACCATCTTGGATCCTTTTGTATTTTAGAGGAGCTTTTAACTAAGGATGAAGACGAAACCTCTCCAGGAGAGAGCACACACTGTGCTCTCTATAAAACAGCATGAATGTGTGTTTTTTTTTATTTTGAGTTGACCTTTGATATTTCATCCAGATGGGAATCTCAGGGAGAATCTAATTGGATATGTACTTTCCACATCCTTGGCTGTTTGGCCAATTGGCAAGGAAGTTTGAGACATTTATAATAATAAAAATGCAGCACTAAACTGTCTTTCCAATCTGGCTGGAGCAAAACGAGGAGCGATAAGGGTGGAATAAGCAAGGAGCATTAGGACATGGTGAAAAGAAAAGGGAAAAGTTGTAGAAAATAATTGGGAATAGGCAAGAACAAAAAGGATTTCAGGTGTAACCCTTAAAATAATTCTCAGTGAACTGATATGCACTTTATAAAACTATGTTCTTCTAAGACAGGGGTTGCCAACCTTTTTCAGTTGGGGGCCAGGTCATGCTCCCTCAGACAGTTGAGGATGGACTGATGCCCCACCACCACCACCACCATTTACGGCTGTTGTAAACCCATTTACAACAGCCGCAGACTCATTTACAGCTGTTGTAAACACATTCGTGACAACCGTAAATGAATCTTCAGCCAATTCCGCCACCACCAGTGAGGGCAGGAACCAGATTATTTGTCGCATGGGCCAGATCTGGAGCACAGGCTGTAGGTTGCCTACCCCTGTTCTAAAACATGTAAGACTGGGTTTTACAAGTCCACCTGATTAGACAGATTATATAAAACTAGTGGTTTTGTAAGAGTCTGAGGCGTGGCTGGCTGGCAAGTAACACAAGCACCAGGACCCAGGCCAAACAGTAACTGTATCATAGTCTAGACTACAAATCCAAAATAAAACCCAAGATAAACAGGTATACAGGATTAGTCCAGACAAGAGGCACAGTCCAAGCAAACAAGAAGTCAGGTGACTGGGAGAACAGGTGAGGTAGAAAACCTTTGGGGGCTAGAATAGGGCAAGGACAGTTTCAAGGAGTGAGGATCTAGGTGAGGCACAGCAACAGTCGACAGGAACTAGGAACAGGGCAGAAAGTCTTCAGAAGCGGGAATCAGCAACAAGGCAAATCTTTGAAGGCAGTAACCTGGAGCAAGACAAAAAATTCAAGAGCCAAACAGTAAGTCCAGTGACCTTTGTTGCTGAGGCCTCTCCTGGCAAAAGAGCCATTTCTCATATAGCCCTGCCTTCCAGGACCTCCAGGTGGAGCCCATCATGGTCCAGAACTTTCCTCAGGGCTCTCAGCTGTGGTCTAGCACTTATCTTTCATTAGGCCTAAGCATCCAAGGGAAGCCTGAATCTCACATTGCTTCATTCACTTACCTTCCTTTTCCCTTGTGCAGAAAAATGCCTTCTGAGTCTGGACCAATAGAAGGGTAATCCACAAAACTGGGGGTGGGTGGTGGGGGTTGGCAATATGTCTCAAAGGTGGAAAAAAATAGCAATCTATACAAGATATGTGTTCTGCTATTCTTCTGTGGTCCACTAACTGCTATTATGTCTGTGTTGGATTCTATAACGGGGATTCCCAACCTGTGGCCCACGGCACCATTTCATGTGGCCCCCGACTGCCTCCACCACACCAGGAAGTGCCATGTGGTGTAGAAAGGGGAAAATAGCCATCTGGCCCCGAAGCTGTCTAAGGGAGTGTGATCCGGGCCCCTGCTTTAAAATGTTGAGAACTCCTGCTCTATAACAGAGCAGGACTGGCAAGGTAGCATGTCTAAATGAGAGCTTAGTGCACTCTTCCAAAATCTTCTGTGCATGCAGCATCTGCCTTTTGTGAACAATGGTGCATTCTAAAGGTTGCCTTCAAAGGTTGATTCCTCTGTCAACATCCACTTTGTTAGCTAATAGGCCTTGTCAACATACTGGATGTTTTCATTTTACAGTTTCTCTGCTTCTTTGCAGAGAGCTGGAAAAGTGTAGATCTTGTTTCTTTTCCCATTGCTGACCGGTTATAGAAGTAGATTAGCAAATAAGATTCAATTGTTAATCAAAGGGAAAAAGAAATATATATTTTTCCCTCCTTGCCATTCCTACACTCTGATTGATCAATAATGGGGAGGAAAACATTTAAATTTTCCCTGCCCTCTGTAAAGGAGCAGGGAAAGTCTATCATTTGCTCATACAGGTAAATGGGTCACTTTAGGTGTTAGAACAGAGGAGTGGTCTAAGTGTAATTTAGCCCCCTCCCTGGCCTGCAATGACCCAAAATGAGTGAGTCCAGTCTGTCCCATCTGTCCTTTGTAAAGGAAAGAGCTAAATGCATATAAACTGTGTAAATTATACAAATAAGAGGCATTTCAGAGTACTACCTTATTTTTCACAACACTAATCTTCTCTGACATTTCATTTCATTTAATATTTCTATACCGCCTTTCTCAGACCAATGGTTGACTCAAGGTGGTTTGGAAGTTACTAGACATGGACATCGTGGCTAGGGTGATGCCGGAGTAGCACGTAGTTCTATCAGCTCGCGCTTGAATGTGGAAATAAATGTGATTTTATGCTTAAATCTGGGAATTTAATCTTTGGAGATAAGACCACGGAGCCTCGGAAGTGCTTGCTACAATCGTTATAAAGTGGAAATGCCACCGGAGTCGGAGTTCAGCAGATAGGGGGGTGAGTGAGGCGCGGCACAGGCTGCGCTAAACGAGCCGCTCGGGGCTGGACGAGGCCTGGTGCTTGTTGTTTTTTCGGGCTCCAGTGGAAAAAGTGGGTTAAACAACTGGGGCCGGTGGAGGATGGGACCCGAAGATTGAGTCCAGGAGCTGCAAGAAGGTAAAGAGGGGAGGCGGAGGTGGTGTTTGTGAAATAGAAGGATGGGAAAGATGAGAGGAGTAATGGCGATGAGAGGAGAAGGAATCGAAACTTAAAGAGGGAAAGAAAGGAATGTAATGGTGCAACAATATTTATAAAGTTGTAGCTGTGAAAGTGAAAGTGCGAGAAAGTGAGGAAAAGAAGTCAGGCGGACGTGAGGAAAGATCTAAGAAATAAGAAGAATTGAAAATTTCTGGCTGGATTGGTTGGTCAGCCTGGTTTGGTTAAGGAGGAACGAAGATGGTTCTCGCCTAAAAAAGCTGCTGTCGCTGCCGCGGTTTGGATCTTACAAAGATTTTTATTTTTTACTTTACTTTGACTCTTACTTTTGCTTCTTCTACTTTGGGATAGTTAATATGGGTTCCCTTTCTATTTTTGGAGTGTGACTGTCCCCTCATATTGGCGGAACATCGGTGGATTATAAGTGTCGGCAGTTTCCTCAGTCTGTTTTTTACATTGCTTTGCTGTGTTGTCTTTTTTTTTTCTCCTGGATCTTCACCTTCTTAGAAAATTTACAATTGGGGAATTGTTTTTCTTACTGTTATTTACACAATTGGATTACAAAATTAAGAAGATTTGGACTATAATAAGAGCAAAATACGGATATAAAATTCAACACTACTGGATTGGTTCTGGTCTGATTTTTGTATTTGGATTTTGACTGCAACTATTAAAAATTCTGGAACATTTTCAAGGAAAGCGTTGTGGGGGATCAAAATCAATTTCTGCATTGAAGCTAATATTTGATATTACAATGGATAAGGCTGCAAGGAGCAGGGAAGAGGAGGAGGAAGTTGTGAAACCAAAAAGAAAGGGCAAAGCAAGGGATGTGGAACCTCCACCATCATCTTCATCATCGCCGGAACCTGCATTTACATAAGAACATAAGAACAGCCTTGCTGGAACAGGCCACAGCCCATCCAGTCCAGCATTCTGTCTCACACAGTGGCTCACCATTTCCTTCAGGGTATTCCCAAGCAGATGCCTGCATAGGATTCCCTGGAAATGATATTGAGAGATATCCTGCCTATCTCTCCAACCCGGAGGTTGTCCTTAAGTATCCATAATTATAGCCATTGATACTCTTGTCCTCCATGAACTTGTCTAATCCTTTCTTAAAGCTGTCAAGACTGACAGCTGTCACCACTTCTTCTGGCAGGGAGTTCCATAGACCAGTAATCCTCTGGGTGAAAAAGTACTTTTTCTTATTTGTTTGAGAACTAGTACCCAAAAGTTTCATGGAGTGTCCCCTAGTTCTAGTGTTATGCGATAGGGAAAACAGTTTTTCCTTATCTACTTTGTCCACACCGTGCATGATTTTATAAACTTCAATCAGGTCACCTCTTAGACGTCGTCGTTCAAGACTGAAGAGGCCCAACCGTTGCAGCCTCAGATGGTAAGGAAGGTGTTCCAGTCCCCTAATCATTTTGGTTGCCCTCCTCTGCACTTTTTCCAGCTCCATAATATCCTTCTGGAGGTATGGCGACCAGAACTGTACACAGTATTCCAGGTGGGGCCTCACCATAGATTTATAAAGAGGCAAAATGACACTTGCTGACTTATTTTCTATACCCTTCCTAATGATCCCTAGCATTGAGTTTGCTTTTTTCACTGCTGAGGCACACTGGGTTGACACCTTCATTGAGTTGTCCACCAGGACACCAAGGTCCCTTTCCTGGTTTGTCGCAGAGAGTTCCGACCCCATCAGTTTATAAATGTAATTGGGGTTCTTTCCCCCAACATGCATCACTCTGCACTTACTAATGTTGAAACTCATTTGCCACTGTTTTGCCCACTCCCCCAGTGTCGAGAGATCTCTCTGGAGCTCCTCACAATCTCTCACAGTTTTCACTACCCTGTATAATTTAGTGTCGTCAGCAAATTTGGCTACCTTGCTTTTTACTCCTACCTCTAGATCATTTATGAAGAGGTTGAAAAGCAGGGGTCCCAGTACTGAACCTTGGGGGACCCCACTCTTTACTTCCCTCCACTTGGAGAAGTGTCCATTTAGTGCTACCCTCTGTTTCCTGTCCCTTAGCCAGTTGCTGATCCAGGACAAGACCTGTCCCTTTATTCCATGACTGGTAAGTTTATTCAAGAGCCTTTGGTGTGGGACCTTGTCAAAAGCCTTCTGAAAGTCCAGATAAACAATGTCAACTGGATGCCCCTTATCCACATGCTTGTTGACACTCTCAAAAAATTCCAACAGATTAGTGAGGCATGATTTGCCCTTGCAAAAGCCATGTTGGCTCTCCTTTAGCAGCGCCTTCTCTTCTATGTGCCTATTAATTCTATCTTTTAGGATGGTTTCCATCACTTTACCTGGGACACATGTCAAACTGACAGGTCGGTAATTCCCTGGATCACCCCTGGATCCTTTTTTGAAAATTGGTGTTACATTCGCTACCTTCCAGTCATCAGGCACAAAGCCTGATTTGAGGGAAAGATTATATATTTTGGCTAGGAGATCAGCAATTTCATCTTTAAGTTCCCTGAGAACTCGTGGATGGATGCCATCTGGTCCTGGTGATTTGTTAGTGTTTAGTTTAACAAGACATGCAAGGACCTCCTCCCTGGTTATTTCTATCTGGCTTAATTCTTCAGTTTCCCTCCCTACGAAGATAGGCTCTGTTTTGGGCATGTGGCCTCTGTCTTCTTCAGTGAATACTGAAGCAAAGAATTCATTGAGTCTCTCTGCAATCTCTGTTTCCTCTTTAATAACCCCTTGCCTTCCATTGTCATCTAATGGTCCAATGGCCTTCCTAGTTGGGTTCTTACTTCTAATGTACTTAAAGAAGTCTTTGTTATTTCTCTGAGTATTTTTAGCTATACGCTCCTCAAAGTCTTGCTTTGCTTTCCTGATTGTTGCCTTGCATTTGTTCTGCCAGAATTTATGTTTTTGCCTGCTGTCCTCATTCGGACAAGCCTTCCATCTTCTAAATGAGCTTCTCTTGCTCTTGATCACTTCCCGAACAGCTCCTGTAAGCCACATTGGAGTCCTCTTGGAGCTGGCAGTGCCCGTTTTCCTTTTGGGTATGCATTCCAATTGAGCCTCTGTTATTGTTTTTGTAAACAGCCTCCATGCCTCTTGGAGTGTTTGGACTCTCTCAATTTTCCCTTTCAGCTTCTTTTTTACTAGTTTCCTCAACTTTGGGAAATTTCCTTTTTGAAAATTTAAGGTCTCTGTGTTAGATTTTATCAGTGACTTGCGGTCTATGATCAAGTTAAACATAATTGAGTTGTGGTCACTGTTCCCTATTGGATCAGTCACATTAACATCTTGCACCAGATCCTGAGTATTACTCAGGATCAAGTCAAGGATTCTTGTACCTCTAGTTGGCATTTGACCAGACTCAAATTATGGTAGAACTTGGCAAATTATTTCAAAAAATTGATAGGATGGATGAAGCGAGGGTGAAGGATAAAAATGAAATGTTGGATAAATTGACTGGATCGATCACTGACCTTTCTAAAAAAATTGACTTAAATACTCATAAGTTAGAGGGTACTGTTAAGTTGATGCAAAATGATATGAAAGCGATGAAAGGGGAAATGAAAGAGATACAAGGGGAGGTGAGAGAAAATAAGATGAAAATGGAGGAGCAAGCGAAAAGGATTGATGCGATGGAAGAGATGATGAGAAAGCAGAATATTCTGATACGTCATGTGTTTCAAAGATCTCCAGACCAGCTAAGAGATAGAATTGTAAATTGGTTAAATAATTTGAATATGGGGAAAGTGTTTGTTAATGAGGACATTGCAAGTGTTTACAGAGTGGGATCGAGAAGGGGAAAAAGTGATCACAGGAATGTTTTGGTTAAATTTGCAAATTGGGGGGATAAATTGAGGTGATGGCTTTTCTCAAACAAGCTGGTTCTGGAGCTTTGAAGATTGATGGAGTGGATGTGGAGGTATATAATGATATTCCAATTAAGGAACATGGATGGAGATACAAAATGAAACCAGTGACAAAAATTCTGATTAAAAAAGGGATAAAATATAATTGGAGATTCCCACAACAGTTAAGATTTTTTTATGATAAAAAGATGCAGGTGATTGACGAAAGAACTGATGCTTTGGAATATTTGACTTACTTGATTTGGTCAGTGCGGGTTCAAATGAACGGTTGCAGTTAAGGAAGGATCTGTTGGCGTCGGGAGGGATAAAAAGAGACTATGGCGGAATGGATGAGGGAGGCGCAGCAGGAGGAGAACAAATGGGAGCGGAGGGAGAATTGTCTTTGATAATGGTGGAGGAGGAGTCAAGCAAAGGTTAGAGAGGGAAAGGAGAAGAAGAAGGGAGAAATGTTAAAGGCAAAGGGTTATTTACAATGGTTCTATTTTTAAAATATGATAGTGCGCTGGAGCTTTAATTATGAGGCTTATTAGGTTCATCCTACCCGTTTCCCCCCTCCCCTCTTTGGAGGACAAAGGCGTTTTTTTCCCTCTTCTTTTTTTGAAGGAAAAAGCGGGGAGGTTGTTAATGAGTGTTTTATGTTTGGTTTTTATTTTGTTAGGTTAATTGGTAGCACGCCCAATGGAGAGATCAGGAGGAATAAAAGTGGGGGACAATTTAAATCATGAGAGCGATAAAGGTATTAACATGGAATGTGAAAGGTACAGGATCTCAGATTAAGAGGAGGAGGATAGAATCAGCTCTGAGGAGGGATAGACCGGATATAGTTTTTTTACAGGAAACTCATCAAAAATCTCATGATACAAATAAAATTTTCTTAGGTTGGATGCAGCACTATGAGAAATCCTATGGCACATCAAAATCAAGAGGAGTAGCAATTTTGATTTCAGCTAGACTGGGGCTTGAGATAATAGATAGTATTTCAGATCCGGAAGGGAGATTTTTGATAGTAAAAGGGAAAATAGATGATGAGGAAATAACATTGGTAAATATCTATGCCCCAAATGATCATCAAGGGGGATTTTTAGAAAAAATACATATGATGTTGGTAAAAGAAAAATCAACGAAGATGATTGTGGCTGGAGATTTTAATTTAGTAAAATCAAATTTGGATTGCACAAAGTTATCAAGAAGTGGAAAAGGGATTAAAGGTCAAATGTTGGATAATTGGATGGCTGCTTTAGGTTTGAAAGATTCTTGGAGAGAACTTAAGGGTACAGAAAGGGTATACTCATATTTTTCGCACGTTTACAACTCTTATTCTAGATTAGATTATATATTTGTAACTGAAAAATTGATTAAAAGTTTGGAGGAAATGGAAGTGGGAATATTTAAGGAATCGGATCATGCTAAGGTGATATTGGATTTAAAATTACGGAATGAGATTAGACCAAGGAGAATTTGGAAATATGATGCAAACTTATTTAGAGACCAAAAGTGTAAAGAACAAATTACTAAGAATTGGAGTGAAAGTTGGCAATGGAACAATAATGGGGAGGTAGAATATAATGTGGTCTGGGATACCATGAAGTCTATTTTTTGAGGGGAGTGTATAAAGATGGCTAGTAATAGATATAAAAATTACAAGTTAGTACAGGATAAACTTGAAAAAGAGATAAAGTTGTTACAGGAGGAACATTCAAAAACAAAGAATAAAAAAGTCTTTGCTAATTTATTAAGATTAAAGACTGAATTGGCAGGTAAAGAAATAGAAAAGGTGAAAAGAGATTTGGTTTATTTAAAAAGGGAATATTTTGAATTTAGCAATAAAAATTCAAAACTTTTAGCAAAAGCAGCAAAGGATAAAAGGAACAGAGGGAAATTGGAGTTTCGATTAATGATCAAGGGATAAGATGTAATAAAATAAAGGACAAATGTAAAATTGTGAAGGATTTTTATCAAGCCCTTTATGCAAGAAAAGATATAGATGAGGAGAAACTTAAAAAGCAATTAGAAAAGCAAATAATTAGTGGAATAAAACTGGAACATAGGGATAGAATGGAAGAATCAGTGACAGAGAAAGAAGTAAAAGAGACAATTGCCAGATTGAAGTTGGGAAAAGCCTCCGGAGAAGATGGGTTGCTTGCGGATTTTCACAAGGAATTTGGTGATATTGTGATACCAAAGCTTGTAAAACTATATAATTATATATTAGATGGAGGGCAAATTCCGACTTCAGGGTACCGGACCACAATTGTACTTTTGCCAAAACCTGGAAAGAATTTAGAGAATGAAAGTGTGGCGTCAAAATGGCCGCCACGCTCTTTGCAGGGCCCCCCAGACTCAGACATCCGGGTAGTTAGGGGGCGTGGCCACTCCTCTATAAAAGGGGTGGCCATGAGGCAGCCGACTGCCATTTTAGAATGCGACGGAGCAGAGAAGTTTGCTCCACCGCATTTTTTCCTCTTTCGCCTTTGTACCTTTAGCTTTAGACGGTTTTCCTTTGCTCTTTGATACTGCGGTACTCAGGGCACAGGATCGTGAGTTGGATCCCTGGCCAGGGATCGATTAGGGAGCTGCTTCTCTATGGCTTGGGAGACATGGCTCCCAAGCGCAAGGCTCCGGCTCCCAAGCCGTGCCTGCGGGGGAGGGCTTTGCCTACCCCCTCTTCCTCCGGGGGGCAGCCATCGGGTCAGAGGGCTTGGGCGGCACCCCCACAGCAGGTCAGTGGGATGGCTTTACCCACTGCCGCCAATGTCGCTGACCAGGCTTCCGCCTGTCAGCCTGGCACAAGCTTCCAGGCGGGGCCAGCACAGGCTGGCCCCTCGGGGAGCCCTGCCCCTGGAGGGCCTTATCATGGCCCGGGACAGGGTGGCCCATGTGGGCCTGGTTTGGGTTTCCACCCCACCATTCCTCCGGCCCCCCACGGGCCAGAATTTTGGGCATGGCCCTATTCGGGCCCAGGATCCCCATTCGGGTTTCCCCTTCAGCAACTGCCCAGTGGGCATTCCGGCCTGTCCGGCCCACCTTATACGGGGGGCTCAGACACCGTTGATGCGCTTCTCGCACGCATTTCAGTGCTAGAGGCAACAATGGGCATTGCCCCACCGCCTTCCGATGGGGGCTTAGCCACAGCTTCAATTACGGCCCTTTCGTCGATCCCGGCCAACACGTCGGCTGTGCCTCTCCAGCGGGCCGTCAGCAGGGTCGAGCTGCTCGAGGCCATCAGGTCAGCCCAAGCTGGCGCCTTGCAGCTCCCCACACAATCGGATTTGCTGGTAGGGACCGGTCAGGTGTGGCCCCAGAGCTCGAGGCCTGTCGCGAGCCCCGCCGCCCGCCGTGGGCCAGAACCCCCAGTGGGGGCGGCTCATGGGGGTGCGACTAGTGAGTATCTGGTTTAATTGAGTGCACCAGTGACACTGCCCAGTCACATTGGGGGGGTGCAGTGGCCATGGCCGAGGCAGGTTAATGTGTGTGGGCAGATGTATCCGCACTGCCCTGTTAACTCATGGTTGCCAAATGGCCCCCTGGTTAGGGCAGGGGTGTCCGCCCTTGTGGGTATGCCAGGTGTTGCAGGGGCTATTCAGGGCCCGCTGTGCATACCCTCCATCCAGAACGTGCCGATGACGGCTCTGCCGACGGCGGGTTATTCCTTGCCCCTGGGTGATCATCTATCACAGGCCACGTGGGAAAAGATTTGGCGAGGAGAGTATGTTGATACTTTCTCCCTCTTGAATCGTGAGCCCACCAAGGAAGAGAGGGAGGGCCAGGATGACAGGGACAAGGAGTTGTCCCGTCGTCGTAAGCCACTGCGCACCTGGGCCAACTGGTTGCTGGCATACCTCATCTATATGGCGGTATACCTGAGGGCCTGGCCTGATTTGGCCATTCCGATGGTGCAATACCTTGAAAATATTTATAGGGCGATGGTTGATTTTCCTGGCCCATCGTGGTTGGCTTACGACGAAGAATTCAGGATGAGAGTGGCCCTACATCCTGAGAAGAGGTGGGATGAGCCCTGCCAGCAATTGTGGCTCTTGTATATGACTCCCACGTGGCCGGCGCCTGGTGATAGGTACCATTGTGGCCATGCCGTGCAGCAGGCTGCTGCGACGCAGGTTCCCCGCCAGCCGGTGGGGCAGGGGGTTCCAGCCCGCCTGCTGTGTTGGAGCTTCTCAGCTAGCGGTGTGTGCAACAAGCGTCAGTGTCGTTTCCGACACGAGTGTCCCTCTTGCTCTGGCCCTCACACCGCCTCCGCATGCCCGTGGGCTGGTGGGTCACGAGGCAGAGGTAGGGGTGGGCAGGGGGCGGTCAGAGCTCCCTCTGACAGTGCTGGCCAAGCGAAAGGCCCCCTCCCCAATTAATATCCCTATGCTGGATCGATGGCTTTCCGCTTATCCTAGACGGGATGATGCGAGGTACCTGTTAGAAGGTTTCCAGTTTGGTTTTCGTATACCATTTAGGGGTGTTTGGGGACCGCAGGATGCCCCGAACTTACTTTCTCTGAAGGGTAATGAGGAGGTCGCTGCACAAAGCATAGCTAAGGAAGTAAACGCTATGAGAGTTGCTGGGCCCTTTACTGAACCACCATTCCCTAACTTGAAGGTCTCTCCCCTGGGGCTAGTCCCGAAAAAGACCCCAGGTGAATTTCATTTAATTCACCATCTATCTTACCCTGCGGGTTCCTCGGTCAATGATGCGATTCCTGATGACCTTTGCTCGGTCAGGTATACGTCATTTGATCAGGCCCTACAGATGGTGCGCTCCTGTGGTCCCGGGGCGCTCCTGGCTAAGTGCGATATCAAATCGGCATTCCGATTACTGCCAGTGCACCCCGCTGACTTCGAACTGTTGGGTTTTCGTTTCCGAGGGAGGTTCTATGTAGATAAGGCCATGCCTTTTGGCTGTTCTATTTCATGTTCGGCATTCGAACACTTTAGTAGTTTCCTTCAATGGGCCTTTGTTCGCAGGTCAGGGTCCCGGTCTGTAGCCCACTACCTCGATGACATTTTGTTCGGGGGTGAACAGGGCTCGGACACGTGTACGCGTCTCCTTAATACATTTCAGGCGCTTATGCGGGAACTGGGTGTCCCCTTAGCGCCTGAAAAGACCGAGGGCCCAGCCACCACGCTCACCTTTTTAGGTATCGAAATTGACACTGTCGCACAGGCATCCAGGTTACCCATGGATAAGGTGACTCAGATCTCCGCGGCGATTCTGGCACTGATTGCCAAGCGTAAAGTGTCTCTTCGTGAGCTACAGGTCCTTCATGGCCACCTCAGTTTTGCCTGCAGGGTGGTGACCCCGGGCAGAGCTTTTGCCAGGCGTCTGTGTGACGCCGTGGCTGGCCTATTAAAATGGCACCACATGGTCCAGCTGACCAGGGGTATACGGGCAGACCTTTTGGTTTGGCTTATATTCCTCCAGGATTTCAACGGGGTCTCTTTTTGGAGATCAGACCTTATGGTCTGCCCTAAATTTCAAGTACAGTCGGATGCCTCCAGCTCTCTGGGTTATGGGATTTATTTCGAGGGGCAGTGGGCATATGGCCGATGGCCTCACGCATGGCAGGGCACGGATCGCCTCCGCGATCTTACTTTCCTGGATTTTTTTCCCCATCTTAGGGGCACTAATGCTATGGGGCAATAGGTGGGCCAATTCAGTGGTCACTGGCCTCTCTTTAAAGTTCACAATTTGCCTATTTGCATTACGTATGGCCGTCCATGCGGCTGCTTTGGTCGGACATGGTGCCGCGACATACTTACATAGGAGGCGTTGACCTCCGTGCCCTTGACCGCGCTCACTGCTCGGTGAACAGGGCTGTTGCCCAGTTCCTGGCAGACAAGGGCTTGGGGACAGCCATCTGGCACCCTAGGATAGGCTTGCAGGATTATGATCTCTATGCAGGAGATGGGGTCCACTTGTCGGCCAGAGGTATGAACCTCTTTCTTGAGGATATGCAAGCAGGCCTGGTGACCGAGCTGATGGTCTGGGGGAGGGGGGCAGTGAGTCATCATGGATGCCTCCCCATGTGGCGGGTAGCACTGGTAAGGTAAAGATTTATGACCCATAGGTATCCGGCAGGTTTGCAATTAACTGGCCAACACGTAGACAGGTACAGGGGAAATAGGTTTGGCCGGTCAAGGGCAAACCAGGCAAGGGGTGATGTCAGGAGCTTCACAGCCTGCATCACCTTGATATTTAATGGATACGTGTCATAGGGTGGGGTCAGTAGATAGTTTATTGCCTCCGGTCAACAATTTGTTTGTGTCAACAAACAAATTGATACAAATAGTTACTGTAGCCAATTGCCATTGGCATTTTGGGAGGAACCTTACCAGTGTTACTGCGGCCTGCTTGCCTTAAAGAATTACAATTGGATGATTACACCAATTGAAAGTTATAATTCGGACTAGGGCATTATTCAATAAAAGTGGCCCGATGCCTTTATCCATATATCTGTGTCTGAGTCTTTCTTTTGGGGGTGCGCCTGCAAAGTAGAATCTTATAGACCCATCTCATTGATAAATCAAGATGCCAAGATCTTCACAGCATTACTTGCTAATCAATTGAATATTTTCATGGGGAAATATATAAATGTTGATCAAGTGGGGGTTTTGAAAGGAAGACATATGGCAGATTTGACCAGAAGAGTAGTTGATTTAGTTGATACGGTGAGTCAAACAAAAGAAAAAGTGGGATTAATATCTTTTGATATATTCAAGGCATTTGACTCTCTACAATGGATTTCAATTAAGGAAATAATGAAAAGCTATGGATTTGGAGTCAAATTTAGAATTATATCAGCAAGGAATAGCCACTGTCAGAGTAAACGATGAGGTTACAGATGAGGTTAAGTTGCAGGCAGGTACGAGACAGGGTTGCCCACTATCTCCAATATTTTTTATAATGGCAATGGAGTTATTAGCAAAAGCTATACAAGAGGAAGTAAAAATAGAGGGTATTATGGGGAATAAGATAAGTATGTATGCTGATGATACTTTGATAATTGTAAAACAACCAGAGAAGGTAATGAATAGAATTCGGCAACAATTAAAGGGCTTTGAGGATATTACTGGGATGAAAATAAATTGGGATAAATCGGAAATGATGCTTTGCAATATGGATGAAAATGGTCAGAAAAAGATAAAGGATATAGTTAATATTCAGATTAAGATTAAGTTGAAATATTTTGGAATATTTATACCAAACAAATTGGAAGAACTTAAAAGACTGAATTATGATATCTTGAAAATTGAAATTAGGAATAAAATACAAAGTTTTCAAAAGTTGAAATTGTCTTGGTTTGGAAGAATTGCACTTGCTAAAATGATGTTGTTACCCAGAATAATTTTTTTATTTGATGTGTTAGCAATTCAATTGAAGGATAAGGAAATTAAGGAGTTTCAAAAATTGATTAATAACTTTTGTAATGGTGGAAAGAAATCTAGGTTACCAAAAAAGTTATGGTATTTATCGCATAAAGAAGGCGGGTTGGGAATGCCAAATTTGATTGCATACTATCGAGTGTTTCAAATTAAGAATGTTGTGAAGATCTTGGCAAGGGAAAAGGTAACAAACGTGGAAGGTATTAATTTAAATAAGGATAAGAAAGAGCTATTAGAAATAATGATTACAACTGCTAGACACTGCATAGCTAGTTGTAATAGCTAGTTGTAATTATACAATGATGTAATTATACAAACTGAAGAGTGGTACAAAGAAATGTGGAATTTAGCTTTGAATGACAAACTGACTTGGGAGATAAAGAAAAAGAGAGACAATCTGAAAGAAAATAGATTTTGGGATATTTGGAAACCTTTTGTGGATCACTCCCTTATGGGTGATGAGAGAAATAGACCTGTACCTGAGCAAATGGGATATTGGGATTAAGCTAATGAGATATTCTGATCTCTCCAGGGCATTGTAAATAAAAACAGGGTGATTTATTATTTGCATTTATATATTTGTATTCCTGTTCATAATGGTATTAAATGTTTCACTTGAAAATGAGTTTCAGAGAGGGGAATTAAGGTTAGAGAATAAATTGTAAGTAATAAATCAAGAGATTGTATCTATAAAGATGGATGTTAATTACCAGGATAGGTGTACACCTTTTTTGTACTTTGTATATGCATTTTTTCTCAAGTATTATGTTGTATAATTTTGTATTGTGTTTTGTATTTTAAACTAAATAATAATAAAAAAAGACATGGACATTGTTGGATTGGGGCCGCGAAGCGGCTGTTGGGTCCCGGAGGAGACTGGTCAAGGAGAAGACGCGAGACAAGATGCAGCGAAGACCAGTGATTTATTCAGGGAAAATCATCATCATATATAGGAATACAAGGCGGTGTGTGATAGAATCGTCATCTGACAGAAAATCACATCGCATGTTTACATGGGTTAATTGGGAACCTCTCCCGGGGAAGTTAATTAGCTAAATTAAACACTGGCAGGGGAACTCCATTGTTTCAAGCTTACCCAAGAGTAAACATGGCCGATGTTGGCGTTAGGGCTTGGGGTAATCCGCGGGTGCGATATTAATTATTACCTAACTGATTAGTTAGACATCCAATTTCCTCCTGCTCGGACTGTTTGTCAGGTCAGATATGGGTGAATCAATCTATGACTATTAATCCGCTCCCCAATTTCTGTCCCCTCGGAGCCCATGGCTCAGAGTGATCTCACAAGTCATGGCCTCTGTCAGGGACAGTATGCCAACTGTGCTCGCGGATCCCACAGGATATTACTAGTGATTCCAGCTTTGGCTGTGGGAAACCAGGGCTGGAACAACTAGTAACTTCCATGACAGAGAGAATAGTATTATGGAAATAAGGTATTCTCTGAAATGCCTCTCGTTTGTATAATTTACACATCTTATATGCATTTAGTTTTCTCCTTTGCACAGTACAGACCACACAAAGGGTTGAAGTAGACATGATTTAAAGCCATGATTAAAAATCATGCTCAGAGTAACCACATCTCTTTATTTTTATAATGTAACTGTGAATCAGGAATGTGGTCTGGAAAAAGATTTTTAGCCATCTCTCTCTGTTTTACTGCTGAAAATCCTATACTCTGCTGCTTGCCATCATATGAAAAGCATTTACAATTCAGTCAAATAAGTGTGTGTGTGTGTGTGTGTTGGTAATGTAAAGTTAACAATTGCAAAGGGGGGGGTGAAGTTTGTTTTAAAAAAAACAACCTTTTCATGCAATGTTTCCAATATGCATTGTTTTCCCCCAACCCCTGTTCTTTGTAAGGACAAAAGCATAGACAGTCTAAGAGTGTTTCTTAACCATGCTTACTTTTTGATCCCATGTTGCTGCTACATAGCCAAGCAGCATCAATAGCCTAGATTGCTCTAATTACAACAATCTGGAAGAAAATAATCTGGCTACCAATCCATGCTTCAGTTAGTCATATCCAAGCTTGACTAGCAAACATGCTAGACATAGGAAATTTAGATGGTGCAGAATATAGTGGCTAGAGGACGTTTCCCAACCTGTTTCCCAAATGATGAGTCATAATTCTCTGGCACATTTGCATAAATACAAATGTGCCCGGACACCCCGCCGTCACCGGACACTTAGTGATGCGGTCAGGATGTATACATCTTTTTTGTTGAAATTAATGCTTTTTTACTGTAAATTGATATTGCTATGTCATCTTGTAATTGCAATCGTACCGTATATTGACTATGACTGTGGTTGGATGTATTCATGTCTTTTGTTGAATTAATGCTTTGTTATTGTGACTGAATATTGATATGTAACTTTGTAATTGTTCTGTATATTTTCTATATTTTATATCTTTGGGAGCCGCCCAGAGTCGCTTTGCAAGTGGGGTGGCATACAAGTCCAAAAAATAAAATAAAATAATAATAAAATAAAGACTGACTAACTGGACTCTTCACAAATCGTGAATAATGTGTTCTAATGGTGACCTTCCACTTCCATGAGTAAGTAAATAAATAAATAAATAAATAACACAAATTGCTTTTGTATGCTCAATTGTGTTTATTATGCTGGAGTTAGAAATGAGTCTGTGATACCAAGGAGGAAATAATAAAAGGAGCAAGCTAAATGTTCAAAGAACCATACAGTTCTGCAGCGAATTTATGTACAGTAAGTTCAATATCCAAGTACACGAAAGGATCAACTGCAAATAGAAATTAAATCTTCTTGGGGTGAATTCTGTGTATAGAGAGAAGGGTAGAAATTCAGTTCCAATGCAAACAACCATACAGTTTCAGCCTCTGGAATCAAAGTTTTAGAATAAACCGCAACTTACAGAGGGCCATCAGTTCTGAGTGAGAAGCCTTTGCCAAGCCAGGCTTCCATCCATATTATCATGTTATAGCCACCACACTGACTTCTTTTTCAGCAGAATTCAATCTTGCATACTCTAAACTAATTGAAACCATGTGACCAATGTGCTTAACATTTTGACATTCTCAGTCTCTGGATGTGTGGTATATATCTTGCATTTGGGTTCTGTTCAAACCAAACAAGCCCAAAAGTATGTTTCCTTTCTCATTTAGTTTTTCTTAAACTGAAGAAAATATTATCTTGAAAGGATTTATTTCTCAGTAAATGGTAGCCCATTTTGTGAATTTTATTTATGTCTTTGGCCGAACTCTTTTTGTTTTCCCCAACCTGGATATTTCCCATAATTTAAAGGATGTGAATGGCACAGCTTCTCACTTTTGGCAAGAACATTTGGAAGGGGGTCATTATTTTCTCTTTCCCTGGGCAAGTGTCTTCTTCTGATATATCTAACAGAAATTCTTGCAGGCTTCCTCAACTATCTCATGGTCATAGTTTTAATTTAAAAAGACCAATCTGACTGGAACTACTCTAATTTCAGGACAAAATGGCAACTTTCCCATGCAAGATTCCCTGGAAAAGGCATTGAACTGTGCCAAACCAGTCAGGTCAAACCAAGAATAGTTGATTGGAACACGAGAGCCACAATCTCTGTTTATTGGAAACTGAGATTTTTGGCATGTGACACTCAGAAAATCACTGAGAATGATCAATTTTCCAAGTACTGTACTGTACATTCTGCATCCCAATTTTAAAGTGCTTATACCCAATCAGGAATAAGGGGCTATTCAACAATTATGTCATCCTCAAGGGGGGGGGAAGGGGTCTGCCATCTAAATTATGGGAAAATACGCGGGGGCTGGGGGGTGTCAGGTCAAAGATTACGTAATCCATTTGGAGCTGTTGTGGTTTCGAAACATGGCTCTTTTTTAGGTTTAAAAATGATATCTGGGAATTTTGTTCCAATTTGAGATTATTGAATTCTCACTGATATGTTCTGCATTAGGCACTAATAGTGAAAAGCTCTAAAATTAGAGTTTTGATACAAAAGCTCTGGATTATGTAATTTCAAAGGAAGGGGGGTTCGAAACAAAAATTACAGTCATATTACATGGGGAGGGAGGGGGTCAATTTCCCCAAAAAAATGGATCATGTAATTGTTGAATGGCCCCTAATAAGGGTGCAACTAGACTTAATTAATTTTTATACATCTTTATTAAAAACATAACTGAATTCAGGCCACATACCCCTCCCCTATCTGCAGGTTCAGTATCCACATTTTCAGTTACCTGTGGGTATAAAAATATTCAATTAAAAAATCCTGAAATATGTATGTATTCCCGTGGTTGCGGGGGGGGGGGGGGCATTTCCAGTAGCTGTGGGAGGGTTTCTGGTGGTGGCAAGGGCATTTCTGGTGGCTTCGGGGGGCATTTCTGGTGACCATGGGGACATTTCCTTTACCCATGCGATGCAGCTCCTCCAGATTTGTAAGCAGGGGAGAGGTGTGGGGGAAGAGGGGGGGCTTTTGGGGTGTGTGGTGGGCTCGGGGTATTTGCCACCACTGCCAAAAGTGGTGTTGGGGGGGACACCAGTCCAGCCCCTCAACAGTCGAGGGAGCTTGACCCCCCCTCCCCCGGCTAACAAATGTTGAGGATCCCTGACCCAGAGAGATGGAGTTTTTCATTTAAAAGCATAGCTTTTCCATTCTCCAGGGTCGAGAGGCTTCCTTCCTCTGGTTGCTATTTTCATAACAGAAAACATGCACAATAATCACATTCACTCAATATCAGTCTTAGTTTGGCCCTCAGACAACCACCACTAAAAACTTTAACAGAATCTCTACATTGCCACAAAATCCCACAGCAAATTTTAGAACAAATCCAAGTTGAAAACATTTCCTTTTTTAAGCTATACCTCCCGGAATCCCAGAGCTTTGTTGCCTGAAAGATTTTTGTGACTTGTCTAGAAATATTTTTTAAATGGTCTAGAACAGTGTTTCCCAACCTTTGGTTTTTGGTCTTCAATTCCCAGAAGCCTAATTTAATTCCCCAAAGCACTGATTAGCCAATGAACTGACATAGGCTTCTGGGAATTGAAGTCTCAAAACCAAAGGATGGGAAACACTGGCTAGAGTATGATTGCAGAGATTGACAGATCCAAAGCGTCTGTATACGCGCATAGTCTCGGTCATTCTTATTTGCCCAGCTAAGGAATTAAGAGTGTAAAACAAGGCAGGACGGAGCATGAAGGGCCCTTCAAGACAGAGATTCTAAAATGTGAAGCACCAGATGTTCTTGGAATGTAACTCCTGGAAACACTGACAATGAGTTGTGCTGACTAGACTAGCTTTGGGGAGTTAGAGTCTAAGGCTATCTGAGATCCAAGTTTGGGTACCACTGTTTTACGTGGTCTTCAGGGTGTTTTCTGTATGGCTGCTTTTATAGCATTGCTGCTCTGATACTCTGCCCATGATATTATTTAAGTTAGTGCAACATGGTAACAAAGTCTTAGATCTCCTCATGTATGTGTATGACTTATAATGAATATACATTAGGCAACCAGTCACACCATCTTACTTATCACAGTGATGAATTATTCAGAGCTCTCCCTCCCATTAATTTCAAAAAAGTTCTACATCATTTTAGTCTGAAATGTTTAAAGTGGTAGCCATGTTAGTCTGTGCAAGCATATCTGAGAGTAAACAAAATAGAACAGCAAAAAAAAAAAAGGCAAAAATGTTGTGGCACCTTAAAGACTAACTCCTGTATTCAAATGTAAGTTTTCATAGACCAAGTCCACTTCATCAGATGTAAGAGTGAGACATCATGGCATCAATTTATACAAACTCTTATGTCGGATGAAATGGACTTGGTCCATGAAAGCTCACATTTAAATACAGAAGTTAGTCTTTAAGGTGCTCTGGTGTATGAAAACCAAGACACAGGACACAGCCTCGGGCTGGGTTAACTCAGGTTTATTGCATGGTGGTCAGAGGGAACATGAGGTAATGGCGGATCGATAGCTCTTTATATACAGTAGTAACACATTTGAACGTGGTTCCATGATAGCCCATTGGCTACTGTCTGCGTGACGTCATTGCTGGTCACGCCCTTCTTGTCCAGGTGTAGGTGGTGGCGGGAAAACTTCCCGCGCTGTTGCCTTTGATGAGTTTGGACCAAGAGAGCTTGGACGCTCGCTGCTGCCAGCTGGTGGTCATTAGCTCGCGTCCTATTACAGGGTTTATGTGATACAGCTGAAGGTTACATTGTTGCCCATAGGCAAGGTTACATTGGTTCAGATACATTGTTATCCATGTGGAGGATCAAACCATTAGGACACAACATCCCTCCCCCCTAGGATGAGACGAAGTCTCGAAACCACACTCCCCCCCCCTAGGATGAGACGAAGTCTCTCAGCCAAGATGGCTTATTTCGAACACGCTGGGGTCTCGGTGCGGGCTGCCTTCCCCCTGGTTTGCTACCTTCTCTTTGTCCCCTGGGTTCCTGCCCTGTAATTGGAGAGGGAGACTCGTTAGTGACTTGCCGCGGCTCCGCGGCGTTGTTGGGAGGTGTGTTCTTTATTGGGGAAGAACCGGGGGCACTGGGGGCTAACGAAAAACCCCTCTTCTCGCTTGGACGGGTGGGGGAACACTCCCGAAAACCCCCCGGCTCTCAAAATCAAAATCAGAATTAAATTCGGGGGCAGCGGTCGCGAACTCCTCTCCCCCTTCCCCAGCCTCTGATAGAGCTGGCGTATCAAAAGGGTATGAGTCGGGGCCGCTGCTTTCCCCCCTTGCTTGGGACCGTTGTCCGTTGCTGTCCCCCCCTTGGGCTAAACGGGTGGGGGAGAACCCTAACGCTGAGTCCTGCCGCTGAGCTCCACTGACCAGCCCCCCACTCACTCGGTGCCTAAGTTGGTCCGCGTGCCTCCTCCAGAGGAGACCGGTGCTAGTCTCGACCCGGTACGACACTGGCCCCGTCTGTTCCACAACCGTCCCTGGTACCCAGGCTGGACCTGCGCTGGCGTAGTTCCTGCAGTGAACAGGATCGCCGACGGCGAAACCTTTCGAGACTGCCAACCCTATGTTTTTTCCTTTGTCTTCGACTCTCGTCGGGTCTAGCCTGGACAGGATCGTGGTCAGTTTTCGCCGCATCAGCAGCTCTGCCGGCGAGTAACCTGACGCTAAGGGGGTCACCCTATACGCTAACAAAAACTGACATACTTGGTGATTTAGGTCCCCCGGGCCCATGCGCCGCAGCGCATCCTTTGTCGTTTGCACCAGCCGTTCCACTTGGCCATTCGTGGCGGGGTGAAACGGCGCGGATGTGACATGCCGAATGGCGTTTGCCTCCATGAATGCCTTGAATTCAGCGGAGGTGAAACAACTAGCGTTATCGCTGACTAAAGTGTCGGGTAAACCGAACGTGGAAAAGACTCTCCTTAGCTGGCTAATTGTAGTGGCGGAGGACGTACTCTTTACTGGGATAACCTCCAACCACTTGGAGAATGCATCCACCACCAGGAGAAACATTGTTCCTCGGAATGGGCCAGCGAAGTCTACGTGCACCCTGGACCATGGCCCCCTTGCTGTGTCCCATTCCCTATGCGGAAGACGGGCCGCCTCTGGTCGGGAGCCCTGGCATGCCTCACAAGTGCCGACCATGTGCTCAATGTCCGCGTCCAGCTGTGGCCACCAGAAGTAACTCCGGGCCAGCGCCTTGGACCGGACGATGCCGGGGTGGCTGACGTGCAGCAGTTCGAGTACCCTCGGTCGCAGGGACGTAGGAACCACCACCCGTTGGCCCCACAAAAGGCAGCCCCTCTCTAGGGACAACTCTATTTTTTTTCAAAAAAATGGGTCGAATTCCGTACCTGGGGATGACGCCGGCCACCCCTTCTGTACCCATGAGCTAACTTTCTCTAGCGTTCTGTCCTTACCTGTGGCCCTGGCAATGTCGGCTGGTACTATCGGGGGTGAGTCTAAGACCTCTATTAACAAAACCTGGTGATCTCTTTCTGCCCTTTCCTTTTGGACGCCCGACAAGGGCAAAGGAGACCTCGAGAGTGCGTCGGCATGGCTGATCTCCTTCCCAGGCCGGTATTCCAGCTCATGCTGGTATGCGTTGAGAAAAATAGCCCACCGCAGCATTCTTGGGGACAGGATCTGTGGTGTGGGCTTACTTGCAGTGAAAATTCCTAATAGGGGCTTGTGGTCAGTCACGATTTTGAACGGCCGACCATACAGAAAATCGTGAAATTTTTTGGTCCCCGCTACTATCGCTAGTGCCTCCCTGTCGGTCTGTGCGTAATTACGCTCTGCTTGGGACAGGGACCTTGAATAAAACGCTATCGGGGCTTCCCTTCCGTTGTCCAACACGTGGCAAAGCACCGCCCCCACCCCCACCGGGGATGCATCACAGACTAAGACCACTGGCCGTTTGGGATCGAAATGCGTTAGGATTGCCTCGGATGTTAGGAGTTGCTTCAACTCTTTGAACGCCCTCTCTTGCTCATCACCCCACACCCATGTTTCCTCCTTTTTTAGCAACCGATGGAGTGGCTCGGCCACGGACGCCTTCCGTGGAAGGAAGGTATGGTAAAAGTTGAGGAGCCCCAGAAATGACTGTAGCTCGGTTTTGGATGTGGGGCGAGGGGCCTTCTTGATGGCGGCTACTTTGGATTTGGATGGCTTAATACCCTCTGGCGTGACTCGAAACCCTAGAAACTCAACCTCAGTTTCGAAGAAGACACATTTGTCTTTTCTCAGTCGTAGCCCCGCTTTCTCGAAGACAGTCAGAACCTTATCCAATCTCTTTGCCAGTTCGGCCTCACTCCCCCCTGTTATCAACACGTCATCAAAATAAGGCAACACCCCCTCCAGCCCCTTCAGGAGGCGTTCCACAAGCGACTGAAAAAGGCCGGGTGCCGAGTTCACGCCGAACTGTAAACGCGACACCTGGAACGCTCCTTTATGTGTGACTATCGTTTGTGCCGCGGCCGTGGCGGGAGTTACAGGGAGTTGCTGATACGCTTGAGCCAAATCGAGTTTAGCGAAACACTTTCCCCCATTCAGCCTGGCCAGCAAGTGGCTGACCACCGGCACCGGGTATACATTAGGGCGGATCGCCTTGTTAATTGTACACTTATAATCAGCGCAAATGCGCACCTCCCCGTTAGCCTTCAGAGCGGTTACAATTGGAGTTTCCCACTCCGCGGAATCAACAGGAATAAGAATCCCCTGGCCCACCAGTTTGTCCAGTTCCGCCTCTATTTTGTCCTTTAGTGCGAACGGCACCCTGCGCGGTTTGAGTCTTATCGGGCGGACCTCCGGGTCTAGGTCGAAGGCTACAGGGGGTCCCTTGAACTTTCCAAGTCCTTTTTTAAAAACGGCGGGATGCGCGTCGCACACCGCTTGTATTGGATCCACCCCCACGGTATGCACTCCCCCTATGAACAAACCTAAGGGCTGAAACCACTGCGTCCCTAGGAGGCTACAACTACCCCCCTTAAGGACAACTAGGGGCAGCTCCGCAGAATGTCTCTTAAAACTGACCCGAAATTTCCCGACCCCCAACACTGGAATGCTGTTCCCCTGTACATCTCGTAGCGTGGACCTCAACGTTTTAAGTTTGGGTCGCACGTGGGGGTCGATTTTCAAGAACTCTTTCTGGGGAATTATAGAATAGGAGGACCCCGAGTCAATTTCCATCCTGATAGGGGCCCCTTGTACTAGTACCTCAACGAAGTAATGGGACTGTCCCGCGGACACGTTGAACACCGGAGCGTCGTCCTCGCTGTCGTCCGAGATGCGGCCCATGCCGTCCTGCTTCCTCGTGGTCTGGGCGCCATCTTTGGACCTTGCTGGACGGTCCGGTCTGGTTGAGCGGTCTTGTGACTGCCTCCGGCCCTCCTTCCGTTTTCTGCACGCCTTGGCGATGTGCCCCCGACGGCCGCAGGTGTAACACTCGGCTTTCCTGAATGGGCACCTTGCGCGCTCATGGGCCGCTCCGCAACCATCGCAGCGGCGCCCCCCTTTTCGGACCCTTTGGACCTCCTCGCCGTCGCTGCCTTCCGTAGACGACTTTGAGGCCCTTCGGGTTGCGTGCACCGACTGTCCGGACTTTCCGTGCACCGAATTCTCCGCTTTGCCGGCTCTAGGACGCCACTCACGCCACTGGTGCATTTCGTCCACGCCAGCATTCGTGGACTCCGCGGCTTCCGCGGCCTCTACAACCTCCGCCAGCGTGGGTGGTGGCTCCTTGTTCATCAAGCTGCGCTGCACCTCCTTGTCCTTCAGGCCACACAGCACTCCGTCCCTGAGGGCCGTCTCTAGGTCGTCCCATCTGCAGGGGCCGGCGGCTATCCTCATGGCTGTTACGAATGCCTCAACCGACTCGTCCGGCGCTTGGACTCACCTCCAAAACGCGCTCCGAGCGGGAAACATTGCCCTCGAGGGACGGAAACGCTCACGCAGCAGCTTCATGATGTCGTCTGCTTTGAATTCACTCACCTTCTTCGGTGCAATGATGCCCACCAGCGTTCGCTTGGTTTCTATCCCAAGCATTCTGGTGAGGATGGCCCTCTTCCTCTCCTCATCGTCTTCTTTGACTTTGAGTTCCACCAGCGCCGCCTGGAAGTCCATCTCAAAAAGCTCCCAGTCTTGCGGTTTGGTGATGTTGAACCCGCTCTGTGCCCTGGCTGCTCCTTGGGGATCCATTATCCCACCTTCGTCGCCAATCTGGTGTATGAAAACCAAGACACAGGACACAGCCTCGGGCTGGGTTAACTCAGGTTTATTGCATGGTGGTCAGAGGGAACATGAGGTAATGGCGGATCGATAGCTCTTTATATACAGTAGTAACACATTTGAACGTGGTTCCATGATAGCCCATTGGCTACTGTCTGCGTGACGTCATTGCTGGTCACGCCCTTCTTGTCCAGGTGTAGGTGGTGGCGGGAAAACTTCCCGCGCTGTTGCCTTTGATGAGTTTGGACCAAGAGAGCTTGGACGCTCGTTGCTGCCAGCTGGTGGTCATTAGCTCGCATCCTATTACAGGGTTTATGTGATACAGCTGAAGGTTACATTGTTGCCCATAGGCAAGGTTACATTGGTTCAGATACATTGTTATCCATGTGGAGGATCAAACCATTAGGACACAACAGGTGCCACAACATTTTTGTCTTTTTTTAAGTTGTTCTGTTTTGTTTACTCTCAGATATCAATTAGTCTGTTTCTCCTTGTCATGGTATCCAGTGTAATACTATTCTAACATAGGACTGGTTCATACTATGGCTCTGCGCCCTCCCCCCGGCCCGGCCGGTCGGTGGGGAATGAAAACAGCTGAGGGCGATGCGCACCCTCAAAAGTGCCGCCGGCAGCCCCGGACACTGAAGCTCTGCTCCCTCCCCCCGGCCTGGCCGGTCAGTGGGGAATGAAAACAGCTGAGGGCGATGCGCACCCTCAAAAGCGCCACCACCAGCCTTGGACGCCGAAGCTCTGCGCCCTCCCCCTGGCCAGGTCGGTCGGCGGGGAGTGAAAATAGCTGCTCGCCTGGCAGCCGGTTGGAGGAGGAGGTGGGGAGGCAAGAAAAGGCCACACCTGGGGCTTGTCTTTCCACGGCCCCAAAAGCGGCTCCCCAGCTCCGGATGACACCACCTACACCAGGGCTTGAAGACCTCGTGGAGCTCGCCTAGCAGCCGGCCAGAGGAGGAGGTGGGGAGGAAAGAACTGGGGAGGAAAGAACTGGCCACACCTGGGGCTTGCTTTTCCGTGGCCCCAAAAGCGATTCCTCACCTCCAGATGTCACCGGACTTGAGCCTCTCCCAGGGCCTATTCCATTGGTCCTGGGATGGGAGGCTGCTGCGCCCGGCGTCCATTCCTCTGGCCCCCACCAGGCAGGGAGCTCAAAAGATGCTGGAGCTGCCACTACCTCATCTGCAGCTGGATTTTCCAAGTCTCTTTTTCTATTAATGGTTAGATTGTTTTTGATATGTCCTGTGGCTTCACTTTTTTGTTGATATGATTATTGATATGTTTTTGGATATGTCCTTTTGATATACTGATTGTTGATATTTTGACTTGTTGTACTGATATATTGTATTATGGAATTTATTGTAATTGTATTGTAAGTGTATTGGTTATTTATTTTTGCATTATCATACTGTTACATTGTACTTATATTAACTTGCTGTTAGCCGCTCTGAGTCGGCCTGTGCCGAGTTGAGCGGGATACAAATCTAAATAATAAATAAATAAATAAATAAAAACTTGCTCATCTATCTCTATAAAAGCTGGAGACTTTAGGGATGACAAGTCAACCTTTCCTTTGCACAAATCTTGCTACCATCCAAGCTGTATGACTTTCCAGTCTAATGTCCCTTTAGAGCATGTCTTAGATATTTTGGTCCCTAAGATAGAATAGGAAAAGATGCCATCTCTACTGCCATTACAATACATACAATACCCAAGGCCAGACCAGTGGTTTTTGGCACCTGAGGCAAAAAAATCCTTGTCCACCCTCCATTCTCTGGAATAATAATACATTAATGGTTAACCACTTGCGTTAACCACTGTGTACCCCTGTACACAGAAAGAGCCTCCTCAAAGATTGTGGCACTTTTGAACCACAATCGGGCATATTCTGAGCAATGACCAACCTGCGCCAACTAATCTTTCTTACACTACGTCAGGCAAAAGGAACTGCAGAATGAACTCCCCAAAGGTGGCTTCATTTTGGCAGTTTCACACCTGGCCTAGACATGGAAGAAGACGAAGAACCACTTGCTGTCCCTTCAAATAATTGCTGCTTAAGGCAGTAACTTGCTCTACCAAATGGTAGGAACAGCCTTGTACTCTTCTAATGGGATGGAGCATACAAAGAGCTCTATAATTTACAAGCAATCTACATTCAAACCTAAAAGCATTTGTGTACAAGCAGAAGAAATCTTGTGTACAAGCAGAAGAAGAGGCCTGCTGGATCACAACAAAGGCCTGTCAAATCTAGCGTCCTGTTTCCCATAGTGATCAGCCAGATGCCTCTGGGAAGCCCACATGCAAGATTTGAGAAGAATAGCAGCCTTGAGTCTATATTCATGAGCAACTTGTCTGCATGTATGTACACAAGGATGAGGTTTTCATGCCAGCATAAGAAATCCTGAGACCAAAAAAGTGGGGAGAGGGGAATTTCCAAGCTTGGCCAAGGATGAAACTCATGCTCTGCTCCATGGAATAGCTATTCTGTGCACCAGAGACCTGCATAACATGCTCTGCTCTTGGATTCTACTGCAGTATAGGGCTATAAAATTAACAGGAGGAAAGGGATTGACTGCAATGGATGTTGTTTACATTGCTCTAAGCTTCCTGTGCAGATGAATCACATGAATCACACGCCTGCCCAAACCTTGCAGAACAATGGATTCATGCCCATACAACGTCTGCTTGCAAAGGAGTGACAGGCATGTCTTTCAGATATACACGGAACTCAAAATCTTTGCTGAAAACTGAACTATTGCAGTCTGGAAACAATCCATAAGAATTAATTTACAATTAGTGCTTCCTGTAGGAACCAGAGCACCTGTCAATTTGGTAAGCAATTCTCCCCTGCAGGCAACTGACTGGCCCTGATAATGATAAGAGGCAAGTGTAACCTTTCAACAGGGGATATGAGGACAGGCGCCACTCCCAAGCAGATCCAGCCAAGGAGTTCACATAAATGTGCCAGAGACATTATCTGTATGTGAAGCCATTTTTCAGAAACTTTATGAATCAACACCATCTATTTTGATGCAAATGAAACACTTCTGAAGATTATCATTTCAAGACATCATCTGTCCAGCCTCTTACGAAAACTTAAAGAATCTTCAAATTGGACTTTCTTTCTTGCTCCTTTCTAGCACTTTGACAGCATACAAAAGTACTTTAGATACATTAGCTGGGAGATCAAAATGCCAACTACTGGATACTTCAATATCCAATCTTCTTAGGTCTGGGCCAAAATATTTTGCCACCTCAGGCAAAGTGCTGAACATAGAATCCTAGAATAATTGAGCTGGAAGGAACCTGTGAGACCATTGAGTCTAACCTTCTGCCTAATGCAGAAATCCAAATCAAAGCAGACCTTACAGATGGTTGTCTAATTTTCTCTTGAATGCCTACAGGATTGGAGCACTCCTCATCTCCTAAAAGAATTGGTTCCATTGTTGTATTGCTTTAATGGTTAAGAAATTTTTCCTGATATTCAGCCTATATCTGGCTTCTTGTAGTTTCTGAAGTTTAATGTCTGACCTCGACATGGAAGAATAAGAAGAAGCCCATTATTACATGTCCTGCTCTCTGGGATAACTAACAACAGATCTTACCCCTCCTCCTTTTGAATATCTTTTCAAGTATTTGAAAAGTGCTATTGTGTCCTCTCTCAGTCTTTTCTCAAGGCTAAACATGCCCTGTTCCTTCAATCTTTCCTCATAGGGTTTGGTTTCCAGTCTCTTGATCGTTCTTGTTGAGCTTGGCTCACAGTCTGTAAATATATTGAGAATCAGAAGATTAATTAAACTTCAAGAAGAGATGCTGAATAGAGCAGTCTTCATTGCAGGCGCACCCCCCCAATAACGGACACAGACAACATTGAAAGTGGATAACAGCATAGGGCCACATTTATTGATTCAATGCCCTAGTCCGAATTATAAATTTGTATTGGTAAAACGACCAATCATAATTCCTAAGGCAAGCAGGCCGAAGTAACACTGGTAAGGTACCACCCCAAAATTGCCAACGGCAATTGGTTACAATGTATCAATTTGTATCAATTTGTTTGTTGGCAACAAACAAGTTGTTGACCGTAGTCAATAACTAACTCATGACCCCACCTTCTGCCGCGTATCCGTGAAATCACAGGGGTGATGCATGCTGGTTAGCAATCGTCATCACCCCATCGCCTGGTTCGTCGTTGACCGGACAACGTTTAACTAATTTATTCCTGTCTAGTGTTGTCCAGTCAATTGCGAACCTGCCGGATACTTGTGGGTCATACTGTTTACCTTACCAGTGCTACCCGCCAATGTGACCAAAGTCAACATTAGGAACACAGAAAGACCCCTATATCAAACCATAGCAACAGTGTGGGATGGGCAAAAAAGCCAGGACCCGGAAGCCAATATGGGTCCCAGCCAAAAATTCCCACCCGGCCCCGAAGCGACCAAAATATCACACTGTTAACTAGGGAGGGGGTGGAGGGGAAAAGACTTCTCCGCTCCGTCGCTGAGGTAAAATGGCAGCTCGGCTGCCTCGTGGCCACCCCTTTTATAAGGGAGCTGGCCACGCCCCTGAATACCCGGATTCTCTGTCCTGTGGGGGGGGGGCCCGCAAAGGGCGCGGCGGCCATTTTGGCGCCGCGCTTGCATTGCAGGCGCACCCCCCCAATAACGGACACAGACAACATTGAAAGTGGATAACAGCATAGGGCCACATTTATTGATTCAATGCCCTAGTCCGAATTATAAATTTGTATTGGTAAAACGACCAATCATAATTCCTAAGGCAAGCAGGCCGAAGTAACACTGGTAAGGTACCACCCCAAAATTGCCAACGGCAATTGGTTACAATGTATCAATTTGTATCAATTTGTTTGTTGACAACAAACAAATTGTTGACCGTAGTCAATAACTAACTCATGACCCCACCCTCTGCCGCGTATCCGTGAAATCACAGGGGTGATGCATGCTGGTTAGCAATCGTCATCACCCCATCGCCTGGTTCGTCGTTGACCGGACAACGTTTAACTAATTTATTCCTGTCTAGTGTTGTCCAGTCAATTGCGAACCTGCCGGATACTTGTGGGTCATACTGTTTACCTTACCAGTGCTACCCGCCACACGGAGGGGCTTCAAAGAAGACCTGACGCCCCCACCCAGACCGTCAGCTCGGTCAACAGGCCTGCTCGCCAATCACCGAACAGGAGGTCCATACCTCCTCGCGACAGATGGACCCCATCCCCTGCGTACAAGTCATAATTTTGTAGACTGATATCGGGGTGATGACTGACCCGTCCCCAAGCCCTGTCAGCAAGAAACCGCGCCACCGCCCCGTTGACCGTGCGCCTAGCGCGGTCAAGGGCCAGGAGGTGAACGCCCCCTCTATAGAAAGGCGCGGGATAATGTCCACCAAACTAGGGTTGTGGCAGGCCAGACATAATGCAAGTAGGCGAGGTCCTCGCAAATCGCATGCTTGAGCGATAAGCCGGTGACCTGGCACAAATCATTGCCCCCAAGGTAGATGATGAGAATGTCAGGCGGGTCAGCACTCAGGCCAGAAAAGGGAAAGGCCGCAGCCCCCGCCATAACATCCCAGGCTCACCATGCCATGCGAGACTGGCGTGTTCACCCAGTCCCAGTCGGGGTCCACTCTGTCGCCGCAGCGTAACGCGCTGCCCTGTGCACATAGCTGTGGCCCACCAGCCATACTGTCACCGGTGTAATACGACACCCAGGGTCTGCAAGAAAATTGAGAAAAAAAGGCGGTAAGGTGACTGGATTGGTACTCATGGCAGGAGTGGGCGCACATAAAACTGAAAACATTGCGAGCCCCACCTCCCCATGCTGCGTATGTCAGCCCCAGAGTACCCAAAAGCAGCTGCTGTAGCGGCTGCACCAATACGGAATGAATGTGTGCCATAACGGGCACCTGGTAGGCCCACCCTGGTGAGGGCTCTGGCTGTCACCTTCCAAAACTGAAATTTAGTAAGGGGAGACCCATCTTGGTGACAGAAAAACGGGCCGTGGTGCCTGCCACGCAGTGCCAGGAATTCCTGTAGGGCACCAACCGGACAGATGTCTGCCAAAGAACACCGTAGCAGTCTTACACCACTGCCTACGCCATGCTGATCTGTCTTAGAGGAGCGTATCCTCAACTGGGCCCAGTCTTTGGCAATATAGACATCCTAGAGTTCCAGTGCCCTACACTTGCATCCGCCTTATACAGCATCTCAAGCTCGCTGTCGCGGAGCGCTCCAAAAAGGCCACCGTTGTAGCCGCATGAAGTGGGCTGCCTCATTTCCAAAACAGAGGCCAGGCCAGCCCCGGGCCAATTGGGTAAAAACCCTGGGAAAATCTTGCATCCGCCTTACTCAGCATCTCAAGCTCGCCGACGCGGAGGGCTCCAAAAAGGCCACCGTTGTAGCCGCATAAAGTGGGCTGCCTCATTTCTTAAAACTGAGGCCAGGCCAGCCCCGGGCCACTTGGGTAAAAACCCTGGGAAACTCTTGCATCCGCCTTACTCAGCATCTCAAGCTCGCCGACGCGGAGGACTCCAAAAAGGCCACCGTTGTAGCCGCATGAAGTGGGCTGCCTCATCTATCAAAACAGAGGCCAGGCCAGCCCCGGGCCAACTGGGTCAAAAACCCCCTGGGTAAATGGGGTGGCGGTCGCCCGGGAAACGCCCGGGCACGCGCACCCACCCCTCCCAACATGTCTCACCCGGAAGTCATTGGTGCTGTCCACACGACCTCCCACCTTGGCCATAAAAGCCAACCCGACAGCTGAGATGCTATGGTGCGTGGTGCAAGGCCCTGGGGATACAGGTAAATCGTGAACCGCAGAACATGGGCTACTGGAAAAGGCCAGGTTCCTGGCAGTCAGAATCGGGTACATAATACTCTAAAGGAACTAAATGCGTGGTGATACGCCTTACTCATGCATGGCGCTAGTGACAGGCCAATCGCCCGGTTCACCTCTCCTTGCCAACGGTCCATCTCACATCCGGGAGTGGCGAGGGAAATTCCTCCGCATCCGGGGGCCGAGGCACGGAACCGGGAGATCTGCAGGCGGGACAAAGCAGCAGCAATATCATTATCAACCCTTGGGACATGCCTGGCCCTGAAGGGAACGTTGAGGCACAGGTTGCATAACACAAACCAACTAACTAGCTCCATAACCCCGGGCGATTTGGAATCCTGTGCAGTGACGATGCGGAACAGCCGCGTTGCCATGCCCAAGTTGCACAACCGAGTTGGCCCACCTCTTGCCCCATAGCATCAAAGCACCCAGGATAGGGAAACATTCCAGATACGTGAGACCATGCAGGCAACCCTTTGCCTGCCCAGGATGGTGGCCACCCACCATAGGCCCACTTCCAATTGAAGTACATCCCAGAAACCCAGGAATCATGAGGCATCGGACCGCATCTGAAAGCAAGGGGGAGCCAGGAAATCAGACCCCAAAATGACACCCCGTTGAACTACCTCTGGATCTATGGCCAGACAAGCACGTCTGCCCCGATACCCTGGGTAAATCTGAGCCTGTGATGGGGCCTGGATAATCCCGCCATGGCATCGCACAAGCGCAGAGCAAATGCCCTGCCCGGTGCGACGACCCTGCCAGCGAAACTGGGGTGACCATGTAGCACCAGAAGTTACCTCAGTGATGCCATGCGCCCGGCCAGCAAGACCGAGACAAGGGCCACTAGCCTTGACACCTTATCCTGCTGCAACCTAGAATCCTGCGCTATCGTGTTACTCTCCACCCCAGGAATACTAGCTGTGGAGATGGGCCCTCGGTCTTTTCGGGCGCTAAAGGGACACCAAGTTCCTCCATTAGCGTCTGAAATGTGATGAGGAGACGTGGGTACGTGTCCCAGCCCCGTTCAGCCCCGAATAAAACCATCCAGGGAATGGGCTACAGACCGGGACCCTGACCTGCGGATAAAAGCGCAATCTAGGAAAATGGTGAAACGCTCGAATACCGAGCCCCAAAGGAATAGCCAAAAGGCATGGCATCATTGAACAATATGCTCCCCAGGACGGGGGTGCGGGACAATGCCAACGACCCTGCCCGCATAGACCCTTTCGTCAAAGCTGGCAGCAGCCACCTCCTCCCTCCCCTTAAGGGATAAACGATCGGGGGCATCCTGAGGGGACCTATTACCCATGAAAGGGATCCGGAACCCCTGTCTAGAACCCTGAAGGATACCCGCATCCTCACCCTTCAGGCACCATGTGAGCCAACGCTCCAACATGTCCACCTTAAATGGGGAGGGAGGCCTTCGGTGAACTAGATCCATCTGCGGCAGTCTTGCAAGCCCCCTGTCTGCCCCACCCTCTGCCCCGCATCCTTCTAGGCCTGGGACAGGCAGAGGCCGCATGGGGCCCAACACAGGCGGGACACTCCTGTCTGTATTTGCAAGTCTTCCCCTTAGAGGAGCCATTGGACAAAAAGTCCAGCACAGCCGGCGGGCTGGAACCCCCCGCCCCGCCCCCTGGCAGGTGACCTGTGCTGGGGCCGCCCGCTGAACCGCATGCCCACAATGGTATATCTCCCCGGGTGCAGGGCGCGTGGGCGTCACGTACAAAAGCCACAGCCTCTGGCCTGGCTCATCCTGCCTAATCTCGGGGTGCGGGGAAATCCGCCTACGGCATCCCTCGTCACAAGCCAACCACGCTGGGCCCGGAAAGTAAATCATCGCCCGGTAGGCGTTGTCCAAATACTGGACCATCGGAATTGCCAAATCCGGCCATGCCCTAAGGTACACCGCCATGCATACGATGCAGGCCGGCAACCATTTGGCCCACATACTTGGTGGCTTGCGACAACGTGCCTGCCACTATCCTTCTCATTCTGCCCCTCCCTCTCTCCTTGGTGGGCACACTGTTTAGGAATGAGAAGATATCCACGTACTCCCCCCGCCAAATTTACTCTCTGGCGGCCTGTGCCAAGTGGTCACTCATCGGTAAGGAATAGGGGCTTGGACCAACCCGGCCACCAAAAACATTCCCCTAAGGGTAGGGAACACCCCCCACCACGGGGCCCTGGATGTTAGCTGTCATCGCCGGGTGAGGCGTCAGCGGGTGCACCGCCGCACCACCCGCGCGAGGCCAAAGCGATTGGAAAGCCCCCCCCCCCATATTGGGAATATGTGTGGATGTACTCGCTTACACCGTATACTCACATGCTGCACCCCCGCGGGCCGCCCCCACCGGGGGTTCCGGCCCACTGGGGGCGTCGGAGCTCACGACCGACGTAGAGCTCATCCCCGGAGAACCTGCACCTGGCCGCTGGCTGGGGCGCTGCGAGGCAGTGGCCGAAACCACGCCACGCGCCTGCAGCAGCTCAACCCTCCCCGTCGGCTGTTGTCCTCCTGAAGACAGCGCCTCAAAAGGAACCCCAAAGGAGGGGGGGCCCCCGCCTGACTTCCACGTTAACCTGGGGCGAAGGGCCGGCTGGCCCGCCTGGTCCATGCGTGGGTACAGGCCCCTGTACCCAGGACCCGAAAGCAGGTGGAGGAGCGGTGTCCACCGCTCGCGGGCCGCGGGCCGGAACCTCTTCCGCGCCCGCACTCTGGTTGCCCACTCCGGGCGAAGGGGCAATAGACCCCATTCCGCCGGCCCCGGCAGGGGCGAGCAAAGGCGGCAGCTGAGGAGGCAGCACCGCGGTCCTCCGACCTGGGTTGCACCTCCTAACCGCGCGAGCTGCACTCGGAGCTGCCTTCTTCTTCGAAGGCATTTCCACCGAAGCAAAGGGAAGCCGGCAAGGCAGAATCGCTACCCAAAAGGCTTCCCGGTAGGCTCAAGAGCGACGGAGACACAGGGGAAAAGACTTCTCCGCTCCGTCGCTGAGGTAAAATGGCAGCTCGGCTGCCTCGTGGCCACCCCTTTTATAAGGGAGCTGGCCACGCCCCTGAATACCCGGATTCTCTGTCCTGTGGGGGGGGGGGCCCGCAAAGGGCGCGGCGGCCATTTTGGCGCCGCGCTTGCATTCTTGATCTTGGGAGTAAATGACACATCATATTAAATGGATAAGCATACTGAACATATCATGTTTTATTGTTAATTAAATAGAAGCTTTCATTCTGCAACAAGCTGAAGATGTTCCTAAGGCAGAACTCATTCACCTCTGGTACACAAAGGGTCATAAATATTATTTCAAAAGCTGCCATAGGACTACTAGTATGTTGTTGTTGTTGTTGTTCAGTCGCACAGTCGATTCCGACCCTTTGCGACCCTATAGACTATAGACTAGTATGACTTTTTAAAAAATCAACTCAATGCTCCTTACATTTACTCATAAGCAGTTGTTATCTTGTTCCTTCTTACCTTTGTTACTATTCAGTTGCATAGTTGAGTCCAACAGTACATGATTAACAAGCATTAATTTCCTGCTAAGATTTACAAATTTCCCTTGTACAAGTTTAAATCCTCAATAGGATTCTAGTCACTACATTCAGGTCATGGCAGGGGTACACAGGATATTGTTGTTGCTGTCAACAGTTGCAAAACTATGTTTGTGTATTAACAAAGAGTGGGCATAAAGAGAATTGGCAAGCCTATTAATGTTGCAAGTTCACAATCCAGGAGTTCATTCACATCCATCAAGTAATTTTAAAAGTTACAACTGCTACTGTGTCTTTAAAAATAAATTCACCAACTCATTTTTCATTCTTATTTATTAAGCCCCTGGCTATGAATTGCTGCAGTCTTTTTTCCTTACACCACCATTTTTAGTTGGTCATAATAATAATAACTTTGAAAGGAAGTAAAATTCATCATGGAGCACATAGAAAGCCAGAAATAGATGACATCATCCTTCATGCTGAGACCATCTTAACAGATTCTGTGCTTACTCCAGTTCAGAAAAAGGCATTTTGCTTTTCAAAATATTGAGATTAGCCAGATCTCAACCTAATGAGGCTAGCAGAAGCCTGGCACAATCTCACATGCAGTTTAAAAAAAAAACAACCACAGTTCAGCTGAGTTTTGTCTTTGGATAAGTGGCTTCATACTAAGTCAAAGGCCACAATTGTACTGTTGCTCATGTAAAGTTTGTGTAACTTGCTGCTAATTGATGATGTACATGTGTGCATCTCAGTCAAGTGCTAGTCATGTGTCCAACAGTGAGACCAAGGTGTGCTTCTACATCTTGTCAGTTAACTGAAATTAGCTAAGGTTATTTATTTATTTTATATCCCTCCATGATTAGTGTTTGACATGATTCTAGGTGGCTCACCATAAGTAGGAAACATCCAGCAGCAAAAAAAATAAATAAAGTTATAACAAGACAATCAATGACATAATCCCATAAACCGCCCAACCCAATGAAACAGATATCAACCTTAGTGGCAACTATACTAATAATAATATATCACAAGAATGAATTCTAAAAATTAATTAACTCTAACTTCATAGTAGCTCACTATAGTAAATTTATTTTTAGAATTCCTCCGTAAATAGGACCGTTTTCAACATTTTATAGAAAACCAGCTGAGCAGGGGCTGTGATTTCAGATACTGTATATTTAAGTCATCTGTGTTAGATACTTTCATTTTCTCTATTAAAACATTAGGTTGAATGGTTTTGTCAAATACATTGTTCCCCAACCTGCTATCCTCTATAACTCCCACCCTTCCCAGCCACTGTTGGATCTGGGCCGTGAAGCGGGTTGCACAAGCTGGATCGGAACCGCAAAGCGGCTGTTGGGTCCCAGAGGAGACTGGTCAAGCAATGAGACATGAGGCAAGATGGAGCGAAGACCAGTCATTTAATGAAGGCAAATCATCAGTATTTATCATGTACAGGCTGCATGTAAAAGCATCGCGATCTGCAGAACTCACACTCCGTGTTTACGCAAGTTAATTGGGGGAGTCTACAGGGGAAATTAATTAACTAACTTAATTAACGGCAGGGGAAATACATTGTTCCAAGTTATCCGGGGTAAACATGTGGCTGGTATTGGTTCTAGGGTTTAAGGTAATCCGCAGGCGCGAGATTGTCTATTACACACCTAACACGTTAGTCATTAGCTCTCTGTTGACCAAGCAGTTTGTCAGATCAGCTAGTGATGAATTAAACCCTATCTAATATTCCACTCCCCCAATTTCTGTCCCTTCAGGAACTTTGCACAAGATAAAAATCTCTCTGAACTGTACCACTTCTGCTCAGCAGCTACATCTCAACAACTGGATACTCTAAAATCAGCAAGTAGAATTACCTGTAAGTTCCCCTACTCAGTAATGTCTACCTGCTAAAAATGACTCGGGGGTAGGATAGCTTTGTATGTCTGGTGCTATTTTGCTGTTTTGAACTACAACAGGTACTTGGCCCAGCCCATTTACTCAGTTTGGATACTGTAGTTCCATGATGGAAAACCTTGGCACTCCTGGTGTTCTTGGACTTCAATTACCAGAAGCCCAAGTCAGCACTCCTGCTGTTCAGGGCTTCTGGGAAGTGAAGTTCCAGAACACCTGGAGTTCAAAGGTTCACCATCACTGCTGTAGTTGATAGAGACCCAGTCAATATAACAATGGCCTCTGCCTGTCTAGTCATAATGGATATTTTGCTATTTGTATAGGTTGAGGATGTGAACAGGATTTTTGGAGAAACAAGAGCTACTAATAGATGTGCTCTGGACTGTTGCCCTTACTAGACCATTAAAGTGTCCAGGGGAGGAGAGGCTGAGGATGTAAACAGAGAAATGAAAATTCTTCTGAGGAAAAGCAGATTTTCTACCTACCTAAAAGATGCAGTGGTAAGACATTTGCTAACTCTATAAATAGTACTGACTCCCTCCCCAAGCCTGCAATATGCAATGCTTAAGGCAAGGTATGGAAGTGTGTGGTGGTTTCTGGATTAATTTGTCTATTTGGGTCAATTTTTATCTGGCTTCAGACCTGCTTGGTAGAATGAGCAGACTTTAGTCATCAAAGTATATGATCGGTGACAGGAACCTGATGTGGGTGAAATAATTGTGTTGATTTTTCTAGGACCACTTGGTGATTCTGAACCGTACAGAACATGGTTTGCTTCTGAGCCAACTCTCAATAAGATTCTGGCCACATTATTACTATTTCCCTGTTTTTCTCTCTACCTACTTGGAATCTTCATGTGAACAGCGCTGTCTCCTAGTTTGAGGAGAAAAAGGCTGGTAAGTCAAATAAATAAATAAAAACAAATACACAAGTCTATTTAAGGGCACTCACTTGGGATAGGCTATGATAATGGTTATGAGCAACAGAGTAAATAAGTGCTTAGGAAGGAATACAAATAGAGAAATGAAGTTCTGCAAAAGAAGAATGAAGTCTGATTAGACACATGGATTAGACCTTGCCATTATCTGAGGAGTGCATAGCACATCACACTCCAGGGTAAAAAAAAAAAAAATCTCATAGAGCATAATCAAATACAGTATGTAGAGAAACACTGTTAAGAAAACCAGAGGCTCATGTCTGATCTGTTATCTTTTGAAGAAATGCTGTGAATTAGCATCAAGGATATACTAAATAGTTTCTCCACCTTAGATCAACAAAAAAATCTTGCAAAGCGTCAGATTATATATTCCAGAGTTGAAATGTTTGGATAACTTTTTGATGACTGCCACTTAAAGAAAGAAAATTATTGATGGGCCTAATTTTGAAAGAGAAAACATATCCCTTAACTTGACATGTTCACAATGTACTGCCAGCAATCACTTGGTGCTTGGAAGTTACTACCATCTCTTCTGTGTCCCAAGTACATGCAAACAAGCAGAGACTAGCGCTTTCACGTTGTATAATCCAGGAGTTTCATCAGTCATTTTGGCTAGTTTGTAATCAAGTTTTTTTCATTCATTTCAACTAATAGAAAGGAATAGTTTCAGCATGTGCTACGTTACACAGGCTGTATTGTTCTCAATAGTGAACTATGACACTTAAAAATAAAATGTAGCAATACTGAGAAGTTTGAGTAGCTGCTGAACAATTAAGTGTATGACTGGATCCTTTTCACCTTTTGATAAAGTTTATATTGTCATCGTTTTGAAAAATGGCAACAAGATTTTTTCCCCTTTCCATTGCAGGATGTGATATATTGCAGGCGCACCCCCCCAATAATGGACTCAGACACAAATGAAAGTGGATAACGGCATTGGGCCACATTTATTGATTCATGCCCTAGTCCGAATTATAAATTTCTATTGGTAAAACGACCAATCATAATTCTTAAGGCAAGCAGGCCGAAGTAACACTGGTAAGGTACCACCCAAAATTGCCAACGGCAATTGTTACAATGTATCTATTTGTATCAATTTGTTTGTTGACAACAAACAAATTGTTGACCATAGTCAATATCTAACTAATGACCCCACCCTCTGACGTGTATCCGTAAAATCAGGGGGTGATGCCAGCTGTCTAGTTGTAACCATCACCCCCTCGCCTGGTTCGTCGTTGACCGGACAACGTTTAAACAACTTATGCCTATCTAGTGTTGTCCAGTCAATTGCGAACCTGCCGGATACCTGTGGGTCATAAATGTTTACCTTACCAGTGCTACCCGCCCATGTGACCAAAGTCAACAGCAGCACAGAACAAACCCCTATATCAAACCATAGCAACAGTGTGGGATGGGCAAAAAAGCCAGGACTCAAGGGCCAATTGCGAGTCCCAGCCAAAAATTCCCACCCGGCCCCGAAGCAACCAAGAAATCACACTGTTAACTAGGGAGGGGGTGGAGGGGAAAAACTTCTCCGCTCCGTCGCTTCGCCAAAATGGCAGCACGGCTGCCTCGTGGCCAGCCCTTTTATTAGGGTGCTGGCCACGCCCCTAACTACCCAGATGGCTTCGTCCGGTGGGGGGGGGCCGCAAAGAGCGCGGCGGCCATTTTGGCGCCACGCTTCCATTGCAGGCGCACCCCCCCCCCCAATAATGGACTCAGACACAAATGAAAGTGGATAACGGCATTGGGCCACATTTATTGATTCATGCCCTAGTCCGAATTATAAATTTCTATTGGTAAAACGACCAATCATAATTCTTAAGGCAAGCAGGCCGAAGTAACACTGGTAAGGTACCACCCAAAATTGCCAACGGCAATTGTTACAATGTATCTATTTGTATCAATTTGTTTGTTGACAACAAACAAATTGTTGACCGTAGTCAATATCTAACTAATGACCCCACCCTCTGACGTGTATCCGTAAAATCAGGGGGTGATGCCAGCTGTCTAGTTGTAACCATCACCCCCTCGCCTGGTTCGTCGTTGATCGGACAACGTTTAAACAACTTATGCCTATCTAGTGTTGTCCAGTCAATTGCGAACCTGCCGGATACCTGTGGGTCATAAATGTTTACCTTACCAGTGCTACCCGCCACCCGGAGAGGCTTCAATAAAGGCTCGACGCCCCCCCCCAAGACCATCAGCTCGGTCGACAGGCCTGCTCGCCAATCGCCCAGCAGGAGGTCCATACCTCCTCGCGACAGATGGACCCCATCCCCTGAATAAAGCCCATAATTTTGCAAACTGATGGCGGGATGACGACTGACCCGCCCCCAGCCCTTGGTCGAAAGGAATCGGGCCACAGCCCTGTTCACCATGCGCCTAGCGCGGTCCAGGGCCTGAAGGTCAAAGCCTCCCCTATAAGCGTGCCGTGGGACCATATCTAACCAAACAAGGGTTGTGGCGGGCCATACGTAATGTAAGTAGGCGAGGTCACCACAAATCGCATGCTTCAGCGATAAGCCAGTGACCTGTCCCAAGTCATTACCCCCAAGGTGTATGATCAGAATGTTGGGCGGGTCAGCATTCCTTGCCGAAAAGAGGAATGGCAAGAGCTCCCGCCACAACATACCGGGCTTACCGTACCATGTGAGACTTGCGTATGCACCCAGTCCCAGTCGGGGTCCCCAATCTGTCTCCGCAGCGTAACGCGCTGCCCTGTGCACGTAGCTATGGCCCACCAGCCATACTGTCACCGGTGTGATACGACACCCAGGGTCTGTCAAGGGAAAAAACAGGGAAGGAAGAGATGTGTGGTGACTAAAAAGGTACTCACGGTGGGAGTGGGCGAACATCAAACTGGAAACACTGCGAGCCCCACCTCCCCATGCTGCGTATGTCAGCCCCGGAGTACCCACAAGCAGCCGCAGTAGAGGCCGCCCCAATTCTAAACGAATGGGTGCCGTAACGGGCCCCAGGGAGGCCCACACTAGCCAGTGCCTTCCCAGTCACCTTCCAAAATTGAAATTTAGTGAGGGGAGACCCATCTTGGTGACAGAAAAACGGCCCATGGTGCGTGCCACGCAGTGCAAGGAACTCCTGTAGGGCACCAACCGGACAGATGTCTGCCAAGGAACATCGTAGCAGTCTTACACCACTGCCTACGCCGTGCTGACCTGTTTTAGAGGAGCGTATCCTCAACTGAGCCCAATTATTGCAAACATAGACATCTTCGAGTTCCAGTGCCCTACGACTTGCATCCGCCTTAGACAGCATCACAAGCTCGCATGAAACAGGGCTGCCTCATACCTATCGAAACATAGGTCATGCCAGCCCCGTGCCAGTTGGGTAAGGACCCCCAGGGAAATTGGGTGGCGGTCGTCCAGGCTACGCCCACGTTCCCGCACCCACCCCTCCAAAACGTGTCTCACACAGAAATCAGCGGTACTGTCCGCATGACCTCCCACCTTGGCCATGAAAGCCAGCGCTGATAGCCTAGATGCTATGGTGCGGGGTGTAAGGCCCTGGGCGTGCAGGTAAACCATGAAACGAAGGAGGTGGGCCACTGGGATCGGCCAGGTATCTGGCAGTCAAGATTGGGTACAGAAAGTCTGAAAGGAAACCAACGCGTGGTGATACGCCTTACGCGTGCGTGGCGCCAGCGACATGCCGATCGCCCGGTTCACCTCTCCTTGCCAAAGGTCCATATCTCCTCCGGGTGTGGCGAGGGAAATTCCTCCGCATCCGGGGCCAAGGCACGGAACCGGGAGATCTGCAGGCGGGACAAAGCGTCAGCAATATCATTATTCACCCCCGGGACATGCCTGGCCCTGAACAGTACATTGAGGCGCAGGCTGCGCAATACAAACTGGCGCACGAGGTCCATGACCCTGGGAGATTTAGAGGTCTGTGAGTTGACAATGTGGACAACGGCCGCATTGTCACACCAGAAATGCACCACAGAGTTGGCCCACTCCTCACCCCATAGCATCAAAGCCCCCAGTATGGGGAAAAATTCCAAATATGTGAGATCCCTCAGGCGACCCGTGCCTGACCAGGCTGGTGGCCATCCACCATAGGCCCACTTCCCATTGAAGTACATCCCATAACCAAGGGATCCCGAGGCATCAGACTGAATCTGAAAGTGAGGTGAAGCCAGGAGGTCGGACCTCCAAAATGAGACCCCATTGAACTCCCTCAGGAACTGGAGCCATATGTGCATATCTGCCCTGTGCCCCGTGTCAATCTCACCCTATGATGGGGCCTGGATAAGCCTGCCATGGCGTCGCACAAGCGCCGAGCAAATGCCCTGCCAGGTGCGACCACCCTGCAAGCGAAATTAAGGTGTCCATGTAGCACCTGCAGTTCCCGGAGGGATGCCTTGCGCTTAGCCAGCAAGTCCGATATAAGGGCCACTATCCTTGACACCTTGTCTCCCGGCAACCTAGATGCCTGCGCTACCGTGTCAATCTCCACCCCCAGGAATACTAACTTATTAGACGGGCCTTTGGTCTTTTCGGGCGCTAAAGGGACACCAAGTTCCTCCATTAGCGTCTGAAATGTATTGAGGAGACGTGTGCACGTGTCCCAGCCCCGTTCACCCCTGAACAAAAAGTCATCCAGGTAATGGGCTACAGACCGAGACCCTGACCTACGGACAAATGCCCACTGCAGGAATGTACTGAAACGCTCGAAAGCCGAGCAGGATATGGAACAGCCGAATGGCATGGCTTTGTCAAAATAATATTCACCCCGGAATTTGAAACCCAGCAACTCAAAGTCACCCGGGTGCACCGGCAGGAGACGAAAAGCCGACTTAATGTCACACTTAGCCAACAGTGCACCCGGGCCACAAGAGCGCACCATGCGCAATGCCTGGTCGAAGGATGTATACCTGACCGAACAAAGGTCATCAGGGATAGCATCATTGACCGAGTGACCGGCTGGGTAGGACAAGTGATGAATCAGGTGGAACTCGCCCGGGGACTTCTTGGGCACTAGTCCTACAGGAGACACTTTAAGGTTGGGGAACGGGGGCACGGGGAAAGGGCCAGCGACCCTGCCCGCATCAATCTTCTTATTAATGCTGGCGGCAGCCACCTCCTCCCTTCCTCTAAGTGACAAAAGGTTGGGTGCGTCTTGCGGTGACCTATCCCCCGTGAAAGGAATACGAAACCCCAGTTGAAAACCCTGAAGGAGGTACACTGCATCTGCTCTCTTCGGGTACAATGCGAGCCAATGCTCCAGCATGTCAACATTAATTGGGGAGGGGGCCTTTTGGTGGACCCGCTCCCTCCGCGGCAGTCCTACCTGCCCCTTGTCCGCCCCTACCCCTGCCCCTGAATCCTCCCGGCCTGGGACAGGCGGAGGCAGCATGGGGGCCAGAACAAGAGGGGCACTCATGCTTGTAGTTGCAATTTTTCCTGTTGCAAGAACCATTGGACGAGAAGGTCCAGCACAGCAGGCGGGCTGGAACCCCCTGCCCCGCCACTTGGCGGGGAACCTCCACCGGGACCGCACGTTGGACCGCATGTCCACAATGGTATCTCTCCCCAGGCGCCGGGTGCGTGGGGGTCATATACAGAAGCCACAGCTTCTGGCAGGGCTCATCCCACCTCATCTCTGGGTGCAGTGGAATCCTCATGCGGAATTCTTCGTCGTAAGCCAGCCACGACGGACCCGGGAAGTCAACCATAGCCCGGTAAATGTTGTCCAGATACTGGACCATAGGGATGGCCAAATCCGGCCTAGCTCTGAGGTAAACGGCCATGTAAATTAGGTACGCTGGCAACCAATTTGCCCACGTGCGTGGCGGCTTACGACGACGTGCCTGCTCCTTATCCTTCTCATCCAGCCCTTCCCTCTCTTCCTTGGTTGGCTCCCTATTAAGAAGGGAGAAGATGTCTATGTACTCGCCCCTCCAGATCTTTTCCTTGGTGGACTGGGCCAGATGGTCCCTCAGGGGCAAGGAATACCCTGCTGTCGGCAATGCCGACACCGGCACAGAGGGAACGGCGGGCAAAGCAAAGGGGGCCTGCACCAGCCCGGGGATCCCCAACACATTCCCTACCACATAGGGGGTGCCACCCCACCCGGGCCCTGGGTCAGGGATGAAGTCGCCGGGTGGGCCGGGGGCAATTGGACCGCCGGGCCACCCGTGCGAGGCCATGGCCACTGGAAAGCCCCCCCAGAGAAGTCAGTTGTGTGGGTGCACTAGCTTGAACTGCATACTCACCCGATGCACCCCCACGGGCCGCCCCCACCGGGGGTTCCGGCCCGCTGGGGGCGTCGGAGCTCACGACCGAAGCTGAGCTCGTCGACGGGGCCAGACCAGCACCAGACTGCTGCACCTGTAGAGTGGGGAGCTGCGAGGCAGTGGCCGCCACCGGCCCGCGCGCCTCAGGCAGCTCAACCCGACCCATCGGCAGCCGCTGTTCGGCAGCCAAAGGGTCAACCTGGAATCCGAGAGACGCCCCCGCTTGATTGGCCCTCGCCAAGGATGCCTCAAGGGCCGCTACACGGGCCAGAAGGGCCTCCACGTTAACATAGGCCCCAGCCCCGACAGGGGGCAAATGGGCAGCCGGCCCATAAGTCACGGGTACCTGTCCAGATCCCTGGGCCCCAGGGGCCAGATCAGGCCAAGAGCCCATGCTCGGCCCCTGGGGAGCCGTGGGCACGCCCTGCCAAGGCAGGGAACCTAACCACCCCCCGTGGCTCGCTCCCCCCATGGGGAACTATGCGCCTGGGCAAGAGGGCCCAGCCACACGGACCATGCCGGGGGCAGTGGTCACCGTTTGCGGGCCAAGGGCCGAGGCCCCGTCTGGGGCAGCCTGCGCGGACCGCCCGGTGGGCTCCGCTAAAGGTGGCTGCTGGGCAGGCGCAGTCGCGGTCCTCCAACCCGGCTGACGCCTCCGGCTGCCTTCTTCTTAAAGGGCATAGCTGGGTAGCTAGGAAGCCGAAGAAAAGAAAAAAGCTGCCCGAAAAGGCTTCCCCTGGAAGGACACGAGCGACGGAGGTAAGAGGGAAAAACTTCTCCGCTCCGTCGCTTCGCCAAAATGGCAGCACGGCTGCCTCGTGGCCAGCCCTTTTATTAGGGTGCTGGCCACGCCCCTAACTACCCGGATGGCTTTGTCCGGTGGGGGGGGCCGCAAAGAGCGCGGCGGCCATTTTGGCGCCACGCTTCCAAGCTGCTAACAATCACATAACCTAGAAATATTGGGAAGAATGGGTTTTCTTTTTAGTTTAGAACTTTGATAACTTTCCATGCATAACATGCATAGTATAACTCATACATTAAATTTGTATACAATAAAAGCTATTAAATGTTATTTGAATTATCAGTAACATTTATAGGTTCCGTGTTTACCCTATTTTTCTCCCAACGCTGGGACTCGATGTAGCTTTTAGTATCAGACCATACTTTTCTCCTGTAATGATCCATCCAATTCACCAAATGCTACAGGAAACAACTCTTTATACAAAGATTGTGGGGTATCTTCTTATACCAGGGGTTTGCAATTTACAGCCAGTGGGCCGGACCTGGGCCCCAGCATCATTCCATTGCTCTTTGGGTTACTGCCAGTTTTTCTTCCTCTGATTTTGTTATGGCCCACATTTCAGATGTATTCAACATTGCTGGTAATACTGTCATATTGAATACGTTTGCCCTGATATTCATTGGCAGGCTGTCATCTGTCAGCATTGTTTGGTTTATATTAAAGGCAATCCAAGCTGCTTTGTGTCTTCTTATCCACTCACTACATAGTATGTTATTGTTATGTATGTTAACTGTGCTTGTAACTGTCAAAGCGATTCAAACCACCATCTTCCCGTGCTTTCCTAGCTGTCAAACAGCGTCCCTGTTTGACAGCTACGAAATCTCGCCAGACAGTGTAGTCTCACAAGATTTCAAGTAGCGCGCAAATTAGAATCTGACAGGAGCAGGATGTATCTTTCTTATGCAAATAAGTGGATCGAAATGTGTGTACACTTTGTTAGCCAATGGGCTTTGTTTATTGTTGTTATTGTTATTGTTTGTACTGTGTAAAAGTCTGAGTTTTCCCCCATCCAAACTGTGTTCAAACCCCACTAATAAAGAGCTGAATTTTACTACTTCATACAAGTCGTCTTCATTTCTTGAACACCAAACTGGCGATGAAGGTGGGATGGCGTCCCCACAAGGCAGCAACATCGGCCCATTCAACCCAGCTCATCCAGAGAAATGGGCAACATCCGAACACTGGTTCTGACATTCAATGGCATTGCAGAAGATCACCGACGAAGACCAGAAGCGCTCCTGTTTCCTCACACAGTGCAGATCTGAGACGTTTGAGCTGGCTATCCACCTCGTTGTTCCATGGGACGTGGATGTGGTGCTGCTCACAGAGATCATGTCAGCACTGAGGAGGCACCTGCAGCCAGAGGTCTTGATCTTCCCGGCCAGGGTGGCCTTTCACAGAAGGGAGCAGTGCCCTGGTGAATCCATTGCAGATTACGCCACCACTCTGCGCATTGCTTCCGCCCCGTGCAAGTGGGACAACATTGAAGAAGCGCTCCGAGACCATCTGCTGGCCGGCATGAGGGACAAAGATGCTCAATGTCACCTCATGATCAGAAAGACGCTAACCTTCAAGGCCGTCCTAGAAGAGGCAGTAGCGTCTGAGGCCGCACAGTCCTGGATAAAGATTTTCCGGCATCGCCACTCCACCACCAGTGCCACCGACTCAGCTGTGCAAGCTCAGTAAAATTCATCTTCATCCCCCTCAGCATTGCCTGTTTCAACCTCTTCAGTGGAGTCCAGCGACACAGAGGGTAAAGTCCGAGAGGTCCAACGAAAGCGCCAAGAGCACCGCGACGATCGGGAGAAAAAATTCCTTCGCAAGTGTAATGGCTGCGGGGCCCGGCATGACCGCAAGAAGTGCCCATTCCACACCGCAGAATGCCACAAGTGCGGTCACAGAGGGCACGTTGCTAAGGTATGCCAGCAGCAGAAGCGATGACCGTTAGCGCCTGAGTCCAAGCATGGTCATCGTCGCAACGCATCCATCACCAAGGTATCACCAGAGCCGTGCCAAGTGGGCATCATCAGCGAGTGTTTCCACGCAGACCTGAGCCTTCAGGACGTCCCTTTCAAGATGGAGGTGGATTCAGGTACTACCTATTCCATAATTCCACAGCGGGAGTTTTTGAGGATTCCCCCAGCCTCTCGGCCCAAGCTTAAATCCCTCAAGACTTCTCTCAGGGATGTGCAGGGTTGCCAGATTCCGGTCCTGGGGATGGGTAATTTCTTGGTTAGCTTCAAAAACATACACACCACTTTGCCCTTGGTTGTGGTTAAACAGGGCACTAACAATCTTATAGGGACCCAATGGTTTAAGCCCCTGGGGATCCGGCTATCTGGTATTAATGCGATAGACTCTGACCCTATCCGGGACATTTGTGCTGCACATCCTGAGGTGTTTAAAAAGGGTTTAGGCTTGTACAAAGGGCCCCCTGTTGACTTTGAACTTGACCCTGCCATCCAGCCCATCCAGATGAAACCACACCAGGTACCCTTTTCCCTCAAGGAGAAGATAGAAGCCGAACTGAACAAACTGGTGAGGCAGGGCATCCTGGTGCCGGTGGATTCCGCAGAGTGGGAGACACCAATTGTGACTGCTTTGAAAAGTAATGGGGAGGTCAGGATATGCATGGACTATAAATGTACAATCAATAAAGCTATTCGCCTGAACACATATCCTGTGCCCATGGTAAGCCACCTTCTTGCCTCCTTGCATGGAGGAAATTACTTTGCAAAACTTGACCTTGCCCAGGCTTACCAACAATTGACTGTGTCTCCTGCCACTGCCATAGCCCAGACCATAGTAATGCACAAGGGGGCATTTAAGGTAACAGATTACAATTCGGGGTGAATGCGGCCCTCAGAATATTTCAATCTCTTGTAGAACGTATTTTTAAAAGTTTGTCCTGAGTCCTGCCATACTTTGACGATGTCCTGATCACCGCTAAGGACACCGTTGAACTAGCAGCCAGGCTTGATCGAGTGCTGTCATATTTCGAGCGGGCTGGTCTATGCCTCAGAAGGGACAAATGTGTGTTTTTGGCACAGGAGGTGGAGTTCCTGGGGTACAGGATTACACCCCAAGGTATCATGCCCTCTTACTCCAAGGTCACGGCCATGCGGAATGCACCCAGGCCAAAATGTAAAGCTGAATTGCAATCATTTCTAGGACTGTTAAACTTCTATCACGCTTTCCTCCATCGCAAAGCCTCAGTTGCCGAACCACTACATTGGCTCCTTAAAAAAGATACTGTTTGGCACTGGGGCCATTGCCAGGAGAAAGCATTCCAAGAACTTAAAAGACTACTGTCTTTGGATGCTGTATTAACTCATTTTGATCCCAACAAAAGAGTTGTCCTTGTGTGTGATGCATCCCCTGTGGGGGTGGGAGCTGTGTTATGCCATGTACTAAATGATGCGAGGGAAGCCTGTTCCTGTTCTCTCTCAAAACATGAGAAAAATTACGCTCAGACTGACAGGGAGGCATTGGCAATTGTGGCAGGCACTAAGAAATTCCACAATTACCTCTATGGGAGGCCCTTTACCATCATAACCGACCACAAGCCCCTGCTTGGAATCTTTGTAAACAGGAAGCCCACGCTGCAGATCCTGTCCCCAAGGATGTTGCACTCGGCAATTTTCTTAAATGCATACGATTTCACTTTGGTGCACAGACCCGGCAAGGACATCGGCCATGCTGATGCCCTGTCTCATTCTCCACTGCCAGGGGTCGGGGAAGCAGATTGTGAGATCAAAAGCGATCAGCAGGTCCTCATGATTGAGGCATTCGACTCGCCCCCGGTCATCCCTTCAGATATAGCCAAAGCTACAGCCAAGGATGTAACATTTGCTAAAGTCATGTCTTGGGTACAAAAAGGCTGGCCTGTCTCTCCTCTAGCCGAGGAATTCAAAACATTCCACTGCAAGTGCTTGGAATTGTCTGTGGAACGAGGTTGCCTTCTATGGGGCCTGCAGGTGGTCATTCCTGTCACCCTCCGAAAAAAGATTTTAAATTTACTTCACACAAGTCACCCAAGAATTGTATGTTCTAAAGCCCTTGCCCGTAGCTACATTTGGTGGCCTCAACTGGACCAAGACATTGAGCAGATGGTCTGCACTTGTGCCAGCTGTCAATCCTCTCACCCAGAGCAATCCCACCTTCCCTATCGGGAATGGGACTCTGCCAGGGGCCCATGGTCCAGGTTACACATAGATTTTGCAGGTCCGTTTAGGGGGGCTCTATTTTTGTTGGTTGTGGATTCATTCTCCAAGTGGCTAGAAGTGATTAGAGTGCCCAATACCACTTCAGCCACAATGATAATACACCTGAGGAGGCTGTTCGCAGCATTTGGACTTCCAGATGTTCTGGTGTCCAACAACGCATCCATGTTCACATCTGCAGAATTGCAATCCTTCATGGAAAGGAATGCAATTAGGAACATCACTGCTGCCCCATTCCACCCAGCCACCAATGGCCAGGTGGAGCGGCAGGTGCGCACAACTAAAGAAGCACTTTGGAGCATGGGAAAAGGGGATTTAGAGCTCCAGTTATGTCAGTTTCTTTTTACGTAAAGGCTCACCCTCCTTGCCTCAGGTCTGTCCCCTGCTGAATTGCTCCAGCGAAGGAAACTGTCATCCTTGCTGGACAGATTGGATCCCTCTAGGGTAGAGGACAAAGGCACAAATATAGCAATCCAACAACAGAAGGGTTTCTCGTCCGGAGGCACTGTACATTGCCACAATTATGCAGCTGGTGGTCCTACGTGTATGCCCAGGTTTGTGATCGATCAAACTGGTTCTGTTTCTTACAGAATCGAAACAGCCACTGGTCTGATCTGGAGGAGGCATGCAGATCAATTGAGACCCAGAATACTGGACACACAGAACGAATACCAACATAACAACTTAAGTACAGCCTTGCTGGAACAGGCCACAGCCCATCCAGTACAGCATTCTGTCTCACACAGTGGCTCACCATTTGCTTCAGGGTATTATTCCCAAACAGATGCCTTCACCTGCTTAGGATTCCCTGGAAATGGCATTGAGAGATATCCTTCCTATCTCTCCAACCCGGAGATTGTTCTTAGGTATCCATAATTATAGCCATTGATACCCTTGTCCTCCATGAACTTGTCTAATCCTTTCTTAAAGCTGTCAAGACTGACAGCTGTCACCACTTCTTCTGGCAGGGAGTTCCATAGACCAGTGATCCTCTGGATGAAAAAGTACTTTCTCTTATTTGTTTGAGAACTACTACCCAAAAGTTTCATAGAGTGCCCCCTAGTTCTAGTGTTATGCGATAGGGAAAACAGTTTTTCCTTATCTACTTTGTCCACACCGTGCATGATTTTATAAACTTCAATCAGGTCACCTCTTAGACGCCGTCGTTCAAGAGTGAAGAGGCCCAACCGTTGCAGTCTCAGATGGTAAGGAAGGTGTTGCGATCCCCTAATCATTCTGGTTGCCCTCCTCTGCACTTTTCCCAACTCCATAATATCCTTCTGGAGGTATGGCGACCAGAACTGTACACAGTATTCCAGATGGGGCCTCACCATAGATTTATAAAGAGGCAAAATGACACTTGCTGACTTATTTTCTATACCCTTCCTAATGATCCCTAGCATTGAGTTTGCTTTTTTCACTGCTGAGGCACACTGGGTTGACACCTTCATTGAATTGTCCACCAGGAGACCAAGGTCCCTTTCCTAGTTTGTCGCAGAGAGTTCAGACCCCATCAGTTTATAAATGTAATTGGGGTTTTTTGCCCCAACATGCATCACTCTGCACTTACTAATGTTGAAGTTCATTTGCCACTGTTTTGCCCACTCCCCCAGTGTCAAGAGATCCCTTTGGAGCTCCTAACAATCTCTCACAGTTTTCACTACCCTGTATAATTTAGTGTCGTCAGCAAATTTGGCTACCTTGCTATTTACTCCTACTTCTAGATCATTTATGAAGAGGTTGAAAAGCAGAGGTCCCAGTACTGAACCTTGGGGGACCCCACTCTTTACTTCACTCCACCTGGAGAAGTGCCCTTTTAGTGCTACCCTCTGTTTCCTGTCACTTAGCCAGTTGCTGATCCAGGACAAGACCTGTCCCTGGTAAGTTTATTCAAGAGCCTTTGGTGCGGGACCTTGTCAAAAGCCTTCCGAAAGTCCAGATAAACAATGTCAACTGGATCCCCCTTATCCACATGCTTGTTGGCACTCTCAAAAAATTCCAACAGATTAGTGAGACATGATTTGCCCTTGCAAAAGCCATGTTGGCTCTCCTTTAGCAGCGCCTTCTCTTCTATGTGCCTATTAATTCTATCTTTTAGGATGGTTTCCATCATTTTACCTGGGACACATGTCAAACTGACGGGTCGGTAATTTCCTGGATCACCCCTGGATCCTTTTTTGAAAATGGGTGTTACATTCGCTACCTTTGCACAAACCCTGATTTGAGAGAAAGATTATATATTTTGGCTAGGAGATCAGCAATTGCATCTTTAATTTCCCTGAGCACTCGTGGATGAATTCCATCTGGTCCTGGTGATTTGTTAGCATTTAGTTTAACAAGACATGCAAGGACCTCCTCCTTGGTTATTTCTATCTTGCTTAATTCTTCGCTTTCCCTCTCTACAAAGATAGGCTCTGTTTTGGGTATGTGGTCTCTGTCTTCTTCAGTGAATACTGAAGCAAAGAATTCATTGAGTCTGCAATCTCTGTTTCCCCTTTAATAACCCCTTGCCTTCAATTGTCACCTAATGGTCCAATGGCCTTCCTAGTTGGGTTCTTACTTCTAATGTACTTAAAGAAGTCTTTGTTATTTCTCTGAGTATTTTTAGCTATACGCTCCTCAAAGTCTTGCTTTGCTTTCCTGATTGTTGCCTTGCATTTGTTCTGCCAGAATTTATGTTTCTGCCTGCAGTCCTCATTCAGACAAGCCTTCCATCTTCTAAATGAGCTGTTCTTGCTTTTGATCATTTCCCGAACAGCTCCTGTAAGCCACATTGGAGTCCTCTTGGACCTGGCAGTGCCCTTTTTCCTTTTGGGTATGCATTCCAATTGGGCCTCTGTTATTGTTTTTGTAAACAGCCTCCATGCCTCTTGGAGTGTTTGGACTCTTTCAATTTTCCCTTTCAGCTTCTTTTTTACTAGTTTCCTCATTTTTGGGAAATTTCCTTTTTGAAAATTTAAGGTCTCTGTGTTAGATTTTATCAGTGACTTGCGGTCTATGATCAAGTTAAACATAATTGAGTTGTGGTCACTGTTCCCTATTGGATCAGTCACATTAATATCTTGCACCAGATCCTGAGTATTACTCAGGATCAAGTCAAGGATTCTTGTACCTCTAGTTGGGTCTTCAACCATCTGTCCCAGGAAACAATCATTTAACATATCTAGGAACTTTATCTCTTTATCATGTCCTTTACAACATTCTCAAACTGCCAGTCTCCCTCAGGAGTTTGGGTCGGAGGCCGATAGTATATGCCTACTGTTAGACCATCGTTGTGGCCTGGTACTCTTACCCAGAGTTTCTAATGGTGACTCCAAATCACCTAGATATTCCAATTCATATGATTTTATCACTTCTTTGACATACAAGGCTACACTACCTCCCGTTTGCCCCTTCCTATCCTTCCTGTACACTCAATGTTAGGATTGGCCCACACCCGTTTAAACCCAGGAGGCAGAGGTAATAGTCAGCAGCCAGCTAACTTAGACCCAGAAGTGTGTTCTAGGGACCGATTTCAAGGGGAAATTGTGGAATGCTCCCCTACTCTGGTCATGAATACCCCCACACTGTCCCAGCATAGCACTCTGGACTCCTTTATTACTGATGACCACTATTCTTTAGAGTCGCCCTCCACTCTTAGTACACAAAGGAGGGACCCTCAGTTATCTTTATCATCCACAGCATTAGATTTTGATCGATCCCCTGCTCCTCCAGCTGACAAACAGGGCTTTGATTTGGGTTTACAATCCTCTCCCTCTAATCAATCCCTCACTTCAGTCAGATTGCCCTTCCTATGAGCCCCTGAGCCGGCTCAACCAAGCGTCCGACCCAAAAGGGAAACTAGACCGCCATCCTGGTTAAAGGATTTTGTTTTTACCTAGGGGGGAGGAATGTTATGTATGTTAACTGTGCTTGTAACTGTCAAGGTGATTCAAACTGCCATCTTCCCGAGCTTTCCTAGCTGTCAAACAGCGTCCCTGTTTGACAGCTACGAAATCTCACCAGACAGCGTAGTCTCGCGAGATTTCGAGTGGCGCGCAAATTAGAATCTGACAGGAGTGGAATGTATCTTTCTTATGCAAATAAGTGGATCAAAATGTGTGCACACTTTGTTAGCCAATGGGCTTTGTTTATTGTTGTTACTGTTACTGTTTGTACTGTATAAAAGTCCGAGTTTTGCCCCATCCAAACTGTGTTCAAACCCCACTAATAAATAGCTGAATTTCACTACTTCATACGAGTCGTCTTCTTTCCTTGAACACCAAAGTTATCTGGTTGGATTTGCTGACCAAGGTAGACATAATCAGCTACTTCTTCAATCTCGGTTCCATTTATGGTGATGGAACCCTGAGTACAATGGCTGTTTCTCATCTATTTTGTTTTTGTTAAATTCATCTCCAACCTGACATGTTTAGAAGTGTTCACCAACTGCTGGATGATATATTGTAGGTTATCAGGGCTGTTCGCAAAAAGGATGCAGTCATCAGCAAACAGAACATGGGTCAATCTTTCTCCATCAATCTTAATACCACCTCTAAATTTGATTTTACAAAAGAAACTTTCCAAAGTTATCGCAAAAAGCTTCAGCGATATTGTGTCTCCTTGACAAACACCTTTATTGATTGTAATATGATATATTTCAGATAGCAGTTTTATATCAGTAGTGCATCCCGTATTGATGCTTCTTAGAACACATATGCTGGATTTATCCCAGCTTCATGTAGAACATTGAGAGTAGCATTTGTCTCTACTGAGTCAGATGCCTTTCAGTAATCAACAAATACAAGGCATACTGGCACTCCATATTCTCTGCATTTCTCTAGTAGTTGTCTGACTGCATGGATGTGGTCAAGAGTGAAATAGCCTCTTCTAAAGCTCACTTGTTTTCTGCTGAATTCTACGCCTTTGAATAGTCTTTGCAGAAGAATTCTAGTAAACAATGTATAAAGTTGAGAAAGGAGGGTAAGTGGACGATAATTTCCCAGGTCTTCTGTTGTGACGTAAGCCTGGGCTTTGTATTTGAATTGTTTTGATCTTTATGGTATTTATTGTATTTTCTGATATTGTGTGGACTATGCTGTTTTACTGGATTTTGTATTGATGTGTATTTGTCTATTTTCTGTGCTGACATTCATTGTATCACTTTTTGTGTTGTTTGAACCGCTTTGAGTCGCCTTCAGGCTGAGAAAATGCGGTATACAAATAAAAGTGAAATGAAATTAAATTAAATGAGAGAGACCAAGACAAGAGATAGCAAATGTATGCTGATATAATTTTCTGATATAATTTTCTGATCCAGATGGTTTCTGTGTAGCTCAGTATATGTGCAACCTACTGGTGGTGTAGACTGCTTGCCATCTTTTCTTTAGAAAAGTAGCGCAGAGATGTAGTGGGGTTCCTTTGCTGACAAAAACCATGAGCCTGAGATGACATTGTAACAGAAGTAGGAGCAAAGCAATGAAGGAGCAAAGACAGGAAGGACAGAAGGGATGGGAAAGAAGAGTAGAGTAGGCAAAGGAAGCAATGTGCAGGATTGGGCAGAATGAGACCTGAAGCTACATGCTGGCCCCCAAAACTGGAAGCCTCCAGGAACAGCAATTCACATTTCAATAGGACAAAGCAACTCTCCCTCATTTCTTTAGCATACACAAATCCCTGCTTTTTCAAGAGTAGAAACAGGTTTCCAGCTACAAGTAAGACAAGGCTGCATTTTGTCACCCTGCTTATTCAACTTATACACAGAGCACATAATGTGCAATGCAGGGATGGAGGAATCACAATATGGAATCAAAATTCCTGGGAGAAACATCAACAATTTGAGATACTGTATGCAGATGATACCACCCTAATGGCAGAACGTGAGGAAGGCCTAAAGAAGCTCCTGATTTGGTTGAAAGAAGAGAGTGCAAAAGCTGGCCTGAGACTCAATATCAAGAAAACCAAGATAATGGCAACAGGCCGTATCAGTCCCTAGGAAATAGATGGGGAAGAAGTAGAAACAGTGACAGATTTTACTTTCTTAGGATCCAAGATAACTGTAGATGGAGATTGCAGCCATGAAATAAAAAGGCGAATGATTCTTGGGAGACAAGCTATGAGAAACCTGGGGAACATAGTGAAAAGTAGAGACATCACTTTGCAAAGAAAAATTTGCATAGTCAAAGCAATGGTATTCCCGGTGGTAATGTATGGTTGAGAGAGCTGGACCATTAGGAAAGCTGAGCGCAGAAGAATAGATGCCTCTGAGATGTGGTGTTGGAGGAGAGTTTTGAGAGTACCCAGGACAGTGAGGAGAACAAATAGGTTGATCTTAGAAGAAATCAACCCTGCCTGCTCCTTATAATGTCAAATAGTAAATATGAAGCTAAAATATTTTGGACATCAAATGAAAAGAGAGGATTCACTTGAGAAAGCCTTGATGCTAGGAAAGGTGAAGCAAAAGAAGAATTGGGTGACAGAGAATGAGATGGCTAGATGGTATTATTGACACAGTGGGTACAAAACTGGGCAGGTTGAGGAGGATGGTAGAGGATGGGGTGCCTGGTGTGCAGTGGTCAACTGGGTCACAAAAGATCAGACTCGATTGTGCAACTGAACAACAATAAGCTGACATCCACTCAATATTGGGCCATATCAACAGGATTTCCTCTTGCCAACATAAGGTTATCCTAAACACATGTTGAGAGGCATCATGTGCATTGTATCATGTGGGCAATAGTTTTTTCTTCTCTGCATTCACACAGGCTACCATCTACAGGGGAACCCCACTTTCTCAGATTAGCCCTTCATCTTCCTACCACTGCATGCAGTCTGTTTAAAGCTTTCCACACAGGCCATGGCTGTTCTTGGCCATGCGGTACAGAATTGTGTGGTTGTTGTGTTCCTAATACTATGCCGTTGCAACAATGTAACAACCGTCAACTGTAACACTGTAACCTTCTGTAATAGGACGCGAGCTAGTAACCACTAGGTGGCAGTAGCGAGCGTCCAGCTCATATGGTTCCAATTACGCAATAACTCCAGCGCGGGAAGATTCCCGCCACTACCTCACCTGGACAAGAAGGGCGTGACCAGGGATGTCGTCACGCGGGCGGTAGCCAATGGGCTATCGTGGAGCCACATTCAAATGTATAGCCACTGTATATATTGAGCTGTTCGTCCACCATTACCACATGTTCCCCCGGACCACCATGCAATAAGGATGTGTTAAGCCAATCCTTCGGCTGTTTCTGTGTCTTGGTTCTCATACACTAAATTGGCAACGAGGATGGGATAATGGATCCCCACGAGATCAAGACACATGCCGGTTTCGACATCAACAAGCCGGAAGACTGAGAGCTCTTCGAAATGGACTTCCAAGATGCGCTGGTGGTGCATCGAGGGGAAGAAAAGGGCAATCCTCACCCGGATGCTTGGGAATGCCGCCAAAAGAGTATTGGTGGACCTGGTGTCACCGAAGAAGGTGAGCGAGCTGTCGGTCAAACAGCTCCTGAAAGCGATGCGCGACCATTTCCAGCCCTCGGTTTCGATGTTTTCGGCTCGAGACGCGTTCTGGAAGAGAGTTCAAGCACCTGGTTTTTCCATCGCCGCCTTTGCAGCGGCCCTGCGGTTGGCCACCGGCCCATGCAAGTGGGAAAATCTGGAAATCGCCCTCAGGGACCGCATGCTGTGTGGCCTGTGGGACGAGGAGGTTCAGCGAAAGTTGATGAACCAGGAGCCACCCCCGACGCTGCGCGAGGTCGTGAAGGCGGCGCAGGCCGCGGAAGCCACGAGGGCCGGAGTCAAGGGGTTCAGAGAAAGGCCTCCACAGCCCGACAAGGCAGCGGGCTCGGTGCATGCGGCCAGACGAACGCCAAAATCTTCCACGGAGAGCAGCGGCGACGAGGACGTCCGGAAGGTTCGGAAGGAAGGCCGACGCTGCGACGGCTGTGGAGCGGCCCACGACCGCATCAAGTGCCCGTTCCGGAAGGCCGAGTGCCACAACTGTGGACGCCGGGGGCACATCGCCAAGGTCTGCAGAAGCGGCGCAAGGACCAGAAAAGCTCGTCAGACCGCTCGCCGAAGACCAAGGAGGGCGCCCGGCCCGCGAGGAAGCAGGACGGCGTGGGCCGCATCTCCGACGACAGCAGCGACGACGCCCCTGTGTACAGCGTGTCCTTGGGACACCCCCGTTACTTTGTTGAGGTACTGGTGCAAGGGGCCCCTGTTAGAATGGAGATAGACTCGGGTTCCTCCTACTCAATCATGTCCCAGCGGGAGTTCTTAGGAATTTCCCCCCACGTGCGCCCTAAGCTCAAAGCGTTGAGGTCCACGCTGCGGGACGTACAGGGAAATAGCATTCCGGTGTTGGGGGTTGGAAAATTCAAGGTCCAATATAAGCAACACGCTGCGGAACTTCCCCTGGTTGTGCTCAAGGGGGGTAGTTGCAGCCTCCTCGGGACTCAATGGTTTAAGCCCCTGGGTTTGTTCATTGGGGGGGGGTGCATGCCGTTGGGACTGACCCAATACAAGAGGTGTGTGACGCGCACCCCGAAGTTTTCAAGAAAGGACTCGGAAAATTCAAAGGACCCCCAGTAGCATTCGACCTGGACCCGGAGGTCCGCCCAATAAGATTCAAGCCGCGCAGAGTGCCTTTCGCACTAAAGGACAAGATAGAGGCGGAACTGGACAAATTGGTGGGCCAGGGGATTCTTGTTCCTGTTGATTCCGCGGAGTGGGAAACTCCGATTGTAACTGCGCTAAAGGCCAACGGGGAGGTTCGCATATGCGCTGATTACAAGTGCACCATTAACAAGGCGATCCGCCCAAATGCGTATCCGGTGCCGGTAGTCAGCCACCTGTTGGCCAGGTTACATGGGGGAAGTGTTTCGCAAAACTTGACCTGGCGCAAGCCTATCAGCAACTCTCAGTAACCCCAGCTGCAGCTGCTGCGCAAACGATAGTCACTCATAAGGGGGCGTTCCAGGTGACGCGCCTACAGTTCGGCGTGAACTCGGCGCCGGGTATTTTCCAGTCACTCGTGGAACGCCTCTTAAAGGGGCTGGAGGGGGTCTTGCCATACTTTGATGACGTATTGATAACGGGGGGGAGTGAGGCAGAGTTGGCTGAAAGGCTGGACAAAGTGCTAGCGGTGTTTGAAAAGGCGGGGTTGAGGTTGTGAAAAGACAAATGCGTTTTCTTCGCAAACGAGGTTGAGTTCTTGGGTTTCCGGGTAACCCCTGCGGGAATCAAACCCTCCAAATCAAAGGTAGCCACCATTCAAAATGCCCCTCGCCCCACCTCCAAGCCCGAATTGCAGTCGTTCTTAGGGCTATTAAACAGCTACCACTCTTTCCTGCCTCGGAAGGCATCGGTAGCAGAGCCGCTTCACAAGCTTCTCAAGAAGGACGAGGCGTGGAAGTGGGGCGAGAGCCAGGAGAGGGCATTCATTGAACTGAAACAACTCCTAGCGTCTGACGCCATTCTCACCCACTTTGACCCCAAGAGACCGGTGGTCCTGATATGTGATGCATCCCCAGTGGGGGTGGGGGCGGTGCTGTGCCACGTGTTGGAAAACGGGAGAGAGGCCCCGGTAGCATTCTACTCCAGATCCCTGTCCCAGGCGGAGCGGAACTACGCCCAGACAGACAGGGAAGCGCTGGCAATAATCGCGGGGACTAAGAAGTTCCACAATTTCCTCTATGGCCGTCCCTTCACCATAGTGACCGACCACAAGCCCCTGCTAGGTATTTTCACTGCAGACAAGCCCACACCTCAGATCCTGTCCCCTAGGATGTTACGGTGGGCCATCTTCTTAAACGCGTATCAGCATGCGTTGGTGTACCGCCCAGGGAAGGAAATAAGCCACGCGGACGCCCTGTCGAGGTCTCCCCTCCCCCACACCAACGGCATCGTGGGCGAGGAAGAACAAGACCGCCAAGTGCTCCTGATTGAGGTCTTGGATTCGCCCCCCATTGTACCAGCAGACATCGCCAAGGCGACCGGAAAGGACAAAACGCTAGCTCTAGTCAGCTCCTGGGTGCAGAAAGGGTGGCCAGCGTCCTCCCCGGCGGCAGAGTTCGCCCCGTTTTTCAGGAAGAGGCTAGAGTTGTCCATAGAGAGGGGGTGCCTTCTGTGGGGCCAGCGGGTGGTAGTCCCCGAATCCCTGAGGCCTAGGGTGCTCAAACTGCTGCACGTCAGCCACCCTGGAATTGTCCGCTCCAAGGCTCTGGCCAGGAGCTACTTCTGGTGGCCCCAATTAGACGCAGACATCGAGCACATGGTGGGCACTTGCGAGAGCTGCCAATGCTCCCGACCCGAAGAAGCGCGTCTGCCGCACAGGGAATGGGACACGGCAAAGGGGCCGTGGTCCCGTGTGCACATTGATTTTGCGGGCCCATTTAGAGGGACACTTTTTCTCCTCGTGGTGGATGCTTACTCCAAGTGGTTGGAGGTAATCCCAGTTACGAGCACCTCCTCAGCAACGACAGTAAAGCACTTGCGTAGGGTCTTTAGCATGTTTGGTATACCCGACACCCTTATTAGCGATAGCGCTAGTTGTTTCACGTCCGCTGAGTTCAGGGCATTCACCGAGATCAACGCCATTCGGCACATCACCTCCGCCCCTTTCCACCCGGCAACAAACGGCCAGGTAGAGCACCTCGTGCGCACCAACAAAGATGCGCTGAGGCGCATGGGCCCCGGGGATCTTAACCTGCAAGTGTGTCAGTTCTTGCTGGGCTACAGGCTGACCCTCCTAGCTTCCGGGTACTCGCCCGCTGAGCTCTTAATGCGTAGGAAGCTGACTACGATTCTGACCAGGCTAGACCCAACGAGGGTGGAGGACACTGGGAGGAACATAGGGTTAGCGGACACAAAGAGTTTCGAAGTAGGCGCCCCGGTGCATTGCAGGAACTAGGCTAGCGTGGGGCCAGCATGGGTCCCGGGCGTCATCGTTGGCCAGACGGGTCCCGTGTCGTATTGTGTAGAGACCAGTGCGGGTCTACTCTGGAGATGGCACGCAGATCAACTCCGGCGCCGGGTTCCGGGCAGCCAAAGCGCGGATGGCGCGCAGAAGGATTCAACGTTAGGGTTCTCCCCCACCCGTTCAGCCCAAGGGGGAGGAGAAGGGGGCCAGTGGTCCCCACCAAGGGGGGAGGGGAAGGAGTCTGTCATAGATAGCCTGAGGGATGTCCCCAATGACCCAGTAGATGATTTTGAGTTTCAGTTACAAAACCGGGGGGGTTTCGGAGTGGTCCCCCACCCATCCAAGCGAGAAGCGGGGTTTTTTGTTAGCCCCCAGTGCCCCCGGTTTTTCCACAATGGAGTTTGTCCCTTCCCCAAAAGCCGCAGAACCGCAGCAAGTCACTAACGAGTCTCCCTCTCCCGTTGCAGGACAAGAGACCAGGGGACAGAGAAGCAGTAGCGCCCCTGGGACAAGCCAGCCAGCAGAACGCCCAAAACGCGCTTGCAATAAGCCATATTGGATGAGAGACTTCGTCTCATCCTAGGGGGGAGGGATGTTGTGTTCCTAATACTATGCCGTTGCAACAATGTAACAACCATCAACTGTAACACTGTAACCTTCTGTAATAGGACGCGAGCTAGTAACCACTAGGTGGCAGTAGCGAGCGTCCAGCTCATATGGTTCCAATTACGCAATAACTCCAGCGCGGGAAGATTCCCGCCACTACCTCACCTGGACAAGAAGGGCGTGACCAGGGATGTCGTCACGCGGGCGGTAGCCAATGGGCTATCGTGGAGCCACATTCAAATGTATAGCCACTGTATATATTGAGCTGTTCGTCCACCATTACCACATGTTCCCCCGGATCACCATGCAATAAAGATGTTAAGCCAATCCTTCGGCTGTTTCTGTGTCTTGGTTCTCATACACTAAAGTGGTTCTGCCCAGTTATCTGGTAGTTCTCTGCTTGCCTTCCAAAGTTCTAGGGTGGTCTGTGGGGGCTGGTTGTTCGGGATGGGGGGGGGACACAGAAGTTATGAGGAAACTGTGCCTTGATTTCGGTCTCTACTTTGGTGGTTGATGATCAAATAGCAGGCATGTGTCTGAGGATCTTGCTTTGACCTACTCTTTCTAACCAGCACTTTCTTGGTAAAATTTTGGTGGAGGGATGCCAGCAAAGTAATGCATTTTTTGTATTGGGGTTGGTTTTATGCATCCTGTGACCAATCTCACTGTTTCATTTAGGGGAACATCCACCTGCTTTGCATGTTTTGAACTATACTGTACCACAATGGACTAGCATACTCTTCTACAGAGTAACATAAAGTTAGCACAGATGTCCTTAATGTGTGTGGTTGGGCACCCCAACTTGTGCCTGTTATTTCCCTCAAAATATTGTTCCTGGCAAAAACCTTCTGTTTGGTATTTAGGCAGTGGGTTGTGAAGGTAAGAGTTCGATCCAGGGTAACCCCAACTAATAATAGACAAATTGAATCAAGAGCTGAATAGTAAATCAACACAGATGAGCTATTGGGTCTACTGTATTGGGACTAGCACTGGGAAATGGGCCCCTCTTTTTGAAAGCAATGCCTCTCCAGGAGGCAGTTCACAGAAGAAATTACAGTAACAAAATAAAGATGAAGTTAATTAAAACATAAAAGTTTGGACTTAGCCACAACACATGGAATATGGGGATGTATTTCATGTTTTAAACACTGGAATATGGATCTGCATTTGGTCAACAAGGAATCTAGAATTGTAAGGTCTTAAAGCGACTCTTGCACCACACAGTTGCTGTTTGTCATACACTGTTGGAATAAAAACTGCATCTACCAATATTCCTTCCTTGTGCAACTATTCATTGTATTTCATCTGCTTTTTTTGGCATGCCAGGAAGATCCAAACAAAGCAGCTATTGATTTATGAAGTTGTTCTTTGCCTGTTTTCTTTTGCATTTTGTCAAACATCAGCCCAGGATTAACTAGCTGCCTCCTCTTTCTGGCTAGCAAGTGAGTGGATGGGTAGGTGCCATTACTGCCTTCCTCCTTTTCCTCTCTTTAGCAGGGAAGGTATAGCAAAAGTAAAGGCTTCCCTTGCTCGAAAGCCAGTTGTATCCGACTCTAGGGTTCAGTGCTCATATCTGTTTCAAAACCAAAGAGCCAGCGCTGTCTGCTTCTGCAGATGTTTTTGTGGTCATATGGCAGGCATGACTAGACACTGGAGCGCACGGAGGGCTGTTTACCTTCCCACTGAAGTGGTCCCTATTTGTCTACTTGCAATTTTTTGCTTCCGAACCGCTAGGTTGGCAGGAGCTGTGACAAAGATGGGAGTTCATTCTGTCCTGCAGTACTCGGAAATTAAACTGCTGACCTCCAGCCTTCCAGTGAGTGTCTTAGCCACTTGAGCCACTGCAGTCCCATAGGGAAGAGATACTGCCACATTTTTGTCTTACTTTCGAGATGGTGGGATAAGAGTTTGCCGGGACCCCCACAATGTGAAGAGAGGGAAGTGTACAATTTGTACAGCAATTTGAGTTCTACAGCAAGGGTTGGAAAGTTTATATTTCCAGATAACAAGTTCCAAAATCCTCTAGCCCCATGGTCCCCTACGTGAGGCACATGCCCCACAGGAGGGGCAATTTGATTTGTAAGGGGGGGGGGGTTAGAGAATGAATGATTTCTTAGTGATTTCTTCCTCATTACTTCAACTGTCCTTTATTCTTTTTTTCTCTCTAATGGATGTCCTGTTCTTTGCAAACTTGTTTAGACCAAGCCAATTGCCTTTTAAGCTTCCTTCATGTGAAAAGGAGTTCTCTTTTTGAACAAAAAGAATTATATGTTATAGTGGGGTTGGGGGTGCATCAGAATTTTAGAGATGCTTAGGTGGGGCATGGCCACGCACAATTTTTTTTGGAAATGACTGCTGTTGTGTTTGGAATATTGTGCCTTTAAGTAATGTAACACTCGAATGAGTGGATATAACAATCACCAGCTGTAACACTGTAACCTTCTGTATTAGGACGCGAGCTAGTGACCACTAGGAGCAATAGTGAGCACCCGGCTCACATGGTTCCAATTCCCCAAATACCTACAGCGCGGGAAGATTCCCGCCACCACCTCACCTGGACAAGAAGGGTGTGACGGGGAGTGACATCACGCAGACAGTAGCCAATGGGCTATCGAGGAGCCACATTCAAATGTATAGCCACAGTATATATTGAGCTGTTCATCCGCCATTACCACATGTTCCCCCGGACCATCATGCAATAAAGATCTGTTAAGCCAACCTTTCGGCTGTTTCTATTGTCTTGGTTCTCATATACTAAATTGGCGACGAAGGTGGGATAATGGATCCCCACAGAATCAAGACAACGCAGGCCAGTTTCAACATCAACAAACCGGAAGAATGGGAACTGTTCGAGATGGACTTCCAAAGTGCACTGATGGTGTCCGACATCTCAGACGAGGGGAAGAAGAGGGCCATTCTCATCAGGATGCTCGGGTTCCCCGCCATGAAGGTATTGGTGGACCTGGTGTCTCCGAAGAAGGTGAACGAAGTGCCGGTCAAGCAGCTCCTGAAAGCGATGCGCGACCACTTCCAGCCCTCGGTCTCAATGTTTTCGGCTCGGGACGCGTTCTGGAACAGAGTCCAGGCGCCTGGTGAGTCCATGGCTGCCTTTGCAGCGGCCCTCCGTTTGGCCGCGGGCCCATGCAAGTGGGAGAACCTGGAAATCACCCTCAGGGACCGCATGCTGTGCGGCCTGTGGGACGAAGAGGTCCAGCGAAAGCTGATGAACAAGGAGCCGCCCCCGACGCTGCAAGAGGTCGTGAAGGAGGCGCAGGCGGTGGAAGCCACGAGGGCCGGGGTTAAGGGGCTCAGAGCAAGGCCCCCACAACCCAACAAGGCAGCGGGCTCGGTGCAAGCAGCCAGGCGGGCACCACACTCCTCCACAGAGAGCAGCAAGGATGAGGACATCCGGAAGGTGCGGAAGGATGGCCGGCATTGCGATGGCTGCGGGGCACCCCATGACCGCATCAAGTGCCCGTTCAGGAAGGCCGAGTGCCACAACTGCGGGCGCCGAGGCCACATAGCCAAGGTTTGCAGACAGCAGCGCAGAGACCAGAAATGCTCAACAGACCACTCACCGAAGAACCAGGAAGGCGTCCGGCCCTCGAGGAAGCAGGACGGCGTGGGCCGCATCTCCGACGACAGCGACGACGACACGGCAGTCCACAGCGTGTCCTTAGGACACCCATGTTATTTTCTAGAGGTACTGGTGCAAGGGGTCCCCATTAAGATGGAGATAGACTCAGGTTCCTCATATTCCATCATTTCCCAGAGGGAGTTTTTGGGAATTTCCCCCAACGTGCGGCCCAAGCTCAAAGCACTGAGGTCTACGCTGCGGGACGTGCAGGGAAATAGCATTCCGGTGTTGGGGGTTGGAAAATTCAAGGTCCAATACAAGCAACACGCCGCGGAACTTCCCCTGGTTGTTCTCAAAGGGGGGAGTTGTTGCCTCCTCGGGACTCAATGGTTTAAGCCCCTGGGTTTGTTCATTGGGGGGGTGCATGCCGTTGGGACTGACCCAATACAGGAGGTGTGTAACGCGCATCCCGAAGTGTTCAAGAAGGGACTCGGAAAATTCAAGGGGCCCCCAGTCGCGTTCAACCTGGACCCGGAGGTCCGCCCAATAAGACTCAAACCGCGCAGAGTGCCTTTTGCACTTAAGGACAAGATAGAGGCGGAACTGGACAAATTGGTGGGCCAGGGGATCCTTGTTCCTGTTGATTCCGCGGAGTGGGAAACTCCGATTGTAACTGCGCTTAAGGCCAACAGGGAGGTTCGAATATGCACTGATTACAAGTGTACCATTAATAAGGCGATATGCCCAAATGCGTATCCGGTGCCGGTAGTCAGCCACCTGTTGGCCAGGTTACATGGGGGAAAGTGTTTTGCAAAGCTTGACCTGGTGCAGGCTTACCAGCAGCTCTCGGTAACCCCAGCTGCAGCTGCTGCGCAGACGATAGTCACTCATAAGGGGGCGTTCCAGGTGACGCACCTGCAGTTTGGCATGAACTCGGCGCCAGGCATCTTCCAATCACTAGTGGAACGTCTCTTAAAGGGTCTGGAGGGGGTCTTGCCATATTTTGACGACGTATTGATAACGGGGGGGGGGAGTGAGTCAGAATTGGCTGAGAGGCTAGACAAAGTACTGACGGTATTTGAAAAGGCGGGGTTGAGGTTGCGGAAAGACAAATGTGTCTTCTTCGCAAAAGAGGTTGAGTTCCTAGGTTTCCGGGTAACCCCTGTAGGCATTAAACCCTCCGAATCAAAGGTGGCCGCCGTTCAAAATGCTCCTCGCCCCACCTCCAAGCCCGAATTGCAGTCGTTCCTGGGGCTCTTAAACTTCTACCATTCCTTCCTGCCTAGGAAGGCGTCGGTAGCAGAGCCGCTTCATAAGTTACTAAAAAAGGACGAGGCGTGGCGATGGTGCGAGAGCCAGGAGAGGGCATTCAATGAGCTGAAACAACTCTTATCCTCAGACGCCATATTAACCCATTTTGACCCCAAGAAACCAGTGGTTCTGGTATGTGATGCATCTCCAGTGGGGGTGGGGGCAGTCCTGTGCCACGTGTTGGAAAACGGGCGGGAGGCCCCGGTGGCGTTCTACTCCAGGTCCCTGTCTAAGGCAGAGCGTAACTACGCACAGACAGACAGGGAGGCATTAGCGATAATTGCTGGGATGAAGAAGTTCCACGAATTCCTCTACAGCTGCCCCTTTACCATCGTGACTGACCACAAGCCCCTGCTAGGCATTTTTACCGCAGACAAGCCCACGCCATAGATTCTGTCCCCTAGGATGCTCAGGTGGGCCATTTTTTTAAACGTGTACCAAAACGCACTGGTGTATCGCCCTGGAAAGGACATAAGCCACGCGGACGCCCTGTCGAGCTCACCCCTCCCCCACATGGGCAGCCACGAGGTGGAACAAGACCACCAAGTGCTCATGATAGAGGTCCTAGATTCACCCCCATAGTGCCCACAGAAATCGCCAAGGCGACGGGCAGGGACAAGACGTTGGCCCTGGTTAGTTCATGAGTGCAGAAAGGGTGGCCAACGTCCTCCCCGGCGGCGGAATTTGCCCCATTTTTTAGGAAAAAGTTAGAACTCTCCATGGAGAGGGGTTGCCTCCTGTGGGGCCAGCGAGTAGTCGTCCCTGAGTCCCTGAGAGCACAGGTGCTTAAGCTGCTGAACGTCAGCCACCCTGGAATTGTCCGCTCCAAGGCACTGGCCAGGAGCTACTTCTGGTGGCCCCAGTTGGACGCCGATATCGAGCACATGGTGGGCACTTGCGAGAGTTGCCAAAGCTCCCGGCCTGAAGAGGCCCGACTTCCGCACAGGTAATGGGATGCGGCAAAGGGGCCGTGGTCCCGCGTGCACATTGACTTCACGGGCCCCTTCAGAGGATCGCCTTTTCTCCTTATAGTGGATGCCTATTCCAAGTGGTTAGAGGTTATCCCAGTTGCGAACACCTCCTCGGCCGCAACCATTAAACAATTGCGCAAGGTGTTCAGTTCGTTCGGTATACCCGACACGCTTGTTAGCGATAACGCTAGTTGCTTCACGTCCGCCGAATTCATGGCATTCATTGACATCAACGCCATCCAGCACATCACCTCCACGCCTTTCCACCCAGTGACGAATGGCCAGGTGGAACGCCTCGTGCGTACCACCAAAGACGCGCTGAGGCGCATGGGCCCCGGGGATTTAAACCTGCAGTTGTGCCAGTTTTTCTGGGATATAGGGTAACCCCCCTAGCGTCAGGATACTCGCCCACAGAGCTCCTAATGCGCAGAAAACTGACTACGGTACTGATCAGGCTAGACCCTACGAGGGTGGAAGACACTGGGAGGAACATCGGGTTAGCGGGCACGAAGAGTTTCGAAATAGGCGCCCCGGTCCATTGCAGAAACTACGCTAGCGCAGGGCCAGCCTGGGTTACGGGAGTAGTCATTGGGCAAATGGGTCCCGTGTCGTACTGCGTAGAGACCAGCACAGGTCTACTCTGGAGGCGGAACGCGGACCAACTCTGGCGCCGGGTCTCCGGAAACCAGAGCGCGGACAGCGCGGAACAGGATTCAACGTTAGGGTTCTCCCCCACCCGTTCAGCCCAAGGGGGAGGAGAGGGGGGCCAGTGGTCCCCACCAAGGGGGGAAGGGAATAAGTTTGTCCCCATAGATATCCTGCGGGATACCCCCGCAGACACCCCAGAAGATGATTTTGAGTTTGAGTTACAAAACCGGGGGGGTTCGGAGTGGTCCCCCACCCATCCAGGCGAGAAGCGGGGTTTTTTGTTAGCCCCCAATGCCCCCGGTTTTCCCACAATGGAGTTTACCCCTACCCCGAAAACTGCAGAACCTCGGCGGGTCGCTAACGAGTCTCCCTCTTCCATTGCAGGACAAGAGACCAGGGAACACAGAAGTGATAGCGCCCCCGGGACAAGCCAGCCAGCCTTGTGCCCGAAACGCACTTGCAATAAACCATATTGGATGAGAGACTTCGTCTCATCCTAGGGGGGAGGGATGTTGTGTTTGGAATATTGTGCCTTTAAGTAATGTAACACTCGAATGAGTGGATATAACAATCACCAGCTGTAACACTGTAACCTTCTATATTAGGACGCGAGCTAGTGACCACTAGGGGCAATAGTGAGCATCCAGCTCACATGGTTCCAATTCCCCAAATACCTACAGCGCAGGAAGATTCCCGCCACCACCTCACCTGGACAAGAAGGGCATGACGGGGAGTGACGTCACGCAGACAGTAGCCAATGGGCTATCGAGGAGCCACATTCAAATGTATAGCCACAGTATATATTGAGCTGTTCATCCGCCATTACCACATGTTCCCCCGGACCATCATGCAATAAAGATGTGTTAAGCCAACCTTTCGGCTGTTTCTATTGTCTTGGTTCTCATATACTAAAACTGCTCTAGCCAGTAGAAATGATAGTAGGCTTTCACGTTCATGTCCTGAGGAACTAACACATGGAACTCTTTGCTGCATTTAATGTTTGGTGAAATTATTTTTGGACCACACCCATCTCATCCTAAATTAGTTGTAGAACAATAGTGCTGACAGTGATTATATTACATTTCCATGGTCTCTTCTCCATTGCAGCCACTCCCCTTTTGTGAATGAGATTGAATTACTGTATATACTCGAGTATAAACTGACCGGAATATAAGCCGAGGTACCTAATTCTGACCCAAAAACCGAGGAAAATAGATTGAACTGAGCATAAGCTGTGGGTGGGAAATGCAGCTGCTGCTACTGAGTTTCTATGATCAAAATACATGAAAATATGGTAAAATTAATTAAATTGTTGGCATTTCTCAATCCGGCATGGTTCTGGGACTCTTGTGATCATTGACCTGAGTATAAGCTGAGTCCCCTTTTGGGGCCTCTTTTTTGGGACTAAAAAGCTCAGCTTATACTTGAGTATATACAGTAAATGTGTAAGTCTCTTTCTAGAGAAACAACACTTCATTTATCTCTAGGAAAACAGAGTTAATGAGACCATAACTAGACCTTGACTGCTCTAGGAGTTCTATAAAAAACCAAGCTTTTTCAAGCATGGTCTATGATTATCCAGTTATTTATGTCAGTTCCTCTGTACTTGAATTTGATGGCTTACCAAGGTAGCCTCAAGCTACAGACCCATTCCTCACTCTGTTCTCTTTTTCCAACTATTTAACCTCCAACCAGAGCACATTCACCATTAAATGAGTTTTGATTGATTTATAGCCCCTGCTTGTCAAATTCCCATCCTAATGAAAAGGCTTCTACATCTGGTAAATATAAAAGTAAGCTTCAACCATACCTTTTATTTCAAGAAAGTAAAACCAATAGAAAATATAAATAACAATTAGGAGCCACCCCTCTTCAGTTCTTTCTGAATCATACTTACATTATGCTGTTTAATTAGCTTCCTGGGAGATATTTGCTTCCTTTGAATGTTATCCTGTAATGAAGTTATCACCTCAATAAATTCCAAGTTGTCAGGTCTCTGAGAAAGGAACATTGCTCCTATCCATCTGCTCTCTTGTCTCTCCTCTCCTCAGAACAATTCCAGCACTAACTATTTGAATGTCTCCAAAGCCCAAGTATGTTTGCAGTTCTCCTCAGGAATTCAGAAGCATGTGAATTCAATCGCTATAAAACAAGAACTTATACAAGCTAACTATGCACATGCAGTATATGAGATTGTAGGAAGCTGCCCCATTCTAAGAATAAGATTGTCAGGTTTCAGGATGTTGGCTGACTCAAGAAAGTGCTATCCTTCCCCAAGTCTTGAAAGGGGAAAGAGAACTCTCAGGATAATACATACTGAAGGAAGATAATGTTTGCTTTGTGTGAAAGAGGTGACCTTAAAATATGGGGATCCATCCGTTCTCATTTCTTACTGGCAGCAGAGCTCAGTGGCTGAGAAGAAAAGAACTTTCACACCAGCACACCATTGCCACCCCAAAAAAGCCAAGGGTGAAGTGAAGGGATTGTTGCTGTTGTTCAGTCACATAGCCAAATCTGACTCTTTGTGACCCCATGGACCATCACACACCAGTCACCCCTGTCCTCCACCATCTTCCTCCACCCGCTCTGTCTGCACCCATTGCATCAACAATACCATCTAGCGATCTCATCCTCTGTCGCCCTTTCTTCTTCTACCTTCAACCTTTCCCAGCATCAAGGCTTTCTTGAGTGAATCCTCTCTTCTTGTTTGGTGTCCAAAGTACTTTAGCTTCATCTTCAATCTTTGACCTTCAAAGGAGCATTTAGGATTGATATCATTCAGGATCGACTATTTGTTCTCTTTGCTGTCAAGGGTACTCTCAAAATTCTCCTCTATCACCACATTTCAAAGGTGTCTATTCTTCTGCGCTCAGCTTGCCTAATGGTCCAGCTCTTGCAACCACACATCACTACTGGAAATACCATTGCTTTGACTATGCGGAATTTTGTTTGTAAGGTCATGTCTCTACTTTTAACGATGCTCCCCAGGATTGAGTAGGGAGCTGATGAGTGCATGCATTTGGGCCCATCATGCCACTTGGAACACACCAGTGTCATAGAGTCTGGCAAAACAACCACTCAAATGAACAGACACATCTCCCTAGTTAGCCTAGTTTTGCATGCATTCCCAGATTCCCCTCTTGCCCATTTCCACATGCAGTTATAAGCAGTTTTATTTATTTATTTATTTATTTATTTATTTATTTATTTATTTATTTGAGCTTATATCCCGCCTTCTTGCCCTAGGGCAACTCAGGGCAGCACACAATCACATAAAAATATTTTTAAAAACCCATAAAAACAGCAATAAAATACTCTTTAAAAACCATCCCATATCTAAAAAGACCCTCCCCTCCCCACACTCAGTAAGAGGGACATATAACTCTAACAGAGCCAACGAGCGGGAGACTTTCCCTGCCAGCCAGGTTTTCAACCCTTTCCTAAAAGGCAGTAATTCTGACTGTAGCCTTAATTCTGCCAGCAGGAGGTTCCCATTCTGCCTGCCCTGCCTCTGAGATCTCACAAAGCCTCATTTTAGTGTCTTGCACGGAAGACAAAGAAGGAGTCGCAGGAAGGACTAACACAGGTTTATTCATTGATGGTCAGCATGAACATGTGGCAATGGCGGAGGTACATCTCATTATATACAATAGCACAATACATTTGAATCTTGCTGCACGGTAGCTCATTGGCCGCTACCGGCATGACATCGCCAAGGTCACGCCTCTCTTCTGTAGTTCTTCTTCTGTAGTTCTTGATCATGCGGGGAAGTTCCCGCGGCTGTTCGTGATTTGGGGAATGTGAACCATGTGAGGTTGAACGCTCGCAGCTGCCCTCTATGGGCGGCTTGCTCGCGTTCCTTAACAGCTGAGATACATTGTGATTGTGGGCTGGTTACATTCATATATTTAAAGTAACATTGTACATGCATACATAACATCCCTCCCCCCTAGGATGGGACGAAGTCCCTCAACCATTGTGGCTTGCCGCATGTGCGCCTTGGGCGTGCGGCCGCTTGACTTAACACAGGGGAGCCGGTGGCTCCTGGTTCCGTTGAGTCCTGTCCTGCAATTGAAAGGGGGGACTCATTAGTGGCTCAGTATGGCGTCTGTGGTAACCTTGCATTGGGGGACGGGAATGGAATGAATAGTTGGGAAGTGAATCCCTGCCTACCGTTTGAGGAGTTTGGGGACCCCCCCAGTACAAATCTCGGGACTGACGAAGAGGCCCTCGTGGCCTCGCCACACCCCGCTGCCTGTCCGGGAGTTCTAGAGACTGTGGTGGGCGGACTCGCCCCTGTTGCCTGTCTTGGGGGTGTTGGTCTCCGGGAAGCTGGAGCTATGGTATACTCTAAAACAAAAGAGCTAGGGGGACTGGAAGTACCAGGGGCTGAACTGAAACCCCTCTTCTCACTAGGACGGGTGGGGGACCACTCCACTACACCCCCCTGGTACTGCAACTCAAAATCATTGTCAAACTGGTCCCTCTCTTTCAAAGTATCCTCCTCTGTGTCTCCTCCTTGGGTAATGCGGGTGGGGGAGGACCCTAATGCTGATTCCCCCTCATCGGTGACTCGCCTTCTGAGTTGGTCAGCGTGCCTTCTCCAGAGTAGACCTGAACTAGTCTCGACCCTGTAGGATACCGGCCCCGTTTGCTCAACAATTGTCCCTGGTACCCACGCTGGCCCCGAGGCCGCGTAGTTCCTGCAGTGAACCGGGTCCCCTACCGAAAAACTTTTAGAGCTCTCTCCCCCTATGCTTATATTTCTCCCTTCATCCTCCACCCTGGACGGATCCATCCGGTCAAAAAGTGTTACCGGACGCCTCCTCATGAGGAGTTCGGCTGGGGAAAAACCTGAAGCTAAGGGGGTTGTCCTGTAGCAGATGAGGAACTGGCACAGATGCAGGTTCAACTCACCGGGACCCATGCGCCGCAGTGCGTCTTTCGTTGTGCGCACTTGGCGCTCTACCTGACCGTTTGTGGCGGGGTGAAACGGGGCAGCGGTAATGTGCCTGATGGCGTTTCTCTCCATAAAAGTCTTGAACTCTGCCGACGTGAAGGTACTCGCATTATCGCTAACAAGGACGTCTGGCAGGCCGAAGCAGGCAAAAAGCTTGCGCAACTGTTTAATGGTTGCGGCAGAGGAAGTGCTGTTCATGGGGATTACCTCCAACCACTTTGAGTAGGAGTCGACTACCAGTAGGAACATGGACCCGCGAAAGGGGCCAGCGAAGTCGACATGAATCCGGGACCATGGCCCGCGGGCCGTATCCCATTCCCTATGGGGTAACCGGGACTCCTCGGGCCGAGAGCTCTGGCAGCTCTCACACGTGCTCACTAAGCGTTCTATGTCCCCATCTATCTGGGGCCACCAAAAGAAACTCCTGGCCAGAGCCTTGGAGCGCACGATCCCGGGGTGGCTGGTATGCAGTAGCCTCAGCACCTTGGCCCTCAGCTTCTCTGGGATAACTACCCGCTGGCCCCAGAGTAAGCAGCCCCTTTCCAGGGAAAGCTCTACTCTGCGCCTGAAAAATGGCTTGAACTGTTCCTCGGGGGGAGAAGTGGGCCACCCTTTCCTAACCCAGGAACTAACTTGGGCCAGCATCTTGTCGGCCGCCGTGGCCTTGGCGAGGTCGGCCGGGACAATTGGGGGTGAGTCGAGAGACTCAATCAGCAGGACTTGGTGTTCCTGCTCCACCTCGCATGCAGGGTCCCCTACACTAGGGAGGGGGGATCGGGACAGGGCGTCCGCATGTGAGATCTCCTTCCCTGGGCGATAGACCAGCTCATACTGGTAGGTGTTGAGGAAAATGGCCCAACGCAGCATCCTGGGGGATAATATTTGCGGGGTGGGTTTGCCGGTAGTGAAAATCCCCAAAAGCGGCTTGTGATCCGTCACCACCGTAAACTCGCGGCCGTATAGGAAATCGTGGAACTTCTTTGTTCCCGCGATTATGGCTAGGGCCTCCCTATCTGTTTGCGCGTAATTGCGCTCTGCCTTCGAGAGGGACCTTGAGTAGTACGCTACCGGGGCTTCCCTCCCGCTTTCCAACACGTGGCACAGGACCGCCCCCACCCCCACCGGGGACGCATCACAGACTAATACCACTGGCTTTTTTGGATCGAAGTGGGTCAGGACAGCATCCGAAGATAGGAGTGACTTGAGCTCCTTGAATGCCCTCTCCTGCTTGTCCCCCCACCGCCAAACCGTATCCTTCTTAAGTAACACGTGCAGTGGCTCCGCGACTGATGCCTTTCGAGGCAGGAAGGAGTGATAGAAATTTAGGAGCCCTAGAAATGACTGCAGCTCCGGTTTCGCGGTGGGGTGAGGGGCGTCCCTCACGGCCGCAACCTTGGACTCGGAGGGTTTGATTCCGTCCGGGGTTACCTTAAACCCTAGAAACTCTACCTCCCTCGCGAAGAATACACACTTGTCCCTCCTCAATCGAAGTCCTGCCCTCTCGAACACTGAGAGAACCCCATCTAGCCTCTTGGCTAACTCTAATTCGCTCCCCGCTGTTATCAACACGTCGTCGAAGTATGGGAGGACGCCTGGAAGCCCCTTTAAAAGGCGTTCCACGAGGGACTGAAAATTCCGGGGCCCGAATTCACGCCAAACTGAAGGCGCGTCACCTTAAACGCCCCCTTGTGCGTTACGATCGTTTGCGCGGCGGCAGCAGCCGGGGTTACAGAGAGCTGCTGGTACGCCTGGGCCAGATCTAGCTTGGCGAAACACCTCCCCCCATGTAGCGTGGCCAGCAAATGGCTGACCACGGGCACCGGGTATGCATTTGGCCGAATGGCCTTATTTATCGTACATTTATAGTCCGCACAAATCCTGACCTCCCCATTTGACTTGAGGGCTGTAACAATCGGCGTTTCCCACTCCGCCGAGTCAACTGGAACCAAAATCCCCTGCCCCACCAATTTGTCCAGTTCCACCTCAATCTTGTCCTTGAGGGCGAAGGGCACTCTCCTTGGCTTGAGGCGGATGGGCCGGATTTCTGGGTCCAGCTCAAAGGAAACCGGGGGCCCCTTGTATTTCCCGAGCCCCTTCTTGAAAACGTCCGGGTGTGCGTCGCACACGTCCCGCATTGGATCAGTCTCGATGGCTTTAATGCCGGACAGTTCGATCCCCAGGGCAGCAAACCACTGCGTTCCCAAAAGGCAGAACCTCCCCCCCTTGAGGACTACTAGGGGCAGTTTCTCGGAGTAGTTCTTGAACTTCACCTTGAAGTTCCCCACCCCCAACACCGGGATCCCATTTCCCTGCACGTCCCGTAGATTGGATCTCATGGCCCGCAGTTTGGGCCGCTTCTCTGGGGGAATGCGCATAAACTCTTTTTGGGACAGGATGGAGTAAGATGAACCCGAGTCTATCTCCATCCTCACTGGGACCCCCTGCAACAGTACCTCTACGAAGAACCGCCGGTGCTCCAGGCCCACGCGGTTCACGCCTTCCTCGCTGTAGCTGGCTGAGACTTTCCTGGTGCCGGTCGCCTTTCGTTGTTGCGTCTGGTGATGGCTGGAACTGCCCTTGTCCTCGACTCACCCGCGCCTGCATACTCGGGTGATGTGTCCTTTTCGGCCGCAGTTGTGACACTCGGCCTTTCGAAACGGGCACCTCGTGCGGTCGTGGGCCGCCCCACAACCGTCGCAGCGGCGGTCCTGCCGCTCATGGGTCTGCCGCTTCTCACCTCACTTCTTGATCCTCTGGACATCGTCGTCCTCGCTGGAGTAGGGGTCCGCTGTCGTGGACGACTCCTCGGACGACGTCGGTGTGCCGGCGGGCGGCTTGGGGGCCCGCCAGGCCGTCTTCGCTGATGTCCGCCGGGCCGCCTGTACTGGAGACTTAGCCCTCTCGGCCGTGGCCCCTCGGGACTTGAACAGTCTGACCCCGCTCCTGGCCTCCTCGGCTGCTTGGGCCTCCCGCAGTACCTCGTTGAACGTGAGGCGGTGGTCCCGAGTCATCAGTCTCCTCTGAAGCTCCTCGTCCCTCAACCCACACAGCATGCGGTCACGGAGGGCCTGGTCGAGGTCGTCCCATTGGCAATGCACCGCTGCAAGCCTGAGGGCCGCCACATAGGCGGACATGGATTCGCCCGGTCGCTGGTCTCGCCTGTGGAACACGACCCGGGCTGGGAAAATCGAGACAGGCGGCTGGAAATGCTCACGCAGTCTCTCCAGGATACGGTCGATGGGCACCTCGTCCACCTTCCAGGGGGCCACCAGGGTCATCAGGATCCGCAGCGTGTCCGGCCCCACCTGAGCCAGGAAGTGGGAGCGCATCTTCGCATCATCGTCGACGCCTGCAGCTTCCATGGCATGCCAAAACTGGCACTCGTAGAGCTCCTATTGTTCAGGCTCGCTGACATCGAACTGGTACGGCTTGACCTTGGGATGCGCCATCGATCCCACCTTCGTCGCCAATTTAGTGTCTTGCACGGAAGACAAAGAAGGAGTCGCAGGAAGGACTAACACAGGTTTATTCATTGATGGTCAGCATGAACATGTGGCAATGGCGGAGGTACATCTCATTATATACAGTAGCACAATACATTTGAATCTTGCTGCACGGTAGCTCATTGGCCGCTACCGGCGTGACATCGCCCAGGTCACGCCTCTCTTCTGTAGTTCTTCTTCTGTAGTTCTTGATCATGCGGGGAAGTTCCTGCGGCTGTTCGTGATTTGGGGAATGTGAACCATGTGAGGTTGAACGCTCGCAGCTGCCCTCTATGGGCGGCTTGCTCGCGTTCCTTAACAGCTGAGATACATTGTGATTGTGGGCTGGTTACATTCATATATTTAAAGTAACATTGTACATGCATACATAACACTCATCCAAAGGCTTGCCACCTGCTCTCAGGTTTGAGAGAATACAGTGCTTCTGATCTGGCAGACATTTTATTTATTTATTTATTTATTTATCATTCACATTTGTAAATGCCGCCCACTCAGGCAGAACCCGACTCAGGGCGGCATTACAACAGCTCCAAAAAATACATAAAAACATTATAAAACCTTATAAAACCCACCCAATAAAAAACCCACCCAATAAAAAAAAATCCGACATCCACCCCCATTTAAAACCCATATCCCACTCGCCCGTCCCACCTACCACACAGAGGGAAAGAGAGAGAGTCTTATAAAAGCCAGCCGGCGGGGGCCATAGTCCCGTTCGGGCCCCACGCCTGCCCTGCCAGCCAGGTCTTTACTCCTTTCCTGAAGGGCAGCAATTCACTTTGAAGTCTTAGATCTGTTGGTAGGAGGTTCCAGAGGGTTGGTGCGGACACGGAGAAGGCCCTCCTTCGGGTGCTAGTCAAATGTGCACCCCTCGTAGATGGCACCACCAGAGAGCCTCTCCGGTCCGCTCTGGTTGGACGAGCAGTCACTCTTGGGACGATGCGGTCTCTAAGGTATCCTGGCCCCCTGCCATATAGGGCTTTAAAGGTCAAAACCAGCACCTTAAATTGCACCCGGAGACAAACTGGTAACCAGTGCAGCTCCCGAAGCAGCGGTGAGGCATGGGCATATCGCCCACACCCCATCACCACCCGGGCCGCCGCATTCTGGACCAGCTGCAGCCTCCGAATGGTCGTCAAGGGCAGCCCCATGTAGAGCGCATTACAATAATCTAGTCGGGAAGTAACCAGAGCATGAGTGACCATAAGCAAGGAGCCCCGGTCCAGGAGCGTGCGCAGTTGGCGAATCACCCGAAGTTGGGCAAAAGCCCCCCTGGCCACAGCTGCCACTTGTTCTTCCAGCAGGAGCCGTGAGTCCAGAAGGACCCCCAAGTTGCGCACTGGGTCTGTCTGGGGCAAAACAGCCCCATCCAGTACCAAAGATGGTAACTCCTTGGATAACGTGGGGCCCCTTATCCACAGCCACTCTGTCTTGCTGGGATTCAGCCGAAGCCCATTGGCCCCCATCCAGACCCCAATGGCCTCCAGGCATCCGGACAGGATTTCAACAGCATCACTGGGGTCCCCACGGGCCGAGATGTACAATTGAGTATCATCCGCGTACTGATGGTACCGCACCCCGTGGGAACGAATGATCTCACCCAGCGGCTTCATGTAGATGTTAAATAAGAGAGGAGAGAGCACAGATCCCTGAGGCACCCCATATTTGAGAAGCCTAGGGCTGGACCTCTCACTCTCTAACCACACCGACTGGGTACGGCCCTCCAGAAATGAGGAAAACCAGGACAACACAGTGCCCTAAGACATAACTTAGTGAAAGTATTAGAATCTGACTACATGGATGTTTTAATTTCATATTTGACGTGCTGCAGGGACAGATTGGTGCACTCTTAAAGATGGCAATGATAATAATGTCTTTGCTAGACTGCACTTTGCTAGCATTCCTACTTGCATCTTTCTGGCCCCTGGAAAGAGGCTTCTCCCTTTCTGGTGGCAATAGGATTACTCTGGTTTGAATCTGTTCTAGCATGTGTGATCACTGGAAGTAATCCACAGCAAGCCTTCGTCTTTCAATTTGTCAATATCATGCAGTGACTTAATAAGCAAACAACTACAGGATATTGGCAAATTAATTACTTCCCTTCTTAGCAAAGGGAAGGGGAAGTGTTTTATTTATTTATTGAAAAAGGTAGAACTTCATCTGGATAAGAGAGTTCTTAACACAATAATGGGATGACATGACCCAGAAATGTATAATTCTGCTTGTTTTTGTATTAGTTAATGATCAATTAAGCAATCATATTTTTTCAGTTAAATACTTGCTATATATATATATATATATATATATATATATATATATATATATATATATATATATATATATATATATATATATATATATATATATATATATATATATATATATATATATATATATATATATATATTAAGTACAGTAATACCTCATACAAAGTCCACTTCATACAACATTGGATTCATACAACATCACCTAATTCCTTGAAAAAAGTTGCCTCATACAAAGTCGTGTGACTTTGTATGAGGCACTGGGGTTTTCCCAGGTTGCATTGTGCCTGGGCAGTATAAAAGGCAGGGACATGCATGCATTGCTCTTGTGGGTTTTGCATGAGGCAAAGAGTGTTTAGGAGTGGTTTTGAGCATGATTTTGGATTTTTTGATTTTTTTCGTCAGAATTTTTAGAAGCATTCCTGGGATTTTTGCAGCATTCTTCAGGTTCTTGGACAATCAGGGTTGTTTGACATGTTTTTGTAATGTATTTAGCCTTTAGACAATGATTTCTTAAAGTTCTGTCAGTTTCCTGTCTGTTTCCTTGACTTTGCCCTGAAGTCTGTGCTGTTACAGTACAATGTATCTCTATGGAAATGACGTTGTATGAGGCATCGCGGCAAGGATTTGGACGTTGTATGAGGCATCGCGGCTAGGATTTTGCATGCCTCATACAAAGTCCAAATCTGTATGAAGTCCAAACTTGTGGAACCAAGTTTGGACGTTGTATGAGATATCACTGTACTGTATATTATTACTTATGGTTTTCTTCAATATGCCTGGAGGAAGGATTGCACTCATGGGAATTATCCTGCTTTACCACACTTCAGTGAGGAAGGCTGGGAGACAAAAATGGCAGCAAGGTGCTGAACAAGCTCTGCTTCTCCAATTTATAATAGCACCAATTTGGACATTCCTGAGGAAAACTGGGTTCAGGGGAACAGCACTAACTCTCAATAAACACCCAGGAACTTCAGTTCTGAATTTAGTCCCATGTTGTCAAAATGTAGTGGTATTTTGGAGGGAAACATAAGTGAATTTCCAGATAAACATGAGGTATACAGGACGTGTCTTTTAGGATTATTTCATATTGCTTGTAGAGTACAATAACCCAGTGTTGAGCTAGGGACTACTGACAGGAAGTGATTAGTTTGGAGACTGGTATTAAGCCAAAAAGCAAAGGTTACTGCTCGGGCTGCCCCCAAGACAGGGGAAGATCAGAACATTGCATGACAAAACTTATTCCTATAGACCAGTGATGGCTAACCTTGGCATTCCAGGTGTTCTTGAACTTCAATTCACAGAAGCCCTGACCAGCAGGAATGCTGACTTGGACTCTGGTAGTTTGAGCACCCCTGCTTTAACTATATGACTCCAATACATTTAAGTTATTATAATTCAAGGTATAATAAGAATGATTGGAGATGTAAAAAGAAATCTGGGGCACACTTGCATTTATGGCAGGATTGTATTTATGCAAAGGAAATGTGGTTGGAAAGTGTTAATACTTTCAATACATATGCAGATATGTCCCAGAACAGCATTACTGATAGATTTTAGAGCTAAACAAATTGAGAGGAATAAGAAGAAAATTATTATTATTATGGTAACTGCTATGAGATTGTCTATTACTAAAAAATAATAATGGAAAACTGCAAAATAGAACTGGAGGATTGGTATAGGGAAATATGGACTATGGCAATAAAGGATAGATTAATATCAGAACTAAAAAGGAGTTTTAAAGAAATCAGATTTTTAGAGAAATATTGGGAGAATTTCTTGATTGTGTTTTAGTAAAAGGGAAAGGAGCAAAACCAGGGCAAGAATATACAACGTTCTTGAAAGAGGAAACAACTATATGTTGAAAAGAGTTTGAAATAGATAGCAACAATGTGCTCCTTCACAGCCAGTCTATCTGGGATGGCCTCTTCATATAGATAGTAGATTGAACAATGGATAGTGGATGCACATACAGTGGAACCTCATACAACAATCATCCTGTATAGCAATGAAATTGCATAACAATTAGGTTTTGGGGGGAAATGGCATCCCGCATAACAATTTTCCCTATGGAAAAAAATCATGCAACAATTTTCAATGGGAAAAACCACTTAACAAAAAATATTGTTGTACAATGCATCCCATAGGGGAAATCGCTATACAATGAATATATCATATAGCTATTGTTTCATACAACAACGAGCTCCATGGACAAGATTAAAATAGTTGTATGAGGTACCACTGTATTAGTATGTAATATGTTGAGAGAGTAGTTTTATTAAAATTTTATGTTGTAGTTTTTCTTGTCTTATTATTTGTTATTTTATATATTTTTGTATTATTAAAAATATAAATATAATGGGTGGGGGACACTATGCAATGTCTTCCCAAGTTCAGGTTTGGTACATTGCAATCGGAGATCCCAGAGAGTTGTACAAGAGACCACAAGGAAGAGGGAAATGTCCTTGCCCTTATTTGTATAAACAGAGGATCCCAGCACCTCAGTAACTTCTTGCCAGGGCTATAGACCTGTGCTGCCCACTTTCTTCCTTTCCTAGCGAAGTTGGCCCTGAGTATCTGCATGGGAGCAGGTCAAAAGTGTCAGATAACACACTTCCCACCTCGCCTTGCCCTTTTGCAGAAGCTGTGTTGCTAAGCGCAACGAAAAGAACATGCGAGGCCAAGTAGTCATGTGCTAGGCTGATACCTCCCACAGCTTTGTCACTGATTAATGTGGCTCGCTGGCACTATCTGACACCAGAAGGTGCTCGGGCAACAGGTGACTTGTATTACATTCTTTTGAATTTTCAACATGATGTGCCTCAACGCTGCAACCGAGTAATCTTTCCTTTCAGATACTAGCAATGCATTTCATTCACCGAGACCTGATAGGATTAGGGGAGGCATTAGAGTAATTAAGGTCAAAGGGACAGCCATTTACTAAATCCCTAAACCCAACTCTTAGCTCTAATATGATTCAGAAATATGGCAGGTCAAAAGGTCAACCACGGCAGTATATTGCTTTTTGTCTGGCTGCAACATATGGGTGCATTTTTCATGCAGACAATTCTAAACAGCATCCAAAGGCGGGCACTGTGTGGGTGCTTGCAATGAGAAAGAAAGAGAGGGGAAAGTAATAATTGTGGGCAGAATTTCTCAGCTATAACACCTGCATATGATGGCCCATCTGGCAAACATCTAAAGAAAGCACTGATAAGATAACAAGGTGTGGGTTTATGCAGAATAATTGTCAAATGCCCTCCTGGACAGACTGCTGATAGCACACCATGACACCTCAATTGTTTTCTTTCTTCTTCTTTAAGAGCCATATCCGATTCTGAATATTGACTAGCCTCATGGCAATCAGCCATGAAGATTGTCCTAGGAGCAATATAATGAGTGGCCTTTCATTTGCCCTCTGCATCGCAGCATGACACCGGTACCACTGATTCAGTCCCAGAAGTCACTTTTTGGTCCCGAGCCCTTTTGGCACACAAATTCTTCATCAGACTCAGCCCAATATTGATGAAGTGCTGCCCTCCATCAAGATGGATTCAAGTGTGATTTAATTCACTTGGGGACCATCACCCTTCCCTGTGGACTTCTGCACCCAAGGCCGTTAATCCTCAGGGTTGTCAGGTTAGTTAACTACCTCTTGATGATCAGCATTGAGTTGCTGGCATTATGCTCTACTCTGTTACCATAGCAGGATAACCAGGCCAGATTGTTATTTTTCAAAGGGAAATGAAAGCCAAACATCCTGGAGTGTTCAGGCCATTGATCGATACCCAAATCACTGAGTTGTGAGGACTTTTTAACCTACAGTTTTGGACAGTTAAAGAGCAATACAGGATTCAACAGACTCCTGTCATATAGTAGATCTTCCCCTTCCTTTCACTTTCTGTTGTGTATGCAAGCAAGTAATCAGTCACCACTTGCTACTCAGATGGCAGCAATAGCACAGCTGAGGAAGCTCAGCCCATGCGTCCCCAATCACCCAATCAACAACTAGCGCGGGAAATCTCCCCACTGTAGGTGATCCTTAGGAAGGTTGCAACAAGCCTTAGTGAAGTTAGGCAGACCTTAGGAAGGATCGCAGTACGTCCCCTGATGACGTCACTGTGACTGCGACCAATGAGTGCCTTTGGGGGGAAATTCAAATACAGTATATAAGGAGCTGTACAGATTGACCATGCTGAAATAAACAAGTGTTTGGCCCGCCTGCCAGCTCCGTGTGCAATCAATCTGCCTACATCAAATTGGCGATGAAGGTGGGATAATGGCTTCCCACAGAGTAACCCTCGCACCATTCGACACCTTGAAGCCTGAGTCATGGGACCTGTACGAGGAGCAGTTCCTGTACGTCATGGGCGCTGAGGGCATCGAAGACGAAGCTCAGAGACGAGCCTGCCTGCTGGCTCAGTGCGGGTTGCTGACCCTGGAGCTGGCGAGGAACCTCCTGATGCCAAAGGCCCTAAGGTCGGTCCCCCTTGGCGAGATCCTGAATGCGCTGTGGGCACACTTCCGGCTGAAGGTGTCCATGTTCCTGGCATGACTGGCCTTCCACTGGCGCAACCAGCAGCCCGGAGAGAGCATGGTGGAGTACTTCGCTACGCTGAGACTGGCGGCCGTCCCTTGCCGCTGGGGTGCCTTCCTGAGTGAAGCACTGCGGGACCGCCTCCTCCTCGGCATGCGGGACGAGGAGGCCCAACGGACACTGTAGGCCCGGATTGGGGACATCACCTTTGAGCAGGTCCTCAGGGCTGCCTAGGCTGCAGAGGCGGTAAAAGACGGGGTGCGGGTGTGTCGGGTGAGAACCGACACCTCAGGGAACCCATCATCCACCATGCAGACCCACAGCTGCTCATCCTGCAGGGAGCAAGAGCCGAGAGTCACATCAGCCGCCGCTGCATCCTCGTCTGACCTCAGTGAGAGTGAAAGTGAACCCGAGGTCCAGAAGGTGAGGAAATGACCTTCCGAAAGGAGAGACACCGCCGAAGCAAGCAGATGCTGAGAGGGGTGCGGAGGCAAACACGACCGGAGGAAGTGCCCCTTCAAGAAAGCCGAGTGCCACAGCTGCGGGCATTTGGGCCACATCGCCAAGGTGTGCAGACAACGGTGAGACCCTGACCGGACCAGCTGCCAGAAGGACCAGGATGTCGGAAAGGTGCACACGGGAGACACAGTGGTGAGACTGTTAAGGTACTGTTGCAGGGGGTCCAGGTGAAGATGGAGGTGGACTCAGGGACTGCCTACTCCATAATCTCGCAGACCGAGTTTCTGCGTATACCCCCTAACGACCGCCCCAAACTTAGAGCCCTCAAAGCGAACTTGCGGGATGTTCAAGGAAGTTACATCCCAGTCCTGGGGGTGGGGAACTTCACCATCCGTTTTAAGAACTTCACTAGGAAGTTACCCTTAGTGGTCCTTAAGGGGGGGTCCAGTTGCCTTCTGGGGACCCAGTGGTTTGAACCGCTGGGAATTGCATTGACTGGAATCAACGCCGTCCAAGGTGACCCCATCCAAGATGTGTGCAACGCACACCCGGCAGTCTTCAGAAAAGGACTTCGGGAATACAAGGGGCCTCCTGTGGACTTTGATATGGACCCTTCCGTCCGCCCCGTACGCCTCAAGCAGCGCAGAGTGCCTTTCGCACTAAAGGACAAAATAGAGGTGGAGTTGGACAAACTGGTGGGTCAGGTGATTTTGGTTCCAGTGGACTCCACGGAGTGGGAGACTCCGATTGTAACGGCCATGAAATCTAACGGGGAGGTTAGGATTTGTGCTGATTACAAGTGTACTATCAATAAGGCAATCCGCCCCAATGCCTACCCGGTGCTGGTAGTTAGCCACTTGCTGGCCAAGTTACATGGGGGGAGGTGTTTGCAAAGCTGGACCTAGCGCAGGCTTACCAGCAGTTAACAGTCACACCTGCGGCCACAGCTGCCCAGACGATAGTGACGCACAAGGGTGCCTTTAAAGTGACACGCCTCCAGTTTGGTGTGAATTCAGCTCCCGGTATATTTCAAGCGCTTGTGGAATGTCTACTTAAGGGACTCCCCGGGGTATTGTCATACTTCGACGATGTATTGATAACTGCTGGGGATGAGTCAGAGCTAGGCCAGAGGTTAGACTGGGTGCTGTCTGCATTTGAAAGGGCTGGGTTACGCCTAAGAAGGGACAAGTGTGTCTTTTATGCAAATGAGGTAGAGTTCGTGGGGTTCCGGATCACCCCCGATAGCGTAAAGCCCTCAAAGTCAAAGGTTGCGGCCGTTCAGGACGCCCCCACACCAGCTACTAAGTCAGAGCTGCAGTCGTTCCTTGGGCTCCTGAATTTCTACCACTTCTTCCTCCCACAGAAGGCATTCTTGCCAGAGCCACTGCACCGCCTACTGAAAAAGGACGCAGTCTGGCGGTGGGGAGAGGCTCAAGATCGAGCGTTCAGTGAGTTAAAGTGGCTCCTCTCTTTTGAGGTGATATTAACTCACTTCAACCCCAAAAAGCCCATAGTGCTAGTGTGTGATGCCTCACCGGTAGGGGTCGGGGCTGTCCTATGCCACGTGTTTGAGAATGGGAGTGAGGCACTAATTGCATAATTTTTTTAAAATTGATTTTTATTTAAAAAAATTTAAACAGACATACAGAAAAAAAAGAAAACAATAACATTACAATACAGTAATACCTCAAAGATAACCTCAATACAATATTAACTCACATTCATAGAGGCTAGCACATAACAGTACTTATACTGATTGTTTACCATTTAACCACAATATTAGATACCACAATGTAAAATATTACTCAATCAAACAATAAAAGTTTTCTAAGCTACCTCTATAATAATTTTTTAATAATTACAAATCACCCTGTGAATATATACAATGCCCGGAGAGTTTAGTTGCTATTTCAACTCCAAAAACCTCTTTGCGATGGTGCAAGTCCTGAACTGTCATTTACCATAAGAGAATGATCCACAAACGGTTTCCATATATTCCAAAACCTATTCTCTTTTAAATTATCTCGTTTCACTTTAATCTCCCATGTCAATTTGTCATTCAATGCTAGGCTCCACATTTCCTTGTACCATTCTCCGATCTGTATATCTACATCATTTTTCCAATTTCTAGCTATACATTGTCTACCTGTGGTCAATACAATTTCCAATAATTCTTTTCCCTCCTTATTCAAACCCAAACCTTCCACATTTGTTAAAAGAATGGTACCTGACACCAACTTGACCTTTTTACCCAATATTTCACCAAACTCCCCTTCTATTCTTCCCCAAAAATCCCTTATTTTTTTACAACTCCACCACATGTGTTCATATGTTCCATCTGTTTCTTTACATCTCCAACATAACTTATCTCTTTTTTTATCCATCTGATAAAGCCTTAGTGGTGTCAAGTACCATTGCCACAACATTTTAAAATTATGTTCTTTAATTCTTACAGACATTGTTCTCATGATCCTCTTTTTCCATTTGTTTCTCCATTCAACCTCCCCAATTTTTATATTCAAATTTTGTTCCCACTTCCGCTTCAAGTCTTCCTGTGGATCATTACCGTTGTTCAATATAATATAAAGTTTGCTTACAAGACCCTTAATGCCTCTTTCCCCTTTTCTGATCTTTATTACCAAATCCTCAAATTCCGTCTTATTTCTATCTAACCCTGCTTCTCTTTTATATTTTTTATTCCAGTTATCCGCCTTCAATTTCTGAAACCAATCCAAGTTTAACTTCTCAAATATTTTTTTCCTCTTAGTATCATCATCACACACTTTTAACCAATCCTTCAATAAAAGCACCCCATTTTTATCCAATATTTCCATTTTTTCCTTATCTATTTTTATTGGGAAACACCCCATATCCGTCAATTCCAAAATTGGAGAGAGATTTGGGACTATATCTTTCTTTACTTTCTTCCACACTTCCATGAGACCTCTCATCATAATATTATTTGACCTTTTCACCTTGTCCTTTGTTCCCAAAAAAATCATACTACCAATGTCTCTATCTTCTTTCATCTCCAGTTGCTCCCAAATTGTCTTTTCTCTTGCCAAGATCTTCACAACATTCTTAATTTGAAATGCTCGATAGTATGCTAACAAATTTGGCATACCCAAACCCCCTTTTTTCTGAGACAAGTACCATAGTTTCTTTGGAAGTCTAGATTTTTTACCACCATTACAAAAGCCATTGAATATCTTTTGAAACTCATTAATTTCCTTCTTCTTCAGATGGATCGCTAGTGCATCAAATAAAAAATTAATCTTTGGCAACAATATCATTTTACAAATAGCGATCCTTCCGAACCATGACAGCTTCAACTTCTGAAACCCTTGTATTTTATTCTTAAATTCCACTCTCAAGCTGTCATAGTTCAATCGTTTAAGTTCTTCTAATTTATTTGAGATAATTATCCCCAAATACTTCAGCTTATCTTTAATTTGTATATTAAGTGTCTCCACATTCCTACCCATCTCACTTGCTCCCAAATTACACAACATCAATTCTGATTTATCCCAATTTATCATTAATCCAGTTATAGCTTCAAATACCTGTAAATGATCTTTGATCCTGTCCATTACCAGCTCCGGGTGTTTCACCATAAGCAATGTATCATCCGCATACATGCTCACTTTGTTATCCATAATCCCTTCTATATTTAAATCATCCCTTATATTTTTAGCTAGAATCTCCATTGCCATAATAAATAAGATAGGAGATAATGGACAGCCCTGCGTAGTACCAGCCTCTAAATTTACCACATCAGTAAGCTCCTCATTTACTCTGACCCTAGCGTTCCCTTTTTGATATAATAAATCTATTACCCTATTGAATCTATCCCCAAACCCATATTTTTTAACTATTTCTTTAATTGAAGACCACTGTAATGAGTCGAATGCCTTAAAAATATCTAATGATAATAAGCCCACCTTTTCCTTAGTTTGGTTAACGTTATCAATTAAATCTAATACCCTTCTAGTCAAATCCGCCATATGCCGACCTTTTAGGAACCCAACTTGATCTACATTTATGTATTCCCCCATAAAACTGTTTAATCGATTAGCCAATATTGCTGTGAAGATCTTAGCATCCTGATTTATAAGTGAAATTGGTCTGTACGATTCCACTCTTTCGAGATTCTTGCCAGGCTTTGGCAGTAGAACGATTGTGGTGTTATACCATGAAGTCAGAATTGATCCTCCATCTAAGATATAATTATATAGCTTCACCAATTTTGGAACCACTACCTCCTTAAATTCTTTGTAAAACTCTGTCGATAATCCATCATCACCCGGAGCTTTCCCCGTCTTCAACCCACTAATCACCTCCTTAACCTCTTTATCATTAATCCTTTCCTCCATTTTCTCCCTATGTTATTGTTTTATTCCATTCCCTAACTGTCTCTCCAATATCTTTTTAAGCTTCTCCAGGTCTACTTCCTTTCTTGCATATAATAGCTGATAAAATTCCCTGACAATTTTACATTTATCTCCGTTCTTATTACACCTTGAACCTTGCTTATCAACCAATACCCCTATTTCTCTTTTTTCCCTTTTAGCCTTAGCAGCTCTTGCTAATAATTTTGAACTTCTATTACTAAATTCAAAATATTCTCTATTTAAATAAATCAAATCTCGTTTAACTTTATCAATATCCTTACCCATTAATTCTGCTTTAAGCCTTTGTAATTTCGTAAAAAAAAATTATCTTTACTTTTCGCATGATCCTCCTGTAATTGTTTTATTTCTCTTTCTTTTTCTATCTGTTCTGCTTTATATTTTTTATATTTAAAACTTGCCAATTTTATACTTTCCCCTCTAAAAACCGACTTCATGGTATCCCATACCACATTAAAATTAACCTAATTATTATCGTTCCACTGCCAACTTTCTTTCCATCTTCCCATAATCTGCTCTTTACATTTCTGATCTTTAAACAAATTAGGATCGTACCTCCAATTTCTAACTCTTCGAGTATCTTTTTGTACTTTCAATTCCAAATATACTTTAGCATGATCCGATTCCTTGAAAATCCCAATTTCCGTTCCTTCTATGTCTTTAATCAAATTTTCGGTAAGAAAAACATAGTCTATTCTTGAGTAGGTCCCATGAACATGTGGAAAAAAAAGAATATGCCCTTTCAGAGCCCTTAAACTCTCTCCAAGAATCCTTCAGACCCATAACATCCATCCATTTATCCAAAACCTTCCCTTTCAAGCCAATTCCACTTCTTGATATATTTGTACAATCTAACCCTGACCTTATCAAATTAAAGTCTCCAGCCACAATAGTTTTTGCAACGTTCTCTAATTCCACTATTTTCCGAATTTTTTCAAGGAACTCTGCTTGATGATCGTTTGGAGCATAAATATTTACCAACATGATTTCCTCATCCTCCAGTTTTCCTCTTACTATCAAATATCTACCCTCTTGGTCAACAACCCTTTTTGTAATCTCAAATCCTAATTTTTTAGAAATCATGATTGCCAACCCTCTTGCTTTTGATGTTCCAAACGCCATCTCATAATGTTGCATCCATCCTAAAAAAAGTCTAATCGTGTCTTTTGACTTCTGATGGGTTTCCTGTAAAAACAGAATATCTAGTCTATCTTTCTTCAGCGCCAATTCCAGTCTCCGTCTCTTAAGAACAGAACCTGTACCCTTCACATTCCATGATATTATTTTAATACTTCCCATAACCTACTTCCTTTCCAAGCTCTAAACTCTCCATCGGGCGTGCCACCAACCACCCCTTACCCCTATAACATACAAAACTACATAGAACACACACTATCTCTCTCCCCACTTTCTTACAAAAAAAAGCCTCCTTTGACAACCAAAGAGGGGAGAGGGGGGACATGCAAGATGTGCCTTCCTACCGGTGCTACGCGCTATTCACCATTCTATATCGATTAAATGCTTTAAATTGTTATAATCTGATTCTCATTACTCCTTACTTGTCACCTCCTCCACCATGATCAACGATAGCTCCTCCTGCTCCTCCCTTCGCTGCGGTGTTCCACCTGTTGCCCCACCAGCCTCCTTCCTCCCGTATTCCCTCCCCAATGCTCCCGATTCCATCAATTCCTTCTTAAGATTTATCCATTCTTCCAAATCTACTTTTACCTGTTCCAACAAGCTCAAATACTCCAATGGATTGGTCCCTTCATCTATTACCTGCATTCTTTTATCATAAAAAAAGTGCAGTTGCCGCGGAAATCTCCAGTTGTACCTTATATTTTTACTCATCAATAATTTGGTTACAGGCCTCATCTTATACCTCCAGGTTCTTTCTTTCAACAAAATATCATTGTAAACTTCTACGTCAGAGCCATCAAATTTCAAAGCATCAGGACCAGCGCGTTTCAAATGGGCCATTACTTTTAGCTTGTCTGCCCAATTTGCGAATTTTACCAACACATTTCTTTGAACCACCCTCCCTCTTCTTGGGCCCACCCGGAATACACTTACAAAATCTTCCTGGACAAATTCTTTTCCCATATTCAAACCATTTAACCACTGAACCACTCTTTCCCTTAACAAGTCCGGAGTTCGTTCCACGACCTGACGGATCACAATATTCCGCTTTCTCATCATATCTTCCACAGCATCAATCCTTCTCTCTTGTTCCTCCAATTTCAGCTTATTCTCCCGCACCACCTCCTGAGTCCCTTTTATTTCCTTTTTTATGGCAGTTACCTCGGTTTGAACCAATTTCACATTTCCCTCAATTTTTTTCAAACTTAAGTCCACCTTTTTTGAAAAATCTGCAACAGATGATACCACCTTATCTTGCTTTTTCATCATTTCATTTCTGTCTTTCACCCTTGAATCCTCATTCTTCTCCAATTTCTGAAACAGCTTACCAATTTCCACCATAATTTGGGTTTGATCGTAGGGCACTGTGGGCGGGGATGAAGACTGAGTGGCTTCCTCCATTGGTACTTTTTCCTTCTTCTTAGGCTTAACAGCTGGATCTTCTTCCTTTGCTTTCCCTCTTGTATCTTTATCCATAATAGTATAAAATCCCAAAGTTGCAGATCGTTGTAAAATTTAGTCAAACAAATAAGCCTATAACACTGCAACCCCTGGTTCCACAAGTCCAACAGGGAAACTTATATTAAGCAGAAGTCCAAAGAGTTATTGTAATCCACAAAAAAGAGCAGAAAGAACCAATATTCCCAACAGGCAGCTGAGAAGAAAAAAAAGAAGGGCGAAAAAGAAAATGATAATCCACAGCGGGTCCTTTTCCCCAAAGCAATCAGTCCAGCCAGTCGTCTTCCACTCTGCAATGTAAGTGCTCCAAGGAAACAGTCACCCAAAACTTCTCCTTTAAATCCAAGCCACCGAAAAGTAAAAAGAAAAAAGGGGAGGGGAGACTGGAGGGAGAAAAAGCCCAAAATCCAAACAGGAAAGCAGGAGAAGTGAGAAGCAATATTTTCCAAAAAAATTAAGTATTTATAATCCACACGGTGAAGGAGCAAAAAGAAGCCCAATTAATCCTTCTCTTGAAGCGGACAAGTCAAAACACCATTTTCCAGCGGCTGCTTTAACTTCTGGGTAAAAGCCCCCCTTCTTCTTCTGTGTAACGGCAAACTTTTTCCAAACACTTTAAGCTGGGAAATTCACTGTTACCTTCCAATGTTATAGCCCAGACAAGTATTTTTTTAAAACCACTTTGTTATCGTCAAAACACGGCGTGGTCCTTCTGGTGTGTGAAAAAAAACATAAACCCAAACACGATCACTTTCGTTTTCCAGAATCACCGCCATTAACGAAACAATCACTTGTTTTCATCTACTTCCACCCATTTCCATTTCAAAGCCCGGGCTCATTAAACAAGATCTCCAGCTGAGTTTAATCTTTAGTACTCCATTCATGCACTTACATGCAGCTGTTTTCGTGCCAAACAACTTCTTGCCAGCTCCAAAGCTTCTCTGCAGTCTCGCTGATCCCGTTCTCGGCTCCTCGGCAGAAAAGCCGCGACTACCGTCGCAGGCCTCACTCGCCCAGGAAAACCTCCCAAACTTCGACCATCCGACTTCAAAAGTTCCCAAAATTTTCCAAAAAGGCAAGCAAGATTCTTATCTACAGAAGTTGCCACTTTAAAAGTTTCCCATTTCACTCCAACACATTAATTACCACTTTGTTAAGCGTGAGCATCCGAATCAAGATGTTACTCGTCGGCCATCTTAGCCAAGCCCCAACTAATTGCATTATATTCGAAATCCCTCTCGAAGGCAGAGCACAATTATGCCCAGACAGACAGGGAGATCCTCACGATCATCACAAGGACAAAGAAATTCTATGACTTCCTGTACAGGAGGGAGTTCACCATTGTCACAGATCACAAGCCCCTCCTAGGTATCTTTGTCACAACCAAGCCCACCCCACAGATCTTGTCCCCTAGAATGTTAAGGTGGGCGATCTTCCTAAATGCATACCAGTTCTCAATGGTGCATCGCCCAGGGAAAGACATCGCGCACGCAGATGCACTTTCCAGGTCTCCCCTCCCAGAGCTGGGAGAACCCGAGTGTGAGGTTGAGCAAGAGCACCAGGTGCTGCTCATCGAGTCCCTCGAATCACCCCCAATTGTGCCTGCGGATATCGCCAAGGCAACCACCAAAGACAGGGTCTTGTCCCAAGCGTTGGCGTGGGTTAAGAAGGGCTAGCCCTTAATGTCTCCTTCCGAAGGACTCGATCCGTTCTTCAGGAGCTTTCGCTAGAGAGAGGATGTCTCCTCTGGGGTCAGAGAGTAGTAATTCCCGAGGTCTTGCGAGCCATGGTGCTCCGTGTGCTCCATACTAGCCACCCGGGAATCATGAAGTCAAAAGCTCTAACGAGGAGCTACTTCTAGTGGCCAAATATAGATGAGGATATAGAGAAACTAGTGGGCCGGTGTGAGAGTTGCCAACAGTCACGGCCCGAGGAGCATAGGCTACCGCCAGGGAGTGGGACACAGCACGCGGCCCATGGTCCAGACTCCACGTGGACTTCTCGGGGTCCTTCAGGGGCCCAATGTTCCTACTCATGGTCAATGCATTCTCGAAATGGCTCGAGGTCATTCCAATGCGTAACACGTCCTCTGCAGCCACAATCAAACACCTGAGAAGGATGTTCGTTTGTTTCGGCATTCCCGACCCCCTAATTTCGGATAACACATCCATTTTCACGTCCACGGAATTCCAGGCATTCCTCGAGCAGAATGCCCAATGCCCCTTCAAGACCTCAGAGTGCCACAAGTGCAGTAGGAAGGGGCACATTGCGAAAATGTGCCGTCAACGGTCAGAGGGTCATCCAGGTGACAAAGGTCATCGCTGGCAGGAGCACCTGATCTCCAAGGTCTGCATGAGGCAGAGAGCATCTACCGGTGTCTGGGCAGTGTCCGAAAAGTTCTTCATCGACGTCCGCCTACAAGGGTGCCCCATCAAGATGGAAATTGACTTGGGTACATTGTACTCCATTATTTCACAGAGATAATTTATCCAAATTCCCCCTGCTGCCCGTCTGAAGTTGCGGGCTCTCCAAGTCTGGCTGAGCGATGTGCAGGGGATCGGCACATCTGACGTGCGCTTCAAAGGTATTGCAGCCAAGCTTCCACTGGTTGTTGTGAAGGGTGGTAGGAATAATCTTTTGGGGGTACAGTGGTTTGGGCCCCTGGGTATTGCATTTTCGGGAATTCAAGGGGTTCAGGCTGACCCCATTCAAGCTGCATGTGAACGCTAACCTAATGTTTTTCGTGCGGGTCTGGGTACATTCAAAGGCCCCCTGTTAACTTTGAGCTGGATCCAACTGTCTAGCCCATTCGAAAGAAGCCTCAATGGGTGCCTTTTGCACTCAAAGACTGCACTGAAGCAGAACTTGACTGGTCACTCAGGGCATTCTTAAGCCAGTGGACTCTGCTCCGTGGGAGACCCCCATCATCACCGTGCTCAAGGCTAACGGGGACATCTGCATCTGTGCAGACTATAAATGCACATTAATAAAGTTATCCGCATTAATTCTTATCCTGTCCCAGTGGTCATCCACCTACTTGCCACCCTCCACGGAGGGAAGTGTTTTGCTAAATTGGACTTAGCTCAGGCATACCAACAATTGCCTGTCACCCCCACATCCGCACTGTGTCAAACCATATTTCGTGTAAAGCGTTTGCAGTTCAGGGTAAATGGTGCACCTGGCATCTTCCAGGCTCTGGTTGAAAGGTTACTGAAAGGTCTCCCTGGGGTGCTACCTTATTTTAACAATGTATTGATTGCCAGGGATGACAGGGTGGACCTTGCGTCCAAACTCAGTAAAGTTTTGGAGCAATTTCAAAATGCAGGGTTACATGTGAAAAAAGACAAGTGTTGTTGTTGTTGTTTTTGCGTGGGAGGTTGAGTTCTTGGGTTTCAAAATCACCCCTGAAGGCGTCAAGCCCTCTGACGCCAAGGTAAAAGCTGTATGGGATGCTCTCCATCCGACTTCAAAAACTGAACTTCAGGCCTTTTTAGGGATCCTGAACTTCTATCATTTGTTTCTACCTCAAGAGGCCACCATAGCTGAGACACCACACCAATTACTAAAAAAAAGTGTTCTGTGAGGTCAAGAAACTACTAACATCAGATGCTGTACTTACGCATTTCGACCCCCAGAAGCCCCTGATTCTGGTTTGTGATGCCTTGTCTGTGGGGGCTGTACTTTGCCATGACCTGGGGGGAGGGAAAGAAGTGCCTGTCACTTATTATTCCAGGTCCTTGTCTGTGGCTGAGAAAAATTATGTTCAGATCTACAGAGAGGCACTGGCAATAATCGCCGGTACTAAGAAATTTCACGATTTCATATAAGGAGGGGCTTTCATGATCGTCACTGATCACAAGCCATTGCTAGGCATTTTCATGCCACACAAACCTACTCCTCAAATCCTGTCACCTCGTATGCTGCGCTGGGCAATGTTCCTACAGGCATACCAGTTTAACCTACAGCATTGCCCAGGTGCCAGCATCAGTAATGCATCCGCATTATCCAGGTCCCCAGTAGCAATTGTGGGTAAGATTCAAATGGACCATCAGGTCCTCATGTTAGAGATATTAGACTCCCCAGCAGTGTCTGCTGCGGACATTATGGCTGAAACAAGGAAAGATCCTCTCCAGTCAAAGGTTTCAATGTGGGTTCAGAAAGGGTGGCTGTCACCACCGGTCTCTGAAGAGTTCAAGGTGTTTTACAGTAAACATAACAAACTGTCCCTATAGTGAGGGCGCTTGGTATGGGGACACAGAGTGGTGCTACAGAACAAGGCTCATCACACACTACATGTTAGCCACCCAGGGATTGTCCGGTCAAAGGCATTAGCACGTAGCTACTTCTGGTGGGCCAGATTAGACCTCAACATTGAGGCATAGTTCGGGCGTTGTAGGGAATGTCAAGCTTCCAGGCCGGAGGAGACACATCTTCCCAGCAGAAAGTGGGACACCACCAGAGGTCCCTGGTCGCGAGTCCATATTGATTTCACTGGTCCCTTCAGGGGAGCCACATTTCTACTTATTGTAGATTCATATTCCAAATGGTTGGAAGTCCGGGACTTCATCTGCAGTCACAATTCGCAAGTTAAGGCAAGTGTTTTGTACTTTTGGTTTACCCGACATCGTTGTGTCTGCCAATGCGCCAACCTTCATGTCGGCAGAGTTTCAAGATTTCCTTTGCCATAACCGCATCAGGCATATTACTGCCGCACCTTTCCACCCAGCGACAAATGGACAGATCGAAAGACAGGTCTGAGCTGTCAAAGACGCTCTAAAGCGCATGGGGGCTGGAGACCTAGAATTGCAGCTGTGCCAGTTCTTACTGGCCTACAGGATCACCCCCTGGCATCAGGGCTATCACCAGCTGATCTCTTAATGAAGAGAACATTGTCCACAGTCTTGGACCGCTTGGATCCCCTCCATCTTGAGGATAGGGGTCTCAATAATGACATTGCTAATGCAAAGGGTTTTGCAGTCGGGCAGCCGGTCCATTGCCAGAGTTACACCCCCAGATCCCCATAGTTGGGAGATGAGGTCTTAGAACAGACAGGCCCAGTGTCATACAGGGTCCAACTGGACAATAGTACAGTGTGGAGAAGGCACGCTGACCAAATTTGGCCATAAGTGCCAGGTCAGAACATGAGCCCAGATCGGGAGTCACAAAGAGAAACCACTGCTACCAATGAGCAGGATTTCAAGTTGGAGCTCTTTAGTGAGCTACTGCCCTCCACACCAGCATCCCCTTCACCTGAGACTCCACCGGAGATACCCGAAGTAGAAGCAGCAAACGAGGCTGCACCCAGTTCACCGTCCGTTCATACAGAGCTGGTACCAAGACCTGAGATTCTCAGGCACCCCAAACAGACTTGCGGTCAGCCCAAACATTGGGAAGATTATGTTCCTCGCTAAGGGGGGAGGGATGTTGTGTCCAAAGCTTAATTCTGTTTTAAAAGACAAACTGCGCCAAAGTTAAAGAAAAGACGTGCACCATTTCCAAAGGTGCAAAATTCAAATGTATGTCAAAGCGGGAAATGTTGAACTTTGTTTGTCCTCTGGAAGCCTGCCTAAATGTATCTTGTTTTGTAACGGCCAAATCACTGTATATATAGAGGCCATCCCTATACATATTCCCCAGTCCAAAGTATGAGCTGAATAAAGAATCATTGAGTTTAACCCGATCCTGCTGGTTAGAGTACTTCTTGTTCCGGACTCAACACAGCTGCCCTAGAGTCACTGAGGAAACTTTCCAACCGGGAGACAGTTTATACGCTGCTTTAGATCTAGTATCAAAACTGGGACAAAATCAGCATTCCAGAGAAAGCCTGGGCTCAAAAATAAACACATTTCCCGCCCGGAACTGCCGAAACCCTGGAATTTGGCAGCAGGGGGAAAGGCATTACTGTGCATCCCTTCTGCACAGCTCACTTCTATGCATCCGTAGAAGGCTTTTATGCATGCATAGAAGCCTTCTACGCTTGCGTAGAACCCTTCTACGCATGCGTAGAAGGCTTCTGTGCAGAAGGGGATCGTAGAAGCTTTCTACACATGCGTAGAAGCGAGCTGCGCAGAACGGTTCTGCACAAGTTGTTTGTACGCATGCGTAGAAGGCTTTTACGCATGTGTAAAAAGCGACCTGCACAGAACTGTTCTGTGCAGGTCCCGGATTTTCCGGAGCCACGGTCAACAGGTATGGATAGATAGATATAATTTTTTTACTGCTAAATGGTTGTACTGTATTCAGAGTTAGAGACAGTAAAAAGGGGAGGCAATTACTGTGAGCTATAAGGACTTCTGTGATGGACTGTAGAACATTTTTCATCTAATCTGCAAATTTGTGCCTATTATGAGTTCATTCCTACTATCAGGGATGTAGGGGGAGGAACATGCCTCACAAAGGCTACGATGGACACCCAGATTTTTTCTAGGGGATACCCGGCAGGGCAGACCTTAGGTCCTGCGACCTGCTGCCTCAATGAGCACTCCTCACCCTAGCCCGATTCACTGGGGACAAGGACAGAGTAGCCTTCTGCATATGGCAGGTAATATCAAGCACTTGGCAGAAGCTAGGCTTCTTAGAGATGCTACTCTTCCCCTCCCTCTTAGAGACAGAGCTATCCCTCTCACCTCCTTCCAAATCTCGAAGTGATGAGGACAAATTGAAGTCACTTCAGCTCTGCTGGGCTTCCTTCTTTTTCTTTACAAAGGCAGGCAACACACGGCTGACTTTTGAAGATTTATTGAAGGAACACAATACGGGACACAGATCTTAAAATAATCTACACTATAGAACACAATCTAATAAAACAAATGAAAAAGAAATAAAATCTTGCTAGCTCCCTAGCAGGTTCAGCTTTACTGGTTTAGGGTCGATTCTGCCCTTCATGACAATTGTGTTAGCCCTGAAGAGACATTTTGGAGAGCCGACTGGCAAGGGCTCCCGCTGAAATCAATATCATGGTGATGAGAGACAAGGGTCACTCCTTGTCTCAGGAGTGGCTATCGAATGAACAAATTGGGCTCCTTTTTATAGAGAAAAAGAGCTCTGGAATGTGGTGATCTAATGAGAAAGTACCTTTGGTTCCCGTGAGAAAGGGACAGTTTGCAGATGCAAGTGTCATATGTTTGACATGTGGCCCCCACCTTTGCTTTCTCTTGGAAAGTTTTATTCTAACAGGTGTCCAGGCAATCAGTTTGATTGACAGGAATGGAGACGTCATCTCCCTTGTGGTGTGGTCATGTGACCTGGCTGTCACTCAGTACCCTCGTGGGGACTGCAGGTGTTTTTCTTGGAATGTGTCCAGTCCTGGACAATCACTTTTCCCTCCTCCCTTTGGGAAGGCAACTTATTCTAACTATACATCATTGTCATGTCAGACTAACAGCCTGGCATAGCAATGTGTTTGAAAAATGAAAACCGGCATTTCTAAGCCTGAGAAAAATGCAAAATGTATCTTAACACTACATGAATCAAATGTCATCTTAAAATTAAGACAAGGTTGCATGTGGAAACCATGACACCTACAAAGCACAGATTCACAATACAGGGTCAGTGCAGCATTTTTGTCATCAGAAGTTCTTGCACAGTTTATGAGAAAGCTTTGCTTTATGAGATGAGCTCCATTCTATCATGCTACCCTCACATGAACATAATTGCATGAAATTGAGATTTTTGGGGTCCTAACATACTGTTAAGATAAGAGAAGGCAAACAGGGATTGGAGGAAAGGAAGAAGTCTCGCTATATTCTAGTAGTTTAATTAGGGAGGGCTTATATTTTACTGTACAGTATATTGTATTTTTGAATGTAGTTGCTTGTTTGCTTTTGTTTTTTGGGAGATGCAGCTGTGCATGTTTAGTGTCTTGCACGGAAGACAAAGAAGGAGTCGCAGGAAGGACTAACACAGGTTTATTCATTGATGGTCAGCATGAACATGTGGTAATGGCGGAGATACCTCACATTATATACAGTAGTACAATACATTTGAAACTTGCTGCACGGTAGCTCATTGGCTGCTACCGGCGTGACGTCGTCCTGGTCACGCCCATCTTCAGTGGAGGATCAGTAGTAGTTTGCTATTGCGGGGAGTTCCCGCGGCTGCAGGTGATTTGAGGAATGAGAACCATGTGAGTTGAACACTTGCAGCTGCCCTCTATGGGCAGCTTACTCGCGTTCCTTTACAGCTGTGTTACATTGTAATTGTGGTCAGGTTACATTCATACATTTCTTAAAGCAGCATTGTACAAGGTTACATTCATGCATCTCTTAAGCAGCATTGTACATACATAACATCCCTCCCCCCTAGGATGGGACGAAGTCCCTCAACCATGGTGGCTTGCCGCACGTGCGCCTGGGTTGTGCGGCCGCTTGACTTAACACAGGGGAGCCGGAGGCTCCTGGTTCCGCGGAGCCCTGCCCTGCAATGGAAAGGGAGGACTCATTAGTGGCTCGGTGTGGCGTCTGCGGTAACCTCGCATTGGGGGACGGGAATGGAATGAACAATTGGGAAGTGAATCCCTGCCTACCACTTGAGGAGTTTGGGGACCCCCCCCAGTATGAATCTTGGGACCGACGAAGAGGCCCTCGTGGCCTCGCCACCCCCCGTTACCTGACCAGGAGTTCTAGAGACTGTGGTGGGCGGACTCGCCCCAGTTGCCTGTCTTGGGGGTGTTGGTCTCCGGGGAGTTGGGGCTATGGTATACTCTAAAACAAAAGGGCTAGGGGGACTGGCAGTACCAGGGGCTGAACTGAAACCCCTCTTCTCGCTAGGACGGGTGGGGGACCACTCCGCTACACCCCCCTGGTACTGCAACTCATAATCATCGTCAAACTGATCCCTCTCTTTGAAAGTATCCTCCTCTGTGGTCGGGAACCCAGGATATGTATTTGTATCCGCGGGTTCCGCCGTGTCTCCCCCTTGGGTAATGCGGGTGGGGGAGGACCCTAACGCTGATTCCCCCTCACCGGTGACCCGCCTTCTGAGTTGGTCGGCGTGCCTTCTCCAGAGTAGACCTGAACTAGTCTCGACCCTGTAGGATACCGGCCCCGTTTGCTCGACAATTGTCCCTGGTACCCACGCTGGCCCCGAGGCCGCGTAGTTCCTGCAGTGAACCGGGTCCCCTATCGAAAAACTTTTAGAGCTCTCTCCCCCTATGCTTATATTTCTCCCTTCATCCTCCACCCTGGACGGATCCATCTGGTCAAAAAGTGTTGCCGGACGCCTCCTCATGAGGAGTTCGGCTGGGGAAAAACCTGAAGCTAAGGGGGTTGTCCTGTAGCAGATGAGGAACTGGCACAGATGCAGGTTCAACTCACCGGGACCCATGCGCCGCAGTGCGTCTTTCATAGTGTGCACTTGGTGCTCTACCTGACCGTTTGTGGCGGGGTGGAACGGGGCAGCGGTTATGTGCCTGACGGCATTCCTCTCCATAAACGTCTTGAACTCTGCTGACGTGAAGGTACTAGCGTTATCGCTCACAAGGACGTCTGGCAGGCCGAAGCAGGCAAAGAGCTTGCGCAACTGTTTAATGGTTGCGGCAGAGGAAGTGCTGTTCATGGGAATTACCTCCAACCACTTGGAGTAGGAGTCGACTACCAGTAGGAACATGGACCCGCGGAAAGGGCCAGCGAAGTCGACATGGATCCGGGACCATGGCCCGCGGGCCGTATCCCATTCCCTATGGGGTAACGGGACTCCTCGGGCCGAGAGCTCTGGCAGCTCTCGCACGTGCCCACTAAGCGTTCTATATCCCCGTCTATCTGGGGCCACCAAAAGAAACTTCTGGCCAGAGCCTTGGAGCGCACGATCCCGGGGTGGCTGGTATACAGTAGCCTCAGCACCTTGGCCCTCAGCTTCTCTGGGATAACTACTCGCTGGCCCCAGAGTAAGCAGCCCCTTTCCAGGGAAAGCTCTACCCTGCGCCTGAAAAACGGCTTGAACTGCTCCTCGGGGGGAGAATTGGGCCACCCTTTCCTAACCCAGGAACTAACTTGGGCCAGTATCTTGTCGGCCGCCGTGGCCTTGGCGAGGTCGGCCGGGACAATTGGGGGTGAGTCGAGAGACTCAATCAGCAGGACTTGGTGTTCCTGCTCCACCTCGCATGTAGGGTCCCCTAAACTAGGGAGAGGGGATCGGGACAGGGCGTCCGCATGTGAGATCTCCTTCCCTGGGCGATAGACCAGCTCATACTGGTAGGCGTTGAGGAAAATGGCCCAACGCAGCATCCTGGGGGATAAAATTTGCGGGGTGGGTTTGCCGGTAGTGAAGATCCCCAAAAGCGGCTTGTGATCCGTCACCACCGTAAACTCGCGGCCGTATAGGAAATCGTGGAACTTCTTTGTTCCCGCAATTATGGCTAGGGCCTCCCTATCTGTTTGCGCGTAATTGTGCTCTGCCTTCGAGAGGGACCTTGAGTAGTACGCCACCGGGGCTTCCCTCCCGCTCTCCAACACGTGGCACAGGACCGCCCCCACCCCCACCGGGGACGCATCGCAGACTAGTACCACTGGCTTTTTCGGATCGAAGTGGGTCAGGACAGCATCCGAAGATAGGAGTGATTTGAGCTCTTTGAATGCTCTCTCCTGCTTGTCCCTCCACCGCCAAACTGCATCCTTCTTAAGTAACGCGTGCAGTGGCTCCGCGACTGATGCCTTCCGAGGCAGGAAGGAGTGATAGAAATTTAGGAGCCCTAGAAATGACTGCAGCTCCGGTTTCGCGGTGGGGCGAGGGGCGTCTCTCACGGCCGCTACCTTGGACTCGGAGGGTTTGATTCCGTCCGGGGTTACCTTAAACCCTAGAAACTCAACCTCCCTCACGAAGAATATGCACTTGTCCCTCCTCAATCGAAGTCCTGCCCTCTCGAACACTGAGAGAACCCCATCTAGCCTCTTGGCTAACTCTAATTCGCTCCCCGCTGTTATCAACACGTCGTCGAAGTATGGGAGGACACCTGGAAGCCCCTTTAAAAGGCGTTCCACGAGGGACTGGAAGATTCCGGGGGCCGAATTCACGCCAAACTGAAGGCGCGTTACCTTAAACGCCCCCTTGTGCGTTACAATCTTTTGCACGGCGGCAGCAGCCGGGGTTACAGAGAGCTGCTGGTACGCCTGGGCCAGATCTAGCTTGGCAAAACACCTCCCCCCATGTAATGTGGCCAGCAAGTGGCTGACCACGGGCACCGGGTATGCATTTGGCCGAATGGCCTTATTTATCGTACATTTATAGTCCGCACAAATCCTGACCTCCCCATTTGACTTGAGGGCTGTAACAATCGGCGTTTCCCACTCCACCGAGTCAACTGGAACCAAAATCCCCTGCCCCACCAACTTGTCCAGTTCCGCCTCAATCTTGTCCTTGAGGGCGAAGGGCACTCTCCTTGGTTTTAGGCGGATGGGCCGGATTTCTGGGTCCAGCTCAAAGGAAACCGGGGGCCCCTTGTATTTCCCGAGCCCCTTCTTGAAAACGTCCGGGTGTGCGTCGCACACGTCCCACATTGGGTCAGTCTCGATGCCGTTAATGCCGGACAGTTCGATCCCCAGTGGAGCAAACCACTGCGTTCCCAAAAGGCAGCACCTCCCCCCTTTGAGGACCACTAGGGGCAGTTTCTCAGAGTAATTCTTGAACTTCACCTTGAAGTTCCCCACCCCCAACACCTGGATCCCATTTCCCTGCACGTCCCGTAGATTGGATCTCATGGCCCGCAGTTTGGGCCGCTTCTCTGGGGGAATGCGCATAAATTCTTTTTGCGACAGGATGGAGTAAGATGACCCTGAGTCTATCTCCATCCTCACTGGGACCCCTTGCAACAGTACCTCTATGAAAAAGCGCCGGTGCTCCAGGCCCACGCGGTTCACGCTTTTCTCGCTGTAGCTGGCTGAGACCTTCCTGGTGCCGGCCGCCTTTCGTTGGTGCGTCTGGGAATGGCTGGAACTGCCCTTGTCCTCGACTCGCCCGCGCCTGCATACTCGGGCGATGTGTCCTTTTCGGCCGCAGTTGTGGCACTCGGCCTTTCGGAACGGGCACCTCGTGCGGTCGTGGGCCGCCCCACAACCGTCGCAGCGGCGGTCCTGCCGTTCACGGGTCTGCCGCTTCTCACCTCGCTGCTTGATCCTCTGAACCTTGTCGTCCTCGCTGGAGTAGGGGTCCGCTGTCGAGGACGACTCCTCGGACGACGTTGGTGCGGCGGCGGGCGACTTGGGGGCCCGCCAGGCCGTCTTCGCTGGTGTCCGCCGGGCTGCCTGCACTGGTGACTTGGCCCTCTCGGATGTGGCCCCTCGGGACTTGAACAGCCGGACTCCGCTCCTGGCCTCCTCGGCTGCTTGGGCCTCCCGCAGTACCTCGTTGAACGTGAGGCAATGGTCGCGGGTCATGAGCCTCCTCTGAAGCTCCTCGTCCCTCAAACCGCACAGCATGCGGTCACGGAGGGCCTGGTCCAGGTCGTCCCACTGGCAATGCACCGCCACAAGCCTGAGGGCCGCCGCGTAGGCGGACACGGATTCGCCCGGCCGCTGGTCTCACCTGTGGAACGCGACCCGGGCTGGGAAGATCGAGACGGGCGGCTGGAAATGCTCACGCAGCCTCTCCAGGATACGGTTGATGGGCACCTCGTCCACCTTCCGGGGGGCCACCAGGGTCATCAGGATCCGCAGCGTGGCCGGCCCCACCTGAGCCAGGAAGTGGGAGCGCATCTTCGCGTCGTCGTCAACGCCTGCAGCTTCCATTGCGTGCCGAAACTGGCACTCGTAGAGCTCCCATTGTTCGGGCTCGCTGACATCGAACTGGTACGGCTTGACCTTGGGATTCGCCATCGATCCCATCCTTGTCGCCAATTTAGTGTCTTGCACGGAAGACAAAGAAGGAGTCACAGGAAGGACTAACACAGGTTTATTCATTGATGGTCAGCAAGAACATGTGGTAATGGCGGAGATACCTCACATTATATACAGTAGTACAATACATTTGAATCTTGCTGCACGGTAGCTCATTGGCTGCTACCGGCGTGACGTTGTCCTGGTCACACCCATCTTCAGTGGAGGATCAGTAGTAGTTTGCTATTGCGGGGAGTTCCCGCGGCTGCAGGTGATTTGAGGAATGAGAACCATGTGAGTTGAACACTCGCAGCTGCCCTCTATGGGCAGCTTACTCGCATTCCTTTACAGCTGTGTTACATTGTAATTGTGGTCAGGTTACATTCATACATTTCTTAAAGCAGCATTGTACAAGGTTACATTCATGCATCTCTTAAGCAGCATTGTATATACATAACAGCATGTGTGAGGTTTTTTTAAAAATTTTGCTATGTTCTTCCTCGTGGGTGTTTTCTTTAATGTTATTTGATTAATTTATGGTGTATTTTATCTGTTAAAAGTGTGTATTCTGGAGCGGATCGGATTAAACTGTTTTGTTTGTTTCTACAGGCAGGATGTGGATTGGGAAATGGACTTTGTGACTCTGCCAGTGTGCCAATGGCTATGTGGGTGGTTGTTATTGTTGCTTGGGTATATCTTGGAGTATTTCTTTATTGTTGCACCCTGTATTGTGTTGTTAGTTGGTTTTGTGAAGGAATGTCTCTGTGTGTCCCTGGCTGCTTCCTTAGGTAAAGGTAAAAGTCTCCCTTAATCAAAATCCAGTTGTCTCCAACTCTAGGGTTCAGTGCTCATCTCTGTTTATAGCCAAAGAGACAGCTTTGTCTGCATCTGTGTACAGAATACTGTTTACCTTCCCACTGAAGTGGTCCCTATTTTTTTTTGTTGTTGTTTAGTCACACAGTCGATTCTGACCCTTTGCGACCCCATGGACCATTGACCTCCAGGCACCCCTGTCCTCCACCATCCTCCTCAACCCACCCAGCTCTGTGCCCATTGCGTCTACACATCTAGCCATCTTATTTTGGCCACCCCCTTCTTCTTTTGCCCTCCACCTTTCCCAGCATCAAGACTTTCTCAAGTGAATCCTCTCTTCTCATTTGATGTCCAAAGTACTTTGGTTTCATCTTTACTATTTGGCCTTTTAAGAAGTAGTCAGGGTTGATTTCTTCTAAGATTGACCTGTTTGTTCTCCTCGCTGTCCAGGGGACTCACAAAACTCTCATCCAACACGACAATTCAAAGGCATCTATTCTTCTGCGCTCAGCTTTCCTAATGGTCCAGCTCTCACAACCATACATTACCACCGGAAATACCATTGCTTTGACTATGCAAATTTTTCTTTGCAAGGTGATGTCTCTACTTTTAACTATGTTCCCCAGGTTTCTCATAGCTTGTTTCCCAAGAATCAGTCACCTTTTTATTTCATGGCGACAATCTCCATCTGCAGAGATCTTTGATCCTAAGAAAGTAAAATCTGTCACTCCTTCTACTTCTTCCCCATCTATTTCTCAGGGACTGATAGGACCTGTTGCCATTATCTTGGTTTTCTTGATATTGAGTCTCAGGCCTGCTTTTGCACAATCTTCTTTCAACCTAAGCAGGAGCTTCTTTAGGTCTTCCTCACTTTCTGCCATTAGGGTGGTATCATCTGCAAATCTCAAATTGTTGATGTTTCTCCCAGCAATTTTGATCCCAAATTGTGATTCCTCCATCCCTGCACTGTGCATTATGTGCTCTATGTATAAGTTGAATGAGCAGGATGATAAAATGCAGCCTTGTCTTACTCCTTTTCCTATTCCAAACCATTCTGTCATTCCGTATTCCATCCTAACTGTTGCTTCTTGACTCATGTACAGATTTCTCATGAGGCATATAAGGTGTTCTGGTATTCTCATCTCTTTAATTACTTGCCACAATTTGTTGTGGTCCACACATTCAAAGGCTTTGGTGTAGTCAATGAAACAGAAGTAGACTTGTTTCTGATATTCCTTTGTTTTCTCCATGATCCAACGTATGTTGGCAATGTGGTCTCTAGTTCCGTTGCTTCTTCAGAACCCAGCCTGCACTTCTGGTAGTTCTCTCTCCACATGCTGCTGCAGTCTATCCTGTCTACTTGCAATTTCTTGCTTTCAAACTGCTAGGTTTGCAGGAGCTGGGACAGAGATGGGAGCTCATTCCGTCATGCAGTACCCAGGAATCGAACTCCGACCTTCCAGTCAGCAAGTTCAGTGTCTTAACCACTTGAGGCACCGCAGTTCCTTAGTTGCCTTTTTCCTATCACCACCACCACCTCCTCCAACACCCAATTGTTCTGCCCTGGGCCAGACACTCTCTGTTGTGCAGGGTGGGTAGTAGTGAATTCACACTAATTATCTTTTTTAATTTTCAGGTTAAATTGTCCCCCCACCCCCACCCCCCAAGCATAGGACTGGTGGTGATGGGGGTATCTTAGCTGGAAAAGCTATTTTGTTTGACTTCTGGTGATGAGAGACACTAGAGGGTCATCCTATATAAATTAGTGCCTGCATAGATCTTTGGGTGGTTTCTCTCCCTTCCTTGGGTATTGTTGCTTGGATTTGGACTAGATTGATACAATGTTGCATTGCATCTGCTTTTCTGGAGTAATTTTTAAAATTCTTTCAAGTTCGTTTTTTTGAATGTCAAAAAATATAAATGGGAAAACATGAATGGGAACCACAAAAGAGATTTTTCCTTTTTGTGTTTAAAAAGAGAGAGAGCAACATAAAAACCAAGAAAAAAAGAGACACCAACCTGAAATGAAAGGAATACAAAAAAATTCAGAAGACATATTACTGCTGAACAATTGTTGGGGAAGGGGCTATTATCAGGTAGGTCTTGTACACGTTTATTGCTGTTTTTAAATTGCTTAATTCAATATTTTTTCATTTGCTTAATTCTATTAAAATATAATTTTTTAAAAAAAATCAGTACCTGTTTTTATTCTTGCTGCAAGGAGTTTTGAGTGCCACTTGGGGACATAGGCAGGATATAAATCAACTAAATAAATCTATGTTAATCTTGTTTAGGTAGATAAAAGCGAGGGGGGTGTCTATATTATCACTGGCTGCTTCCCATCTAAGCTAAAGACTTATGATTTCCATTTTTGGTACAAGCATCTGTTGTCTCCATTGCTTGGTGGAAAGTGCTGTAAAGCTGGGGAAAGATTATCATAGACTGACTGCTGCTTAAAAATCTGATGCTTTCAACTTGTCAGGGAATTACAATTGTCAGTAATGATTTCTGAGATTTCTAAATTTCATTCCTCAAAGATAAATAACATTTATTTGTGTTTACTATTAAGTGATTTTTAACTTTTATTACCATACTCGAAACTTGCATCTTTATGTACTATGAACAGCATCAGATTGAAAACTGTTAAGAAGCAACAAGTTGATGGTTTATTCAGCCTGAAATGAAAGGAATACTGACACATTTTCAGAGGGAAAGTGAAAGAAGACTTTCTATCTATAAATACATTTAATTATCAGCTTATAATATAAGGCCTTGATTAGTTGATACTCTTTTATTTGCTACTGCACCACAATATCTTTCTTATACCTTTCTGCCTCGAGAGCAGAAGACGCGTCGGTGTGGGAGAGCCGGCATCTTCAAAATCTGTGCCGGCACACCCCCTCCGGACTTTTGCCCTCAGCCACCAGGCTGGGGGGAGAGAGAGAGACAGACCCAGCTGTACGGGTCTTCTCCCCTCTGTCCAAGGACGTTCCCTCGGCCAGCTTGACCTGGAGGGAAATTGACTTATTGGGTGGCATTGAGTTCGAGAGATCTCTGTGTACTATTATTTATTGAATGTTTTGAAATGTTTATATGATTTTGTAATTTTGATATTTTGTAATTTTGATGCATTGTTTCTCTGTAAGCTGCCCAGAGTTGCTCTGCGAGTAGGGTGGCATATAAGTTGGAAATAAATAAATAAATAAATAAATAATAACAACACATATATGCACACCTATCCTTTGCTCTGTTTTAGAAAAGTCAAGGCTGGATTCTCATATAGACTGCACAAACCTACATTTGTTTCACCTGGAGGACTGTCTCATGTACACACACAAACAAACATACACTAAGTATCCTAGAAAATTTAATTTCCCTCCATATTTGTCTACAGCCTCTTAATATTTTGCTACTTCATTATTTTGATTTTGTACTGAGTCACTCCAAAAACAGTTTCATATGAATATGCTGTGGTCTAGTCTTGTAACTGTTTGTATATTTGCCATTTTAAATCCTTTCATTTGCCTTGGATAAGTCTACATTTTTCCAGCCAGAGGCTAATTTTTTGAGAGCTCTTCCATTTGATGAATGGCTTCCCTTGTTTCTTCACTTCCCCTGTGCTCATATCATTTTGCTGATTTTCACTCAACCACAGGAGGTATCTATGCAGTGTTTTTTTTTTAATGATGTTGCCAGTATACATAGAGTTTACATTCTTCCTAACAGCAGCAATTTCATCATTTAATGGAAGCTTGCATTTTTATTTTGTAGCTTTTAGAGACAGAGCTCTTTAAAGGATGGACATACCATCTTTTCAGACAGGAACTCACTTTCTAAATGCATCCTTTATTTGGAGAGCTGTCGCGTCTGAAGACAACAAATAAAAAACGAATAAGAGAGCAGAAGAGGTCTTGAATTTACCTGTCAAATTTTAGCATCTGAGATGCAGACTGATTGAGCAGGCCTCCAAGCCACCTTAGGATTGCCAGACCTTCAGCCACTGTTGGTGGGATCAGGCTGTCCTGTGTGAGATGATTAAGTGTAGCAATCATATCAAAATGTGCACCTGGACATGTAAATCAGCAAGGTTATGTACTTGAGTAGACCATACTGCCAGCAACTCAACATCAAGTGTTAAGTGGCAGTTAACTAACCTTACCACCCTGAGGATTAACAGGTAGTGAAGTCCACAGGGAAGGGTGATGGTCCCAAAGTGGATTAAATCCCACTGAATCCATCTTGATGAAGGGCAGAAGCTTCATCAATACTGGCCTGGAGCTGATGAGGATTTTGCGTGACAATGGCCATGTCACGTGAATTAACATGTGCATGTGTTTTGCCGCCCATCCACCTAAAGGCAGCAACCACCCAGAGGCCTCGGTGTTTCGGGGAGAAGCCTATGCTCTATAAGAGCGTGTCTCCTTCCCGCCTTGCCCTCTCTCTTCTTCATAATCTGGCAAAAGCACATGTGTCTGAACTTCCTTGTGTGACACACATGGAATAAATCTATGAAGAGAGAGCCTTGGAATGATGGCACCTAAGTGTTGCACTTCTGCTTCGGGCATGGGTGCGGAGAATAGAAATTCTCCATGTCCTGTGCTGTATTCACCGGTACACATGGCCTTGGCCACACCAGATCCGACAGATTTGATGGCCAGGATAACGGCCCTTGAGTGGGCCACTGCTTTAAGTCCAGCAACACTTCCACAACCCCCAGTGATGAGACATCAGGGCCCCTGGTGCCCTGACCTGGAAAGAGATTGCCCAGGCCCTCCAGAAGCATGTGGATGTGCCGGCAGGGGTGCCTTCGGCATCGTCTGCACAGGACATGGAAGTTGAAGAATCTGGCCAGTTGTCTGGTGCTTCCGCGCCGACCGAACCTGAGAGCACTGTGGCAGTGGTGTCATCTACTCCTGGGATGAAGTTAGGTGAATATGTGGGATCGGGGAGTGCGACTGGGTGTGGGACTCCGGCGCCTCATTCTTTGCCTACACAACCCTGGTTGGTTTGCTGGGAGTTTGTGGGCCAGGGGCATTGTTCCAGGAAAGCCTGCAAATACCGTCACAAGTGCACCACGTGCGGAGGCAGCCACCCAGCCTCCTCCTGTACAAAAAGAAGCCCCCAGAGGCATAAGGACCGTGATTATTAGGTTGCAAAAAGACTTAACCCTGACCTGCCGCAGCCTGCAAAACGTGTGCAGCCCAATCAAGCTTGATTTCGATTTTGATTTTAATTTATACCCCGCCCTTCTCAGCAGATGCCAACTCAGGGCAATTTACAGACATTTAAATAGGGATACAATGTAACAAAACCTAAATACAAAGTAACAAAGCAAAATACAAAATACAATAAAGGGTCTACTTACAAATTATCAAATTATACAATCATATATCAATATAAAATAGTACAACATACATAACAGGCCAAGGCTCAAGGAACTCAGCATTGACAACAGCCACAGCAACAACAGAGTCCTTATGGCCACAAAAGCCAGTGCAGGTGCTTCCACTTCACCCGCAGTCCGGGGAAGGAGCTCGGCATCTTGGCAGCAGCCTCAGCAAAAGCAGAGTCCCCCCAGGCATGAGAGGCTAGCCCCCCCCCCCGCCACTGCCAACTCGGCAACTCGAGGAGAGGCAAATGGGTCCCGGTGATGGCACCAGTGGCAGTGTTGTCGGCATCTCTTTTGAACCCGCTGAGCAGGCAGGGCTCCAGAGAGGGGTGGAGGCACCGAACACAGCTGGCCTCCCATCCCTAGCCAATGGCAAGGGCTTGGGGAGAGGCGAATGGGTCCCATCGGCAGCGACAGCAGCAGCAGTGCTGTCAGCATCTCTTTTGACCCCCCCGAGCAGGCGGGGCTCCAGAGAGGGGTGGAGGTGCCATACGCAGCTGGCCTCCCATCCCCAGCCAATGGCAAGGGCTTGGGGAGAAGGGAACGGGTCCCGTTGGCGGCGACATTAGTTTCCTGGCTTGCAGGTTACCCGGCAGAGGCAGCACACTCTTTGCAGGACGGTTTCACTTTTGGTTTGGGGGCCCGTTTTCTGCAAATGGCTCCAAACCTCCATTCGGTAATCAGATTAGAGTACGTGGTCAGGCAGAGTATTGGGAAGGAGCTGGCTGCATGATGGGTGGCCGGCCCATTTGACCAGCCACCCTTCCATAATTTGAAAGTGTCCCCCCTGGGTTTGGTTCCCAAGAAGGGTTCCGGGGAATTCTGTTTGATCCACCATTTATCTTACCTGATGTCAGTAAACAATTCAATACCACACAAGCTGTGTACTGTTAAGTATTCCTCTTTTGATCAGGCGGTCCAAATAGTCTGATCGTGTGGAAAGGATGCCCTTATGGCAAAGTGCGATATTAAATCCGCTTTCCGCCTATTGCCTGTGCACCCACAGGACATCGAACTGCTTGGCTTTGCCTTGGATTGCCAATATTTTGTAGACAAGGCCATGCCTTTCGGCTGTTCTGTTTCTTGCACAGCCTTTGAGCGCTTTAGCACTTTTTTGGATTGGGCATTTCGCCAATGCACTGGTTTCAGCCATGTGCTCCATTATTTGGATGATTTCCTTTTTTGTGGCCCTGCACAATCTTTTAAATGTGCCAACCTCCTGCTGGAGTTTCAGGTTCTGGCCCTCGAATTAGGAGTCCCCTTGGCAGATGACAAAATGGAGGGACCGGCCACTTCCCTCATTTTCTTAGGGGTCCTGCTAGACACTTCGAGACAGCAGTCTCGTCTCCCCCGTTATAAGCTGTCACAGTTACAAGACAAACTGAGTAATATGTTGTCAAGATGCAAAGTGATGCTCAAAGAGCTGCAGGTTTTGCATGGTCACTTAAACGTTACTTGCAAGGTGGTCACACTAGGCAGGGCCTTTGCCCTCTGCCTGTGAGATGCCATGAAAAGACTTACCCAGCCATTTCCCCAGGCCAGAGTCACCTGAGCTTTGAGGGCAGACATCCAGCTATGGCTGGAACTTTTGTCGCGATACAATGGTGCCTCTTTTTGGCATTTCAAAATTACAGCCGAGGCACAAGTGGTGGTGTTTTCCGATACCTCAGGCAGTTGTGGTTTTGGTTTATACCACCGTGACTGTTGGTGCCACAGCACATGGCCCACACATTGGAGAGCATCAGGCATTGTGAAAGACCTTACATTTTTGGAATTGTTCCCAGTGGTTAGGGCTGTTTTTTTATGGGGCAAGACCTGGGCAAATTCCGCAGTAAAGGTTTGAGTTGACAATTTGGCCAAGTTCATATTGTCAGCACCATGATGTCACGATCCCTGAGGGTAATGTGTTTGGTCCACAAATTAATTTTAAAATGCCTAGAGTACAATATAGTGTTTAAAGCCCAACATGTCCCTGGCATAGGTAACCAAGTTGCCAATGCTTTATCCTGGCGGCAGATGCAACGGTTTCACACCCTCGCCCCAGACGCCACAAATCGAGACCTGGATGTGCTGCCACCAAAGATATGGAACCTTGGCAGATTGAGATAGACCACACCATAGGCACAGCCTTAGCACCTAGAACCCGCTGCAGCTATGCCACAACTGTTTCAGAATTCTGTGGGTTCTGCCACACCCGACTGTTACAGCCAGACTGGCCTGTACCTGCGGAGCATATTTTGCAGTTTATGGTTCACTTGTACCATTTGGGGATATCCCCCCAGACCATTTGGTCAAAATTATCTGCCCAAAATTCTATACCAAAGCGATGGGACATGCCGATATGGTTGCTGATTTCAGGATCATTAAGATCTTGGAGGGGTGGTCAAGAGAGTGGGGACCACCGCATACCAATTTCCCCTAAAATCCTCACAGATATGTCAGCCTCTTGGGTTTGCACCTGTGCGAGCCAATTTCAGGCAGTCCTATTTCATGCTACAGTGGCGGTGGCATTTTTGGAGCCCTCCATTTGGCTGAATTTTTGGCCCTGTCAAAGGCGGGTGAGGCCGGCCAAGTTTTGCAGCTACCCAATATGAGACTTGGTGACCGGGAGTTGATGATCCGCCAGTCCAAGACTGACCAATTGGGCAAGGGTGCCCGAGTGACTTTGCTTTGCATTGGCCCTGCTCCCGTTTGCCCTTGTGCCACCCTAGAGTCATATCTCAAACTGCGAGGAACCGACGTTGGCCCTTTATTCCACCATTCAGACAATAGCTCATTGATGCGATACCAGTTTTGGGCAGTAACAAAGAGAGTGTTGGCCCGTTTAGGAGTCAACGTGCAGCTTTTTGGCATGCACTCTTTTCGGATCAGGGCCGCATCCACTGTGGCAGTGGTGGGTTATTCCTGCGAGAACATTCAAAGGGTGGGCCAGTGGAAGTCCGGCGCTTACCAAATATATATTAGACCTATGAAGTATTGAACAAAGGACTGCTGCTTTTTCCTTGCCTTCCAAGTTATGTTCCTCGTCGCCCTTGGCAGATTGTGATTATTGGACACAGTTGTATTTTCTGGGTCGAATAGCATGTGACCCACTCCGCGTGGGGCAAGGACCTTGGTCTGCAAGCAGAGCCTAGGTGGATTGGCACATGAGGCAGGACATGCGATGGGGAGAGCTAGTGCCAGTCGTGAACTCAGCAAGGGGAGACACGCCTCCAGATATTATTTATTTATTTATTTATTTATTTATTTATTTATTTATTTATTTATTTATTTATTTATTTATTTAGATATTTCTATCCCGCCTTATTCATCACAAGACAACTCAAGGTGGCCTCCAACAAGTTTAAAAAATTGACAAATTTAAACAATGATAAAAAGCATCAACTAAAACATTAATTAAAAACATAGTTAAAAACACAGGAAAAAACATGTATAAAACACAAGATTAAAAGTTTCTTAACATCTAAATCTAAAATCCTCCCTAAAACCATTAAAAGGATGAGGTAGAATGGGGTAGGGTTCATTGGGGGCAGGGACAGAAATACAATCACCTAAGGCTACTACATAAGCTACACAAGCTACACCAAAGTAATGCCTGACAAAGTAATGCCTGACAAACCCACACCCGCTGGCATAGCCATGTCTTAAGTGCCTTCCTGAAGGGGAGGAACTCAGTTTGTAGACAAAGATTGGATGGAAGGAGGTTCCACAGGGCCGAGGCAGACACCGAGAAGGTTCTCCTTCTGGTCCCAGCCAGATGAGCTTCTCTTGGGGATGGGACCACACTGGAGCCTCTCCTGTATGCCCTCATGGGATGGGCTGAATACCTAGGGGTGATGTGGTCTCTTAAGTATCCTGGTCCAATGCCAATTATGGTCATCCACCTGGGTGGCAATGATCTGGGCCTCATGAAGGGCATTGAACTGAGCACGGCAGTGAAAAGGGACCTATCCCTTGCGAAGTGTTGGTGGCCCGGACTTCACTTGGTGTGGTCGGATATCTTGCCCCGTTTTACTTGGCGCTGCACTGGAGAACCGTGCAGAATTGACAAGACATGCTGCAGTGTGAACAAAGCCGTGGCTAAGTTTATGGCCGAAGGATTTGGCAGAACTATTGAGCATCCCAAAATCAAAATCGAATTTCCTGGCCTCTGCCCGCAGGACTGAGTACATTTATTGGATGAAGGTTTAGAAACATTCCTCAATGACCTGCGATGGGGCATCGAGGCCGAATTATCAGCCTGAGGTGGGTGTGTCTGTCCATAAACTAACATCCTTGGTGGCAGTACTGGGGTAAATGGTAATCAAAACTATGTTAATTGACAGTAGGTAATGGGGGTTCCTCACCATAACAGAAGGACAGAGGTGCTGGAGGTGCTGTCGTGGGTAGAAATTGTGATATAAGAGGTATGGAGTGAGACGTCATCACTCCATTCAAGGTCATAATCAATAATCTGGATATGGGTAGTTTGGTGTATGTAAACCAAGACACAGGACACAGCCTCGGGCTGGGTTAACTCAGGTTTATTGCATCGTGGACAGAGGGAACATGAGGTAATGGCGGATCGATAGCTCTTTATATACAGTGGTAATACATTTGAACGTGGTGCCATTGTAGCCCATTGGCTACTGCCTGCGTGACGTCATTGCGAGTCACGCCCTTCTTGTCCAGGTGTAGGTAGTGGCGGGAAAGCTTCCCGCGCTGCTGCCTTTGATGAGATCGGACCAATAGAGCTTGGACGCTCGCTGCTGCCAGCTGGTGGACATTAGCTCGCGTCCTCATTCAGGGTTCATATGATACAGCTGAAGGTTACATTGTTGCTATAGGCAAGGTTCAGATACATTGTAATCCATGTGGAAGTAAAACCCTTAGAACACAACATCCCTCCCCCCTAGGACGAGACAACGTCTCGAGCCCATGCTTCCCGACACTCCCCCTCCTAGGAGACAAAATCTCTCAGCCAAGATGGCTTGTTTCGAACACGCTGGGGTCTCGATGCGGGCTGCCTCTCCCCGGGTTTGCTACCTTCTCTTTGTCCCCTGGTTTCCTGTCCTGTAATTTGAGAGGGAGACTCGTTAGTGACTTGCCGCGGCTCTGCGGCGTTGTTGGGAGGTGTGCTCTTATTTGGGGATGAACCGGGGGCACTGGGGGCTAACGAAAACCCCCTCTTCTCGCTTGGAAGGGTGGGGGAACACTCCTGAAAACCCCCCCGGCTCGCTAAATCAAAATCTAAAGTCCATTCGGGGGCAGCGGTCGCGAACTCCTCTCCCCCTTCCCCGGCCTCTGACGGAACTGGTTTATCAAAAGGATATGAGTCGGGGCCGCTGCTTCTTCCTTCCCCCCTTGCTTGGGACTGTTGTCCGCCGCTGTCTCCCCCTTGGGTTACGCGGGTGGGGGAGAACCCTAACGCTGAATCTTGTTGGGGATCCTCACTGACTGGCCCACTGACTCGGTGCCTCAGCTGGTCTGCGTGTCTCCTCCAGAGGAGACCGGTGTGGGTTTCGACTCGGTACGACACTGGCCCCGTCTGTTCTACCACCGTCCCCGGCACCCAGGCTGGCCCCGCGCTGGCATAGTTCCTGCAATGGACAGGGTCGCCGGCGGCGAACCCTTTCGAGACTGCCAGCCCCACGTTTTTTCCCTTATCCTCAATTCTTGTGGGGTCCAGCCTGGACAGGAGTGTAGTCAGTTTCCGCCGCATCAATAGCTCTGCCGGCGAGTAACCTGACGCTAAGGGGGTCACCCTATACGCTAGTAAGAACTGACATACTTGGTGGTTCAGGTCCCCGGGGCCCATGCGCCGAAGCGCCTCCTTCGTTGTACGCACCAACCGTTCCACTTGGCCATTCGTGGCCGGGTGAAACGGCGCGGACGTGACATGTCGAATGGCATTCGCCTCCATGAATGCCCCGAACTCTGAGGAGGTGAAGCAACTCGCGTTATCGCTGACTAAAGTGTCGGGTAACCCGAACGTTGAAAAGACCCTCCGTAGTTGGTTAATTGTAGTGGTGGAGGATGTGCTCTTTACCGGAATGACCTCCAGCCACTTTGAGAATGCATCCACTACCAGGAGAAACATGGTTCCTCGGAAAGGGCCAGCGAAGTCTACGTGCACTCTGGACCATGGCCCCCTTGCTGTGTCCCATTCCCTATGCGGAAGCCGGGCCGCCTCTGGTCGGGACCCCTGGCACGCCTCACAAGTGCCGACCATGTGCTCAATGTCCTCGTCCAGCTGTGGCCACCAAAAGTAACTGCGGGCCAGCGCTTTTGAGCGAACGATGCCCGGGTGGCTGACGTGCAGCAGTTTGAGAACCCTCGGCCGCATGGGTGTTGGGACCACCACCCGTTGGCCCCACAATAGGCACCCCCTTTCTATGGACAGCTCTAGCTTCTTCCGAAAGAATGGGTCGAATTCCTTGCTTGGGGACGATGCTGGCCACCCTTTCTGCACCCATGAGCTGACTTTCGCCAGCGTTCTGTCCTTGCCTGTCGCCCTGGCTATATCGGCTGGTACTATTGGGGGTTCGTCTAAAACCTCGATTAGCAACACCTGGCGGTCTCTTCCTATTCTGGCTTTTTGGTCGTCCGTCAAGGGCAAAGGGGATCTCGACAGCGCATCAGCATGGCTGATCTCCTTTCCAGGCCGGTACTCCAACTCGTGTTGGTACGCGTTAAGAAAAATGGCCCATCGCAACATTCTCGGGGACAGTATCTGCGGCGTGGGCTTGCCTGCCGTGAAAATTCCTAACAGGGGCTTGTGATCCGTCACGATTTTGAATGGGCGGCCATACAGAAAATCGTGAAACTTTTTGGTCCCCGCTACTATTGCCAATGCCTCCCTGTCGGTTTGCGCGTAATTTCGCTCTGCTTGGGACAGGGACCTTGAGTAAAACGCCACTGGGGCCTCCCGACCGTCGTCCAACACGTGGCAAAGCACCGCCCCCACCCCCACTGGTGATGCATCACAGACTAAGACCACCGGCCGTTTGGGGTCGAAGTGTGTAAGGATTGCGTCCGATGTTAAAAGTTGCTTAAGTTCGTTGAACGCCTTCTCGTGCTCGTCACCCCACATCCATGCCTCCTCCTTCTTAAGTAACCGATGAAGCGGTTCAGCCACGGAGGCTTTCCGCGGAAGGAATGTATGATAGAAATTGAGGAGCCCCAGGAATGACTGAAGTTCGGTTTTGGATGTGGGGCGAGGGGCCTTCTTAATGGCTGCTACCTTGGATTTGGACGGCTTAATACCCTCAGGTGTGATCCGAAACCCTAAAAATTCGACCTCGGTTTCGAAAAAAACACATTTGTCCTTCCTCAGTCTCAGCCCCGCTTTCTCGAACACAGTTAGCACTTTATCCAATCTCTTTGCCAGTTCGGCCTCACTCCCCCCTGTTATCAATACGTCATCAAAATAAGGCAACACCCCCTCCAGCCCCTTCAGGAGGCGTTCCACAAGCGACTGAAAAAGGCCGGGTGCCGAGTTCACGCCGAACTGTAACCGCGACACCTGGAACGCTCCTTTATGTGTGACTATCGTTTGTGCCGCGGCCGTGGCGGGAGTTACGGGGAGTTGCTGATAGGCTTGTGCCAGATCGAGCTTAGCGAAACACTTTCCCCCATTTAGCCTGGCCAAAAGGTGGCTGACCACTGGCACCGGATATGCATTAGGGCGAATCGCCTTGTTAATTGTACACTTATAATCAGCGCAAATGCGCACCTCCCCGTTAGCCTTCAGTGCTGTTACGATTGGAGTTTCCCACTCCGCGGAATCAACAGGAATAAGAATCCCCTGGCCCACCAATTTGTCCAGTTCCGCCTCTATTTTGTCCTTTAGTGCGAAAGGCACCCTGCGCGGTTTGAGTCTTATCGGGCGGACCTCCGGGTCTAGGTCGAAGGCTACAGGGGGTCCCTTGAACTTTCCAAGTCCTTTTTCAAACACGGTGGGGTGCGCGTCACACACCGCTTGTATCGGATCCGCGCCCACGGCATGTACCCCCCCTATGAACAAACCCAAGGGCTGAAACCACTGCGTCCCTAGGAGGCTACAATTCCCCCCTTTGAGAACGACTAACGGAAGTTCTGCGGAATGTCTTTTATAGTGAACCCGAAATTTCCCGACCCCCAGCACTGGAATGCAGTTCCCTTGTACGTCTCGTAGCGTGGACCTCAGAGTCTTAAGTTTGGGCCGCGCTTGGGGGTCGATCTTCAAGAACTCTTTCTGGGGGATTATGGAATAATAGGACCCCGAGTCAATCTCCATCCTAACGGGGGCCCCTTGTACTATTACCTCAATGAAGTAATGGTTTTGTCCCGCGGACACGCTGAACACGGTGTCGTCCTCACTGCCGTCCGAGACGCGGCCCACGCCGTCCTGCTTCCTCGTGGGTCGGGCGCCATCTTGGGGTCTCGCTGGACGGTCCGGTCTGGCCGAACGGTCTTTCGACTGCCTCCGGCCCTCTTTCCGATTTCTGCATGCCCTGGCGATGTGCCCGCGCCGGCCACAGCTGTAACATTCGGCTTTCCTGAAAGGGCACTTCGCACGCTCGTGGGCCGCCCCGCAACCATCGCAGCGGCGCCCCCCTTTCCGGACTTTCTGTACCTCTTCTCCGTCGCTGCCATCTGTAGAGGACCTCGAGGTTCGTCGAGTCGCGTGCACCGGCTGTCCTGACTTGCCACGCACCGAGCTTTCCGCTTTGCTGGCCCTAGGACGCCACTCACGCCACTCGTGTATTTCGTCCACTCCCGCATTCGTGGACTCCGCGGATTCCGCGGTCTCTACGACCTCGGCCAACGTGGGTGGCGGCTCCCTGTTCATCAGGCGGCGCTGCACTTCCTTGTCCTTCAGGCCACACAGCACGACGTCCCTCATGATCATCTCCAGGTTGTCCCACTTGCAGGGAACGGCGGCTACCCTCAGGGCCTCCACGAACGCCTCTACCGACTCATCCGGCGCTTGGACTCGCCTCCAAAACGCACTCCTAGCCGGAAACATCGCCTTCGAGGGTTGGAAGCGCTCACGCAGTAACTTCAGTATGTCGTCGGTTTTGAAGTCGTCCAACGTCTTCGGTTCGATCATGCCCACCAGCGTCCGCTTGGTCTCTACACCCAGCATTCGGGTGAGGATGGCCCTCTTCCTTTCCTCGTCGTCTTTGACTTTGAGTTCCACCAATGCCGCCCTGAAATCCATGTTAAAGATGGTCCAGTCTTGCGGCTTGGTAATGTTGAACCCGCTCTGTGTCCTGGCACTTTGGGAATCCATGATCCCACCTTCGTCGCCAATTTGGTGTATGTAAACCAAGACACAGGACACAGCCTCGGGCTGGGTTAACTCAGGTTTATTGCATCGTGGACAGAGGGAACATGAGGTAATGGCGGATCGATAGCTCTTTATATACAGTGGTAATACATTTGAACGTGGTGCCATTGTAGCCCATTGGCTACTGCCTGCGTGACGTCATTGCGAGTCACGCCCTTCTTGTCCAGGTGTAGGTAGTGGCGGGAAAGCTTCCCGCGCTGCTGCCTTTGATGAGATCGGACCAATAGAGCTTGGACGCTCGCTGCTGCCAGCTGGTGGACATTAGCTCGCGTCCTCATTCAGGGTTCATATGATACAGCTGAAGGTTACATTGTTGCTATAGGCAAGGTTCAGATACATTGTAATCCATGTGGAAGTAAAACCCTTAGAACACAACAGGTAGATACACACATAAGTTAATACCATTTACCCACTAGGATGCCTCATTGCTGGTCATGTTAATATTGTATTGTTATGTTATTAATAAAGTGGCCAAAGTTTTGACCAACAGATGGTTGTCGTCTGCTTCATGGGATGGATTGGGTGGCAAAGGGGCTCAGGACCAGAAAGTGACTTGTGGAACTGAATCAGTGGTACAGGGGTCATGCTGTGATGTGGATGTGGAAGGCAGATGAAGGGCCACTGCATTATATTCTCAGGACAGTCTTCATGGCTGATCGCCATGATGATCACCTATATTCGGATTTGGATACAGCAGAAGAAGGTTATGCACATTTGTGTTCTTTTCCTCCTTTTTGTGAGTGATCTTTAAATAGTTATTCTAGAAACCTACATATGTCTCCTGAAGTACACCATTTAGTGCCACCAACAGCCCCTGCAGTCTCTCCCCCCCCCCCTCCTGTTTCTTCTCAAGCACTTAACTGAAGGTGCTGGTCTGGGATCTAAATCCAGTTGCCAGTCCTGACTAGAACAAACCCATTAAATTAATGGAACATAACATAACTTTTTGCTTAGCAACCTCCCATTAGTATGGTGGGCCTACCCTAGCTAGGATTTTGGATTTAGGCTTGATCTTTAAAGGTCAGCATATTGATCCCACATCAATATCGGAAGACTCTCCACTCTCTTATCTCTCACTGCAACTGAAGGAGTCCACTGCTATCTGGCAGGACAGTGAGATTTCTTCAGAAATATGTGCCTCAGCAATCCTGCTTGTAAATTAGGTCCATGTTTACCATATGACAACCACCAGAAAACAAAGTACATTAGAATGCAAGATACAAACCTGAGCTAAAGCACATGCTATGACTAACAGATATTTTCCACTATTTACTAAAACATAATTTCTAAAGATATACCTTCTTTATTGTCTAGGAAGGGGCTGTGGTGGCTCAGTGGTTAAGAAGCTCGCTGTGTTAGCTGGAAGGCTGGCCAGTTGGCAGTTTGAGACCTGGGTACTGCATGATGGATTGAGCGCCTGTCTCTGTCCCAGCTCTTGGGGACATGAAAGGAGCCTCATTTGGGTGTTCCCTGAGCAGAGCTTCTTCTGCAAAAATCCTTTCAACCCAGAATAATTTCTGACATGAAATAATACTACTACTACTACTACTACTACTAATAATAATAATAATAATAATAATAATAATAATAATAATAATAATAATAATAATAATAATAATAATAATAATAATAATAATAATAATAATAATAATAATAGGTGGCTAGGAAAGGTCAACTCTAATGCAGAGGGTCAACTGAAATGTGATATTTCCTGTGCAGTCTTATATATCATTGATGAGCAATCTGTGACTTCAGAAGTATTGCTGGACTACAACCCAAGCCAGCTCAGCTGATTAACAGACAATCTGAGTTGCAATCCAACAACATTTGGAGGGCAACAAGTTGCCAACCAGTGGTGTACATTTTACTTAAAAGTAAGTTTCATTGAATTCACTGAAGATTATATTCTAATAAAGTTGTACAAGATAAATATTAGTTAGCATTTAACAGAAATGATCTAAAAATACCACTACCAGGCTGCAAGACAGATGGTGGTGATGGCAGTCTTTTAATTATTGAGGTTACTGTGAGGGAGGGAGAATTTGTGCCAATGGCAAATACTCTCTGTGCAAACAGGAGATTCACATAAGGAATATTTGACAGGCCCACAAGGAAAAAGCAAGAAGGTAATTTTCCCATTTCCCATTTGCAGAAATTAAAACTCAGCTCTCAGTAGATGCTATTTGCACTTCTAATTTTTAAAGGCATTTTAGATGCAATGATACTAACTGCTGTGAGAGAGGGTATCCTTCACTCCTGTGCACTAACTTCTCAAAAGAAATGGAGGAAACCCCTTTTTAGCTTAAAGTTAAAAGTTAACAAAGAAAAGAAATGCAGATCAACTGTGGTCCTTACTCAAAAGAAGAACACATTGATCCAACCTTTTTGTGCTTTACTTTCTACCCCAAGAAGGCATTGCAACATAATTCCAGAAGCCTAAACTTTGTATCATTCTTTACTAGTGAGAAAAAATGAAATAAAATAGACTTTGATGCAAAGTCTAGAAACAAGAGTTCTAGAAAGCTCCTATCCACAATCCAACCCATCTTCTCTGAATGGACAAGCGGGGGAGAGGATGATGTCTCATTCTGCTCAACAGACAGTGATGCACTCCAAAAAAAAAATACCACCTCTGTGGGCGAGGCCAAATCTGTGGGTGGTACCAAATCTGTGGGCAGGGCCCAATCTGTGGGCATGGCCAACACAATGGGCTATGGAGGTGGGCGTGACCGGCCAGGTGGGCATGGCCTGAGGGAATTTCCGTTACCAGTTCTCCCAAACAGGACAGGACCTGGTTCAGTGCATCACTGTCAACAGACGTAATCCTACTTTAGTAGGACCTTCTTTCCTCTTTAGGCAATCAAAGAATGGGGTTGACCTTTGTATTATCTTTTGGAGGAACATATTTTGAGACATGTTTGAACTGTGCTCTGACTTTCTTTGTTTCTGGGAGGTATAGCTTACACCAGGGGTGGCCAACCTTGGCCCTCCATCTATTCTTGAACTTCAATTCCCAGAAGCCCATGTCAGTACACCTTCTGATCAGGGCTTCTGGGAATTGAAGTCCAAGAACATCTGGAGTGCCACAGTTGGTCACCATGGACGTATACCATGACTTTATGACTTCATTGAAAAATGAGAGCAGGAAAATTCATTGTGTGAATAAACAATACAGACAGCAATATAAATAGAAATCACAGTTCAAAACAGACAAAATTCTCTCAACTAATTCTAGGAGAATCTCCAAGCTAACCACATCCACTCAAAAGAGGTGAGTGAGTTGCCACTTAAGTCTATTTCTTAAAAGAACTGGTTCTATGTAGAATAAGGTGTTACTCATAAATGTGTGCAATGCAAGGTTTTTCCCTATGACGCTCTTCTGGGGAAAATATATATTCCACCAAAAGCCAGTGCTGTCAAAGCAGAAGATGAGTAACTTGCTTATTATTATTATTATTATTATTATTATTATTATTATTATTATTATTATTATTATTATTATTATTATTATTATTATTATTATTATTATTATTTAGATTTTTTAAAACAAAAATTACATACATAATAAACAATAAAGAAAATCAAAGCAAAATAACAAGAAAAGCATAAAAAGGACATAAAGACAATCACCAAATTCAAATCCTTCAGGCATCACTTACATATTTTTATCATACTCTATACTCTATTCCTTCGAAATGTGGTGTTGGAGAAGGGTTTTGAGAGTCCCCTGGACAGCGAGGAGAACAAATAGGTCAATCTTAGAAGAAATTAACCCTGACTGCTCATTGGAAGGTCAAATAGTAAAGATGAAGCTAAAATACTTTGGACATCAAATGAGAAGGGAGGATTCACTTGAGAAGGCATTGATGTTGGGAAAGGTGGAGGGCAAAAGAAGAAGGGGGAGGCCAAGGATGAGATGGCTAGATGGCATTGTAGACACAATGGGCACAGAGCTGGGAGGGCTGAGGGGGATGGTGGAGGACAGAGGCGCCTGGAGAACAATGGTCCATAGGGTCGCAAAGGGTCGGAACCGACTGTGCGACTGAACAACAACAACAACATTACCTTAAAATTAAATTTCTCATTTTTTATTTCCACTTACATATCATTAATAATATCATATTACTATAAACTTCAAATCTCCATTTTTTAAAAAAAAAACATCTTATATTTATCTCTTTTTCAATGCCTAAAGTCAATTATCACCCTGTGTTATTTGCATTGTCCTGAGAATTCACCAACTGTTAATCCTCTCAGATACCAATATTTAGTTCTTTCAAAAATTCATTCAGTCGGGTGCTGTTTTTTTCCCTTATTATATTTTAACGTATAATCCAGAAAAGGTTTCCAGACATCCCAAAACTTATTCTCATTCAATATACCTTTTTAAATATTTAATTCTCATGTCATCTTATCATTCAATGCCATGCCCCATAAACCTTCATACTTGTAATTCTACATTGTTTTTCCAATTTCTCACAGTTTTCTGCCTTGTGACAGAAATAAAAATGGACAACAAATCTTTCCACTTAACATTCCATTTTAGTTGCTCTAAGTCTAATAATAATACCTCTCGAGGTTAGATGAGTAACTTTCTAAAGAGGGAAAGATTGAGAGACAGAATTGCAGGATCAGTGAACAAAAGCTGTACTGAAAGGGTTAACAACCCCAAAAAGCCACTGCCTTCCCTGTTTGATTCCAGCAGGTGATAACTTGAGAATTTCTCATGAACCATAACTATGGTTCATGAGAACTATCACATGATATGAAGCATATGCCAGATTTACATCTAATGACACTTTTGGAAAATCTCCACTTCAGATTGAATCAGAGACTGAATTATCCTAGCTTAATGTAATCAGTAATGCCTGCATAGTTTAACCCCTATGTGTTCTAATACATTACCATGTGCTTTTTTGGACAAGGTTTTGAACCTAGGACTATGAGGAGCATTTCCTGAAAAAAAGGAATTGAAATATTAATTTCAGGCCAGGTAACACTATGGAGCTTCTAAAACAAGACATAGTTTAGGCCAGGGATTCTCAACCTGCGGCCTGTGGGCCAGATGCAGCCCATGGCACCATTTCATGTGGGCCCCCCACCATCTCCACCACACCATGAAGTACCATGTGGTGGAGGAAGGGCAAAATGGCCATCCAGCCCCCGAAGCTGTCTGAGGGAGTGTGACCTAGCTCCCGGATTTAAAAGGTTCAGAACTCCAGGTTTAGGCCCTCAGTAATCACTATGTATTAATCTAGTCATACACTGTCCTATTCAAAAAAGCAGATCCTTATTATTCCACAAGAACCATGACTGCAGTGGCTCCAAAGATAGACCATTTAGGACTGTAAACTGTTTTCTGTCTTTACCAGTTACTGATCTACAAATGAATATTCCCAAAGACATGGTTAATGCAGAATCCTAGTGATTTTCCATGATCTATGAAGACACCTCCACTGTAATAGCAGTCCTCTCAGCCAGGAAAGATAAGAAACATCTGTTACTAGTGGCCTGTGCAAAGAGTTGGCCACATCTAGATTCAAATTATTTACCATGGAACTGGCAGAAGACACTAGATGAATTTAGAAAGACAAGAACTTCTTTTGGCCAGCTGCCTAAAAGCTATTTTAAATAGACCAATTAATTGGAATCTGCCAAAATGGTTTTAATATTTAAGAGCTGGGTTTTGTTTTTTTTTGGTTTTTTTAGACAGCAGAATCCACTCCCAAGTTCCATCACTACAGTATATGTTTTTAAAACTTCTGCTACTTTTAAATCTGTCTTGAGAGGCAAAGCTGTTTAACCTAACCCATCCAAAAAAACATTTACTGGAGCCCCAAATCCTCCTGGTATAGCTTATTAAGGAAATGTTTTCATTTCAAGTGATATAATTTTATCACCAGTGCTGTTGGAAGGTTACATTAGATACTTAAGGCACACACATAAATATTAAATAGATGAAGAGACCAGAGCTCTCTATATAAAATGAAGGTATATTTGTTTGTTTTGATTTTCCTATTACCTGTATGGAATCCTTATTTAATTTTACACAATTCTGAGAGAAATTTAATTTAATTTTCAAACTTCTACACCGCCCACTCAGGCGAACCCTACTCAGGGCGGCTTGCATCAATTCTAAAAACATGTAAAACAGATTTTAAAAAAAAACAATTATCCCACCCACTCTCCCACCCCACCCTATACATAAAAAGAAGGAGAGAGACCACTTCAGTGGCAAGAATCTTTTCAACCTGAAAACAGAATAGCACTCTTCAGTTTTCATTGCTTCATCCTGTTTTCATTTTCCCTTTAATCATGAAACAAGTTATGGGGGGCAACATTTGAATTTGACTTTTCCAAATAATGGGATTAAGTTGACATCCCGGTACTGTTTAAAAGAACTATTACTGGATTGACAATTGAGCATAACTGGCATTGTACAAAATCCCACTACATTTTTTAACCATGAATCCCATCATTCTCCATTTCGGGAGTTCTACATAGCAGCCCTACACCTAATGTGGCTCACCAGGAGGTGGGAGGGCTTGCTGGGGAAAAATTGTGCATTAGTGTAGGCCAGGGGTACCCAAACTATGGCATGCAGGCCAGATCTGGCCCATGGTTCCAATTAATCCAGCCCACGCCGCCCACACCGCTCCCCTAAAGCAGAAGTAAAACACACATGTGTGGGTGCTGAATGCACCCACGCATATGCAGAACGCTGCTGTACATGATCTGCAGCTGTTGTAAACACATTTATGAGCACCACCCCCTAGAGTCGGACTCTACTGGCTTTTGAGCAAGGGAGATATTTACCTTTACCTAAGCTTCACAATCACCAGTGCTCATTTTAAGGGAAGCAAGCAAGCGGCAAATCCCACAAATCAGAGAGGCAGCAGAAGAAGCATCACTTTTAAGCTAATGGCAGAGCTGGTTCTGAGAGTTTTAGCTCTAATATCAATATCAATCCTGTTGTGTATGCATGTCTTGTACTGTCAGAATGTAACCACCCCAATTACAATGTATTGCAGCTGTAAAGGAACGCGAGCAAGCAGCCCATAGAGGGCAGCTGCGAGCGTTCAATCTCACATGGTTCACATTGCTCAATCACGGACAGCCGCGGGAAAACCTTCCCCGCATTCAGCAGCAGGAAAGAAGAACTACTGAAGAGAGGCGTGCCTGGGCGAGGCCACGCAGGTAGCGGCCAATGAGCTACCGTGCTACAAGATTCAAATGTATAACCCTACTGTATATAAAGAGATGTATCACCGCCATTACCTCATGCTCCACCAGATCCCTATGCAATAAACCTGTGTTAAGCCAACCCTTCGGCTGTTCTGTTGTCTTTGGTCCCATACAGTAAACTGGCGACGAGGATGGGATCAATGGCTGCCCACGGGACCAAGACATGCGCCGGCTACGAGATCAGGAAGCCGGGAGACTTGGAGCTGTTTGAGATAGACTTCAACGGAGCGCTGGTGGAGCTCGAAGTCTCAGATGAGGACAAGAAGAGGGCCATCTTCGTCCGCATGCTCGGACACGAGACAAAGAGGACTCTGGTGGACCTGATCGCGCCGAGGAGGGTGAGTGACTACAAAGCCAAAGAGCTTCTGGCTGTGTTGCGCGCCCACCTCCGGCCCGCGATAGCGATGTTCCCCGCTCGGAGCGCGTTCTGGAGGCGAGTCCAAGCGGCCGGGGAATCGGTCGCCGAGTTCGCCGCGGCCCTGCGGCTGGCCGCCGGCCCCTGCAAATGGGAGACCCCAGAAGTCACCCTCCGCGACTGCCTGCTCTGCGGCCTGAGAGACACCGAGACTCAGCGCGCGCTGATGAAACAGGAGCCGCCCCCCACGTGGCAAACGGTCCTCGACACAGCGCAGGCCGCGGAAGCCACGACGGCCGGCGTGCAAGAGCTCCAGGACTGGCGGCCGAAAACCGCCAAGGCAGAGAGCTCGGTGCGCGCGGCCCGGCGAGTCTCGGACTCAACCACAGAGAGCGGCGGCGACGACGATGTCCGGAAGGTCCAAAAGGAGGGCCGGCGCTGCGACGGCTGCGGCGCCGCCCACGCCCGCGCCAAATGCCCGTTCCGCAAGGCCGAGTGCCACAACTGTGGCCGGCGCGGGCACATCGCCAAGGTCTGCCGGAAGCGGTGCGAGGCCAAGAGGAGCTCCCCAGACCGCTCGGCGAGGCAGGATCGCACCACGAGGCCCAAGGACCACGGCACCCGGACCACGAGGAAGCGGGACGGCGTCGGACGCATCTCCGACGACAGCGAGGACGACGCTCCGGTTTTCAGCGTTTCCACGGAGCATCCCCGATACTTCGTCGAGGTAGTAATACAAAGGGCCCCTGTTAGGATGGAGGTGGACTCGGGTTCTTCTTACTCTATTATCTCTCAGGGAGAGTTCCTAAAGATACCCCCCCACGTGCAGCCCAAGCTCAAGGCGTTGAGGGCCAGACTAAAGGACGTGCAAGGGAACCGCATCCCGGTACTGGGGGTTGGGAAGTTCCAGGTCCAGTTCAAAAAGCGCACTGCAACGCTTCCCCTAGTCGTCCTCAAAGGAGGTAAATGCAGCCTCCTCGGGACTCAATGGTTTCAGCCCCTGGGGTTGTTCATCGGGGGGGTGCACGCCGTGGGAATACACGCCGCCGGGACTGATCCAATACAGAGCGTGTGTGAGGCGCACCCCGAAGTTTTTAAAAAAGGACTCGGAAAGTTCAAGGGCCCCCCAGTGACTTTCGACCTGGACCCTGGAGTGCGTCCAATCAGACTTAAACCGCGCAGGGTGCCTTTCGCCCTAAAAGACAAAATAGAGGCGGAGTTGGACAAATTGGTGGGCCAGGGGATTCTTGTTCCTGTTGATTCTGCGGAGTGGGAAACTCCAATTGTAACAGCACTCAAGGCCAACGGGGAGGTCCGCATATGCGCTGATTACAAGTGCACCATCAATAAGGCGATCCGCCCTAATGCGTATCCGGTGCCGGTAGTCAGCCACTTGTTGGCCAGGTTGCACGGGGGGAGGTGTTTTGCTAAACTCGACCTGGCCCAAGCCTACCAGCAGCTCCCGGTCACCCCCGCCGCAGCTGCTGCGCAGACCATAGTCACACACAAAGGGGCGTTCCAAGTATCGCGCCTCCAATTCGGCGTGAATTCGGCGCCCGGGATTTTCCAATCACTCGTGGAACGCCTCCTAAAGGGACTAGAGGGGGTGTTACCCTACTTTGATGACGTGTTGATTACAGGGGGGAGCCGGGCAGAATTGGCAGAAAGGTTGGGAAGGGTCCTAGAAAAATTCGAAAAGGCGGGGTTGCGGTTGCGAAAGGACAAATGCGTCTTCTTCGCAACCGAGGTCGAGTTCCTAGGGTTCCGCATTACTCCCGAGGGAATAAGGCCATCCCAATCCAAGGTGGCCGCCATCAAAAAGGCCCCTCGCCCCACCTCCAAGCCCGAGCTGCAGTCGTTCCTTGGGCTGCTCAATTTCTACCACTCCTTCCTTCCTCGGAAGGCAGCCGTGGCGGAACCGCTACACAAATTGTTAAAAAAGGACGAGGCATGGAAGTGGGGCGACGACCACGAGAAGGCTTTCAATGACCTGAAGCGACTCCTGGCATCAGATGCTGTGCTGACCCACTTCAATCCCAAACGCCCAGTGGTCCTGATTTGCGATGCATCCCCGGTGGGGGTGGGGGCGGTGTTATGCCACGTGCTGGAGAATGGGAGGGAGGCCCCGATAGCGTTTTACTCTAGGTCCTTGTCCCAAGCGGAGAGAAACTACGCCCAGACAGACAGGGAAGCACTAGCGATAATTGCGGGGACCAAGAAATTTCATGATTTCGTGTATGGCCGCCCCTTCACCATAGTGACGGACCACAAGCCCTTGCTAGGCATTTTCACCGCAGATAAGCCCACACCCCAAATCCTGTCCCCGAGAATGCTCAGGTGGGCCATTTTTCTCAACGCGTATCAGCACGCGTTGGTATACCGGCCCGGAAAGGAGATAAGCCATGCGGATGCCCTGTCGAGGTCCCCCATTCCCCGGGATTGCTGCCACGTGGGCGAGGAAGAGAGAGACCACCAGGTTTTAATGATAGAGGTCCTAGACGCCCCTCCAGTAGTACCGGCCGACATCGCCAAAGCGACCGGCAAGGACAAAACGTTAGCCACAGTCTGCTCCTGGGTACAGAAAGGGTGGCCCGTGTCTTCCCCAGCAGCGGAATTCGACACATTTTTCAAAAAGAAACTAGAGTTATCCCTAGAGAGGGGTTGCCTGTTGTGGGGGCAGCGGGTAGTGATCCCCACGTCCCTCCGGCCGAGGGTGCTTAAACTGCTGCACGTCAGCCACCCGGGGATCGTCCGCTCTAAGGCTCTAGCCCGTAGTTACTTTTGGTGGCCACAACTAGACGCCGACATTGAGCACATGGTCGGCACTTGCGAAGCGTGCCAAAGCTCCAGGCCAGAAGAGGCTCGTCTGCCACATAGAGAGTGGGACGCAGCGAGGGGGCCCTGGTCCCGGGTACACGTAGACTTTGCAGGGCCGTTCAGGGGAACGCTTTTCCTCCTAGTGGTGGATGCGTTCTCAAAGTGGTTGGAGGTCATCCCAGTCTCGAGCACCTCCTCGGCCACCACAGTTAAACAGTTACGGAGGGTCTTTTCCACGTTCAGTTTACCCGACACCCTCGTCAGTGATAACGCTAGCTGTTTCACGTCCGCCGAGTTCAGGGAATTCATGGATCTCAACGCCATTCGGCACATCACCTCCGCCCCTTTCCACCCGGCCACCAACGGCCAAGTAGAGCGCCTCGTGCGCACCACTAAAGACGCGCTGCGGCGCATGAGCTCCGGAGATCTAGACCGACAACTATGCCAGTTCCTGCTAAGGTACAGGGTCACCCCACTAGCGTCAGGATACTCCCCCGCGGAGTTGCTAATGCGCAGGAAGCTGGCTTCGGTAATCTCCAGACTAGACCCCACCAGAGTAGAAGACAAAGGGCAAAATGTAGAGATGGATTCCTCAAAGAGTTTTAGCGTAGGCGCCCCCGTGCATTGCAGGAACTACGCCAGTGGGGGACCAGCCTGGGTGCCCGGCATTGTAATAGAACAAACCGGCCCCGTCTCATACCGCGTGGAGACCAATACAGGCCTCCTGTGGAGGCGGCACGCAGATCAACTCAGGCGGAGGGTCCCCGGAAAGCAGGACGAAGACGAGAGCAGCAACGAATCAGCGTTAGGGTACTCCCCCACCCGCTTAACCCAAGGGGGAGGGAAAGGGGAACATGGGTCCCCACCAAGGGGGGAGGAAAGGGAATCGATCCTCAGAAATCTTTTGCGGGAGTTTGCGGCGGAAAGGAAGAGCCCCGAACACACACACATCCCCCGAGAGCGTTCCCAAAACACAGAATCCCCAAAAAAGTTTAGATCTTAATTTACAGTGCCAGGGGGAGTTAGCGGAGTGGTCCCCCACCCGTCCTAGCGAGAAGAGGGGTTTCAGTTCAGCCCCTGGTACTTCCAGTCCCAGAAGCCCCTGTGAATTAGAGTGCAACATAGCGCCAATGTCCCGGAGACCGACACCCCCAAGGCAGGAGGCGACGGCGAGGCCGTCCGCCACAGTCTCAAGGTCCCCCGAGCGGGGGACAGAAGGGAGCAGAACCACAAGGGCATCCTCATCGGTCCCGCGGTTCACGATCGGAGGGTCCCCGGGGTCCGAGGGAAACAGACAGGGGTTCACTTCACAGTTGTTCATCCCATTCCCTTCCCCCAGCGCAAGGCAGGCACAGACGCCCCACAGAGCCACTAATGAATCCCCGTTTCCCGTTGCAGGACAAGCACCCACGGAGTCAGGGATCACAGGCTCTCCGGTACTAGGGCAGGCGCAAGCACGCCCCAAGCGAATGTGCGGCAAGCCACACTGGTTGCGGGACTTCGTCCCATCCTAGGGGGGAGGGATGTTGTGTATGCATGTCTTGTACTGTCAGAATGTAACCACCCCAATTACAATGTATTGCAGCTGTAAAGGAACGCGAGCAAGCAGCCCATAGAGGGCAGCTGCGAGCGTTCAATCTCACATGGTTCACATTGCTCAATCACGGACAGCCGCGGGAAAACCTTCCCCGCATTCAGCAGCAGGAAAGAAGAACTACTGAAGAGAGGCGTGCCTGGGCGAGGCCACGCAGGTAGCGGCCAATGAGCTACCGTGCTACAAGATTCAAATGTATAACCCTACTGTATATAAAGAGATGTATCACCGCCATTACCTCATGCTCCACCAGATCCCTATGCAATAAACCTGTGTTAAGCCAACCCTTCGGCTGTTCTGTTGTCTTTGGTCCCATACAGTAAAAATCCCAATCTTAATCTTAATCTCAGCTCTGAGTATAGGATGGCACAGACCTGCTCCTTCACTTTAAAACCTACTAATATTAACAGGACAAAGAAAAGGCGGGATTAGGAAGCTTTTCAACGGAATCATCTGTTTGCCTTGCATTCTTAAATGACAGACATGCAAAAAATGAGAGACAGATTACTATAAATAAAGCTGTTCTGATCAGGTTGAAGAGAAATGGTGAGAAATGCAATTTAAAAAATATGTGTTTATGGAAAGAAGACACAGCGTCCCTTTGGCCAAGAGCCTGGGACTAGGAGACCCTCTCTTCTTTGATCTGTTTATAAATGAATGTCTACTTCCTCTGAAGCCACTTCCTGTTAGTTCCTGTCAAAATGCCTCAGAGGTCCAGTGCCTTGTAATGTCTGAAAAGGCTGGAGCTGTTTGTCATTTCTCCAAATCTAAACAGTTGAACCTCAGCGACATTCAGTTTAACTCTACACAAGATGCCTTATAAACAGTGGTTATAGTAACAAGCTCCACAATACCCATCCAGTTAAGGGTGTGTTTAAAAACATACTTACAATTTAGGACAACTAAATAACATCAGCACTGACGACAAAAACAATAATGAGTGAAGGGGTGGAAATGGAAAAAGTATGAATAATCTTGGTCTTCACTGACACATCCTGACATTAGATTATCTTTTCTAATTCCTTCACTCTGGCGTTTCCAAGCCTTAAATCTCATCTATCCTGGCTGATCTGTGGCAGCAAAGAGTGGGTCTAGCCAATCAGCAGAGATTGGTTCCAACTGATTAGCAGATCCTTTCTCAGCTAGAGCCGAAAGAGCACTATGACATTTCAAATAAATACAGTATAATATAATATACTAGCCGATTACCCGGCCTTGCCTGGGAGTTTTTTTGCTTACCTGCCCAGGTAGGGTCTGGCTCCCCTGCTGCCCGGGCCACCTGGGCTCCTGCCAAGGAACCCCGGCCCTGGTTTCACTGCTGCCGCATCATTTATGGCTGGCAGGCGGTGTTGGCGGTGGGTTCATGTCCGGGCCCACCGCACAGCTGTCGCTGTTCGCCGCTCCTCCCTCCCATCCAGTGCTGGCTGAGGGCACGCAGTGGCAGCAGGGTATCCAGTGGCTATAAGGCCTGCCCCGCCGTGCAGCTGCTGCTCCCTGGAACGCCAGTCAGACTGTGTCATGCACATGGATTTCCGCGCGTGCACACTACCACCTTCCCTGGCCATTTGTCCTGTCCGTGGGGGGCCCTTCACGACCCTTTTTTAGGGGCATACCCCCAAAAATGGGGTTTGGGACCCCTGCAGTGCTGATCTCACCAGGCCAAGGTAGGTGTGTGGCAAGTTTCAGCGGGATCCATCGAGGGGTATGGGAGCCCATCAATAACATACAAGACCACACCTCTGTTTTATAGATATATATTGACACAAACCCATGTGTTTCTTCACAGTGAAAGCAATTTTTTTTTTGAAAACATGCTTTTAGTGAACTTTGAGCTCTTACAAAATTATGCTGTAGTACAGGGATTCTCAACCTGCAGCCCGCAGGCCGTATACAGCCCACAACACCATTTCATGTGCCCCCCCTGATTCCACCACATTAGGAAGCGCCATGTGGTGGAGGAAGGGCAAAATGGCCATCTGGAAGCTGTCTGAGGGAGCTTGACCTGGCTCCTGGCTTTAAAAAGTTGAGATCTCTGCTGTAGTAGAAAAAAATGGAGAGTAATGACCCACCTTAAAGACTAAATGTCTTATTTAACAAAAACTTTCATGGCGTATAACCTGCTTCTTCAGATGCAAAGAACACAACCTCTGTAGGCAGACATTTATGAATAAACCTGGAGAAGAAGATTGTGGAATTTCTACAGTAAAGTTGGCTTCTCATCTGCTTTTTTTGCCTTCTGAGTCAATTGTCATTCACCAAGGCACACATTGTCTGATTTGTTGTTGTTGTTCAGTCGCACAGTCGAGTCTGACCCTTTGGACCATTGACCTCCAGGCACCTCTGTCTTCCACAATCCTCCTCAGCCCGCCCAGCTCTGTGTCCATTGTGTCTACAATACCATCTAGCCATCTCATGTTTGGCCGCCCCCTTTTTCTTTTGCCCTCCACCTTTCCCAGCATCAAGGCTTTCTCAAGTGAATCCTTTCTTCTCATTTGGTGTCCAAAGTACTTCAGCTTCACTTTTACTATTAGACCTTCCAATGAGCAGTCAGTGTTGATTTCTTCTAAGATTGACCTATTTGTTCTCCTCGCTGTCCAGGGGACTCTCAGAACTCTCCTCCAGACCACATCTCAAAGGCATCTATTCTTCTGTGCTCAGCCTTCCTAATGGTCCAGCTCTCACATCCATACATTAAGACTGGGAATACCATTGCTTTGACTATACAAATTTTTGTTTTCAAGGTGATGTCTCTAGTTTTCACTATGTTCCCCAGGTTTCTCATAGCTTGTCTCCGAAGAATCAGTCGTCTAATTGACGACATTGACGACATTGTTTGATAAGAAATTCTTATTGTATAACAGGGCTGAAGAACCACCTGATCTACTATCCTCCCAATAATTAGGTATTTTCCTCCCTCCCTCCCTCCCTTCCATACTGCAAAAAGTCTCACAACAAAGTGGGGACATGATTCTTCAATAAGATGTCTCCTTTGAAAGGATGCCCTTCGCCACCACAAAGAATCTTTTAAAAAAAAACTCCACTGTGGTTTAGTATGGGAGCCATTTTTGAGAGATCTAGATTTGGACCAAAGATTGACAAAGTTCTAGGCAAGCATGTTAAAGACTGCATGCCAACGGTGGGCAGGCTTACATTCAACAACACGTGTGGTCAACCACATCCGCTGTATCATTGGCTAGATCCAATACATACATAGAAAGACACACACAGAAACATACTTCTTCTGTGTTAGGCCATACTTGAAACTACCAAAATGAAGGCACCTTATGGTGAGTTCATTCTGCAGTTCCTTTTGCTTGACCTAGTGTGAGAAAGATTAGATGGCACAACAAGGGTGCCGTTACCAGCATACACCTGACTGTGGTTCAAAAACACCCCAGTCTTTGCGGAGGTTCTTTCTGTGTACCCCAGAAACATACTGTAGTGAGGCTTTTAATACAATTCCATTGGTTCTTATAGAAGTTTTCCAATGCTGAATTGTACTAGGGGAGCAAGTTTTTTCCAGCAAAGTTCTGTCTTTGTGTTTGCCTTCCTATCAGTGTATAACAATAATTTAGCATCTGTGCCTATATCTTAGCTTGTTAAATTTTATGAAATCCTGAGTAATTATGTGATCTTTCTTATGGAGATCCATGTGTTACCATCCTCTTTGATCTTCATGCCTTGGGGCACTGACATCTGGACACATTGGACAAGACAAATAGTCTGACAAACAGTAACAATACCATGGGGAGTGGTAAAGATAGTTGAGCAACTGATGCAGAGCAATAAATAGATACTGAAGGACAGCCAGAAGTCAAGCACTAAAAGGGGGTAGGTGGGTGGGTATGTTAGGGGAGGCTTGAGTCGGGAGGCTTGAGCTGCCCTGAGTCAGGTTCGCTGAATTGGGCGGCATAGAAATTTGAATTATAAATAAATAAATACTTATAATAACTGTGTGTCATCAAGTCAATTGTGTCTTACAGTGAACCTTTTCAGAATTTTCTAGGTAGAGAAGACACTCTGGGATTGTCCAGCTTTCCCAAAGCCATACACGCTGGCTCTTCTCCCAAGAGGCAGAGGGGAAATCGAACTCTGGCTCACAGATACCTGTAGATACTCAAACCACTAAGCTATCTAGACAGCAGTTTTAGGTAATTAGAGAGGCCTCTTAGTGTAGTTGTTGTGTTCTAAAGCATGTGCCTTTAAACAATGTATCTATCCATGTGTATCCAATGTAACCTTTTCCATGTGTAACATTGTAACCTCAGCTGCATCACTGTAACCCTAATAGGACGCGAGCTAGTGACCACTAGATGGCAATAGCAAGCGTCCAAGCTCATTGGTCCAAGACTCACCTAAGAGCAACAGCGCGGGAAGATTCCCGCCACCACCTTCACCTGGACAAGAAGGGCGTGACCTGAAATGAGGTCACACGGACAGTAGCCAATAGACTGTCAAGGAGCCACATTCAAATGTATAGCCACTGTATATATTGAGCTGTTCGTCCGCCATTACCACATGTTCCCTCTGACCACCATGTAATAAAGTTGTGTTAAGCCAGCTCTTCGGCTGTCCTGGTGTCTTTGGTCCCATACACTAAAGTAGTTTAAACTCATTTCTCAACCTTGGGCCCCCCTGCTGATCAGGGCTTTTGGGAATTGAAGTCCAAGAACATCTGGGGGGCCAAAGGTTGAGAAACCCTGATGGGAAAATTGGTTTTTGGTGACTACAGTTCCCAGACCTGACCCTCTTTCCCGCTTACCTGTGGGAGGATGCCATTCATAATGCTTGCAGGATTCTCAGAGCTAGAGCCCTCCCTCCAAAAAAAAAAAAACACCACACACACAACCTTTCCTCAACGTCACCTTTTCAAAATGCGTTGGTGGGGGGGGGGGGAGTCTTCTAATTGGATCTGCCTCTCCTGGTGTTAATGCTCTGTTAGAAGATGTAATTAGAATCAGGAAAATTCTGAATGGAAATAGAACACAGATTCAGTATGTGTCCATTTTTTTTCTTGGTCTTCTCTCTCAGAATGCTCTCGTGGCAGACGGCTTTTCTTGGCTGCTGCAGGCAAGAAAAACACATTAAAAACAGAGAAGATGGCAATCCAAAATGCCCCCAAGCCTGCACTCCTATCTAATAAAACTAAAGAGGAGGCTCTTCTAAAGTGCCTCATGTAACAGAGACATGTAGCCTTTGACGTTGATTTGGTCTCCTCTTCCATCATTGCCATCAGTTCCCCAGAGTTCATTTTTGAAACCAGCTGCTCTTCATCCAGGTGCTAATCCTATCCAGACTAGAGAGTGAGAAGGGTTGGAGAACTGCCAGATATCCCCACATCTGGAAGCCATGGGATAGAAAATCAATCTGAGCCAAACTGTGTTGCATTTCTACTTCCATATCAACTTTGTTGTGTTTTTGGGGGTGGGGGACTTCCCTAGAACAGTGAGGCAAAGCTCAGAAATGTGCAAAAAACTTAAAAGGCTGTTTTAAGACATTAGAAGGGAACTCCTCAGCCTTGGAAGCAACAGAACTGTGAAATTGCATAGCTCAGCTGTTCAGAGCTTGGAAGGTTGTTGGTTTTTTTTTTAATTGATTTCCCCGAATTCTTCTTCTGTGTCTAAGTCAGACATTAAACTGCCAAAAGTGAATCCACCTCTGGTGGTCCTTTCACCTAATCTAGTGGGAGAAAGATTAGCCAGCACAACAAGGTTCCTGTTACCTGGGATACGTCCGGTTGTGGTTCAAAAATACCACAATTTCCCTAAAATAATAACATGCTAACTGTATCATCGAGTTTGATATTCAGCCTTCTCACAATACATAGGTAAAATAAGTAGAGGCCACTTGGGCCCAGAGATACTTGGAGATGGTGGTTAGCTTCATGTGCAATGGTATTCACACTAGTTTAGAGCAGCTACTATAGTCTTGTGCAAGAGTTAGGATTAGGCCAGGGGAAAAAGAAATGGAAGAAAGGGGAAATCCAGTACAAGTAACTTGTGGCTCAAGGATGCTTCTTGAAACTCCATGGTGCACCTCCCCTCTCCTCCAATATCCCTGATACAACTTTTTCTGGTTTAAACTCCACCAAAATGAACAGGGGCTAAAAATATGTGCCACTGCTAATGGAAAGGTTTTTTAAAAAAAAAATGGTTAGTAAAAGACTGAGTTAAGTGTATATTTGAAACCAGGCCTAAAGTTCAGCCTGCATAATTTAGCAAAATATGCCAGTGCTTGCTTGCTTTCTGTTATTCTTTTTTTTAAAAAAAAGAAAAAGAAGACTTGCCAGACGTTGCTGTGTTTATTCCAGTGTTTTCATTTTATATCCTAGCAGTTTCTGTTTACAAAGAAAGCAAAGAGTTTTCTCCCTGCTGTTTGTTATCCTGTCTTTGCCCAAACCCATGTGTTTGTCTGCAGCGTGTGTATGTGTGTGTGTGCGCGCACACACACACGCACACGCACGCACGCACACGCACACGCACACGCACACGCACACGCACACACACACACACACACACACACACACACACACACATGCCCTTATAACCCTTTAGAGAAGCAATATGAGAAAAGGGCAAAGTCTGGCTTCCTGGCAGAGAAGAGCATAATTTTGGTAGCTGAGCATAATTTTGGTAGCTCAAGTATAGTGTACTCCTAAAGCTTTGCCTCCAAAATACTTCATGTCCTGTTATGGTCTCTCACTTAACTTGGTAGTTACTTCCCATAGGGGTCACGCACAATTAGCAAAAGCTTTCCTTCTCTGAATGCAGGAGCCAAAAACAGTTCTGTACTGCAAGCAACATCTTTAAGAATTCTTAAGGTTTCTCAGGGCCAAAGCAAATTGTCCTTTCAAGATACAGCTAACTATTTCAGCATCACTCCTCAGTACAGACTACAGAATAAAAAGGCAGATGTCCTAAATCTCATATCCACTGAATCAGTGCAATCATAAGAACTAACCACCCCCACCCCCACCCCCAAAGTAGAAATGTTTGAAGTGGTAACCACATTTGTTTGTGTAAGCAGCTGTACCAGATGTGTATAAATTGATGCCATGAAGTCACACTCTTATGTCTGACGAAGTGGACCTGATTAATGAAAGCTAACATTAAAATATAGCAGTATGTCGTTAAGGTGCCACAATGTGTTGTCTTTTTTAAAACTTCTCTCTGATTCCCCTAAAAGTAGATGAAGGAGAAAATGCACAACTTCTATTTAATTTAATTTAATTTAATTTTTGAATTTCTATACCACCCACTCAGGTACAACCCGACTCAGGGCAGTTCAACAGCATAATCTAAAAACAAAATATACAATTTCAATAAAACTAGCATAAAGACATACAAAAGATAAAACAGATAAAACCACTTAGTTAAATTCACCCATCCCTATCAATAAAGAAGGGAGTAGAAGGGATCACTAAACTGGATTAGGCTATAAGACAGTAGGCAGGGGCCACATTCCCATCGGGGCCCCACACCTGCCCTGCCAGCCAGGTTTTCAGACCTTTCCTGAAGAGCAGCAATTCTGTCTGTAACCTTAGCTCTATCGGCAGGAGGTTCCATAGAGAAGGCCCTCCTTCATATGCTAGAGAGGCAAGCCCCTCTAGCTGATGGTACCATTAGAGAGCCCCTCCGGTCTGCCCTGGTTGGACAGACAGACATTCTTGGGGTGATGCAGTCTCTTTGGTAACCTGGCCCACTACCATGTAGGGCTTTAAAGGTCAAAACCAGTACCTTGAATTGCACCCGGAGGCAAATCGGTAACCAATTTAGCTCCCGGAGCAGTGGCGAGGGTTGGGCATAATGTCCACATCCCATCACCACCCAGGCAGCCACATTCTGGACCTGTCGTAGCCTCCGAATGGTCGTCAAGGGCAGCCCCATGTAGAGCGCATTACAATAATCTAGCCTGGAGGTGACCAGTGCATGAGTGACCATGAGTAAGGAGTTCCGGTCTAGGAGCGGGCGCAACTGACGAATTACTCAAAGTTGAGCAAAAGCCCTCCTGGCTTTGTAAATCCTATCTATTCAGTAGGTCTACTTGATTTAATTCAATTGAAACCTATGGCTATCCACAAAAGTGGCATGCTACTGTATAATATCGGCCTCATCATTAGGAAGAGTAAGACAGTCTCCTAATGTAACAAGTAGCAGATGCTGGCAAGTCTAGTGGTAGTGATGTTGGGCAACATAATTTCTGCCAGCCATTCTCTTCAGCTTTGTGTGTTACCAGTCCTGAATCCTCTGAACTAGCCTGCTGACCTTATGTGCAAAAACAAAGTAAAATTCTGCTGCCAATCCCTTACATAAAAGGGAAGAGGAATCATTTTATCCTTAAATTTTCCTGATAGAACACATTTGTTTTGCCCAATTTGTCCAGATTTTAGCATATACTGCAACAACTCTAACTCAACAGAAGCCCTGCTCTTCTAACTGGTATGGTTTGTTACCATTGTGTCTGACAGTTCCTAAGCTTTTGTCTAAAGTAGAATTTAAGTGTAGGAATTAACAACTAAAATAATGGGCTTACTGATGATGTAATTTTGTCTGTCTACAGATATTGAGTCAGGTGAGGAAAGGTCCAGAATATGCTCCAAGATGCACCTGGATCCAACCACACTACAGCAAGGAGAAACATGTTGCAAATGTTAACTGATTAGCAGATTACCAAATTAATTAATTAGGCTGCTGGATGAACCTAGTGGTGGGATTTCATTAGCAGCAGTATTTATCAGCAAATCAATAGCTTCAGTTGAAAGAGTTCCACTGTTAATGAAATTTCTCAACTGTTCTCCAGCTGGAAATACTTTTTGCCTCAGGGCATATCATGTCTTTTTGAGCTTGACAGCAACTAAAGAAAAGTCAGGTTGGTTGAGAGAACACTAAACCAGAAGTGCCCAAACTTTTTGGGCTGTGGGCTGGTCATGTGGTTCAGCGGGCCAGTTACGTGGTTCCTCCCACCAGAAGCAGAAGTAAAACACACCTTGCAATCTGTTTTGCAACAGAATGAGATAGATTTTAAACTGCCATTTTCTCTGCTTAAACTAGGGGTGCCTAAACTACGGCCCACAGACCAGATCTGGCCCCCAACACCAATTCATCCAGCCCACACCACCATCGTCGCTCCCGGAAGCAGAGGTGAAACGCGCCTGTACGGGTGCATTTTACCTCCGCTTCCGGGAGCGATGAGGGTGGAGTGGACTGGATAAATTGGTGTTGGGGGCCGGATCTGGCCCACTGGCTGTAGTTTGGGCACCCCTGCCCTAAACTCTTTCTCTCAAACCAGCATGCTAGTTGTATTATTGGTTTCTCTCAATCTCTTGTTTTTCTGGGTCTTCCTCCCACTGAGTGAGCCCTGCTTTGAAAAACTTGGATATTTATAGAATTGCAAACAACATATTTATATACAGCAATTATCTCTCGCTCTTTGATCAAAGATAATTTTCCACTCTGCCTGCTCTTCTGGAATCAGAGCAGAGGAAATGACTTTAGACCCCCATCCCCAAGCAACACAGGGTTTCTCCATGGATGTTGCAAATTATGCAGGATTGCCTAAGAAGAAAAAGAAGCTAAAGTGAAGCCCTATGATTCTGCACGCAAAAGCCTTCCTCGCATACTCCAGCATGGCTGGTCAAAACTATCAAGAAGAGTTATTTCCACCATTTTGCAACATTTTTCTGGAGTGTTTAGAACATTTTGCACAGGTCAGTTCCACAACCTTTTGCAACAGCCCTACAAAATGCACTAGCGCTTTTTTGTTTTCTACATTGGTAATTTAGGAGTGGAAGCTTAGGGAAAAAAATAACTTGGGAAAGTTGCTTTTTTGCACTATAATTTCCAAACTCGTTTAGCCGGTATGGAAAAATATGGAACAGCACTGCTAAGTTTTTTATATTTGGTTGTTGTTGTGTATTGAATGTATTTGTAACCACACGAATGAGTGGATGTAACAATCTCCAATAGTAACACTGTAACCTTCTGTATGAGGATGCTAGCTAGTGGCCACCGGGGGCAGTAGTGAGTACCCAGCTCACATGGTACACATTCCTCAAATGCCTTCAGCTGCGCGGGAAAGATTCCCATGCTCACCACACCTGGACAAGAAAGGCGTGACCAAGGATGACGTCATTTGGACAGTAGCCAATGCCTGTCGAAGAGCCATATTCAATTGTATAGCCACCGCATAAAAGGAGCTGTTTGTCCGCCATTACCACATGTTCGTACTGTACTCCATGCAATAAAGATGGCTTACAGCCATCTCCATTGTCTTGATTCCCAAACACTAAAGTTGTACACCAGCAAATGTCTACAATCTGTGTGGTATTATCAGTCTGCAGAGTTACAAAGAAAAACAATACGCATTATAAGATCCGAGCTGCCATATTATCAAAGCAAAGATCCCATTGAGTCCTAACATGAGGAGAAAGAAATGCAATAAATACATAACTAACTAAACTAAATAAAGGGCCTCTGAGAGACACCAGTAAAATAGGACATGGGGATAGGGAGGAAGGAGAACATCCTTGCATTAGTTCATTTGACCCAGGACATTTTTATGGCCTGGACAAACCTTCCTTCCTCTAAAGGCAGAAAGACCTTTTAAAAAAACTCAAAAGGAACTGGGGGGGAAACAAATAAAAGGGAACTGGAAAAACTGTCTGAAGTTATGCTTGGATATTGTGTGGAGACACTACAGTAAACATGGCTGTCCTGCCAGAAAGTGTACTGGCATATTTTGCCAGTCTCCGCTGGCTGAACTCCGTCCCTGGTTGCATTGGCAGCGAAATCAAAATCAGCATTTTTCATTCCATTAACAACAGGTCAGGGAATGAAAGGAAGTTTTTCCTACCTCCACCCTTCTGTCAAATATCCCTGATTTGTAGGGTTGCAATGACTATTTTAAAATGGAGTGAATGGAGTATCCTGTTTCAATCCCAACCTCTTTTTTTTAACTACTGAGACTGCGGGTTTTTATCTGTGGTGGCAATTGTGCCAATTGACTCCTGCCCCTACTCCGACTTCTCTGTTCATGCTGAATTTAATTATAATCTTCACAATAGGACTTTCATATGGGGTGGATCTTTCAAGCTACAATATACTGTGGTGAGCTGTCCCTATTGTAAGTTAAAATATTTTGGGATGTCTTGATCCAATTTAGGTCTATCTGCACTTTGCAGAAATGAAACCATAAGGATTGGTTTGTTGGCTTTAAGAAAAAGTGTTTCTTTCTCCTTCTGGAAAATCTTGTGCTCAGGAATGTGTTGGGTCCTTCTGTTTCTCTCTCTTAGGCAAACAGGACATGTCCTCCTAGTCAAAGTCTAACGTGCTAATAGCCATTGCAGGCGCACCCCCCAAAGAAAGACTCAGACACCGGTATATGGATAAAGGCATTGGGCCACATTTATTGAATAATGCCCTAGTCCGAATTATAACTCTCAATTGGTACTCAGCCAATTATAATTCTTAAGGCAAGCAGGCCACAGTAACACTGGTAAGGTTCCTCCCAAAATTGCCAATGGCAATTGGCTACAATGTATCCATTTGTATCAATTTGTTTGTTGAGACAAACAAATTGTTGACCGTAGTCAATAAACTATCTACTGACCCCACCCTCTGACGTGTATCCATCAAATCACGGGGTGATGCATGCTGAAGAGCTCCTGCCATCACCCCCTTGCCTGGTTCGTCGTTGACCGGTCAACGTTATTACACCTGTACCTGTCTAAGTGTTGGCCAGTCAATTGCGAACTTGCCGGATACCTGTGGGTCATAAATATTTACCTTACCAGTGCTACCCGCCACACGGAGAGGCATCCATGATGACTCACCGCCCCCCCCCCCCAAGACCGTCAGCTCGGTCACCAGGCCTGCTTGCATCACATCCAGAACGAGGTACATACCTCCAGCCGACAGGTGGACCCCTTCTCCTGCCTACCAGCAAAATTTTTGTGTAAGCCTATCATCCGGCATCCAATGGCCATCTCACAGCCATGCTCAGGACGGGACGGAACCACAGCCCCGTCCACTGACTGCCGGAACAGTCCGAACTAGGGAGATCCGCATCTCCCCTAAATTGGTGTCTCGGCACAATGTTAGACCATAGCGACCGTATGTAAGCCATACGTGACATAAAATGCCAGGTCACAGCCCCTCGACGGTTTAGTAACAGCAGTGATCCGTATAAGATCAATGCCGCCGAGGTGCCTGTAAAACATTGGGCGGTCCAGCATCCCCGACAGACAGCAGGAATGGCCACAGTTCCCACCCCCATGTGCCGCGCATACCATACCATCGCAGACGTGCGGATGCGCACAGCCCAGTCGGGGTCCACTCTCTGTCGCTGCAGCATATACTGCTGCCCAGTGTACATAGCTGCAGCCCACTAGCCCCCTGCCACCGGTGTGTTGAGACCCCTAGGATCTGTAAAAGAGGAGAAAAAAGGTTAAGGACATAACTAGGTACTCGTACAGTGAGGGGAGGACGTACATATCTGAAATTGCGCGTACACGCATATCCACCTCCGAGTACCCTAAATGTAGCCGCGATCAACGCGACGCCTATCTTAAGTAAATGGGTGCCAAAACGGGCCCCACAATGCGAAACGCGGCACCGCTCACCCTCAGGGACTTTACTATGGTAAGGGTAGACCCATCCCGGTGGCAGAAAACAGGCTGGGGCGTGCAGCAGGCACTGTGAAACATTATGTAGGGCACCAACCGGACAGATGTCTCAAAAACTTCGTAGCAGTATACACCACTGCCTACACCGTGCTGAATAACCCATGAGGACCGTATCCCCAATCGAGCCCACTCATGTGTGACAGAGACATCTTCAAGTTCCAGTGCCCTACGAGACACATCCGCCTTACACAGGTGGCAGCAACTCTGGCACCCACTCATTGATGCGGAGCGCTCCAAAAAGGCTACCGTGGTAGCTGCGTGGCCAAGAGCCACCTCACACCTATCTGTACATAAGTAATGCCAGCCTCGTGGAAGGTGGGTCAGAAACTCTGGAAACAGGGGTGACGCGTGTATGGGCGGCGGACACGTTCCCGTGTCCAACACGACGCATGAACGCAAGGTGATACGCCTTACGCGTGCGAGGTGCCAATGATGTGCCCGGTTCACCTCTCCTCGCCAAACACCCAGCTATCGGCCAAAAGTGGCGAGTGGAATTCCTCTGCTTCCGGAGTAATGCACGGAACCGGGGGATCTGCAGGTGGGGGAAAGGAGCAGTAATGTCATTATTAATACCTAGAACATGTCTGGCCTAGAACAGCACATTTAGGCGTAGGCTTCTCAAAAGAATAGACAAACTAATGTCATGACCCTGGGGGATTTGCATGTCTGGGTGTTGCCAATGTGCACCACTGCCGCATTGTCACACCGAAATTGGACCACTGAGTAGGCCCACTCATCGCACCATAGCATCAGTGCTCTCCAAAATGGGGAAAAACGCAAGGAAGGTAAGATCGCGGAGGCGATCCGTGCACCCACCCTCAGAGTAAACCCCCATAAGTCCGGGAGCCGGAGGTATCCGACCGTACTTGAAATCTAGGGCAGACCATCAGGTCTGATCTCCAGGAAGAGACCCCGTTAAACCCAGGAGTAATTTGAGCCAGACCAGACAAAATTAAGGTGGCCATGAATTAACTGCAGCTCACGAGGGCACACTTTATGTTTGGCAATCAATGCCAAAATCGCCGCGAAGATCCAAGCCACCAAGCCAATTCATGGTTAACCCGGATGCCCGTGCGACAGAGTCAATTCAGAAATGTGAGCTTAGTAGATGGGACCTCGGTCTATTCAGGCACCAAGGGGACACCCAGTTCCCACCTGAGTGTCTGAATTGTAATGAGGAGACGCGTGCACGTGTCCAAGCCCCGTTCACCCCCGAACCAAAAGTCGTCGAGGTAATGGGCTAGAGACCGAGACCCCGACCTGTGAGTGAATGGCCACTGAATGAAAGTCCCCAATCGGTCGAGTGCTGAACATGAATTAACTCAGTCAGAAGGGGGTTGGCCTTATCTAAGTAAAATTCCCCTTGGAACCTAAAAAACCCACTAGGTCTAAATCATTGGGTGCACTGGCAATAATCTGAAAGCCGAGTGCATATCACACTGTGCCAGAACAGCACCAGGATTGCATGAGCGTGCCACCCATAGTAGCCGAACCCACTACGAGTACCTGACCGAACAAGGTCATCAGGAATGGCATCCCTGAATGGGGAACCCACAGGGTAAGCTGAATGGAGTATGAAATGACATTCACCCTAGCTCTAGCTCAGGACGAGCTTCATGGGGAAAGGTGGTTCAAAGAAGGCCCCCCGCTACTGTCATAGCCCCAACTCCCTTAGCTGTGCACAGTGGAGCCCTCTCTTCGTTACCCTGCAAGGGAACCAGATTAGTAGCATCCTGGGACCCCCCAACACCCCCGAATGGATACAAAAGCCCCCATTGAAAACCCTCCAGCAGGTATCCCGCCCCATCCCTTCTTGGATGAACTGAGTGCCATCTCTCCAGGCCGACTATACTAATTGGGGCGGGGGGGCTTATGACAAGGTTAGTTGCTTCCGATGGAGCTCTGATCGCCCCTGTGCACCCCTATCTCTGCCCCGAAACCCACCAACCCGCGGGCACGCGGAGGCGGCATGAGGGCCAGCGCAAAAGGGGACACAAAGTCGGTAACGACCGTGGCGCTTAGTACATGCATCGTCAGCTGAGCAGGCCGAACACAGCAGGCGTGGAGCCTGAGTCTGAGCAGCCCGCTGCTCAGCATGACCACCATGGTACCGATCACCAGGCACCAGTCACGTGGGAGTGATGTACACGAGCACACTTGCTAACAGGGCTCATCCCACCTCCCCTCAGGGTATAGGGCCACCCTCATCCACATTCCTCACCTTAAGCCAACTGCCACGGGCCCATCCAATCAACCATCGCCCTGCAAATATTAGCGATGGACGGAAGCATCAGGATGGCCCAAGCAGGTAAGCCCTGCGGCACACCACCATACGTACAAGGTATGCCGACAACCAGTTGGCCCAAGGTGCGCGGTGGCTCACGACGATGGGACATCTCTTCATCTCAGTCGCCCTGTCCCCCTCTCTCCTCCTAGTGGGCTCACAGTTCAATAGGGAGAATATCCACATGTCCCCCTCCAGCCCTTACCCCTCATGGCCTACGGCCAATAATCACCCAGGGGCAAGCAATAGCCGGCCGTCGGCACAGCCCTCGACTGTGCATTCTGTATAAAGGGCATGCGCAGCAGGACCCGGACAGCCCCTGCGATGCTCAGCACTGTCCCGGGGGCGGACACCCCAGTGCGTGGTGGCTTACTACGGCGGGACCGCACAATGTCTCTGTCCTCCTGTCCGTACCTCCTATCCTTATTGGGCTCTCGGTTCATAGGGAGAATATATCCACGTACTCCCCCCACCAAATCTTTTCCCTCGTGACCTGGGACACATGATCATCAGGGGGCAATGAATAACCAGTCGTCGGCAAGGCCGTCATCGGCACATGATGTACATGGGGCATACGCAGCGGGACCTGGACAGCCCCTGCGATGCCACGTACTGCCCCGGGGGTGGAAACCCCCACCCCCAACATCGTGCCAGAATGCAACCAAGGGGCACTGGGATAGGCTGGCAACTGATGCCCACTAGCCTCAAATTGGCGAGGCCATGACCACTGAACCCCACCGCTGGAAGTGGACTGTGATGTGGGTGCATTCAACTTGAACCTAATACTCACCAGTTGCACCCCCGTGAGCCGCCCCCACTGGGGGTTCCAGCCCACGGCAGGCGTCGGAGCCCACGACCAAAATCGAGCTCTGGGCCCACACCCGACCACTCCCCAGTTGCAGTCCTGGACAAATAGGGAGCTGCGAGATGGCAGCAGGCACAGGCCGGAGTGTCTCAAGCAGCTCAACCCGGCTGGCCGCCTGTTACAGTGTGGCAGCAGTCGAAGTAGCCGGCAGAGACGAAGGGCCCCGGTAGATAGGGAAGGGCCCCCCCCACTGAATTGCCAAGGATGCCTCCAGCACAGCTAAACGTGCTAACCAGGCATCCCCTGCCACGGAAAACCCCAGTATAAGGTGGGCCAGGTGGGCCGGACGGCCCGCTAGGTATTGGGCCAGGAGCCCCAATTTGAGATCCTGGGCCAGAATAGGGCAATGCTCCAAACTCCAGCCCCTGAGGGGGTAAAACGTGCTGTGTGCCAGCACCAGGCCCTCCCCCAATCGTTCTGGCCCATTGCCGGCAACTGCGGGCCGAGGGCCGAAACCCCTGAAGGGACGGCCTGAGGCTGGAGAGCTGATGGCAATATCCCAATCTGCCCCATCCCACCGGTAACGGTGGTAAAGGTGTTGTCTTGCTCCGTCGCAGGGGCGCAGCCACGGTCCTCCGACCCGACGGCTGTCCCCTGCCCATCGCAGGCAAATTCCTCCCCACTGGCCGCAGCTCAGTCGCCGCAGCCCTCCGCCTGGGAGGCATCCAGGGAAAAAGCAGGATCCCCACACGGGGATCACAACCGCGCCAAGCGCCCAGAGCCAGCGGCGCGACGGGGAAGGAAACAAAGAGCAACGGAGAAAACTTCTCCTCTCCGTCGCTATTTCTAAAATGGCAGCTCGGCTGCCTCATGGCCACCCCTTTTATAGAGGGGTGGCCATGCCCCCTAACTCACCCGGATGTCTGAGTCCAGGTGGGTGGGGGCCCGCAAAGAGCGCGGCGGCCATTTTGGCACCGTGCTTTCAATATACTGCCTTGTGAACTCACCATTCTGTGACTCTCAGCATATCCAGATAAATTAGAGATCACACTAGATATTGCTGCATACAGAAATAAGTACTGTATAGGCTGCCACAGCTTCCCACATTTTTTTTTGGACTGTTCTTGGGCACCTGGCTATGAGGAATCTCCATATTTACTACTTCCATCACTAGCTAGCTCATCTTAGAGGAAGCAGGATACACACACAAAAATAGTCAATACAGTCCCAAGATCTCTTGTATGGCTTTCAAGGTAATTGAACCAAACTGCATATTCTCCATTGCCTGGGGGAGATCCCCAGCCTGCACCGCAAGCTCTTCCTGTATGACCCTCCAACCTACTCATTTACCTCTGAATGTTTACTTTTGATCTTGGTGGTAGCAGCTGCTATTTGTATCTGAGTGTAAATTTTCCTCCTGGAAATCATTTTCACAAAGAAGAATAACAAACAGGAAAAATGCCATTGCCGTGATTTTGTTTAAGGTGGATCTCAGCTTGCCATGAAGTGACCCAAACACTGTGATCACAGAGCCATCTCCTGCAGGACATATGAAATGAGACATGCAGGATTTAACACCAGGACTGCAATGGACTGCTGCAGCCTTGAGAATATTAACAAGGTGCACCTTCATAACCAGTCCATCCGGCATGGCCTTTTCCGCCTCCATGACCGTTGGGAATCAGAATAATGAAGTGTTTCCTCCTCTGCTCATTTTGCAGTTAGGCTCAATATGATGGCTTCCATTGGCATTTCCTCCACTTGGGAGGGAACATCACCCCACCTAAAGGGGCCAATGGCCACGGGTGGATGAGCCCTTTTAGGGAGTCAGGTTATTTACCAGCACCCAACACTCGGCGTTGAGTTACTGGCTGTATGGTCTACTCCATTACTGTTTAAATTTTTATTTAAGATGAGGTTCTTTTAGACATTGGATACTCTAGTGTGGCCCCCACATCCCATATGGCTGGAGACCATTGGTTTATATAGTTTCTCAGATGTGTGTTCCACTGAGGTTTAAACATAAGTGAACATTAGGTGCTTACTCCTAGGTAAGATGTCGCTGTATTACACCCATAACTATGAATTCTTTTAAAAGGTAGGAGAAACTTATAGTGCAGCCTGATACAGCAGTTTATATAACAGACTCAGTTTCTATGGTTAAAAAAGTCTAACAGTGCAGCCCTAACTATTTCTATTCAGAAATAAACCCCATAATAATGAATAAATCTAATTCAGTGAGAAAGGTGGAGGCTTCACACCAGGACTGTAGCCAGGGGGTGGCCAGGGATCACCCACTCTGAGTTAGCAGTTTGCCCACCCTCAAACTGGCTACGGCCCTGCTTCACACACATGCAGAGTGCAGAATGTTAAACGAATGAGCGCAGGTCCAGTAGCCCTTATCATTTAGCCTTACAGTGTAAGCCCAAAAATATTTTAAATCAACCAATAATAATAACTGCTTGGAAGTGAACATTTTTGCATCCGGATGGTATATTCTTCTTTAGATGAGAGGCTGCTTCTCTTTCCCCAGAAATTGAATTGTAGCTATCTGAGACAGTTGCTGGAAGCAATCTGGGAATCAGTACAAAAAATAAAAATAGGGACTGCAGTGGCTCAAGTGGTTAAGATGCTGACTGGGAGGCAGAAGGTCAGCAGTTCAAAACCTGAGTACTGCTTGATGGAATGAGCACCCATCTCCATCACAGCTCCTGCCAACCTAACAGTTCGAAAGCAAGAAATTTCAAGTAGATAAATAGGGACCTCTTCGGTGGGAAGGTAAACAGCGTTCTGTGCACTTTGGTGTCTAGGCATGCCTGCCACATGTCCATGGAAACGCCTGCAAATGCAGACAGTGCTGGCTCTTCGGCTATAAACAGAGATTAGCACTGAACCCTAGAGTCGGATACGACTGGCTTTCAAGCAAGGGTGACCTTTACCTTTACAATAAAAATGGGGAGCTCAAAGGGAGGAATGTGGGAAAGCAAGGGAATGATTTTGGTTGGAAATGAGTGTTTCCAAAAATCACATAGCTGGAAAGCAGCAAGAGAGAAATTAAACATTAGATAGGATTTCTGTACTCTTTCTTCTGTTGTAGTCACCTAACTGAAATGGCAAATAAGCAACAACACATGCCTCCAAAATTTAGCTGAATTAGATTTGTGGGTTCATGAACAACTATTAAACCTTTTCAACCATCTTTCCTCTCTACAGCTATATATGAGCCAAAGACCAAAATAGTTGAACTGTATCCAGAATGGTAACTAGGCTATGAATTAGTTGCTGCTCCTGACAAGGCATGGGCCTTCTGTGTATTGCTGTTTTAACTGCCTTTATGTAATAATAGCATAGGTTGCCCGGCGTTGCTGGGCTGTTATAAATTGTGTCTTGCTTTTTGGGGGGGTTAGTTAAAAATCAACAGAGGATGCTATAAATCTTCTTATTTTATTTATTTAACATATGTTTGTTATTTGTGTAAACGTTTGATTTATTGTTATTTTTTGACTTGTTTTTACTCTTGTGGCCTCTAGGTAGGGCTGTTGTGTTTTTGACTTGGTTTTGTTTTCATTTCATGTGTTTTTCTCTCTTGGCCTCTAGGTGGGGCATCTTCCGGTAAGTAGTCTTTGTTTCTTCATTTCTGTTCCAGTCTCGTGCTGGTGAGTTCTCTGGTTTTATTTATTCTGGGATTTTTCTTTGTTTTGATTTTGTGGTGGTGAGCTGGGAAGTGTTTCTGTTTGTTCTTTTTTGTTTTGGTTGGGCTTTAAATGTGTGTAATTGGTTTGTTTATTTCTGGTATTGTTTATTTTTGTTATTTTGTTGGTGTTTATTTGTGTAATTTGTGGTTGTTGTGTTGTTAGAGTTAGGTATTTTCGTGATGTAGTTAGGTTTTTTTGTGCTTTTGTGGTATTGTGGATGTTTTTGTTTGTGGATTTTGTTGTATACTTTTTTGTTTATTAATGGGTCTTTTAATTATTTATTTATTTTTGTTTTATTAATTTTTATTAATTTTGGTGTTTGTTGTTGGTGTGTACTTTTGCGTGAAGAATGGGCTGCCTGTCAGTTCCTCTTTTCCCCATTGCTGCTTCGAATTTTGGTTTCGATGTAGCAATGGGGAAAAGGAGGAGCTGGCAGTCAACCCGCTCTTCCCCTGGTAAGGTTCATTAGGTAGGTCGGGGGAGAAGGAGGTAGAGAAGAGCTATCTGCCTGTTATGTACTGAATAGAATGTTACAAGTACTCTTTAACTGATTGTATCCGGTAATTGTATCCATTGTATCTAATCAGAGACACATTGTAGCAAAGCTGCTGGTGGCAGTAGCAGCATCCAGTTCACATGATACAGATTCCCCCGAATATCTGAAGGGCGGGAAACCTTCCCGCCACACCGCACCTGGAGAAGATGGGCATGACAATCCATGACGTCACGCAGACAGTAACCAATGAACTATTACCCGGGTTATTCAAAATGTACAGTGTGCTATAAATAGAGCTGTTTGGTCCGCCATTACCTCATGTTCACTCTAACTACCATGTAATAAAGTTGTGTTTAGCCCTTACTGCAGCTCCTTCTTTGTCTTCCGTGCAAGACACCAAACTGCCTGACGATGGTTCTCTCCTCTCTGTTTCCTTTTTCTCTTGGCTTACCTAACCGTAGATCGGCAGGCAGCAATCTGTAAGGGGTGGTACTCTTCCTTGCGGATTGCTGGCTGCTGCTTTTGTATCACCTCCACCGCTGTTTCATGCTAGTTCTCGAAACAGTGGTATCAGAAGTACATACCTTGAGGCCGGCGGTGGTCTCGCTGTGTCTTTGGTGGGGTAGCATGGAGGAGAGGGACTCCCTCTTCTCCCCGTTGCTCCGGGAAAGAAAGACGGTGGTGGACTCACCATATTTTTTTGTGGGTGTTTGTTTTCTGAGGCTGTGAGGCACTGCATCCACCTGCTGCAGACTTGTGCTCCCATTGCGTTTTTTATTTTTATTTTTTGCACGCTGGCTTTCTCAGCGTTCTGCGAGCTCATGGCACGTAGGATGCTGGGACTTTGAGTTTTACGGTTTTTGTTTGCGTTCGTGCTGCAGGTTTTTTTCTGTGGCTCGATTTTAATTGGCCACGCCACCTTTGCCAGCGTTCTTTTTGCTCACGCCTCTCAGTCTGATTGGCTGAGGCGCGACGCAGTGCACAGGACGTTGGGAATTGAAGTTATTTTCCTTTTTTCGCGTTCGTGGGGCTCTTGCCCCACTGGCACCTTCAGCAACCCTGCAGTAACCTGCGGACCGGGTTCAAGCGAGTGCAGGAGGCTCGGTACGGGATAGGATGGACAGGTGCAGAAATGTATAGCAAGTTCCAATGGTTAACCCTTGGATTTATAAGTATAGATGTGCCTTTAATCCAGGGATTCTCAACCTGTGCCTCGTGGGCCAAATGCAGCCTGTGGCACCATTGCTTGTGGCCACCTACTACCTCCACCACACCAGGGAGTGCCATGTGGTGGAGGAAGGGCAAAATGGCTTTCCAGGCCTGGAAGCTGTCTAAGAGAGAGTGACCTGGCTCCCAGCTTTAAAAGGTTGGGAACTTTGCTTTAATCAAACTAAATCAGCCCATATGGGTCTAATTTATGTTCTGTCTCTGAGGCTTTAAACACCTAAGTTTGGGGTTTAGGTTAGCACAGTTCATTTAGAGGGCTAAGCAATTGGTGCAAGCAATGTGGTTTTTCTTCTGGGCTGAGCTTCGAGGATTTCCTTTTATGGAACACAACTCTCATGTCCTGCCATGCCTACTAGTTACGTAAAAACCGAACAACAGCCACTAGATATGTGCTGATTTGTGTTTTTTAACTACAACTGAGGAGGTGTGGGAGAGGAATAAAATAAATCTGGGAGTCATAGTCCAAAAACTCAGATCTGCACATGGCTAGTAATAAGTATTCACACAATTGCTAATTGTACGAACAGCTCTTGGGATATTAGTCTTTTTTTATCAATACTACTCTATCATCAGAAATATTACAGGACCTTATTTCCGCCTGCCAAGACTTTGCAATCCTTGAGGGAGGCTCTTTCCTTTGTCGCCATAAAGTGGCATTTGGCAAAGATACAACAGGACACATTTTGTTGGCTGCTCCCAGGCTGGGGAAATCCTACCTAGGGAAGCCAGAGTGGTCCCCTGCTCGCTATTCTTCTAACAGCAGTTGAGGTAAAGGTCGCCCTTCCTCGAAAGCCAGTCATATCCAACTCTAGGGTTCAATGCTCATCTCTGTTTATAACCAAAGAGCCAGTGCTTTCTGCATATGCAGACATTTCTGTGGACATATGGCAGGCATGACTAGACACCGGAATGCACGGAACACTATTTACCTTCCCACCAAAGTGGTCCCTATTTATCTACTTGCATTTTCTTGCTTTCAACATTGCCAATTAAGCTGAATTGCTTCAAAAAGTGGTCCATGGATGGCTGTGTATGTGTGTGTGTCTTTCTCCCTTTGTCAATGTATTTGCATCCTGTGTTAGTCTGTTTTATGTTTCAGTGGCATTCTTTTACTTGATTTTACCATTAGCCTCCTTGGCTCCTATGTTTCTGGCAGAAAGCAATATGTAACTCACATGTGTGCGCGTGCATGCCTGCACACGCATGCAATAATTGTTTTCTGGCTCACAACCGTTTGACATTTTTTTTCTTTTCCTCACAATTTTTAAGCCACTTTGCTCTTCACAGTAAATATCAACTAGGTTAAACTTGAAACGAAACAGAATAGGAAGAAATGAATTGACAATGACAAATGAAATGCACCAGGGAATTGGGAACATGCCACAAATGTGTGCCAGCCTGCCTGCAGATTCTCAAGTGCAAATCCATCAAGCTGTCTTAAGGTTCATGTGTTCCCATCCAGAACAGTTATGTAAATCTGCATTTTCATCAGCAACATCAGAGAAAAATCCATGGAAAGGCCCTGAGGGAAGCTGGCATACAGCAACTCTCATGTGTGTCAGATCATCTCAGAAGATGGGCCCATGTATAATTCCCATGGCCTTACCCTCTCAGGAGCGATTACTTCAAGACAAGGGGAATGAAGTTCTTCAGGCTAGGCAGAATTCTCTGCTGGGGATGTGCAGGAATTTCCCTTCAGTGATTTAAAACCTATGAAATTCCTTGACTGGCTCACCCAAACAAGATTTTTTTTTTTTTGGAATAGTAGCCATGTTAGTCTGTGTTTCAGGCATATCAGGAAGCAAAAAAACAAAAACAAAAAGACTGCAGCACTTTAAAGGCTAACTGCTATTTCATTTCATTTCAACTTTAATTTATACTCTCAGCACACAGCCGACTCTGGGCGGCATTACAACATATTAAATATACAATCACAATAATAACATGATATAATCAACAATAACAAAATACAAAACTAATAACAAGTTGCATAGCATCAAGAAAACATATCAGCACATCGTCATTACAAAATCACAGTATCAGTATCAAAAAGCATCAATATCACAATAAACAAAGCATTACAAAAGCAAAATCACAGAACATCATTTGCAAGAACACAATACTTATACTGTATGTGAAAGTCCGGACATTCAAAGAAATCACCGCACGTCCTCCTCCTGGCCGATGGAAAGGGCCAGGGGGCATGGTAGCACAGCTGTTTTTTCATTCCCTCAAGGGCGGGGAATGAAGGGCATCTGTTAGTGGTGTCTGATAGTGGTGGTAGCAGCGTGGTCGAAGTTCTCAAGTCTGGCCACCGCGCCGCTCAGCTGGTCCTCATTCCCCCCAGGCAGGCGAACCCCAGGCAGGCGAGCGAGCCTATATTATTAATGTGAGCTTTCATGGAACAAGTCCACTTCATCAGACATAGCAAACAGGAATTTTTAAGTAGACCTCAAAAGATTATGGTCAGCAAAACTGGATAGCAACAATACCTTTGCAAAATTTCATGTGGATTTTGGGGAACTTTGCCATCACCTGCAGTGCCCACGTTATTATTTTTTTTTTAAGCACAGCCAGGTATATTTTTAACCCCTGGCCAGCATGATCCCAGCCCCTACTCATTCCTTACATTCTCTTTCTGTTTCTAAATCAATGGAGACACTTTTGTTAAATGGTCATTCATTTTAATATGACATGGCCATGATGTCTGGGGGATTCCTGGAACTGTAGTCAAGAAAAGTATTTATCAATTGCTGTGAGATCTTATGTTCCTGCATGAATCTGGCTGTGGGTATCTGGCTGTGGAACCAAAGATTGGGAGTCTGTTTCCCCAGTGTGCTTCCAGGGAGTAGAGCCAGCATGTATGGCCTTCAGCAAACTGCATTGTCCCTGGGCACCCCCAGAAGAAGGGAATGGTAAATCAGTTCTGAGTACTCTGTATCTAGAAAACCATGAAAAGGATCACCATGTCAGAATTGACTTGACCGCATATGATGATTATTATGTAAAATTGCATTTTTAAAAGGGAAAAAAATCCCCCTTTCCAGTTTTTTTGTTGTTTTTGCAGAAGTCCTGGAATTCGAAATGTGCCCAAACTCTTGTAGTCTCATCCAGCAAAAAATAAATAAATTATAGATACACACTTATGAGAATGATACATCCAAAGATTTATATCCCCTACTCATCGAGCAGGAGTCGCGAGTCGAGGAGGATCCCCAGATTGCGCACAGGGTCTGTTTGGGGTAAAATAGCCCCATCCAAAACCAAAGATGGTAGCTCCCGAGATAATGTGGGGCCCCTAACCAATAGCCACTCAGTCTTGCCGGGGATTCAGTTGAACCCCGTTGTCTCCCATCCAGACCCCAACAGCTTCAAAACACCTGGATAGGACTCCGACTGCATCACTTGGATCACCACAGGCCAATATATACAGCTGAGTATCATCTGCATACTGATGATACCTCACCCCATGGGAACAGATGATCTCCCCCAACGGCTTCTTGTAGATGTTAAATAGGAGAGGTGAGAGCGCCGAGCCCTGAGGCACCCTATATTGGAGAGGCCTAGGGCTGGACATCCTATCCTCCAACCACACCAACTGGGTCCGGCCCCTCAGAAGTGAGGCAAGCCAGGATAACACAGTGCCCTGGATCCCAAATCCTTGGAGCCATTCCAGAAGGATACCGTGGTCGACGTTATTGAAGGCCACTGAGAGGTCAAGAAGAGCAAGGATGGAGGGATGACTGCATCCCCAGTGCCCCACACCTGCTTTGCCAGGCAGGTTTTTAGTTCTTTCCTGAAGGGCAGTAACTCCATCTGGAGTCATAGCTCAATTGGCAGGAGGTTCCATAGGCCTGGAGCAGACACAGAGAAGGTCCTCTTTCTGGTGCTAGAGAGGCAAGTCTCTCTAGCAGATGGCACAATAAGAGAGGGATGACCTCCATCCCGCTCCCAGCCAGAGATCATCCAACAGCGCAAACCATGCAGTCTCATTTGAATTTAATTATTCAAATTAGGTAGCAAAACATGGCCAGCTTAGTGTGGTCCAGTCAGCCCTTATCCCAATTCAATAGACACAAAGGATCTATATTTTATTAAGTTTAATTGAGTGAATTAAATAAATGAATATAGCATAGGAAATCAGACTGGCGATCTAGCCATTTAAAGAATACATACAAAAAAAAGAAAACTTAACTTGTCTTGGCCCTTTTGGGCCATCTTGTACTCACAGTCCATTCTGTGAGCCAATCTCCCTGGACTTCCATGGCGAAAGAGGAAGTAAAATTCCTCACACTCTGGTTTTGTTCTTTTGATATCAACCTCGTCACATGTGGAACCTCATCCAATTGAAATTAGTTTGCATTCTGTTATGTATTGAATGTAATATTGATGCAACTTTGTAATATGCCTTTAAGGAATGTAACCGGCTGAATGAATGAATGTATACACATGTACCTCACTGAGGAATCACTGTAACTAACTATATGAGGATGCGAGCTAGTGGCCACAGGTGGCAGTAGCAAGCATCCAAGCTCACATGGTATAAATTCACCAGATACCTGCAGTGGGGGAAACCTTCCCGCCACACAACACCTGGACAAGATGGGCGTGACGAACGATGACGTCACGCGGACAGTAGCCAATGAGCTACCGTGTAAACACATTCAAATGTACAGTGACCGTATAAATAGAGCTGTATCTCCGCCATTACCACATGTTCACCCTGACCATCATGCAATAAAGTTGTGTTTAGCCCTACTGTGGCTCCTTCTATCGTCTTCCTTGCAAGACACTAAATTGGCGACGAAGGTGGGATTATGGCATCCCGCAAAGTGAACATCACTCCATTCGACACTTCGAAGCCAGAAAAATGGGAACTCTACGAACAGCAGTTCCTTTACGCAATGGACTTGGAGGGCATCGAGGAAGAAGCCCAGCATCGAGCGTACCTGCTGGCCCAGTGTGGCCTGGAAATGCTGGAGCTAGCAACGAACCTCCTGATGCCGAGGTCGCTACGAGAGGTGCCCCTAGATGACATCCTCACCGAGCTGAGGAGCCATTTCCGCCCAAAGGTGTCGGTCTTCCCGGCAAGGCTGGCCTTTCAACAGCAAAGCCAGTGGGCCGGTGAGTCCGTGGCTGAATTCGTTGCAGCACTGAGGTTAGCCGCTGTGCCCTGCTGGTGGGGGCCGTCCCTGAGTGAGGCGCTGCGAGACAGGCTCCTGCTAGGCCTGCGAGATGAGGGTGCCAGGAAGAAGTTACTGGCCAAGGATGAGAGCATCTCCTTTGAACAAGTCCTGCGGGTCGCCCAAGCCGCCGAGTCGGTGCAACAAGGTGAGTGGGTGTGCCGGGCCAGGGCCGCAATGGCTGGGGGGGGCCCGTCTGCGCCCCTGGTCCACAGCTGCTCCTCCCACAGAGAGCAAGAACCCCCCGAGTCTAGCACATCCGCCGCCGAATGCAGCGAGGACGACAACGTGCAATGAGTACAGAGGAAGCCTGAGGGTCGAGACCGTGCCAGGGGAGAGCGCCATTGTGACAGATGCGGAGCATCTCACAACCGGAGCAGATGCCCATTCCAGAAGGCGGAGTTCCACAACTGCGGCCAGTGGGGCCACATCACCAAGGTCTGCAGGCAGTGACAGGATGATGGCATGGGCCCGGCAGAATGCCCGAAACGCAGAGCAGACGGGGTTGGCAGGATCTTCGACGACGATGAGCCGGCAGAGCACTGCGTGTCTCAAAGAGTTCCCGACAACCACGACCAGGCAGTCCACAGCGTGCCCCTGAGGCACCCATGTTGTTTGTAGAGGTACTGATACAAGGGGTCCCAGTTAGAATGGAAATAGACTCGGGGTCCTCATACTCCATAATCTCCCAACGGGAGTTTTTGCGCATTCTCCCAAAGTTGTGCCCCAAGCTGAGGGCCCTAAACAAGGAAAGAGTATCCCAGTATTGGGGTTGGGAGAGTTCAAGGTTCAATTCAAGCGGCACGCCGCACCATTGCCCCTAGTGGTTTTAAGGGAAGGGTCCTTCTGCCTCCTGGGAACACAGTGGTTCAGGCCCCTGGGTGTTTTCATTGGGGGAATACACGCCATGCAGGCTGACCCAATCATGGAGGTGTGCAACGCGCACCTGGCCATCTTCGAGAAGGGGCTCGGGAAGTTCAAGGGTCCCCCAGTTTCTTTCGACATGGATCCCGAGATTCGGCCCATCAGACTCAAGCCATGAAGAGTGCCATTTGCACTGAAGGACAAAATTGAGGCAGAACAGGACAAATTGGTGGTCCAGGGGATTTTGGTACCTGTAGATTCAGCTGAGTGGGAAACCCCCATTGTTACGGCACTCAAGGCTAAGGGGGAGGTTAGAATCTGCGCTGACTACAAGTGCACAATCAATAAGGCCATCCGCCCAAATGCATACCTGTTGCCAGTAGTGAGTCACCTCTTAGCAACAGTGCATGTGGGGAGGTGTTTCGCCAAATTAGATTTAGTGCAGGCATACCAACAATTAATGGTGACCCCAGCTGCAGCTGCCACCCAAACTATAGTTACCCATAAGGGAGCTTTTAAAGTGATGCACCTCCAATTCGGCATGAATTCGGCCCCTGGAATTTTCCAGTCACTCGTGGAATGGCTTCTGAAAGGGCTCCCAGGTGTCCTCCCCTATTTTGATGACGTGTTGATAACAGCGGAGGGGGGAGCAGGAATTGGCCAAGAGGTTAGACCGGGTGCTAACCATATTCGAGAAACCCGGGCTCAGGTTGGGAAAGAATAAGTGTGTGTTTCTCGCAGAAGAGGTAGAATTAATAGGATTCCGCATAACCCCTGATGGTATTAAGCCAGCTGAGTCATAGGTATCAGCAGTCCAGAACGCCCCTCGCCCCACCACCAAGCCTGAGTTACAGTCCTTCTTAGGACTCTTGAATTTCTACCACTCCTTCCTACCCGGGAAGGCGTCGGTGGCAGAACCACTGCATAAATTGCTTTAAAAGGATGCGGTTTGGCGGTGGGGAGAAGCCCAGGAACAAGCCTTCAAGGGGCTCAAGCAGCTTCTATCTTCCAAGGCTGTCCTAACACATTTCGACCCCAAGAGACCAGTTGTGTTGGTCTGTGACGCCTCACCGGTGGGGGTGGGGGTGGTCCTTTGCCACGTGCTAGAGAGCGGGAAGGAAGCCCCGGTAGCATTTTATTCGAGATCCCTGTCCAGGGCAGAGCGCAATTACGCACAAACAGACAGGGAAGCCCTAGCGATAGTTGCAGGAACTAAGAAGTTCCATGATTTCGCCCTAAGGACGTCTGTCCGTCCAACCAGAACGGACCGGAGGGGCTCTCTAATAGTGCCATCGGCCAGGGGGGCTCGCCTCTCTGGCACAAGGAGGAGAGCCTTCTCTGTGTCCGCACTGGCCCTTTGGAATCTCCTGCCTGTGGAACTGCGTCTCCAGACGGAGTTGTTACCTTTTAGAAAAGAACTAAAAACCTGGCTGGCGGGCCAAGTTTGGGGTGCAGGTGGAGGGGTGGCTTCCATTGGGTGGTTAATATAGGGGAGGATGCCTTCCCCATGGTTTCTTCAGTTCCTGCACCCCTCTCTTTTTAGGGGTGGGTTCTTATTGCTGGTTTTTATCTGTTTTATTTGTTTTTATCTGTTTTTACCCACTGTTGTGAACCGCCCGGAGTCGGCTTTGGCTGAGTGGGTGGTATAAAAATTTAACAATAAATAAATAAATAAATAAATAAATTTCTTATATGGTCTGCCATTCAGTCGTAACCGACCACAAGCCCCTGCTAGGAATTTTTACCACGAGCAAGCCCACCCCTCAAATCCTGTCCCCAAGAATGCTGAGGTGGGCAATCTTTCTCAACGGATACCAATATGTGCTAGTTTACCGGCCCGGCAAGGAAATCAGCCACGCAGACGCCCTTTCAACGTCACCCCTCCCACAGCTAGGGGATCCAGAGAGTGAGGTAGAGCAGGACCACCAGGTGCTCCTGATCGAGGCCCTAGAAACTCCCCCAATACTGCCAGCGGAGATCGCTAAGGCCACCGCGAAGGACAAGTCATTGACCCTAGTCAGTTCATGGGTACAGAAAGGGTGGCCAGCAACCTCTCCCATGGAGGAATTCAAGGTGTACAAGAGGAGGAGAGATGAGTTGTCCTTAGAGAGGGGGTGCCTCCTCTGGGGGCAGCGGGTAATAGTCCCCGAAACACTGAGACCTCAGGTGCTCAAAATGCTGCATATCAGCCACCCGGGGATCGTGCGCTCTAAAGCGCTAGTGAGAAGCTATTTCTGGTGGCCCAAGCTGGACGTGGACATAGAACAAATGGTGGGCACATGTGCGAGTTGCCAGAGTACCTGGCCCGAGGAGTCCCAGCTTCCCCATTGAGAATGGGACACAGCTCGCGGGCCATGGTCGTGCATGCACATAGACTTCACAGGGACTTTCAGAGGCACCCTGTTCCTAGTGATAGTCGACGCATACTCCAAGTTGTTGGAGGTGATTCCCATGTCCAGTACATCATCGGCTGCAACCGTTAAACAGTTGCGGAAGGTATTCAGCTATTTCGGAATACCAGACGTGCTCGTGAGCGATAACACTACAACCTTCACATCAGCAGAGTTCAGGGCTTTCATTGAGATCAATAGAATCTGCCACATCACGGCCGCCCCATTCCACCCTGCAACAAATGGGCAAGTGGAACGCCTGGTGTGGACAACGAAGGACGCCTTGCATTGAATGGGCCCGGGGGACCTGAATCTACAGCTATGCCAGTTCCTACTAGGGTATAGGGTAACACCCTTAGCATCAGGGTTTTCGCCCGCCGAGCTCCTAATGCAGAGAAAGCCCGCCACTATCCTCTCATGGTTAGATCCGACCAGGGTGGAGGATACAGGAAGGAACATAGGTTTGGAAAGCGCAAAGAGTTTCGAGATTGGGGAGGCAGTGCATTGCCGTAATTACATGGCCGCAGGTCCGGCCTGGGTCCCCGGAGTGGTCATAGGGCAAATGGGGCCAGTCTCTTACACTGTCGAAACCAGCACCGGCCTCCTTTGGAGGAGACATGCCGACCAACTCAGGAGTAGGGTAACAGACAGGCAAGCAACAAGAGACCCCACAGGGGATTCAACGTTAGGGTTCTCCCCACCCGCTTATCCCAAGGGGGAGATACAGACTACCGGGGGGAGGGAAATGACACAAATCCGCATCCTTTTGACCCCCCGAGCTACAGGAACGATTTGGGAGAAGAGGATTTTGAGGAATTAGATTCTGAGTTAGGAAACCGGGGGGGGGGGGTGTTCCGGAGTGGTCCCCCACCCGTCTGAGCAAGGAGCGGGGTTTTTCTTTAGTCCCTAGAACCCCTGGTTTCACGTCCCTGGAGTTTACTCCTACTCCCCATCCTCCCCAGTCCCAGCCTCAAAGTCTGCTGTCAACCGCTAACGAGTCGCCCTCTCCCATTGCAGGATGAGGGCCGGGCAAACAGGGACACACTGCCACCCCAGGACCCAGTACTAGTACGGCTGCCACTCGCCCCAAGCGAGCTTGCGGGAAGCCCCATTGGCTAAAGGACTTCACCCGCTGAGCTCCTAATGTGGAGGAAGCCCGCCACTATCCTCTCACGGTTAGATCCGACCAGGGTCTCAAAAGGACTTCGTCCTTACCTAGGGGGGAGGGGTGTTATGTATTGAATGTAATGTTGATGCAACTTTGTAATATGCCTTTAAGGAATGTAACCAGCTGAATGAATGAATGTATCCACATGTACCTCATTGAGGAATCACTGTAACTAACTATATGCGGACGCGAACAGAACTACAGGTGGCAGTAGCGAGCGTCCAAGCTCACATGGTATAAATTCACCAGATACCTGTAGCACGGGAAACCTTCCTGCCACACAACACCTGGACAAGATAGGCATGACGAACGATAACGTCACACAGACAGTAGCCAATGAGCTACCGTGTAACCACATTCAAATGTACAGTGACCATATAAATGGAGCTGTATCTCCGCCATTACCACATGTTCACCCTGACCATCATACAATAAAGTTGTGTTTAGCCCTACTGCAGCTATTGTCTTCCTTGCAAGACACTAAACATTCCAATCTCTTTCTGGTATGTGTCCTAAAGGGACTCCCACACATTGAAATCTCCATCTTGGATGGGCTAAAGCACAAGGTAATTTAGTGGGCAAAGTCTCATGAAAAAGTGCAGCTCAGAAATGGTTTTTTTCATGACAGATTCCATTTCAAAGAAGTATTTTCTTTGAAACTCCAAACAAAAATAAAATCCATATCAGAAGTAATTTTTAAAAAAAATCTTTTTATTAAATTTTTGACAGACATACAAGAAAAGAAAAACAATAACAATACAATATAATAATAAAACAAAAACAACATCAATACAATGTTGGCTCAAATTCATAAGAGCTAGCACACAATAATACTTAAACTAATTATTTACCATATAACCACCAATATTAGATACCACATTGTAAATTATTACATAATCATAACAATAAAAGCTTTCTGTGCTACCACTATTACTATTTTTTTAATAATTACACATCACCCTGTGAATATATACAATGCCCGGAGAGTTTAGTTTCTACTTCAACTCCAAAAACCTCTTTGAGATGGTACAGGTCCTGAGCTATCGTTTACCATAAGAGAATGATCCACAAACGGTTTCCAAATACTCCAAAACCTATTCTCTTTTAATTTATCTTGTTTTACTTTGATCTCCCATGTCAATTTGTCGTTCAATGCTAAACTCCACATTTCTTTATACCACTCTCCAATCTGTATATCTACATCGTTTTTCCAATTTCTAGCTATGCATTGTCTACCTGTAGTTAATACAATTTCCAATAATACTTTTTCCTCCTTATTCAAACCCAAACCTTCCACATTTGTTAAAATAATGGTACCTGATGCCAACTTAACTCTTTTGCCCATTATTTCACCAAACTCCCCTTCTATTCTTCCCCAAAAATCCCTTATTTTTTACAACTGCACCACATGTGTTCATATGTTCCATCCGTTTCTTTGCATCTCCAACATAACTTGTCCCTTTTATTATCCATCTGATAAAGTCTTAGTGGTGTCAAGTACCATTGCCACAACATTTTAAAATTGTGTTCTTTAATTCTTACAGACATTGTTCTCATAATCCTCTTTTTCCATTTATTTCTCCATTCAACCTCCCCTATTTTTATATTGTTCCCACTTCCGTTTCAAATCTTCCTGTGGATCTTTACCCTTATTCAATATAGTGTAAAGTTTGCTTACAAGACCTTTAATGCTCATTTCCCCTTTTCTAATCTTTATTACCAGTTCTTCAAATTCAGTCTTTGTTCTATCTATCCCTACTTCTCTTCTATATTTTTTATTCCAATTATCCACCTTTAATTTCTGAAACCAATCCAAATTTAACTTCTCAATTTTTTTTCTCTTGGTATCATCCTCGCAAGCTTTTAACCAGTCCTTCAGTAAAAATCTCATTTTTATCCAATATTTCCTTTTTTTCCTTATCTAATTTTATTGGAAAACACACCATATCAGTCAATTCCAAAATTGGAGAGAGATTTGGGACCATATCTTTCTTTACCCTTTTCCACACCTCCATGAGCCCTCTCATCATAGTATTATTTGACCTTTTCGGCTTGTCCTTTATTCCCAAGAAAATCATATTACCAATATTTCTATACTCTTTCATCTCCAATTCCTCCCAAATTGCCTTTTCTCTTGCCAAAATCTTCACAACATTCTTGATTTGGAATGCTCGATAATATGCTAACAAATTTGGCATGCCCAAACCCCCTTCTTTCTCAGATAAATACCAGAGCTTCTTTGAAAGTCTAGATTTTTTGCCTCCATTGCAGAAACAATTAAACATCTTCTGAAACTCATTAAATTCCTTCTCCTTCAAATGGATCGCTAGTGCATCAAATAAAAAATTAATCTTTGGTAGCAATATCATTTTACAAATTGCAATCCTTCCGAACCATGACAGCTTCAACTTCTGAAACTCTTGTATTTTACTCTTAAGTTCGACTTTCAAGCTGTCATAGTTCAATCGTTTAAGTTATTCTAATTTATTTGAAATAATTATCCCCAGATATTTCAGCTTATCTTTAATTTGTATATTAAGTGTCTCCACTATCCTTCCCATCTCTCCTACCCCCAAATTACACAGCATCAGTTCTGATTTATCCCAATTTATCATTAATCCGGTTATAGCTTCAAATACCTGTAGGTGATCTTTAATCCTATCCATTACCAACTCCAGATGTTTCACCATAAGCAGTGTATCATCCGCATACATGCTCACTTTATTACCCATTATCCCTTCTATATTTAAATCATCCCTTATATTTTTAGCTAATATCTCCATTGCCATAATAAACAGGATAGGAGATAATGGACATCCCTGCCTAGTACCAGCCTCAAGCTTTACCACATCAGTAACCTCTTCATTTACTCTGATCCTAGCATTCCCTTTTTGATATAATAAATCAATTACCCTTCTAAATCTGTCCCCAAACCCGTAATTTTTAACTATTTCCTTGATTGAAGACCACTGTAATGAATCAAATGTCTTAAAAATATCTAATGATAATAAGCCCACCTTTTCCTTCATTTGATTAACATTATCAATTAAATCTAATACCCTTCTAGTCAAATCCGCCATATGCCGACCTTTTAAAAACCCAACTTGATCGACGTTTATGTATTCCCCCATAAAACCGTTTAGACGATTGGCCAATATTGCTGTGAAGATTTTGGCATCCTGATTTATAAGAGAAATTGGTCTGTACGATTCCACTCTTTCCAAGTTCTTACCAGGCTTTGGCAGTAGAACGATTGTAGTGTTATACCATGAAGTCGGGATTGGTCCTCCATCTAAAATATAATTATATAGCTTCACTAATTTTGGAACCACCACTTCTTTGAATTCTTTATAAAACTCTGTCGATAATCCATCATCCCCCGGAGCTTTCCCCATCTTCAACCCACTAATTACCTCATTAACCTCTTTATCATTGATCCTTTCCTCCATTTTCTCTCTATGTTCTTGTTTTATTCCGTTCCCTAACTGTCTCTCCAGTATCTTTTTAAGCCTCTCCAAATCTACCTCCTTTTTTGCATATAATGCTTGATAAAATTCCCTCACAATTTTACATTTATCTCTGTTCTTATTACACCTTAAACCTTGTTTATTAACCAGTACCCCAATCTCTCTTTTTTCCCTTTTGGCCTTAGCTGCTCTTGCTAATAGTTTTGAACTTCTGTTGCTAAATTCAAAGTATTCTCTGTTTAAATAAATCAAGTCTCGTTTAACTTTATCAATATCTTTACCCATTATTTCTGCTTTAAGTCTTTGCAATTTCGTAAGGATTTTTTTATCTTTACTTTTCGCATGATCCTCCTGTAACTGCTTTATTTCTCTTTCTTTTTCTATCTGTTCTACTTTATATCTTTTATATTTAAAACTCGCCAACTTTATGCTTTCCCCCCTGAAAACCGACTTCATGGTATCCCATACAACATTGAAATTAACCTCATTATTATCGTTCCACTGCCAACTTTCTTTCCACCTTTCCATAATCTGCTCTTTACATTTTTGATCTTTAAATAAATTAGGATCATACCTCCAACTTCTTCCTCTTCGGGTATCTTTTTGTAATTTCAATTCCAAAAGTACTTTGGCATGATCCGATTCCTTAATGATCCCAATTTCCATTCCTTCTATATCTTTAATCAAGTTTTCCGTAAGAAAGACATAATCTATTCTCGAGTAGGTCCCATGGACATGTGAAAAAAAGGAATATGCCCTTTCGGAGCCCTTAAACTCTCTCCAAGACTCCTTCAAACCCATAGCGTCCATCCATTTATCCAAAACCTTCCCTTTCAAGCCAGTTCCACTTCTTGCTATGCTCGTACAATCTAACCCTGACCTTATTAAATTAAAATCTCCCGCCACAATAGTTTTTGCCACATTCTCTAATTCCACTATTTTCCGAACTTTTTCTAGAAAATCCGCTTGATTATCGTTTGGAGCATAAATATTTACCAACATGATTTCCTCATCCTCTATTTTTCCTCTTACAATCAAATATCTACCCTCTTGATCAACAACACTTTTTGTAATCTCAAATCCTAATTTTTTAGAAATCATGATTGCCACCCCTCTCGCTTTTGAAGTTCCAAACGCCATCTCATAGTGTTGCATCCATCCCAAAAAAAGTTTATTCGTGTCTTTTGACTTCTGATGCGTTTCCTGTAAAAACAATATATCGGGTCTATCTTTCTTCAACGCCAGTTCCAGCCTCCGTCTCTTAAGAACAGAACCTGTATCCTTCACATTCCATGATAATATTTTAATACTTCCCATAACCTATCTCCTTTCTAAGCTCTGAACTCTCCATCGGGCATGCCACCACCAACCCCTTACCCCCATACCAAACAAAACTACATATAACACACACTATCTCTCTCCCCACCTTCTTAAAAAAAAGCCGCCTTTGACAACCAAAGAGGGGAGAGGGGGGACATGCAAGATGTGCCTTCCTACCAGTGCTACGTGCTACTCACCCTTTTGTATCAATTAAATGCTTTAAATTGTAATAATCTAATTCTCATTGCTCCTTACTTGTCTCCTCCTCCACCATGATCAGCGACAGCTCCTCCTCCTCTTCCCTTCACTGCGGTGTTCCACCTGTTGCCCCACCGGCCTCCGGCCTCTCATACTCCCTCCCCAAGGCTCCCGATTCCATCAATTCCTTCTTAAGATTTATCCATTCTTCCGAGTCTATTTTTACCAGTTCCAACAAGCTCAAGTACTCCAATGGATTAGCCCCTTCATCAATTACTTGCATTCTTTTGTCATAATAAAAGCGCAATTGCTGTGGAAATCTCCAATTATACCTTATATTTTTACTCATCAACAATTTAGTTACGGGCCTCATCTTGTATCTCCACGTTCTTTCTTTCAATGAAATGTCATTATAAACTTCTACATCAGAAGCATCAAATTTCAAAGCATCAGGACCAACTCGTTTCAAATGGGCCATTAGTCTTAGCTTATCAGCCCAATTTGCAAATTTTACCAACACATTTCTTTGAACCACCCTCCCTCTTCTTGGGCCCACCCGAAATACACTTACAAAATCTTCCTGAACAAATTCTTTTCCCATATTCAAACCGTTTAACCACTGAACCACTCTTTCTCTTAACAAGTCTGGTGTCCGTTCCACCACCTGACGGATCACAATATTCTGCTTTCTCATCATATCTTCCACAGCATCAATCCTTCTCTCTTGCTCATCCAATTTCAGCTTATTCTCCCACACCACCTCCTGAGTCCCTTTTATTTCCTTTTTATGGCAATTACCTCAGTTTGAACCAATTTCACATTTCCCTCTATTTTTTCAAACTTAAATCCACCTTTTTTGAAAAATCTGCAACAGATGATACCACCTTATCTTGCTTTTTCATCATTTCATTTCTATCTTTCACCCTTGATTCCTCATTCTTCTCCAATTTCTGAAACAGCTTGCCAATTTCCACCATAATTTGGGTTTGATCATAGGGCTCTGGGGGCGGAGATGAAGACTGAGGAGCTTCCTCCATTGGTGCTTTTTCCTTCCTCTTAGACTTCATGACTGGCTCTTCTTTTGTTTTCCCTCTTGTGCCTTTATCCATAGTGATACAGAATATAGGAGTCCAATGTTGCAGAACGTTGTAGAAATTAGTCAATCAGACAGGACCTGTAACACTGCAACCCCTGGTACCACAAGTCCAAGATGGAAACTTGTATGGAGGAAGAAATCCAACGATGGGTTAGATACTATAATCCACAAAAAAAAACAAAAGGAACCAAAGTGTACTCCCAGTATACAGCAGAAAAGGAAAAAAGAAAAAGAAAATAATAATCCACATCAGATCCGTTTCCCCAAGGCAAGCAGTCCAACTGATCGTCTTCCAAACTGCGAAAGTAAGGCTCCAAGGAAACAGTCACCCAGAACTTCTCGTTTGAGTCCAAGCCGCCAAAAAAGGGAGGGGGGAATGAAAGGGAAAAAAAGCCCAAAATCCAAGCAGGAAGGGAAAAAGACGTGAGGAGCAATGTGCTCAAAAAAAAGATGATATTTGTAATCCACACGGTGAAGGAACAAAAGGAAGACCGATTAATCCTTCTCTTGAGGCGGACAAATCAAAACGCCATTTTCCAGCGGTTGCATTAACTTTGGGGTGAAAATCCCCCTTCTTCTTCTGTGGAACGGGAAACTTTTCCCACACGCTTTTTTTTAAAAAATATTTTTATTGAGTTTTTAATAAACATACAAAAAAGAAAAGAAAACATTAACAATACGTTAACAATACAATACACTAACAATCCATAGTATCATACTAACAAACATTACTGTATGCTAGCACATAACAATATCTATACTCATTCATTACTATTTAACTACCAAATATTAAGAGCCATTATTTCAAAGTCCAAAATGATAGAAAATTTTTTTTCTGTACTACCACAAATCTTTTTAACAAATAATAATCACCCTGTGAATATGTACAATGCCCGGAGAGTTTATTTTCTACTCAACTCCAGAAACTTCTTTGAAATGGTGCTGGTCCTGAACTATCACTTGCCATAATAGAGTGATCCACGAACGGTTTCCATATATTCCAAAATCTATTCTCTTTTAAATTATCTCTTTTGACTTTAATCTCCCATGTCAATTTATCATTCAGTGCTAAACTCCACATTTCTTTATACCATTCTCCAATCTGTATATCTACATCGTTTTTCCAATTTCTAGCTATACATTGTCTACCCGTTGTCAGTACGATTTCCAATAATTATTTTTCCTCCTTGTTTAAACCCAAGCCTTCCACATTCGTTAAAAGAATAGTACCCGACACCAACTTAACACTTTTACCCAATATTTCACCAAACTCATTTTCTATTCTTCCCCAAAAATCCCTTATTTTTTTACAGCTCCACCACATATGTTCGTATGTTCCATCAAATTCTTTGCATCTCCAACATAACTTATCTCTTTTATTATCCATCTGGTAAAGTCTTAATGGTGTCAGGTACCATTGCCACAACATTTTAAAATTATGTTCTTTAATTCTTACAGACATTGTTCTCATAATCCTCTTTTTCCATTTATTTTTCCATTCAATCTCCCCGATTTTTATATTCAAATTTTGTTCCCACTTCCGTTTCAAGTCCTCCTGTGGATCTGCACCTCTATTCGGTATATTATAAAGCTTGCTTACAAGACCTTTAATACTGCTTTCCCCTTTTCTAATCTTCCTTACCAATTCCTCAAATTCCGTATGTATTCTATCTATCCCTATTTCTCTTTTATATTTTTTATTCCAATTGTCCACCTTTAACTTCTGAAACCAATTCAAATGTAATATCTCAAACATTTTTTTTCCGCTCGGCATCAACATCACACGCTTTTAACCAATCCTTCAATAACAGCATCCCATTTTTATCCAATATTTCCATTTTTTCTTTGTCTAATTTTATTGGGAAACACATCATATCAGTCAATTCCAAAATTGGAGAGAGATTCGGAACCATATCTTTTTTTACCTTCTTCCACACCTCCATGAGACCTTTCATTATAATATTATTTGACCTTTTCATCTTATCCTTCATTCCCAAAAAAATCAAGTTTCCAATATTTCTATACTCTTTCATTTCCAATTGTTCCCAAATTACCTTTTCTCTTGCCAAGATCTTCACAACATTCTTGACTTGAAATGCTCGATAATATAATAACAAATTTGGCATACCCAAACCCCCTTTTTTCTGAGACCAATACCATAATTTCTTTGGAAGCCTAGATTTTTTACCTCCATTACAAAAACCATTAAACATTTTTTGAAACTCATTAATTTCTTTCTCTTTTAAATGGATCGCTAGTGTATCAAATAAAAAGTTAATCTTTGGTAACAATATCATTTTACACATGGCAATCCTTCCGAACCATGACAGCTTTAACTTCTGAAGTTCTTGTATTTTATTCTTAAATTCAATTCTCAAGCTGTCATAATTCAATCGTTTGAGTTCTTCTAATTTGTTTGAAATGATTATCCCCAAATACTTCAGCTTATCTTTGATTTGTATATTAAGTGTCGACACCGTGCTACCCATCTCGCTCGGTTTCAAATTGCACAACATCAATTCAGATTTGTCCCAATTTATCTTTAATCCAGTTATAGCTTGAAATACTTGTAGATGATCTTTAATCCTATCCATCACCTGCTCCGGGTGCTTCACCATAAGCAATGTATCGTCTGCGTACATACTCACTTTATTACCCATAATCCCTTCTATATTTGAGTCCTCCCTTATACTTTTAGCTAAAATCTCCATTGCCATTATAAACAAGATAGGAGATAATGGGCAGCCCTGCCTAGTACCAGCCTCTAGCTTTACCACATCCGTAAGCTCCTCATTTACTCTAACCTTGGCATTTCCTTTTTGATATAGTAAATCTATAACCCTGTTAAATTTATCCCCAAACCCATATTTTCTAACTATTTCCTTAATTGAAGACCACTGCAATGAATCAAATGCCTTAAAAATATCCAATGATAGTAATCCCACTTTTTCCTTTGTTTGATTAACGTTGTCTATTAAATCTAATACCCTTCTAGTCAAATCCGCCATGTGTCGTCCTTTTAGAAACCCAACTTGATCAACATTTATATATTCCCCCATAAAACTATTTAAACGGTTAGCCAATATTGCCGTGAAGATCTTCGCATCTTGATTTATAAGCGAAATTGGTCTGTACGAATCCACTCTTTCCAAATTCTTACCAGGTTTTGGCAAAAGAACAATTGTAGTGTTATACCATGAAGTCGGGATTGATCCTCCATCTAGTATATAATTATATAACTTCACCAATTTCGGGACCACCACCTCTTTAAATTCTTTGTAAAACTCTGTTGATAATCCATCATCCCCCGGGGCTTTCCCTATCTTCAATCCGCTTATTACCCCCTTAACCTCTTTATCAGTTATCTTTTCCTCCATTTTCTCCCTATGCTCTTGTTTTATCCCATTCCCTAACTGCCTCTCCAATATCCTTTTAAGCTTTTCCATATCTATTTCTTTTTTTGCATATAACACCTGGTAAAATTCCCTAACTATTTTACATTTATCGCTATTCTTATTACACCTTGAACCTTGCCTGTCAACTAACACCCCAATTTCTCTTTTTTCCCTTTTAACCTTAGCTGCTCTTGCTAATAGTTTTGAGTTCTTATTACTAAATTCAAAATATTCTCTGTTTAAATAAATCAAATCTCGTTTAACTTTATCAATATCCTTACCCATTACTTCTGCCTTAAGTCCTTGTAATTTCAAGAAAAAAATTTTATCTTTACTTTTTGCGTGTTCTTCCTGTAATTGTTTTATTTCCCTTTCTTTTTCTATATGTTCTGCTTTATACTTTTTATATTTGAGGCTTGCCAATTTTATGCTTTCCCCCCTAAAAACTGACTTCATGGTATCCCATACAACGTTAAAATTAACCTCATTATTATCGTTCCATTGCCAACTTTCTTTCCAACTTTCCATAATTGCCTCTTTGCTTTTCTGATCTTTGAACAAATTAGGATCGTACCTCCAATTTCTAACTCTTTGAATATTTTTTGTGCTTTCAATTCCAAATATACTTTAACATGATCCGATTCCTTAATAATCCCAATTTCCGTGCCTTCTATATCCCCAATTAAATTTTCCGACAGAAAAACATAATCTATTCTCGAGTAGGTCCCATGTACATGCGAAAAAAAGGAATATGCCCTTTCCAAGCCTTTAAACTCTCTCCACGAATCCTTCAAACCCATAACTTTCATCCAATTGTCCATCGCCTTCCCTTTCACACCAATTCCACTTCTAGCTATGTTTGTGCAATCTAATCCTGACCTAATCAAATTAAAATCACCAGCCACAATAGTTTTTGCAACGTTTTCCAACTCCACTATTTTCCGAATTTTTTCAAGAAACACTGCTTGGTGGTCATTTGGAGCATAAATATTTACCAACAAAATTTCCTCATCCTCCAATTTTCCTCTTAACAACAAATACCTACCCTCTTGATCAGCAATCTTTTTTGTGATTTCAAATCCTAACTTTCTAGAAGTCATAGTTGCCACCCCTCTTGCTTTGGATGTTCCAAACGCCATCTCATAGTGTTGCATCCAACCCAAATAAAGTTTATTCGTATCTTTTGACTTCTGATGTGTTTCCTGTAAAAACAACATATCTGGTCTATCTTTTTTCAACGCCAATTCCAGCCTCCGTCTCTTAAGAACAGAACCTGTACCTTTCACATTCCATGATATTATTTTAATACTTCCCATAACCAAATTCTTCTCCCAACTTTAAACTCTCCATCGGGCATGCACCAACAACCCTTCACCATACCAACTACATAAAACACACATTTTCACTCTCCCCACCTTCCAACGAAAAGTCGCCTCTGTCAACCAAAGAGGGGAGAGGGGGGACCTGCAAGATGCACCCTACTGCCGGCGCTATGCGCTATTTACCCATTCTACCTCTATTAGGTACTTAAGATTACTACTATCTAATGCTCATTGTTCCTTACCTATCTCCTCCTCCACCATAATCAAGGACGGCTCCTCCTCCTCCTCCCCTCGCTGTGGTGTTCCACCTGTTGCCCCACCGGCTTCCTCCCTCCCATATTCCCTCCCCAAAGCTCCAGAATCCGTCATTTCCTTCTTAAGATTTTTCCATTCTTCCGAATCTACTTGTACCAATCCCAACAAACTCAAATATTCCAATGGATTAGTGCCTTCATCAATAACTTGCATTCTTTTATCATAGAAAAAGCGCAATTGTTGTGGAAATCTCCAATTATACCTTATGTTTTTACTCATCAATAGTTTAGTAACAGGCCTCATCTTATACCTCCATGTTCTTTCTTTTAATGAAATATCATTGTAAACTTCAACATCTGAACCATCAAATTTCAACGCATCAGGACCAACTCGTTTCAGATGAGCCATTACTTTTAATTTATCTGCCCAATTTGCGAATTTAACCAACACATTTCTTTGAACCACTCTCCCTCTTCTTGGACCCACCCGGAATACACTTACAAAATCCTCCTGAACAAATTCCTTCCCCATTTTTAAACCATTTAACCACTGAACCACCCTCTCTCTTAACAAATCCGGAGTGCGTTCCGGCACCTGACGGATCAGAATGTTCTGCTTTCTCATCATATCTTCCACAGCATCTATCCTCCTTTCTTGTTCCTCCAATTTTAGCTTGTTCTCCCGCACCACCTCCTGAGTCCCTTTTACTTCCTTCTTTACAGCATCCACTTCGGTTTGAACCAATTTCACCATTCCCTCAAATTTATTCAAACTTAGGTCCACCTTTTTTGTATAATCTGCCAATGATGACATCATCTTGTCTTGCCTTTTAATTATTTCATTTCTGTCTTTCACCCTTGAAGCCTCATTTTTCTCCAATTTTTGAAACAACTTGCCAATTTCCACCATAATTTGAGTCTGATCCAATGGCACTGTGGGCGGGGATGATGACTGAGCAGATTCATCCATTGGTGCTTTTTCATTCTTCTTAGGCTTTACAACTTGTTCTTCTTCCTTCGCTTTCCCTCTTGTACCTTTATCCATAATAATGCAATATATTTCAAACCCACTGCTGCAGATCGCTGTAACAGTTTGTCAATACAATAGAGCTTACAACACTGCAGCCATTGGTTCCACAGATACAGCAGGAAAGTTCTTATGTCAGCAGAAGACCCAAAAATTACTGCAATCCACAGCGATAAAACAGAAGGAAACAACTCTCCCAACAGGCAGTTTAAGAAAGAGAAAAGAGAAAAAAAGGGGGGGAAGAACAATAAAAAATATTAATCCACAGCGAGTCCGTTTCCCCAAAGCAAATAATCCAATCAGGCGTCTTCCAATCACAGTAAAGGAGCTTCAGGGGAACAGTCAGCCCAAGTTTCTTCTTTAAAAAAAAAACCAAGCCAACCGAGAGAGAAAAGAAAAAAAGGGGGGGGAGACCAGAAGGAAGGAAAGCACAAAATCCAACCAGCTTGGGGACGAGGTGAGGGGCAGTATATTCCACAATAAGCAAACAAATATTTGCAATCCACACGGTGAAGGGAGCAAACAATCAAAACCACCTAATCCTTCCTTTGAAGTGGACAGTCAAAGCGCCATTTTCCAGCAAGTGCCTGAACTTTTGGGGAAAAGAAAAAACCCCTTTCTCCTTCTGAGGAGCGAACAAAGAGAGAGAAAAAAAAACTTCCTCCAAGCAGCTTGAGCCGGGAAACTCACAGTCTTTCTCCAATAATCTAGCCCAGACAAAAGTAATTAATCCACTTTGTTGTCAAAACGTGGCACGGTCTTCTGGAGTGTAGAAAAAGAAAAAAAGAACCACCACCCAAACACAGTCACTTTCATTTTCCAGGACCGCCGCCATTACAGAGCCAGCACTTGCTTTCAACCGCTTCTCCCCTCTTCCATTTCAGTGTCCGAGCTCCTTTAAAAAAAAAATCCCAGCCGGCTTTAAGATTTATAGCTCCAGTCAAGCACTTACATATAAATTACTTTCACGTCCAGCAGCTCCTTGCCGATTCCAAAGCCAGTTCCAAAGCCTTCTCAGCAGTTTCACTGGTCCCGTCCTCGGCTCCCTGGCAGAAAAGCCGCGACTACCGTCACAGCTTCAACCACCAGAAAACCTCCCGAACTTCGACCATCCAGCCTCAAAAGATCACCAAACTTTTCAGGAAGACAGGCAAGGATCTTATCTTTAGAATTTACCACTTTAAAATTTCTCCATTCCACTCCGTCACATCATTTACCACTTTGTTTAGCGCGAGCGTCCGAAACTAGATGTTACTCAGTGGCCATCTTGGCCAGCCCCCCTTCCCACACGCTTTAAGCTGGAAAACACACTGCAGCCTTCCAATACTATAGCCCAAACAAGAACTTTTTAAACCACTTTGTTATCGCCAAAATACGCCGCGGTTCTCCTGGGGTGCAAGGAAACCATAGACCCAAACACGATCACTTTCGTTTTCCAGGACCGCCACCATTAACGGAACAACCACTTGGTTTCATCTACTTCCACCCATTTCCATTTCAAAGTCCAGGCTCTTCTAAGCAAAGTCCCCAGCTAAGTTTAAACTTTAACTTTCCGTATATCCTTTCATGCACTTACATGCGGTTGTTTTCTTGCCAAACAATTTCTTGCCAATTCCAGTGCTTCCGCTGTCTCGCTGGTCCCGTTCTCGGCTCCTCGGCAGAAAAGCCGCGACTACCGTCGCGAGCCTCACCCGCCCAGGAAAGCCTCCCGAACTTCAACCATCCAACCTCAAAACTTCCCGAAATTTTCCAGAAAGGCAAGCAGGAGTCTTATCAACAAAAATTACCACTTTAAAATTTTTCCATTTCACTCAATCACATTGATTACCACTTTGCTAGGCGCGAGCATCCGGATCAAGATGTTACTCATCGGCCATCTTAGCCACGCCCCCCATCAGAAGTTATTTAACTTACATATTCTAAACTTATATTTCCAGGGTATCGGGAACCCACTATCTTATTCAAAATTGTTATGTTTCAGAAGTTGTCCCCTTTATTGGGGACAAAACGGTCAGCCACCCTGCAGCTGACTTCGCTCTCCGGGCTGGCCTGCCCGGAGAGCAGAAAAGGAAAGCCACCACCACCCAGGAGCCCATGCCACTGGCTCCCGGAAGTGGAGACAGGTGGGAGATGCCACGGGTTATCCTGGTCGCCCCCCCCCCCCCCCAGGATACCTCACCACCATCTTCTTGCCGCTGGCTAGGACTTGGGGCCATGATGGCAATGGGTCTATTTTTCCCAGTCTGGGACTTTTCTGGGGGGGCTGGGGTGAGTCATTGTGCTTATAGCATCTTGTATTTGTTGGTCAATTACTTACTTATTACTGTATTCTGTATTTGTTGCATTGCTGTATTTAGCTTATTGTGTGATTTTTGATGCTTTTGATTTTGTATATTGTTATTATTATTTCTTGCACTTTCCTTGCTGTAAACCGCTTTGAGTCACCTCTGGTTGAATTAAGTGGTATACAAAAATAAAGTGAAATGAAATGAAAAATATGAAAAAGTATTTCCTACTGGTATGGATGCATGTTTTGATATAAAAATGCAATATGCAAAGTATGAATGTATGGACTATTTATTTGTACACTTTTATTTATTATTTTTCATATTACATAAAGCACAAAAAGCAAGTTATAGGCCATTATTTCATGTAGGGAAATATGATTTATATCTGTGGCAGACCAAGAAGGGATTATTTTGACTAGCTTCAGAGATAGACCACTAACATATCAGGGAATGGAAGTTTTTATTCACTTTGAAATAGAGTTTTGTCCATTTTTAAAAAAACGAAGCCTCAGATAAAATCCTTTTAGTTTTTATTTTTTTTAAAAATGGCTGACACAAGTGGAGATAGTGGGAAGAGCTGCTGGTGTCTGAGATTCAAGAAAAATAAAAGGAAATACTTTCTCACACAAAGGCTAGTTGAACTGTGGGGTTTGATACCATCAGAGGTGATTATGTTGATGGCCAACAACTTGACAGGCTTTTATAGAGGAATTAGCCACATTCACAGATGGTATGACTGCTAATTAGTGGCAGTTAATCATAGAGCCTTGTCGAGGTGCGGGGGCTAGGCAGTGTTGCCCATCTCTTGTCAATAATGTTAGGCTGGGACTAAAACTCATGAAAGATTCCTCCATTGAATCCCTTGGGCAAGGTGAAAGCGGAGAGCACACATCATGGTCCTTAGTCAGTGGGTGATGTGATATCTGAATGGCTAAAAAACCACATGCAAGTGGACTTGATTCTCAAGTCTATTTGCATGTGCAGAGACATCTGCCAAAATTAAGTGTGTGAGTTTTTTTAAAAAAAATTATTAAGTACATGCGGTCTTCCAACAGAAAAAGGTTCCCCACCCCTGGATTAGCCTTTCCACTGGTGAAATTGAGACACTACACAGCCTCTACTGCTGCACCCAAAAGAAGGCTTGACTTCCTTTTCCCCATTCCATGCTGGTGCCTTTGGCTCCAGTGATGCTGGCCAGCTTCTTCAAAAAGACACAGTTTGCAAGTAATCCTCACCGTCAATGGGGAAAGTGGCAAAAAAATACCTCCACAGTCTTCTCACAGGGGTACACAGAAAGAGCCTCCTTGAAGATTGTGGTATTTTTGAACCATAATCGGGCGTACTCCAGGCAACCGCTGCCTTGTGCCAGCTAATCTTTCTCACACTAGGTCGGACAAAAGGAACTGCAGAATGAAGTTTCCAAAAGATGGCTTCATTTTGGCAATTTCATGTGTGACCTAGACACGGAAGAAGAAGTCTTCTCGCAGCCAAATCTTAGTGAAGAAGCTGGTGAGTAACACTGAAGCAGAATAGAGCAGAGACCTTGCACCACATCTGTATGGGGAATACAAATCAGAATGTTTGCATCTGGCTTGTGAGCTTTCTACAATGATTGTGTTGGCCACTAGCTTTGAGATTGAACCAAAATCAGTCTGCCATGCTTATTATGAGTCTGCCATTCTTATTGTGAGCTGCAGATGAAGTGAAAATAAAACATGGCTATGAATGTTCAGGTCATTAGACTGTCTCTTTAATGTATTTCTTTAGTAGATTTATGTGTGCTATCTTCCTGCCAATTCAGCCAAGATGGTTTACTATTCGCAGTGGCATGCAATGTGAAAAGGAGCAGAGAAGAACTGAGGGTGGGGGTGTCAAATCCAAGTATCCTTCTCTACAGTGGCCTAAATCTGATTGCCAGCTACAATTAGAGAGGGCCTAGATCCATGATGGAGAACCTTGGCACTCCAGATGTTCTTGGACTTCAATTCCCAGAAGCCGTATGGGCATGTTTTATTTCCACTTCCGGGTGCGACGAGGGCAGCGCGGGCCGGATGAATTGCAGTAAACCCATTCGTGTGGATTCACAGGGGGCTTGGGCTTCTGGGAATTGAAGTCCAAGAACATCTAGAGTGCCAAGGTTTGCCATCATGGGACTAGAGGAATGTCCCAGTGGCAAGTTACCATTTATGCCAGTCTCATTGATTCAAAACATCTCCTCTGCTAGGACTAGCAATTGGATTTATTTCATAATGTTATATTCCTATATTGACCGGCTGGGATCTTCAACTAAGTGGAGGAAGCAAATTCATTTTGTTCCTGATACCCTTTCAGGCACATGTCTCCCTCCAATGCAACCAGATTGGACCAATCTTGAACTGTACAGAGAATTGAATTACATTTCCTTTGATAACACCTTTGATGTCCCACACTAGGCTGAGATTCATCCGAGATACAAAGACAGTGCTCCTTCTGGGCAAAGAAATTCATATTTTAAAAGCACTGCCTTTGGCTGGGCCAAGTGGCCAAGGAAAGAGAGTGAGAAATGCCACCATCTTTGTATAAGCAGATTAAGTACACATAAATCAGCAACTCAGAGCTCTCTCTTAGCAAGTTATTTTTAGAGTGCAATTTCTTAGAGGAACAGTTTGATGTAATACAGCTGTGCTGCTCTGGTTTACAGAAATAAAAAGAAACAGAGACTCGTCTTTCAATAACCTGGTGTATGTCAAGCATTATGGCAGGTGTCTGGCCACTGAAATGAAAGATTTCACTGGTGAAGAAATATTTTCACAATGAAATACAGGCTGAAACTCTTCAGAGATTTTAGTTCATAAGTGTTTGCTAACTGGAGAGAGAGAGAGAGAGAGAGAGAGAGATTATAATTACTATTTTTAAGCAGATAGAAAAAAAATTTCCCATGAGGGTGTGTGATCATCTTTAATGCATGGAATGTTCTGCAACAGCCATGATAAAAATATAGCTGATATTCTTGTTGATATGTTTCCAGAAAGAAAGATTGATAAGCTCTGAACATAATGCTATTAGTGACATGTAGTGACATGTTACTAGTGATTTGGTACATGTCTCAACATACAGAAATCTGGACTATCTGATTTACTGATTCAACTCTTCAAAAAGAGAGAAAAATGAATTAATTAATTAAGATGCTGACTGGGAGGCAGAAGGTCAGCAGTTTGATTCCCGAGTACTGAAGGACGGAATGAGCTCCCATCTTTGTCCCAGCTCCTGCCAACCTAGCAGTTCGAAAGCAAGAAATTGCCAATAAATAAATAGGGACCACTTCAGTGGGAAGGTAACAGTGTTCCGTGTGGTCCGGTGTCTAGTCATGCCTGCCACATGACCACGGAAACATCTGCAGAAGCAGATAGCGCTGCCTCTTCGGCTTTGAAACAGAGATGAGCACTGAACCCTAGAGTCAGATACAACTGGCTTTCGAGCAAAGGAAACCTTTACCTTTACCTTACTATGTACATGTAATGAAAGTACAGAACTGACCAGATCGGACAATATTGATTAGGGAAGGGAAGGAGGAAGACCTAATATGAGCTAGGTTGACTCAATAAAGAAAGCCACAGTTGCTAGTTTGCAAGACCTGAACCAAATTAACTGGAAGAGACAATGTTGCTAGGAAGGGGGGGGGGGATGTAAGAAAAAAGAACAACCTAACCAACCAATGCTGTTGATTTGCAAGATCTGATCAGAGTTACTAATGAAAGGACATTTTCGAAGTGATTAACTCATATAGTCTCCACACATCTGAAGTAACTTGAAGCACACAGCATCTCTGGATTTTTTTTTCTTAATGTCCAAACAACTGTATCAGTGACAAGGCAGGAGGAATGTACCTGTAGACCAATGCACTGCTAACATCAAATTAGACCAGGGATGCCAACACTTTTTGGGCTGCAGGTCAGTCATGTGGTTGAGTGTATGGCAGTCATGTGGTCCCTCCCCAGTGCCGGATTAAGCCAGCGCGGGGCCCATAGAAAATCATGTTAAGGGGCCCTTGCTTAGATTTTGGATTTAGGATACCTATAAAATAAAACACCACTAGTAAAAAATTGTGTTTTGAGTTTATGAACATAAGGAAATATGTAAATTTTAAACAAAACATTAAACAATGTAAGAAAAGTCATGCTGGCACTTGGTGAATAGGTTGTCCTTGCTCGAAAGCCAGTCGTATCTGACCCTAAAGTTCAGTGCTCATCTCTGTTTATAGCCAAAGAGCCAGCTATATCTGCATCTGCAGATGTTTCCGTGGTCATGTGGCAGGCATGACTAGACACTGGAGTGCACAGAACGCTGTTTACCATCCCACCGAAGTGGTGCCTATTTTTGAACTGTTAGGTTGGCAGGAGCTAGAATAATTTCTGACATGAAATTATTATTATTGCTTCTACATACCCCCCCCCCCCAAATATTTAAAATGTGTTTTAAAAATAACATATCTCAGTTCATACTGTTCGTACTGTGCTAGCACATTGCTGTATATATTTGAAATTATGAAAGCTACATGTAGGAGAGTAAAAATAAGAATCTAAATTCAATATCAAAAGTACATGAAATAATATTTATTTATAAAGGTGTGGCTGGATTACACAATAGCATTCAATTTAAACAGAATTTTTAATTTAAATAACATTGTCTCTTTAATATAAAAAAATCACTTAAGGTATAGAACTACTTAAAATTTAAAAATCAAAACTATAAAATATTAATGCTACTTTTCTGTTAGGCTGGCCATTCATTGTGTGCCTGTGTAACTGATGTGTATAAATTAATGCCATGAGGCCTCACTCTTATATCTGACTAGCTGAGTACCCGGCCTTGCTTGGGTGTTTTTTCTTGTAGAGCACCCCGGTGCTAGGTTGTTGTCAGGTGCTGGGGCAGATGACAGAGCAGAGTCTTAGCCACTTGAGTCACTGCAGTTCCCTCATAAAAAACCCTTTTCCCCTCATAAAATCCCCCCTTTCCCCTCATAAAACCCACTTTTCCCCTCATAACCCACTTTTCCCCAATGAAATCCGCCTCCTCTCCCTCCTCGCAAAGATTTACCTCACACCATCGCCGTTGCCTCCTCTACCTCTTTCTTTTTCTCCCCTCAGCCGCCGCCATCCCAGCCTCTTCTGGGCCTGGCTTTGTCTCTTTTTCCTTCATGGGCCATGGCGGCTGGTGTTGCTGCTGCTGTGGCCGCCTCAGCCTGGCCCTAGCCCTCCTTCTCCCTTGGCCTCGACTGCCTCCACCTCCACCTCCATTGCCTGCCGCCTCCACCCGCTGCCATCCCTATCCCGCTACCACTGCCTCCTTTTCCACCCCCTCCACCTTGCTCCAAAGGGCCTCTCCTGCTCCTTTCGCCGGCCCACAATGTCCGGGCCTCCTCCTGGGCCTCCTCTATGGTCTCTCCTTTAACTTCATTGGCCAACCGCCTCCTCATGCCACGTGACTTTCCATGGAGGGGAGAACAGCCCCTGAGCGCAAGGGCTGCTGGGAGCTGTAGTCCCACTCCCCAGCTGCTGTGTCCAGCCTGCCTGGGGGCAGATGCACTTTTGGGCAGACAGACTATTGTCTACATGCCCGCTCTGCGCACGCTGCTCACGGAAACCTGCACAGCCACTATCCACGCAGGGCTCCAGAGCAAATTCATTACCAAACACAGGAACAGAGCAGTGCCAAAACCCAAAGGCGCTTGCTTTCAGTGCAGGAAGATGGGACACTTTAGGAGAGAAGGCCAATCTAGACCAAGCAGCTCTTCGAAAAGCTGTCTGAATAAGCCTAATACCAAATGCCCACACCGGTGGGCCAGACAGCACCCAGATCCGGGAATCCAGCCCATGGGCAGGTTCAAAAGGAGGCAGTCACCGCCCTGGCTATGCCAGAAAAACCATCCCAGCAATAGTACCCCAAGTTTTTCCAAGGCATAGGCAGAAACTACTTGTCTTGCCTTGGAGTAGCCCAGAGAAACTCACTCCTAAGCAGAAGCGCCCAGATGGCTGTAAAAGCCACCTGCATATAGCCTAAATATATAGAAGCAAGTAACCATCTCCTCGTGAGTAAGGGTGAAACATTGCAGACCTGGGGAGGGAAGAAAGACACCTCAGGGAGGGATGTTTTATCTAAGGCATGAATGAGTTATACGGTGCACCGGAATGAATGCTGAATGTTCTACATGTGTGTGTGAATGGTAATGTTACAATGAGATACCAGGTATTGTGTGCTAGACAATTTAAACTTGTTCATGGGTAGGGCAAATTTAAAGTATGAGAAAGTACGGTGAGCAAAACTTTTTTGTTTTGCCACCTGCTTAGCAGCTTAAGGCACCAAGGGTGACAGAAGCAGGAGGGGGGAATCCTAGCCCGAAAATGGGGCAAAAGTGACCCTTTTCCTTTCAGCCAAAACCTGCCTTTGGGTGTGCCAGAGACACTTTTTTTCCTTGTCAAAGGATTGAGCCACACTATTGTTTCATTGTCAGTGCTGCTGTAGGCAGACAGATAATTGAGTTAATGAATGATTCTTATGAAAAATTGGCATTACAAGAGTCCTGCATTGGAAAGAGGCGTTTTTCCACAGCGTCGTGAACTGGGGAAAATTATCTCTGAGTTTTCTCAACCAACCAGAGTGCTCAAACAAAATAAAGAGTAATCTTTAGACATCATCTTCATGAACTGTGGGGCCTGAATGTTTTTAAATGTTTTTTAAATGTCCTTTAAATGTCTTTTAGATGTCTTTTAAATGTATTTAAGTCACATGTCTCATTAGGAATGTAAGAGTTGTTTAGCACTGCCTTAATGTGTTTAATGAATTAAACTAATCATCTTATAGCCCAGGAGTTCTCAACCTTTTAGAGTCAGGGGCCAGGTTCCGCTGCCTCAGACAGCTTTGGAGGTCCGGTGGGCCATCTTGCCCTCCCTCCACCATATGGCACCTCTTGGTGTGGTGGATGTGGTGGTGGGCCATATGGAACAATGCTGTGGGCCACATTTGGGCCACAGGTTGAGAATCCTGGTTCTAGCTCTTCTTCATGTTTCTCTTAAGTTTGCTTTAGACCCTTCTCTTGTTGGTTATTTAGAAAATGCTCAGAGTTGTTGCTCCAAAAAAAGAGCTGTTGTTCTGGTATTTTGACTTAATCTAGGTGAAAAGCAATTTACTCAGTGTACCCTTTCCACAGAAAAAGCACGCAACATTTTTGCGCTCAGACTTGCTGGTCCACACTGTAGCACAGTGGTGTGGATACAGCTTGTGCAATTCAGGATATGCTTAATCTTTACGCCTTTTTACAGGAATGACTTTTGAATTTCTTACAAACTTCTCTCCACAGTGTCAGGCCTTAAAGCAACTTATTTCTTTCATTCTACTTTAAGACAGTCTTAAATTGCATTTTTTCACAGCTTCCTGAGTTAATTAAACCTTCCATTGGTAGAATTCCTTCTCAGGAGAGGAACCCCTGCAAGCTGTTTTAATTATCTGATAAAGTTGTTACCTTTTAATTATCTGATAAGAATTGTTGCATTCTCATTATGCTAACCCCTGACTTTTCTCTTTTCTTCCTGTCATTGGAACACCCTGTTCTCAATGTTTAACTCGTGTTTCTTTTTATTTTAACATATTGTTTCCTTACAGCATGGTACATCAAAGATTGTTTTAGCCTTTTTGTTTTTAATAAATCTTAGTCTGTCATTTCAAGTATGGCACACGGACCACAGCACCCACACTAAACAAGCAGACAAATTTCACAAACTTTAGAGCACAAAGGGAGGAAATAAGATTAGTCTCTGGGCTCCTGAGAATGTGCAGAGTGCCAAACCTTAGCTGGGCAGCCAGGCCTGCCTAGGACTCATTTTAAGAATGAAGACAGGCCTGTAGAAAGCATTAATTGAGCCAGGCCACATTTTGGATCAGACACTGGCTTTCCCAGGCCACCCTTTCTTTCCTTCTTTCTTTTGCAGCTAGCCTAGGCACATGCCAAAATGCTCAGCCAGCATTGTAGGCAGCAAGCTATCTCTCCAGCCCTCGCTGAGCAGATAGGGCCATGCGCCCCATCTTACATTGGTGCATAATTACTAAATACCTCTCCTTCATCAAGAACCGGTAGTCACAGTCACTCACAAAAATTTCAGGGCCCAGCTCAGCCAAAATAGTTAGGCCACTCGATAAAAAGCAAATGCAACAACTATGTGGCTTCAGTTGCACAGAGAAACGCTGCATGCTGCCCACATTGGCCATCAGGACTTACTTGGTCCCAGCCCAGAAGGGCTACCACAGGCCTGGTCCAGTTGCAAAGGAACTGTTCCAGAAGCTGGTTCATGACCCCAATTCAAAAGTCATGTGTCCCTCCACCAGAATGCCCAAAGCATTAGCAAGGCAGCTCAGCCTGCCAGGGGTGCAAGCTCCAGGAAATGTGTGCATGCACGCTATGGGCAGGAATGCGAAGGGGGCCTGCATGAGAAATTTACCCAAAGGAAGCCTGGCATGCCATGTGCCAAGGTTCGCCATGGGACCTCAGACTGGTCTGAGACACACAGAATTTTCACTACACAAGAACAGGCATGTAAAGCGCTACTATCAGCATAACAAAGCTGATCTGCCAGCAGGAAAACCTTGCTTTAAAGCATTCACCAAAGGGCAATTGTACACAATCACAGGTTGCCAAATGGATTCTAATTACTGCTCCTCTCGACACTCACAGGTCTCTCACTTCTGCATGCTTTTGTCTTTAGAATAACATGGTATGTTTCATTTCTAAGGTTTTCTACACCACAGTGTTGTGCATTCAGATCGTTTTCTTAAGATTATCTGCTCTTCTATGCTAATTGCTGACTTTTGAACATTCACAGCTTTCCCTCAAAACGTGGATTTCATTCAAAAAAATTCTTCTCTCAGGGTCTAACATTTTTGTTTGCAGGCAAACTCTGCCAGCAGGAACTGCTGCATCTGAATGGCACAAGGCCAGATCCTGCGAGTGTGGAATTCATTCTACATTGTCTTTTCTTTTAGTAAAAAGAAGGGGGAACCCTCCGACACACAGCTATCCTATAAATTGCTATCCTATAAGTTGCAAAACTAACTCTCTCAGATTTTTATCTCCAAAAGCTGCATTTGCAGCAAGTCTTCTCTCCTATGCAGGGTCGATTCCTGGAAGCCAGACTCAGGCCCAGATGCCACACGCGGATATCACCAAAAGGATGGGCTCAGCCATTGCCAGTGATGACATTAGCTGTCCATTTGTTCCCATCCCTAAGATGATTTTGGCATGTCTTTGGGGGATGATTTTGGGGGGTCACATGGACACTGTGCACACACAAACAAGGACACTTGATGACCTCAAAGGACTCTCTGTTAAGCACAATATTGCTTTGCTTATGCCAGTTCGGACTGCCACACAATAGACTTTTTGAGCTATCAATGGACATTTTGAGTTATATATGCACCAGAGAACTATTGGGACAATTCTTGGCTTTGCCACATATAACCCCACTTGCCTTGCCTGGACACAGGACTTGCAACCAGCCAGTAACTGCCAGCCAAGCAGCTGAATGTTTATGTTTCATTGCTATTATTATTTGTATTGGCATATCATTGATTTTCATGACTTTGTACAATGTTCAGAGTTGGGATCTTCAAGGGATATATGATTCCTGTACACACATGGTTGTATATCACCCTCACATTTTCCTTTCACGATATGACCCCCTCACCAGGAAACATATCTTGGTCATGGGGGAGGGAGAAAATCCAAATAGGGCCACATCTGTAGAAAAGGTTGAGCATCTGGCAGCCTGAGTAATCCCTGGCTATTGCCATTCATCACCTTTTGATCTTGCCTTGCTACAGAAAGCAGGCTGAACTCAGACACACAGTTCTGGAAAACCAAGCAGCGGTCGACCATTCTGTTGCTCTTACGCCAGGCAGTAAAGCCATTCATGGCATATGCTCTCAACCTGAGTCCATTTACCAGGTTAGACAGTACAGTAATATCAGATTGTTGAGCAAAGCTGAGTATGTTTCATTAGCGGTCAGCATATTCGGTGTGCCAGGCTTAGCCGTGGGTAACGCTCAAAGAATTGGTCAGTTGATGTGTGCACTAGCTAAGGCCATTAATCATACTTCATCCGCCACCGCAATGCTCAATCAAGAACAGATTGAGCTCAGACATGCAGTGTTGGATAATCAAGCAGCCATCGATTACCTATTGCTTCTCCATCACCTAGGTTGCGGAGCTGTCCATGGTATGTGTTGTTTCAACCTCACGGACAACTCTCGCGAAATCCAAAGTCAGGTCACAGACCTTCACACTATAGTACAGAATATTATGCAACATGGGGGTGGTCATGGTTTCCATGGGGATGGTTTCAAACAACACTCAAAGTGATTACGGGTGTTGTGATTTTGGGGACAATGTTTTGCTGTTTTGCACAATGTATTCCCTCACTGCTGTCAAGGTGTACCCCATGGCGTAAATCTTGAGACATCATCACTCCATGTCAAATAATGCCATATATATATACCAAGATCTTGGCCAGGCTGATTTAGAAATAAAAGAAAGAGGGAATGTGGTTTATCTGCAGTTATAATTGGCATAACCTTTCCAGAAAAGTGGGGTTCGGGCACACACACCCTCGAGTCCTCATAACTTGGTTGGAAGGGAAATTGGGTGCGGATTAATATTAGGATTCATGCATAACACCTTGGCCATTAGCTCGGACATAGGTAAAGGCAAAGTCACAAGGTGGTAATTAAAGGTAAACACATGATGTATTAATCATATCCACGGACTCCCTAAGTAGGAGAGCAAACTGCAGTGTGCTATACTTGAATAAGTTAGTCCCAGAAAGATTCCTTGATAGGGCAAGACAATGGTCTCGCCAGCCAGTAGTTAATTAGTAGACCTGCTGGTAATATCCTGATTACACATCCCCTCCAAGTAACTTCTGCAAATGTAACTGGATTAACATGTGCCATGTAAGCAATCTTCTGTGATGGGTCACGAGCAGCCTATGCAAGCAATGACCCAAGGCAGGGAATAAAATGCCAGCCCCCAAGCCAATGGGCACTGGACTTTCACCGCATCTTTGCCTCGCTTGCCTTCCTTGTGTCCAGTCACTCTGTGACCCCGCGGGCCATTTCTGGCCCATTGAAACAAGGCTGGAAGGCAAGGAAAGGAAAGACCGGCTCCCTCACCTCAGAATGAAACCTACCAACCCTGAGGAGCCGGGCTTAGCTCCACCAAAGCCCATCCTGGAGGCAGGGAAGGGCGAGTGAGTGGGTTGCCAGCATGGTCCGCGGGGACCATAGCATTTGCTACTCATGCTATATGGCTAATCCAGCAATGTTCCTCCCACCCGGAAGTGGAAGTAAAATTTGTGTGTGTAGAACATGCCTGCGCATGCACAAAATGCTTCCGTAAATGCCCCATGGCTGTCGTAAACAAGTTTAGGTCATTTGCGGCAGCATTTTGCACATGCACAGGTGCATTCTGCACACATGCCTGTGCATTTTACTTCCACTTTTGGGAGTGGTGAGGGCAGCACAGGCTGGATTAATTGGCACTGAGGGCCAGATCTGGCCCATAGGCCGTAGTTTGAGCAGCCCTGAATTAGACCATCCCCAGCCACAAAAAGTATATAGTAATTTCACAATTTAAACAAGGGAGCTTCTGAATATTTATTCTCCATACTTTTAAAATACCTTTTAGATACAGTATTTTTACAACTAGAGACAAGTGCCCTTTTAAAAGTCTCTTTGACTAGCAAGAAGTTATTTTTTTCTGCTTCTGTGTGTCAGCTAATTAGTCCTGACTGGCAGGGTTAAAAGTTCAGATTTCCCCAGAGCTCACCAAACCTGCAACAATGTATCTTGGGACAAAAAAAGCTTTATATACTTTGGAACTTTCAGTGCCAGTAAGCCTGTTCTATGCAGTTTATAATTGTCACTGTTTTACCCTTTTAAGAGGCCTTTTAAAGGATCACTATTTCAGCCCCTGCAGCTGGGAGTCTTACTAAATAAGAAAAAAAAGGTGAGACCAACCATCCTGTTTCAAGATAAGCAGGATTTGTCTTTTCAATTTAATTTATTGTTCTTTAGGTATCATATTCTTTATGGATATTGGATATCTTCATGGTAATAGTCTTCCTGTTTTTAACTCCTTGGAACAGTTCTTACAAGGACATGCCACACCAGTCTCTCAGGTTCTTCAGTCATGAAGTCCATCTACATTCAGGGCCTCAGTTTATATGGGCTAGTTTAAGTCTGGACACTTAAAAGGTGGCTTGTTTCTGTACAGGGGAATAGTTATATGTATATGTTGGGATGTTAGGGTCTTTTCACAGTCTCTCCAAAGGGCCTTCCTATTGGGAAGAGGCAGCTTGGGATGCTGGGCTGTGTCTTACTGTGCAGAAGGCCAGTCAGATGAGTCATTTCCCCTAAAATAGAGGGTCACCTAATTTCCTGTTATTCACCAAGCTGGATCACGAGCACATGATGTCATACCTCATGACTTGTATCACTGCTCAGCCAATATGTAATGTCACATCACCTGACAAAAAAATCACCTTTGAGACCACACCCACTTCCTGCATAGAACTCTATGACTAATAAAACCATCTGAGGTGCCTTTGTCTCAGTTGTTCCCTCCCAGCTGGCTTCAGCAAGAAGCTCCATGTCTCTGTGTGTTTCCTTTGGGTAACTGTGTGTGAATGCATCAGGGGGGCCTGCTGCAGAGGCCTTCCCCTCCCCTCCCTTCAGCCTGAAAGGAAACAGTTTGTGTCTCTGTCTCAGGACTTGTGTGTGTTTGGAGTGTGTATGCTTGTGTGAGAGTAAACTTCAGGGTGCTTGCAAGAGGCCCTCCCATTACGACATGTATAAAAATATAATTTGAAAACCCTTTGCCAAACAACCCCAAATTTGGCACAGGGAAAGAGAAACTGCCTGCTTATATCAATGCCGGGTTTGGCTTTGATCCAAAGTCTAGTTTATTTGGTTTTGGTTTGAGGTGCCCTCATTTTTAGGGTTGCCTTATACAGTGTCATTTTTCTGTGTTGCACAATAACACAAAATGTTCATGCTTTTTATCGGTGTAGTTTGAATTGATGTATGAAACATAATGTGTAGTTTGAGCCTCATGTCTTGAGAAAACATCCTGTAACCCTCAAAATTTTGGTTCAGCAAAGAAGAGCAATTTGCACAAACTGAGTAATTTCCTTGACAAGAGAATAAATGAGATAAATCCAGATATTGAACACTCTTTCTACTTCAATATTTTATAACCATATTCTACAGAGTGGTCTGTAAGTCCCTACTCAGCCACAAAGAGAGTAGGGCTCTGCTGGGGAGGGAGGAAGTGCTCTGATTGGACTGCCAGGCAGATGGGTGGGATGAACTCTGTGCTGGGAGGAGGGAGGAAGCACTCCCATTGGACTGCTGGGCAGAGGGGTGGTGCACATGACCACAGAGAGGACAGGCCGGGTAGGGACTTACGGGCCACCCTGCAGATAATATTTATAGACTTTATTTGCTTGATCAAATGACTAGGAGATATTTCAAGCTTTTGAGTACTGGTGTACTCAAAGCCCAAAGTGAAAGTTTTACTCTACCCAAAGATCAATAGGCATGGCTGTAGCTCTATTGCTATCGTGCATCTACAATCTCAATTTTTATATCAATTCAATTGCTTCTTTACTTTTCAAAGAGTATCAACATTGTGCACAAAAGCTTTCTGACACTGGCTTAGCATCTGCATGGAGAGAGGCCACAATTCAGGGGCACAACATATATTTTTCATTCATTAGGTTCTAGGTTTGACCCCAGGCTTCTCTCGTTAAAGAATCGAAGAAGAAAGGGCATGAGAAACAGGGCTTCACTCAAAGTTCTGAGACTTGCTGGACCAAGTCCTTATTTTTCAGGCACAGCACAACAAAGCAATGCTTCGTATATGTGAGGGTGAGGAGCTCTAGCCCTCCAGTCCTTGGCCCATGACTGGCTAGGATTGCTGAAAACAACAATTTTTTGTGAGATAGATGGCTTTCAAGCCTGGGCAGCCATCTCTCCCATTCCAAGCTGGGATGCTCTGGCTTAGTATAAAGCTGTTTGTATGTGTTTTATGTTTGCACAATATTAGCATTCAAAAAACCCATGACTGAAAGCAGAGGATTAGAAAGAAAGATAGCAAGTACTGTATGTGCATTTGATCCCATTATGGCATTTGGAGCAAAATGTTGGAGCATCATCATTGTGAACTAGGCCCTGGGGTCATAGCTTTCCGAGGTTACTTGAAAACTGGGGAGGAACCAAATCTTGTTTATCTCACTCCCCATCATCCAAAGAGCACAAGTGACCTTTGTCCATATTTCAAATCAAAATGTAGAGTCTAATAGTAGAAAACTCCTTGTTTTCTTAATTAGGAATAATGATCTATTTCAGGAGTTCTCAGCCTTTTAAAGCCAGATGCTGTGTCACGCTCCCTCCGACAACATCAGGGGCCAGATAGCTATTTTGCCCTTCCTCCACCACATGGCACTTTCTGGTGTGGTGGAGGTGGTGGTGGGCCACATGAAATGATGCTGCAGGCCACATCCAGCCCATGGGCCACAGGTTGATAATCCCTGATCTATTTGGCCTTGTCTCTAACCTTTATTATCTTTATGACTAAAATTCAATTACTTAGTGCAATAATTTGCACTAGAGTAGGCCCTTTGAATCACTGATGATTTGGTGAGTCAACTCCTCCATATATTCATTTGATTCAAATGTGTCTACCTACTTATGATTTACTATATTTGTGTGAATCTTCCAAAAGGAGCAGCAAGCATCATTGTGGATAAAGCCTGAGGGCGTTATTAGAATATATTTTTCCTCTTCCTAATCCTTTCTTTCATCCTCTTTCCTCTTAAAAATATTTCCCTCAGGCTCATAAAAGGCGAGAAGGAGGGAGGGATTGAGGGGACTGAAATTTGTCCTAGATTTCCTGTGCAAAGGTATGTGTTGGGCTGTTGCAACAAAATGAAATTTCCAAAACATTCCTCTGCAAAGTCAAGCAAATATTTGCACATTTCATCTAGAGATTTGAGAACATTTCCCCAGGGCACTCTAGCACCAAGGTCAAAATGACCCAGGGAGAGACCCTGTAGCTGTCAAGATTCATTTGCAGTGAGATCAGCTGTATTAACATAGTGTTTGCAAAATCTACAGCTGATTTAAATTAGCTGTGTATCAATCAGAGCATTTTGTTCTTTTACAACATTGACTCCTGGCTGTTATATATCTGAATGTGCCAGCCATTGTCTTCCTGTGGAGTCTGTTGAGTAGTGTAACTGAGAAGCTTCTCAAGACATTCTAATCTGGATTTTAGCTTTCTTATATGGCTCCTTCATTAAGTACTGGGGCTGCAGTAGCTTGCCTTGTTAGTTGGAAAGCCGACAAGTCGGAAATCTGAAACCCAGGTACTGCATGACAGATTGAGCACCCGTCTCTGTCCCAGCTCTTGGGGACATGAAAAGAGCTTCATTTGGGTGTTCCCTGAGTGGAGTTTCTCCTGCAAAAATCCTTTCAACCCAGGTTTAGTGTATGGGACCAGAGACAATGAAACAGCCGAAAGGTTGGCTTAACACAGGTTTATTGCATGATGATCCGGGGGAACATGAGGTAATGGCGGATGGGTAGCTCAATATATACGGTGGCTATACATTTTGAATGTGGCTCCTCGACAGTCTATTGGTTACTGTCCGCGTGACGTCATGGACGGTCACGCCCTCCTTATCCAGGTGTAGGTGATGGCGGGAATCTTCCCCGCGCTGTTGTTTGCTGGTGAGTCTGGGCCAGGAGAGCTTGAACGCTCGCTATTGCCACCCGGTGGTCATTAGCTCGCGTCCTATTGTAAGGGCTACAGTTAAGCAGCTGCTGGTTATAATGTTACACAAGCAAGGTTACATTGGATACACGTGAATGGATACATTGTAAAAGGTACAGTACTAGAACACAACACCAGGGTAGAGCTCCATTACTCTCTTTTTTTTAAAAAATGTGAAAAAAGGAATTTGCCGCACACATAATTTTTCACACAATTTGCACCTCTTGCATTCTTCCACAAACCTGTGAGAAGTAATGGAGCATTCTCCTGTTTTTAATGTATCATTCTTAGGTTTGAGGAACAATTGTCTTCTAATATTTTTGAGAAATAAAAGTACAAATGTTATTTGTTTGATTTTCCTCTCTAGTAATCCTAGGGAAGCTGTAATCACTTGGTAGAGAAAAATCTGAATGGGTGTGACTCCTTTGTCTCCAATTTCAACTTAAATTAAGACTTGAACCTATACATACTTTACAACTTCAAGATAAAGTCTGTGTTTCTCTCATTCTTAACCCATTTGCTTAAGAAGTAAGTCTTCAACAGATCAGGCCTTTGTAAATTAGCAATCTCTTCTTCTGCATCTTCTGGTGGTGGTGGTGGTGTCTGGCCGGACATTCCACTAGGTTAATGGAGTAGACCATATGGCACGTAACTCAATGCTGGGTGTTGGGTGGCAGTAAATAACCTGACTCCCTAAAGGGGCCAATAGCTATGAGTGGATGAGACCCTTTTAGGTGGGGTGATGGTCCCCTCAGTGGAAGAAATGCTACTTTAAGCCATCATATTGTGCCCAATGGCAAAATGAACGGAGGAGTAACCACTTCACTATTCTGATTCCCAATGGTCATGGAAGCGATAGAGGCCATACCAGATGGACTAGCTGTGAAGGTGCACCTTGTTAATATCCTTGAGGCTGCGGCAGTCCATTGCAGTCCCAGTGTTAAATCCTGCATGTCTCATTTCATACGTGCCACAGGAGATGGCTCCGTGATCATAGTGTGTGGGCCACTTTGATCTGATTTGATTTGAATTTATTTTTATATACCGCTTTCCTCGTCTAGCAGACCACCCAAAGCAGTTCACAATATATAGAAACATACAGAAATACAATAATACAATAGTACAAGGCAAAATACAGTTTTACAAGTAAAAAAATTGCGAAATTACATAGCAGTACATAGTATTACAACAATAATGAAAAAATGCAAAAAATACAAAAAACACAGCTGCAGAAACCCCAGATACCTCTCAATCCCTCCCAGCAGGGGAGGGAATGGGGGTAAAGTGAGCCACGTCTCCCATCCCGGGCCAGTGGCGTGGACCTGGGAGGGACACGGCGCATACCCTCCACGATGTCAGTTCAGGCATCCCCGGCTTTTCAAGACCTCCTGGCAGGCAGGGCCAGGAGGGGCGAAGTCGGCAGCTGCAGGTGAGCCATGTCTCCCATCCCGGGCCAGTGGCATGGACCCAGGAGAGACATGGCAAGGACCCTCCACGACATCGGCTCAGGCAGCCCTGGCTCTTCAAGACCTCCTGGCAGGCGGGGCCAGGAGGGGCGAAGTCGGTGGCTGCAGGTGAGCTGCGTCTCCCATCCCGGGCCGGTGGTGTGGACCCAGGAGAGACGCGGTGAGGACCCTCCGTGACGTCGGCTCAGGCAGCCCCGGCTTTTCATGGCAAGCTGGAATCCACCAATTTACACCAATGGCATTTTTCTTGTTTGTCATAGTGAAAATTATTTCCAGGGGGGGAAATGTATACTCAGATATGAGTAGCGGCTGACGAAGAGTCGTAGTAATGGTGGTGGGGTAGTAGTAGTGTTGTTGTTATTATTATCATCGTGATAGTAGAAGCTCACCTACAGTTCCTTCTCAGTTTTGTTTTTTTATTTTATTTGTTAACCAAATTGAGACACTTTTTTTAAAAAATGGCAGCTCAGACGAGACAGACAATGACATAGATTTTTTAAATGTTGCCATTTTTATTCTTTTTTCTGGACAGTTACTGAGATAATGATGAACTGTAAATAAAATTCCCACAGTATCAGCAGTTTATTTTCAATTCCAATAGTTCAGCTGTTTGTTGCTTAAATATAACTTGCAGAAACAATTTTAATGAGGTCAGCAGTTTTTCCAGGATCCTAGAAAATCAGAGTGCCCAGATGCATGAGAGGCTACATGTGTCACATATGGTTCCCTCTACAGGTTATCATAGCAGCACATAGCAGCACATAGCAGCGTTCATAATTAGCCAAAACGTACGGGCTATTGATAGTTATGGGGTGATTCATATTGCCTTGGCTGGCAGCTCAGAGAGAAGTTGGGCAAATGTCATAAGGTGATGAACCCAAATTAATGCACAGATACCTAACCCAGGTAATGCACAATATCTAATTCACGTCCGCGGACTTAGTTGGGCAAACAAGCCGCTTTGGACAAGTTAATTAAGTTTACTCGCCCAGAGTCAATACAGCCAAGACCCCGAGATTAGGGCGAGAACAATGGGTTTCGCCAACCCGGTTAATTAGTTCCTCAGTGGAGGCCCAGGGTACTCAGTAACTCCCGAGTAACTTCCAAGAGCTGACAAATATAACTTGGTAAGCGAAATGCCACATATGCAAGCCTTCTGTGACAGGGTCACGCGCCACTTAGGCACATAACATCCTGAGGCAGGGTAATAAATACAGACCACCCGAACCAATCGGGACTGGACTTTCACCGCACATTCATCTCACATGCTGTTGTGTATGCATGTACAATGTCTCCTTAAATGTATGAATGTAACCAGCCACAATCACAATGTATCTCAGCTGCTAAGGAACGCGAGCAAGCCGCCTATAGAGGGCAGCTGCGAGCGTTCAGTCTCACATGGTCCACATTCCCCAAATCACGAACAGCCACGGGAGATTCCCCGCATGACAAAGGACTACAGAAAACAACTACCAGAAGAGAGGCGTGACCTGGGCGAGGCCACGCCGGTAGCAGCCAATAAGCTACCATGCAACCAGTTTCAAATGTATCATGTACTGTATATAATGAGATGTACCTCCGCCATTACCTCATGTTCATACTGACCATCAATGAATAAACCTGTGATAGTCCTTCCTGCGACTCCTTCTTTGTCTCCCGTGCAAGACACTAAATTGGCGACGAAGGTGGGATGCATGGCGAATCCCAAAGTCAAGCCGTACCAGTTCGATGTCAGCGAACCCGAGCAGTGGGAGCTCTACGAGTGCCAGTTTCGGCACACGATGGAGGCTGCCGGCGTCGACGACGACGCGAAAATGCACTCGCATTTCCTGTCCCAGGTGGGACCGGCCGCGATGCGGATCTTGATGACCCTCGTGGCCCCCCGGAAGGTGGACGAAGTGCCCATCGACCGCATCTTAGAGAAGCTTCGTGAACACTTCCAACCGCCGGTCTCAATCTTCCCAGCCCGGGTCGCGTTCCACCGGCGAGACCAGCGCCCAGGCGAATCCGTGTCCGCCTACGCGGCGGCCCTCCAGCTGGCAGCGGTGCACTGCCAATGGGACGACCTGGACCAGGCCCTCCGAGACCGCATGTTGTGCGTTTTGAGGGACGAGGAGCTGCAGAGGCGCCTGATGACCCGCGACAGCCGCCTCACGTTCAACGAGGTACTGCGGGAGGCCCAAGCAGCCGAGGAGGCCAGGAGCAGGGTCAGGCTGTTTAAGTCCCGAGGGGCCGCGGCCAAGAGGGCCAAGTCACCAGTGCAAGCGGCCCGGCGGACACCAACAAAGACTGCCTGGCGGGCCCCCAAGCCGCCCGCCGGCTCACCAGCGATGTCCGAGGAGTCGTCTACGACGGCAGACCCCTGTTCCTGCGAGGAGGACAACGTCCAGCGGATACGGAAGCGCGGGGAGAAGCGTGAGACCCGCGACAGGCAAGACCGCCGTTGCGACGGTTGTGGGGCGCCCCACGACCGCACGAGGTGCCCGTTTCGCAAGGCCGAGTGCCGCAACTGCAGCCGGAAAGGGCACATCGCCAGGGTTTGCAGGCGCGGACGGACCGAGGACAGGAGTGGCCCAAGTCACCCCCGGGGACACCAGCGTAAGGCGACCGGCACGAGGAAGGTCTCAACCGGTCTCGACGAGGAAGGCATCAACCGCGTGGGACTGGAGCACCGACGTTTTTTCGTTGAGGTACAGTTACAGGGGCTCCCAGTGAGAATGGAGATAGACTCGGGGTCATCCTATTCTATCCTATCCCAGAGAGAATACATGCGCATTCCCCCAGAGGCGCGGCCCAAACTGCGGGCCTTAAGGTCAAATTTGCGGGACGTGCAGGGAAATGGGATCCCAGTGTTGGGGGTGGGAAAGTTCAAAGTAAAATTCAAGAACTATTCCGAGAGACTGCCCCTAGTCGTCCTCAAGGGGGGGAGATGCTGCCTTCTGGGAACACAGTGGTTTGCTCCCCTGGGAATCGAACTGTCCGGCATTAACGCCATCGAGACTGACCCAATGTGGGATGTGTGCAATGCGCACCCGGACGTTTTCAAAAAGGGGCTCGGAACGTACAGGGGCCCCCCAGTCTCTTTTGAACTGGACCCAGAGATCCGGCCCATCCGCCTCAAGCCAAGGAGAGTGCCATTCGCCCTAAAGGACAAGATCGAGGCGGAACTGGACAAACTGGTGGGGCAGGGGATTTTGGTTCCAGTTGATTCGGCGGAATGGGAAACGCCGATTGTTACGGCCCTTAAATCAAACGGGGAGGTCAGGATTTGTGCGGATTATAAATGTACGATTAATAAGGCCATTCGGCCAAATGCATACCCGGTGCCTGTGGTCAGCCACCTACTGGCCACGTTACATGGGGGGAGGTGTTTCGCCAAGCTAGACTTAGCGCAGGCATATCAGCAGCTCTGGGTAACCCCAGCTGCTGCCGCCGCACAGACGATTGTAACCCACAAGGGAGCCTTTAAAGTGACACGCCTCCAATTTGGCGTGAATTCGGCCCCCGGGATCTTCCAAGCCCTCGTGGAACGCCTATTAAAGGGACTCCCAGGTGTTCTCCCCCGGGATAAACCTGTGTTAGTCCTTCCTGCGACTCCTTCTTTGTCTCCCGTGCAAGACACTAAACATGCCTTCCCTTGCAGCCAGTCATTCCGACATCCATGGGCCATTGTAACACAAGAGCACAGTTATGTTATTGTGCAGCAGAGCAAAGCAACATTCAACAAGGCAATTCTAAAAATAGAGGCACCCCAAGCCAAAAAAATGTAACTTAGAAACTGAACTTCAGATCAGCACCAAACTCCTTCCTTCTGACTGTCTGCTCTTGTTTTGTGACAAATTTTTGGTGAGTTTGGGCAAAGTGTTTTTAACTTATGATTTTTTAAAAAAGTAAAAATGCTTTACCTCCCATGCAGAAATGAGTGGGCTTTTTCATCCCCTGATTTGAAATAAAGCTGAAAAGGCCAATTTTGCCTATCTTGATTCATGGTTGGCCCCTCTTGTTTTTTGTATATAGAAAGATTCCTGATTGTAGGGGTTGAAATATTGACCCTTTAAAGGGGCCTCTCAAAATTGTAAAACAATGACCTACTTATAAACAACATTCAAGAGCGCACCAGCAGGAAAGGTTCCAACATATTGATACATTATTGTAAATTCACAGACCACTGGGACAATCTAAACTTTTGACCTTGTCAGTCAGGACCTAATTAGCTGAGATTCATGAACAAAACTTTTAAAGCCAAAGGGATTCTGTTTCTGCTTTGAAAAATGTTTTTAAAGATATTTTCAAAAGTATAGAGAACAAATATTCAGAACCTCACTTGTATAAACTGTGAAATTACTGTGGGATTTTTTTTTAAATTTGTAGATATTCTTACTTGATGCTGGCAGAGCTTTGGTGCTATTCCACCCGTCTTATCACTATACTGTTTGGTCACGAAAAACAAAATTCCAAAGATGCTGTGTGCCATCAAGTTACTTCTATTATGTGGTGACTTCATGAGTTATTGACCTCCAAAATGCCCTATTATTAACAGCTCTGCTTAGACTTTGCAAAGCAACAGCACCTCATATTAGATTGTTCTCACTTCCAGTGCCCCCCTTTCTAGCAATATTGTCTTTTACAGTAAATTTTGCTCGGGTCTTAAGTCAACCTATCTCATGTTAGGTCTTCCTCTTTTCCCACTTTTCTGATTTGTAGCGATTAGAACCTCAGGAGAACAGGTATCAAGACAGACACATCGTGGGTCAAGTTGATGGCTCAATTGCTTTATTTTTCATGATATATATACAGTAATACCTCACACAAAGTCTGCTTCATACAACATCAGATTCATACAACATCGCCTAATTCCTTGAAAAAAGTTGCCTCATACAAAGTCATGTGACTTTGTATGAGGCATTGGGGTTTTCCCAGGTTGGATTGTGCCTGGGCAGTATAAAAGGCAGGAGGCATGCATGCATTGCTCTTGTGCGTTTTGCATGAGGCAAAGAGTGTTTAGGAGTGGTTTTGAGCGTGATTTTGGATTTTTTGAATTTTTTCGTCAGCATTTGTAGAAGCATTCCTGGGATTTTTGCAGCATTCTTCAGGTTCTTGGACAATCAGGGTTGTCTGACAAGTTTTTGTAATGTTTTTAGCCTTTAGACAATGATTTCTTAAAGTTCTGTCAGTTTCCTGTCTGTTTCCTTGACTTTGTCCTGAAGTCTGTGCTGTTACAGTACAATGTATCTCTGTGGAAACAACGTTGTATGAGGCATTGCAGCAAGGATTTGGACGTTGTATGAACCATCCCAGCTAGGATTTTGCATGCCTCATACAAAGTCCAAATCCGTATAAAGTCCAAACACTGAAACTTAAGGCTCCTGGAAGTTTTCTCTCACAGATCACAGAAATGCTGTTTTAATCTTTTGTTTTAATAACTAATGTCAGGCTTTTAAGACTTAAGTGCTTGCTGCTCTTGGAGGAAAGTGATCAAAGCAAAATCCCTACTGCTATATGTGCATGTTGAGTTATTTGAAATTACACATGTCCTCAAACATACTTGTAATAGTTTTGCAAACTTTTCATAGTTAGAATCAAGACAAAGGCATCTTATTGAGACTCAAAAATAATAATTGGGTTATATTGTTTGGATTCATTTTCTGAGCAAAAAAGAAGTTGAGGAAGGATAATCAATATGTGCTCTGCTGTATAGCTAAAGGAATTTTCCAGCTTCATCTGGAATAAATATTAAAAAAAAATTTAAAATGCCTCAATAAAAGAATCACTCCAGGTATAAATTACAGTCAGTTTGATTGATTAAAATGGAGTTGTTTGCTACTAAGTAGGGAAGCAGGGAGGTACAGTAATACCTCATACAACGTCCAAACTTGGTTCCACAAGTTGGGAAGTTGTATGAATTCTGACTTTGTATGAGGCATGCAAAATACTAGCCACAACGCCTCATACAACGTCAAAATTATTGCCATCAATGCTTTGTATAACGTTGTTCCCATAGAGATATATTGTAACAGCACAGACTGCAGGGCAAAGTCAAAGAAACACAAGAAACTGACAGAACTTTAAGAGGGGCCAGAGGGGTGCATTTCTCCACCAGCGGGGGCAATAATAATAATAATAATAATAATAATAATAATAATAATAATAATAATAATAATAATAATAATAATAATAATAATAATAATAATTTATATACTGTACCGCAATTTTTAAAGTCCTGGCTGGAGGCAGCGGTGGAAGGCGGGTCCCGTAGCGCGGCGATGGTCAGCATCTTTGCTGCGGGCCTCCCCACCCAATGAACAGCTGGGCGATGGCCAAAGGGTCCTATAGGGTCGCAAAGGGTCGGAATTGACTGTGCGACTGAACAACAACAAAAAAACCTGTACTTCTAATGTAAAAACCCTAATACCTCATACAACGTCCGGTGACAGTGTATGAGGCAACTTTTTTCCAAGAATTGGGTGATGTTGTATGGATCCGATGTTGTATGAAGCGGACGTTAATGAAGTATTACTGTAATCTGCACATGCACATTGTCTTTTTAAATCAATATGCAGTGAGTAGGTCTAGAGTTGCATGACAGTCTATTTGTATTACATCAGAGTAATGTCATGCAAGATTTTTTTAGGCCTTTCCTTGAGAAGATGTCTTGGTGTCTTGGCTGGGAGAAGTGAACTCTTTAATATTCACCATCATAATAAATGCTTTGATTTTGGTCCCTAGAAGCTCATGATCTCTATTGTTTCATTTGGTATAAAGACTGCCTCTGAGTGTGGAAGACAAGAAATAAGAATATTTCGACCCGTTTGCTATATTGAATATGTACATTTCAAACCCCATTTTTAGGAGAAAGGCAGGATAAATATCCAGTGAATTAATAAGTAGATGGAGGCCATGAGGATACAGTGATACCTCATACAACGTCCAAACTTGGTTCCACAAGTTTGGACTTTATACAGATTTGGACTTTGTATGCGGCATGCAAAATCCTAGCCGCGATGCCTCATACAACATCCAAATCTTTGCCGCGATGCCTTGTACAACGTCATTTCCATAGAGTTACATTGTACTGTAACAGCACAGACTTCAGGGCAAAGTCAAGGAAACAGGCAGGAAACTGACAGAACTTTAAGAAATCATTGTCTAAAGGCTAAATACATTACAAAAACATGTCAAACTACCCTGATTTTAGGGGACAAACCATACAACAAGTTTTTAACTTTTGAAAACTTTATGAAGTGCAGGTTTAAAAGTTAACATGTCCCATCATGCAACACAGTGTTAATCTGCATCCATTTTGTACAAGCTACTTAAACAATTACTGGATGGAAGCAAGGACAAAATGGATGCCAACATGTCCCATCATGCAGCACAGTGTTAATCATCCGAACAGCAACAAACACCAAACAATTGCCCAACCCACCAAACAGTGCTTCCCCAAAAAAAGACCATTATAAGAAAAATTATGGAGCATGCACTCTGTTTTTAAAAACCACAGCAGCAAACACCAAACATTTGCCCACCCCACCAAAAAATTGCCCTCCCCCTTCCACTTCCCCACCCCAAGCCAATCGGAAACAGAAAACCTCATTTACCTACCTTTCCACTGTGCCAAAGAATGGTCCAAGTACCTGAAGAATGCTGCAAAAATCCCAGGAATGCTTCCAAAAATTCTGATGGGAAAATTCAAAAAAACCCAAAATCGCACTCAAAAATACTCCTAAACACTCTTCACCTCATGCAAAACCCACAAGAGCAATGCATGCATGCGTCCTGCCTTTTATATTGCCTAGGCACAATACAACCTGGGAAAAACCCCAATGCCTCATACAAAGTCGTAGCAACTTTGGATGAGGCAACTTTTTCCATGGAATTAGGCGATGTTGTATGTATTCGATGTTGTATGAAGTGGACTTTGTATGAGGAATTACTGTACAGTAATACCTCATACAACGCCGGAGCCCCGCCATCGCCGCCGCGTTGCCTCTTCCCGGGGCCCCCGCTATTCGGCCCGGGAATGGGAGGCAGGTGCGTCTCCCCACCCTCCGAGCCCTGCCTGCAGAGAGGGCTCAAAAGGAGACGCCGCCGGAGCCCCGCCGGAGCCCCTGCGTTGCCTCTTCCCGGGGCCCTCGCTGCTCGGCCCGGGAATGGGAGGCAGGAAAGGGACGATGATGCCAGCCGCCTCGAGCAGCTCCCTGTCCCACCCCGGGAGCCCATGCCATCGGCCCCATTGGGGAGAGACAGGTGGCAGCCACTGCCGCCGACGCAGCTGCCTCACAGACTTTGAACTATAGGGTGCCTTTGTGGCTGCTGTGTGGTTGAGGTTGATTTTTCTGTGTAATTTCTCATTGTGGTATTGCTTAATTATTTATATTTTGTATTGTATTTTTGCTTATTCTGATGTTTTGATTGCATTAATTATGTATTGTCTTTTATGGCTTATTGTATATTTTGCTCTGTTTATTGTATTTGTATATGTTGTGAGCCGCTTTGAGTGGCACTTGTGTCAGGAAAGCGGGATAGAAATTAAACTTTATTATTATTATTATTATTATTATTATTATTATTATTATTATTATTATTATTATTATTATTATTATTATTATTATTATTATTATTATTATTATTATTATTATTATTATTATTATTATTATTATTATTATTGGTTCCACAAGTTAGGACGTTGTATGAATTCCGACTTTGTATGAGGCATGCAAAATCCTAGCCGCGATGCCTCATACAACGTCCAAATTATTGCCACTGATGCTTTGTATAATGTCGTTCCCATAGAGATACATTGTAACAGCAAAAACTGCAGGGCAAAGTCAAAGAAACACAGGAAACTAACAGAACTTTAAGGGGGGGCAGAGGGGTGCGTTTCTCCACCAGCGGCGGGGGCCAGGGCGATGATGATGATGATGATGATGATGATGATGATGATGATGATGATGATGATGATGATGATGATGATGATGATAATAATAATAATAATAATAATAATAATAATAATAATAATAATAATAATAATAATAATAATAATAATAATAATATTGGGCAACGTTATATGGATCCGACATATGAAGCAGACGTTGTATGAGGTATTACTGTATTTACTTTGAAATGCTTTGAAACGTAGAAAGAATCTCCAATTAAGTCTAGAAAACCCTATGTTTGAGACCCTGAAAAGTAGCTGGCAGTATGTTTTAACCACACTGTGCTAAATGGACCAGTGTTCTGACTTCCTATTTTCCTACTCAAGGAAAGGGCCAGTGATGGGCATCAGCAGGTTCGCACCAGTTCGCCGGAAACGGTAGCAGAAATTCTGGCTGGCTCCGACCATCCAAATTTTGAAATAAAGTACTGTACTGTAGTCCTAATTCGGGTGTAACACAGGGCTTCCCCATGAACACGCCCACCATAGAACGCCCACAATGTGGTAGTAAAAATTTTTTTGGAGCCCACCAATGGAAAGGGCTATTAGCTGAGTGAGTGAACAAGCAGAAAAGAAGCCAAGGAACATCTTCAGAGTTTGTGAAGAATTTGCTAAGACAAAATATTGAAAGAGTAAACATTTCCTGGCGTAGCATGATGGCAGCAGAGAAAGTAAGAGACACTGCAGCATATTTTGGCTGTGACAAAAATGTGAAAGCACATATGCTATTGTCCCTTTCCTTATTCTGGTGGTTATGGGAGAGGCCACTATATGATCATGTAACACTCTCTACTTCTAACTGTCTGTCTGTCTGTCTATCTATCTGTCTGTCTCGCTTGCAAACATAGAATTGTTATCAAAGATCATGGTGTGCCATGCTTTCCAGCAATATCGGCCCGATATCACTGCCTCACCATTTCGGAACTCGCTATACTAAATAACAATGCGTATATATTTTAGGGTGATCATGGGGTCACACTAATATATCATCACTACAGTTAAGAAGCTCACCTTGTTAGCTGGAAGGCTGGCAAGTCAGCAGTTCGAGACCTGCTGCATGATGGATTGAGCGCCCATCTCTGTCCAAGTTCTTGGGGATATGAAAGGAGCCTCATTCAGGCATCCCCTGAGCAAAAATCCTTTCAACCCAAAATAATTTCTGACACAAAATTATTATTATTACAGTTGCATCAGTAAACTTGGAATGACAGAGAATTAAGGAGTACTTTGCAAAACCTGAGGGAGGAGCTAGACAGTGATGCAGATCATAAAGATGTGGATAAAAATAAGAAAATTTATTTTCAGGGACAACAGCTCCCAGAATGTTCCAGACAACAATGTCAGTAGTCATGTTAGCAATTCTGGCTGGGGTATTTTGAAAATTCCAGTCCAAAAAAGTGACTTTCCCCATCTCTGGGCACAGAATCGATGCTATTGCTTTACTTCTGTTCTTTGAGTAACTACTCTAATGTCTTGCCAGTGACTTAACAGAATCTTCTCTGGAAATCAGGCTGAACAATATTCTAATCCCAACATGCTGGAATTGCCTAGAAAAACACTGGTGGCAAAAGTCGCAATAGCAAAGTGGCGAATGAATTAATAATTGGGTTACCTTGATAATTGCATTTCAGCTAGAAGGATCTGTCATCTTTAATTACTTTTTAATCAGCCCATATGGAAGAAATTGTAAGTGGTAAAGAAGAATGCTGAATAATAAAGTCAAAAGCTAGAGTGCCTCATGGCATTTCATCTTCCCGGTGGAATCCGAAACATTTGCATGGGCGTGATGTTTTCAGGTCAAGATAAATATGAATTATTAACATTACCATTCTTCACATCACTTTGCAGTTTCATGCTTTTCTGGTCAGTTCACAGGTATGGTTGGATCCTGACTATTAAAGGAATAAACCAGAGATCTGTAAAGTGTCACCTTTGTTTTGTTAATTTTAAAATTCTTAGGTTCAGTCAGCATGCTTGCAGCCACAATCCTTCCTCCTGTGTTACTCGCCTTAAACAAGGATTCTCAAACTGTGGCCCACAGGCCAGATGCATCCCACAGTACCATTTCATGTGGCCCCCCACCGCCTCCACCACACCCAAAAGTGTCATGTGGTGGAGGAAGGGCAAAATGGCTGTCTGGCCCCCAAAGCTGTCTGAGGAAGCATGACCCGCCCCCACCTTTAAAAGGTTGAGAACTCCAGCCTTTACAGAACTAAATCAAAAGGTGGAAATTGAATTTTGTAAAAGAACTATAGCAGCTTTGGAGCCCATAGGACAGTGATGGTTAACCTTGACACTCCAGGTGTGCTTGGCCTTCAATTCCCAGAATACCTGATCAGCAGGAGTGCTGACTTGAGCTTCTGGGAATTGAAGTCCAAGGACACCTAGAGTTTCAAGGTCTGCCATCATGGCCAAAGGACATTTCCTTCAGAGGTGCTTCAGATTTCCCCTCTCAAACCTCACTGCTAAGTGTCATTTTCAGCTTCCACAGTTCTGGCATTAGACTGAATCAATGCACAACACAGTATTTATCCTAATACTGTCTGCATCTGTTATCAATTATGAGCCAGTTTGGATTAGGAGAAAAATCAGCTATCTGGTCAAATGGTGATATGAAGTGGTTGCACACTGACTAAGAATATTCCCCAGCTGCTTACACTGTTGGACAGAAAATTCTCCACAACTTAGAACATTCAAAAAAAAAATTTGTGGGGGAGGGGGGAACATAATTCCCATAAAGCTTCAGCCAGTATCACCATTGCACATACTGGGTAGATATTACAGGAACTATAGTCTAAAAAGCAATTTTTAATTATAAAAAATCATTTATATGTTTAATCACCCTTTAAAGTGAAAGTTTTGGTCACTAAATCCACCTTCCTTAATGTTACTTTAAACACAAAATTTTGCTCAGTGTTTCAGCTTTCCAGCAGGAGAAAAAGGAAACTGCTTTTATTGTGCCTTCCCTTCTTTTCCCTAAACACTTGTAAACACAGAAACACCCTTTTCTTCTCTTGTTTTGTACTGAACGTGTCTTTGGGGAACTGCATCATGACTTGCAAACCGCACATCGGTTTGAATTTGAATGTCACATTTACCTAACTCCCATTAAGTCGGTACCAGCAGTTTGTGGTTAGGGAGCAACTTCTTTTTTCAAAGCAAAAATAATTCCTTCTTGGTGTTTACACTTCTTTTGGGGCAAATGAATGGTTCTTCCCTTTTTCTCTAACTAATTCTACAGACAGCCTAACGGTCATTCGCAGCTCTCAGGAACCTTTTGCTCAGATAAAGATTCACAGGTCTACTATCTAAGACTGGTAGTGTTTGCATCAGTTCAGCACAAAGAAAATGCTTATCAGTGAATAGGAGTGAGATTTTTTTTTTCCTTGCATGATGAACCCCATAATTCCCTATTCTGGGTGTTCTACTTGATGCACAGACACATTAGGTAAAGATAAAGGTCTCCCTTGCTTGAAGGTCAGTCATATCCGACTCTAGGGTTCAGTGCCTAGAGCCAATGCTGTCTATGTCTGCAGACATTTCTGTTGTAATGTGGCAGGCATGCCTAGACACCAGAGTGTATGGAACCCTGATTACCTTCCCACCAAAGTGGTCCCTATTTATCTACTTGCAATTTCTAGCTTTCAAAATGCTAGGTTGGCAGGAGCTGGGACAGTGATGGGAGCTCATTCCATTGTGTAGTACTTGGGTCTCAAACTGCTGACCTGCTGGCCTTCCAGTCAGTGTCTAACAGAACATAAATGAGGCTTAACTAGGCACAGTTTCCCCCCCGCCCCGCCCCCGAAACCTTCTGTCTCTGCCCCACTGCTAGCTAAGAGTTTTCTTTCTGAACAGCTTGGTCTCTCTAAAATTCAAAGCTTTCCAACTTAGGCCTTTTTCTCCCAGGTAACCACATGTAGGTGTCCATAAGTCAGGTAGAACTCCAACATACCTTTCAGTTTGGGGAAATTTCTGTCACACACACACACCCCACCCCACCCCAATATTTTACACTCTTTCCCGCCGTCATCCCGTATTAGTTAGACTGTAATTAGACTGGAGTTAGACTGGAGGCCAGCACAGGATAAGCATAGCTATCCAGTTTCCTGTTTTGGCTGGGAAATTTCCCTTATTTGACAGAAATTTCCCGAAACTTGACAGGTATGCTCCAAGAATGGAGGATAATAGGATTTGTAGTCTTTTTTTAAAAGTCCAATCACTCGCAGTGAACATAAGATATATTTGGAATACTTTGTTTATAAAGAAATCTATATCTATAAAACAGAGGTGTGGTCTTGTATGTGCTTGAAATGCTCCCACACCCCTGGACCAATCCCGCTGAAATTTGGCACATACGTACCTTGGGCTGGAGAGATCAGCACTGCAAGGGTTACAAGCCCCATGGGGGGTGTACCACCCAAAAAAATTGGGAAGCAATTGATCAATACAATGTCTGTATTTCCCAGAGATGTAATTGAGCTGATGTCATTTTCCCAGGTGGGTTGAGATTGTGACATCATCTGACTAGCTCTGCTGTAGCCCTCTGAGTTCAGCTGTAGTTTTCACAGTAGGTGGAAGGCAAATAGTGGTCCTGGTCAGGTTAGCACTGCGGTGGTGATGGAGGACCTTGAGAGGGCTGGGAAGGCACGGGAGCTGCGGAGGAGGCCGGGGGCCCTCCGGAAATGGCCACCCAGTCTCCGCAGAGGAAAACCCGAGCAAAGCCAGGTAATCAGCTAGTGACATCTAAAGGTTAGTAGGTTTTTATTAACAAGAATTTTAAAAGAAACTCACACAAAACTGAACTAAAATCTGTAGGAGAGCACTATCTTTATTAGACCTAAATAAAATGCAACAAAAGGGTGCAAACTTCTACATTATCCAGATTGGGATTCCCAAAGGGGTAAAAGAGGAACTAAAGAATAAGAAGCTTCAGCAGTAGGTAGCACAAAATTTTAACAAGAGAAAAGAAGCAGGGGAGTGCAAAAATGTGGCCAGATGTTGCTGTGGCCATTAGAGCTGCAGTGAAACTCAGTCCCAAGATGAAGATTTCAGTCTGAACGAATTGCTGATAGGCATGCAATACTTCCTAGGATGGAAAAATGACCTAAAGAGTTACTTGCTACATTAAAATATATATAGGAGCAGAGCCACAGTGATAGCTGCTAATCAACTATTTTTCTTAATTTAGTAAGGTATATCTTGCCTCTTGACCCACCCTCATGAAAATCACATTACAAATTATTAATTATATTTGGTCTCCATTCCACATATTTCATCCCATGGCTTGTTTGTGCACTATCTCTGTAATCTTAAATGGGCTGGCAAGGATGTCAGTCTGCAAAGTCTTTGCTCGTAGTAACAGGAAAATCAACACTCCTAACAATCTGGTGTGGAAGGAAAAGTTGGCTTTGGTTCTATAGAATAAACTCCAAGGCTTTGTAGGCTAAATCCATTACTAAGCCTGCTAGAGCAGACCAAACTGGCTGGATAGCTTAGTGGGTTAAATATCTGGCTTTGGAGCTAGAGGTTGGGAGTTTGATTTTCTCATTAACCAGTATGGCCTTGGGCAAACCAGGATGGCCCCAGAAGAAAGGAATGGTAAGCCATTTCTGATGTCCCTTTTCAGGCACATCATAATCATACCTGTCAAGTTTTGGATTTGAAAATAAGGGAAATTTTGGCCACACCCCTCTGTGGGCATGGCCAAATCTGTGGGCGTGGCCAAATATAGCCATGTGACTTGCTGGGCTCTAGTCATGCCTGCCACATGGCCATGAAAATGTCTGCAAACACAGACAGCCTGGCTCTTTGGCTGTAAATGGAGATGAGCACTGCACCCTAGAGTTGGATATGACTGGCAGATTTTACTTTCCTAGGATCAAAGATCGCTGCAGATGGTGATTGCAGCCATGAAATAAAAAAGCGACTGATGCTTGGGAAACAAGCTATGAGAAACCTGGGGAACATAGTTAAAAGTAGAGGCATCACCTTGCAAACAAAAAATTGCATAATCAAAGCAATGGTATTCCCGGTGGTAATGTATGGGTGTGAGAGCTGGACCATTAGGAAAGCTGAGCACAGAAAAATAGATGCCTTTGAAATGTGGTGTTAGAAATAGGTCAATCCTAGAAGAAATCAACCACGACTGCTCATTAAAGGTCAAATAGTAAAGATGATGCTAAAGTAATTTGGACATCAAATGAGAAGAGAGGATTCACTTGAGAAAGCCTTGCTGCTGGGAAAGGTGGAGGACAAAAGAAGGGGGTGGCCAAAAATAAGATGGCTAGATGGTATTGTAGATGCAATAGGCACAAAGCTGTGTGGGCCAAAGAACCCTTTTCCCATCTTCTTGGGGGACTTTTGTTTTTTCTTTCTTGTTTACTCATTTTTACTTATTTTTTTTTCCTGGGAAGCAAAGTGCAGAATAGTAAACCAGCCCCCTAGGGTTACCAACTGCTTGTAAGCAGCTTGGCTGTAATGAACTAACCCTGCACATGGCTAGACACACACACACCCATTAGGATGGAGGAGCAAGGGATTAATTTCCCCAAATTAACCAATCTATTTGTTCCTCACTACAACCAGTTGAAGCACCAACACCTGATCTAATATTAGATCAGGCCAACTGAAATTGGTAGGGTCTTTTGAGACCCACTCATTTAGTGGATCTCTTCCAAGTAGGATTAACATTGGGTTTAGCAAAGAATTCTTTTAATTCTAAATGCTTTGCAGCAGGGTTCTGGAAAATCTTGCAATCAAACCTAAAATAGACCCTGTAAATCTGACATCTACCCACCCCCCTGTTGTAAAAGACTTAGCAGAGGCACGTGAGCAGTTACCAGCTTATAGTAAATATACGAAATATTTAACCAACAAGCTGTCATGGCTATTAGATGCTACACTTTAAATAACAAAAAATATTCTAAAACTCATGTAAACAATTGCACATGGTTATAAAGGAAATTAAGACATGAATTATGAGAAAAGTCATCCAATTCTGCCCTTTAGGAAACAACTTAAAACCTGGCTGGCAGGGCAGGTATGGGGCATGGATGGAACCATGTCCCCAGCCTGCTGGCTTGTTTAAGCTATAGTAAGACTCCCCCTCTTTCCAACAGATGCAATGGGGTGGGGGGATTTTATTTGGGGGTGATCTTTTAAACGAAGTGGGGAGGGAATTTTAGTGTTTTATCAAGGGTTTTAATGTGTTTTAAAATGTTTAAGATTGTAATGCTTTTTATTCTGTTGTAATGCCGCCCGGAGTCGCTTGTTTGAGTGGGGCGGCAATATATAAATCTAAACAAATAAACAAATAATAAAGAAATTCTCCTTGACCAAATTTCTATTCTCAATGCAAAGAACAGGTTACCTACAATATTTAGATCAGGGGTGGCCAAACTACGGCCAGTGGGTTGAATCCAGCACACACTGCCCACACCGCTTCTGGAAGCAGAAGTAAAATGCGCCCGCAAACGCTGCTGTAAATGCACCCATGGCTGTCGTAAACACATTTACAACAGCCACAGGTGCATGTATGGCAGTGTTTTGCACATGTGCGGTCATGTTTTACTTCCGCTTCCAGCCCACTCAACCATGTGACCAACCTGCAACCTGAAAGGTCTGGCTACCCCTGATTTAGATGGTCTGGGGTTTACCCACACACACATTTTCAGCTCCATTATACATCTAGCATAAGAGTAAAACTAGAAAATAACCAGAATCTTACTGCCAATTTACACTTGCATAAGGGAAATCATATAAATTGTGATAGTAAATTGCTGTTTGTTAGCAACATATAGTTTACATTTCTTAACAATACATTGAAATTTGCTCATTTGTTTTAGGCCACAATCCTCAACCCCCAACAACTCTTTTAAATAAGAAAATTTTAATTTTTTTATTTTTTTATATTCAAATTTATATGCCGCCCAATCAGGTAAACCTGACTCTGGGCAGCTCACAACAAGTTAAAACACACATAAAACAATACAACCAATTAAAACCCAACATACCCACCCACTTACCCCATTCCTCTTAAAAACCCACATTAAAAAACTGCCTTCATTGACAATTAAAAGAAATGGGGGCTTAATTTATAAGCCAACAGGCAGGGGCCACTCTTCCATCTGGGCCCCACACCTGCCCCGCCAACCAGGTTTTTAGGTCTTTTCTGAAAGGTAGCAGCTCCATCTGCTCCTGCAACTCTACAGGCAGGAGGTTCCACAAGGCCGGTGCGGACATGGAAAAGGCCCTCCTTCGTGTACCAGAGAGACAGGCCCCTCTGGCAGATGGAACAATTAGGGAGCCCCTCCGATCCGCTCTGGTTGGACGGGTGGACACTCTTGGGATGATGCGGTCTCTAAGGTATCTTGGCCCACTACCATGAAGGGCTTTAAAGGAGAAAGGTCAAAACCAGCACCTTGAACTGCACCCGGAGGCAAACTGGTAGCCAGTGCAGCTCCCGAAGTAATGGTGAGGCACAAGCATAACGCCCGCGCCCCATCACCACCCGGGCTGCCACATTCTGGACCAACTGCAGCCTCCGAATGGTTGACAAGGGCAGCCCCATGTAGAGCGCATTGCAATAATCTAGCCTGGAGGTGACCAGAGCATGTGTGACCCTGAGCAGGGAGTCCCGGTCCAGGAGCGAACGCAACTGACGGATGATGCGAAGCTGTGAGAAAGCCTTCCTTGCCACAGCTGCCACCTGACTTGCTAGTAGCAGCCCCGAATTCAGGAGGACCCCTAAGTTGCGTACCGGGTCTGTCTGGGGCAAAACAGCCCCATCCAAGACCAAAGTTGGCAGCTCCCTGGATAACGTGGGACCCCCTATCCAAAGCCACTCAGTCTTGGAGGGATTCAATTGTAGCCCGTTGTCCCCCATCCAGACCCCAACCACTTCCAGACATCTGGATAGGACATTGACTGCATCACTGGGGTCCCCGTGGGCCGAGATATATAACTGGGTATCATCAGCATACTGATGATACCTTACCCCATGGGAATGGATAACCTCACCCAACGGCTTCATGTATATGTTAAATAGGAGAGGAGAGAGCACCGAGCCCTGAGGCACCCCATACTGTAGGGGCCTAGTGCTGGACCTCTCACTCTCCAACCACACCGACTGGGTACGACCCTCCAGAAATGAGGAAAACCAGGACAGCACAGTGCCCTGGATCCCCAAACCTTTGAGCCATTCCAGAAGGATACCGTGGTCAACGGTATCGAAGGCCGCTGAGAGATCCAGAAGAGCCAGGACGGATGGATGACCCGCATCCCGCTCTCGCAAGAGGTCATCAACCAGTGCGACCAATGCAGTTTCAGTACCATATCCAGGCCTGAAACCTGATTGATAGGGGTCCAGGTAATCCGCTTCATCCAGGACCCCCTGCAACTGCCACATCACCACCTTCTCCAGTACCTTCCCTAAGAAAGGGAGGTTGGAGACCGGCCTATAATTAGCTGGAACCACTGGGTCGAGAGATTGTTTCTTCAGGAGGGGGCGCACCTGAGCATGTTTTAAAGGTGCAGGAAACACAGCCTCCTGCAGTGAAGCATTTATTATAGCCCCGACCCAGCCTCCCGTCACCCTCTTGGAGGCTTTCACCAACCAAGTGGGACAGGGATCCAAAAGGCAGGAGGTGGTGCGAACAGCTGCAAGAAGCCTGTCCACTTCCTCAGGGACAACTGGATCGAACCGATCCCAGATAACACTGCCATACTGAGCTCTGATTCCCTCCAGACCCTCCCCATCCACGCCGGGATTAAACCCTGAGCGAATCCGAGTGATTTTCTCCACCAGATAGTCTGCAAAAACCTCAGCCGAACCCTGGAACCGGGCACCGGCCCCTCCCGGCCAAGGAGAGACCTAATAACCCGGAACTGAGCGCCTGGGCTAATATCCACGGAGGCAATGAGGGCAGTGAAGTATTGTAGGTCTTAATAGCAGCCCTAGCCAGTGTCCAGTCGGAATCACTTTGGGTCTTCACCCAGCGGCGCTCTCGGCGTCTCTTTGCCCATTTAAGCTCCCGCAGTTCTTCTGTGAACCACAGGGAAGATCTATCTCTGTGGGCGGGGAGAGGCTGTAGTGGTGCGATTTCATCTAAGGCAGTGGTAGTCATCCTGTACCACAGGTCAACAAGTGCCTCGGATGAATCATGTAGCCGATCCAGAGGAAAATCCCCCTGTTCCCTCTGGAATTCATCAGAATCCATCAGTCGCCGGGGGCGGGCCAATTTAATAGGCCCTGCCTCCCTGCGGTGAACCGCCACCCCCAGGAAGTCCAGAGTCATCAGATAGTGATCTGACCATGGCACAGGTATAGTGTCTAATTTCTGTAGTCTCAGATCACTCTGCCACCGCTCCGACAAAAAAACTAGGTCCGGTGTGTGACCATTGCCCCTGGTCGGGCCATGAATTACCTGAGTCAGGTCCATGGCTGCCATGGAAGCCATGAACTCCTGAGCAACCTCTGAACCAGTCCCCAGCGAAGGCAAATTGAAGTCCCCCAGAACCATCAGCCTAGGGAACTCCAACGCCAACGCGGAGATGGCCTCGAGGAGCTCAGGCAGGGAGTCTCTTACCCTGAAAGGAGGCAGGTACAGGAGTAAGACTCCCAACTGACCCTTAGGGCCCAACCGCAGGAGCAGGGCCTCACAACCCGGGACTTGTGGAGCCGTGGCCCTTGCGACTCCCAAGGACTCCCTGGCTACAATGGCGACGCCACCGCCCCTTCCCTCATCCCTTGGCTGGTGCCAGATACCGAAACCAGCTGAACACATTTCTGACAGAGGTACACCATCCTCTGGTCTCAGCCAGATTTCGGTGATGCATGCCAGGTCGGCCCGCCCCTCCTGAATAGAATCTTGAATCAGGGGGGCCTTGTTGCAGACCGACCTGGCATTCATCAGCAGCAGCCTAAGGGCGGGGTCACCCTGGATCAGCTGCTCAGGACCCAGAGATGTACCTGGGGGGCTGGAATGAGGGACAGATACCAACCATCAGTCCCGTGTTCCACATGTGCGGCCTGCCCCTCGGTACCTGCCATATCGTCCCATGCCCGTCACAACCCCTATTTGAGCCCTAGGAACCTCCCCGCCCATCTCAGATGGAGTGCTACCCCTCCTACCCAGCTGACAAGGCCATTTCTCCCACCCTCTCTCCCCTCCAGACCCAGAACCCACGCCACACTCACCCTACCCTCCTTGGGGCATTTCCAAGTGCCCCTTATCAGAGGTGGGGGGTGCCGGCCATCCCTCCCCAAACCCAATCCCCTTCCCTTCCCACCTCTCCAACCCCTACAATAACTCAAAAAAAGGGGGGTAAGGGCCCTCACTGCTGGCACCACCTCCCTCTCTCCTCCCTAACCCCACAAGAGGTGAAGGAGGGGGGCGGCAATGTGCCAATCCATCAATCCACCAAGGCTTCCCCAGCTGGGACCAATTCCCTCCCACTGGAGCAGCTGGGAGGAAAGGCAGTGTCTGTTTTCCATGGCTGAAGTTGGGCTGCAGTTCTTGAAGCCATCTGCTTGGTCCAGCGAAGGAGGCATTTGGGAAAAGGGGTGGTTGGAAGGTCTTTTGTAACCACCCCTCCCTGCCTTGACACAGCTGCCGGTCCTCTCTTCTCCTTCCTGGTTCAGCAAAGGAGGCATTTGGGAAAGGGGATGGATAGAAGGTCTTTTGCAGCCACCTCTCCCTGCTTTGACCCAGCTGCTGGTCCTCTCTTCTCCTTCCTGGTTCAGCGAAGAAGGCATTTGGGAAGGGGGGTGGATAGAAGGTTTTTTGCAGCCACCCCTCCCTGCCTTGACACAGCTGCTGGTCCTCTCTTCTCCTTCCTGGTTCAGCGAAGGAGGCATTTGGGAAGGGGGGCGTGGATAGAAGGTCTTTTGCAGCCACCCCTCCCTGCCTTGACACAGCTGCCAATCCTCTCTTCTCCTTCCTGGTTCAGCGAAGGAGGCATTTGGGAAAGGGGATGGATAGAAGGTCTTTTGCAGCCACCTCTCCCTGCCTTGACACAGCTGCTGGTCCTCTCTTCTCCTTCCTGGTTCAGCGAAGGAGGCATTTGGGAAGGGGGGTGGATAGAAGGTCTTTTGCAGCCACCCCTCCCTGCCTTGACACAGCTGCTGGTCCTCTCTTCTCCTTCCTGGTTCAGCGAAGGAGGCATTTGGGAAGGGGGTGGATAGAAGGTCTTTTGTAACCACCCCTCCCTGCCTTGACACAGCTGCCGGTCCTCTCTTCTCCTTCCTGGTTCAGCAAAGGAGGCATTTGGGAAGGGGGATCGATAGAAGTTCTTTTGCAGCCACACCTCCCTGCCTTGACACAGCTGCCAGTCCTCTCTTCTCCTTCCTGGTTCAGCGAAGGAGGCATTTGGGAAAGGGGATGGATAGAAGGTCTTTTGCAGCCACCTCTCCCTGCCTTGACCCAGCTGCTGGTCCTCTCTTCTCCTTCCAAAAGTTCAAAAAAGAATTTTTTTCAATTTAATGTTTCTTATTCAAATTAATGTTTCTTTTCATTTTCAAAGGCAGTGGTTCTAAAGTAGATTTCAAAAGTAGATTCAAAGCCCTTTTGATAAAGCAACGGCTTTTCACGATAATTTCATCAGGAATCTGCTTTCGAAGCTAGTAAATAAATGCATCCCAAACCTCCTACATGTATTCTTTGGTGCTCTTGGACATCTTGACAATGTGAAAATGATGCCAGTGTTGGTGCCAAACAAGCCACCAAGGGGCGGGCTTTCCACAGTTGTGGTTCTATGGCCAAAAAAAGCCCTCCCTTGTTACTCCACATAATGACTTGCTTCTTCTTTCATGTCCTGATCAAACTCTAGACTGCCAAAATGAAGCCACTTCCTTTGCTTTGTCATTGCCCAAACCCAAGTCTTCATTGGTGCTGCCTCTGGCAGCAATCAGCAGACCAGTAAATGAGCCAGATTCTGTATCTCTTCACATTGACACCATGTGTTATTGTCCGCCAGCAGCCCCCACTTGAACATGTTGCTTATGCATTTAGGCACTCAAACCTTTAGCCTACTCAGGCTCTTCCTAGTGACTTAGGGGAGGTTGAGATCTTTAGCTATATCCCCCTTTATCACCTTTATCACCTTGTCCAGTGAGCTCCTTCCTCCATCTTCTAATTTGGTTTTGCTCTTGTGTACCCTCAAGAATGTTTGTTCTTGCCATAATGAGCAAGAACAGATTATAATGTTTGATCTGAGCCATAATGAGATGCTTTCAATGGTAGAACATGGAGAAGCGCCTGCCCAGCATATATAAATGACTAGGAAGATTTATATGGGGAAAGTCACTCCTTCACATAATCAAGTCATTTACGGCTTAATAGGTCATCAACCCCTTGAATTGAGACTGGAAGCATATTGGTAGCCATTGCAAATCCTTTAAAACTGGTATAATTAGGTCCTGAAGGATGTTGCTGTTAAAAGTCTAGTTGCTGCATTGCAAGCGCGGCGCCAAAATGGCCGCCGCGCCCTTTGCGGGGCCCCCCATAGGACGAAGGCATCCGGGTAGTTAGGGGCGTGGCCAGCTCCCTTATAAAAGGGGTGGCCATGAGGCAGCCGAGCTGCCATTTTGCGAAGCGACGGAGCGGAGAAATTTTTTCCTCTTACCTCCGTCGCTTTTACCTTTACCGGGAAGCCTTTTGGCTGCTGAATTCTATCGTTTCGGCTTCCCGTTGATTGGCTGAGGTGCTCTTGAAGAAGAAGGCGGCGGCGAGCGCGGCTCGTGCGGTTCGGAGGCGCGATCCGGGTCGGAGGACCGCGGCCGCGCCTCCCAAGCAGCCGCCTTTGCCTGCACCCACCGGGACCGGTGGAATGGGGTCTTTTTTCCCTGGCCGGAGAATGCTGGCCCATGCACGGGTCCAGTAGGGGCTGCGGCCCTTGGCCCACAAGCGGTGAACACCGCTCCTGGTGTTGCCCATTCCGCTGGCCCTTCCTCTATAGGGGCGCAGCTCGCTCCGGGGCCTTCCAACCTTGGGGGGTGGTCTGATCCCCTTCCCTGGCGGGTTGCTGCATCGGCCCTAACGGGCCCGGGTGTGGGTTGTGGCCCTATTCGGGCCCCGGGGTACAGGGACCTGTACCCATGCCTGCAGTAGGCGGGCCGGCTGGCCCTTTGCCCCTTGTCAGCGTGGGAGGCTTATTGGCCCGTGTTGCGGCCCTCGAGGCATCCCTGGCCCGGGCTAGCCACTCTGGGGCTCCCTTTGGGGTTCATTTCGACGCGTCGTCTGCTGGGCAGCGGCAGGCGACGGGGCGGGTCGAGCTGCTTGAGGCGTGTGGCACGACCTCGGCCACTGCCTCGCAGCTCTCCAACCAACGAGCCGGTGCAGGTCAGGCCCCAGTGACGAGCTCTACGGTGGTCGTGAGCTCCGACGCCCCCAGTGGGCCGGAACCCCCGGTGGGGGGCGGCCCGTGGGGGTGCATCGGGTGAGTATGCAGTTCAAGCTAATGCACCCACACAACTGACTTCCTTGGGGGGGGCTTTCCAATGGCCTTGTCCTCGCGTGGGTGGTGCGGCGGTACAGCCGCTGATGCCCCACCCGGCGGCGACGACTACCACCCAGGGCCCCGTGGTGGGGGGTGTTTCCTACCCTGTGGGGAATGTTTTGGGGGTGGCTGGGTTGGTCCAAGCCCCTTTTCATATGCCCGCAGTCTCTGCGGTGCCTGTCTCGGCCTTGCCGAAAGCGGGGTATTCCTTACCGCTGGGTGACCACTTGGCACAGGCCACCAGAGAGAAAGTTTGGCGGGGGGAGTACATGGATATCTTCTCACTCCTAAGCAGAGAGCCCACCAAGGAGGAGAGGGAGGGGCAGGATGAGAAGGATAAGGAGCAGGCACGTCATCGCAAGCCACCAAGTACGTGGGCCAAATGGTTGCCGGCCTACTTCATATACATGGCGGTGTACCTTAGGGCCCGGCCAGATTTGGCAATTCCGATGGTCCAGTATTTGGACAGCATCTACCGGGCGATGGTTGACTTCCCGGGCCCATCGTGGTTGGCTTATGACGAGGAATGCCGTAGGCAGATTTCCCCGCACCCCGAGATTAGGTGGGATGAGCCATGCCAGAGGCTGTGGCTTTTGTACGTGACGCCCACGCGCCCCGCGCTCGGGGACATATACCATTGTGGACATGCGGTCCAGCAGGCGGCCCCAGCACAGATCACCTGCCAGGGGGCGGGGCAGGGGGGTTCCAGCCCGCCTGCTGTGCTGGACTTTCTCGTCCAATGGTTCCTGCAATGGGAAGAATGGCAAATACAGACGTGAGTGTCCCACCTGTGCTGGCCCCCATGCGGCCTCTGCCTGTCCCAGGCCTGGAGGGATGCGGGGCAGAGGGAGGGGCGGACAGGGGGCTGGCAAGACTGCCGCAGATGGATCTAGTTCACCGAAGGGCTCCCTCCTCAATTAATGTGGACATGTTGGAGTGTTGGCTCACATTGTACCCGAAGGGAGAGGATGAGGGTAATCTCCTTCAGGATTCTAGGCAGGGGTTCCGGATCCCTTTCATGGGTGTTAGGTCCCCTCAGGATGCCCCCAATCTTTTATCCCTTAGGGGGAGGGAGGAGGTGGCTGCTGCCAGCATTGACAAGGAGGTCTATGCGGGCAGGGTCGTTGGCCCTGTCCCTGCGCCCCCGTTCCGGGGAGCATATTATTTCTATGATGCCATGCCTTTTGGCTGTTCCATTTGGGCTCGGCATTCGAGCGTTTCTCCACCTTCCGGGAGTGGGCTTTTGTCCGCAGGTCAGGGTCCCGGTCTGTAGCCCATTCCCTGGATGGTTTTATTCGGGGCTGAACGGGGCTGGGACACGTGCACACATCTCCTCAACGCATTTCAGATGCTAATGGAGGAACTTGGTGTACCTTTAGTGCCCGAAAAGACCGGGGCCCGTCTACACAGCTAGTATTCCTGGGGTGGAGATTGACACGGTAGTGCAGGCTTCTAGGTGGCAGCGGGATAAGGTGTCAAGGCTAGTGGCCCTTATCTCGGACTTGCTGGCCGAGCGCATGGTATCACTGAGGGAACTGCTGGTGCTACATGGTCACCTCAATTCCGCTTGCAGGGTCGTCGCATCAGGCAGGGTATTTGCTCGGCACTTGTGCGACGCCATGGCAGGATTATCCAGGCCCCACCATAGGGTTAGACTTACACGGGGTATCAGGGCGGACGTGCTTGTCTGGCCACAGATCCAGAGGGAGTTCAATGGGGTGTCATTTTGGAGGTCTGAGCTCCTGGCTCCCCCTTGCTTTCAGATACAGTCTGATGCCTCGGGATCCCTGGGTTATGGGATATACTTTAATTGGAAGTGGGCCTATGGTGGGTGGCCACCACCCTGGGCAGGCATGGGTCGCCTGCGTGGTCTCATGTATCTGGAATGTTTACCTATCCTGGGTGCTTGGATGCTATGGGGCAAGGAGTGGGCCAACTCGGTTGTGCATTTTTGGTGTGACAGTGCGGCTGTTGTCCACATTGTCAATGCACAGACTGCTAAATCGCCCAGGGTTATGGACCTAGTGCGCTAGTTTGTGTTGCGCAGCCTGCGCCTTAACGTTCTCTTCAGGGCCAGGCATCTCCCAGGGGTTGATAATGATATTCCTGACGCTTTGTCCCGCCTGCAGATCTCCTGGTTCCGTGCCTTGGCCCCGGATGCGGAGGAATTTCCCTCGCCACTCCCGGACGAGATATGGGACGTTCGCAAGGAGAGGTGAACCGGGCGATTGGCCTGTCACTAGCGCCATGCACGCGTAAGGCGTATCACCACGCATTTAGTTCTTTCAGAGCATTCTGTACCCAATTTCGACTGCCAGGAACCTGGCCGATCCCGGTAACCCATGTTCTGCGGTTCATGGTTTACCTGTATGCCCAGGGCCTTGCACCACGCACCATAGCATCTAAGCTGTCAGGGTTGGCTTTTATGGCCAAAGTGGGAGGTCGTGCGGACAGCACCAATGACTTCCGTGTGAGACATGTTTTGGAGGGGTGGGTGTGCGCGCGGGGGCGTTTCCCGGGCGACCGCCACCCGATTTCCCCAGGGGTTTTTACCCAATTGGCCCGGGGCTGGCCTGGCCTCTGTTTTGATAGATGAGGCAGCCCATTTCATGCGGCTACTACGGTGGCCTTTTTGGAGCGCTCCGCATCAGCGAGCTTGAGATGCTGTATAAGGCGGATGCAAGATTTTCCCAGGGGTTTTTTACCCAATTGGCCCGGGGCTGGCCTGGCCTCTGTTTTGATAGATGAGGCAGCCCATTTCATGCGGCTACAACGGTGGCCTTTTTGGAGCGCTCCGCATCAGCGAGCTTGAGATGCTGTATAAGGCAGATGCAAGTCGTAGGGCGCTGGAACTCGAAGATGTCTGTGTGGACAATATTGGGCTCAGTTGGGGATACGCTCCTCTAAAACGAATCAGCACGGCATAGGCAGTGGAGTAGACTGCTACGATGTTCCTCGACAGACATCTGTCCGGTTGGTGCCCTTGGTGCAAGGATTTCCTTGCACTGTGTGGCACGTGCCATGGCCCGTTTTTCTGTCACCAGGGTGGGTCTTCCCTTACTAAATTACAATTTTGGAGGGTGCCGGGAAGGCACTAGACAGTGTTGGCCTCTCTGGGGCTAGTTGCGGCACCCATTCATTCAGGATAGGGGCGGCTTCTACTGCAGCTGTTTTCGGGGTACTCCTGGGCTAAATACGCCGCATGGGAGGGTGGGGATCACAATGTTTTCAGTTTTGTGTTCGCCCTCTTCAACCGTGAGTACCAGTTTAGTCACTGCACTGTCTCCCCCCCTTTTTTTTCCTTGACAGACCCTGGGTGTCGTTTTACACCGGTGACAGTATGGCTGGTGGGCCGTAGCCACGTGCACAGGGCAGCGCGTTACGCTGCATGGGGCAGCGCGTTACGCTGCACAGGGCAGCGCGTTTCGCTGCACAGGGCAGCGCGTTTCGCTGCACAGGGCAGCGCGTTACGCTGCAGGCGACAGAGTGGGACCCCGACTGGGACTGGGTGCATCCGCACGTCTCAGGTGGTATGGTAAGCGCGGCATGTTATGGCGGGAACTGTTGCCATTCCTTTTCTACATCAGGGATGCTGACTCGCCCGATGTCCTGGTTATGTACCTTGGGGGCGATGGCTTGGGGCAGGTCACTGACCTATCGCGGAAACTTGCGGTTTGCAGTGACCTGCCCTACTCACATTATGTGTGGCCTGCCACATCCCTCAATTGGTCGGACACGTTACCGCGGTACGCTTACAGGGGGGCGTTCGACCTCGAGGCTCTTGACTGAGCCGACGCTCCGTGAACGGGGCTATTGCCCGGTTCCTTTTTGACAAGGGCGGGGGAGGCGTCATTAGCCTCCCCGACATCAGTCTGCAAATTTACGAGCTTTACTCAGGGGATGGGGCCCATCTGTCGCAGGGAGGTATGGACCTCTGGTTAGTGGACTGGCGAGCAGGCCTGTCGACCGAGCTGACGGTCTTGGAGGGGGCGGTGAGCCTTTTGGAAGCCTCCCCGTGTGGCGGGTATCACTGGTAAGGTAAACATTTATGACCCACAGGTATCCGGCAGGTTCGCAATTGACTGGACAACACTAGACAGGCATAAGTTGGTTAAACGTTGTCCGGTCAACGACGAACTAGGCGACGGGGTGATGGCGATAGCTAGACAGCATGCATCACCCCGTGATTTCACGGATACGCGTCAGAAGGTTGGGGTCATTAGTTAGATATTGACTACGGTCAACAATTTGTTTGTTGTCAACAAACAAATTGATACAAATAGATACATTGTAACCAATTGCCGTTGGCAATTTTGGGGTGGTACCTTACCAGTGTTACTTTGGCCTGCTTGCCTTAAGAATTATGATTGGTCGTTTTACCAATAGAAATTTATAATTCGGACTAGGGCATGAATCAATAAATGTGGCCCAATGCCGTTATCCACTTTTACCAGTGTCTGAGTCCTTTATTGGGGGGTGCGCCTGCAAACTGCACATGCTGCAGCATTTGCATAGCACAAAACTATACCAATGTATCTTACATTTAGTGTGCTTTGTTTTATTATTAGTCTTTGGAGATAATAATGAGGTTTAATTTATATTTCTTCTGTTGTCACTCAACCTTCTCTTGTACGATAGGATAAAATTTAAAGCAAGACAAAGACTTTCACTTGCCTTATTTCTGAAGAAATCACACTGTGGGAGAGAAAACTCCCTAATTGTAGGGAATATAATTTCCCCGTAGTTTAGTTTGACCCTGAATATCTGAATTCTAAGTGGATGTTTTGGTTTTCAACAAGATACATTTCTTTTTCTAATGCTATTAGCCATTACTGAACTTTTTTTTTTAAAGCAAAGCAATCACACTTATATACCACATCATAGTGCTTAGCACACTCTCTGGATGGTACACAAGTTAATTATCATCTGACATGAAATAATAATAATAATAATAATAATAATAATAATAATAATAATAATAATAATAATAATAATAATAATAGTTGTTGTTGTTGTTGTTGTTGTTGTTGTTGTTGTTGTTGTTGTTGTTGTTGTTGTTGTTGTTGTTGTTGTTGTACTGCAGTGTGAGTAATAGCTTCAGAAGTGTGAATAAGGCTAATTCATATTAAAATGGTGGAGCAAATTAATTTTTCACATCACTTTCCCATTATTGTGCTTTGTTGCGTTTATTGTGATTTTATTGCTTGAGCACTGGCCTTAAAGGTGTAATTTCATGTTTACAGAAACAATATACAAGTGCCTTAAATATATGTATACATATACACATAGGTCTACCAAATTGCCTAGGATCATCTTATATTGCAGCCTTTGAAGTTTGATCAGCTATGAACCTGATTGTTTTCAGACTGCCTGGGGAATTTTGAAAGTTACAGACTGAAAACATAAATCTGGACACCTCTGCTGCTGAATAACCTGAATGGGAGGTCATTTTGGGATCCATGTAAAAATAAAAACATTTTAAACACACAGAGAGAGGGGGAAAGAGAGATCTTAAATTGTGTATAATTTGTAAGTTAAATTCATATCAAAATGAATTATCTTGCACTTTTTTTGGCATTATCCATCAGCTAAAGTAACATTCTTAACATAATTCACCATACCTATCATCTGGTTTGAGTTTCTAGTCCATTTGCTTCATATCCTAACATGTCAACAAATCTTCAAGATTGGCACCTTGCTAATAGTTGCCAAATTCTACATTTTCAAAAATCCTTACAAGATTACCAGTGTTTTGGTTAAATAATTAAGCTATCACAACTTGAAGCTTTTCCTACCATTCCTATTTTTCTTGGGTTGTGAACAAAGCTTCAAACAAAGTTATGATCACTATAAAATGGTTAAAAAATGAAACTTATAAAACAAGTTGCAGAGCACAGAGTGTTCCAAAAACCAAGCCAAGGCCCCAATTATAACCTGAGTGGAACACATAATTTGCAATATGGGAAGTTGCTCATGGCCCAGTATCTCACATGTTGCCAGTGGGTGTCATATGACACATGAAAAATGAAGCACTTTCTTCAGAAGCACTTTCTTCAGAGGTAATCTGTGAAAACCAAAACGGCAGTGAGTTAAATGAATGCCCGTAAACACAGAGGGTTCTGAGCATTTTAAATTCAAGGCTCTTTATAAGGTAGGTATTTTTTTTAAAAAATGTGTGAGGAAAAGATATATGAAATGTGACTCTGCAGCTCTGTTATTGTGCTGGAAAAAGAGACTCAGTTTCCAAGTCAGTGGTGGACATAAACACCTATCATTCCCTTTCAGAATCAAAACTGATCAAAATTCTGGGAACTGTTATAGCCCAAAGTAACACTTTCAAGTTGTTACCAAGAATGGGAACCATGACTGTAGATGCACAGAGGTGTACTTTAGAACAGTGATGGTGAACCTTTTAGAGACTGAGTGCCCAAACTCAACAGGCTGCCATTCACACCACAGAGAGGCAGGGTGAATTCTGTGCTGGGGGGGAGGGAAGAAGCACTCCCATTTGGCTGGTGGGCAGAGAGGCGGGGTGAACTCTGTGCTGGGGTGACGGTGCACATGCCCACAGAGAGGGCTCTGAGTGCCCCCTCTGGCATGCATGCCATAGGTTCACCACCCCTGCTGTAGGAGGATCAAACTTTTTAAAATTAGGATCTTCTTTAGGAGCCCTATTAATTTAATCTTGAATGGAATCTATTATGCTGGGGGATGCTTGGGCCACATACAAATTTATACATTTCAGCATCAGCAAATTTCTTATTTCTGCAACTGCAAGTTGTTTTCGATACATGTGCACATCAGCTGGTGAAAGCAGAACAATTCATGGAAAAGAAAGCTGCGCAAACCTTAATAATACAATTTTCTCTCACTGTGCATTTTGGGCAAGTATATTCTCCTTAGAGAATGCCTTTAGGGGCATGATTTCTCCAATATGCCATTTTTTTATGAATACTTCTCTTTAATATGCAAATTTTCTACTCTTTCTGAGGAACTCTCCAGTCTTCTCAACAGAGAGGGTCTTGGTGAGCAAATGCTTCTACAGTTGTCATATGGATCCTTTTATTTAATACATTTCTTTTACATGTGTCTTTGGACAAATCTCTCTGCTAATTCTGATATGAATTGATTTGATACAAATCAATACACCTTTTGGAATTGAGTTGTCCTCTTGAATTTACACATCTGTTCTGATGCAGGTCTCAGCTTTAAAAGTATCAAAATATATTTAAAAATGTGTATATAGAAAATAATAAATGCAGAAATACTTAATTTAAAATAAAATCTGTTTTTAAATCTTCATTCAATGGAATGAAGTTGTTTTCTTCAGGCAATCACCTTACATTGCAGATGAATGTACTGTAATGCAGTTTATGTAGTGAATTTATGGGTAAAACCCATATGATTCTGGCATAGACTGTCAATAGTTTCATCCTTTGTGCACTTTAAGAGTGCCCTTGGAAAAGATTTTAATTTGAAATGTACTAAATCTAAAAGCCTTTTCCTATTTTGATGCCTTTTGATTTTCCCTCTAATCTGTGTATGTTGGGGCAAGGGAGGGATCCCATTCAAATCGCAACTTGTTTATGAGGTCACCAGATACCCCTGGGCAAGTCTCTTTTATAATCCCCATCAGTAAAATAGTATCAACAACTGCAACAAACACTGGCTTACTTTACAGTGATTTTCTTAAGATTGCCAAAAATGTTATCTCTGCACTTAGAGCAGCTGTTATTATTACTCTTAATCAATAGGTTCAATAGAATAGTTTTTCATTTATCTGTTGGGGGCAGACTCTGACCTTCCTTTTATAACACCTTGCCTGCCTATAGCTCTAGTATAGCTCTTTTTAGATTTAGCAACCTCAAAGGTTTGGGCGCATTTTGGGGCACATTGGGATTGTTAATTGCCTTCTTTTGTGACCAGCAGGATTACCTTTGCTTGCTATTCAAGGGTCATTTTTCCACACTGCAGCAACAGAAAGAGAGGAAGGAGGCCATGATAGTACTTTCTTCTTCTGACATGTGAAAAATGTTGTATTCCACCTCCCACCAGAGATTTTTTTTGTAACTCATTACCATTAGAAATGTGAAACAGGTTGTCACCCCCTTAAAGACAGTGCATGTCAAAACTCATTAAACTGTTACATGAGTAAAATGTTACTCAAAACTTTCTTATTGGGCAACTTGTAAACAAAGTAATAACTGTCATGAAAACAGATAAAACCTCTTGCCTCCTTTTGGAAGAGGCAGCAGTCATTGCAGGATCGCTTTTGTCTCGTGGACAAACATTCCAGCCTTCAACAGGCACCCAGAGTGTCACCCGAGACAAGAGTCTCACCTTTCCTTTCAACCAGTACATTAACTGAAACAGGACACAGTGTCCTTTGTGGTTCAATTACACGAAAGGATGCTCGGAGTTAGTTGCTAGTAGCGGCACAAACTCACCACAGCAGTAAAACAATTTTACCTGCTAGGAATATAATTATAAAAATCTTAACATTTTTATTACAGTGATCAGGGACCTACCAAATCAAAGAGAGGCCTTGAAGTAGGCTATCGTCTTTTTCTCTCTTTTTCAGCATCTTTTATAAGGAAGCACCTTGATGCCTCTCTTTGTTTAATTGCCAAGCACCATTATGTTTTCCTGGGCAAAAAAGTTGAAGGCATACTGTAGAATGGCCCTGATCAAGTGTTTCTTTCAGGAAAAAAAAGAAGGAGATTGAGAGTGAACAGAAAGGAAAACAGCCTAGAAACGTTCAAAACATTGGGCTATGATTCAGACCAATATGACTACAGAAACATGTATCCTGTAAAGTAAAAGAGAAGGAGGAAACCTAACCACCCATTGTTATTGTAAAATATAGCTGATAGAACACTCTGATTCTATGGGGAGATATGTAGAAGAGGTCTGGGGCCATAAAAATGTGTGTGGCACCAGGGCTGCATTATTTCATATGTGATGTATGCTGAAAAACTGCGAGGCCTTTATGCCCCTCAGAGCGCTCAGTTCTCGCTAAATGTCTGTATGGTGTGGCAAAGATGTCTTCCAAATGTACAGGGCATTTTTCTGGCGGCGCCATACCTGTCAACCTTCCCAGATTGGCCGGGATTTGCTGATTTTCGGTGCTGATTTGCGCCATTTCCCGCCCGCAGCTGCCAAAACCCCAGAATTGGCAGTGGGGGGGGAGAGGTACTGCGCATCCCTTCTGTGCACATTGCCTTCTACGCATGTGTAGAAGGCTTTTATGCTTGCATAGAACCCTTCTACGCATGCGTAGAAGGCGATCTGCACATAACCATTTTGCGCAGGTCACGTAGAAGGTGACCTGCACAGAACCATTCTGCACAGGTCCCGTATTTTCCGAAGCCGCGATTGACAGGTATGGGCGGCGCAGACCTGTGTCCAGTTATACTGGCTCATACGTGGGAAATGGCATTGTTGCGATGTCGCAGGTGTCTGGTAGCAATATTATGTGGAAAATTAAGAGTCCCTTAAAGAATGCCTCATCCCACAATACCACACCAATTTTGCAGAGAAGGGTTACTCTGGGAAAGTCCAGAGGTGGTAAGATAAGTTTTACCATCAAAGTGAAACTGGCCAAGCTTGATAGCGTTCCCAGTATCTGAGAAATAAAAGTCTCCAAGCCTCCTCCTTCATCCCTCGGTGCACCCCCAAGGTTAAAGAAGAATGGTCTTATTGTGACCATTCGAGTGTTATCTCTTCTCTGCAAGTTCTCCCCTTCTTGGAGTAAAACACTACTAAAAACTTCAGTTTAGCAGCTTTATTGTAGAAAAGTGCAGTATCCAAAATATATAGAATAACTGATCTAAAAACCCATCTAATCTACACTGGGTAACATATTCAGTAAAAGTATAAGGATAACTACTAACTTAAGTAAAGCATAGATTCTGACGGGCTTTCTTGCCCTCATGAGAGACGTGGATTAAGCCATTGTTCAAAATGGCAAGAGCTACCGCTGCATTTGAAAAGGCTGCTACGGACCTCTGAAATCATTGATCTTTTATACCCTTTTGGGGTCCTCCGCCCACCCTTAGAATGTGGAAGATGTTCCAAAAGACAATTACACTTGCAGGTGTTCCCTTATTTCAATGTCCCATCTCAAAGATGTCCCTCTTCTAATTGGCATCCAAAGACTGGCCTTGACTACTTGGCAGGCTTCATCTATTTGATGTGCTAATGTGGAGTGTGCATGGGAAGTGAAATGCAAATGGTATTACAGCTGCTCCTCTCTTTGAGTTAGGCTACTAAAACTAAAGAGAATCAGAAAAACTACAGTGTACTTCTAAATGAATACAAAGTAACTCAAATAAAAAGTAACTTCTCAATGGATTTTCATGACAATGTATTTGCTACTGATGATAGCTTGGAGGGAGACATGTTTTTTTAATATTTCTTGGGCTTCAAACCCCATAATTCCCCATTCAGGAAGTTCTAGCTGACTCGCACATACCTTGCAGACACCTAATGTGACCCTCCTTGATAGAGAAGGTATATATTGAAGACTCAGAACTAGCTAGGTTAGTTCCGTCCAAGTTTCCTGTTCGTGCTCTTATGCTACCTGGGAGCTTTCTTTCTGAACAGGAAGCTTGGGAGATCTAGGCCTAGCTAAACCTCAGAGACTTTCAGTTAGATCTTCTTCTTAGGTAAGTCACATTTAGGTACATCTACAGTGTATCAAATCAAATAGAATTCCCAGAATGGGAAATTATAGGATTTGTAACCCAAGAAATGTTGTATTGTTGTTGCTTTCTATGCTGTTTTTTGTATTGCATGCTGTTAGCTGCCCTGAATGGTGTCCCCATCAGGAGGCTGGATACAAATCCATAAAATAAAATAAATACAAAAATCCTGTTCCTACTTCCTTCTTCCCTGTCATTTCACCTACTCATCTTAATCAAAGAGGTCCTCTCCATTTTTTCAGCTGTGGAATAGGGGAGACAATATGGCAGTTTGGCTCTAAAAATGATTATATTTGTATTAAGTTTGCTTAAACTGAAAGACTTAACTAGCTAATGGCAATATGGAAGGATGTGAATGAATTATACACATTCATCAACTTGTCTGGTGAGTGAGAGATTTCACCCTGCTTGTACTGCATCTATAGCTGAGACATCTGTTTATATCATTAGACCAGGGATTCCCAACCTGCAGCCCATGATGCCTTTCCAACCCTCCCATCACCACCACCACCCCACACTCAGAAGTAGAAACGAGTGTTTCACCCTGCTTGTACTGCATTTATCGCTGAGACATCTGTTTATATCATTAGACCAGGGGTTCCCAACCTGTGGCCCATGACGCCTTTCCAACCCTCCCGTCACCATCCTCCCGCACCCAGAAGTAGAAATGAGTGTGTTTACATAAGCTGTAAATGTGCCGACTTCTGCTTCAGGGGGTGTGGTCTGGCCCACTCAGCTGTTCTGGGGGCATGGTCAGGCTTGCAGCACAAAAAATTTGGCCACCCCTGCATTAGACTGAGCCACGGTCCTACTAGCATCATTCATATGACAAATTCCAGGTTCTCTCTCAAGCTGACACAAACATTACAACACAGCTGGAACCACCGTCATAGTCTTCTTTGATTACAGATGTCACCCATTAAAATCTTTGAAGACATTTGATTATGATGCCTTGTGCTTTTAGCATAAGAAAATTGGCGCGACACCCTTCTAGGCACCCATTATTTGCTTCCATTTTTAAGATGCACATGCAAAACCAGGTTCTTAACAATACCTTGAAATTTATTTATTTATTTAAATTTCAAGGTATTCCTTGTTCCTCCAGGAAGACTTCTGTGTGTGGTGCGAAAGGTATGCATTCCCATTATCCATCTGAAAGGCCTTCATTTTTTAAATATTTGTTACTCATCATGACCACATGTTACTTGAGTATTTCATGTGTCTCACTCTTCTCCTCCAGTAGACTATGCCATGGCACTCCGTGTGTTTTTGTACTTCAATTACCAGAAGTCAGCACTCCTGCTGATCAGGGCTTCTGGGAATTGAAGCCCAAGAACATCTGGAATGCCAAGGTTTGCTATCACTGTGCTATACTATTTGTATTACATAGGTTTAGTTAAAAACCTCTAGCAAGGTTGTGGTTCTGCAGCTTGAGAATTACCTTCAATCTCTGTGTGCAAAGCAATGGTGCCAAGCTCCAGGCTGTCATCAGGTTGGTGGACTAAAAAACTCAATTTATAGACACCGTTCAGTTTAAGAGCTCAAAAATATATTTCATTCTATTTCTTTGCATTCTCCATTTTCAATTTTTATTGAAAAACCTCTGCCATCTTAGGCTGAAGCACTTAACATGTTGCACTGCAAATTAGGAATTTAAGTCAAAGCAGATATGACAGAAAGCTGTTCAATTTTCATTTGAATGCCTCCAATGATGGAGCACTCACCATCTCCTGCAATCTTATCCCCTTCCTTTGGGCTACATGTTTGTTTGGAGGACTGTCTTTTGGGAGGTCTGAGCTGAAGTAGGAATTGAGCACTTCTGCCTTTTCCTTGTTGCCTCTAACCATTTCTCCATCCCCATTGAACAGCTGAGCTACTGTTTCTTTTCTTTGTCTTTTGCTGTGCACATACCTGAAGTGTGCTTTTTGTGTAAAGACAGGATATAAATTTTTTAAATAATACATACATACATTTCTCAAAGCAAAATAATTTGAGATTTTGCAATTTCTACCATATATGGAGTGAGAAATGCCCGATATTCAAACCAAATTCATAAAAGCACTAGCGATCATGTCACAAATACAGCTCGGGTTCAGAAAATGTCACACAATTTCACATGAAAACCTGTGTGTGCTTTATTGATTGTAATGAAGCCTTTGTATCTTCTTCTTCAGGTGCCATATCCATTCCGGATATTGACTAACATTGTGGCAATAGTTTTTAAGCTTTTGTATGGGCTATTGAAAAGCTATGGACTATGTTAAAAATGAGTGTACCTCAACATTTGATTGTCATGGTGGGGGCATAGTAAGACAAAGAATGGAGAAACAGAATGGATTCCCTTTGGCATACTGTTAGATAAGGGTGTATTTTTAATCTATCTATTCATTCAATCTGCATGTAAAATGTATCACACAAAATTCTGTATTGGACTCAGTCTGAAAAAGGATTGAAAATGGGTGAAATAGACATCAGCAGTTTAAGAGATTCTGTTGACACCACATTTCTGACAGAAAGGAGCACTGACTTCAAATGACTACTAATTAAAGTTTAAGAGGAGAATGCAAAAGTATGATTACAGTTGAATCTTAAAACAACAATCCTGATTACAGAAGAATGGCATAACTTTAAGGTTAACAGTGAAGAAATCAAAATACTTCAAGATTTTCCATTTCTTTCTTTAGTCATCAGCTCAATGGATATTGAAGCCAAGAAAGTTAAAAAAAATACAAACTTGGAAGGGCAGATATGGGAAAAAATGATAGTCATTAAGCAGAGGTTCCCAATGTATGGCCCATGAGTTGGACCTGGCCTGCAGCACCAATTAATCCAGCCCATGGTGAGGACTCCACAGCTGCCACTAGAAGCATCAGAAATGCACCAGAAGCACTGAAAACTTGGCGAAAACACACCGAAAATGATTGCAGCTGTAGCCACTGCCACCACCAGAAGTGGCAGAAGCAGCAGAAAGGATCATGCCTCTGGCCCGCACATCTGTCCAAGGGGGCATGGTCCAGCCTGCGGCACAAAAAGATTGGCTGCCCCTATCATAGAATGTAAGGATGTATCACCAGAGACCAAGACAAAGATAATCAAACTATGTTATTTCTAATTAATATGTACAGACATAAAAAATGAAGAAACCTGATTGGGGGTGTGGGGACTAGACTCACTCAAAATCTGGTATTGGAGGAAATTTTCATAAATGTCACAGACATCCAGAAAGACCAATAAATGGTTCTAGATGAGATCAAAACCAAACTGTCATTAGATGCTAAAATTACTAAGTTGAACCTATCATACTTTGGACATACAGTATCATGAAAGATGCATTGTAAAAGACAACAATGCTAGCAAAAGTGGATGGTAGAAGAAGAACAAGAGGAAGACCTAAAATTAGAAGAATTGACTTAATAAAGGAAAGTCACACTCTGTAGTTTGCAAGGTCTGAACAGAACTATTAATGACAAAATCTTTTGAAAGCCATTAATTCATAATGTCATCAAACTTGAGAGCAATTTGATGGCACACTATAACAAAGCATCCCTGGACAAGGATAAGATGTTTAAATTGCAAAAGTACTGAAATGTTCCATCTGTAATCACGTTAACATTCCCTGTACGGGATTGAGTGATGGATTAGAATTCAAGGCATGGGATTGAATCCCTGCTCAGCCATGAAATTTACTGGTGGTGTGGAATTAGTAAAACCATTCCTTAAATATTTCACTTATCCTGAAAGCCCATTAGGGTTTCAGATAGGTTCTGACTTCATGGCACATAATAACAAACAACTATGTTACATGCTTAGCCAGATGTGAAACACACAGTCAGCTATGGTAGGCTCCAAAATAGGCAGCCCAACCAGAATAACTGTTCAGGGACAATCTACCACTGCTACTCACCAATTAATTTGTTGGGAGGTTGGAACTGGTCATGTTGTAGACCCCTAGGCACATGAATCCTGAGAAACATCCCATTTGAGGTACTGTTTTCTTACATATTATGCCTGATTAAGACAAAATATTGTGGGGGATGCTCAATGGAGAGTTATGCTTCTGGATAGTTCTGCTCCCTTGTTTGAATTATTGCCATTCTGCAAGGTCTACTCATAAATAAACACCCCCAACATTTTCCTCATTAAGAAACTGTTTGCAAACAAATCATGCAAATCTTTGAAAACTCTCAAAACATGATAGATATAGTGTCTGCAGAAAAAAATTATTCATTACAGTGTGCTTCCAAAATATTTTCAGTGCCATATGTGTATTGGCTGGCATGATGTAGGTTTGTGTTAGTCATGTGTAGGAGGGAAATTGTGTGCTGAAATTGTTCTATAAACTTTTGTATTCATTCTTAAGCAACATTATGCTTTAGGAACCTGTAATAAACATGCAAGCTACAGATGTGGGTATAGAGTTTCAATATGCAATAATGGTCCAGTGGGCCAAGTATAGAACTAGAACTTGTTTATTTTCTGTGAGATCTCCAGAATCCAATGCTGATGGATCAGTAGGGCTAGATATGTTAGTCCTCACTTTTTTTTCTTCTGTGTAAGAGTGAGAAACTGAAATACTTTCCTTGTTTGCCATTCCTTCTGATGCTTTCAGTTGGAGGCCTTACATTTATACTGTATGCATAATATTTACTTAAAGTTTTTTTAAAAAATTGGGAAATTGCAGTTGCTGTCTCCTTGTTGCATGCATAAGAAAGAGCTCCAAAATTTGGGAACCGCAGTTTGTCCCCACCACATGTATTTGTAAAGGATGGTAGGACCGAGAGAAAGGCCTTTTCTGAAGATCTTAAAACCCGGGCAGACTCATGTCTTTGAGATGACTTAGACTCAATCCATTTTAAGGCTTTAAAGGTTAAAACCAGTACTTTGAATTGTGCCCAAAACTGGACTTGCAGCCAATGGAGCTGGTATAAGAGGAGGGTCATATAACCCCTGTAACTAGCCCCAGCTGACAATCTGGTTTGGCTTTTGGGATCACTGGAGTTTCCAAACAATTTTCAAAACTAGCCCCAAGGAGGGTGTGGAACAGTAATCCAACAAGGATGTGACTAAGGTCTGTGCCACCATGGCCAAATCAGACATATTCAGGAATGAGCACCATTTGAAATGCACTAATTTAAATGGGAAAAACCATTCCTAGCTGCTGCCAAAACATGGGCTTCCAGGTTCAGGGACAAATCCAAGCACAAACTCAAGCTGTGAATTTGTGTTTTCAGGGAGAGTGGATCTCTGTTTCCTAATTTGCCTTTCAAGTGACGAGGAGCACCTCTGTCTTGTCTAGATTAAGTTTTAGTTTATTCACCCTCAGTAATGACACCAGACAGTGATCTCAAACTGAAATAGCTTCCTGGGATTTGGATGGCAAGGAGATATAGAGTTCGGTTTCATCTGCATACTGTTGCTACTGAAACCCAAAACTCCAGACAGACACTCCCAGTGTTATCATGTTAAATTGCACAGAGGACAAAACAGAACCCTGAGGGACACTACAAGCAAATGGCCAGGGCAGTGAACAGGATTTTTCCAGTACTACTTTCTGAGTATTCTACCCACCATAAAGGACTTGAGTTGAAGCCTACCAGTGTTCTGTGGAACATAATTTGGGAAACGCTGCCATAGATTATGGCATCAGAAGCTGCTGAGGGGTCCTGGAGAACCAATAGAGATACACTCCCTCTGCCCAGTTTTCTTCCATAAGTTGACCAAGATGACCAAAGCAGCCACTGTCCCATATGTAGGCCTAAAGCCAAATTGAAATGGATCTAGATAACCATGTCTTCCTGGAACCCCAGAAGGAGAGAACCTCTGATTCACATCAATATTTCCCCCCTGAAATTGAACATTTAGAACCACTCTCTATTCTGGCAACTAATGAAAGAACACAAGAAAGGCAAGCGTGGTGCCAAAATGGCCGCTGCACTCTTTGCGGGGGGCCCCCACCCCAGACTCAGACATCCGGGGAGTTAGGGGGTGTGGCCAACCCTTTATAAAAGGGGTGGCCACGAGGCGGCCCTTCGCCATTTTAGAAAAGCGATGGAGCGGAGAAGTTCGCTCCGTCGCTTCTTTCCCTGCTTGCTTGGAATTGCAAGCAGTTTAGCAAACGTCGGAGCAGGGGAACCCACTCCACCGGCTCACTTTTGCTGGGTGGCCAAGACACCCAAAAGGCCGCACGGTCCCGCGCCGGGGGATGGGCTCGCCCAACCCCCCGCCCAGTTCGCTCAAAGTCGGGACTGCGGTGGCTAAGTGGTTAAAGAGCCCGCCTCGTTAGCTGGCAGGCTGGCAAATCGGCAGCTTGAGACCTGGATACTGCATGACGGTTGGATCGCCGGTTTTTTCATTCAGGTGTCCCCTGCAAAAATCATTTCAACCCAGAGTAATCTCTGACAGGGAAACGAACAAACCGGCCTATTTTTCCCCCCAACTGCCACCTATTAGGTCGGTTGGGCACTTGCCTAACTGCCGTCCAGACAGAAGACTCGGGCGGGGGCGAGGCAGTCTGGCTCCCCAGGGGCTTCAAGCCCCATGGCCCTCGGATCACGGTAAGAGCCCAGGTGGTGTAGTGGTTAGGCTGCTGTTCTGCAGCCAAAGGGTTGTAAGTGTGATCCTGAACGGGCTCAAGGTTGATTCGTTCATCCAATGTCAGTATGTTGGGGGCGAAATGCTAATTACCCTGTAGCCACCGATAGAGTGCACTAAGTGCTATGGGGTGGTATATGAGTGTGATGATTGCTTAAATCAGGGTGGCCCAGTGCAGCCTAGCGTGGGGTCGCGCACCACCCTTGCCCCTCCACCCATGGGCCAGATTACTCGCCTGGCCCTACTGCGGTCGCGGGTGCCCACGGGCTTGGTCACAGCTCATGGGCCATTCTAGGGCATAGGCTGTATGTGGGCTGTCTGTTGCATCTGGCCCACATTATTTCGGGGGGCCGGATTCGATCGATCATTCACGTATGGCCCGCATTGCTGCCCTAGAAGCCTCCAAGACAATTACTTCACCACCTCAGGACCCCGGGGCAGGGCCACATCTGGCTGCTCCCTCTTTGCCTGCCCATGCTCTGCGGCAGGCCCTTAGCCGGGTCGATCTGCCATAGGCCATCAGACCTACGCCTGTTGGTGCTCCGCAGGTCCCCGTGCGGCCTCCCTGGCGGGGCCTTCTGCTAGTGCCTGGTGTGACCTGGCCTGGACCTTCGACGGCTCAGAGCTCGACTTCCATCGCAAGCTCTGACGCCCCTCAGAGGCTGGAACCCCCGGTGGGGGAGGCCATGGGGGTGCAACTTGTGAGTATTGTGGTCAAATTAGTGCACCATTTACACTGCCACATACAGTTACGGGGGTGTAGTCCGCACCAACGCCTTTGTCTATTGGGCCTATGGCCCGTTCTCCACTCCCTCGCTTAGCTCCATGCCGACTCAGGCCATGACCACAGCCGGCTACTCGCTTCCCCTGGGGACCACTTGTCTCAAGCCACCAGGGAGGAGATATGCGGGGCGAGTATGTTGACATCTTTGCTCCCCCTTACCCGGGTACCAACTAAGGAGGGAAGGGAGGGGTGAGACTACGGGGACAAGGACTTGTCCTGTCGTGGCAAGCCCCCTTGTATGTGGCCTACCTGGCTACCGGCCTACTTGATCTGCGCGGCACGAGGTGGCTGGAACTGATCCCATCCCTTACGTTCATTAGGGACGCACCACCTCCAGATATCCTAGTAACTCACCTGCAAGGTACTGATCTTGCACGGATCACCAGCCTTTGGTTGAAGGTATCCGTGTGCAGGGACCTGGAGGTTTTACACCGCATGTGGCTGCGGCCGCGGCTGCTATGGTCCCAGAGCATATACAGGCAACACTATAAAGGAGGGCTTGATCCTCATGGTTTGGACCGTGCCCAGCGGACAGTGAACAGAGCTGTCGCATGGTTCCTAGTTCTGCAAGATTCAGGGATATCGGTACCCCGAGGCATGCTCCTCTTCCCTTTGGCATGAGGCTCACCTGTGGTTTGGGGTACCCGAGGTATGCACCCCCCTTTTTTATTTTAGCATGGGATGGTGAACCACCTCAGTGAACCTGAGACATGGCCCTACTCTTTTAGACGTCAGGCTGGGCACCTCGTTAGTGTCATCAAGGTACCGTCCTTTCACCTTCTGCATGATGCAGGGCACCTCTTCCAGGCGCCCGAGGCATGGTCCTTTTTTCATTTTGGCACAAGGGATATGCCCCTCCCCCCTTTTTTTTCATGTACTCTGTGGGTAAGAGTACCAGGCCACAAGGATGGTCTAACAGTAGGCATATACTATCGGCCTCCGACCCAAACTCTTGAGGGAGACTGGCAGTTGGAGAATGTTGTAAAGGAGGCATCCAGGAAGGGAAGCCTGGTTATAATGGGGGACTTCAATTACCCTCACATAGACTGGGTGAACTGTTGTTCAGCACATGATAAAGAGATAAAGTTCCTAGATATGCTCAATGATTGTTCCCTGGGACAGATGGTTGAAGACCCAACTAGAGGTACAAGAATCCTTGACTTGATCCTGAGTAATACTCAGGATCTGGTGCAAGATGTTAATGTGACTGATCCAATAGGGAACAGTGACCACAACTCAATTATGTTTAACTTGATCATAGACCGCAAGTCACTGATAAAATCTAACACAGAGACCTTAAATTTTCAAAAAGGAAATTTCCCAAAGATGAGGAAACTAGTAAAAAAGAAACTGAAAGGGAAAATTGAGAGAGTCCAAACACTCCAAGAGGCATGGAGGCTGTTTACAAAAACAATAACAGAGGCTCAATTGGAATGCATACCCAAAAGGAAAAAGGGCACTGCCAGGTCCAAGAGGACTCCGATGTGGCTTACAGGAGCTGTTCGGGAAGTGATCAAGAGCAAGAAAAGCTCATTTAGAAGATGGAAGGCTTGTCCAAATGAGGACAGCAGGCAGAAACATAAATTCTGGCAGAACAAATGCAAGGCAACAATCAGGAAAGCAAAGCAAGACTTTGAGGAGCGTATAGCTAAAAATACTCAGAGAAATAACAAAGACTTCTTTAAGTACATTAGAAGTAAGAACCCAACTAGGAAGGCTATTGGACCATTAGATGACAATGGAAGGCAAGGGGTTATTAAAGAGGAAACAGAGATTGCAGAGAGACTCAATGAATTCTTTGCTTCAGTATTCACTGAAGAAGACAGAGACCACATGCCCAAAACAGAGCCTATCTTCGTAGGGAGGGAAACCGAAGAATTAAGCAAGATAGAAATAACCAGGGAGGAGGTCCTTGCATGTCTTGTTAAGCTAAACACTAACAAATCGCCAGGACCAGATGGCATCCATCCACGAGTTCTCAGGGAACTTAAAGATGAAACTGCTGATATCCTAGCCAAAATATATAATCTTTCCCTCAAATCAGGCTTTGTGCCTGATGACTGGAAGGTAGCGAATGTAACACCAATTTTCAAAAAAGGATCCAGGGGTGATCCAGGAAATTACCGGCCTGTCAGTTTGACATGTGTCCCAGGTAAAGTGATGGAAACCATCCTAAAAGATAGAATTAATAGGCACATAGAAGAGAAGGCGCTGCTAAAGGAGAGCCAACATGGCTTTTGCAAGGGCAAATCATGCCTCACTAATCTGTTGGAATTTTTTGAGAGTGTCAACAAGCATGTGGATAAGGGGGATCCAGTTGACATTGTTTATCTGGACTTTCAGAAGGCTTTTGACAAGGTCCCACACCAAAGGCTCTTGAATAAACTTACCAGTCATGGAATAAAGGGACAGGTCTTGTCTTGGATCAGCAACTGGCTAAGGGACAGGAAACAGAGGGTAGCACTAAATGGACACTTCTCCAAGTGGAGGGAAGTAAAGAGTGGGGTCCCCCAAGGTTCAGTACTGGGACCCCTGCTTTTCAACCTCTTCATAAATGATCTAGAGGTAGGAGTAAAAAGCAAGGTAGCCAAATTTGCTGACGACACTAAATTATACAGGGTAGTGAAAACTGTGAGAGATTGTGAAGAGCTCCAGAGGGATCTCTTGACACTGGGGGAGTGGGCAAAACAGTGGCAAATGAGCTTCAACATCAGTAAGTGCAGAGTGATGCATGTTGGGGCAAAAAACCCCAATTACATTTATAAACTGATGGGGTCTGAACTCTCTGCGACAAACCAGGAAAGGGACCTTGGTGTCCTGGTGGACAGCTCAATGAAGGTGTCCACCCAGTGTGCCTCAGCAGTGAAAAAAGCAAACTCAATGTTAGGGATCATTAGGAAGGGTATAGAAAATAAGTCAGCAAGTGTCATTTTGCCTCTTTATAAATCTATGGTGAGGCCCCATCTGGAATATTGTGTACAGTTCTGGTCGCCATACCTCCAGAAGGATATTATGGAGTTGGAGAAAGTACAGAGGAGGGCAACCAGAATGATTAGGGGACTGGAACACCTTCCTTACCATCTGAGGCTGCAATGGTTGGGCCTTTTCACTCTTGAACGACGGCGTCTAAGAGGTGACCTGATTGAAGTTTATAAAATCATGCACGGTGTGGACAAAGTAGATAAGGAAAAACTGTTTTCCCTATCGCACAACACTAGAACTAGGGGACACTCCATGAAACTTTTGGGTACTAGTTCTCAAACAAATAAGAGAAAGTACTTTTTCACCCAGAGGATTACTGGTCTATGGAACTCCCTGCCAGAAGAAGTGGTGACAGCTGTCAGTCTTGACAGCTTTAAGAAAGGATTAGACAAGTTCATGGAGGACAAGGCTATCAATGGCTATAATTATGGCTACCTAAGGATAACCTCCGGGTTGGAGAGATAGGCAGGATATCTCTCAATGCCATTTCCAGGGAATCCTAAGCAGGTGAAGGCATCTGCTTGGGAATACTCTGAAGGAAATGGTGAGCCACTGTGTGAGACAGAATGCTGGACTGGATGGGCTGTGGCCTGTTCCAGCAAGGCTGTTCTTATGTTCTTATGTTCTTATGTTCCTGCGCCATGGTCGCCTTCCCTGCGGCATGCGGCAGGGCACCTCATGGGAGTACCACAGGCATGGCCCTCTTCCTTTGGTCATGAGGTGGGGTGCCTCATGGGTTCACCCAAGGCATGGTCCTCTGTATACGGCATGAGGCGGGGCACCTCATGGGAGTACCTGAGGCATGGTCCTATTACTGCATGAGGCTCATGCGAGTTCTCGAGGCACGGTCCTCTTGCTGCAGCACCCAACGTATGGTACTCTTAATGCGGCTTGAGGCAGGGTACCTCATGTGGGTACTCAAGACATGGTCCTCTTACGGTGGCATGGGACAGGGCACCTCATGGGAGTAATCGAGGCATGGTCCTCTTACTGGGGCGTGAGACGGGGCACCTCATGGGAGTACAGGAGGCATGGCCCTCTTACGGTGGCATGAGGCAGGCCACCTCATGGGAGTGCACGAGGCATGGTCCTCTTTAAGACTGCATGAGGTGGGGCACCTCAGGCGAGTACCCGAGGCATGGTCCTCTTACTGTGGCATGAGGCGGGGCACCTCATGGGGATACACGAGGCTCGGTCCTCTTACTGCGGCATGAGGCGGGGCACCTCATGGGAGTACCTGAGGCATGGTCCTCTTCTTGTGGCATGAGGCGGGCACTTCATGGGGGTAACCGAGGCATGGTCCTCTTCCTTCTGGCACGAGGCAGCACACCTCCTCTGTGTGCCTGTGACATGGTCCTCCTCCTTCCGGTGTGAGGCTGTGCGCCTAATTAGAGTACCTGAGGTATCATCCTCTTCATTGCAGCATGGGTTTTGCGCACATGGTCCTCCTCCTTCCAGTGTGAGGCTGTGCGCCTAATTAGAGTACCTGAGGTATCATCCTCTTCATTGCAGCATGGGTTGTGGGTTGTGCACCCCCCTCAATATGCCCGAGGCATTGCACTCCCCCCCCCCTAGGAATCTGGCAGGGACATGGCTAATTGGCCACTGGATAGGACAAGGGACAGTGAGACTTGGGCTGGCCACTTTTGGGTGGACCAAGAAACAAGGTGCGGATATGATCTATACAGCATGTTACACCTTTAAATTTGCTGATGCTTTATCCCACCTGCAGATCCCCCGGTTCCGAGCCTGGGCGCCAGACACAGATGAACTTCCCTCTCTACTTCTGCGCGAGATGCAGACCTTTGGTGAGGAGAGGTGAACCGGGCGATCGGCCCCGTGCACGCGTAAGGCGTATCTGCACATGTTCCCACAATTTAGGGCTTTCTGTAGGGAGGTGCAACTGCCTGACATGTCGCCGATCCCGGTTGAACATGCTTTGCAGTACATGGTGCACCTTCATGACTAAAGTCTGGCCCCACGCACCATTGCCGCCAGGCCTTCTGCCTTGGCATTTATGGCTAGGCACGGGGTTATGCTGCTCACATGGGTGTCTTCCGAATACGCCGGGTGTTGGAGGGGTGGACACATGAACGTGGCTGCCGCCCGGACACACATCACCCTGTTTCCCCTTTTTCTGATGGCAAACCTTGCTAGAGGTCGGCATAGCTTTCGCTATGATCCGTACGAAGAGTCTATTTTCAGGCAGCTACCTCCGTGACTTTCTTTGGGGCTCTGAGAATCAGTGACCTGGTCCCACTTTCAACAGGGGACATGTCCCGCAGGGCACTGGAACTGGAAGATGTATCTATCAACCAGGAGTGGGCTCTGTGGAGGATTCACTCCTCAAGGGCCGGTCAGCGAGGAAAGAGTAGTAGCATGATGCTGCCATCTGTCTGGTTGGTGCCCTACATGCGTTTGTGGCAGCACGTGGTTCACGCCCTGGCCTGTTGTTCTGCCACCAAGATGGGTCTCCCCTTACCAAATTACAATTCTGGAGGGTTACTGGGACGGCGCTTCACAGTGCGGGGGTCCCTGAGGCTCGTTACAGTACCCATTCGTTTCGGATAGGCGCTGCATCAACTGCGGCTGCATTTGGGTACTCGGAGGCTGACATACGTCGCATGGGCAGGTGGGGATTTGTGCCTTTTTTCTCCGTCTGTTCGTCCCCTCACTGCATGAGTGCCTTGTTATGCCCTCAATTCTCTCTCCTTCTCTTACAGACCCTGTGTGTTTCCGCATACCGGGGGCAGTGTGGCTGGTGGGCCACAGTTATGTGCACAGGGCGGCACAGTATGCGGCTTCGTCAGAGTGGGGACCCCATCTCGGGCTACGTGCAACCGTGCGTATGCAGTGGTATGGTGTGCGCGGCATGAGGTGGCGGGAACTGTTGCCATTCCTGATGTCCATTGGGGATGCCGGACCGCCAGATGTTTTAATTCTGCACCTCGGAGGTGATGATCTTGCACAGATCACTGGCCTGGCATTAAAGACTTCCGAGTGCAGTGACCTGGCATTTCTTCACCATTTATGGCCGTACACACGGTTGCTATGGTCAGACACCGTGCCAAGACACTATTATAGGGGAGGCATTGACCCCCGTGGTTTGGACCGTACCTGGCGGTCAGTGAACTGGGCTGTTGCCTGGTTCCTTGTGGAGAATGGCTTGGGAGACAGCCATTCGTCATCCGGGGATAGGGTTACAGGATTTTAGCCTGTATTCTGGAGATGGGGTTCACCTGTCAGCAAGAAGTATGGACCTCTTTTTGAATGGCGTGCAAGAGAGCCTGGTGACCTAATTGTCGGTCGGGGAGGGGGGCGGTGAGTCATCATGGACGCCTCCCCGTGTGGCAGGTAGCACTGGTAAGGTAAAATTTATGACCCATACGTATCCGGCAGGCTCGCAATTGATTGGCCAACACGTAGATAGGTACAGGGGAAACAGGCTTGGCTGGTCAAGGGCGAACCATGAACGGGGTGATGCTAGGAGCTTCACAGCCTGCATCACCTTGATATTTTAACGGATACACGTCAGAGGGTGGGGTCAATATATAGTATATTGACTTCGGTCAACAATTTGTTTAGGACAACAAAACAAATTGATACATAATAGCCAATTGCCATTGGCAATTTGGGTGGAACCTTACCAGTGCTACTGTGGCCTGCTTGCCTTAAAGAATTATAATTGGATGAAACACCAATTGAAAGTTATAATTCGGACTAGGGCATTATTCAATAAAAGTGGTCCAATGCCTTAAATCCAATACCGGTGTCTGTGCCCTTATTTGGGTGGGTGCGCCTGCAAAGAACCTCATTCATGTTTTTAGTCTTTTGTTAAAAATGAAAGGCTCATCCTTCAGTGCAGTAATGCAGGATTGTGCTGCTTGTGTAAGCTTTGCCATTGTGCAAGGTGAATTTGGTTTTCTTTGATGAAGACCACTACAAGCACAACAGCAATATTTACAGAAGCAATGTGATCTGGAATGTTTTGTTCACCAAAGTTCAGAAGCCCATTCACTGATGTATATTAATTGCACAACTGGGGGAGAAACTTACTAAACTAAAACTTTCAGATAACACAGAAGTGGTATGATAGTCCTGTGGTATTTTCTATGGCCCTTCTGTTATTTTGGCTGAAGGAGACCTTAGATGCCTGTTCTAAAGTCCTGCCCTGATGATATCACCATCGCTTTATGGAGCTGGACCCTAGAATAAAGTAAACTTAACAGTTGTTTACATGATCCAGACCTTTATAGGTCCAAGAAGATATCTTCAGCAAAGAGACATATAGACATATGTACCAGATTTTAAGTCCAAGGAAATATTACAGGAAATAAGTTCCAGAATTCAACCATCTATAACCATCACTGTGCCTTCTGCAACAAATTTATATTGACTGCACATGACATGTGCAATTTAGCCTCCCTAAAGCAGGGGTCCCCAAATGTTTTAAGCTGGGGGCTGGTTCATGCCCCCACAGACCATTGAGGGACCATCCCACTCCCCGATTCCCCACTCCCCCACCACCACTTCCCTGCTTACCAGCCTGGAAGAATAGGCGAGGCGACACACCCAGAGCAACAGATTGAAAATAGCAAAGTGTATGTTTAATATTATTGAGAAGGTGTTCGAATAAATATTCTGTTATCAATGTTCTTAATTATCAATTACTAAACTGTGCTATTGTACGTATGACATAAGTTATATCAGATGTATCTATACACACACACACACACACACACACACACACACACACACACACACACACACACACACACACACACACACACACACACCTCATATGGAGCCCGCAGAAGATATTGGTTATTTCCCAAAGAAGGATCCCCAGTTCGTGTCCACAGTACTTGCACAACTCAGTGGTGTAATTCAGTCCGACAGTTCTGGGATGGCCAGTTAGTATGGTCTGCGGGATCTCTGTGAGTGTATATCAGCTGCGGGAGCCGTCTGCGATATAAACGTTGGGAACGATATGAGTCAAATCCAACTGCAGGTCTCTGTAATGTGGGGTGCACTCATGTGGTTAACCAACGGTTTCGATGCCCCTCCGGTAAGTGGACATTTCGAACGACTTCCTCAAGAGTCTATGGATTCATAATAACAACATGGAAAAACATGAGTGCAGTGTTAAAAACATATTTAAGAACACTAAGTATATTCAATCAATAAGAAACGGACAAGGAACATACCAAGATAGTGTTCATAGCGCGCAAAAGAACCTCCATGGTGCTTACTCCTATTGTGTAAGCGCATTATTCTATCTGAGGTAGGTGCTGGATTTATATGCTATCACATTAATTATTCTCATGTGAAGATAATCAACCTGAATATATCTTACCCCTGTTATTATCCCTGCTGCTTGTTCTTAAAGGCATGGAGCGGGAAAGATTGTCGAGTAATGAGGAGGACTATATTTACAGAAATGCAGAAAGATCCCAATCTGTATTTAAACCGTGAGGTGCCAGAGTTTCAAAGCGATGAATGTAGAACGCCTCTCTCTGTAAGAGGAAGCGCTCTATATTCACAACCTGGTGTTTATTTGGAAGGTAAGTCTCAAGTACTACAATCTTGATGTCTCTATATGTGTTTTTTTTTCTTGATAAAATGATTGACCAAGGGAGCAGTGACAATCTGATTCTTAATGCGAGAGAGATGCTCTCCTAAGCGTACCTTAAGCGATCGTCTAGATTGTCTGACATATGCTAGCTGGCATGTACAGACGATCATGTAGATGGAATCACTTGTGTTGCAATTTGAGAAACCGGTTAAATTTAAAGTAAAATTACTCCCAGGTAACTTTACATGATTAGTACGCCACATGTAGGCACAAAATTTACAATGTCCACACGTGTGATGTCCTATAGTGGTTCTGGGAGAGATTGTTTTACGTGGGACGATGTCGGCTCGAGAAATTAGATTAGCAATGGTGTTGGTTTTTCTAAACCCTATAGTGGGTCGCTGCTGGCAGCCTGGTATAGAATCAAGGATGTGCCAGTGCCTCAAGATGGTGTGTTTAATTTTGTTTCCTAGAGGGGTGTAATCCAAGGACCGTTTCGCATACTTACAGTTCAACTCCTTCCATCCGCATCACCTTAAGGCTAACATTCCATATAGCTTATTGCTAAGGGCCAAAAGAAACTCTACGCAGAATCCAAACTATACCGTTGCGGCAAACAAAATATCCACCACCTTAAGTAATAGGGGTTATCCCAAGGATATCATCGAAACAGCTCGGAACAAAGTTAATGCACGCCCCAGGAGAACCTTACTCGGGGGCTACACAGAACCATCTCCAGGTCAGTCTGGCTTATTTTGGTCCATTTAACCCCTAAAAAGCTCTAAAACTCTAAAAACTCTAAAACTCTAAAAATTATATACAGAAGCTCCCTCATAGAAGCTCCCTCATTGCACTGCATTCAAAGCCAGAACCGCTTTTGGGTAGAAACTATTTTTCAAGTGACTTGTCCTGGTTTTTATGACCCTATACCTTCTTCTAGAAGGCAGAAGCTGAAAGAGATCATTTCCGGGGTGCGTACTATCTTGCACAATCTCTGCAGCTTTCTTATAACACCTGGTGGCATAGATTTGATCTAGAGTGGGAAGAGTACGCCCAATTATCCGCTCCGCAGTTTTTATGACCCTGGACAGCATTGTTCTTTCCCTAGCTGTACAACTCCCAAACCATATACACAGACCATAGGTTAACACACTCTCTATGGTACAGTGGTAGAATGCAAACAGCAGATCCTTTGAAAGATTGTTCTTCCTGAGGATTCTCAAGAAGTATAACCTTTGCTGTCCTCTCTTGATCAGATCTTTGGTGTTTGCTCCCCATGTTAGATCATCCCTCAGCTCCATTCCCAGAAATCGAAACACCAAGACCTGTTCCACACAATTCCCTTCAATAATAAGTGGCTGGATGTTCAATTTGCATTTTCTAAAGTCCACAATGATCTCTTTTGTCTTTTTTACATTGAGGAATAAATTGTTTTCCCTACACCACTCCGTCAGCATCTCAACCTCCTTCCTGTAAGCCGACTCCCCCTCCCCAGCAGTAATCAGACCCACCACCATTGTGTCATCTGCAAACTTGATGATCTTATTGCTGGGGTAACTGGGAACACAATCATATGTGTAAAGCATGTACAGAAGCGGGCTCAGCACACACACCTGTGGCGTCCCTGTACTTATACCGCAGAGACATGAGAGCCCATCCTGACCCGTTGGGAACGATCTGATAGAAAATCTAGTATCCACCTGCATAAGCATGGCGGAAGCCCCAGATCTAATAATTTGGGCACCAGTCTATGCGGAAGAATAGTATTAAAAGCAGAACTAAAATCTACAAATAACAGTCTCGCATAAGTCCCTTGTTTCTCCAAATGGGTCCGAACAGCATGTAGGGCCGTAGCCACAGCATCCTCCATGGATCTCTTTCTCTTTTATGCAAATTGACAAGGGTCAAGTCCAACTGGTAAACAAGCCATAGTACGGTTCCTCGCCAACTTTTCAAAGCATTTCATTATGACAGGTGTAAGCGCCACAAGGCGGAAGTCATTCAGACTATCTATGTTAGGTTTCTTAGGCAGAGGTATAATAGTAGAGGATTTCAGACAAGGTGGGACAGTGGCTTGGGCCAAAGACCGATTAAAAATCTTCATAAAAGTTTCTGCCAGCTGTTCTGAGCAGTCTCTCAGTGCCCTACCAGCCACTCCATCAGGACTCATAGACTTGCTCACGTTTATCCCTTTTAATATTCACCTCACTTCTCCCTCTTCCACCCTGGCAACATTCCCTAAGGGGAGTAATGACGATGACTCTGGCAACACTGCTGCATCCACTGCTGGTATCACCTCAAATTGGGTGAAGAAGGTATTCAGCTCCTCCACCAGAGAAGCACTGCTCTCTACAAGTGATGAATTACTGGGTTTGTAGTCAGTAAGGTGCTGGATCCCCTGCCACACTTGCCTGGTGTCGTGACTACTCAGGTGATCTTCAATTTTCCCTCTATACACAGCTTTTGCCTTCCTTATACCCCTATTCAGGTTCGCCCTTTGTATACTATACAATACCCAGTCTCCAGTTCTAGAAGCAAAGTTTCTGGCCTTCAACAGTCTCTGAACTTCACTCGTCATCCAGGGCTTCCTGTTCAGATACATCTTTACATGCTTTTCCCTGGTGACATTGGCTGTGCAGAATCTAATATAATCCAGGACCATTGATGTGTAGGTAGGTCTCCAGATCTTGATGGTCAAACACATTCCAATTGGTCTCCTGGAAACAGTCCTGCAGCTGTTAAGAGGCTCCCTCAGGCCACACAGTAACAGTCCGTGTTTGGATTGGGACTTGTTTCCTAAGGGGTGTGTATGCTGGTGTCAAAAGCAGGGACACATGATCTGACAATCAGGAAAGCAAAGCAAGACTTTGAGGAGCGTATAGCTAAAAATACTCAGAGAAATAACAAAGACTTCTTTAAGTACATTAGAAGTAAGAACCCAACTAGGAAGGGCATTGGACCATTAGATGACAATGGAAGGCAAGGGGTTATTAAAGAGGAAACAGAGATTGCAGAGAGACTCAATGAATTCTTTGCTTCAGTATTCACTGAAGAAGACAGAGACCACATGCCCAAAACAGAGCCTATCTTCATAGGGAGGGAAACCTAAGAATTAAGCTAGATAGAAATAACCAGGGAGGAGGTCCTTGCATGTCTTGTTAAACTAAACACTAACAAATCACCAAGACCAGATAGCATCCATCCACGAGTTCTCAGAGAACTTAAAGATGAAATTGTTGATCTCCTAGCCAAAATATATAATATTTCCCTCAAATCAGGCTTTGTGCCTGATGACTGGAAGGTAGCGAATGTAACACCAATTTTCAAAAAAGGATCCAGAGGTGATCCAGGAAATTACCTACCTGTCAGTTTGACATGTGTCCCAGGTAAAGTGATGGAAACCATCCTAAAAGATAGAATTAATAGGCACATAGAAGAGAAGGCGCTGCTAAAGGAGAGCCAACATGGCTTTTACAAGGGCAAATCATGCCTCACTAACCTGTTGGAATTTTTTGAGAGTGTCAACAAGCATGTGGATAAGGGGGATCCAGTTGACATTGTTTATCTGGACTTTCAGAAGGCTTTTGACAAGGTCCCACACCAAAGGCTCTTGAATAAACTTACCAGTCATGGAATAAAGGGACAGGTCTTGTCCTGGATCAGCAACTGGCTAAGGGACAGGAAACAGAGGGTAGCACTAAATGGACACTTCTCCAAGTGGAGGGAAGTCAAGAGTGGGGTCCCCCAAGGTTCAGTACTGGGACCCCTGCTTTTCAACCTCTTCATAAATGATCTAGAGGTAGGAGTAAAAAGCAAGGTAGCCAAATTTGCTGACGACACTAAATTATACAGGGTAGTGAAAACTGTGAGAGATTGTGAGGAGCTCCAGAGGGATCTCTTGACACTGGGGGAGTGGGCAAAACAGTGGCAAATGAGCTTCAACATTAGTAAGTGCAGAGTGATGCATGTTGGGGCAAAAAAACCCAATTACATTTATAAACTGATGGGGTCTGAACTCTCTGCGACAAACCAGGAAAGGGACCTTGGTGTCCTGGTGGACAACTCAATGAAGGTGTCAACCCAGTGTGCCTCAGCAGTGAAAAAAGCAAACTCAATGTTAGGGATCATTAGGAAGGGTATAGAAAATAAGTCAGCAAGTGTCATTTTGCCTCTATATAAATCTATGGTGAGGCCCTATCTGGAATACTGTGTACAGTTCTGGTCGCCATACCTCCAGAAGGATGTTATGGAGTTGGAGAAAGTGCAGAGGAGGGCAACCAGAATGATTCGGGGACTGGAACACCTTCCTTACCATCTGAGATTGCAACAGTTGGGCCTTTTCACTCTTGAACGACGGCGTCTAAAAGGTGATTGAAGTTTATAAAATCATGCACGGTGTGGACAAAGTAGATAAGGAAAAACTGTTTTCCCTATCGCACAACACTAGAACTAGGGGACACTCGATGAAACTTTTGGGAACTAGTTCTCAAACAAATAAGAGAAAGTACTTTTTCACCCAGAGGATTACTGGTCTATGGAACTCCCTGCCAGAAGAAGTGGTGACAGCTGTCAGTCTTGACAGCTTTAAGAAAGGATTAGACAAGTTCATGGAGGACAAGGGTATCAATGGCTATAATTATGGATACTTAAGGACAACCTCGGGGTTGGAGAGATAGGCAGGATATCTCTCAATGCCATTTCCAGGGAATCCTAAGCAGGTGAAGGTATCTCCTTGGGAATGCCCTGAAGGAAATGGTGAGCCACTGTGTGAGACAGAATGCTGGACTGGATGGGCTGTGGCCTATTCCAGCAAGGCTGTTCTTATGTTCTTATGACCTGCCAAGGTATGCCAAGGGCTTAACCTCATATGCCCGTTTAATGTTTGTATACACCATGTCAAGAGTATTCTCCCCCCTAGTTGCACATTTAATGTGCTGATGAAATTTTGGGAATACTGCCTTCAAGTCTGTGTGATTGAAGTCTCCTGCGATGATCAGCAGTTGTACTTCTGGGTATTTGCTCAGTTTAGTATTGATGTTTCAATAAAGCCAAACTGCAATCATTTCTAGGATTGTTAAACCTCTATCATCTTCGGATGCTGTATTAACTCATTTTGATCCTAACAAAGAAGTTGTACTTGTGTGTGATGCATCCCCTGTGGGGGTGGGAGCTGTATTATGCCATGTACTAAATGACGGGAGGGAAGCCCCCATAGCATTCTGTTCCCGTTCACTCTCAAAGCCTGAGAAAAATTATGCTCAGACAGACAGGGAGGCATTGGCAATCATGGCTGGCACTAAGAAATTCCAAGTTTACCTTTACAGAAGACCTTTTACCATCATAACTGATCACAAGCCCCTCCTTGGAATCTTTGTGAACGGGAAGCCCACGCCTCAAATTCTGTCCCCAAGGATGTTGCGTTGGGCAATTTTCCTAAATGCATACGATTTTACTTTGGTGCATAGGCCCGGCAAGAACATCAGCCACACTGATGCCCTGTCACGTTCTCCACTGCCAGGGGTTGGGGAAGCCAATTGCGAGATCGAAAGCGACCACCAGGTTCTTATGATTGAGGCTTTTGACTCGCCCCAAGTCGTCCACTCAGATATAGCCAAGGCTACGGCCAAGCATGTAACATTGACTAAAGTAATGTCTGGGGTACAAAAAGGCTGGCCTGTCTCTCCTCTAGCCAAGGAATTCAGAACATTCCACCACAAGCATTTGGAACTGTCAGTGGAATGAGGTTGCCTTCTATGGGCCAGCGGGTGGTCATTCCTGTCACTCTCAGGAAAAAGTTTTTACATCTACTTCACACAAGTCACCCGGGAATTTTTTGTTCCAAAGCCCTTGCCCATAACTACTTTTGGTGGCCTCAACTGGACCAAGACATAGAACAAATGGTTGGCACTTGTGCCAGTTGTCAATCCTCTCGCCCAGAGCAATCCCACCTTCCCTTTTGGGAATGGGATTCTGCTCGGGGCCTGTGGTCCAGGTTGCACATAGATTTTGCAGGTCCATTTAGGGGTGCCCTATTTTTGTTGGTTGTGGATTCATTCTCTAAGTGGCTGGAAGTGATTAGGGTGCCTAATACCACTTCAGCCACCACGATAATGCACCTAAGAAGGCTGTTTTCAGCATTTGGACTTCCAGATGTGTTGGTGTCCGACAACGCGTCCATTTTCACATCTGCAGAATTCCAATCCTTCATGGAAAGGATTGCAATTAGGCACATCACTGCTGCCCCATTCCACCCAGCCACCAATGGCCAGGTAGAGCAGCAGGTGCGCACAACTAAAGACGTGCTTTGGCGTATGGGTGAAGGGGATTTGGAGCTCCAGTTATGCCAGTTTCTTTTCACATATAGGCTCACCCCACTTGCCTCAGGGCTGTCTCTTGCTGAATTGCTCCAGCGAAGGAAACTGTCATCCTTGCTGGACAGATTGGATCTGTCTAGGGTAGAGGACAAAGGCACAAATATAGCAATCCAACACCAGAAGGGTTTCTCGTCCGGAGACCCTGTGCATTGCCACAATTATGCAGCCGGTGGCCCTACATGGGTGCCTGGGTTTGTGATCGATCAAACTGGTCCTGTTTCTTACAGAATTGAAACAGCCACTGGTCTGATTTAGAGGAGGCACACGGATCAATTGAGACCCAGAGTACTGGAACCACAAGATGAATACAGACACTCAATGCTAGGGTTGGCTCCCACCCATTTAAACCCAGGGGGCAGAGGTAATAGTCAGCAGCCAGCCAACATTGACCCAGAAGTGTCTTCTAGGAACTGATTTCAAGGGGAAATTGTGGAATGCTCCCCTATTCTGGCCAGGTGTACCCCTTACACTGTCCCAGATTTTGCTTTTGAGTGATTCCCTGCTCCTCCATCTGACAAACGGAGCTTTAATTTGGGTTTACAATCCTCCCCCTCTAGTCAATCCCTCACTCCAGTCGGGTCGCCCATCCTACGAGCCCCTGATCCGGCTCAGCCAAGCATCTGACCGAGAAGGGAAACTAGACCGCCATCCTGGTTAAAGGATTTTGTTTTTACCTAGAGGGAAGAATGTTATGTATGTTAACTGTGTTTTCTGACAGGAGTGGAATGTATCTTTTCTCATGTATCTATTCTTATGCAAATAAGGGGATCGAAAATGTTCACACTCTGTTAGCCAATGGGCTTGTTGTAGGAGCGTAATGTATCTTTTCTCATGTATCTATTCTTATACAAATAAGTGGATCAAAAAATGTGTATACTCTGTTAGCCAATGGGCTTGTTGTATTATTGTTACTGTTACTGTTTATAGGAGCGGAATGTATCTTTTCTCATGTATCTATTCTTATGCAAATAAGTGGATCGAAAAATGTGCATACTCTGTTAGCCAATTGGCTTGTTGTATTATTGTTACTGTTATTGTTTATAGGAGCGGAATGTATCTTTTCTCATGTATGTGTTCTTATGCAAATAAGTGGATCGAAAAATGTGCACACTGTTAGCCAATGGGCTTGTTGTATTATTGTTACTGTTACTGTTTATAGTGTATATAAGTCCGAGTTTTGCCCCATCCAAACAGTGTTCAAACCCTAATAATGAAGAGCTGAATTTCACTACTTCATTCGTCTGCTTCTTCATTCCTTGAACACTAAAACTACCAAATTCATTCTTCTACCTCACTGACCACTTTGCTAGTTTGAAACTAATAATCATCTAGTAACAAAAAGGAGAACTACTGACTACTGAGAAAATAGAATTCATAACTTTGCACTCACTACTATTCAGTATGCCTCAATTAAATAATAAATGAAATAATAACAATGCCTTTTTAAAAATTTTGAGTCAATGTGGAGCAATGTGCTTATGCTGGATTTTTTAAAAATGAATTTGGAAATTTGCCATTTTTCTAGAATCAGATTGAAGAAATCAGTGTAGGTATTTCCATTTGAACACACAGACATTTCCAGACTACTCTGGTTTCTTTGGTCAAGAAAGTTTGTTTTTTGTGCAGTCTCCAAACCACCCATGAAGCAGTCTCAGGATGTTTACAAGTATATCAGAGATTTGATCAAGATCTCTGCTGTGTCTCAAGAAGAAACAACAGGAAAGCAAATATTAATATCAACTATGTTTTATAGAGAAGTTAAGCTCTTTTACTGCTAAATCTGCCTTTCCCCAAATCAACGCCCTCCCAATATGTTGGCCTAACCTACAAGTGCCCCCATTGACCATGCTCTCTGGGAATTGTGGGAGTTGTCATTCAACATGTCCAAAGAACTCCGAATTGGAAAAAGCTTTCCTAAAGCAATGCTATTTAGAAGCAGATGTGTCCACTGGGAGTAAAGCCAAGGAATAAATGTTTAAACTATGCTATTGTCTCTGCTAATAATAAGCCCTATGCCTGGAGAAACTGGTGAAGAATTTCTCTTCCTCCTAAAGAAGTGGTTGCTTGAATTTCTCTGCATACACATGCAATAAATCTAGGGTACCCAAACTTTTTGTGCCGGGGGCCTAACCACACACCCAGAACAGCTGAGTGGGCCTGACCATGCCCCCGAAAGTGGTTCTGGATATCCTGTGTATGCACAAATGTGTCCCCGCCACTCCCAGAAGTGGTTCCGGATACACATGCACATTGGCGGGTGCGTCCGCCATCTAATTCTGGGAGTGGCAAGGTCATCGGGGGCTGGATGAATTGGTATCATATGGGCCGTAACCTGGGTACCTCTGCATTAGAGGGTTCCAAGAGGCCATTTGTACACACCTATATTGCATGCCCAGACCTTGAGTGATCAGGAGATAATATGTGACTTTCCCTTCCTCTCCCCACTTGGACATTTCTCCACTGCTCTGCAAGTATCCTAGCCAGTCAAACACCACATACACTCATTGGCTGCTATCTGATGAAAGGCCCACCTTCACCTGCAACACTGCCAGGCTCTGCGCCACAGTATGTAAGATCAGAAGAATAATCCTGGCAGGACCTTCAGCTAAATAAACTACTAGCGCTACAGCATAGGCTTAATAATAATTGTAACATTATTGTTCTTATGTACTAATTTTACTACTCCTTAACTCTGAACAGAAAGGCTTATTTTTAAGCACCCTCATTTTAACTTCTCTCTTGATATATTTTAAGTATCCTCCTTTTAAACTTCTGTTCCTTTTGCTGTAGCTTTTTAAAGTAATAATAAATATTACTGTTTGCTGATACACCCTGTAAGTAAATTTGTAACCAGTTCCATTTTTGTCTGAGACAGTATTTTGCCTTTTCTCTTTATTTTACTTTATTTTTCTGCTTTAATTTCCTCAAAACCTTTTAACTATTTGGTACATTACTTGCACTAACTTTGTAACTCTTTGTTATAATAGTCATTACGTAAAATAACTCACTGCAGCTCCTTGCAAACTCAGAAGTTTTACTTTTCTCACCTGTTTCCTCTGTAAATCGTTATTTAGTTTTGTCCACATTTTTCTTAAACTCATACTCTTTGAGCTTTATAGCATGGTCTTTAAAGTCCATTAAACTCTGGCAGTTCTTTCACTGAAAACTTGACAGTCTGTGCTCCACATTGGCAAATCAACACATTCCTTTAAACCAGTGTTCCTAATGCTAAAACTATGCACTGATGTCACTGAAATTCAAAGTTGCCTGGTTTGATGTATCTGTGCAACACATTAGCAGCAATTAACAGCACATTGTCTCATCTATTGTTTTGCATCAGTCCATCATCTTGATTGGTTCTTGTGTATTGCTTGGCTGTCTCCCCTATGTTCCAAAACTCCCCAATTTATTTGCCAGGGGTTGTGCTATGGAATGGTTGGGACACGCGTAACCAGCCTTTCTCATGGGATAATATGTGCAATTATATCACTTTGAGAAGGAATCTTATAAAGCTGCCTGCTATGAAAGTGAATATTGAGAACAGAATTAACTTCACAAAGATTTGCATTTTCAGGTAACAGAACAGCAGTGATAGAGAACCCCAACACTCTCTCGGTTTCTTCTCTTTAAAAACGGAGTTGTTTTAAGGAGGGGGGAATCAATCCACTCTCCCTGGTCTCCTGGGTCCAGAAGAGTTGGGGGACATACCCCTTTTGTCCCCCCAAACCTCCCAACCCCAGGGGAGCCAGCGGAGAGGTGGTTCGCAACCCCCCACCCACCGATATTAAAGGGGAAACCCCGATCTACTTTCATGACTCCACACACTCAAAGCACCATAACATCCACACACTCAAAGCACCATAACACAATAAAGCCCCCCTCCCCACCACCTAGCCCACACTTCCTAACCCCCAACGACCACGCCCCTCTCCCCACCACCTAGCCCACCCTTCCTAACCCCCAACGACCACGCCCCTCTCCCCACCACCTAGCCCACCCTTCCTATCCCCCACTGACCACGCCCCCCCCACCACCTAGCCCACCCTTCCTAACCCCCAATGACCATGCCCCTCCCCACCACCTAGCCCACCCTTCCTAACCCCCAACGACCATGCCCCCTCCCCACCACCTAGCCCACCCTTCCTAACCCCCAATGACCATGCCCCCCTCCCCACCACCTAGCCCACCCTTCCTAACCCCCAACGACCATGCCCCTCTCCCCACCACCTAGCCCACCTTTCCTAACCCCAAATGACCACGCTCCCTCCCCACCACCAAATAAATAAACTTTTAAAAATTACTAAAAACACAGTCAAAAACATCCAAAAATACACAAAAACAAAAACACCAAAAACAATACGAAGTAAACAAAAACACAATAAAAAACAAAACAAACAGACAAAAATACACATTCCACCACCCCTGCCCACACACACACACACACACACAAGAAAGAAAACAAGAAACTTACCAAAAGATGTCCTACCTCCACCAGGACTGGAAAAGAAATGAATAAAGAAAGACACTACTTACCAGAAGAAGCTCCACCCAGAGGCCAGGAAAGAAAAAACAGTCAAATTACAATAACCCCTACCAGCACCACCTGCTGGCCACAATAGTAAAAACAATTCAAAAACACACAACAGCTCCAAACAAAAGGCCACAAGAGTAAAATCAAATAAAAAACATAACACAAATTCACAATTTTACACAAAAGGTCACACCAATAAAAACAAGTCAAAAAAATTTACACTAAAACACACTTTAACACAAATCACAAACATATGTCAATAAAATACAATAGAAACTTTTAAAAATCCTGTGCTGAGTTTTAACTCAAATTTAAACCCAAAACATCTAAACACACTTTAAAAACATTGAATGTAAAAAACATTTACTTTTACATTATTAAAATTATGACCTACGGTACAACTAATTTAAAAAATTCAACAAACTAAAACATATTCACTTACATAAAACAATTTGAAAAAATTATATCATACTTTGTTCTTTTATTAATCCTCAAAAAAACCCAAAAAAGCAGATCACAGTTAATAACAGCCAAGCCAAAAAAAATTACATAAATAAACATTTAAAAAACTAAAATTACAGACTAAGCAATTTTTAAAAAACATTAACACAATTTAACCTTCCAACACAATTTAAAACAGCCCGGCAATGCCGGGCAACCTCTGCTAGTATAAATATAAAAACCAACCCGGGCAAGGCACGGTGCCAAGGTGGTGGTGAGGCCGGTGCGGACAGGGCCACCTCAACAGGCTGCATGGGGATCCGTGCCCTGGCCCACACCAGGAAAACACCCTGGGGGTGAGGCAGGGCCCCCAGAAAATCTCCCGGGCGAAGCCGGGCACCTAATCTAGTAATATGTATAAACAGGGCCCTTGAGTTGAACACACTAGAAAGGTATAAACAGGATGTTCCTGACCTTGCAACCTTAGTGACAAATGTTCACCAATTCCTTTTGTATTTCATAAAGAGTGGTCTGAGAACTGTTACATATGAATGCTGCAACAGAACACAGTACAATGTTTGAAGCTCTGTAATAGGTAGGTACCCTTTGTTGTTGTTCAGTTGCACAGTCAATTCTGTATATTCAGAAAAGGTACCTGGAAAAGTTCAGTATTGCTGAAGAAAAAGACACAGAGTATAGCTGACAGACAAAATTTGAGGGCAAGGTATTATCATTGGCACATGCTAAGCTGAAACTAGAAGTAAATGTCAGACTGTACTTTTCCAAATTTTGCTGCCTCTCTACAAATATCCTTCCATTGTTTAGACTAGAGGTTGCTTCAAATGAACTGAGTACACAATCATGGAAAATAAAGTTATGTTCAAAGGAATGGGAAAATGTTTCATCCTGAAGGGAAAATGTTGTGAGGATTCAAACACTTGTATATCAGCCAGCTAAAATTCAGTGCCATACTACTTATGCTCCTGCTGTCACAGGTTCCAATGAATAGGACCTCACAGCATTTTAGGGTTATACTAAGCAATGAAAGTTCTGTTCGGGTATATACTTAGAATGATGTTGTTGTTCAGTCACACAGTCAAGTCTGACCCTTTCCAGTACCATTGCCAAGAGAACCCCATGGACAGTATCAAAAAATACTTAGGATAATCTGGTACAAATAACATTGCTTCTCAACCAGTTATACTTGTGCCTCTAGTGGAAGACAGAAAGAGTCTAAGCAGGATGCAGGGTTTTGATAACATGAAATTATGGTATCACTATTTCTGGGTGCATCTTGTGTGCATGTTTTGAGCCATGGAAACTTACTGAGGTTTGGTTGTTATAAACCACTCCTTGAACATTTCACTTACCTTGAAAGTCTTCTATGGTTGCGTTAAGTCAGAAGAGACAAATAACAACAATACAAATAACAATAATAGTGATACCACTTTTTATATATTACATTGTTTACACTTTTACAGTTCCCAACCAGGTTAGTTGTATTAGTGTGTTTTGCCGTATTGACAAAATTTAAGCAGAGGAAGGGGGAAATAAAGAGTGGAGAACAAGATGCCATCATCATAAAGACTAACAGATTTATTTTTGTGTGAACTTTTGTGTATAAAAATCCACTTCCTCAAATACACCCTCATAATGAAACAAGTATGTTAGTCTTTAAGGTGGCACATAATTTTGTACTTTATTCCTCCCATATACAGTAGACTTTAAACACAAAAGTATTATATGAAGGCATATATGAAGAAAAGAGGAACTGTTAATAGACTGATAGACGGATTCATTAAAGGTTGTTTTTTCTGATAGTGGGACTTAGGGTTTTTTGATAAGGTAACTGGTGTGGCATATGACACGAAAGATAAGGAAACAGGCAGTGTTTCTATACCAGCAAGTACTATATTCTATGCCTACAGGACAGTTTTGTATTTCTACCTCTGTTCAGAATGACATCCTGTTCTCCATAAACTGAAAATATTCCAGGAAGCTAGACACTGATGGTGGGGGAGCATTCTGAGTGACAATAGGTCTTTTTCAAGAAAAACCCAACAATGATTTAGTTGGCAGCCCAGAAATTCAGCTGCAGCCACAGCTGTCATGCTAATGCACTGCCAACTGAAGCTACAAACTCCTATCTTGAAGGCACTGCTATGAGGGAGAGGGAAATACACTTACAATATATCCATGGAGGAGAAGTAAAAGAAGCAGTGCTCCATGCTGCTGCTTTGCTAAGGCTGGGAAGAAGTATGTCGAGTGCCCATTTCTCTACAAAAATGTCCTTCTCACAGCTCTCAAGCCTAACAAGAACAAGGGCATCTGAGTTTAAGGAAATAAAAATGTGTTTAGGGAAATAAAATGCACTCCAAAAATGTGCATGTTAAATATGTGCAGGATTTAAAGTGAGTTTGCTCTTTAAGTGAAATACCATTGTAAGTGACCAATTGTAACTTCTGGCAGGGGGTGGGGATTGCAAATCCTGATTTAGTTGTTAAGAGAGTTTTTGGCTGTTTTAAATTGTTAAGCAAGGCGCCCATTCATAGAAAATTCTGCTCTTTAAGCAAGTTAGTCTCTAAGCGAGGCGCTCTTTATGCAAGGTCTTACTGTATAACTCATTGAGATTGCTTAATGAGATTGACCCTCATACTTTTGTGTCAGCAATAAGAATTATACTTATATACCTCATCATATCACTTGCAGCACTCTGGGTGGTTCACAAGGTAATTAGTATTTTTGCTCTCAACAAACCTTGGAGGGATAGAAGGCTGAGTCAACCTGGAGCCTGTCATGATTGAACTTATGTCAGCAGTTTTGGCTGCAATTCTACAGTTTAACTACTGTGCCACAAGGGCTCTTGCAGTGACAAGAAACAATGGCTGAAATCCTGTTACCTAGTGTAGTATGTCAAAATTACAGTAGGAATTTTTTGAGTCAACTTCTCCAGTATGTTCCATTGATTCAGTAGGCCTTCTCTAGTTGCAGTTTGCTGTGCTAAACTACAGAGGTTGGCCACATTCATTTGCCGGACTCAAAAGAACATAGAGATAAATCCATACAAACTTCAAAGGTTACAGTATCAAGTATATCTATATAAAATTATATAATTATATTTATCACTTGAAATTGTTTTTGATGCATATTTTCAATGTATACTTCTCTCCCAAGTGAAATTTTTCTCTTCATTTCTGATTCTCAGTCCCAGAGGCCTTCATATTTTCCATTTCTTGTTTACTTTATTATGTAAGTGTAGATTTTTGTGAAGGAAAACATGGGCATTTGCCCATGCTGTGATATGAGTACTTAGTTTTCACCGTATTGCTCTTGGGAATAGAGAATAGCCAACATAATCAGGTTATGAGAGTGAGAAATACAGAGCAAATTCAGGCTGTAATTCATTACGGCCTCCTGTGCAAGGAATTTGCTTTTGTGTGACAGCTCCACTCCAAACTGTTGTTGGGAGATTATGACAAATGAGCACTACGTAATTTGTTAGGTAATTTCAAACTGAACTGCTCATTCATGAAGATGTGCCATAAGAGCTATAAATCAAAGACGGACAGAAAATCAGCTAGGAGCGGCTGCAATGACCTAGTCTTGGATAAACTAGCATTCTTCTTGAAATTCAAAAATTCTATCACTCTCCCCAAGGAGTGTTTGCAAATTATTATTATTTTCTTTGAGGAGCTGTGTTTTTAAAATTCAAGTCAGTAGTTTTTGTACCATTTATTTAAATCTTACAAAATATAAATTAAGAAGAAATTACAATAGCAGCAGCAGCAACAGAATCAATCAAATCCTTGGTGTAAATGGGCCAATTCTGCATATGTGCAAATTAATTGCACTATATACTGTATTATCAGAAAGTTATCAGAAAATTTTGAAGCAAGATATAAGTGTTACATATAGAGCCTGTCACAAATCTAAAAAAACACAATTCATTATATCATGCTGGTTGCCCTAAGATTGTATCAGTGAATTATATGTGCAGGCATAACCAAATTGCAAAAATCATTTTTCAACAGTTGACTAAATTTTACTAATTACCTCCATCTTTTCCACCCTATTATAAATTCCAGCCACCTCTACTTTTAAGAGAACAAAAGTGCAATAATACTTTGGGGCAAGCAACTTACCATGAATAAAACAGCTGGTACTAAATAAGCCAGATATTTTAGTTCTGGAAAAGCAACAAAGAAAAACATACCTATACAAAAGGGGTGGTTTTATGTTCAGGGAATGAAGAAGCAGACGAGTGAAGTAGTGAAATTAAGCTCTTTATTAGTGGGGTTTGAACACAGTTTGGATGGGGCAAAACTCGGACTTATATACACTATAAACAGTAACAGTAACAATAATACAACAAGCCCATTGGCTAACAGTGTGCACGTTTTTCGATCCACTTATTTGCATAAGAATAGATACATGAGAAAAGATACATTCCGCTCCTATAAACAGTAACAGTAACAATAATACAACAAGCCCATTGGCTAACAGAGTATGCATATTTTTTGATCCACTTATTTGCATAAGAATAGATACATGAGAAAAGATACATTCCGCTCCTATAAACAGTAACAGTAACAATAATACAACAAGTCCATTGGCTAACAGAGTATGCACATTTTTCGATCCACTTATTTGTATAAGAATAGATACATGAGAAAAGATACATTACGCTCCTACAACAAGCCCATTGGCTAACAGAGTGTGAACATTTTCGATCCACTTATTTGCATAAGAATAGATACATGAGAAAAGACACATTCCACTCCTGTCAGAAAACACAGCTAACATACATAACATTCTTCCCTCTAGGTAAAAACAAAATCCTTTAACCAGGATGGCGGTCTAGTTTCCCTTCTGGGTCAGATACTTGGCTGAGCAGGATCAGGGGCTCATAGGATGGGCGACCGGACTGGAGTGAGGGATTGACTAGAGGGGGAGGATTGTAAACCCAAATTAAAGCTCCGTTTGTCAGATGTAGGAGCAGGGGATCACTCAAAAGCAAAATCTGGGTCAGTGTAAGGGTACACCTGGCCGGCATAGGGGAGCATTCCACAATTTCCCCTTGAAATCAGTTCCTAGAAGACACTTCTGGGTCAATGTTGGCTGGCTGCTGACTATTACCTCTGCCCCCTGGGTTTAAATTGGTGGGAGCCAACCCTAGCGTTGAGTGTCTGTATTCATCTTATGGTTCCAGTACTCTGGGTCTCAATTGATCCGTGTGCCTCCTCCAAATCAGACCAGTGGCTGTTTCGATTCTGTAAGAAACAGGACCAGTTTGATCAATCACGAACCCAAGCACCCACGTAGGGCCAGCTGCATAATTGTGGCAATGTACAGGGTCTCTGGACGAGAAACCCTTCTGGTGTTGGATTGCCATATTTGTGCCTTTGTCCTCTACCCTAGACGGATCCAATCTGTTCAGCAAGGATGACAGTTTCCTTCGCTGGAGCAATTCAGCAAGAGACAGCCCTGAGGCAAGTGGGGTGAGCCTATATGTGAAAAGAAACTGGCATAACTGGAGCTCCAAATACCCTTCACCCATACGCCGAAGCACATCTTTAGTTGTGCACACCTGCTGCTCTACCTGGCCATTGGTGGCTGGGGAGAATGGGGCGGCAGTGATGTGCCTAATTGCAATCCTTTCCATGAAGGATTGGAATTCTGCAGATGTGAACATGGATGTGTTGTCGGACACCAGCACATCTGGAAGTCCAAATGCTGAAAACAGCCTTCTTAGGTGCATTATCGTGGTGGCTGAAGTGGTATTAGGCACCCTAATCACTTCCAGCCACTTAGAGAATGAATCCACAACCAACAAAAATAGGGCACCCCTAAATGGACCTGCAAAATCTATGTGCAACCTGGACCACAGGCCCTGAACAGAATCCCATTCCCGAAAGGGAAGGTGGGATTGCTCTGGGCGAGAGGATTGACAACTGGCACAAGTGCCAACCATTTGTTCTATGTCTTGGTCCAGTTGAGGCCACCAAAAGTAGTTATGGGCAAGGGCTTTGGAACAAAAAATTCCTGGGTGACTTGTGTGAAGTAGATGTAAAACCTTTTTCCTGAGAATGACAGGAATGACCACCCACTGGCCCCATAGAAGGCAACCTCATTCCACTGACAGTTCCAAATGCTTGTGGTGGAATGTTCTGAATTCCTCGGCTAGAGGAGAGACAGGCCAGCCTTTTTGTACCCCAGACATTACTTTAGTCAATGTTACATGCTTGGCCGTAGCCTTGGCTATATCTGAGTGGACGACTTGGGGCAAGTCAAAAGCCTCAATCATAAGAACCTGGTGGTCGGTTTTGATCTCGCAATTGGCTTCCCCCGACCCCTGGCAGTGGAGAACGTGACAGGGCATCAGTGTGGCTGATGTTCTTGCCGGGCCTATGCACCAAAGTAAAATCGTATGCATTTAGGAAAATTGCCCAACGCAAAATCCTTGGGGACAGAATTTGAGGCGTGGGCTTCCCGTTCACAAAGATTTCAAGGAGGGGCTTGTGATCAGTTACGATGGTAAAAGTTCTTCTGTAAAGGTAATCATGGAATTTCTTAGTGCCAGCCATGATTGCCAACACCTCCCTTTATGTCTGAGTGTAATTTTTCTCAGGCTTTGAGAGTGAACAGAAATAGAATGCTATGGGGGCTTCCCTCCCATCATTTAGTACATGGCATAACACAGCTCCCACCCCCAAAGGGGATGCTTCACACACAAGTACATTTTGTTAGGATCAAAATGAGTTAATACAGCATCCGAAGATAGCAGCCTTTTAAGTTCTAGGAACGCTTTCTCCTGGCAATGCCCCAGTGCCAAACAGTATCTTTCTTAAGAAGCCGATGTAATGGTTCGGCAACTGAGGCTTTGTGATGGAGAAAAGCATGATATAAGTTTAACAATCCTAGAAATGATTGCAATTCGGCTTTACATTTTGGCCTGGGTGCATTTCGCATGGCCGCCGCCTTGGAGTCGGAGGGCATGATACCTTGGGGTGTAAAATTTGGTACCCTAGGAACTCCACTTCCTGTGCCAAAAACACACATTTGTCTCTTCTGAGACATAGACCGGCCCTCCCGAAATGTGAGAGGACTCGATCGAGCCCGGCTGCTAGTTCGACGGTGTCCTTAGCGGTGATCAGGAACATCGTCAAAATATGTCAGGACACTGGGCAAACCTTTTAAAATACGTTCTACAAGAGATTGAAATATTCCAGGGGCCGCATTCACCCCGAATTCTAGTCGAGCTACCTTAAATGCCCCCCTATGTGTTGCTATGGTCTGGGCGATGGCAGCAGTAGGAGACACAGTCAATTGTTGGTAAGCCTGGGCAAGGTCAAGTTTTGCAAAGCAATTTCCTCCATGCAAGGAGGCAAGAAGGTTTCTTATCACGGGCACAGGATATGCATTCAGGCGAATAGCTTTATTGATAGTACACTTGTAGTCAGCGCATATCCTGACCTCCCCATTACTTTTCAAAGCAGTCACTATTGGTGTCTCCCACTCTGCGGAGTCCACTGACACTAGGATGCCCTGCCCCACCAGTTTGTCCAGCTCGGCTTCTATCTTCTCCTTTAAAGCAAAGGGTAACCGGCATGGCTTTATCCGGATGGGCCGGATGGTTGGGTCAAGCTCAAAGTCCACAGGGGGTCCTTTGGAAAACCCTAAACCCTTTTTGAACACCTCAGGATGTGCAGCACAAACATCCCGGATTGGGTCAGAGTCTATTGTGTGAATGCCAGAAAGCCGGATTCCCAGGGGCCTAAACCATTGGGTCCCAATAAGACAGTTAGTGCCCTGCTTAACTACAACCAATGGCAAGGAGGTGCGAATGTTTTTGAATTTGACCAAGAAATTTCCCACCCCCGAGACCAGAATCTGGCAACCTTGCACATCCCGGAGGAAAGTTTTAAAAGCTTGGGCCGAGAGGCATGGGGAATTCTCAAAACTCCCACTTTGGGATTATGGAAAAGGTAGTACCTGAATCCACCTCCATCTTGAATGGGACATCCTGCAGGCTCAGGTCTGCGAAGAAATGCTCGCTGACGATGCCCATTTGGCATGGCTCAGGCTCTGGTGACACTTTGGCGGTGGATGTTTTGTGGTGATAACTCTTCTTGGACTCAGGTGCTGGAGTTATTTGCTTTCACTGTCGGCATACTTTAGCAATGTGCCCTCGTCGCCCGGAGTTGTGGCATTCTGTGGTGTGAAAGGGGCACTTCTTATGGTCATGCCAGGCTCCGCAGCCATCACACTTGCAAATGAATTTCTTCTCTGAACGTCACGGTGCTCTCGGTGCTTTCGTTGGACTGCTCGGTCTTCTTCCTCTGCGTCGCTGGACTCCGATGAAGAGGTGGAACCAGGCGATGCTGAGGAGGATGAAGATGAATTTTGCTGAGCTTGCACAGCTGAGTCGGTGGCACTGGTGGTGGAGTGGTGATGCCAGACCATGCGGCCACAAACGCTATTGCCTCTTCTAGGACAGCCTTGAAAGTTAGTGTCTTCCTGATCATGAGATGACATTGAGCATCTTCGTCCCTCATGCCGGCCAGCAGATGGTCCCAGAGTGCTTCTTCGATGTTGTCCCACTTGCACGGGGCAGCAGCAATGTGCAGAGTGGCGGCATAGTCTGCAATGGACTCCCCAGGTCACTGCTCCCTGCTGTGGAAGGCCACCCTGGCCGGAAAGATCGAGACCTCTAGCTGTAGGTGTTTCCTCAGTGCGGACATGATTTCTGAGAGCGGCACCACATCCACGTCCCTTGGGAGAATGAGGTGGGTTGCCAGCTCAAGCGTCTCAGAACCGCACTGAGCGAGGAAACAGGAGCACTTCTGGTCTTCGTCGGTGATCTTCTGCGAGGCCATTGCGTGGCGGAATCGGCATTCGTATGTTGCCTATTTCTCTGGACACACTGGGTCAAATGGGCCGATGTTGCTGATGTGTGGGGACGCCATCCCACCTTCGTCGCCAGTTTCGTGTTCAGGGAATGAAGAAGCAGACGAGTGAAGTAGTGAAATTCAACTCTTTATTAGTGGGGTTTGAACAGTTTGGATGGGGCAAAACTCGGACTTATATACACTATATACAGTAACAGTAACAATAATACAACAAGCCCATTGGCTAACAGAGAGTGCACATTTTTTGATCCACTTATTTGCATAAGAATAGATACATGAGAAAAGATACATTCCGCTCCTGTCAGAAAACACAGTTAACATACATAACAGGTGACCAAACTTTTTGGGCCAAGGGCCAGTCACATAGTTGAGTGGGCCAGTCATGTGGTTCCTCCCACCAGGAGCAGAAGTAAAATGTGCCTGCACATGTGCAAAACACTGCAGTAAATAAATGCGTTTCCGACAGCCATGGGCACATTTACGGCAGTGTTTTGCCCATGCATGGGCATGTTTAACTTCCACTTCCAGGAGCAGTGCAGGTTGCATGGGCTGGATTATTAGGTGCCATGGGCCTGATCCGGCTCACTGGCCATAATTTGGGAAACCCTGCTATACAAGTTGAAGTACCACTAGCTAGCAAAATCAAAAACATTGTGGCACCTTAAAACCAACTGCTATATTTTAATGTTAATAGATAGATGCAACACAATCTCCTCCAGCACCATATTTCAAACAAATCAATTTTCCCCCATCAGGTTTCTTCTTTTCTACATTCAGATAATGCACTCTTTTCACTGTTCAGTTCAGAAACCATTCTGGGAATATATTCTAATCAAGTAATGTTTTTATTTTCTTTTTAAAAATGACAACAGCACAAACACACACAGAAAATTATAATATCACATTAATAGCTATTACAATAACATATATTTTTATATTAACAAAACAAACATCTCTGTGCTTTCCACCACCTATGGGACTTATATTTTCAACTAGCGTAGGTTGCCCGGTGTTGCCGGGCTGTTATAAACTGTGATCAGCTTTTTGGGGTTTTTTGTGGTTTAAAAAAGAACAAGGGATGATATAAATGTTTCAAATTGTTTTATTTAACCAAATAATATTTTAGTTTGGGGTTTATTTGTTTTTTGTTAATAGTTGTACCGTAGGTAATATTTTTAATAATGTGAAAGTACATGTTTTTTACATTCAATGTTTTTAAACTGTGTTTAGATGTTTTGGGTTTTTATTTGAGTTAAAACTCAACACAGGATGTTATAAATCTTTTTATTTTATTTTTTTGACATATGTTTGTGATTTGTGTAAACTTTTGATTTATTGTTATGTTTTTGACTTGTTTTTACTCTTGTGGCCTCTAGGTGGGACTGTTGTGTCTTTTTGAGTTGTTTTTATTATTCTGCCCTGCAGGTGGGGCTGCTAGTGGTTTTGTTTTAGTTTCACTGTTTTTTCTCTCCTGGCCTCTGGGTGGGGCTTCTCCCGGTAAGTCGTCTTTGTTTCTTCATTTTTGTCCCGGTCGTCGTGGAGGGAGGACGTGCTGGTGAGTTGTCTGGTTTTCTTTCTTCTGGGGTTTTTCTTTGTTTTGCTTTTGTGGTGGTGGGCTGGGAGGTGTTTCGCCAGAGAGGGTGCTTCCCCTGACAAACTGCTGCCTGTTTTTGGGTTTTTTCCACCCCGGCTCAACTTTCCTTGAGGCTGGCGGTGGTCTCGCCGTGTCTTCGACGGGGTAGCGTGGAGGAGAGGGAGTCCCTCTTCTTCCCGTTGCTCTGGGAAAGAAGGCCAGCGGGTGTCTCATGGTGGTGTTTTGTGGCTTTTCGTTTTACGTGGCTGTTGAGGCGCTGCATCTGCTTGCTGGGGACTTGCGGTCCCGTTGCATTTTGTAATTTTATTATTCATGCACTGGCTTTCTCAGCGTTCTGCGCGCTCACGGCATGCAGGACAGTAGGACTTGTAGTTTTGCGTTTCTGGTTTACATTCGTGCAGCTGGTTTTTTTTTCTGCGGCTAAATTTTAATTGGCCGCGCCACGTTTCCCAACGTTCTTTTTGCTCGCACCTCTCAACCTGATTGGCTGTGGTGCGGCGCGGCACAAAGAACGTTGGGAATTGAAGTTGTTTTTCTTTGTTTGCGTTCATGTGGTTCTTGCTCCACTGGCGCCTTTCTCAAACATTCAGTAACCTCCGTACTGGGTTCGGGCGAGTGCAGGATACTCAGTATGGGATAGGATGGACGGGTGCAGAAACGTATAGCAAGTTCCAATGGTTAACCCTTGGATTCATAGGTATAGATTTATGATTATTTTATTTCTATTAACAATATTCACCCCAACTTCCCAAAAAGTTATGTACAGTTTTCCTGTCCCAGTTTTGTTCCTTTCACTTTAATTAAGACATGCTCTATAAATTCTCCCCAAATTTCTTTGAAGTCATTTCTTTTTGTTAATCCATTCTTAAACTTTAATTCCCATGTCGGTCTGTTGTTCATCACAATGTTCCATAGTTCTTTGCAGGCGCACCCCCCAAAGAAAGACTCAGACACCGGTATATGGATAAAGGCATCGGGCCACTTTTATTGAATAATGCCCTAGTCCGAATTGTAACTTTCAATTGGTGTAATCATCCAATTGTAATTCTTTAAGGCAAGCAGGCCGCAGTAACACTGGTAAGGTTCCTCCCAAAATGCCAATCGCAATTGGCTACATGTAACTATTTGTATCAATTTGTTTGTTGACACAAACAAATTGTTGACCGGAGTCAATAAACTATCTACTGACCCCACCCTATGACGTGTATCCGTTAAATGTCAAGGTGATGCAGGCTGTGAAGCTCCTGACATCACCCCTTGCCTGGTTTGCCCTTGACCGGCCAAACCTATTTCCCCTGTACCTGTCTACGTGTTGGCCAGTCAATTGCGAACCTGCCGGATACCTATGGGTCATAAATCTTTACCTTACCAGTGCTACCCGCCAAAAGTGACCAAAGTCAACTTACCCCTTTTTTCAAACACTAGCAACAGTGTGGGATGGGCAAAAAAGCGAGAACCAAAGAGCCAATTGTAGGTTCAAGCCAAAAATTCCCACCCGGCCCCGAAGCGACCAAAAATTCTCACTGTTCACTAGGGAGGGGGTGGAGGGAAAAACTTCTCCGCTCCGTCGTGTTCTAAAATGGCAGCTCGGCTGCCTCGTGGCCACCCCTTTTATAGAGGAGTGGCCATGCCCCCTAACTACCCGGATGTCTGAGTCTGGGTGGGGGGGCCCCGCAAAGAGTGCGGCGGCCATTTTGGCACCGCGCTTTAATTACAGGCGCACCCCCCAAAGAAAGACTCAGACACCGGTATATGGATAAAGGCATCGGGCCACATTTATTGAATAATGCCCTAGTCCGAATTATAACTTTCAATTGGTGTAATCATCCAATTGTAATTCTTTAAGGCAAGCAGGCTGCAGTAACACTGGTAAGGTTCCTCCCAAAATGCCAATGGCACTTGGCTACATGTAACTATTTGTATCAATTTGTTTGTTGACACAAACAAATTGTTGACCGGAGTCAATAAACTATCTACTGACCCCACCCTATGACGTGTATCCGTTAAATATCAAGGTGATGCAGGCTGTGAAGCTCCTGACATCGCCCCTTGCCTGGTTCGCCCTTGACTGGCCAAACCTATTTCCCCTGTACCTGTTTACGTGTTGGCCAGTCAAATGCAAACCTGCCGGATACCTATGGGTCATAAATCTTTACCTTACCAGTGCTACCCGCCACACGGGGAGGCGTCCATGATGACTCACTGCCCCCCCCCCCAGACCATCAGCTCGGTCACTAGGCCTGCTTGCACCTCATCCAGAAAGAGCTACAAACCTCTAGCCGACAGGTGGACCCCATATCCTGCCTACAGGTCAAAATTTCTGTAAGCCTATCCTCAGATATCTACTGGCTGTGACCAAGCTGTTCTCAGCAAGGAACCGGGCAAAGCCCTGCCCACTGACCGCCGAGATGGTCCAAACCACGGAGATCCATGTCTCCTCTAAATTGGTGTCTCGGCACGATGTTAGACCATAGCGGCCGTGTGCACGGCCATAAATGATGTAAAACGCCAGGTCACTGCACCTCAACGTCTTAAGGAAAGGTCAGTGATCCGTGTGAGATCATCGCCGCCGAGGTGCAGCATAAGAACACCAGGCGGTCCAGCATCCCTGATGGACATCAGGAATGGCAACAGTTCCAGCCCTCTCGTGCCACGCATACCATACCACTGCATACGTGTGGATGCACGCAGCCCAAGCTGGGGTCCACACTCTGTCGCCGCAGCATATACTGCTGCCCAGTGTACATAGCTGCAGCCCACCAGCCCCACTGCCACCGGTGTGCAGAGACACACAGGAGCTGTAAAAGAGGAGAAGAGGTTAAGGACATAACTAGGTACTCGTACAGTGAGGGGACGTACATATAGGAAAAAAATCATGCACACCCCCACGTGCCCCCCTATATCCACCTCAGAGTACCCAACGCTGCCGCGGTCAATGCGACACCTATCCCCAATTAAATGGGTGCCATAACAGGCCCCACACTGTGAAGCGCGGTACCCGTCACCCTCCAGCACTTAAATTTGGTAAGGGTAGACCCATCCTGGTGGCAGAAAAACAGGCTTGCTCTTGTTTGATATAGACATCTTCGAGTTCCAGTGCCCTACAAAACACGTCCCCCTTTGACCATGGGACCAGCTCGCTGAGTCGTCGAGCTCCAGAAAAAGGCTACAGCGGTAGCTGCATGAAAAGAGACTCCTCCTACCTACTGCAATATAGTCTATGCCAACCTCGTGCAAGGTGGGTCAGAATATCTGTGAGAATAGGGCGACGTGTGTCAGGCGGCAGCCACATACACGTGTCCACCCCCCTAATGCATGGCGTATTCAGAAGACCCTCGCATAGTCAGGAAAGCCCCGTGCCTTGGCCATGAGTATCAATGCTTAAAGCCTGGTGGCTATGGTGCATGTAGCCAAACCAGATCATAAGGGCAGACTATACATTCTAAAAACCCAGTCGACCAATGTCGGCCACACATCGAGCAATTGCCTTGACCAACAAAAGGTGCAAAAGTGAAGGATTGGATGCTGATGCGCAGTGCGTGTGCGAGTTACCAATATATGCCATTCGCCCGGTTCACGTCTCCTTGCCAAATGACCATATCACAGCCAGGAGTGGAGAGGGTAGCTCACAAGCGTCCGGAGCCCAGCTGCGGAACTGGGCGATCTGCAGGCGGGGGAAAGCATAAGCAATATCGTTATAAATGACTGGCACCTGTTTAGCCCAAGAAACGCCTTAAAGCGCACGGACCCAAGAACAATATGCGAGCTGAGGCCATGACTCCGGAGGATTTAGACGTTCGGGTATTGACAATGTGCACCACCGCAGCATTTCCACACAAAAAGTGGGGCACAGAATCAGGCCACCTGTCCCCCAGAGCAAAAAGGGGTACCCAGAATTGGGAAGATTTTCCTTTTCTTGTAGAAACATAAGATCGTGTAAACGATCCGTGCCCTGCCATCCCTGGGGCCAATGGCCATAGGCCTTGTCCTTAAATAAATTCTCCCCACCCCAGGGAGCTGGAGGCATCCAACTGTACTTGTAACGGGGGCTGACCAGAAGCTCAGACCTCCCGAGGCGACAGCCTGGAAGTCCTGTGGTAATGTGAGCCAAACCAACAGGTCCGCTCGTAAACCCCTAATCAGCTGTACCCTGCGGCTTCGTTTAGCGAGACCCGCCATAGCGTGACCCCAACACTAGGCGAATGCACTGCCTGGTATCACCACTCTGCAGGCGAAGTTGATGTGGCCCTGCACCACGTGCGACTCTCTGAGAGGCACCTTCCACTTGGCCACATTAACACAGCGCAGCAGGGGCCGCTCACCTTGACCGACAATTCGGTCACCTGGCCCTCTTGCACGCCATTCAAAAGAGAGGTGCCTCCACTCATTGACAGGTGAATCCCATCTCCAGAAGACTGGCCAAATTCCTGTAACCCTATCCCTAGACTACAAATGGCTGTCCCCGAGACATTCTAGATAAGGAACCAGACAACCGCCCTGTTCACTGACCTTCGGGCACGGTCCGATCGCTGGGACAAAGTGTCGCCCATGATATTGCATCGGCATGATATATGACCATAGCCATTGTGTGACGGCCATAAATGGCAAAGAAACGGCAGGTCACTGCCCTCGGAAGTCTCTAAGTCCGGGCCAGCAATCCGTGCAAGATCACCGCCTCCGAGGTGCAGCCATAATCTAGCACCAGTGCCCTGCAAAACATGTCCCCCATTGAAGGTGGTAGCAGCTAACTCAATCTGAGAGCTCTAGATCAAGGTACAGGTGGCTGCCCAAAAGTGGACTCTCCGCACGCAGCATAAGTGTTGCCACGTAAGAGTCACATACAGCAACCAGACTTGCTAACAGGAGTCGTCGCTGGCATCTCAGGGTGAGGGGCTGCCCTAATCCTAAGGTCCTGACCTAGGCTAACCATGACGGGCCGGGGAAAACAACCCTGGCCCTGCCATCATTGTCCAAGCACTGTACCATTGGAATGGCCAAATTAGGACGGGCCCTCATACATCCTGGCATGGATGTCCAACAGGCAGGCAACCAATCGGCCCCATAAGGGGGGGTAGGGTGCAGCGGCGGGGGAACTCCTGGACCCAGTCGTCCTGTCCCTAATGCCCTTATGGGTATGTTCACAATGCAGGAGGGGGAAACGTGAATATATTCACCAAACCACAGAGCCTAGCTAATAGCCTAGTACAAGTGGTCACCCAGGGGCATAGAGCAACCGGCCGACAGCAGAACCACCGTTGGCACTGATTGTAGTGGATAAACACATAACCGGCCCTACGGGCCCAGAGAAATTAACTAAAAGCATAGGGACGGTCACCCCAGTAAGAACCAAAGTGTAATTGGCCTGCTGAGACCATGGCCACTACACACACACACACACAGCGTGACAAGCTAGTGTCAGAGGTGTGCTCATTTGACCAGGATACTCACTCGGTGCACCCCCACGAGCCGCCCCCACTGGGGGTTCCGGCCCGTGGTGGGCGTCGGAGTTTGCGATGTCCATCTCGCTCTGTGTTCAGGTGCGTCCTGGCCGGATGGGGAGTCGCGAGGTGCCAGCCTACGCTGGCCTGATGGCCTCCGGCAGCTCAACCCTGTTGGCGGCCCACTGCGCAGCCATGGCCAGCATGTGGGCCGGAACCGCCGAGTTGTCACGCCCACCATCTGAGGTGGTGGAGCAATGACCATTGATGCCTTCCGTTGCCGAATTGCAGGCAAGGGAGCATCCGCAACACCTAACCCCCAGGACAAGGTGGGCCGGATGGGCCGGATGGCCCCACCGGGTAATTGATACGGGATAACCGATGGTAATTCCCGGCCATAATAGGGGCATGCCTAATAATACGGCCCATGAGGGGCCGGAATGACGGAGGGGCGGAAACCCACACCATGCCCAAGTGGGCCGCTATGCCCAAGGCGGGCAAATACGGAGCGGGGGTAAGAACCCCAGCGAGGCAGGCCTGTGCCACCCCCTGCCCGAGCCCTCAGCCTGGGCTCATTGAAACTGAGGGGTTGCCATCCAAGCCCTCCGGCCCGATGGAACGCCCGAAAATTAGGGGGTGGGCTGAGGCCAAGGGAGAACTGTGAAGCATTCCGTTCTGCAGCACTCCGGAATCGCACCACTGACTTTCAGCCTCCCAGTCAGCCTCCCGGGCAGCCTCTTAGCCACCTGAGCCACTGCAGTCCAGTGCTGTGAAGGAAATCGAGCCTCTTACCCAGAGGTAAAGCTACAAGGAAGCCTTGAACAGAGGCTAAGAGGGGAGGAAGCGGCGGGGCAAACTGCTCCGCTCCGTCGCTTCTAAAAGCAAATCGAGCCTCTTGCAAAGAGGCGAGAAAGCCAAAAAGAAGCCTCGAACAGAGGCTAGCAAACTCAAGCCTCTTGCAAAGAGGCGAAAAGGGGAGAAAGCGATGGAGCAAACTTCTCCGCTCCGTCGCGTTCTAAAATGGCAGCTCGGCTGCCTTTTATAGAGGAGTGGCCACGCCCCCTAACTACCTGGATGTCTGAGTCCGGGTGGGGGGGGCGCAAAGAGCACGGCGGCCATTTTGGCACCGTGCTTTCATTATACCAATTGTCCAGCTCAGTTTCACAATGTACTTTCCATCTTTTAACAATAAGTAGTCTCATGGCTGTTACCATTGTTATAATCATTTCCTCCTTATTTCTTGCTATGGTGATGTTTCCAAAGTCCATTAATAAAGCTATTCTGGTATATAATTCTAGTTCTATAGATAGTATTTAATTAATTTCATTAAAAACTTTCTTCCATATTTTTGACAGATTCACATTCCCACCATAAATGTAGGTATGTCCTCTTTTTTGCAATCTCCAACATTCCTTCTTGTACGTGGAGTTATAGTGACTTAGTCGTATTGGTGTCATATATCACCTCCAGATTGTTTTATAGCAATTTTCCTTGATTCTAACAGACATATTCTTCATATGTTACCATATTTCATCCCATTCTCCTTCTCTAATCTTAGCCCTTAAATCTGTTTCCCAGACTATTATTAATGCTTTTTGTGCCTCCTCATTCTCTGTTAATAATTTGCAGGTCTTGCTGATTAAACCCTTTGTTGTTATTACTTTATGGCAGGGATTCTCAACCTGTGGCCCGTGGTGCCGTTTCATGTGTCCCCCACTGCCTCCACCACATTCAGAAGTGCCATATGGTAAAGGAAGCGCAAAATGGCCATCCGAAGCTGTCTGAGGAAGCGTGACCCAGCACCCAGCTTTTAAAAAGTTGAGAACGTCTGCTTTATGGCTTAACTGGACTATCAATTCCTCAGATTTGGTTAACTTTCTGCAATTAACCATATTGCTTTAACCAATATTTAGTCTACTTCTCCAACTGTAACCTACTGAACCACAACAGGTTAGTTTCCTCAAATATCTTTTCCCTATCCTCTCTATTGGACATTTTACCCAACCAATCTCTTAGTCTTGCTGCACCTATTCTATCTAGTGCCTTTACTGCCTCCTTCTGAAGATTATCTGGAAATTTCTCTAATTCTATTATTTTGGTTAATGGTGAAATCCCCAGACTAAAATCCTTTTTGAATTTTTGCCATATTTCTAGATTGCACCTGCAGAATGGATTTTGAATTCCTTTTATTACTTTGTTATCTACTCTCCTTAAAAACATTCCTTGTAGTCACTCTTCAACTCTATAAACTCATCATCTTTCCATATTAATTCTTCTTCTGCTACAATATTTATAATCCTTTTAAACTAATTTGCCATGTAATAAAAAAAGAGAGAGAGAAAGGAACAGGTAATGTTAAGGGCACTTAAATACCCATTCTATGAGTGAATTAGAAATGTTCCTTAAGAGTAAAGATGAGTAACTGGACACCAAGGTGAATATTATCCATAAGATAATTTTCATGATCGCTATGTAAGGATGTAAAACTGGACTTCAAAGGAAAAAACTGGCAGGAAAAAATTGATTACTTTAAAATGTGGGGTTGACAGACAGTTTTAGAGATACCATGAACTGCCAGAAAGGTAAATAGGCATGTGCTAAACCAAATCAAACACAAATTCTCTCTTGAAGCAAAAACTATTAAACTGAGCATAGGTACTGTACTTTGGACACATAATGAGAAGTCAAAACACATTGGTAATGTTGGGAATACTTGAAGACAACTGGAAAAGGCTGGATGGATTAAGAAGCCACAGCCTTTAGTTTGCAAGACGTGAGCAGGGATGTAGACAAGAGGACCTTTTAGAGTTCACTAATTTTTAGAGTTGTCATAAATCAAGTGTTGATGACATAGGATAACGGTAAAGATTGCTCTTGCTCAAAAGCCAGTCGTATCCAACTCTAGGATTCAGTGCTCAGCTCCATTTACAGCTGTCTGCATCTGCAGATGTTTCCATGGACATGTGGCAGGCTTGACTCAACACCAAAGTGCACAGAATGCTGTTTACCTTCCCACTGAAGTGGTACCTATTTATCTACTTGCAATTTCATGCTTTCAAACTGCTAGGTTGGCAGGAGCTGGGATATAGACGGGAACTCATTCTGTCATGCAGTACTCGGGTCTTGAACAGCTGACTTGTCATCAACTTAAGCATCTTAACCACTTGAGCCACCACAGTCCCTTATGTTGATGACATACAACATTAACAAATGTTAATTCAGGACTGACTAAACAATCCTCAAACACTTTGTGTTATGTCAGGGATAGTTTGCAACAACAGACTGTTCCTGGGGAAATTCACTTCTTTCCTGGTTGCTGTGCAGATTGTAGCTAAGCCCTGAAGGAAGAGGACAACCTGGACAGAATGGTGAATTATGCCATAGTCAGAAAGTCCTGCGGTTTTGTCCCCTGTGAGCCCTGGCTTCACTACATCACTATATCCCAGCATGTAATAGTGAGCAAGCAGCTATGCCATGTTCATGTACTGCCTAGAACAGCCATGGCTGCCTGACCCAAAGTCATGTGCATTGTTGGAAGAAGTGGCACCATTAACATGGCATGTCTCCCATGTGGGACAGAAGCTACACTTAGTGTACCACTTCACAGCTCTGCCATTTGAACTGCACTGCCAGCACCACAGTAACAGCAGTACATCATGTGGTAAGTCTAGGCAGTTGCCCAAAAAATGCTAGGTGTTGATGCTAATCCTGACACAAATAGTCAGTCATCATAAGATTAAGTCCTTATGAATCACCATGTCTTATATCTTGGTAGACAATTATGAAAATATGAACCAGCCTAAGAAGTGATGACAATTAGTGTTGTATACAAAATTTCAAGATTAGACAACATAAATAAGTTCAAATTTTAGCCCCCAGACACAGGTCAAGTCTGCATCCATTTTAATAAAGAGCTGTGCTTTCAAAGCAGCACACCCTTGGAAAAATCTCTATGGATGATTCACCCAACTCAGTGAACCACTTACTTAATATGAATTTAATGGGAGAATAAATCCAAGTTTCCAAGATTTCTCCATGCTGTAATATCTAACTTTATTAAAATCTTCTGGGAATTTAGCATAGAGCAGTGTTTACCAACCTTTGGTTTTTGGACTTCAATTTCCAGAAGCCTAAGTCAATTCCCCCAAACACTGATCAGCCAATGTACTGACTTAGGCTTCTGGGAATTGAAGTCCGCCTGTGGGGCACGAGCCCCATGTTGGGAACTACTACCCTAGAGTCTCTGGAGGTTGAGAGCAGAAAAATTTGCTGTAAGGATCAAAAGAGTTAACTTTTTAAAAGTTTACATCGTACTGTGTCTATGTGTGGCCTTATGAGTATGCACTCAGTGCCAGCAAAGTCTAAGTCAGTAGCTTCCAGAAGTCAACCATAAATAATTGGCTGTTGTTCGTAGCAAAACCTAGAAGGAAGTTATCAGAGCTGCCAAGACACAGAGACAGAGACAGAAATACAGCGTGCTTTAGGGTGCAAAGGGGAAAAGATCTTTGCGCAGTATCTGATTAGTATATTATGTGGAATTTACTTCTTTTCTCAGCAGCACATCCTAGGTGCAAAGGTTTTGGAGACCAGGATTTATTCCATAGGCCTACAGTAGTATTTTAATGACTGGAAATGATGGTGGCTCCGTTTGCGCAGGCAAAACTGGTTCAGTAGGGTTAGGGTAAGACCAATTTATTAAAAACATTTATATTTCCCAAAACAGGCTTATACTAGAAAGATGTGCTGATTCTCACTAAGGTGTTCTGCATGTGAATTTGGCTGTTTCAATTGTTATGAAAACATACTGTTCACTGGTTATATACTAGCACACGTCTAAGGAATGATCGCCTGTACCACAGAAGCAGAGTAAAAGGTTTCACATTCAATGTTTGACATTTCTTCGTAGAGGATTTTTTTCAGATTGCAAAGCTCAAAAGACCTCTCTATGAGCCTAAACTAAACATTACAGTACATATAAAGATGTCTATGTTTTTTAAATGTATTTTTAAAGAGAAACACTACTTTGAAGTAAATTGAAAGAGAGAAGCAGCGAGAGAAATCAGATATTATTTAATTCTCTTTCCTGCAGCTATATGATTCCAAACCACAGTTACCTAATATATTCTTAGAATCGTGTGCAAGAGAGAAAATGGTGCAGAGAGTGGGTGGGAAGGACAAAGAGATTTGAAGCAGCCTACCAGGGGAACAACTGGCTGGATAACTCCGTGATCTGAATATAGGAGTTAGAATTTTGATTCCTTACTGTGTCTACAGTAAAAGAGCTAACTTGTGTAGCCTCAGGCAAGCTGCATGGATAGATAGCTCCCAGAAGAAGAGAACTGTTTTACCATTTCTGAGTAATAGAAAAACCATGGAGTTTCTCTAAACCACAATTGACTTGGCAGCACATAATTATTATTTATTACAGCAACTGAGTGATTAGATGACACCCAAAGTCACTGCTCTCCCACTGAATGAGCTTTTCTCTTCAAAAAGTGACTGGTCTAGATTTCTTTAAATGTATGTGTATGCTATGCTAATACAGTAGACCATACTGACAGAAACTCAACGAATCATCAGGAGGCGGTTAACTAACCTGACAACCCTGAGGATTAATGGCCTTTTGTGGCAAAGTCTACAGGGAAGGGTGAGAGTCCCCAAGTGAATTAAATCCCACTTCATTAATACTGGCCTGGGGCTGATAAGGACTTTGTGTGCCAAAAAGGCTCAGGACCAGAAAGTGACACACAGAACTAGATCAGTGGTACGGGTGTCACTCTACGATGTGGAAGGCAAATGGAATGCCACTGCATTATATTGTTCCCAGAACAATCTTCACGGTGGATCGCCATGATGATAGCCAATATTCGGAATCAGATACGGCACTTGAAGAAGAAGAAGTATGTGCATGTAATGGTGAGAGGACTGGTACAAGACAGATTTTTTGCCAATGAAAACAGAGTACCACCAAACTACACAGAGTAATAATTGGATCATATACCATGCATTCAGGGGTATTCAATTTACACCACACATTTACAGCACCCTGGTGTGGCAGAGTCTCTTGCCCCCTATGCTGCCTGGCACTGTGGACATGGCCACGGATTTGGCCGCTGAGGCGCGGGGCCGGACATCGCCTCCACACCCACCCCACCCACCCAGCCTAGACTTTGGACTCTGAGGCCTGGACTCTTGCGATTGAATTCTTGTTTTATGATGTTTTGATTTAGGTGACTTTTACTATTGTATGCTAATTGTATTCTGCTAATTGTATCTTGTTCTCTAGTGTATGCTAATTGTATCTTGTTTTATATTGTATTGGATGTGATATTGTTGTTAGCTGCCCTGAGTCGCGTTTGTGAGTGGGCGGCATACAAGCCCAAATTATTATTATTATTATTATTATTATTATTATTATTATTATTATTATTATTATTATTATTATTATTATTATTATTATTATTATTATTATTATCCTTCCTTTAAGACACACAAGATTCTTGGGCAGTCTAATATCTAGTTATTGCAGGGGTTTCCCAACATTTTCAAGCCAGGGGCTGGGTCATGCTCTCTCAGTCAGCTTTGAGGGCCATTTTGCCATGCCTGCATGATGGAGGCAGCCATTTTGTCCCAACAGCTTCAAATGGGTAGCCATTTTGTTTCTCAAATGCCCTTGGAGGGATGGGGGCACATGAAATGGCACTGCAGGCTAGATCCAGTCCACAGGCCTTAGGTTGGGAACCCCGTAGTTATTGGGCCAATCCAGACTTGCCTTATCTTCCCTCTGGCTACATCTTGGCCTGCAGTTGGGAAATAATGGCTACAAATGGCAATTTTCAAAGAAGTAGATGCAGCGTTTCTGTTGTGTCCAAACGTTTATTGCTTTGCAATCACCATTAAGTCTTTGCTGTAAAAGTGTGCCCTATCTGTAAGGTGCCACATTCATGTGTATTCAATGTAATCTGATTGGTTTAACACAGGTTTCCCGCGTTACCAAAAGTCCGGGCAAATGTATCACTGTAACTGCTGTTCTGTCTGTATATAAGTTGTTCTCGCCCATGTTTCCCCAGTCCGAACTGAGCTGTAATAAATGACTTGTTGGTTAACCCCCGAACTGCTGTCACATTGCAATTAATACTCGGACTCAACATCACCGATGAGGATGGGATCTCCTGCCACAGCAACTCCGCTCGGAGGGTTCGGTGTGTCTAAGGCAGACACCTGGCCAAGCTATGAAATCCAATTTAAAAATTGAGTAATAGCCAACAAGGTCAAGCCAGAAGAACGGAAGGCAACGTTCCTTGCAAACTGCGGCATCTCCACAACTGATCTCATTATCAACTTGCTTCGGCCACGAGAAGGGAAAGACACTTTTCTTAGAGACATTCTCTTGGTGTTAAGAGACCACTTCAAGCCCTGGGTCTCTATCTTCACAGCCCAGGTAAACTTCTACCGTCGGAACCAGAAGACCGGGACCTCCATCACCGACTATGTTGCTGCCCTGCGACAGATGGCTGGAACATGTGAGTGGCCGAATTTGGCCGATGCCCTCATAGACAGGCTGCTGATGGACATCTTAGACAAGTCGGTGCAGAGGAGGCTGATTAAAAGGAACACGCTAACTTTTGGTGAGGTCTTCTTTGGCATCCAAAGTCACCAGCACAGGTGTAAAGGTGTTCCAGGAGAAAAGCTCCTCAGTCAAATTGGCTGCAGCCGACCAGAGGCCAGAACGTGTTGGCTCGTCCTCTTCAGATTCGCTGCCCTCATTGTCCTCAGATGACAGAGAGTCGGGGGATGGTGCGCAGAAAGTTCACCGCAAGTCCTCCAAACCTGCAGACAAGGCCAAGGCCCCCTGCAAGGGTTGCGGGGGCAAGCATCATCGTAACAAATGCCTGTTCAGAGAGGCAGAGTGCCACAAGTGTGATTGGAAGGGGCACATCACGAGAGTGTGCCGCCAGTGTTCCAGAGGGTCTTCCAGAGACATGGTTCGCCGGTCCAGGGAGCTCCAGATCTCCAAAATCTACGCCGGTCAACATTCCGGGTCCAGTTCCAATGTTCATGCTGTCACGGGTCAGTTCATCGTGGATGTTGGTCTGTAGGGTTGCCGTTGCCACATGGAGATCAACTTGGCATCGTCGTACTCGATCCTCGCCCAGCGTGAGTTTTTCCAGATTCCGCCAGCGGACCAGCCCAAGTTGCGGGCTCTGCAGGTCCAGTTGAGGGATGTGCAAGGTTGCCACATCCCTGTGCTTGGTGTGGGCATGTTTGATGTGAAGTTCAAAAGCATCACCGCAAAACTCCCGCTTGTTGTGGTCAAGGCGGGTAAGAACAACCTTCTGGGTACTCACTGGTTTGGGCCCCTAGGTATCGCCTTCTCAGGCATCAGTTTGGTTCAGGCTGACCCCATTCAGGCTGTGTGTGATAAGTATCCAGATGTCTTCCGCCCAGGGTTGGGAACTTTTAAGGGGGCCCCTGTTAATTTTGACTTAGATCCTTTGGTTAAACCCATTAGACTTAAGCCTCGGCGGGTGCCCTTTGCGCTTAAGGACAAAATTGAAGCAGAACTTGACAAACTGGTTGCACAAGGCATCTTGGAACCAGTGGACTCAGCACCTTGGGAGACCCCAATTGTCACTGCGATCAAGGCGAATGGTGACATCTGCATTTGTGCAGACCATACGTGTACAATTAACAAAGCGATCCCCCCCTAATTCCTATCCTGTCCCAGTTGTGAGCCACCTGCTGGCTGCTCTTCATGGGAGGAATTGTTTCACCAATTTGGACTTGGCCCAGGTGTACCAGCAATTGTCTGTGACCCCAGACTTTGCGCTGTGCCAAACTATCACCACACACAAGGGTGTATTTCGGGTGAAACGTCTACAGTTCAGTGTTAACGCAACACCTGGTAATTTCCATGGGTTAGTGGAAAAGCTGCTGAAAGGGCTTTCTGGTGTCCTGCCGTACTTTGATGATGGATTACAGAGAAAAAACACTCCCAAAGAAATCACGATAATAACAATGAGTTTAATATACCAAAACTATGTTAATAGAAACTCTACTGATTGTTGGCTGAAATACTGCCTGAGAGGTCTATCAATATCAATATATGTACAGCAGGCACACTGAAGTATGCAATGTAAGTACACAAAAGAATGCTCTCCCTCTCCCATAAGGTCCTGTGTGGGACAAAAAATATTCCCCAAGCAAGAAGTCTATATTCGTGCGGCCAGCACTTGCAAATAAAGTCAAACAGTCCGTAGCAACGATGTAATGCAACGAATAAAGTGCCTGGTCCTCAAAAGGTAGGTACTGCTGCAAGTGGGCTGCAACGTAAATCAATTGGAGACGGTGTCAAGAAGACCCAACGCAGGAGTAGGAGAGGGCAGTGTTCAAAAAATTCCGATGTCCCTCCGGTAAGCAGACATTTCGAAAGACTTCCTCAAGAGTCTAAAGCATACAGTAATAAAAAGAACACACAAGCTAATGTTCGCAACATCACTACTCAATGCCATAAATATCTTAATCAAGTTCAAATTGCATCATGTAATCATAACAGTACAACATAGAGAAATGGACAAGGACATACCTAATAATGCTGAATATCGCGCGCAGAAACCTCCATGGTGAATTCCTATTGTGTTCTCGCATTAACCTAAAGCTAGGGGAGGTCTGGTTAAAATACCCTTGGTGGAAAACATCTGACAATGAACAGCTGAGTACCTCAGAATCCGCTTGTTAAAGGAAAAGGGGCATGAACTGCAGATCAACCATCACTATAATGAGGGTTCACAGAAATGCGGATAGGTCCCAATCCGTGTTCAAACCATGGGGAGACAACGTTTTAAAGTGATGGATATAAAATGCCTCTCTCTGTAATAAAAAGCGCTCAACGTCAATCACCTTTTGCTTGTTGGGTGAGTAAGTTTCGAGCACCACCATCTTCAGATCTTTGTGAGTGTGTTTCTTTTCTGCGAAGTGATTGACCATGGGTGCGTTCAGGATACAGTTTTTAATACGGGAGATGTGTTCACCTAAACACACCCTAATAGGTCATCTGGATTGCCCGATGTATGCCAGTTGCAATGAAAATGTGATCATATATACGGACTCGCTCGTGTTGCAATTAGAAAATGTGGTTAGATCCAAAGAAAAGTTAATCGAGGGTAACCGTACATGATTGGTACGCCACATGTAAGTAGAAAACTTACAGTGTCCACACGCAAAGTGTCCTTTAGGGGTTCTAGAAATAACTGACCGGGGATTGATGTCCGCCCGAGAGATGTAGTTAGCAATGGTGTTAGTTTTAAGGAACCCGATGGTTGGACGCTGTTGGCAGCCTGGTATAGTGTCAAGAATGTGCCAGTGTCTCAGTATAATGTTTTTAATCTTATTAGCCAGAGGGGTGTAGTCAAGGGACCAGAATAATCTAGAGTCATCCTGGGGTGTTCTAATGTTGTCCCTGAGCAAGGTATTCCTAGGACGTGCGTTCACCCTATTTCGCGCTGATGTAACGATGCTGGTGGGGTATCCCCTGTTTTTCAATGTAAAGGAAATATTATCGGCTGCCGTATCAAAATCTTGTGGATGGGACGAGTTTTGTTTCGCTCTTACAAGGAGACTGTAAGGAATGTTGGCCTTCAAGTGATGTGGGTGAAAAGAATTAAATTAAAGGTATGCAAAACGATCCGTTGGTTTATGATAAAGCTTAGTTTGAATCCTGCTGTTGCTGATGAAAACTGTGAGATCAAGGAATGGTAAAGCAGCGGGATCAGTAGTATATGTAAATTGTAATTGAGGGTGTTGGCGGTTAATCCACTGACAAAAATCTGTAACTGAAGAATGATCTTTAAAGATGAAAAACAAATCATCGATGTACCTCTTGTAACATAAGATGTCTGAGCGGTAGGGGTTAACTAAGGTATCTAGGATGAAAGTTTTATCAAAGTCGCACATGAAAATGTTTGCAACGGAAGGTGCAAAATTTGAGCCCATGGAGACTCCTTGAATCTGTTAATAATAAGAATTTTCGAACCTAAAGAAATTGTGCTCGAAATATATGTCTAATAAATCTAAAAGAAAATCGGTCGATGGAAAACCATTGCGACGAGACTAAATGATGTGCAATGAGCGACCGGGCTTCAGAAAGCGGTATATTCGTGTATAATGAGGTGACATCCATTGTAAGAAGTACTGCATCAGGCGGGACTGCAAGGTTCTCTACTAACTGTATAAAATGTGTGGAATCTTTAACATAAGCGGGCGTTGCTGTTGAAAAAGGATGAATGTGGTGATTGATAAATTTGGCAATGGGTTCTAGTAAAGAATTGTTGGCACTAATTATTGGTCTTATGGGAGAGGGAGAGCATTCTTTTGTGTACTTACATTGCATACTTCAGTGTGCCTGCTGTACATATATTGATATTGATAGACCTCTCAGGCAGTATTTCAGCCAACAATCAGTAGAGTTTCTATTAACATAGTTTTGATATATTAAACTCATTGTTATTATCATGATTTCTTCGGGAGTGTTTTTTCTCTGTAATCCTTCCTACACCCCAGCCGCCTCTCTGCGCTGTACATATTCACGGCATGACGGACAAGGGCTTCGCCTTTTCTGATGCCGACAGAGACAGAATTTTGAATAATGCCACTTTGATACATCATGACACCCAGACCAATGATGAAAATTTCAACAAGCTTGAGTACCTTGAAAAGAAACGAATCAGGATTGATTTGCATTCATCGTTCCTCTTGGAGTATTACAAATCCTCCATTATACCCAGAGGTTTAAGGATGCCTAAGGGTCCCACATTATTTTCAAATAAAAAAGAGTTTTTGGACAAATGGACTGCCATCCTGGATCGTTGTTCCTTCGACCTAATTTTATTAATCATAGACCAGTGTCATCAAGAAACAGAAATCATTGGCAAGGACATCAAGAATGTGAAAGATCTTCTGTCCGCCTCCTCATCTAGCAACTCACCAGCAGGCTTTTCAGACCTAGATACTAGATTAAAAGCGTTCAAAGACGAGTTGTTGGCATTTAAGAATAAAAAATTAAATAGGGATAGAAGTGACTATCATAATGAACACGTTTACAGATGGCAGTTTACCAAGAAACATATGCAAAAACAAGTATCATGGAGACGATCGATCGAAATGACAGATTACGAGACCACGGACTCGGATCTGGCAGAATCATCAGCAGATGAAAAGACCCGGGACCCATACAATTTCCGGTCCAATCGTTACAAGGGTGGGGCTTCTACATCTTCTTCTACAAGGCAGCATAACAGGACTGATTTTTTAGACAAAAGACCACAGAAACGCACCAGGAAAAAATGACCGCGGATCAGGAACCAGTTACTCCTTCGCTAGTGTTCAATTTTTCCAACCGGGTTTTATCGGTAAGAGAAACCCAACTGCTAAATCTAGGGTTAGGGTTCGTTCCCACGCCGAGATATTCCCCCTTCAAGACCAAAATAGATGTGTTTAAATTTATTAGATTACTTAAACTGAAAACCTTCTTCAGAGAAGGTTCTACACAACAGAGATTATTTACACCACGTTCAACTTTCACTCCGAACGTGGACAATCCTTCGATAGAAGTCTTTAAGAGGCTTGTATCTCGTGACATCACCAAATTAGAAACTCTTTCTAAAAAAATCTTATAATTTAAATCGAGAGGACATGGCCCTTCTTAAAAACTTGGGAGAAGACCCGGAGATAGTCATAAAATCAGCTGACAAGGGTGGAGGTGTAGTGGTACTTAATAAAACAGATTATTTTAAAGCTGCCAGGCAACAATTATCAGATACCAACTGCTATACTAGATTAGATCATAATCCTACAACACATGTGTCTAACATTGTCTCAGTAGTCCTGCAAGGGGGACTCTCTATGGATTATATTACAGAGGGCACGTATCGTTTCCTTTACAATAAATTTCCCAGAGTACCGATATTTTATTTGTTACCTAAAGTGCATAAATTTACTACTAATTTGGACATCTTTCCATGTAGACCAATAATTAGTGCCAACAATTCTTTACTAGAACCCATTGCCAAATTTATCAATCACCACATTCATCCTTTTTCGACAGCCACGCCCGCTTATGTTAAAGATTCCACACATTTTATACAGTTAGTAGAGAACCTTGCAGTCCCGCCTGATGCAGTACTTCTTACAATGGATGTCACCTCATTATACATGAATATACCGCTTTCTGAAGCCCGGTCGCTCATTGCACATCATTTAGAGTCTCGTCGCAATGGTTTTCCACCGACCGATTTTCTTTTAGATTTATTAGACATATGTTTCGAGCACAATTTCTTTAGGTTCGAAAATTCTTATTATTTACAGATTCAAGGAGTCTCCATGGGCTCAAATTTTGCACCTTCCGTTGCAAACATTTTCATGTGCAACTTTGATAAAACTTTCAGATACCTTAGTTAACCCCTACCGCTCAGACATCTTATGTTACAAGAGGTACATCAATGATTTGTTTTTCATCTTTAAAGATCATTCTTCAGTTACAGATTTTTGTCAGTGGATTAACCGCCAACACCCTCAATTACAATTTACATATACTACTAATCCCGCTGCTTTACCATTCCTTGATCTCACAGTTTTCATCAGCAACAGCAGGATTCAAACTAAGCTTTATCATAAACCAACGGATCGTTTTGCATACCTTCAATTTAATTCTTTTCACCCACATCACTTGAAGGCCAACATTCCTTACAGTCTCCTTGTAAGAGCGAAACAAAACTCGTCCCATCCACAAGATTTTGATACGGCAGCCGATAATATTTCCTTTACATTGAAAAACAGGGGATACCCCACCAGCATCGTTACATCAGCGCAGAATAGGGTGAACGCACGTCCTAGGAATACCTTGCTCAGGGACAACATTAGAACACCTCAGGATAACTCTAGATTATTCTGGTCCCTTGACTACACCCCTCTGGCTAATAAGATTAAAAACATTATACTGAGACACTGGCACATTCTTGACACTATACCAGGCTGCCAACAGCGTCCAACCATCGGGTTCCTTAAAACTAACACCATTGCTAACTACATCTCTCGGGCGGACATCAATCCCCGGTCAGTTATTTCTAGAACCCCTAAAGGACACTTTGCGTGTGGACACTGTAAGTTTTCTACTTACATGTGGCGTACCAATCATGTACGGTTACCCTCGAGTAACTTCTCTTTGGATCTAACCACATTTTCTAATTGCAACACAAGCGAGTCCGTATATATGATCATGTTTTCATGCCAACTGGCATACATCAGGCAATCCAGATGACCTATTAGGGTGCGTTTAGGTGAACACATCTCCCGTATTAAAAACTGTATCCTGAACGCACCCATGGTCAATCACTTCGCAGAAAAGAAACACACTCACAAAGATCTGAAGATGGTGGTGCTCGAAACTTACTCACCCAACAAGCAGCAGGTGATTGACGTTGAGCGCTTTTTATTACAGAGAGAGGCATTTTATATCCATCACTTTAAAATGTTGTCTCCCCATGGTTTGAACACGGATTGGGACCTATCCGCATTTCTGTGAACCCTCATTATAGTGATGGTTGATCTGCAGTTCATGCCCCTTTTCCTTTAACAAGCGGATTCTGAGGTACTCAGTTGTTCATTGTCAGATGTTTTCCGCCAAGGGTATTTTAACCAGACCTCCCCTAGCTTTAGGTTAACGCAAGAACACAATAGGAATTCACCATGGAGGTTTCTGCGCGCGATATTCAGCATTAATAGGTATGTCCTTGTCCATTTCTCTATGTTGTACTGTTATGATTACATGATGCAATTTGAACTTGATTAAGATATTTATGGCATTGAGTAGTGATGTTGCGAACATTAGCTTGTGTGTTCTTTTTATTACTGTATGCTTTAGACTCTTGAAGAAGTCTTTCGAAATGTCTGCTTACCGGAGGGACATCGGAATTTTTTGAACACCGCCCTCTCCTACTCCTGCGTTGGGTCTTCTTGACACCGTCTCCAATTGATTTACGTTGCAGCCCACTTGCAGCAGTTACTACCTTTTGAGGACCTGGCACTTTATTCGTTGCATTACATCATTGCTACGGACTGTTTGACTTTATTTGCAAGTGCTGGCCGCACGAATATAGACTTCTTGCTTGGGGAATATTTTTTGTCCCACACAGGACCTTATGGGAGAGGGAGAGCATTCTTTTGTGTACTTACATTGCATACTTCAGTGTGCCTGCTGTACATATATTGATATTGATAGACCTCTCAGGCAGTATTTCAGCCAACAATCAGTAGAGTTTCTATTAACATAGTTTTGGTATATTAAACTAATTGTTATTATTGTGATTTCTTCGGGAGTGTGTTTTCTCTGTAATCCTTCCTATACCCCAGCCGCCTCTCTGTGCTGTACTTTGATGATGTGCTGGTATCTGGGAATGATAAGGGGGATCTTGCTGCTAAGCTGCGTAAGGTGCTCTAATGTTTTCATAATGCGGGGCTCAGGGTTAAGAAGGAAAAGTGCTGCCTGTTTTCTACAGAGGTAGATTTCTTGGGGTTTAAGGTCACCCCTGAAGGTGTGTGGCCCTCAGACGCTAAAGTGAAAGCAGTGTGGGACATGCCCCGTCCCAACTCTAAGAGTGAGTTGCAAGCGTTCCTTGGGCTCTTGGATTTTTACCATTCTTTCCTCCCTCAAAAGGCTACTGTAGCCACCATGCTCCATCACTTGTTAAAAAAGGATGTCATCTGGCATTGGGGGTCCCTGCAGGACAAGGCCTTCCATGAGGTAAAGAGGCTCCTCACTTCCAATGCCATCCTTACACATTTCGACCCTGGCACACCAGTCATTCTGGTCTGTGATGCCTCCCCTGAAGGGGTGGGGGCAGTGTTATGTCACCATGTGGGGGTGGAAAAGAGGTGCCAATCGCATTCTACTCTAGGTCCCTAACGGACACAGAAAAAAGGTACGCACAGATTGACAGAGAAGCCCTGGCGATTATCGCAGGCACCAAGAAGTTTCATGACTTCATTTACAGACGGCCTTTCACAATCATTACCAATCACAAGCCGCTCCTGGGTATCTTTGTGCTCAACAAACCAACCCCCCAGATTTTGTCCCCGAGAATGCTTCATTGGGCAATCTTCTTGGGGAAGATTAGAATGGACCGCCAGGTCCTAATGTTAGAAGTTTTGGATTCACCACCAGTGTCTGCAGATGACATTGCGGTAGACACCAAGAAGGATCCCCTACTTTTGAAGGATATGTCATATGTTCAGAAAGGGTGGCCAGCACTGCCGGTCTCTGAGGAATTCCAAGTTTATTACTCAAAATGGAACAACATGTCAGTTGAGTGGGGATGCTTGGTATGGGGGGACAGGGTGGTTGTCCCAATGGTGTTGCAGAACAAAGTTTTGTGCATACTTCATGTGAGTCACCCTGGCATTGTCCGCTCTAAGACGCTTGCCAGGAGTTATTTTTGATGGCCAAGGCTCGACCTTGATATCAAAGCTTGGGTAGGACACTGTCAAGAGTGCCAATCCTCCAGGCTGGAGGAGCACCATCAGCCCACCAGGGAATGGGACACTGCGTGTGGTCCCTGGTCGTGAGTCCATATCAATTTTGCTAGCCCCTTTCGGGGAGCTACATTTCTGCTCACTAAGTGGTTGGAGGTTCTACCTGTTCCAAGCATGTCTTCTTCCACCACTATCCATAAGCTAAGGAGGGTCTTTTGTACTTTTAGTTTGCCAGACATAGTGGTGTCCGACAACACCTCGACTTTCATGTCAGTGGAATTTCAAGGTTTTCTTAAACGAAATGAGGTTTGGCACATTACCGCTGCCCCATTTCACCTTGCCACAAATGGGCAAGTAGAGAGGCAGGTCAGATCTGTCAAGGACGCCCTAAGACGTATGGGTTCAGGTGACCTTGATTTGCAATTATGCCAATATTTGCTGGCGCACATGGTTACGCCCTTGGCCTCGGGGTTTTCCCCCTGCTGACCTCTTAATGAAGAGGCGGCTGTCCACGGCCTTAGACCATTTGGATCCTCATTGCAGGGAGGATAGGGGTCTAAACATAGATATTCACACCACCAAGTACTCATGGACAATGGGTTAATTTGGAGGAGACATGCAGATCAGATGCGTCCCCGTGTGGTGGGATAAAACATCCCTTTGGACTCAGATGAAATTGAGTCACCTCGAGGTGATCTTTCCCTGGGGGAGTTGGACCTCCCCGATTTCAATCCAGATCCGGATCTATTCAGCCAGCCCCCATCTCATGTTCCTCATACCTCTGAGCCAATCACTAGCACTCAGCACGCTCCTGGTAGCCCTCCAGAGTCAAACACCGCCAAGTCTGCAGTAGAGAATGTCCCTCGCTCTATGGGTACAGTTTCGGCATAGTTATGCGGTCACGCCATAGTGCAACACTCAACTGACTTCTTTTTTTAAAAAAAATATTGTACCATAATCACCCAGTGTATTTACAATATCATGGAGTCTGCGGGATATCACATTTATTTTTACCATTTCCAAAAACTTATTTGATCAGGTATCAGACTGTTCCCCCTTTCTCCCTTCACAAATGGTTGCCAAATTCTCCAAAATCTATTTTCTTTAATTTTACCCTTATATTTATTTATCTCCCATATTAATTTATCATTCAATGCAAGATCCCACATCTCTTTATACCATTCATCAATTTTTAAAATTACATCTGTTTTCCAGTTTCTTGCAATACACTGTCTCCCAGTAGTCAACATTATAGATATTAATTCTTTTTTATCCTCATTTAAATTCAAATTTTCCACATCCATTATCAACACTGTACTTGTCTCCAGCTTAAATCCAAACCCCATCAACTGACTTCTTGTTGAATGCTAGGGTGCCCCTCTCGCCAAGAACTCCTTTGGAGTCACCAGAAACCCTGGCAGGTCTGAGTCCTGAGTTTACACCTCGACTATTATCCCCAATTCCTGCTACTATTGAATCCCGCACAATCCCTGCTTCGTATAAGCCTTCCAAAACTCCTAGCTTGCCTAGGTCAACCAGTGAGTCCACCAGCACTTCCTTAGACCCTGGTTCTCCCGTACCCCTTGCCCTAGATCCCACCGATGCTGGGCATCCTAAATGGACCTGTGGCCCACCCCAAAGGTATGGAGAGTGGGTTCCCCACTAGGGGGGAAGGAATGTTGTCTCCAAACGTTTGGGGAACTGACTTAGGCTTCTGGGAATTGAAGCCAAAAAACAAAGGTTGGGAAAAATTGAAGTAGAATGTTAGTCTGCTTCAGCAATAAACAAAAACAAAAGTATTGTGGGAATGCAAAGTCTAACACATTTATTTCTATGTGAGCTTTTGTGGATGGACGACAGTCCATTATGCTAGACACAACACACATCTCCATCCATTTCCAGCTGGTACCAGGCCCCTCTGGCTCAGTGCAAAAATGTCTGAATGTGTGTTGTATACACAATATTTATTTAGGAGGCAGGTCAGGAAACCCAAAGGCTTTGTTTCACCCTGCAAGATAAGCTTGCTATAACAGAGTAAGAAGAAAACAGATAGGAAGTACTGACAAGAAAGACAATATAGTCTGTGACATCTTTACTCCACATTTTTCCTTAACTCACCAGAGTTCTATAAAGAAGAGAAATTGAAACTGGTTTAATGGAATTACCTATGGCAGTGGTGGAGAACCTATGGCATATGTGCCACAGGTGGCACTCAGAGCCCTTTAGTGTATTGGACCAAAGACACCAGGACAGCCGAAGAGCTGGCTTAACACAACTTTATTACATGCTGGTCAGAGGGAACATGTGGTAATGGCGGACGAGCAGCTCAATATATACAGTGGCTATACATTTGAATGTGGCTCCGTGACAGTCTATTGGTTACTGTCCGCGTGACGTCATTGTAGGTCACGCCCTTCTTGTCCAGGTGAAGGTAGTGGCGGGAATCTTCCCGCGCTGTTGTTCTTAGGTGAGTTTGGACCAATGAGCTTGGACGCTCGCTATTGCCATCTGGTGGTCACTAGCTCGCGTCCTATTAGGGTTACAGTGATGCAGCTGAGGGTTATCATGTTACAAGTAGAAGGATACATTGGTTACACATGAATAGGTACATTGTATAAAGGTACAGTGTTTGAGAACACAACAAGCCCTCTCTGTGGTCACCCGTGCAGTCACCCCAGCACAGAGTGTACCCTTACTTCTCTGCCCAGCAGCCCAATGGGAGCGCTTCCACCCTCCCCAGCACAGTTCACCCCACCTCTCTGCTCAGTAGCCCAATGGAAGCGTTTCCTTCCTCCCCCATTGCTAGTTGGCACTTTGCGATAAATAAGTGGGTTTTGGGATGCAGATTGGGCACTTGGTCTCTAAAAGGTTCACCATCACTGGCCTATGGGCCGGTGCTTCAAGCCAAAGGCACAATTCTGCAATAGTATTAACGTGCCTATACTCTTGTACAAACCCTTAACTTCTTGATCACTTTCAGGAAACAATGAAGAAATTGGCTTCAGTCCTGGTCATTGAACATTCGTATGCATTATTAGGCAATGTTCTAACTAATGAGCAGGCTTTTGAACAGCGCTGCTCCATTGGCGATCTTACAATGATGCCAATCCAGTCTTTACTATAAATGCTTTCTCTTGATGTTTCTGCTTTTCCCTCCTCAGACATACATCTTCTCATGCTTGCAAACACTGTCTCTGTTCCCCCATTTATCCACCATATAAAGATTTGTAGGACTGTAGTTTTTCTCTTAGTTTCTTTCCCATCTTCAGTTTACAAGACAACGTGCCTCAAGTGTGCCATTATATTCTTACTGGATGACCTCTGAGTATTATATCTCATTGTAAAATCTTTGCAGCAACTTGAGGTCACAATGATCCTTCCAAATTACTGGATGGTGCCTTAGTGTTGAGATGTATCTAGGTGTCCAGGATAGAATTTTGCAAAGCTTCTTCTGAAAGGGTGTTTATTTAAGACAGAAATAATAATACAAAATGGCAAAGATTTTATCATTAAGCAACAACAAAAAGTCAGGACTCCATCACATATCAGAATGTGGGAAGTATCACAGACTAGCAAAAGGGCTCTTGGATTTCTCTTCCTCACAGTCAAAACATAGTTCAACTTATTTTGAGCCATTTGCAGACCAAAATAGATCCCGAGGAAGAACAGACTGGAGTCTGAGTTCTGCGTACAACTCTCTGGAGTCTCAGCCCTCCTGTTCTGGTATAACAGCTGCTGCAGCAATTGTGGCATGAGAAAAAGAAATTTTTATTTTATATCTTTTATTTTATATTCATATTTATATAGCCGCCCAACTCACGAAAACTCTGGTGGGCATACAATCTTAAAAACCCTTTAAAAAGAACAACCCAATTAAAACAAATTACCCCGCTAAAACCCCCACACATATTAAAAAGAGGAAAATTACTTTGATATTAAACCAACCAGCAGGTGGGGGTCACGACATCTTCAGGACCCCACACCTACCCCACCAGCCATGTTTTCAGATCTTTCCTGAAGGGCAGCAATTCCATCTGCAGCCTTAGTTCCACTGGCAGGAGGTTCCATAGGGCTGGAACGGACACATTGTCTCTCTCTCATCCCATCTCCCATCTCTTATGGTCAAACGAGACATTAAAGTGTGTTTTGCTTGTGGCTATCAATGAGGTCTCCCCATAAATGTGTGCCTCAGCAATGAGATAAAACAATGGCCAATCACATAAGAAAAATGGAATGCAAGATTCTGAGCTATGGAACAGCATCTATTCAAATAAGCAGATATCTTTGGACCTGTCTACACTGGCCCTCCCAGGCCAGTGTAATGTTTTCAAAAAAGCCAAATGAAGATGGTGAAGGAGCCAAATTCCATTTGGCACAATCCTCACATCCCAACGGTATTTTTCACATCCACTGACCCAATTACTGATGTCCTGCAGAAGCTGGCAGCTGGTTTAGGATATCAGAAAAGTTCGGTTTCACTTACCAGTGATAACTTTCGTTCTTCGAGTATATAGTTTGTGAATACACACTATTGGGTTATGCGCCTGCGCAGAACACTGATCGGAGGCTTAAAAGCTTATTGGTCAAAAGTTTTGGCGGTAAGACCGCCCACCATACCGCCACCCTGAGGTGCTAGTCCGCCATTTTACCTCAGTTCCATACTTAAGCATAAGCACAGGATAAAATAACTGATCTCATCCATGCAGCTCAAGAGGGGAGGCAGGGTGGGTAGTGTGTATTCACAAACTATATACTCGAAGAACGAAAGTTATCACTGGTAAGTGAAACCAAACTTTCTCCTTCGTATAGTTTGTGAATCCCCACTATTGGGAGATTAGCAAGCTCACACTTACTTGGTCGGTGGGCAGTTGGATGAGATGATCCCACAATGAGTATGATGGTCAGGTAGGATGGACCGTCAAGGGCAAGGTGCCCGGAGCCCTCTGGCAAGGACGACACGACCAAGTCTGGCGTCCACAGTGGCTCTGGTGTCCACTCTGTAATGTTGGACAAATGTAGAAGGTCTGGACCAGGTGGCAGCCTTACAGATGTCCTCAAGTGGAGTGCCCTCCAAAAAGGCAGTGGATGTGGCAACCGCTCTCGTAGAATGCGCCCTGATATGCGGCGGAGGTGGCAACGAGGCAGACTCGTAGGCCAGGTAGATGGTAGATGTAATCCATTTGGAGAACCTCTGGGCAGAGATGGGTTCACCTTTGGACTTTCCTCCATATGCAACAAATAGATGCTGTGACTTCCTGAACTCCCTTGTCCTGCTGGTGTAAAACAATAAAACTCGTTTCACATCCAGCGTGTGCCAAGTCTTTTCTTGGGCATTGGTGGGGTTCTGGAAGAAGGTTGGCAATGAGATAGTCTGCACCATATGAAACTGGGAGACTACCTTAGGAAGGAAGATGATGTCCATGTGGAGCACCACGCGGTCATTGAAAAACTGAAGAAACGGTGAGTCTGCCCGCAGAGCAACCAGTTCACCAGCTCATCGGGCAGACGTGATAGCCACCAGAAATGCAGTCTTCCACGTGAGGAGACGAACATCCGCGGTAGCCATAAGCTCGAAAGGAGACCTGGTGAGCGTGTTCAGAATGGAAGACAAAGACCATTGTGCTGTTGGAGTCTTGACTGGTGGAAAAGCGTTTTGCAATCCCTTGAGGAAACGCTTTACCGTCTGGTCGTGAAAGGCACCAGACGCAGGCGAACCAGCTGGAGAGTGAGCCACCACCGCTGCCAGATGGACCCGAATGGAGGTAATGCTAAGGCCAGACTCCGCCAAATGTAGGAGGTAGGCCATGATGTCCTGCAGTCCCACCTGTGGAGGGTACTTCTGCTAGGATTCCAGGAAGGCACAAAAACGCCTGTATTTGGAGGCATAGGACTTCCTTGTGGAAGGACGCCGTGCTAACTCCAAGATCCTGGGCAGTCTGGGGTTATCCTCCAGGCGGTGAGGTGGAGGCTGGGCAGGTCCGAATGGTGGAGCTGGCCGTGCTCTATTTGGAGAAGAGTCGGCGAGTCCGGCAGCGTGCGATACTGTGACGACATGTGCAACAGTAGAGGAAACCACGGCTGACGAGGCCACGCTGGAGCAATGAGGATCGCGTTGATCCGGTGCTGGTACATCCTGGTGAGGACCTTCTGAACCAGAGGAAATGGGGGAAAGGCATAGAGGTAGTCCTGATCACACCGTTTCATGAAGGCATCGCCCTCGGAGTTCAGTCCGATGCCTGCCCTGGAACAGTACCTGTGGCATTTCCTGTTGGACTCCGACGCAAAGAGGTCGATGCTTGGAGTCCCCCAAGCCCTGCAAAGGGACTGAAACACCTCGTCATCCAGCTCCCACTCATGGGTCGTTGAGGTGAGGCGGCTGAGGTGGTCGGCCAGGACATTCAGCTTGCTCTGAATGTGTACTCCAATTGGAAAGATGTGTCTTTCCAGGCACCACTCCCAAAGTTGCACCGCAAGATAAAGCAGGATGGTGGACCTCGTCCCTCCTTGCTTGTTCAGGTATGCCACCGCCGTGGTGTTGTCCGAGGCCACTTGAACCACATTGCCGGTGAGCAGAGCCTCGAAGGAACGTAAGGCCTTCCAAATGGCCAGCAGCTCCAAATAGTTGATATGGTGCACCATCTCGTGAGGCGACCAAATGTTGTTGACCGTCAGGGTCCCGCAAGCAGCCCCCCAGCCGAGATTGTTTGCATCAGTCAAAACCTGCAACGAAGGTTGTGGGGGGTAAAAGTTCTTCCCTGTGGCCACATTGAGAGGTGTCATCCACCACGCCAGCTGGTCCACCAGTTCTGGAGACGGAATCAACTGCTTGGACTGCCTCTCCGTGAGCGGGTCGAACTCGTGGAGGAGCCATGACTGCAGGGACTGGAACTTTAACTTGGCATGAGGAATCACTGCCGTCGTTGAGGCCATCAGGCCTAGTAGTCTCTGTGCCTTTTTCACCCTGATAAATGGCTTGTTCCTGAATTCGCTTACCCCTTGTGCAATGTCCAGTAAGCATTTCTGGGGGGGTGAAAGCCCTGGTAGCTAGCGAGTCAAGTACCACTCCAATGTACTCAATGCACTGAGAAGGATTCAACTTCGACTTTGCAAAGTTGATTCTGAGGCCAAGACTCTCCATGAGGTGAACCGTGAACTCCGTGTCCCGAATGGACGATGAGCTGGTGGGAGAGACAATCAACCAGTCGTCGATGTACGGGAAGACCCTGATCCCCTTCTGACGGAGGAAGGCAGCCACCGGAACCATGCACTTGGTGAAGACTCTCGGCGCTATAGCCAGACCGAATGGTTGGCACCGGTACTGGTACACAGAGTTTCCCATTCTGAACTGGAGGAACCGTCTGTGTTCCTCGAGGATGCCGACGTGGAAGTAAGCGTCCTTGAGGTCTATCACTGTGAACAAGTTCCCCTTGTTGATGAGAGGGAGGAAGGTCTGGAGGGTCACCATCCGGAACTTCCTGGTAAGGATGCACTTGTTTAGGCGGCGCAGGTCCAGAATTGGCCAAAGTCCTCCATCTTTCTTCTCAACCATGAAGTACCTCGAGTAGAAACTGTTGTCCCAATCAGTTGGTGTTACCCGCTCGATAGCTCCCTTGGACAGAAGAGTTGATATTTCTTTTTCCAATTGGGGGGACGAGGTGGTGAAACTGTGTTTTCCTACCCGAGGCATCCGTACGAACTCGATGGCGTAACCAGCAGACAAGATCTTCAAGACCCACCGGTCGTTCGTGACGCCGGACCACACCTGGAGGAAGTTCCGGAGGGAGAGGTACGGGAGGTGGAGCGAGAGAGCCTTGGCCTTTGTGACTTCAAACCTGGGACTTGGATTTTGCATCGGTCCGCTTGCCCTGTCCGTATGGTTGGTAACGACGCTTGTGTTGGTGCCTCTGTTTGGAGAAATTGGCCCTGGACTGGTCGGTGGAGCCACCCTGTTGCTGGGGGTTCCCCCGATACTGTTGGGTAAAGGGCTGGAACCGTGGCTTGGTAGGCTGAGCCGGCGTGGTGAGCCCCAGGAACTTAGCCATCAAATTTGTCTGTCGCAGTTCGTTAAGCATCTTTTCGGTGTCTTGTCCGAACAGGCCTTGTCCATCGAATGGAAATTCTTCGATGAGCTTCTTCATGGCATCATCGAGAGAGGTGCCCCTGAGCCAAGCATGGCAATGGAGCAAGATGGCAGAGGACATGTCCTTGGCCGCATAATTATTAATGTGCCTGGCAGTCCGCATCTGTTGCTCTGCCAGAAAGTCTCCTTCCGCAGCCAGAGAGTCGAATCCTTTCTGGATGTCGGCAGGCAGTTTTGCAGCAAGGGTCTTCACTTGCTCCCAGAGATGGGACTGATAGAGGCCCATGGCTGCTGAGTAGTTCAGAGCCCTCAGGAAGAGAGAACCGGTGGCGTAAACCTTACGGCCCACCGCGTCCAGCTTCTTCCCTTCCGGAATCGAAGATACTGGAAAACCACTGACGGCCGTTTTATGCTGGAAGGCCTTAACCACCAAAGAGTTCGGCAAAGGGTGTGCCTGAAGAAACTCGACATTCTCGTCCAAGACTCTATACATTCCGTCAAGCCTGGACGAAATGGAGTGAGACGACACCGGCTTCTTCCATGTTGCCTTTGCTGACGTCAACATGGAAGGAAGCATGGTGATGTGGACCGGACGAATCGGCTTTTTGTCCAGCTTGGCGGTCATTTAGAACATAAGAACATAAGAACTGCCTTGCTGGAACAGGCCACACCCCATCCAGTCCAGCATTCTGTCTCACACAGTGGCTCACCATTTCCTTCAGGGTATTCCCAAGGAGATGCCTTCACCTGCTTAGGATTCCCTGGAAATGGCATTGAGAGATATCCTGCCTATCTCTCCAACCCCGAGGTTGTCCTTAAGTATCCATAATTATAGCCATTGATACCCTTGTCCTCCATGAACTTGTCTAATCCTTTCTTAAAGCTGTCAAGACTGACAGCTGTCACCACTTCTTCTGGCAGGGAGCTCCATAGACCAGTAATCCTCTGGGTGAAAAAGTATTCTCTTATTTGTTTGAGAACTAGTACCCAAAAGTTTCATGGAATGTCCCCTAGTTCTAGTATTATGTGATAGGGAAAACAGTTTTTCCTTATCTATTTTGTCCACACCGTGCAAGATTTTATAAACTTCAATCAGGTCACCGTTCAAGAGTGAAAAGGCCCAACCGTTGCAATCTCAGATGGTAAGGAAGGTGTTCCAGTCCCCGAATCATTTTGGTTGCCCTCCTCTGCACTTTTTCCAACTCTATAATATCCTTCTGGAGGTATGGCGACCAGAACTGTACACAGTATTCCAGATGGGGCCTCACCATAGATTTATAAAGAGGCAAAATGACACTTGCTGACTTATTTTCTATACCCTTCCTAATGATCCCTAGCATTGAGTTTGCTTTTTTCACTGCTGAGGCACACTGGGTTGACACCTTCATTGAGCTGTTCACCAGGACACCAAGATCCCTTTCCTGGTTTGTCGCAGAGTGTTCAGAACCCATCAGTTTATAAATGTAATTGGGGGTTTTTGCCCCAACATGCATCACTCTGCACTTACTAATGTTGAAACTCATTTGCCACTGTTTTGCCCACTCCCCCAGTGTCGAGAGATCCCTCTGGAGCTCCTCACAATCTCTCACAGTTTTCACTACCCTGTATAATTTAGTGTCATCAGCAAATTTTGATACCTTGCTTTTTACTCCTACCTCTAGATCATTTATGAAGAGGTTGAAAAGCAGGGGTCCCAGTACTGAACCTTGGGGGACCCCACTCTTTACTTCCCTCCACTTGGAGAAGTGTCCATTTAGTGCTACCCTCTGTTTCCTGTCCCTTAGCCAGTTGCTGATCCAGGACAAGACCTGTCCCTTTATTCCATGACTGGTAAGTTTATTCAAGAGCCTTTGGTGTGGGACCTTGTCAAAAGCCTTCTGAAAGTCCAGATAAACAATGTCAACTGGATCCCCCTTATCCACATGCTTGTTGACACTCTCAAAAAATTCCAACAGATTAGTGAGGCATGATTTGCCCTTGTAAAAGCCATGTTGGCTCTCCTTTAGCAGCGCCTTCTCTTCTATGTGCCTGTTAATTCTATCTTTTAGGATGGTTTCCATCACTTTACTTGGGACACATGTCAAACTGACAGGTTGGTAATTTCCTGGATCACTCCTGGATCCTTTTTTGAAAATTGGTGTTACATTCGCTACCTTCCAGTCATCAGGCACAAAGCCTGATTTGAGGGAAAGATTATATATTTTGGCTAGGAGATCAGCAATTTCATCTTTAAGTTCCCTGAGAACTCGTGGATGGATGCCATCTGGTCCTGGTGATTTGTTAGTGTTTAGTTTAACAAGACATGCAAGGACCTCCTCCCTGGTTATTTCTATCTGGCTTAATTCTTCGGTTTCCCTCCCTACAAAGATAGGCTCTGTTTTGGGCATGTGGTCTCTGTCTTCTTCAGTGAATACTGAAGCAAAGAATTCATTGAGTCTCTCTGCAATCTCTGTTTCCTCGCCCTCCAGCGGCGGTTGGTCCACCTTCAGATTCAGAGCGGTACCCAAATGGGTGAGCATCACCATGAGGGAGCGTTGATCCTCACCATGTGGTGGGTCAACCGCGCAGATCGCCTGGTCCGGCGTCTTGTCGGCATCGACGTCTCCCTCGTCCTCCTTCGAAGATGTGCTGGAATCATCAGAGGATGAGGGAGGAATCCTGGAGTCCACGTCGGGACCACGCCAGTACGGCCTGGGCAGGTCGACGGGCTGGGATCTCACCACATCAACGTCTGGACCACACCAAGACGATATGGGTGGGCTGCAGAGTGAACGCTTGACCCTTGAGAGGGTGGCGGAGCAGCAGCAGGGCCAGCATCCCTGGGGCTTGCGTTGTTCGGTACCGGAGCTGCAGAGGCCACAGGGATGGTGGCCTTAAACTGTTGGGTGAACAACTTCACCATGGCCTCAAAAATGCCCTTGAAAAAGTCCAACTGGGTCACATCCACCGCAGACAGCTGGGACGGGACGGTGGCAGGCGAAACGGTGGCCAGTATGATTTGAGACGAAACGGTGGCCGGAATCGTGGTTGGCGGTTTGTCTATCGTTGGAGTCCTAGGCCTCGGAGAGACAGATGCCTGCCTCGTGGGGGGACGGCCCCTCTCTCAAGGCGGAGAAGTGACCACCTGCAGTGGGCAAGCTGGAGCCCCAGCTCTGCGTCCTTTAGCAGGCGATCCTGAAGAAGACCGTCCGCCCCATACTGAGGACCCGGGTGAAGGACATGTCGCGACCGAAAAGGGAGGTGAGGGCCCCGAAGAAACAGGAGGGCGAGGCGTAGGTGGGAGTGAGTGTCTTTCCTCCGACCTATGCTTCTTTTTCTTTTCCCCATTTTTATCCTTCTTTTTCTTCTTCCTGATAGAGAGGGTGGAAGAAGAAGATGGTAGAGGCAGAGGCAGAATAGGCTGAGAGGCACCAGCAGACGTGGATGCAGCCGTGGCGGGATCCAAGGCGAGCTCCATAAGGTGCGCCTTTAACCGGTTGCTCCAGTTCTGAACTGCAAGCTGAGTAAAGTTCTTGCAGTGCACACAGGATTGGCTCTGGTGCGATTCTCTCAGGCAGAAAAGACAGAGGCTATGCCCGTCGGAGGCAGGAAACCTCTTCAAGCAAGAAGAACACTGCTTGAAAGCTGCAGCCATGAAATTTTTTTCCCAACGGAAGGTTCGAGAAGGCGAACACCCCGAAGGGCAGGCCAGCCGCCACCCCCTTGAGGGGGGAAACGGTGACTGGAGTGAAGTTGGTAACTGAGTCCACAAGAAAGAAGAAACAGCACCGGGGTGGCAATCCTGCCCGGAGGACAAGATTGCCGGAAAAAATTGTAAAGCCCGTCGAAGACTTTTCCTTAGAAAAGACGAAAAAATTGAGGAAGCTCTCAACGATCGTCTTGCTGCTGAGGCGGAAAGAAGAGAACTGAGGTAAAATGGTGGACTAGCACCTCAGGGTGGGCGGTACGGTGGGCAGTCTTACCGCCAAAACCTTTGACCTATATGCTTTTAAGCCTCCGAACAGTATTCTGCGCAGGCGCATAACCCAATAGTGGGGATTCACAAACTATACGAAGGAGAACTGATAATTTCCCCTAATTATCTGTGGATGGTCAGGGGAAATAGGTGGGTTATCACTATTGCACCATGACTGCAACGTTCAATTTTCCTACTAACACAACTGGCCCTCACTATAGTTATAAACCTATACGAACGTCTAACATTTCAGGTTGCATGTAAAGGTTCAGATGACTATAGCCTTTCCCATTGAAAACATTTCACATCCTTAGAAACTTAGCCTTACTTTTCTATGTGAAAAATATATTTTGGATTAAGAAGTATTTGTTCCACCTGAAGCCTAAAGTTGCACAGTGGCCTGAGAACAAGGCAGTAGATGCTTTTAATCATCAGTCCTGGGGTTCACAGAAAGAGCCTCCATAAAGACTGTGATATTTTTGAAACATAATCAGACATACCCTCGTAACGGCAACCTTGTGTTGCTGGCTAATCCTTCTCACGCTAGGTCAGGCCAAAGGAACTGCAGAATGCTCTCACCAAAAGGTGCCTTCATTTTGGCAGTTTTATGTCTGCCCTAGACAAGAAGAAGAATCAGTCCTTTGAAATCAAGATAAAAGGGCACTTTACTCAACCCTGTAGAAAAATACTGCATCACAGTTGTCAGATATGTAAGAAAAAGGGCACAAGCCAAACCATTTCCCACACCCCTGGGAAATGGGCCTGATCCACAAAAGCTCACATTCAAATATAATAGTTTTTAAGGTGCCACAATGTTTAGACAATATTTTTACTGTCATTTATGAGAAGAATTTTCCCTCTCTCGAAACCATTTCTGTTAAGAGAACACACATATTAAGGAATTTGTTCTTGCTGGGAACAAGTACAGAAATTAATTCACTTTCCAAGGTAACACATCTGTGCAACCATCATTGCCAAATGTATTCTGCATTTCTGATTATAGAGCAAGAACAGGTCGTGTTTCTGATCATTTTATCACAGCAGTTGGGAGTTATGACTGAGATGTGAAGATCAGCAGTTGATAAAGAAATTCAAAACTTGAGGAATAGAAGTAGCATGCAACACACAGAGAGAGAGACAGGCAGTCTTTTCCCTTAAGAAGAGATGCTTTAACAAGCTTGAAAGACTGGATGGTGAAGGTACAGCAGTTTCTCTGATTTCTCTTTATTTATTTATACAGTTTTACCCTCCCTTTCAAACAGATATTTTCAAAGCAGCTCACAAAATAGTCATACCTGCCAGATATAAAATGTCAAACAATACAACCGGAAGACAGAAGAAGGTAGCCATAAAAGAACAAAGCCACCAACAAAATCTAAAAGACATTGGCAAATAAAAATATTTTCACTAGGTACTGCGAGTGCCTGCAGAGCCTGGAGGAAGAACTTGGGGCTCTGAAGGGACTATCTCAAATGCAAGGCAAGAACCTAAAACAGAAGTGAGTATAGTATGGCCTCTGGGATATATGTATTTCTGTTGGCCATCTGGCAGCTCCCAACCCTCATAAGAATAGCCCATGTTCGCCAACACCAAGGAGAAGTTTAAAAGAAACCTTGTGGTTTCTGCTCTTCAAGGCTTCCAGGAGCTATGCTCCTTGCATAAATCAGATCTGGAATAGCCCTAACTCCACCTAACCCAAACCTCAACATTTCAAACCAGCAGTGGACATCTGGGCATTTCTGGTTTTGATTCCCCACCCTTCTTGATCATTTCCTAACCTAGTGCCATCAATTTGGCCCTCAGGTCAATAAAGTTGCTCCATTCTACAGTCACAGAATTCTTCAGTGGCTTACATTAACATCCATACCCGAGAAGAATTCACAGCACTCTACTTGACATAGCCCTGGCCTTCAAACACCCGCCTGCACTACCCAGGTTTTACGGGCCAGGCAGTGAAGGAGAGAAGTCAAAAAGATGTGTACAGAGGGCATGAAAGTGAGAACCTTTTTCTCTCATGACCCTTCCTATCCTGCTGCATTGTCGTGTTGATACTGGGAAAGCCTAATATTTGCCTGTGACTATTACCCCAGATGGTTGTCTCAGAGGTTGTCTACACTGGCTCTTCCAGTGTAGAAAGCCACTTGAGGTCAGCGGAAGGGGCAAAATGTTGTTTGACATAAGCCCTTTGTCAAAATAACATTTTGCTTCTCTGATGTGGCTGCAGCTGACAAAGGAAAGTTCCTAATACTGTATGTCATTTCAAGGAAAGTGTTATATTTAAGGAATGGCTTTACCAGTTGCATATCCCCAATGATCTTCTGTGGATTTGAACCCAAGTCTCCTGAGGCCTAATCTGTCTCTCTCTCCATCACATCAACTATCATCTGTCATAAATTTAGGCTGTCTCCATTTGATGAGACAACTCAGTGAGGGTTTTTTTGATCCCTAAGATTCCTTACTTCCAAGTGAAAGCAAAACAAATAGTACTGTTTTTAATTCTCCAGGTCTGCATAATTTGTGCAACCTATTTCTCCAGAAAACTAGTGTTCTTTTCCTTTAAGAAACATAGCACACATAGAGCAAGCACAAGATGTCTAGCAGTTTATTTCAAAAGATGCAGACAATTACTCCTAAAATATCTAATCCTTAAAAGTCCATATGAGAAAGTAGCAGTCATCATTATATTGCACAAATTGAGCTACATATCATCCCCCATATTCACTGGTTCAGTATCTACGGCAGGGATTATCAACCTGTGGCTCACGGCCCAGCTGTGGCCCACAGCACCATTTCATGTGGACCACCACCAGCTCCACCACACCAGGAAGTGCCATGTGGTGGAGGAAGGGCAAAATAGACATCCAGCCCCTGAAACTGTCTGAGGGAAGTGTGACCCGGCCCCTGGCTTTAAAAGGTTGAGAACTCCTGATCTACAGTTTCAGTTATCCATGGATATAAGTAAATGTTACCCTTGCTCGAAAGCTAGTCATATCCAACTCTAGGGTGAGGTGCTCATCTTCACTTATAGTCAAAGAGCCAGCATTGTCTGCATCTCCAGAAGTTTCCATGGTCATGTGGTAGGCATAAAAATACACAATAAAAAAAATCCTGAAATACATTACATATATGTATTTTCATGGAGCATTATCACTAGAAGCCATTATCTGCAATGTAAAATATAGGGTTTGCTATTATCCACAGTTTCAGTTCTGCTAGATTTGTGCCAAAATCCATTCTCCTCTTATTAGGAGTGCAACAAAATCCTTTAATTTTGGGAAATTCCTTTCAATAAATGAAACAAAATTTATGGTAGGGATGGGTAAGAATTTTGTTTACTGATGAGGATTTTCCAAAATTAAAGGCATTTTGTTGCACTCTTGAATTTTTAAATGCTTGCTCGCTTCTTTCTTCTCTTTCCTGTTTGCTCCCTTTACCTCTATGTTGTTCAGTCACACTAACTACTGCTTGTATAGTGACTGACTTCCCCTTACTACTTCCTCTTGTGCTGCTCCTTCACCCAAATCAATCTCTTCTGCAGCAAGAATGCAAGCGCGGGGCCAAAATGGCCACCGCGCTCTTTGCGGGGGGCCCCCACCCGGACTCAGACATCCGGGTGAGGTAGGGGGCATGGCCACCCCTCTTTAAAAGGGGTGGCCACGAGGCAGCCGAGCTGCCATTTTAGAATGCGACGGAGCGGAGAAGTTTTCTCCATCGTGTTTTCTTTGCTTCCCCTCTCTGCTTTTCAAACTGAGTTTACCTTTGCTGTTTGATACCGCGGTATTCAAAGCAAAGGGTTGCGAGTTGGATCCCTGGCTAGGGATCGTTCAGGAGCACCTTCTTTTCTTCTTCTTGGGAGACATGGCTCCCAAGCGCAAGGCGCTGGCTGCCAAGCCGCGGCCAAGGGGAAGGGCTATGCCTACCCCCTCTTCAACCAGGGGACCGCCGCTGGGCCGGAGGGCTCAGGCGGCACCCGCGCAACCGGGTGGTGGGGTTGCTTTGCCCACTGCCACCAATGCGGGCGAACAGGCTCCTGCCTGCCAGCCCAGCCCAGGATTTCAGTCGGGGCCGGCACAGGCCAGCCCCTCTGGGATCCCTGCCCCTGTAGGGCCTTTTCCTGGCTTGGGGCAGGGTGGCCCATTTGGGCCCGGTGTGGGTTTCCGCCCCACCATTCCTCCGGCCCCACATGGGCCGGATTATTGGACATGGCCCTATTCGGGCCCGGGATCCCCATTTGGGTTTCCCCTCCAACAATTACCCAGTGGGCCATCCGGCCTATCCGGCCCACCTTACATGGGTGGCTCGGAGACTGTTGATGCACTTCTCGCACGCATTTTGGTGCTGGAGGCATCAATGGGCATTGCCCCACCACCTTCCGATGGTGGGCTTGATAATCCTTCAATTCCGGCCCACACGTCGGCCACGACTCTCCAGCGGGCCGCCAACAGGGTCGAGCTGCTTGAGGCCATCAGGCCAGCCCAAGCTGGTGCCTCGCAGCTCCCCGCCCGACCAACACAGCAGGACTTGCCGCTAAGGACCAGTCCGGCGTGGCAGGGGTGCAGCGGCACGCAGAGCTCGATATCTGTCGCGAGCTCCGACGCCCGCTGTGGGCTGGAACCCCCAGTGGGGTCGGCCCACGGGGGTGCACCGAGTGAGTATCCTGGTCAATTGAGTACACCAGCGACACTATCCAGTCACACTGGGGGGGGTTTCAGTGGCCATGGCCACGGCAGGTTACTGTGGGAGGGCAGTTGTATCCACACTGCCCTGTTAACTCTTGGTTGCCTAATTGCCCCCCGGTTAGGGCAGGAGTGGCCGCCCCTGTGGTTGCAGGGGCTATTCAGGGCCCGCTGCGCATACCCTCGATCCAATATGTGCCGACGGCAGCTCTGCTGACGGCTGGTTATTCCTTGCCTCTGGGCGATCATCTATCCCAGGCCACGAGGGAAAAGATTTGGTGAGGGGAATATGTGGATATCTTCTCCCTCCTAAACCGTTAGCCCACCAAGGAAGAGGGGGAGGGACAGGATGACAGGGACAAGGAGTTGTCCTGTCGTCGTAAGCCACCGCGTACCTGGGCCAATTGGTTGCCGGCCTATCTCATCTATATGGCGGTATACCTGAGGGCCTGGCCTGACTTGGCCATTCCAATGGTGCAATACTTGGATAATATTTACCGGGCGGTGGTTGATTTCCCTGGCCCGTCGTGATTGGCTTATGACGAAGAGTTTAGGATGAGAGTGGCCCTCCATCCTGAGATGACGTGGGATGAGCCCTGCCAGCAATTGTGGCTCTTGTATATGACTCCCACGCGTCCAGCACCTGATGACAGGTATCATTGCAGCCATGCCGTGCAGCGGGCTGCTGTTACACAGGTTCCCCGCCAGTCAGCGGGGCAGGGGGTTCCAGCCCGCCTGCTGCGTTGGAGCTTCTCCACTAGCGGAGTGTGCAACAAGCGTCAGTGTCGATTCTGGCATGAGTGTCCCTCTTGTTCTGGCCCTCACGCCGCCTCCGTGTGCCTACAGGCTGGTGGGTCACAAGGCAGAGGTAGGAGTGGGCGGGGGCAGTCAGTGTGCCCTCTGACAGTGCTAGCCATGCAAAAGGCCCCTCCCCAATTAATGTCCCAGTGCTGGAACAATGGCTTTCCGCTTATCCTAGACGGGATGATGCGAGGTACCTACTCGAAGGTTTCCAGTTTGGTTTTCGTATACCCTTTAGGGGTGTTCGGGGGCCTCAGGATGCCCCGAACTTACTTTCTCTTAGGGGTAATGAGGATATTGCTGCACAAAGCATAGCTAAGGAGGTAGCTGCAATGAGAGTTGCTGGGCCATTTACTGACCCACCATTCCCTAACTTGAAAGTATCTCCTTTGGGTTTAGTCCCGAAAAAGTCCCCGGGTGAATTTCGCCTAATTCACCACCTTTCTTACCCTGCGGGTTCCTCTGTCAATGATGCGATACCTGATGACCTTTGCTCGGTCAGGTATACATCCTTTGACCAGGCCTTACAGATGGTACGCTCGTGTGGTCGCAGGGCACTCCTGGCAAAGTGCGATATCAAATCGGCATTCCGATTACTGCCAGTGCACCCCGATGACTTTGAGCTGTTGGGTTTTTGTTTTGGGGGCAAATTCTATGTAGATAAGGCCATGCCTTTTGGCTGTTCTATTTCCTGTTCGGCCTTCGAACGATTTAGCACCTTTCTCCAATGGGCCTTTGTTCGTAGGTCGGGGTCCCGGTCTGTAGCCCACTATCTCAATGACTTTTTGTTTGGGGGTGAGCAGGGCTCGGACACGTGTACCCGTCTCCTTGCCACATTTCAGGTGCTTATGCGGGAACTGGGTGTCCCCTTAGCACCTGAAAAGACTGAGGACTCAGCCACCACGCTCACCTTTTTAGGTATCGAAATTGACACTGTCGCACAGGCATCCAGGTTACCTGTAGAAAAGGTGACTCGGATCTCGGCTGCGATTCTGGCAATGATTGCCAAGCGTAAGGTGTCTCTTCGAGAGTTACAGGTGCTTCACAGCCACCTCAATTTCGCTTGCAGGGTGGTAACCCCAGGCAGAGCTTTTGCCAGGCGTCTGTGTGACGCCATGGCTGGCCTATTAAAACCCGACCACAGGGTGCAGCTGACCAGAGGTTTATGGGCAGACCTTTCAGTTTGGCTCACATTTCTCCAAGATTTTAATGGGGTCTCTTTTTGGAGATCAGACCTTCTGGTCAGCCCTCAGTTCAAAGTACAGTCGGATGCCTCCGGCTGTCTGGGTTATGGGATTTATTTTGAGGGGCGGTGGGCCTATGGCCAATGGCCTCACGCATGGCAAGGCACGGATCGCCTACGCGATCTTACTTTCCTAGAATTTTTTCCCATCTTGGGAGCACTAATGCTGTGGGGCGACAAGTGGGCCAATTCGGTGGTCCACTTTTGGTGTGACAATGCTGCAGTGGTGCACATTGTTAATGCCCAGACATCCAAATCCCCCAGAGTCATGGCATTGGTTCATCAATTTGTTTTGAGATACCTACGCCTCAATGTGCTGTTCAGGGCCAGACATGTACCAGGCATTAATAATGATATTGCTGATGCTTAACCCCGCCTGCAGATCTCCCGGTTCCGTGCCTTGGCTCCAGAAGCAGAGGAATTGCCCTCTCCACTCCCGGTCGAGATTTGGACATTTGGCGAGGAGAGGTAAACTGGGCGATCGGCATGTCTTTGGCACCTCGCACGCGTAAGGCGTATCTACATGCTTTCCTACAATTTAGAACCTTTTGCAGGCAACGGCAGCTGCCCGAAGCGTGGCCGATACCAGTCGACCAGATTTTACAATACATGGTTTACCTTCACGGTCAGGGGTTGGCCCCCCATACCATAGCCTCTAGGCTTTCAGCATTGGCATTTATGGCCAAGGCACGGGGCTTCGCTGACTGCATGAATGACTTCCGCATACGACATGTATTGGGAGGGTGGACACGTGAACGTGGCCGCTGCCCGGACACACGTCACCCCATTTCTCCAGGTGTTCTTACCCACCTTGCACGAGGCTGGCATAACTTGTGTTATGATAGGTACGAGGTGGCTCTCTTTCATGCAACTACCACTGTAGCTATCTTTCTGGAGTGCTCCGCATCAGTGAGCTGGTCCCATTGTCTAAAGGGGACATGTCTCGTAGGGCACTGGAACTCGACGATGTCTATATCGCCCACGAGTGGGCCCAGTTGAGGATACGGTCCTCAAAGGTTGATCAGCATGGCATAGGCAGTGGAGTAAGACTGCTACGATGCTCAATTGATGACATCTGTCCGGTTGGTGCCCTACATGAGTTTTTGGCAGTGCGTGGTACGCACCCTGGCCCATTTTTCTGCCACCAGGATGGGTCTCCACTGACTAAATTCCAGTTTTGGAAGGTGACCGGTATGGCACTTCACAGTGTTGGCCTCCCCGGGGCTCGTTACGGCACCCATTCCTTCAGGATAGGCGCCGTGTCCACTGCAGCTGTGTTTGGGTACTCTGAGGCTGATATACGCCGGATGGGCAGATGGGGATCTATGTGTTTTGCATTATATGTATGCCCCCTCAATGCATGAGTACTAGTTATGTCATTAATTCTTTTTCCTTCTTTTACAGACCCTGTGTGTCCACGCACACCGGTGGCAGTATGGCTGGTGGGCCACAGTTACGTGCACTGGGCAGCGCAGTATGCTGCAGCGACAGAGTGGGGACCCCATCTCGGGCTACGTGCAGCCGCACGTATGCGATGGTACAGTAAGCGCGGCATGAGATGAGGGGAACTGTTGCCATTCCTGTTTTCCATCAGGGATGCTGGACCGCCTGATGTCCTTATCCTGCACCTCGGCAGCAATGATCTCGCACAGGTCACTGGCCTTTCTTTAAAATTGTCGGTTTGCAGTGACCTAGCCTATTTACATCACTTATGGCCGTCCACGCGGCTGCTATGGTCGGACATCGTGCCGCGACAGTCTTACAGGGGAGGCATTGACCTCCGTGCTCTCGACTGCGCTCGATGGTCGGTGAACAGGGCTGTTGCCCGGTTCCTTGTGAACAATGGCTCTGGGACGGCCATTCGACATCGTAGGATAGGCTTTCAGGATTTTGATCTCTATGCAGGAGATGGGGTCGACTTGTCGGCCAGAAGTATGGACCTCTTTCTTGAGGATGTGCAAGCGGGCCTGGTGACCGAGCTGACGGTCTGGGGGGGGGCGGTGAGTCATCATGGACGCCTCCCCGTGTGGCGAGTAGCACTGTTAAGGTAAAGATTTATGACCCACAGGTATCCGGCAGGTTCGCAATTGATTGGCCAACACGTAGACAGGTACAGGGGAAATAGGTTTGGCCAGTCAAGGGCGAACCAGGCAAGGGGTGATGTCAGGAGCTTCACAGCCTGCATCACCTTGATATTTCAACGGATACACGTCATAGGGTGGGGTCAGTAGATAGTTTATTGACTCCGGTCAACAATTTGTTTGTGTCAACAAACAAATTGATACAAATAGATACATGTAGCCAATTGCCATTGGCATTTTGGGAAGAACCTTACCAGTGTTACTGCGGCCTGCTTGCCTTAAAGAATTACAATTGGATGATACACCAATTGAAAGTGATAATTCGGACTAGGGCATTGTTCAATAAAAGTGGCCCGATGCCTTTAATCCAATATCAGTGTCTGAGTCTTTCTTTGGGGGGTGCGCCTGCAATGCTACCCATTCTCTAGAAAAAAATTAACATACAGTACTAAAAAAATAAGTAGGAGAAAGGGGCTCTGCTTGTACAGCTACTTCGCGCCCATAAATCCTCTGAAGCTAAATGGTTGCTCTTAAACTCATTACAATGTCTGCATTGTGAAGGTATGCAGAGCTGAGTCACAATACAACTGTTTTCTCAAAGATGCTCAGGCTCAATCCTAAACTACAGAGAAAATGCAATTGAAATCTATGGGACTTCTTCAAAAGTACCTTTGCTTAGTGCCAAACCTGTCTTTCCACTCCCACTGGCTCATTTTCCTACAAGTGATGATATAAAAACTATAATCTGGGAAAGTAGGCTATTTTGTACCCTAATTGCTGTTCTTATAATGTCTTTTTTCTTCATTTTCATAAAGTACCATGTACATATCAAGGCAATTTTCACTTGAAAAATATTTCCAGTCACATAATGTCACATAAACAGCAGCCCTTCGTTAAATGAAATGATTAGATACAATCATTCACTATGTCATCTGAGCATTGTTCCTGACAATTTTCCCCCATCAACTTTTTTAATCAGCTGAAATGTGCTCAAAGCTCTATTCCATTTGTCCAGCTATTTTCCAAAGCATGATGGCATTGTTAACAAGAATGGGTTGAATGCATTCAATGGATTTAGGAATGGAGTTAAAGGTCTTTAAACAGGACAATGAAATGTAGAGCACCATCTTGATGCATCCCTCACAATAAGTGAAAACAATAAGTGGACTCTAGACAAATCGACTTTCTTTTAAGTCTCAATAATTTCCATCAAGATGTATTAAAGCAAGTCCTTAAATTTCTTCTGGTGAGATAAATGAACCTGAATGCTTAACACTGACTAGATCATGCCTGCTGTTAATGATAAAATAATAATGGTGATGGTGCACCCATTATTTCACATTGCCTCTAAAAAGAGTACCTGTAGGCAAGAAGGATCCAATCACCCAAACACAGTTGTTGTAATGGCCCACAGAATTGGAGTGACTGGCCGCAAGGAAGGCACGTAAGATGGATGTGCGATAAGTCCAGTCCCAATCGAAATCGAGTGGAGCATTTATTGATCCTGCCTCGTGGGTTTCATGTCTAACGTGCATGGACCTACATCACAGAAGGTTAATGGCAAATATGGCACTCCGGATGATCAGGACAAATGCTGGTATCCAGACATTGCTCTGCAGCTAATAGATAAGGCTGGCCTGGCAAAACTCATTGTTCTCACCCTTATCTCGAAGGCCATGTAAACTGCCTCCAGGAAGCCAACTTCCTTAGCTGCTGACTCATAATCTCTGGCCAGAGGAAGAAGAGCAAGTTTCACCCTGGAGTGTAACCTTATGACATTTGCCCTACTTCTTTCAGAGCTGCCAGCCAAGGCAATATGAATTATTCCAAATATTAATCTAGCCCGCACCCCAATTTCCTTTCCATCAAAGCAAACAAATCGGGAAAGGTTATGGGCAATTTATGAACGCGAGCATACCACATTCCCTCCTTATTAGTTTTTTAGATGACCCTGGCTGAGAACTCAGTAGATGCAAGGCCTGAGTTGTCTGGATGTAATTGTCTCTTGGGGTCCCAACGTGAGGTACACATTGAAAAGAGTGAAGGAATGCGTTGTGCAGCGTAGCAAAGCATAATCTCCACTGCTATGAGGATGGTGATGATATGGGGCGCTGTTTGCCCCCACCTCAAGGGACCTAGGACTATGCTCACCCAATTATGTAGTTTGGTTACCTGGTCCTGGATTTTGCGAGAGGTGTCCATCCGATGGAAAACAATATTTGTTATGATCAGCTTTTCAGCCCAAATGGTGTTAGGGCAGCAAATAGACAATTGCTGTGTGGCTGTCTAAGGCCGTGTGCCTAAGCCTGCATATGTTGCAATGGTTGATGAGGCGCGTGATTGATCTTTTCACTGGGGGGGGGGCTAACTTCTTTCCCCCAGTGACAGATATGGTTTTTCTAAGGTAATCTTAGCTATTCTGCAAAGTGGTCTCTCTTGTAATTATGCAAATATCTTCTCCCACATAGAGGAGGTGTGATTAACACAGCTAAGCAAGCACAGAGTAATTAACAGAACACAATAGGCAGGGATGCAGGATGCTCAACCTTTGGTGGATGTGGCCCTGTGTGGCTTCTCCTCCCCCTCCCCCTGGCAAAAACATATTCTTCCTAGCGAGGTGTGGCACCGAGATGGCATATTTGGGGATAATATGCAATCCTGTGTGTGGAAGAACTCACAATCTAGTACATATGCCCCTTGAAAGTTTCACCTTGAGCATTGTACAGAGGCAGGGAATTCAAAGATATGCAAAGACAATATAAACATTCAGCTGTTTCTTCTTTGATGGAGAAGCTTATGAAAGTCCCAATTGTTTTTGAAGTCCCAACTGGTCCCTTGGTTGTGGATGTTTATGGTATAACTAAGCAGGTCCATTGATAATTTGAAGAGTCAGTATTTGTGACAGTCAAAGTTTGCATAAAAGTTCTTGGAAGTCCAATTGGTCATTAAGTGACTTGTGTATATGCAGTGTCCCAAATCCTCCCCTTGGGGTAAAATGCATGCTAAAATCATCTAGAAATGGAAAAATGAATGGCTGATGTCATCTCTTGGCTGATGTCTGCTCGTTTGGCTGCTGACCTCAGAGCCTGCTCTCCTGGTGTTGGAGTCTGGTTCTGGCATCTCCAGGACTGGACCTGCAGAAGAAATGAAAGGCTGGCTGCGAAGTGCAGCCTTGGAAATAAAAAGTCTGAGAGAGTTAGGTTAGTTTTTGTCTTAGCTAAGGATCCGGCTGAGGACCAGGGGGGTTCCCCCTTTCTTTTTTAGCTAAAAGGGAAAATACAGTGTAGGTTAACTCATCCCACAATTGCTTGATCTGGCATTGTAAAAATGCCATTTATATGCAGAACTTCCTGAGATGTCTTGAAAGCTGTGAGTGTTGGCAAAATCAGTGGTTAGATAACATACTGGCTATCTGTGACTATATGCAGTGGCTCCCGGACAAACATTTTCAAAGCCTGGTTCGCTGCTGTCCGTCCTGCTTCTCTGAACAGCATTTTCCAAGCCTGTTTTTGTGTATTCAGTGAGAACTCCGTGTGTTTGTCTCTCATCAAAGAATACTGCTTTGGCTCCCTGGGGGGAAACCAAGGACAGTATGTCTCATAATTTGATTGAACTAGGTAACACATGGCTTTGGATCGGGGGTCGTGAAGACGCCCAAGACTAATGTCTGGTGTGCTTTTCTAACAGCCCTGCTGTTGGGACCAGGCAAATCCTGGTGGCTAAATGAAACTGCATAGTTGGATTAGCTGGGGCGTGTGCCCTTTATTGAATGGTGTGACTATTTTAGCCAAATCATTTGACTGTGGCTACCAACTCCCGTGGAGGAGCGATTTTTTTTGGGGGGGGGAGGGCTGGAGTCTGAACCCAGTGCTTCTGCGAACATGGTTGCTGTTCTTACGATGCACAGTTTTAGGATGGGGGCATGTATATGGCCCCCCGCTACTCCTGCTCACCCATAGAAGACTGAGAATGCGGCTCGCTGCCTGGAGCGCTTGCTTAGCCTTGCACGGAATGTGCTTCCGATTGGCTGGTTGCTTCTCTTTGGGTGAGCAGCGAGAAGAAATGGCTTTAAAAGGTTTGTGCCTGTGGTAACTGGCCCAATTAATGTTCCCTAGAATTTTGCTGGAATTCTTTCTAATGTGTCTGAGTGTTTAATATGAATCTTAGGCAACATTAGTGTTGCAGAAGATTGGGGTAGCTGGTGTTCCAGGCAGGATCTCGGCTCTCTGCATATTCTCAGGAGCTAGACTAATCCTTTCTTCCCCTTTTGCTCTGGGGGTAGCAAAATGCGTCGCTGCCTAATTTGGGCACTGGATTAATACCCATAAAATGACAGACTAAAACTTTAGAAAGACAAAATAAGCTAAAAAGATCATCCTAATATACAATGCTGTAGTGGCAAAGAACATTAAAATGAAGAAGCACATTAAAACAATGAAGTGAAGAAACAATTTCATACAGTGTTGCTCTAATGACAAGGAGAGAATCAGGGGATGAAAAAAGTCAGAGATTAATTTATCAGATAATGAACATGTAACAACTTCTTATCAGTTAATGAACATGTAACTCTTCTGGAGTTCCCTTTTCTGTGGAAAGAGATTGTCAATGAAGAGTTAATTAACTGAGGAAGCTGTGGAAAAACACTATATAACTCACAAAAATGTTGGAATTTAGTTCCAGGCATGTCATGACTTGCAAGAAAACCAATTGCCATTGAAACATGGCACTTTGGAGAAAAGTTTGCAAAAATCAACACATTATGTATGTCATCTAAAGGAATTAAGCATGGCTATATCAGCGCTGTGGAAATAAATTCAAGTCGTGAGGTTTGTTCACAATGCAAAGGGTTAATGAGCTTTTACCTAGCTCAAAGTTCCATTTGACTTAAGTGCCAGGGTTAGACTTAATGCAAAATCTGAGCCTGTGAAGTTTGCCTGTGGAAGACCTCAATTTCATACGATCTGACTTTGCAGGCGTACCCACCCAAATAAAGACTCAGACACCGGTATTAGATTAAAGGCATTGGGCCACTTTTATTGAATAATGCCCTAGTCCAAATTATCACTTTCAATTGGTGTATCATCCAATTGTAATTCTTTAAGGCAAGCAGGCCGGAGTAGCACTGGTAAGGTTCCACCCAAAATGCCAATGGCTATTGGCTACATGTATCAATTTGTATCAATTTGTTTGTTGACACAAATTGTTGACCGAAGTCAATATACTATCTACTGACCCCACCCTTTGACGTGTATCCATCCAAATATCAAGGTGATGCAGGCTGTGAAGCTCCTAGCATCACCCCGTTCATGGTTCGCCCTTGACCGGCCAATCCTGTTTCCCCTGTACCTATCTACGTGTTGGCCAGTCAATTGCGAACCTGCCGGATACCTATGGGTTATAAATCTTTACCTTACCAGTGCTACCCGCCACATGGGGAGGCGTCCATGATGACTCACCGCCGCCCCCCCCCCTGACCGACAGCTCGGTCACCAGGCCCGCTTGCACGTCCTCCAGAAAGAGGTGCATACCTCTGGCCGACAGGTGGACCCCATCACCTGCATACAGGCTAAAATCCTGCAACCCTATCCCCGGGTGTCGAATGGCTGTCCCCAAGCCATTCTCAACAAGAAACCGGGCAACAGCCCTGTTCACTGACCGCCGGGCACGGTCCAAACCACGGAGATCCATGCCTCCTCTATAACAGTGTCTCGGCACGATGTCAGACCATAGCAACCATGTGTACGGCCATAAATGATGTAGAAATGCCAGGTCACTGCACGCCGACATTTTAAAGGAAAGGCCAGTGATCTGTGCAAGATCATTGCCGCCGGGGTGCAGAATCAGAACATCAGGCGGTCCAGCATCCCTGATGGACATCAGGAATGGCAACAGTTCCCGCCATCTCATGCCGCACACACCATACCACCGCATACGTGCGGAGGCACGCAGCCCGAGATGGGGTCCCCACTCTGACGATGCAGCATACTGTGCCGCCCAGTGCACATAACTGTGGCCCACCAGCCACACTGCCACCGGTGTGCGTAGACACACAGGGTCTGTAAAAGAAGGAGAAGGAATCAAGGCCATAACTAGGTACTCATGCAGTGAGGGGACGTACATATAACGGGGGGGGGGGGAATGCGCGGATCCCCACCTGCCCATCCGACATATATCAGCCTCAGAGTACCCAAATGCAGCCGCAGTTGACACGGTGCCTATCCTGAATGAATGGGTGCCATAACGAGCCCCAGGGAGGCCCACACTGTGAAGTGCCGTCCCGGTCACCCTCCAGAATTGAAATTTGGTAAGGGGAGACCCATCCTGGTGGCAGAACATCGGGCCAGGGCGCATACCATGCACTGCCAAAAACGCATGTAGGGCACCAACCGGACAGATGTCAGCAAATGTACACCGTAGCAATCTAACACCACTGCCTTCTCCATGCTGATGTCAGCAAATGTACACCGTAGCAGTCTAACACCACTGCCTTCTCCATGCTGATCGGCTTTTGAGGAAAGAATCCTCAACTGAGCCCACTCCTGGTTGATAGATACATCTTCGAGTTCCAGTGCCCTACGAGACACGTCCCCCTTTGACAATGGGACCAGCTCGCTGATTCTCAGAGCTGCAAAGAAAGCTACGGTGGTAGCTGCATGAAAAAGAGACTCCTCATACCTATCATAACACAGTCTATGCCAACCTCGGGCAAGGTAGGACAGAATACACGGTGAAACAGGGTGACGTGTGTTCGGGCGGTGGCCACGTTCACGTGTCCACCCTTCCAATACATGGCGTATATGGAAGTCACTCACACAGTCAGTAAAGCCCCGTGCCTTGGCCATGAATGCCAAGGCCGAAAGCCTGGTGGTGATGGTGCGTGGGGCCAATCCCTGATCATGAATGTGCACCATATACTGTAAAACCTGGTCGACCGGTATCAGCCACATTTCAGGCAACTGCCTTTGCCTACAAAAGGGCCTAAATTGAAGGAGTGTATGCTGATACGCCTTACGCATGCGAGGTGCCAAAGACATGCCGATCGCCCGGTTCACCTCTCCTCGCCATATCTCGGCCGGGAGTGTAGAGGGAAGTTCCTCTGCATCTGGAGCCAAGGCACGGAACCGGGAGATCTACAGGCAGGATAAAGTGTCGGCAATATCGTTATTAATGCCTGGCACATGTCTGGCCCTGAAGAGCACATTAAGGCACAAGGACCTAAGAACAAATTGGCGAACTAATGCCATGACTCTGGGGGACTTAGACATTTGGGCGTTGACAATGTGCACCACAGCAGCATTGTCACACCAAAAGTGAACCACAGAATTAGCCCACCTGTCCCCCCAGAGCATAAGGGCACCCCAAATTGGAAAAAACTCCAGGAACGTAAGATTGCGTAAGCGATCCATGCCCTGCCATCCCTGGGGCCATTGACCATAGGCCCACTGTCCTTCAAAATAAATCCCATACCCCAGGGAGCCGGAGGCATCTGACTGTACTTGGAACTGGGGGGCTGACCATAAGCTCAGATCTCCAAAAAGGAGACGCCATTAAAGTCCTGTAGGAATGTGAGCCAAACCGACAGGTCTGCTCGTAAACCCCTAGTCAGCCGTACCCTGGGGTGTCATTTAGAAAGGCCCACCATAGCGTCACATAGACGCCTGGCGAAGGCTCTGCCTGGTGTCACCACCCTGCAAGCGAAGTTGAGGTGGCCGTGAAGCACCTGCAACTCCCGGAGAGACACCTTACACTTGGCAAGCATTGCCAAAACGCACCAGAGATCTGCCCCCCCCCCGACCGACAATTTGGTCACCAGGCCCGCTTGCATGCCATTCAAAAAGCAGTCCATACCTCTTGCTGACAGGTGAACCCCATCTCCAGAATACAGGCTAAAATCCTGTAACCCTATCCCCAGATGAGGAATGGCTGTCCGCCAAGCCATTCTCGATAAGGAACCAGGCAACAGCCCTGTTCACTGACCGCCGGGCACGGTCCAAACCACGGGGGTCAATGCCTCCCCTATAATAGTGTCTCGGCATGATGTCTGACCATAGCAACCGTGTGTACGGCCATAAATGGTGAAGAAACGCCAGGTCACTGCACTCAGAAGTCTTTAATACCAGGCCAGTGATCTGTGCAAGATCATTGCCTCCGAGGTGCAGAATTAAAACATCTGGTGGTCCGGCATTCCCAATGGACATCAGGAATGGCAACAGTTCCCACCACCTACTGCCATGCACACCATACCACTTCATACGTGCGGTTGCACGTAGCCCGAGATGGGGTCCCCACTCTGACGAAGCAGCCTACTGTGCCGGCCAGTGCACATAAATTGTGGCCCACCAGCCACACTGCCACCGGTGTGCGGAAACACACAGGGTCTGTAAGAGAAGGAAAGAGAATTGAGGGCATAACAAGGCACTCATGCAGTGAGGGGACGAACAGACGGAGAAAAAAGGCACAAATCCCCACCTGCCCATGCGACGTATGTCAGCCTCCGAGTACCCAAATGCAGCTGCAGTTGATGCAGCGCCCAGCCGAAACGAATGGGTACCGTAACAAGCCCCAGGGGACCCCCGCACTGTGAAGCACCGTCCCAGTAACCCACCAGAATTGTAATTTGGTAAGGGGAGACCCATCTTGGTGGCAGAACAACAGGCCAGAGCATGAACCAAGCGCTGCCACAAACGCATGTAGGGCACCAACCGAACAGATCGCAGCATCATGCTACTACTCTTTCCTCACTGACCGGCCCTTGAGGAGTGAATCCTCCACAGAGCCAACTCCTGGTCGAGCGACACATCTTCCAGTTCCAGTGCCCTGCAGAACATGTCCCCTGTTGAAAGTGGGACCAGCTCACTGATTCTCAGAGCCCCAAAGAAAGCCACGGAGGTAGTTGCATGAAAATTGACTCTTCGTACGGAGCATAGGCACTGGCCGCGTAGGGGTCATATACAGTAGCCGCAACTGTTAGCAGGGCTCGTCCCACTGCATCTCAGGGTGAAGGGCCACCCTCATCCTAAATTCTTCGTCATAGGCCAACCATGACAGGCCAGGGAAATCAATCACGGCCCGGTAAATATTGTCCAGGTACTGGACCATTGGGATGGCCAAATCAGGACAGGCCCTTAGATATACTGCCATGTATATCAAATAGGCTGGTAACCAATTGGCCCAAGTGCGAGGCGGCTTGCAACGATGGGACAACTCCTTGTCCCTGTCGTCCTGCCCCTCCCTCTCCTCCTTAGTGGGTTCACAGTTCAGGAGGGTGAAAATGTCAATATATTCCCCAGCCATATCTTCTCCCTAGTAGCCTGGGATAAATGGTCACCCAGGGGTAGGGAGTAACCGGCCGTTGGCAGGGCCACCGTTGGCACGGATTGGAGTGGGGGAACACATAATGGACCCTGTCAGACCCCCGAGAAGTTAGGCGGAAGCATTGGGGCGGTCACCCCTGTAAGAACCTGGGGGTAATTGGGAGCCCAGGAGGTAACAGGGTAGTGTGCATTGAACTGCCCTCCCGCAGTAGCCTGTTGCGGCCATGGCCACTGTACCCCCCCCCCCCAGTGTTATGAGCTAGTGTCACCGATGTGCTGACTTGACCAGGATACTCACTCGGTGCACCCCCATGGGCCGCCCCATTGGGGGTTCCGGCCCGTGGTGGGCGTCAGAGCTCGCGATGGTCATCGAGCTCTGTGTCTCCGTGCGTCCATGTCAAGCAGGACCGGTCCCCGGTGGAATGCCCTACTGGAATGGCCGGATGGGGAGCTGCGAAGCGCCAGCCTGCGCTGGCCTGATGGCCTCCAGCAGCTCAACCCTGTTGACGGCCCGCTGTGCGGCAGTGGCAGGCATATGGGCCACAGCCGAGGAGCTGCCAAGCCCACCCTCCATAGGTGGTGGAGCAATTCCCATGGATGCCTCGAGTGCCGATATGCGGGCAAGGAGAGCATCCACAGTGTCAGACCCACCAGAATAAGGTGGGCCTGGTGGGCCGGATGGCCCACCGGGCAATTGATGAGTGGGCGGAGGGGGAAAGCCGTGTGGCAATCCCTGGCCAGGATAGGGCCAGGCCCAATAATCCGGCCCATGGGGGGCCGGTGGAACGGTGGGGCACGATCCCGCGCCGCGCCCGAATGGGCCGCTATGCCCCATGCTGGGCAAAGGTTCGATAGGGGTGGAAACCCCTGGGGAGCAGGCCCCGGTCCGAGTCCTGCGACTGGGCGGGTAAGCAGAGGCCTGGTCACCCTCATTGGTGGCAGTGATAAGGTAATGCTGCCACCGCCCCCTGGGACGCCCGCCCGAGCCCTCCGGCCCGGTGGCAGTCCCCAAGAGGAGGTCGAAGGGGTAGGCCAAGCCCTCCGCCTTGGAAGCGGCCTCAGGGCCGCATAAGCCTTTCGCTTGAGTGCCATTGGCCACCCAAGCGCTGCAGCACTGATCGGAGGAGAAATATCCTCCGATCAGAATAAAACCCAAGGAGAACTTCACTGCTCCGTCGCTTCTCTTTAAAATGGCAGCAAGGCTGCCTCGTGGCCACCCCTTTTATAGAGGGATGGCCACGCCCCTTGACTAACCCGGATGTATGAGTCCGGGTGGGTGGGTGGGCCTGCAAAGAGCGCGGCGGCCATTTTGGTGCCCGCTTGCATTATTACACTCTGGAAACATTTAGACAATGCTTAGACAAGACTTAACCAGTAAAGAGACATGTCATTTGAAGATATAGGAAAGACATAGGGAAGACATTTTGTTGAATATGAGTTATCTCTTCTCCTTTTTGGGAGCACTCTTGCTGGGTGAATAAGTTTCAGAAACAATTTTTCCTGGGTCGCGAATCCATTAAAAATTGTTTCTCCCAACGCACGTCTTTTAAAATGAATCAATTTTCCCCCATTGTTCTTTCTCTAATTAGCTTCCTCCCTGGCATAGCACTGGTGGTTAAGCAGGTTTGAGAATGTGGAAGCTACGGCTTAATTCTTTGAAGAAAAAGCCTCCCTTTGCACATTTAAAAAGAGAGGTTTGGCTGAGAAGGAGGGGGGTCACTTTTGCCCCTTTGTTGGGCTAGGATTTCCCCCTCCTCCTTTCTCCCTCGTCCCTGGTGCTTAAGCAGGCGATCAGGGAGCAAAGGAGTTTTTGCCCACCGCTCTATCTCATAGTTCCTCTCCATCCTGCTCCTGGAATGGATCAGGACTTGGGCAACCTTCTAGTGGCCATTGAAAGCAATATATCCAATCCATGAATAAAGGTATCTGTCACATTTCCCTATGGTTTTTATAACACAATACTTGGCACAAGTATAACACAGCCATTCAGACACATAGCCACTCAAACAATTTCTCTCAGTCATACTTGGTGCACCAACATTCATTCATCATTTGAGCCTTGGATATGAATCCACATTCCTACCTGGGCGATATCCCCCCCCCCCGCCCCCAGGTCTCCAATGCTTTGCTCTATCTCATGAGGAAATGATTCCTCGCTGCCAGATTTTTTGCTATTCTCAGATGGCTGATTACAGCCATTCTGGGCTTTTCTGCTGAGGAGTGGGTCTGGTTCTGCGCTGCCCTGGGTTCGAGGCAAGACAAGACCAGCCTGCGCCTTGGAAATGCCTGGGGTAATTATTGCCGGGATGTCTCTTCTGGCACTGCCAGAGTGGGGCAGACGTTGCCTGGCCCAATGATAGCCATTGTGGCATTGTGGGCATGGGGATCTGGTAGTAGGCTTAGCCGGACATTCTTTGAAGAGCTGTTTCTCCCCCCTCATGGGGGGCGCCTGCCCCTTTGCTGCCTGGTTTTGCTCGGCACTGTCTTTTAAGGTGTCCCTTCTTTCCACACTGATAGCAAGCGCCTTTGAGTTTTTGCGTTGCTCTGTTCCTGCGTTCCCTAAGGGGTCTGCTTTGGAGCACTGTGGTTTTGGGGGTCTCTGCAAGCAGCTTGCACAGGGTGGGCTTGTGGACGAAGGTCTGCCTGCCCAAAATTGTGTCTGTCTCTAGGCAGGCTGGACACATTAACTGAATCTCCTCTAATTCTGCTGCTGACAATTTCCCCTTGCATGAATCTGCCTCACTCCTCTGTTGGGGAGGATTCCTGGCTGTCATGGAAACGCCAGGGCTTCCTAAGTCCTCCAAGCCCCCATGCTGGGATTTGATGGTCGGGTAGAGACATGCTGGGGCATTAACTGGTGGATTTTTGGTCCCTACCCAGACTGGACTAACTTCTGAAATGATCTGTCTACACTTGCTCCATGTCCCTATGCTTTCAGTGGGTGCTCGGGGTTTTCTATACATCAAGAGTAATAAATGGGGAGAAAGCCTCCTAATGTTTCCAGATATTAAGTGAGACTCAATAAATGAATACTGTGCTAGTAGTGAGGTAGGCTTGGGTAGAAAATAATCTAATGCCAGGTTGACTTTAAAGAAAATTTGACATTTGTTCCTGTAGAGAACCAGCTACTGGAGGTCAGAATAATTCTGAGTTGCTTCCTGGATGGCTGTCTACAGTCGTTTTGTTCCTGCAGTTCTAGCAGAACAAGTGCAATTATTCATGGGCATTTTAAGAATTACAGCCCTGATGAAAATATCAGAAGGGGTTTTCAGCATATGTTGGAATTCACTGCACAAATGCAGACATAGCCTAAGCAACAGGTAATGTTTCCTAATTAGACATACTAATCCTGCTTTTTAAAATTAAAAAAAAACCACCCAGACAGGCATGCTGCACATTCATAGCAAGTCCTTCAGCTTACTCATGGCAATCTTCTTATGGAGTGCAGCTGAGACAACCCTGCTGTGTCATGACCTAAAGAGATTCCAGGTAATAAATGAAAAGTAAGCTCTTTTCATTTATTACAAAGGAATCATTCAGAAAGAAATCATTTTACTTCTGGGGATAAGTATGTGTGTGGAATATTACAACCCAGCTGAGGAAAATAGGATTTGCTAGAATTTTCAACGTAAAATAAATGGCAGCTTTTCTTCTTTCACTGTCATTTTGAAACAAGCAGGCAAGCAAGCTTTGGCTTAGATGGGGCAGCAAGTAATCTTATATAATATCAAATCTGGGTCATTAAAAATGTAATCAAGACATGTTCCTAGCACTGTACATGACCCCCAGGCAGTCTGCAAGCTGCTTCCTACACAGTCTGCCCAGAATAAGTGTGCTTGCTAAAGGCACGATGCAATATTCATTTTAAAAAATTAGCTGTCTACATACTGTATTCTCTTCTTTCAACCTAATCCTTGAGACTCAATATCAAGAAAATCAAGATAATGGCAACAGGCCCTATCAATCCCTGGAAAATAGATGGGGAAGAAGTAGAAGCAGTGACAAATTTTACTTTCCTAGGATCTAAGATCACTGCAGATGGGGATTGCAGCCATGAAATAAAAAGGCGACTGATTCTTGGGAAACAACCTATGAGAAACCTGGGGAACATAGTTAAAAGTACAGACATCACATTATGTGGTATCCGTGAGCACACTTGGCATAACTGTCCCTGACAGAGGCTACACTGGTCGAGAAGGCTCCTGGTCACTGGGTTCTGCGGGGACAGAAATTGGGGCGCGGATTAATAGTCATAAAATTGATTCACCCATATCTGACCTGACAGGCAGTTCAGCAGGAGGAAGTTGAATATCTAACTTGAGTTAGGAATTAGGTAATTCCGCACTTGCAGATTAGCCCAAGACCTAGCGCAAATAGTGGCCATGTTTACTCTTGTGCAAGCCATGAACAATGGATTTCTCCTGTCAGTATTTGCCTTAGTTAATTAACTTCCCCAAGAGAGATTCCCAATTAACCCAGGTAAACAGGTGATGTGATTTTCTGTCAGATGACGATTCTATCACACGCTGCCTTGAATTCCTATATATGATGATGATTTTCCCTCAATAAACCACTGGTCTTCGCTCCATCTTGTCTCGTGTCGTTCCTTGACCAGTCTCCTCCGGGACCTCACGGCTGCCCCGCGGCCCCAATCCAGCATCTGGTGACCCCGAGACGTGATCCTACTCGTGAGTAAGCGATCAACGTGGTCCGGTTCTACACTAGAACCGTGTCAGATCACCCCAGAGGACAGTGCGGCAGCCCGGTCGCAAAGCCAGCCGATCGGGAAGACAGCTCCGCGGCGAGGCATCTCAGAGAGGCTTCCTACAGCTTGCTCCGGCTATCGCAGCGGCTTGAAGCACGGAAAAACGTGTTCCGCTCAGGGTCAGCTGTGAACCCCTGACAGCGCAGAGGGCACCAAGGGCCCGTGGCAGCAGTCCACGCTCCGAACTCTACCCAGAGATTTGTCACGCAAAACCTATTGCCTGAACTTCAGACGCGTTGACTCATCCCGAGAAGGAGACTTCAAAGGACCGGCAGGTAATATGGGGACTTGTCCTCAGCGGCAACGTCCGTCCGCTAGTCAAAGAATTCATGAGGAAGAATTCAAGACCCTGGCCAGGGTATATCAGATAAGCTTTCACAGTAGAGAACTAGCGCGGCTATTGGTGTTCTTGAGGGAACACTGCCTGCTTTACCCAGAAGTAGGTACGTTATCCCTTCAGCTCTGGGATCAGATAGGAGTCTGCATTCAGCAACCCCCGAAAGCTCCAGATGGCGTAATTCGCACGTGGAGCAAATGTAGGAAACTCGTAGCAGAGGTGGACCCAGTCCGGGTAGAGGCCAAAGAACTCCCAGCGCCATCAGAGCCATCGGCGCCCACGGCGCTCTATCCGTCATTTCAGTTTAAGCAGAGTAGTGTAGGGAGCTTTCCCTCGGTGACAGCTGCAGACATCACCGGTGGAATGCATGGAATGGGGAGCGCTCGCGCTTCTGTGATAGCTACAGGTTCCCGAACTACCAAGAGTGCCCTTCAGCGCACAGTTGAGGAAGAGATCAGGAAGGGGGAATTGCCAGCAGAAGAACTAGCTGAGCTTAGTCAGATTTGTCCAATTCGCTTGGAGGTAGATGCCCTCACAGGGCAGCAGCAGATAGTTCATTCACCAGTCCTGTATAAGCTCCTCACATGCGACTTGCCAGGCACAGTATCTGGTGGATTCCCAGTACATGGGAACCCTGCCCAAAGGCTTCATAGGCTTAGTTTTGCCTTGTAGGGTCGCAGGAGCACGCGGAATTCTTGTAATTCCGGGAGTCATTGACTCCAATTTTTCGGGTATTCTCCAAGTTCAACTCTGGACGCACCTACCCCAGACCATTCACAAGGGAGACACGCTAGCGCAACTGATTATGGTTCCTTGTAACTCACCAGCAGATAGCCAGGGAAGGCTCAGGGACAGCTCAGAGTCCAGGTCGGAAGACCGCTCGAGCGCAAGTGAGTCAGTGCAAGGATACCAGGTCTTAGCGACAGTGGAGACCAACATAGAATGGAGACGGCGGCCAGTTATTGAGGTATTTTTGAATAAAAAGTCGTTCAGAGGGCTGCTAGATACCAGAGCTGATGTCAGCGTGGTCAGCCGAAGTCAGTGGCCGCAGGAGTGGGCCATTGAGCCAGTCTCCGATGTGTGTGGGGTAGGCGGCATCCAAGAAGCGTTTAGGAGCCGGGAGTGGGTGGAAGTCACGATCCCTAGGGCTGACGGCACAGCGGTCATTCAGCTGCACATTCTGGACGTGCACGTCAACCTTTGGGGGCGAGACATTTTGCAGCAATACCGTGCCACTCTTACCTTCGGGTAATGGCTCTGCCACTTAAATGGCTTACCAACACGCCAGTCTGGGTGGAGCAATGGCCGGTAGTGGGGGAGAAATTAGTCGCCCTAAAGCAACTGGTTAAGGAATAGCTAGACGCAGGACATATAGAGCAGTCCACCAGTCCTTGGAATTCGCCCATTTTTGTCATAAAGAAAAAGTCGGGGAAGTGGCGACTCCTCCACTATCTCAGAGAGATCAATAAATGTATTCAGCCAATGGGTCCGCTTCAATGCGGCATTCCGAATCCAAATATGATCCCCGAGGGTTGGGAGATCCTGGTCGTAGACCTTAAGGATTGTTTTTATACCATTCCCCTAGATCCAAGGGATCGGGAAAGGTTCGCCTTTACGGTGCCGGTTGTGAACCACAGCGAACCCATGCAGTGTTACGCGTGGAAGTATTTGCCACAGGGGATGCTCGATTCGCCCACCCTGTGCCAAATTTATGTTCACAACGCACTGGCAAAGTTTCGAAACCTTCACCCCACAGCTTTAGTGTGTCATTTCATGGATGACATCTTGGTCGCAGCGCCGCAACTCGGCAGCGAAATGTTTAAAGACCTCCAGGCCACCCTGGGGGAAAAAGGGTTACTCATTGCCCCAGAGAAAGTACAGAGAACCGAGCCATTCTCATACTTGAGTCATCGGCTTCTCCGTTCTTTCGCAGCACCAGTTTTGCCCCAGATCAACTTGAAAGACTCAGTCACCCTGGTAGAGTTGCAGCAGGTTTTAGGTAACATTAATTGGGCCAGACCGTATTTTAGATTGGATACGGATCTTTTAAAGCCGCTCTTCCCGCTGTTAACGTTAGGTAAGCAGCTGGCAGACCGGATACAAATTCCTCGAGAGGCATGCTTGACTCTCGAGAAGGTCAACCAAATTCTCAGCCAAAGATGGGTGGACAGGATTGCTCAGGGGCCATATGCCCCGATCCTGAACTTGTACATCGTTCGGGCCGGATCCATGTTCACCGGAGTCCTAGGAGTGGACTCCGAACGAGGAGCGAGTATCGTGGAATGGGTGTATTTACCGAACACCTCTTCCCGAAACATCGTTCCCCCCCAAGAGTTGGTCTCCGCGGTGGTCTACCGCGGAAGGCTGAGAGCAAGGGACATTTCAGGGCACGACTTAGCAAAAATCGTGATCCCGTTCACCAAAGATCAAGTTCAGCAGCTGATGCAGCTCGGTGACTCGCTTCCAATTGCCTTGGAAGGATTCACCGGATGCTTGGCATACCACTTGCCAAAGGACCCCAGACTCGTCTCGCTTCAAACGCTTGTATGAATTGATTTCGCTGGTTCCACTTCAGGGGGCCAGAACAGTTTTCACGGATGGGGGTCACACATATGGTGTCTTAACTTGGCAGGAGGGCCAGGCTTGGCGCACGCTTCTAACTCTTCCACAGAAGTCCGCGCAGCGGGCAGAGTTGGCAGCGGTGAACCTCGCCTTGCGCACCTTCGCCAAAGAACACCTCAACATTATTACTGACAGTCAATACGTTAGGAATTTGCTTCACAGTCTACCGGGAGCATACATCACTCCCGCGATAGACAAAAATTTGCTGAGTTTGTTCCTCACAGCTCAATTTCACTTGCGGAACCGCACAGAAGCTCTCTATATCGCCCACATCCGAAGTCACCAGGACCTACCTGGCCCGATTTCCGCGGGCAATAGCAGAGCAGATGCAGCCGCAAAGGAAATTCAGCAGTGGTCAGTTTTGGGTGTATTCACAACTCCGATTCAGAGCCATGCATTCTTTCATCAGAATGCCAAAGCGCTCGCCAGACAGTTTAACCTGCCACTCTCTCAGGTCCAAGGCATAGTTCGCTCTTGCCAGCATTGTGCAGGGGCACCGGGGGGGCCCTCGTGGTGGGTCAACCCACGAGGGACAGAGGCTAACCAAGTGTGGCAGATGGACGTCACACATGTCCTGCAATTTGGCAGATGGCAGTACATGCACGTTTGCATTGATACTTTTTCCAATTCGTTTGGGCAACGGCACAAAAAGGGGAGACAGCTTCCCACGTGGAGCAGCATCTCCTTTCCTGCTTTGCGGCGATGGGCAAACCACGGCACGTGAAAACCGATAACGGCCCAGCCTACAGCTCCAGGCAGCTGGCCGACTTCATGGCCACCTGGGATATCAAACATACCTTTGGCGTCCCATACAATCCGCAGGGGCAAGCGATTGTGGAACGAGTCAATCGGACACTCAAGTCCTACATTGACAAACAAACAGAAAGGGGGAGCCACCAGCCCTCCCCAAGTCTCAGGGTCAGGCACAGCATTGTCTGAATAAGGTGTTGTTCACGTACAATCACCTTAATGTTTTTTCGGATTGCCCGCCACAGGAGAAGCACTTCCGCTGCTCGGAAGCTCTCCCGCGGCTGATGGTGTGTTACCGAGTGCCACCGGATCCTTCTTGGAGGGGCCCGGCGCCACTCGTAACCTGGGGAAGAGGGTATGCTGCAGTTATGTCTCCTACAGGTGTCATCTGGATTCCAGCCCGGTGCGTCAAGCCCCACTTGGAGCCACATGGCGTGGACCCAGACCGACCCGAGTCCGATCCCGGAGATGGAGGACCTCACCCTGACCGAGGGGACCCGGCGGAGGAAGCAGCGACGGCAGATGACAGCGCCGAAGGTCACCTGGGGGATGGTCAAGACCCTTTGCCATGAGGCCAAGGACGTCGTCCAACGCGAGGACTGGGAGCCGACACCGGAGAACATCGTGTCTGCAGTCTTTGCCCTGATTACCGCCAACACCGCGGCGGTCACCATCATCCTGGCCCTCTCCCTACTTGCCGGGGGAGGCGTTCAGGCAGCTTCACTGAAGGCCAGCGACCTGATGCCAGGCGGAGACCTCTCTGCCCGGATGCACTACAATCTATGGGAAAGGTTGGCGACTCTCGTCAACCAGTCTGATTTTTGCCTAAAGCAGAACACCGGTTCTGCCTCAATCTTGAGCACCTGTCTCATCCCAGTGTGCCATACTCCGGAGGCGCACACCAGGAACGGCGACTGGCTGGTGAAGCGGATTTTCGGCCCGTTTTACCCAATGGGTTTCTCAACGTACGCTCGTTGGGGAGCCCAGTTAACCATGACTTTGCCGGCTGATGCAGCCACTCTTTACACCCCTCGAGTGGCGGTCAGCCCGAACGCTACTTGTGCCCGAATGACCGGCTGCTCCGCAGTCGGCCGGACTCAGCGTCGCTGCCTCGACACCGGCAGCGGCAATTGGACTTGTGATAACCCAGAGACAATTGGTTCAATGTATGCTCATGTTACCCTGCCTTCAGGTTGGTTCTTTACATGCAATCAGTACACTTGGAATTACATTCCCGCCAATGTATCAGATTCCACATGTTGTATCAGTCGCTTAACATTGTTGCTCCCCACTAGGGATATGATTGTTCCAAGCACAAATGTTTCCTCACCCATATGGCGCGCTCGCGCCACCCAGCTAGACAGCTCATGTGATAGTAACATTAGGGTTCTGAGTCAAGCTGAGTACGTCTCGTTGGCAGTCAGCATACTTGGCATGCCAGGCTTAGCCGTTGACAACGCTCGGAGAATTGGTCAATTGGCTTGCGGGCAAGCAAAAGCCATCAACCACACCTCCTCGGCGATAGCGCTGCTCAACCAGGAGCAGGCAGAGCTTCGCCATGCCATACTAGACAATCGAGCAGCTATCGATTACCTTCTGTTGTTACATCATTTGGGTTGCGAGTCTGTCCACGGCATGTGTTGCTTTAACCTCACAGACAACACCCACAAGGTACAGAGCCAGCTCACGGACCTCCACACCCTAGTCAAGAACATCAAGGAGGATGCTTCATGGGGGTGGTGGGATTCGTTGTGGTCGTGGTTCCCATGGGGTTGGCTTCAGACGACACTCAAGGTGATTGTGGGGGTGGTCATACTGGGCACAACAGTGTGTTGTTTCGTGCAATGTATTCCCTCACTGCTATCGAGATGTCCCCCATGGAAGGAATCCCGAAACGTCATCCCCCCACACCAGCTGATGCCCCTCCTACGCAGGGCCGTCTGTCAGGTCCACAACAAGTAAAGGGGGAGTGTGGTATCCACGAGCACAATTGGCATAACTGTCCCAGACAGAGGCTACACTGGTCGAGAAGGCTCCTGGTCACTGGGTTCTGCGGGGACAGAAATTGGGGAGCGGATTAATAGTCATAAGATTGATTCACCCATATCTGACCTGACAGGCAGTTCGGCAGGAGGAAGTTGAATATCTAACTTGAGTTAGGAATTAGGTAATTCCGCACTTGCAGATTAGCCCAAGCCCTAGCGCAAATAGTGGCCATGTTTACTCTTGTGCAAGCCATGAACAATGGATTTCCCCTGTCAGTATTTGCCTTAGTTAATTAACTTCCCCAAGAGAGATTCCCAATTAACCCGGGTAAACAGGTGATGTGATTTTCTGTCAGATGACGATTCTATCACACGCTGCCTTGAATTCCTATATATGATGATGATTTTCCCTCAATAAACCACTGGTCTTCGCTCCATCTTGTCTCGTGTCGTTCCTTGACCAGTCTCCTCCGGGACCTCACGGCCGCCCCGCGGCCCCGATCCAACAACATTACAAACAAAAATTCGTATAGTCAAAGCAGTGGTATTCCCGGTGGTAATGTATGAGCATGAGAGCTGGACCATTAGGAAAGCTGAGTGCAGAAGAATAGATGCCTTTGAAATTTGGTGTTGGAGGAGAGTTTTGAGAGTCCCCTGGACAGCGAGGAGAACAAATAGGTCAATCTTAGAAGAAATCAACCATGACTGCTCCTTAGAAGGTTAAATAGTAAAGATGAAACTAAAGTACTTTGGACATCAAATGAGAAGAGGGGATTCACTTGAGAAAGCCTTGATACTGGGAAAGGTGGAGGGCAAAAGAAGAAGGGGGTGGCCAAAGATAAGATGGATAGATCGCATTGTAGACACAATGGGCACAGAGCTGGGCGGGTGGAGGAGGATGGTGGAGGACAGAGGTGCCTGGAGGAAAATGGTCCATAAGGTTGCAAAGGGTCGGAACCGACTGTGCGACTGAACAAAATACTGTATTCTGTTTCCCATCCATAGGAAGAATGTGCTGCTACATCTGTAGTCAGACCATGTAAATAGACAGAGTGAAAGACTTGGAATCAGGAGACTGGGTTCAAATCCCTACTCAGCCGTGGAAGCTCACAGGAAGAAAATGGAACTGGTAAAAACATGTCTCAAATATCACACTTAGATTGAAGACCCTGTTAGGGTCACTATATACTTGGTCTAACATGATAGTACATAAAGTAATACATAGTCCACCTGATATTTGCACTCCCTGTTCCCCTTTCTTACAGTCCTTCAAAGGACTGTGGTGGCTCAAGTGGTTAAGATGCTGAACTCGCTGATTGGAAGGTCGGAGTTCGATTACCAGGTACTGCATGACAGAGTGAGCTTCTGACTCTGTCCTAGCTCCTTCAACCTAGCAGTTCGAAAGCAAGAAATCACAAGTAGATAAATAGATATTACTTCGGTGGGGCAGTAAATAGCATTCTGTGCATTCCAATATCTAGGCATGCCTGCCACATGACCATGGAAACGCCTGCAGATGCAGACAGTGCTGACTCTTTGGCTATAAATAGAGATGAGCACTGAACCCTGGAGTCGAATATGACTGGCTTTTGAGCAAGGACGACCTTTAACTATATACAGAAGGAAGTAATCTTGCAAGTACAGTGATACCTCATACAACGTCCAAATTTGGTTCCACAAGTTTGGACTTTATACGGATTTGGACTTTGTATGAGGCATGCAAAATCCTAGACACGATGCCTCATACAACATCCAAATCCTTGCTGCGATGCCTCGTACAACGTCATTTCCATAGAGATACATTGTACTGTAACAGCACAGACTTCAGGGCAAAGTCAAGGAAATAGACAGGAAACTGACAGAACTTTAAGAAATCATTGTCTAAAGGCTAAAAACATTACAAAAACATGTCAAACAACCCTGATTGTCCAAGAACCTGAAGAATGCTGCAAAAATCCCAGGAATGCTTCTAAAAATTCTGACAAAAAAATTCAAAAAAATCCAAAGTCGCGCTCAAAACCACTCCTAAACACTCTTCACCTCATGCAAAACCCACAAGAGCAATGCATGCATGTGTCCTGCCTTTTATACTGCCCAGGCACAATGCAACCTGCAAAAAACCCCAATGCCTCATACAAAGTCGCATGACTTTGTATGAGGCAACTTTTTTCAAGGAATTAGGCGATGTTGTATGAATCCGATGTTGTATGAAGCGGACTTTGTATGATGTATTACTGTATTGTGGCCTCAATCCATTTTATAATAATAATCATGTGATGACAAGTTGATTCAGACCTCTGGTTACCCCATCCCAGGGTTTTTGAGGAACAGTACTGAGTACTTGTTATGTATGTTAACTCTGTTTTCTGAGAGGAGCGGAATGTATCTTTTCTCATGTATCTATTCTTATGCAAATAAGGGGATTGAAAATGTGCACACTCTGTTAGCCAATGGGCTTGTTGAATTATTGTTATTGTTACTGTTTATAGTGTATATAAGTCCGAGTTTTGCCCCATCCAAACTGTGTTCAAACCCCACTAATAAAGAGCTGAATTTCACTACTTCACTCGTCTGCTTCTTCATTCCCTGAACATGAAAGTACTCAATTCCTTTTTTTCTGGGATGCTCTAGGATTGTGCAACTTGCCCAAGGCTCTTTTACTAGGCACAGTGGGGAGTCAAACTCCCAACCACTGGCTTTGCAGCCAGATCCCTAATTTGCTGAGCTAACCAGCCATCTTCCAACTCATTTAGGACTTAATAAAACAAAACTAGTATCTTGTATATTTGCTCTGAAGCATATTGGAAGCCAGTGCAGTTGATTCAAGGCTGGTGTAACACAATCTCTAAGCAACACATCAGTCAAGATTTTAGCCATCATGTTTCGTAGATCTACAACTGTTCCTTTGGCCACAAGACATAGGTGGATGCTCTAATAGAAGACAATGTCTGTGACTGTAGAATAGAAGTGTGTGGGGCAAACACAGTTGTGCAAGCTGTATACATGGGGTTCCCAACCTATGGGCCATGGGCTGGATCCAGCCCCTGGGCTAAATTGCCACCAACGGCAGAAGTGCCTCGATGTCACAGGAAGTGCCTAAATCACTAGATTTCCTCACTGAAACGCCGTAAAAATGCGGCAAAAAATTCAAAAATTGCTCGAAAATGTTCTTCCCTTGTTCCCTTCTCCAAGGGAAGTGGCGGAGGTGGGGAAAATACCCAGAAACACGGTGCAAATGCATGTGCTGCTGATGCCAGGAAGACCCACATGACCTTACTGAGGGGGCATGGTCAGGTCCCTGGCAGGAAAAGGTTGGCAACTCCTGCTGTATACCAATCAGACACTGTAGCCTTCTTACAAAATAATGAGAACCACACAGAGTTATTCTTCTACCAGCATTTATAACTGGGAAGTTTTTTGGGTCTAATTCCCTGTCAATAAAACTGTTTCTGTTACTGTACTATAACCAACGCTCCAGCTGCTTTCCCATCTGTAATACAAATAACCTCCTCTCAAAATGGTAGGTGAACATTGCCGAGTGCTTTTCTTCACAGCCATTTTTGAAAGCAAACTGATTGCAGCTGTTTGTAATGTGCTAACCCTGCCAAGTCTTTGAAACATGATGCATTTGAGAGAGAAAGACACCATCAAAAATAGGACACCATGCCTAGTAGGAACAATGAACGACCCTTTCAGAAGGAGGGTATTTTCTTCTGTTTTTGAAGTGAGACCACAGGGAAGGAAGAGGGAGAGGCAGTATTACAACCATCTCGGCCTATTGACACATAAATTTCTACCAAGCCTGTGCTCAGTCATACTTATTAGCTGGATAGCCTCATCTTGTTAATTAAGAAGAATAATTTGAAGGCATGCTGTTTGCTTGTGATCTAAATTGACACGATATCATGAGGAATCTTAATGCTTACTTACAACAGTCTGAACTAAAGCTCATTTCTGTGAGGGCCAATAGCCTATTGAGCCAAAGATTTAACAACACAGCTTGCTCAGTGCCAACCTGTCAAAGATGAGGACGGAATAATGAAGTGCTAAATTACGCTGGCTTTTTACAGGAAATTCAGCAATGAACTTTGAAACCTGCCAGAGAGATTTGCAGGATCAGCTCACTACAGAGGCAGAGTGGGGCTGACTTTTGTTCCCTTAGCCCTCTATGTGGGCAGCTCTAAAGTCTCAAAGCCCCTGTAAGAAAACAAAACACACCTAAAAGCCTCCTTGAAATGGGAAATCCTGCCTTTTCAGGTCAGCTCTCAATCAGGTTTGCTAGACCAACAGTATCTCATTCCTTGAGATGACAAAGGGTCCTTGTGATTAGTCCATGACGGCGTCCACGGCACTGGTCTTGTGATGCCGTGGAAATAGATAACAGTTAAAATGAATCTTGCTTTTAAATTTGAAAAAGTAGAGATAATACTCTAAAAATACTTAATACCACACAGGAGAAAGTAACGGTAGACCACTTCTAAATATTTTAGACCAGGAGTTCTCAATCTTTCAAAGCCGAAGGCCAGGTCATACTCCCTCAGACAGCTTCGGGAGCCGGACAGCCATTTTGCCCTTCCTCCACCACATGGCACTTCCTGGTGTGGTGGAAGCTGGGGGGGGGCACATGAAATGGTGCATGGGCTGCATCCGGCCCATGGGTCACAGGTTGAGAATCCCTGTTTTAGACCTTACAAAGCCTATGATTATTTGTTAGTCTTTATCAAATGATTTATTTATTGATAGATATATAGCAATAGCAATTATATACCATGCCATGGTGCTTAGTGCACTGTCAGGGTGGTTCACAAGTTAATTTGCATTCCCCCCCAACATGCTGGGTACTCATTTTACCAACCTCAGAAGGATGAAAGGCTGATTCAACCACTGCACCACCAGGGCTCTATACATGCACGAATATCCTTTATATCTTGACTTTCTCCCAATGAAGGGACTGAGGGCAGCTATTCATATGGTTTATCCATTTGGCTTTCACAATTACTTGTTCTAGTTATCATATTCCCACAAGCAGGTATTTAAATGTGTTCTTCTCAATGTGAATGTGTTCTTCTCAAGCTACTTTTTATTTTTATTTTGCAATTCTCAGTGCTCACAGTGGCAAGGACTGCTGACAGATTGTAGTTCAAAAAATAAATCTTCCAAGCTCTGATTTTCATCTAAAGAAATCTAGTAAAGCTAGTCTCTTTTCCAAGCTGGCTTTAATTATAGAGTGAAGTATATAAAATAAGAGTCATTGCCTTCCGTAGGTTAGTACATAACAATTTTATTTGTGAGAGGGAAACTTATGAGAAATCTGGACTGGGCTCTAGGCCTTTAGGGGATAACTGGAACATTCCAGCCGTGGAAGAACTATACCTACTTAGTTCCCAAGAGAAGCGTGCCTTTACAGTCCACCTTATTCATGGAGCAATTGTTCCCAGGCTGAAAAAGTGAACAGCTGTGTTCCAGCTTGCAATACTCAATAAAGAGAAGGAGAGTAGGGGACACCTGATAAAATATACTAGTTTCATCAGCATACAGAAAATGAACTGGCTGGATAATACTGTTTTCGATGTCACTATAAATTCTATTTCATCTCAAAGCTACCTACTAGTCTCTTTTAATTGTTTCAAGGGCTATTATGGCAAGGAACTCGGTCTCCTAATTGTGTTTCAAATTGTCCTTTTTCATTGCAGGTACTTTTAATTTTCTTATAACATTTCTTTCTAATGGATTCATTTGCTGTTTAGGTATGACTGGCAGCAGGGTTTAAATGCATTTTATAATGTGCAATCGCATTTATTGATTGATGGTGAAAATTCTACTTTCCACATCGGTCTGCTTTAACAGCGTCTGGCTAGTTCAACAGAAGTATGAGACTGCTGTTGTAATTGGGATATTTCATTTCAGGTATTTCAATGTCACACTGCAACCAGATCAAAGGAAAAGATATGTATGTGCATACCTGTCAACCCGCAGCTCCGGAAAAAATGGGACCTGCGCAGATTGCTTGTGCGCAGGTCACTTTCCACACATGCGTGGAAGGGTTTTACACTTGTGTAGAACCCTTCCACACATGCGTGGAAGCGCTCCGCCGCTTGCATAGGGGCTGCGCAAGCGGCGGAGCACTTCCACACATGCGTGGAAAGCGTTTTTCCCCGCTGCCAAATTATGGGGTTTTGGCAGCGCGGGGCGGGGTATGATGTCAATCGGCGTCAAATTCCGTGGTAATCCCGGCCAAATCGGGATGGTTGACAGGTATGTGTATGTGAGAGAACTGAACTCTGTGTTATTAATAACATATCATTCTAGCTACAATCTAGGAAACTTATTTGAAATACAATGAAATGAAATGAAATCAAAGCAATCATACTTATATACTACCCCATAGCACTTAGTGCAGTCTCTGGGCAGTTTACAAGAATTAGCATTTTGCCCACAACATGCTAGGTACTCATTTTACCAACCTCAGAATGATGGAAGGCTGAGTCAGCCTTGAGTCCTGGTCAGGATTTAACTTCCAACCTTTTGGTTGCAGGATAGCATTTTGCCCACTGTGCCTTTGTTAGATCCGGCCCTTATAAGCACCAGTCCAGGACAACAATGAACAAACAGCAACAGGCTTTATTTAACAGTCAATTAGAGATGAGCTTGCAAGGTGTTCCGGATCACGAGATGGCTATACAATCCTAGCTACCATAGAAGCGTAGCATAATGGAGGGACCCAGGTTTAGCGCTACCCGGCTACCTGTATGGTGTAGGAAGTATAGATCCGGTCCAGCCCCACCCTTGTTTACCCATGGGGCTTATATAGTGTCTCCCCAGCAGTAGCTCCTGGATACAAGGTAGTGACCAGCCGGACAAATGTAACTAACCAATCATAACAGGGAATATATGTAGTTAACCAATGGAGAACAGGATCCAAAACTGTAACCAATCACAGGGCTTGGTTTAGCCTAACAAACACACCCTTTTGCAGGGGTTTTGCGCCACTTTTGGCTTCTAGTTAGAATGGCGGGAAACCGCCATTTTCCTATTGTAAGAGCACTCCCCGTGCTACTTGCAAATGTGCCTCAATACACAACTGCCTTCCTTTTGGGTGAAGAAAGAATTGCTCTGGTTGGATTTCTGTTTCTTCAAAGTGAAGAGAGGAGGCTTTGGAGACTGTTAAACATTTGCTGTTTTTGTTTTTTCATTTCATGTTCCACTTTTCCTCGAAGTTTCAGAAGGCAGCAGCCATGGTCCTCACAACAATCCTCTGAGGACAGCTACATGGGAAAATCTCTCGTTTGCAATTTGTGTAGCAAAGTGATCTAGCTCTTCTCCTAGGATCAAGGAGATAAATGCTCAGCCAAAGATCAGCCAGTCAATCAGTGCTAGAGGTGTGATTCCACTTCTGTTGAAAAGAATGCTCTTTTCTACCCTGCCTTGTGTTGCATGCCTCATGCTACAGATTACATACAAGCCCTCATCCTAGGACCCATTCTGGCAAACACCACTTCATGGGATCCTGCACTAACCATTAGGTGAAAGGGCAGCTTGTTCAAAAGATTCCTGACATCAGCAGCAGGTAGAATGGTCAGCCTGTCACCATTTTGTTCTATGTCTCTGCCACCCAATGCCCAGACAAACAATGTTATGGGTTGTTTTTTAATCATTTGCAAATCAGAGAGTAGTTGGGAGGATGCAAATACAAGTTCAAGCTATTGTGGTTTATTTCTTTGGAGAACACACATGGGTCTCAATTGCCAGAGGTCATTTAATTTCATAGTTTCTGCCTAGAAGGATTTATTCGAATTTACCCTTGTCCATGTGCTATGCACTCACATTTAGCATTATTATTGTAAACCGCTCCGAGTTCCCTTTTCGGGGAGTAAAGCGGTATAGAAATCTAAACAATAAATAAATAAATAAATAAATGTGAGGAAGTCCACCTCAACTATGGAATCACTGATTATAACATGTTAAAATATCATTGATAATCACAGAATCCAAAGGTATATATAATCATGAGGAGATGGGAGACAAGAAAGGGGGGGGTGGTAAAAAGAAATAAACAATTTTTAAAATAAAAAGCAAGCCTTCCTTCTGGGTGAAGAAAGAACTGCTGGTTAAATTTCTGTCTATTCAAAATGAAGAGAGGAGACTTTGGAGACTGTTTAATGGCACCAGACATTTAGAGGAAAAAGTCACCAATACCCAGGTCTCCATTACTCTTCTCTTTCAATCCCTGATGCATTATAATAGAATGTAAGGACAGCCAAACACTTGTGAACCACTTGTGAATTGTTGTTCTTTCTGACAAGCTTCTATGGAGTATGCTTCAGAGTTAAAATGTATTTAAAAGGAGTGAGTTAACTTTTCAATGTTTTCACTAATACAGGATGGATTTGCTGGAAATAAAAAGGGAGGCTATGGTAATTAATATCCTTTTAAAATAAGAGCACTAGTTGTTTCAAATATGTTTCAGCTATTTCATATCTGCTTGTATGTGTGTGTGTGTGTGTGTGGGGGGGGGAGTTGCTTGTTGATTGGAAGGCGGTAGATCAGCAGTTCAATACCAAAAATACTGCATGACAGAGTGAGCTCCCATCTTTGTCCCAGCTCCTGCCAACCTAGCAGTTTGAAAGCAAGAAATTGCAAGTAGATAAATAGGGACCACTTCAGTGGGAAGGTAAACAGTGTTCCATGTACTCCAGTGTCTAGTCATGCCTGCCACATGACCACAGAAACATCTGCAAATGCAGACAGTGCTGGCTCTTCGGCTATAAACAGAGATGAGCACTGAACCCTAGAGTCGAATATGACTGGCTTTCGAACAGGAGTGCCCCTTTACCTTTACTATACTTTAAAAACAACTTTAAAACAATTTGGCAAAATTTCACCAATTTTGGCACAGAGCAACATCACATTGTCTACTCCTTCTGTACCAAACTTGATGCAGATTTGAAGTTCTGTTTAAAAGATAGGCCAATTTTAGAATTGCTTTGAAGAATGTTCTGTATAATATCATCACTAAAGTTTTAGCACTATCGTGTTAGTGGCTGTAAGTTTGGAAGAGATTGTTAAAACTGTAAATAGTTGAATCTGGTGATACACTGGAGATTTTCTAAGAAAAGGAGCTAAAAAATAAAATATAACAAAACTCTGGTTGCCTGGGAACGGTATTTCTGATTCAACTACAATATTTTTATTACATTAGAACAATATATGAATACTTTCCCAGGACTGCAAACCCAAACATTAAGAAGTCCCAAGAGTAATAATGTTTGTTTTAAAATAATGTAACTCATGAGAAATTATTTTTCATGGAAGTTGGCAGAATTTAAAAAGGGGACATAGAGCAATAGTTATATTTCTTGATTGAAAGAACGTGACAGATTCTTCAAACTTGCATTCATTATCATGAGATCTAGAAACTTGGAAACTATTAAAATTAAACCAGAAATCCTTATAAAATTTGCTCCAGGACCTGAGGGTCTGAGAAATAAAACCAGAGTTTTCCTGCAGTTTTGTTTTGTAATCAAATTATGTTCCTTCTATGGGTACATTTATTTTATTGAGATTTAAAAGCTCTGCAACATAAACACACACACACACAACACACACACCTTATGGACAATGTCTGCTCTATGACCTAATTCTAGAAGTCCATGTTTTCTCCTGAGGGTTATCTTGTAGTTTCCTTTTATTTCTTATGCTTATTTCTGGTTTTTATTAAGTGGAAAGAAAGGTTTCGGAGATACTTCCTTACATGTAAAAGCCATCAAATGAAGTTGCAGTTAGAGAAGGCAAAGAGAAATTAAGGGAAGATGGCTCTATCAGCATATGCTTCAGGCGTCTTAGAAAGAACATGTATATAAGCACCATAAAGTGAGCTCAGACTTTTTTTAAGCAGGATAAGTCATCTTGAAGCACCATCTGGTTTTCTTTTTCGAAATATGCTTCTAGTTTGCTTTACTAGCGCTGAAGGAATGACCTGCTAACAACCCCACACTAAATGGGGGCAGAGCAGTTAGGGTTCAGTATTGATACCACTGTCTTCTATGCTTCCCTCTCCCCTCATTGGCACATGGGGAACTATAACAAAATGTGGTTATGTGCCTGTGAAGAGAAGCTACCAGACTCAACATGTTTCTATCCAAAGCTCCAGCCAGCGTTGAAAAAAGATTGTGTAATGCTTAAGGGAAAGGGACTAATTTTGCAATGCTCTGTTCTTCACAACATGTCATGAACATGATGTGCAAAAGGTGCTCTCTCTCTCCCACACTGCAAGTCCCTGGAGGGTCCTCAAAAGGTTAGCTTTCTGTGTCAATGTAGTCTGTTCCCAACCAGAAATGACTCAATGGTTAGCTTTCTTCCAGTGCCTAGTGATATATAGCCAACACAGCCAATAGCCATTAATTGTGATATCTACCCTAAAACCATATAATTAACTCCCTTTTAAAAAGTCCAAGTGGATAAGTCAAGCACCAACTCACGGCAAACTAATGGCAAGAGCACATGAAATCAAAAGAGTGGATAAAATTGTCTATTTGAGAAGTATGTTAAATGAAAAGTGGGATCCCAAAGTAGAGATTAAAATCTATATCTATAAAACAGAGGTGTTTTCTTGTATGTACTCTATAGGAACCCACACCCCTGGACCAATCTCGCTGAAAATTGACACACACCTACCTTGGTCTTGCGAGATCAGCACTGTGGGAGTCTCGAAACCCATTTGGGGGTTTATGCACCCAAATTGGGATGCAAAGGGGCAACCCCCCCAATGGGAGAAAAAGTGAAAAAAACCAGTACTGTGTATGCGCACCACAGCCTTCCTTTAAAGAAAAAACAAACTCAAGCAAGGCCGGGTAATAGGGAAACCAGAAAGACAGAGTTGGGTGAGAAAGCCGAGGTGACGGCGTCTTTGGAGGCAGGCAGGCAAGCTGGCTGGGCTGGGGTCATTGGCATCATTCTTCCCCGAACAAGGCCTCCCCCTCCAGAGTGGTGCCACTTGGTTTCACCCGCATCCTGCTATGTTGGATTGCACGGCTGGAAGTTGGAAGTTTAGAGCATGTCAGGGGGAGGAGGAGGAAGAGGAAGAGGATGAAGCCGAAGAAAGGCTGAGGAAGGTGAATTCCCCGTCACTTCCCCTCCTCCTTCTCCAGAGCCTGCTGGGAGCAGCCTAGCCATGGGTTCCCCGCCGCCCGCACTGCCTCTGGTTGCCACCCCCATGCTGCTGCTGCTGGGTTGAGAGGAGGCTGCTGGTCCTGCTCTTCCTCTTCCACCGCCACCTCCCACCTAGCCCAGCGGCTTCCACTGAAGGGACGCTGGGCCCAACACCCACACCACAGCCTTGTGGAGCTGCGACTGAGGGAGAGGGGAGGTGGTTGGGGATCCCAGCCAGCCTGTCTGCCAGCCACCATGAGCAACAGCCAAGAGCAGCCCCCATCGCCCTGGCTGGTCACCAATGTGGGCTCCCTGCTGCTCACCCTGCAGGAGAATGAGAGCCTCTTCAACTTTCTCAGCAAGAAATGTGTGGTGAGTGAGTGAGTGAGTGAGTGAGTGAGTGAGTGGCCCGGAGGGGAGTGGGAGGCTTTGCCAGGCTGGCTGGGCCTTGGCTACTGGGTTGGGGTGGTGGGGAGATGAAGGTGGGAGCAGGCTTGGTGTGGTGGGAGTGGATAGAAGGGGGACCAAGATGCAGTAGATAAGGGGGGCGAGTGTATATAAAGGTTTCCCTTGCTCGAAAGCCAGTCGTATCTGATTCTAGGATTCAGTGCTAATCTCTGTTTCAAAGCTGAAGAGCCAGCGCTGTCTGCTTCTGCAGCCTTTCCGCGGTCATGTCAAGTGTGTATGCATGAGTGTTAGAGGAAGGAGGGAATATAATAATTTCATGTCAGAAATTATTCTAGGTTGAAAGGTTTTTTGTGGGAGCCCAAATGAGGCTCCTTTCATGTCCCCAAGAGGTGGGACAAAGATGGGTGCTCAATCGGTCATGCAGTACCTGGGTCTCAAACTGCCAACTTGCCGGCCTTTCAGTTAACAAGGCGAGCTTCTTAACCACTGAGCCCCCACAGCCTTAAAGGGGGGAAAACAGCAAGGTCGGGTAATTTATTTTATTTTATTTTTATTTTAAATTCAGATTTCTATGCCGCCCAATCAGGTAAACCCAACTCAGGGCGGCTCACAACAAGTTAAAACATACATAAAAACAATTAAACCATTAAAAACCCCAACATACCCATCCACCTACCCCGTTCATCTTTAAAAAAAACTATCCACATTAAAACTGCCTGCATTGAACAATTAAAAGAAATGGGGGCTTATTTTATAAGCCAGCAGGCTTATAAATCAGCTAGTATGAATATAAAAAGCAAAACCCACCTTCATAAAAATGCAACTCTCACTACAAAGATCTGAATAAAGAGATATTATATATTCCCAATGTTGCTATATGGAGTCGAAGCTTGGACATTGACTAAAACATCTGAATAGAAATTGAAGGTTTTGAAATGTGGATCTACAGACAGCTGCTGAAGATATAATGGGTTGACCATGTGACTAATGTTGAAGTGTTGTACCAGATGGATGAAGAACAAGAACCGTTTAAGACTACTAAAGAAAGATAGCTCCAATACCTTGGGCATGTCATGAGAAACATCGTGAAGTATAAAATACTCCAACTCACTATGCAAGGGAAGATCATTGGGAAGAGAGGCCCTGGACGTAGATGGATTTCGTTGCTAAAGAACCTGAGAGACTGGTGTGGTATATCCTTGGAGGAACTGTTCTGAGGAGTTTAAGATCAAGAAGAATTTCACCATGATGATAGCCAATATTCAGAACAGATTCAGCACTTGAAGAAGTGAATGGTCTCACTATATCTTGTGATAGTAAGTTCCATAGATACTCAGTGTTGGGTAGTGAATAGAGTAACAGACTTGGACTCAGGAGTACTGTACTGGGTTTGAATTATCACTCAGTCATGGAAACCCACTGGGAATGTGGAAGTGGTAAAGCCACTCCTTATATATCTCAGTTGCCTTGCAAGCCGTATTAGGGTTGCTGTAAGTCAGTTTTTATTTGAAGGCACATAAAAATAATGTGTGTTGTTTAAAGTATTTATTTGCCTCTGTCTGGTAACCTCCATCAGTCAGTTTCATTGGAGGACCCCAGCTTCCAATATCATGAGGGAAAGAAGAAATTCTATATGATTGCCAATGTACTTGATATGTCTTCTCCCCTGACTTGCCTTTTCCCAAGCTAAATAGCTCCAAACACTGTCCCAGTTTCTTGAACATTTTGGTTGCCCTAAACAGCCACTCTGCCATATACGCCTTTTCTTCTTTCCTTGCTAAGAACTCCACATGAAGAGACTACCCACAGATTGGGTTGTAGGAATAAATAATTCCCTGTCACTGAGTTATTCTAACATTAAAATGTTTGCTCTTCTGTCCTGCAGAAACTCCAACTCATGGAAAATAATCCTTTTCCCACCCATTAAAATAAGCCACATCAAATGTTGCATGCCTGGGAGGTGGTGTGTGTGTGCAGAAGATCAAAAGATAAACTTCACTACAAGGCCAACAGAAAAGCAGTACAGTACTTAGTTCCCATCAAAGTCCTTGTTGTTATATGTATCAGATTCCAAAAGGACCTTCATTTAGTAAATATACAGAGACGGTACAGATCTGGTAACTAATGTGCTTAAATGCATTAGGAATACTGTTTTTCCAGCAGCCTCTCTTTTTAAAAGAAGAAGCAGAATAGCAAACAAAATGTACAATCTGCACTCTGAATACTATGGCTCAATAGAAAATATGTTAGTGGTAGTGGCTCAACGTTGTGCTAATATTCTGGAATTTTATCATGATGTTCTAGTTCCACGAGAAGACCAAAAAAATTGCACGCTCAATTGTGCCTGAAGGATAAGGTCTTATAACAAAAACAATAAATAGCATGCCAATTTTTTTAAAAGTTGTGGTGGAAAGGTAATTCTGTGCGGCATGACTAAAATATGGTCTCCTGTGAAGTCAACTTTAATGCTATTGTTTTTGAAACAGGTCCAGACTCCAGAATGCTTATTTAAAAAGAAGTATTTTAACTGTTATGTGGGTTTTAGTACAATCCTAAATCCATAGGTTGAAATCACCAAGCTTAAAGCTTCTGATACTATCTTCAACCCTGCACTACAAAGCAAAAAAGGAGGAAGGTTCCATAGCTTTAAAAAAATCAAATAATGTTAGTTGACTAGCTATAGGACAAAAAGGACATCCAACTTAAATATTTAAGTAGCCTGAGAATAAAAGATGTGAACTAGGAGTAGGAAACAAACACAAAATCACAAGAGACCCTGATTTTCAGACTCCTTTGTTGTTCAGTCACACAGTCGAGTCTGACCTTTTGCAACCTCATGGATCACAGCACACCGGGCTCCTCTGCCATCTGCCATCCTCCGTAGTCCACCCAGATCTATGCCAACTGCATAAACAATGCCATCTAGCCATCTCATCCTCTGCCTCCCCCTTCTTCTTTTGCCTTCGTTCTTTACTAGCATCAGGGCCTTCTCTGGTGAGTCTCCTTATAGGCCTGAAAAGCCCTTGAGGAATGGTGACAGATAGCATTTCCAAAAAGGGATGGTTGCAGGTCAACCATCTACAGGCTGCTGGTGTGGTTGCTGAGGGAACTCCAAGGTCCTCCTTTAAGGTCATCTTGATGTGGGCAACATTCATTGTTGCATTTTGGGGGGTCCTGCAGCTGAGTGAGTTTATGGTGTCCTCCAAAAGGGATACCACCATGAAAACTCTGTGAAAGGGAAACATGTTGATGAGTGGTGAAAGCATGCTACTCAATGCTACCCAGAATTTGCAGCTCTAAGAATGAGCAAAAGGGGCAGGTTCTCTCTCTCTAGCTCTCCTTCTTTCTTCAGTTTCAGGATGAGTGCAGTCCGTATGGCTGTTCAGGCAAAGAGTTGTATCCTGGGCAAAACAGTATGTGTCCAGAGCAGAATGGAGTCCACATCACAAATGAGGAGATCAAATATATAATAGATAGTTTGGCCACAGGGGATACACTGGGAGGCACTGATGCCCAATTTGAAGATTGGTAATACCTGCAACAGAATGCATGGTTGATCCAGTTTGGCGGACTTGACCTCCCAGTGCATAAAAACTGAAAACTTGATGTTAGCTATGGAGAAGGATCTAGCACTGCTTTGGCTATAGTTGTCTAACACTACATCTTTATGGTAAGGTCTACAGGAAAGGCACATGCAACAGAGAGCAAAGGCTCCCAGGAGAGTTGATTTGACAAGACAGAAGGTCACTTGGGAGGCTGGCCAAATTATTGAGAGGGCTGGTGGTTTATGGAACCACCACTGAGCATTATTTACTTAAAAATGTGCCTCTGTATGGCTGAGAATGTGCATCTATCAGACACCAATCAGGAAGTCTGCTTGCAAGATGTTATGGTGGGCCTTTTGAAGTAGTTGCAGCAGCAATAGTTTGGCAGAAGGCTGGTGAGACATTAGGGCCGCAGTCACTTTTAGTGGTGATTTTATGCAAAAAAGATCTGTGTTAATGAGGATGAGCAATCAGCCCTATCCCAGGCAAGTAAACCCCCTTTTATGGAGGGAAGGAAGTATTGGAGTATGCCCATCTTGGGAGGGCTGCCAAAGTTCCCCATGGAGGAAGGCAGGGTTCTCTACCCTCCCCACTCTAGTGGATTTAATGCCCAGGGGTACATATCTTGTTGCTAGTTACCATATCATGTGGCTACCCAGTAACATGCTGGGATGGTGGATATAAAATGGCAGGCGAGTCATCCAATCTATAGATCTGCTCCAACATATGCTGCTGAGCCCAATCCAAGCAGTTTCCTTTTTCATATTTGCTACAAACCATTCTGCAATAAAAATGTTAATGATTAGTAACATGTGTGTTAATTCATGGGAGTGGTAGCTAGAAGGTATTCTGGAATATTTTCCATGGGTATGCAATGTATTTTGACTTGAACCAAGACCTATGAAGGACAATGTGGAAGGCACTATTGTTATAGCAGAGGTTTCAGAATTTTGGACCAGACTGAATAACACAAGTTCAGTGTCCAAACCAATATTTATCTTTCTTTAAATTAAACATTCTCTCTCTGTTGCCATAGACACTATCTCCTAGGCCTGAAGCACTGTTATTTTCCAGATTTATAGTGTACAACTGTGCAGTCTAATTAATAGACTTGATAGACACTTGGATTTAAAGGTCCATTGTCTTATAAATCCCCTCAATCCCCTCGTGGTATTTGCATTGTGTATATGGTGTTCATTGTGTCTCAGTTCTCTCTCTCTTTCTCTCTCTTTTTTCTGTTCTACTGTTGTGAATTGAGGCACATTTGCAAGTAGCACGGGGAGCACTCTTGCAAGAAGGAAATGGTGGTTCCCCACCATTCTAGAAGCCCAAAGTGGCATGAAACCCCTGCAAAAGGGCACACTTGTTAGGCTTACCCAAAGCCCTGTGGTTGGTTACACTTTTGGATCCTGTTCTCCATTGGTTAATTACATATGTTCCCTGTTATGATTGGTTAATTACGTTTGCATACCTGTCAAGTTTTGGATTTGGAAATAAGGGAAATTTCCCAGCAAATACAGGAAACTTGACAGCTATACTTATCCTTTGCTGCCCTCCAATGGCAGCAATAGGGCTTTGCAGTCTAATTAATACGGGATGACGGCAGGGAAGAGGGCAAAATAAGGGGTATTCCTGGCCAATACGGGATACTTGACAGCTATGTGTTTGTCTGGCAGGTCGCTACCTTGTATCCAGGAGCTACCACCAGGGAGACACTATGTAAGCCCCACGGGTAAACAAGGGTGGGGCTGGACCAGATCTATACTTCCTACATCATACAGGTAGCCGGGTAGCACTAAGCCTGGGTCTCTCCACTGTGCTACGCTTCTATGGTAGCTCGTTTATTACCCATTGCCGGGTAAGAGTCCAGAGGGACTGACTCCGCTAGGATTGTATAGCCATCTCGGGATCCGGAACACCTTGTAAGCTCATCTCTAATTGACTGTTAAATAAAGCCTGTTGCTGTTGGTCATCATTGTCCTGGACTGGTGCTTATAAGGGCCGGATTCAACAACTACATTAATGGACTCCACTTTCCGTCTTTTCAAAGCTCTTTGGACAATTTAGCTGCTTGGCAAATCTCCAAGCTTCTCTCTAAAGTTAGGTCAGCTTCCTTCTGCAATCTCTATCTTACTTGAGGGACTGAATTCCACACAATGTTTGATCACTCATCATTCATTCTCTCATACCTCCAAAAATTGCAACTGCCTGCTTATTCTTCTTCTGCTGCTGCATCCAATTCTGAATACTGTATTGGCAATCCATGATGACTGTCCGGAGAAAATAAAGCAGTTGCCTTCCATCTGCCTTCACAGCATGACCCCCGTACCACTGATCCAGTTCCGTGTGTCACTTTCTGGTCCTGAGCCCTTTGGGCACACAAAGTCCTCATCAGCCCCAGACCAGTATTGATGAAGCTGCCGCCCTCCATCAAGATGGATTCATTTGGAATTTAGTGCACTTCGGTATCATCACCCTTCCCTGTGAACGTTGGCACCTAAGGCAGTTAGTCCTCAGGGTTGTCAGGTTAGTTAACTGCTGCCTGACACTCAGCGTTGAGTTACTGGCAGTATGGTCTACTCTATCACCATAGCAGGGTAACCTGGTCAGACTATAATCATTCTCTCATACCTTCAAAATTTCATCTACCTGCTACCATCTTTAAATTGTTACAATTGCTTGGTGTCAGGCAAAGAAACTATGTCCACTATTTAAATATCTTTGGAGCTGTAGTCAAAGAAATCTTGTGCATAGGTCCTCAAAGACTAAGCAGCAAATAAGACAAGCTGTCAACAAAGAAAACTAATTTACAAAGTTTGAGAGATGAGGTCTTTTCATGACAGAATTATATAATAAGCCCTTGAAGAGCATCCTCTTTTAATCATGGGCTATCTGTAACATCTGCTTCTGCCCTAAGAGAGCAACTATGTTGGCAACAGAAGACAGAGCAAGTGGTGAATCAGCTGTTACTGGTGGCATCTATAAGGTTAGCACAGGAAGGTGCTAGCTAGTTGAACAAGTGAGCAAGAAAGAATGGAGAGAAATAGCCATGCACCTAACTGGTAAAAAAGTAACACCCTTGTGAGGTGGGCACTGTCTCCTGATGATCCGTGGAATCACTGCTCAGTGGCAGAAGATATACAAGGTGACCCATAAATCTCTACCTGGCCACAAAGTGAGTAGGGCTCTGCTGGGGGAGGGAGGAAGCACTCCCATTGGGCTGCAAGGCAGAGGGGCAGGGCAAACTCTATGCTGGGTGGAGGGAGGATGTGCTCCCATTGGACTGCTGGGCAGAGGGGCAGAGTGCATGCCCACAGAGAGGACGGGTGGGGACTTACGGGCCACTCTGTACAAGGTATTCTGGCTGAAATGAAAACAGCTAAGAGGGCAACAGCAAACATAGGAGGCAGCTGTTGTCGGAGGTTGGCAAATTGGGAGAACAAGGATGCAGAAGTTCCTAATTTCAGTCTCAAACATCTCTACTTACAATGTTTCCCAACCTTTGGTTTTTGAACTTCAATTCCCAGAAGCCTAAATCAATTCCCCAAAGCATTGATCAGCCAATGTACTGACTTAGGCTTATGGGAATTGAAGTTCCCCTGTGGGGCATGTGCCCCACATTGGGAACCACTGATCTAAAAGGTTTGGGGAGGAAGTAATGTGAAATTGCTCAGGTAAACACCGTGAGGGGCAACTGCCGGTCAAGCAAGAAGCATTTCCCTATGTAGTTTCCAGCAGTATGATTTACCATGCCAGCTAGTCCTGCTTCTGGCTTGCTCATAGTCACAGCTCAGAAGATTTCAGGACAGAAAGCAGCAGTTGTATTTGCTGAGCTTAACTCTGGTTTAGATGTTTGTCTTATTTGGAGGCCTATGGCTTTTCAGATAATGAAGTCCAAATTCCATGATAAGAAAAGGTCTTAGTTGTTCTCTATAGATATTCTGTGTTCAGTAAAATGTACTCATCTTCACTCTTCTGCAGATCTGTTTTGCAGGAACAAATGCTTGTGCTGGCCTTACACAGCACCCAGGGCATACATTTTCCCCATATTATCTCCATTTTAGGAAACAAGTCATGTGTCTTGACAATTTGTCAGTCTTAGCATTTGCACTGCAATGCATTGGCATTTAACATGTAAATCTAGCTCTCTTCTTAATGATACATGAATACAGATTTGAAGCAAAGCATTCCAGAATTATTTAATATAAATGCACCATTCTTTCTCCTTGGAATTTAAAAGTCCCCTCATTGTGATTATGCTAGGTTATCACTTTATCTAAATCAAGCTTATTTATTTTTCTGTGACTAGTCATAAAATGGAAGCGTGGCGCCAAAATGGCCGCCGCGCTCTTTGCGGCCCCCCCCACCGGACGAAACCATCCGGGTAGTTAGGGGCGTGGCCAGCACCCTAATAAAAGGGGCTGGCCACGAGGCAACCGTGCTGCCATTTTGGCGAACCGACGGAGCGGAGAAGTTTTTCCTCCTTACCTCCGTCGCTCGTGTCCTCTTGGGGGAAGCCTTTTCGGGCAGCTTTCTCTTGTTTTAGGCTTCCTAGCTACCTTAGCCATGCCCTCGAAGAAGAAGGCAGCCGCGAACGTGGCTCGATCGGCACGGAGGCGTCAGCCGGGTCGGAGGACCGCGACTGCGCCCGTTCCGCAGCCACCTTTAGCGGACCCCACCAGGAACGGTGGGATGGGATCGGTAGCTCCTTGGCCTGATGCGCGGAGCATACCCGCTGCCCCGGACGGGGCCTCGGCCCTTGGCCTGCAAACAACGACCACGGCCCCTGCCATGGTCCGTGCGGCGGGGCCATCTTGCCCGGGTGCGCAGTTCCCTATGGGGGGTGCGAGCCACGGAGGGTGGTTGGGTTCCCTGCCTTTGCAGGGCGTTCCTATGGCTCCCCAGGGGCTGAGCATGGGCTCTTGGCCTTATCTGGCCCCTGGGGCTCAGGGACCTGGACAAGTACCCGTGAATTATGGGCCGGTTGCCCAATTGCCCCCTGTCAGAGCCGGGGCCTATGTCGACGTGGAGGCCCTCCTGGCCCGGGTGGCGGCCCTTGAAGCGTCCTTGGCAAGGGCCAACCAAACAGGGGTGTCTCTAGGTTTTCAGGTGCCCCCTTTGGCCGCCGAACAGCGGCTGGCGATGGGTCGGGTTGAGCCGCCTGAGGCGCGCGGGCCGGTGGTGGCCACTGCCTCGCAGCTCCCCACCCCACAGGTGCAGCAGTCTGGTGCTGGTCTGGCTCCGTCGACGAGCTCAGCTTCGGTCATGAGCTCCGACGCCCCCAGCGGGCCGGAACCCCCGGTGGGGGCGGCCCGCAGGGGTGCAGCGGGTGAGTATGCAGTCCAAGCTAATGCACCCACACAACTGACTTCATTGGGGGGGCTGTTCAATGGCCTTGGCCTCGCTCGGGTGGCACGGCGGCCCAATGGCCCCCGGCCCACCCAGCGACTTTGCCCGTGACACAGGGCCTGGGTTGGGGTGGTGCCCCCAATGTGCTGGGAAATGTGTTGGGGATCCCCGGGCTGGCTCAGGCTCATTTTCCTTTGCCCGTAGTTCCCTCAGTGCCGGTGTCGGCTTTGCCAACAGCAGGATATTCCTTGCCCTTGGGGGACCATTTGGCCCAGTCTACCAAGGAAAAGATTTGGAGGGGCGAGTATGTAGATATCTTCTCCCTTCTAAATAGGGAGCCGACCAAGGAAGATAGGGAAGGGCTGGACGAGAAGGATAAGGAGCAGGCACGTCGTCGTAAGCCGCCACGCACGTGGGCAAATTGGTTGCCAGCGTACCTGATTTACATGGCCGTTTACCTCAGGGCTAGGCTGGATTTGGCTATCCCTATGGTCCAGTATCTGGACAATATTTACCGGGCTATGGTTGACTTCCCGGGTCCATCATGGCTGGCTTACGACGAAGAATTCCGCATGAGGATTCCGCTGCACCCAGAGATGAGGTGAGATGAGCCCTGCCAGAAGCTGTGGCTTCTGTATATGACCCCCACACGCCCGGCGCCTGGGGAGAGATACCATTGTGGACATGCGGTCCAACGAGCGGCCCCGGTACAGGTACCCCGCCAAGTGGCGGGGCAGGGGGTTCCAGCCCGCCTGCTGTGCTGGACCTTCTCGTCCAATGGTTCTTGCAACAGGAAAAATTGCAAGTACAAGCATGAGTGCCCCTCTTGTTCTGGCCCCCATGCTGCCTCCGCCTGTCCCAGGCCGGGAGGATACAGGGGCAGGGGTAGGGGCGGACAAGGGGCAGGTAAGACTGCCATGGAGGGAGCGGATTCACCAAAAGGCCCCCTCCCCAATTAATGTCGACATGCTGGAGCGTTGGCTCGCATTGTACCCAAGGAGAGCAGACGCTGTGTACCTCCTTCGGGGTTTTCAACTGGGTTTTCGTATTCCTTTCACGGGGGATAGGTCACCGCAGGATGCACCTAACCTTTTGTCACTTAGGGGAAGGGAGGAGGTGGCTGCCGCCAGCATTAATAAGGAGATTGCTGCGGGCAGGGTCGCCGGCCCTTTCCCCGCACCCCCGTTCCCCAACCTTAAAGTGTCTCCGCTAGGACTAGTGCCCAAGAAGTCCCCGGGCGAGTTCCGCCTGATTCACCATTTGTCCTACCCAGCCGGCCACTCGGTCAATGATGCTATCCCTGATGACCTTTGTTCTGTCAGGTATACATCCTTTGACCAGGCATTGCGCATGGTGCGCTCATGTGGCCCAGGTGCACTGTTGGCTAAGTGTGACATTAAGTCAGCGTTTCGCCTCTTGCCCGTGCACCCGGGTGACTTCGAGTTGCTGGGTTTCAAATTCCGGGGTGAATATTATTTTGACAAAGCCATGCCATTCGGCTGTTCCATATCCTGCTCGGCTTTCGAGCATTTCAGTACCTTCCTGCAGTGGGCATTTGTCCGTAGGTCAGGGTCTCGGTCTGTAGCCCATTACCTGGATGACTTTTTATTCGGGGGTGAACGGGGCTGGGACACGTGCACACGTCTCCTCAACACATTTCAGACGCTAATGGAGGAACTTGGTGTCCCTTTAGCGCCCGAAAAGACCGAAGGCCCGTCTAATAAATTAGTGTTCCTGGGGGTGGAAATTGACACGGTGGCGCAGGCGTCTAGGTTGCCTGAAGACAAGGTGTCCAGGATAGTGGCCCTTATATCGGACTTGCTGGCTAAGTGCAAGGCATCCCTTCGGGAACTGCAGGTGCTACATGGACACCTCAATTTCACTTGCAGGGTGGTCGCACCTGGCAGGGCATTTGCTCGGCGCTTGTGCGACGCCATGGCAGGCTTATCCAGGCCCCATCATAGGGCGAGATTGACACGGGGCATCAGGGCAGATCTGCACGTATGGCTACAGTTCCTGAGGGAGTTCAATGGGGTCTCATTTTGGAGGTCAGACCTCCTAGCTTCGCCCCAATTTCAAATTCAGTCTGATGCCTCGGGATCCCTTGGTTATGGGATGTACTTCAATGGGAAGTGGGCATATGGTGGATGGCCACCAGCCTGGTCAGGCACGGGTCGCCTGAGGGATCTCACATATTTGGAATTTTTTCCCATACTGGGGGCCTTGATGCTATGGGGTGAGGAGTGGGCCAACTCTGTGGTGCATTTCTGGTGTGACAATGCGGCCGTTGTCCACATTGTCAACTCACAGACCTCTAAATCTCCCAGGGTCATGGACCTTGTGCGCCAGTTTGTATTGCGCAGCCTGCGCCTCAATGTACTGTTCAGAGCCAGGCATGTCCCGGGGGTGAATAATGATATTGCTGACGCTTTGTCCCGCCTGCAGATCTCCCGGTTCCGTGCCTTGGCCCCGGATGCGGAGGAATTTCCCTCGCCACTACCACAGGAGATATGGACCTTTGGCAAGGAGAGGTGAACCGGGCGATCGGCATGTCACTGGCGCCACGCACGCGTAAGGCGTATCACCACGCGTTGGTTTCATTTCGGACCTTCTGTACCCAATCTCGCCTGCCAGATACCTGGCCGATCCCAGTGGCCCACATCCTCCGTTTCATGGTTTACCTGCACGCCCAGGGCCTGGCACCCCGCACCATAGCATCTAGGCTATCAGCGCTGGCTTTTATGGCCAAGGTGGGAGGTCATGCGGACAGTACCGCTGATTTCGTGTGAGACATGTTTTGGAGGGGTGGGTGTGGGAACGTGGGCGTTGCCTGGACGACCGTCACCCAATTTCCCCTGGGGTACTTACCCAACTGGCACGAGGCTGGCATGACCTATGTTTCGATAGGTATGAGGCAGCCCTGTTTCGTGCGGCTACAACGGTGGCCTTTTTTGGAGCGCTCCGCATCAGCGAGCTTGTGATGCTGTCTAAGGCGGATGCAAGTCGTAGGGCACTGGAACTCGACGATGTCTATGTTGCAATGATTGGGCTCAGTTGAGGATACACTCCTCTAAAACAGATCAGCACGGCGTAGGCAGTTGAGTAATACTGCTACGATGTTCCTTGGAAGACATCTGTCCGGTTGGTGCCCTACAGGAGTTTCTTGCACTGTGTGGCACGCACCATGCCCCGTTTTTCTGTCACCAGGGTGGGTCTCCCCTCACTCAGCCATTCCTGCAGGATGGGGGCAGTTTCTACTGCAGCTGCTTTTGGGTACTCTGGGGCTGAAATACGCCGCATGGGAAGGTGGGGATCACATTGTTTTCAGTTTTGTGTTCACCCTCTTCAACCGTGAGTGCCAGTTTAGTCACTGCAATGTTTCTCACCCCCCCTTTTTTCCTTGACAGACCCTGGGTGTCGTTTTACACCGGTGACAGTAGGGCTGGTGGGCCGTTGCCACGTGCACAGAGCAGCGCGTTACGCTGCACAGGGCAGCGCGTTACGCTGCGGCGACAGAGTGGGACCCCGACTGGGACTGGGTGCATCCGCACATCTCAGGTGGTGTGGTAAGCGCGGCATGTTATGGCGGGAACTGTTGCCATTCCTTTTCTACATCAGGGATGCTGACTCGCCTGATGTCCTGGTTATTCACCTTGGGGGCAATGGTTTCGGACAGGTCACTGGCCTATCGCGGAAGCTTGCGATTTGCAGTCACCTGGCCTACTCACATTATGTGTGGCCTGCCACACCCCTCATTTGGTCGGACATGATACCGCAGTACGCTTACAGGGGAGCGTTTGGCCTCCAGGCGCTTGACCGGGCTCGTCGCTCCAGGGCTATTGCCCGGTTCCTTTTTGATATGGGTTGGGGATGCGTCATTCGCCTCCCCATCATCAGTCTGCAAAATTATGAGTTTTATTCAGGGGAGGGGGCCCATCTGTCGCGAGGAGGTATGGACCTCCTGCTGAGTGATTGGCGAGCAGGCCTGTCGACCGAGCTGACGGTCTTGGGGGGGGCGTCGAGCCTTTATTGAAGCCTCTCCGGGTGGCGGGTAGCACTGGTAAGGTAAACATTTATGACCCACAGGTATCCGGCAGGTTCGCAATTGACTGGACAACACTAGATAGGCATAAGTTGTTTAAACGTTGTCCGGTCAACAACGAACCAGGCGAGAGGGTGATGGTTACCACTAGACAGCTGGAATCACCCCCTGATTTTAAGGATACACGTCAGAGGGTGGGGTCATTAGTTAGATATTGACTACGGTCAACAATTTGTTTGTTGTCAACAAACAAATTGATACAAATAGATACATTGTAACAATTGCCGTTGGCAATTTTGGGTGGTACCTTACCAGTGTTACTTCGGCCTGCTTGCCTTAAGAATTATGATTGGTCGTTTTACCAATAGAAATTTATAATTCGGACTAGGGCTTGAATCAATAAATGTGGCCCAATGCCGTTATCCACTTTCATTTGTGTCTGAGTCCATCATTGGGGGGGTGCGCCTGCAATGGAAGCATGGCGCCAAAATGGCCTCCGCGCTCTTTGCGCCCCCCCCACCGGACGAAACCATCCGGGTAGTTAGGGGCGTGGCCAGCACCCTAATAAAAGGGGCTGGCCACGAGGCAGCCGTGCTGCCATTTTGGCGAACCGACGGAGCGGAGAAGTTTTTCCCCTCCACCCCCTCCCTAGTTAACAGTGTGATTTCTTGGTCGCTTCGGGGCCGGGTGGGAATTTTTGGCTGGGACTCGCAATTGGCTCTTGAGTCCTGGCTTTTTCGCCCATCCCACACTGTTGCTATGGTTTGATATAGGGGTTTGTCTGTGCTATTGTTGACTTTGGTCACATTGGCGGGTAGCACTGGTAAGGTAAACATTTATGACCCACAGGTATCCGGCAGGTTCGCAATTGACTGGACAACACTAGATAGGCATAAGTTGTTTAAACGTTGTCTGGTCAACGACGAACCAGGCGAGGGGGTGATGGTTACCACTAGACAGCTGGAATCACCCCCTGATTTTACGGATACACGTCAGAGGGTGGGGTCATTAGTTAGATATTGACTACGGTCAACAATTTGTTTGTTGTCAACAAACAAATTGATACAAATAGATACATTGTAACAATTGCCGTTGGCAATTTTGGGTGGTACCTTACCAGTGTTACTTCGGCCTGCTTGCCTTAAGAATTATGATTGGTCGTTTTACCAATAGAAATTTATAATTCGGACTAGGGCTTGAATCAATAAATGTGGCCCAATGCCGTTATCCACTTTCATTTGTGTCTGAGTCCATCATTGGGGGGGTGCGCCTGCAAACTATCATATGTTGCTCTAACTCTGCTTTTTAAGGAAAGAAGGGAGAAAATGATTAGATTTACTAATTATGTCCCATAAGAAACTAAACGTCTTGTGGGTCCTTTAAAGCTATTTTTTTTTTTATTTCTCAGAATCTTACATGCGTCCAAGCACAATTCTTCAGATGAGTGGAGTGGGTGTGTCTCTGGGAGGTTAAAACTGTTGGCAGGGAGCGAGGGAGGATATATCAGGGAAGGACAAGTGTAGGGCGTGCTGGTCCTGAGTGAGGAAGATCTAACAGACAATAGGTGTTGATTAAGTCTATCACAGTGCTAGTGATCGGGTCACTAAGGCGAAGAGGATTGCAGTAGTGTATATAATGACATAAGAAACCATTATTGTGTTGGGGACTAGTTAGTTTTAAAGCTGCTACAAGACTTTTGGTTTCTCTAGGCTACACTAGATTAACATGACTATTGTTGTAGTAACTTGCTATTATGGTGACCCTCTGAATGAGAGATCTCTAAACTGTCCTCTCCTTCAACAGCCCTCCTCAGCTCTTGCAAACTCAAGTCATGTTTGGGCTTCCTCTTTTCCTACTGCCTTCCACTTTTCCCAGGATTATTGTCTTTCTTGGAGACTGATGCCTTCTCACGATGTGCCCAAAATAGGACAACTCAAATTTCATCATTTTTGTATCCAAAGACAATTCAGGCTTCATTTTCTCTATGACCCAACTGTTTGACTTTCTAGCAGACCAAGGTATCCATAGAGCAATCCTCCAGCACCAATCTTGGTCTTGGTCTCCAGTGAAACATCCAAATATTTGATGATATTTTCTAATTTCTTCATTGCCGCCCTTCTGAGTCTCAATCATCACCTGATTTCCTGGTTACAGTTCCCATTTGCATTGATGATTGGACCGAAGTATACAAAATCTTTCACTGTCTCATTTTCTTCATTGTCCGCTTTAAAATTGTGCTGTTCTTCTGTAGTGATAATTTTTATTTTCTTAATGTTCAGCTGTAATCCTGCTTTGGCATTTCCTTTTTTTTTTACTTTCATTAAAAGTCATTTCAAGTCATTTCTGGTTTTTTGCCAGTAAGATTGTGTCATCAGCATATCTCAAATTATCGATGCTTCTTCCACCAATTTTCACTCCAACAGAATCTAGTCCATCTTTCTGTATAAGTTCTGTGCACAGATTGAACAGATAAGTGGTTAAAATGCATTCTTGTCTGATATCTTTTCCTACAGGAAACCATTCTGTCTCTCTATATTCTAAAACCTACATAACAGTTTAAAGATTTTTTTAAAAATAAGCTAGCAGCCTGATTAATTATGTCTCAATCTTTAACCACAGCACTCCTAAAACCTTTCACATGTACAGTTTTCCATGGAGTCATGCCAACTTGCAGCAATTATTTTATAGTGCTTGCCTAGAGCTTGAAAGAAGAGTGTACAAAGGTTTTATTAACTAGCAATTTTAAAACATTTTGGAGTTCTTAAAAAGTAAGAAGACAGTAAGTGAATTTGGGAGTAAATCTCTATGCTACTTATCTAATCTTCATGTGAAGAATATAATGGATATTTTATTAAGTGCAAAGTTGGAAAGGTTAAATGTCTTCCATAGGGAGCTGGGTTGACCATTATGAGAACAGATGCTGGGCTAGCTCCATTTTGTGTAGAAGTTATACAGAAACCAGAGATTCTAGTCTAATTTTATTTGATGGATATGATTTTTTTCACCATCATTCTTTGAGATGCTTGTACTGTTTTTCAGTATAACTTAGAACCATGACAACTGGATGGATGCTGCCCTCCTAAAACTTTGTTCCAATAGTTTTATGGCCTCTTAGTTAGGTATAGGTGAGAAGTTGGGTTGGTCCATCCTTTCATAAGAATTTTTCAAACTTTACACATTTATTGATAAATTAATTCATCAGATATGAATTTGAGATTTTTTTAAAAAATAAATGTGAACAAAAGCAAAAGTAAAGATCTATTCACCAGAAATAATACTCTGAGGGCAAGGATTATAAATTATAGATTTGAATACAATTTGTTGTGTCTTTTCTACCGTGTTTGTGATGCTGTACTCAGACTGCCATTTCTCTTTATAATTTAATTTAATTTTTAAATTTCTATGCCGCTCACTCAGGTGAACCCGACTCTGGACGGCTTACAACAATTAAATCTCTAAAAAGTATCTATCAGCCAGTTAATTTTGCAGTCCCCTCCATACTAAATATCATCTTGCCTTTTCAGTTAGGCCAGTAAAGATGATTGAGGTGGCTGTACTTTTGTTTTCAGTTTTGAGTAGAGCTTCCCAAACTTCATACATTTCTTCATTTTATGGCAGGAACTTGAGATCTTAAACCAGGAGTTCTCAACCTTTTAAAGCCAGGACCCAGGTCACGCCCCCTCAGACATCTTTGGGGGCCAGACAGCCATTTTGCCCTTCCTCCACCACATGGCACTTCCTGGTGTGGTGGAGGTGGTGGTGGGCCACATGAAATGGGGCCACGGGCCACATCCAGCCTGCAGGTTGCAGGTTGAAAATCCCTGTCTTAAGCATTCAGTGGGGAGAGCAAAAGTGATTAATATTCCCAGCTGGCCTCGCTACCACACAAATAGTATAGAAAGTGCTTACAGCAGCAGTTGAGAAAGGAAGGCACTTTCTCCCGCTAAGAGACTGCTACATGCAGCCCAGGTAGCCAGATCTCTGAATTGAACATCCAGCCAATTTCGATGTCACATCTGTGGCTTAGGAGGAATCAGTGGGTGAATACTGAATTTTCTTGAAAGTCTCACAAGAATCATGAATATAACATTTCCCTTTGCAGTGTCTGAAAATGTCTCAGTTTGTAAGGGGCAGAAGTATATTTACGGCAGCAGACCTAGAAGCTACAAATGTTTTTAAGGGGGGAACAATCTTTAGGACAGGAATCAGGGTTATTTACTATCCTGCGTTGCCTCAGTGGTTAAGATGCTGAACTTGACAACTGGAAGGCCAGCAGGTCAGCAGGTCAAGCCCCGAGTGCTGCATGATGGATTGGGCTTCCATCTCTGTCCCAGTTCTTGCCAATCTAGCTAGCAGTTCGAAAGCAGGAAATTGCAAGTAGATAAATTGGTACCACTTTGGTGGGAAGGTGCACTCCGATTTCTAGTCATGCCTGCCACATGTCCACGGAAACGTCTGCAGACTCAGACAGCACTGGCTCTTTGACTATAAACAGATGAGCACTGAGCCCTAGCATCAGATACAACTGGCTTTCAAGCAAGGTCAAACTCCTCTCTTAAAATGCCTTACCACCATTGCAATCAGAGCCTTAAGTAAATTAATATTTAATAGGTTCCCAATAATCTGTACAGTTTTGGACAGTATGTTATATGGCTTGTGTTTGAACAGTGTTTTTTTTTTCCCCCTTTGGTCACAAAGCGCCTTTCATTAATACACAGACTCATAGTGTTTGTGAATTCTTGAATTCAGTTGGCAAAGCCTGTCATCCAATCTAAAATTAACTAAACTCTAGGTGACCTTCTATACCATGTGATTGTCAAACCGAGCATGTGAATTTTCCAGCAGCATTTCTAGCTTGAGAGAGACAGCGTTAAATGAATTAGGGCAGCATGCCAGCTTCCTTCAGGGTAAACTGTGACAGAAAATGGGCAGATATTGGTCCCCCTCAATTCTTTACCCACCGCATATGAAGAAAAAAATACTTTATAATTTTTGTTCATTTCATTTGACAATCATTTGGTATAGAAGGTCACTTGGAGTTTAGTTAATTTTAGGTTAGCTGACAGACTTTGTCAACTGAATTCAATAATTTTATATTTTTTTATCATTTTTACATTATTCTAATGCAGATTTCTTCATCTTGGTGCTTTGCCGGTGGACTACACTTCCCAATATTTCTGGCTAGCATATCTTATAATAGTGGATTATATATCCTGACATTATCTGGAGTGAATAATTTGGAAAAGACCATGTTCAAGTACATACCTGTCAACCGTGGCTCCGACCAATCCGGGACCTGTGCAGAACGGCCTGCGGCACCCTCGCCACTACTGGAAGTGAAAGTAAAATACACCTGCACATGCGTAAAATACTGCCGTAAATACTGCCGGTTCTGCACAGGTCACTTTTTACGCATGCGTAAAACCTTCTACGCATGCGTAAAAGCGACTTGCGCAGAACCGTTCTGTGCAGCTACGCATGCGTAGAAGCAAGCTGCACAGAAGGGATGCGCAGTAACGCCTTTCCCCCGCTTCCAAATTCCGGGGTTTCGGCAGCTCCGGGCAGGAAATGGCGAAAATCGGCGCCGAAAAATGAGAAATCCTGGCCAATCCGGGAAGGTTGACAGGTATGAACTATATGGGATTATGGCAGTTATAACCCAAAACATCGGGAGGGCAAATGGGTGAAATCCCACCCCAAACATATTGATCTTAACTTCTGTCTATGATCTATGTTAGTAATCTGAATCATGGACTAGGCCCATTGAATCAATGGGGATTTGTTGAGTCAATATCTATGTAAGACCCACAGATTCATGACAACTACTGTAATCCTAACTTGATGTTGTTGCAAGTTCTTCAACGCACAGAGGGAGAACATAACTTTCTTTAGACTACAAGTCCTAGAATACCCAAATCAGCCTTTGCTATGCCGGGTTGTGCACTCTTGGAGCTGTAAGCCCAAATATACCCTTTCTATCTCTGTTTACAAGGCACATTTAGTTACAATTTAAATGTGCTTACTCATGCTCTGTTTATTTGAGCACACGGAGTTGGAACTGGCAGGCAGTGGGGAGATCACAAAGGACAGGAAGCCACAAGGAAAAAACTCGAAATATAAGCTATCTAAACATACACAGTGACTCATCTCAGTTTGAAAAATATGGCTATTTCTTTGCTTAAAGAGTTACTGAAAGGAAGTCTTTCTAAATGCTGCAGATCAGCCAGGGCTCATTGCCAAGTCCAGTAATTAGACTGACTCACTGTTTCCATGATATACAGTAAAACCCCATATAACGAAAATAATTCGTTCTGCAGGGCTCGTCGTTATACGGTTTTTTCATTATATGATGCATGCCTCGTATAACAAAAATACCTATGGGATGCATATCATACAACGAAAATCTCTATGGGAAAAATCATACAATGAAAAATTTCATTGTACGATTTTTCCCATAGAGATGCAATGCATCGAATAACGAAAATTATGGCCCCACCATACTGGGCAGAAAGGATGGTGGGGCCACAGGTTGTAGGAAGGACCATCCTCCCACAACGGTCCTCCCATCTCTGCCATAGGCAAGAAACATGAGCCCCTCCCTTCCTCCAGCCATCAAACGGGGACAAAGGGGGGGTAGGGTGGCCACAGATAGGAGATGGTGGCGGCAGCAGGTCTTTTTGTCACCTGCCCTCCATCTCCAATTGTCCTGGGCAGCATTAAGGTATGGCTGGCCGTCCAACGTCTTTCGCCCCTCTCTCCCAGCCTCCAATGAGACCGGAGGCTTTGGAAGCGATGGCTTTGGCCTTGGAGGCGTTGGCGATGATGGTGGCAGGTGTTTTGGCTACCTGCCCTCTCCTCCAGCTGACTGACGGGTGGGGTGGCTGCCCGGCATCCTTGCTCCTCTTATTTATTTATTATTTATTTAGATTTTTATGCCACCCAATCAGTTATACCCGACTCAGGGTGGCGTGCAACAGCTAAAACATATAAAAACAGATTAAAAACCCCATCACCCACCCACATAACCCACCCTACTACCCCTCCCCCCTTATTTAAAAGAATAAAAGGTAATAAAAGGAATCAGAGGGAAACAACTGCATAGAGGGAGGGACACTAACTGAATACCAATTGGGCACTAACTGGGGATAGGCCAGCAGGCTGGAGCCGTAACCCCATTAAGGCCCCACACCTGCCCTGCCAGCCAAGTTTTCAGACTTTTCCTAAAGGGCAGCACTTCTGTCTGTAATCTCAACTCTGTTGGCAGGAGGTTCCAGAGGGCTGGAACGGACACGGAGAAGGCCCTTCTCCGAGTGCCAGAGAGGTGAGCTTCTCTGGTTGAAGGCACAACTAGGGAGCCCGTCCGGTCCACCCTGGTTGGACGGGCAGACACTCTTGGGACGATGCGGTCTCTCAGGTATCCTGGCCCACTGCCATATAGGGCTTTAAAGGTCAAAACCAGCACCTTGAATTGCACCCGGAGGCAAATTGGCAGCCAATGCAGCTCACAAAGTAGTGGGGAGGTGCAGGCATAACGTCCACATCCCATCACCACCGCGCAGCCGCATTCTGAACCAGCTGTAGCCTCCGAATGGTCGTCAAGGAAATCCCCATGTAGACAGCATTACAGTAATCTAGTCTGGAGGTGACCAGAGCATGAGTGACCATGAGCAAGGAGTCCCAGTCCAGGAGCGGGCACAACTGGCAGATTACTCGAAGTTGAGCAAAAGCCCACCTGGCCACGGCCTCCACCTGCTCTTCTAGCAGCAGCCGTGAGTCCAGGAGGACCCCCAAGTTGCACACTGGGTCTGTCTGGGGCAGGGCTGCCCCATCCCAGATCAAAGGTGGTAGCTCACTGGAGAGCCCCGGACCCCTCACCCAAAGCCACTCGGTCTTGCCAGGATTCAGCTGGAGCCCATTGTCCCCCATCCAGACCCCAATGGCCTCCAGGCAACCAGACAGGACTTTGACAACATCACTGGGATCACCACGGGCCAAGATGTACACCTGGGTCATCTGCGTACTGATGGTACCGCACCCCATGGGAACGGGTGATCTCACCCAGTGGCTTCATGTAGATGTTAAAAAGGAGAGGAGAGAGCACCGAGCCCTGTGGTACGCCATATTTAAGGTGCCTAGGACTGGATCTCTCACTCTCCAACCACACCGACGGGGTACAGCCCTCCAGAAAAGAGGAAAACCAGGACAACACAGTGCCCTGGATCCCCAATCCTTTGAGCCGTTCCAGAAGGATACCGTGGTTGAGAGTATTGAAGGCCGCTGAGAGGTCAAGGAGAGCAAGGACGGTTGGATGACCACCATCCTGCTCGCGCCAGAGATCATCCATCAGTGTGACCAATGCTGTCTCCATACCATGTCGAGGCCTGAATCCTGATTGAAAGGGGTCCAGATAATCTGCCTCATCCAGGACACCCTGCAGCTGGTGTGCCTCGCAGAGACCGGGTTTTTTGAAGGAACAGGTGGTCTCCTTGGCCACACTGGAGGTGGTAGCATCAGGTGTTTTGGCCGGCCGGCCCCTCCTTTAGCAGACCAGCAGTTTGGGTGGCTGCCCGGCGTCCTTGCTCCTCTTTCCCTGGCCTTGCAGAGACCGGGGTTTTTTAAGGAGCAGGGGGTCTCTGTGACCACACTGGAGGCAATGGCTGCAGGTATTTTGGCTCCCCACCCTCTCCTCCAGCTGACCGGTGGGTGGGGTGGCTTTATTCTTTTTCTTTTCTACCCAAATTTCATTTCTTCCTACTTAGTATTTTTTTTCCATTCTGCTCATTTCTCTGGCTCGCCAGGCAACACAACTTCTTGTCTCTAAATCCATCTTCCGCTTGTTTTTTCCTCTTTGTTTCTTGGACTAGATGGCTTCAGAGAGAAGCAGAAAATGGAGCTGCCAAGAGGCCCTCTAGAGCAGGGGTGGCCAACCTTTTCACGCCACTGGCTGGTCACACTGCCCCCTCACACAGGTAAGCAGGCCGGAGGCATTGTTCCTCCCACTGCTTTTGCTACTTCCGGGTGTGGCGGCTGTGGTTGGGTGCATTTGCAGTGTGATCCAGGCTGTTTTTGTCGCTTCTGCCACTTCCTGTGGCGATGGGAGTGAGGGTGGCACATTTTTTGCCGTGTTTTCAGAGGTTTTGCCATATTTTTCCATGTTTTGTGGCATTTTGTGGTGTTTTGGCACTACTGACACATTTTTGGGGCGGTGGCGGCTCCGGTATACTCACCGCAGGCTGGATGTACATTCCTAGCATCCCGCCACCCCTTTTGCATCCATATCAACTTTCAACTTTCTAGATTTCATAGTTTGAACCTATCATGAAGAGAGACACACAAATGGACACATTTTCTCTTATGGTGGATAATTCATGTACAGTATATAGTTTTTTGTCCTATATGTATTCTTTGGTATTCCTTATCTCTAGGCTTCTCTGACTGGACACCTCTTCCTTTCTTAGACTGGTGACTGAATATGCACAAAAGATCTCAAAATGAGACTCTCTGGTTCATTTTAGTCCCCCATCTTTCCACTTGTCTTGGATAGTAGGGCTGGGAAAAGACCTTTGCCAGAAAGCCTGAAGAGCTGCTGTCAGTTAATTTAAAGAACTTTGCACCCAGTACGGGACTCTCATGGTTTAGGTCAGGGATCCCCAACCTTTTTTGCACCATGGACTGGTTTCATGCAAAACAAATTTTCCACAGATCAGCAAGTGGGTTTTTTTTTATCTCTCCCATCTGTCAGTCACAACTTGAATATGGACAGTGTGATACCTCACTGTGCACAGGCAGGGGGAGCAGCCCCGCCGTAGCTCAAAAACATGGAGGGGCCCAGCCACCTGCCAGCAATACCATTCAACTTGAGCAGTGAAGTACCACACTGCACACAGGTGGGGTGGGATGGGGTGGGGGCAGAGCCCTGCCATAGTTACCGTAAGCAACATGGAGAAGGGGCCTGGCCACCTGCCTATCTGCTATGTCTGAAGCCCATGCTTTTGCTCCGTTCGCCAGGCAGACCTGGTGAAGCAAGTTGAGGGCAGAAGGCTGGCATCGGGGCTCCCAATGCCACCCACCCCAGCAGACTGGTACCAGTCCAGTGCACAGTGGTTGTGGATCTCTGGTTTAGGTGACAAAAGGCTAGATAAATTAATGATTTAACCTGACTTGGTATGAAAGGAAGTTTCCTATGGTCCCTTGTTCCCTTATTACTCATCTCTTTCTTTGAGGCACATCCACAATCTCGATTTGATATAATTTGTTCAGAGCATTTAGTAAGCCCTGGGTACATCCAGATGCTGCTCCAGCACATTGGGAAACATCTGCTTCTTGGACTACAGCTCCCAGAATCACAGATCCACATGGTCAAAAATGAAGCATTTCTAGTTTTTACAGTCATCCATGACCATGGGGCATTCATCACAACAGGAAGCCGGACAGAAAGGATCTTAATGAGCAGAATAAGCTTTTATTATTAGATGATTTACAGATAGCTTAGTTGTTTTTGAGTAATAGAAGTAGCTGTAGTCCCTATGAATTAGTAGAGACCCTTGCACTGAGAGCATGGACCAAATTGGGGGGAGAGGGGAGTGACATCTGGAATTACCCCTCAGCTTGAATTGTGGCATGTGGTTCTATAAAAGCACTGAGCAAAAGCAACAAAAGAACTTGTGGCCACCACCTGATGCCATTGGGCAGTGATGGCGAACCTTTTAGAGACCAAGTGCCCAAACAGAGGTGTGGGGTGAACTCTGTGCTGGGGGGAGGGAGGAAGTGCTCCTATTTGGCTGCTGGGCAGAGGGGGGCAAACTGTGCTGGGGGAGGGAGGTAGTGCTCCCATTGGCTACTGGACAGAGGGGTGGGGCAAACTCTGTGCTGGGGGAAGGAGGAAGCATCCCATTGGGCTGCTGGGCAGAGGGGTGGGGTGAACTCTGTGCTGGAGTGACAGCGTGCATGCCCACAGAGTGCCACCTCTGACATAAATTCCATATATTTTCCACCACTGCCATAGGGGATTCTTCCTTTCCTTCCATGTCTAGGTCAGATAGGAAACTGTCAAAGTGAAGGCATTTTGGTGAGTTCATTCTGCAGTTTCTTTCACCTGACTCAGTGTGAGAAAGATTAGCTGGCAACACAAGGTTGCCGTTACCCGGGTACGCCAGATTGCGGTTCAAAAATACCACAATCTTCTAGGAGGATCTTTATGTGTACCCCGCCATAGGGGCTGATTCTTCAGCAACTATTACAAAATGATGTATGTGTCATAGAGACAGTGTGGTGATGCAGTGACTAAAGGCTAGTGATATGGTGTTACCAATCATTTGCCTCTCAGAGAGAACCTTTGCAGGCTGCTGCTTAGGATGAACAGTGGAAAGAAAGTGTGGTACTTTAGTGTTCAGGGAATGAAGAAGCAGACGAGTGAAGTAGTGAAATTCAGCTCTTTATCAGTGGGGTTTGAACACAGTTTGGATGGGGCAAAACTTGGACTTATATACACTATAAACAGTAACAGTAACAATAATACAACAAGCTAACAGAGTGTGCACATTTTCGATCCACTTATTTGCATAAGAATAGATACATGAGAAAAGATACATTCCGCTCCTACAACAAGTCCATTGGCTAACAAAGTGTGCACATTTTCGATCCACTTATTTGCATAAGAATAGATACATGAGAAAAGATACATTCCGCTCCTGTCAGAAAACACAGTTTACGTACATAACATTCTTCCCCCCTAGGTAAAAACAAAATCCTTTAACCAGGATGGCGGTCTAGTTTTCCTTCTGGGTCGGACGCTTGGCTGAGCCGGCTCAGGGGCTCGTAGGATGGGCGACCCGACTGGAGTGAGGGATTGACTAGAGAGGGAGGATTGTAAACCCAAATTTAAGCCCCGTTTGTCAGATGGAGGAGCAGGGGATCGCTCAAAACCAAAATCTAATTCTGTGGATGAATAAGACTACTCAGGGTCCCTCCTGTGTGTACTAAGAGTGGAGGGCAACTCTAAACAAAATTGGGTCATCATAAATAAAGTTCTCCTTCGTATAGTTTGTGAATCCCCACTATTGGGTTATGCGCCTGCACAGAACATCGTTCAGAGGCTTTAAAGCTGATTGGTTAAAAGTTTTGGCGGTAAGACCGCCCACCGTACCGCCCACCTTAGGCGCCAGTTCGCCATTTTACCTCAGTTCTCTTATTTCCGCCTCAGCAGCAGGTCGATCGTTGAGAGCTTGCTCAATTTTTGGGTCGATTCCTAGGACAAGATTGCCACCCCAGTGCTGTTTCTTCTCCTTTTGAGGACTCAGTTACCTCCGCTCGGGTCACCATTTCCCCCCTCAAGGGGGTGGCGGCTGGCCAGCCCTTCGGGGTTTCTTCGCCTTTCTCGAACGTTCGACGTTCTCCCATTCCCTTCCTCTGGAAGAATTTTTCATGGCTGCAGCCTTCAAACAGTGCTGTACTTGTCTAAAGAAATTCCCGGCATTGGACAGGCACAGCCAGTGCCTCTTCTGCCTCGGGGAAGCACACCAGAGTCAGTCCTGTGTGTGCTGTAAAAACTTCACTCGGCTGGCTGTTCAGAATCGGAGCAACAGGCTGAAGGTACACTTGATGGAACTTGCTCTCACTCTGGCTGGTGTGCCTTCAACTTCTACTGCAATGAGTGCACCTCCACCTGAACGGGCTACTCAGTCTTCTTCATCCTCTCTTCTTGTTTGCAAGAAAAAGAAAAAGGACAAAAATGGGGACAAGAAAAAGAAGCATAGAACGGATGAACGTCGGTCGCTTCTGCTAACTCCTCGGCCTCCGGTCTCTCCCGGGCCCTCAGCCACCTTTCTCTGTCGCAAGATGTCCCTCGCCAGGGTCTTCTGCATGGGGTGGTCAATCTTCATCCGACTCGCCAAACAAGGGCCGCAGGGCTGGGGCTCCAGCTCGCCCCTTGTAGGAAGGGGACTTTCTGGCAGAGCAACAGATGAGGACCTCAAGACGTATAAATGATTATGCTGCCAAGGACATGTCTTCCGCCATCCTCTTGCGGCGCTACGCCTGGCTCAGGGGGACCTCCCTCGATGACTCCATGAAGAAGCTCATCAAGGAGTTCCCCTTTGATGACCAAGGCCTTTTTGGTCAAGACACTGACAAAGTGCTAAACGAGTTATGGCAGACTAACTTGACGGCCAAAATTTTGGGGCTTGCCACGCCGTCTCAACCGACGAAGCCGAGATTCCAACCCCTTACGCAACGGTATCGGGGGAATCCTCAGCAACAAGGTGGATTGGGTGATCAACCCAAGACTACTTTTTACAAACAAAGACGGCAACACAAACAACGCTACCAGCCCTACGGTCAAGGTAAACGTACGATCTCCAAATCCAAGTCCTGGGTTTGAAGTCTCACAGGCCAAGGCTCTCTCGCTCCAACTCCCGTACCTCCCCCTCCAGAACTTCCTCGAGGTGTGGTCTGGCGTCACGAACGACCGGTGGGTGTTTAAGATCTTGTCTGCTGGCTACACCATTGAGTTTAACCAGATGCCTTGAGTAGGAAAACACTGTTTCAACCCTCGTCCCACCATCTGGAGGAAGAAGTTGCAACCCTTCTCTCCAAGGGTGCCATCGAGATGGTACCATCAACCGAATGGGACAACGGTTTCTACTCGAGGTACTTCGTTGTCCAGAAAAAGGACGGAGGCCTCCGCCCGATTCTGGACTTACATCATCTCAACAGATGCATCCACACCAGGAAGTTCCGGATGGTGACCTTCCAAACCATCCTCCCCCTCATCAACAAACGGGACTGGTTTACCATGATAGACCTCAAGGACGCTTATTTTCACATCAGCATCCTCGAGGACCACAGACAGTTCCTGTGCTTCAGTATAGGAAACTCTGTCTGTCAGTACCGTTGCCTACCGTTTGGTCTGGCCACAGCACCAAGGGTCTTCACCAAATGCATAGCTCCGGTGGCTGCCTTCCTCCATCAGAAGGGCATCAGGGTCTTCCCGTACATCGATGACTGGTTGATAGTCTACCCCACCAGATCGTCAGCCGCTTGGGACACGGCATTTACCGTACATCTCATGGAGAGTCTTGGCCTCAGGATCAACTTTACCAAGTCAAAGTTGGAGCCTTCACAGTGAGTAGAGTACATTGGAGTGGTACTGAATCGCTAACAACCAGGGCCTTTGCCCCTCAGAAACGCTTGCTGGACATTGCTCAAGTGGTAAGCGACTTCAGGAACAAACCCTTCATCAGAGCAAAGAAGGCTCAGAGACTACTGGGTTTGATGGCCTCAACCACGGCAGTGAGTCTTCATGCCAAGTTGAAGTTCCGGTCCCTACAATCGTGGCTCCTCTATGAGTTCGATCCGCTCACGGAGAGCCAGTCCAAACGGTTGTTTCCATCTCCGGAACTGGTGGACCAGCTGGTGTGGTGGACAACATCTCTCAATGTGGCTACGGGGAAGAACCTTTACCCTCCACAGCCATCCTTTCAAGTTCTGACCAATGCAAGCAACCTCGGCTGGGGAGCTGCTTGCGGGACTCTGATGGTCAACAACATTTGGTCCCCTCATGAGATGGTGCACCATATCAATTATCTGGAATTGTTGGCCATATGGAAGGCCCTACGTTCCTTCGAGACTCTGCTCTGCGGCAATGTAGTTTAGATTGCATCCGACAACACCACAGTGGTTGCGTATCTCAACAAGCAAAGAGGGACAAGGTCCACAACGTTGTTCTATCTGGCAGTGCAACTTTGGGCAGTTGCACGGCCAAATATCTGGCAGTGCCTGGAGAGATGCATCTTCCCAATTGGAGTACACATCCAGGGCAAGCTGAATGTGCTGGCCAACCACCTCAGCCGCCTCACCTCGACAACCCATGAGTGGGAGCTGGACAATGTGGTTTTTCAGTCCCTTTGCAAGGCATGGGGGACCCCGAGCATCAATCTCTTTGCGTCGGAGTCCAACAGGAAATGTCACAGGTACTGTTTCAGGGCGGGCATCGGACTAAACTCCGAGGGCGATGCCTTCATGAAACAGTGGGATCAGGATTACCTCTACGCCTTTCCCCTGTTTCCTCTGGTTCAGAAGCTCCTCACCAGGATGTACCAACAGCGGGCAAACACAATCCTCATTGCTCTGGCATGGCCACGTCAGCCCTGGTATCCACTTCTTTTGCACACGTCGTCGCAGTCTCGCACACTGCCGGACTCGCCGACTCTCCTGCAAATGGAGCAGGGTCAACTCCACCACTCGGACTTGCCCAGCCTCCACCTCACCGCATGGAGGATAATCCCAGACTGTCCAGGATCTTGGAGTTAGCAAGGTGCCCCTCCACGAGGAAATCCTATGCCTCCAAATACAGGCTGTTTTGTGCCTTCCTGGAGTCCCAGCAAGGGTCTTCTCCACAGGTGGGACTGCAAGACATCATGGCCTACCTCCTCCATTTGGCAGAGTCAGGCCTCAGCATTACCTCCATATGGATTCATCTGGCGGCAGTCGTAGCCCACTCTCCAGCTGGTTTGCCTGCAGCCAGTGCGTTCTGGGACCAAACGGTGAAGCGTTTCCTCAAGGGCCTACGAAACGCTTTCCCTCCAGTCAAGACTCCGACCGCACAATGGTCATTGCCTACCGTTCTGAACGCGCTCACTAGGACTCCTTTTGAGCCTATGGCTACCGCAGACATTCGTCTCCTTACATGGAAGACTGCTTTTCTAGTAGCCATCACGTCTGCCAGACGAGCTGGTGAGCTGGTGGCTCTGCGGGCGGATGCCCCATTTCTCAAGTTTTTCAATGACCGCGCGGTGCTCCATGCGGACATCACCTTCCTACCAAAGGTAGTCTCCCAATTTCATATGGCTCAGACTATTTCATTGCCAACCTTCTTCCAGAACCCCAGCAACGCCCAAGAAAGGACTTGGCACACGCTGGATGTGAAGCGAGCTTTATTGTTTTACACCAACAGGACGTGTGAGTTCTGGAAATCACAGTGTCTGTTTGTTGCCTATGGGGGAAAATCTAAGGGTGAACCCATCTCTGCACAGAGGTTCTCCAAATGGATTATGTCTACCATCTACCTGGCCTACGAGTTTGCCTCTTTGCCACCTCCTCCACATGTCAGGGCACATTCTACAAGAGTGGTGCTACCTCCACTGCCTTTTTGGAGGGCACCCCACTTGAGGGCATCTGTAAGGCTGCCACTTGGTCCAGACCTTCTACATTTGTCCAACACTACAGGATGGACACCAGAGCCACTGCAGACGCCAGAATTGGTCGTGTCGTCCTTGCCAGAGGGCTCCAGGCACCTCATCCTTGAGGATCCAACCTGCCTGACTGTCATCTTCATTGTGGGATCATCTCATCTGACTGCCCACTGACCAAGTAAGTGTGAGCTTGCTAATCTCCCAATAGTGGGGATTCACAAACTATACGAAGGAGAAAGTTCGGTTCCACTTACCAGTGATAACTTTTGTTCTTCGAGTATATAGTTTGTGAATACACACTACCCACCCTACCTCCCCTCTTGAGCTGCACGGATGAGATCAATTGGTTTATCCTGTGCTATGCTTAAGTATGGAACTGAGGTAAAATAGTGAACTGGCGCCTAAGGGTGGGCAGTACGGTGGGCGGTCTTACCGCCAAAACTTTTAACCAATCAGCTTTAAAGCCTCCGATCAATGTTCTGCACAGGCGCATAACCCAATAGTGTGTATTCACAAACTATATACTCAAAGAACGAAAGTTATCACTGGTAAGTGAAACCAAACTGAATCCAGAGTGCTAGGCTGGGACAGTGTAGGGGTACACCTGGCCGGAATAGGGGAGCATTCCACAAATTCCCCAAAATCAGTTCCTAGAAGACACTTCTGAGTCAATGTTGGCTGGCCGCTGACTATTACCTCTGCCCCCTGGGTTTAAACGGGTGGGGGCCAACCCTAGTGTTGAGTGTCTGTATTCATCCTGTGGGTCCAGTACTCTGGGTCTCAATTGATCTGTGTGCCTCCTCCAGATCAGACCAATGGCTGTTTCGGTTCTGTAAGAAACAGGACCAGTCTGATCAATCACAAACCCAAGCACCCACGTAGGACCACCAGCTGCATAATTGTGGCAATGTACAGGATCTCCGGATGAGAAACCCTTCTTGTGTTGGATTGCTATATTTGCCTTTGTCCTCTACCCTAGAGGGATCTAATCTGTCCAGCAAAGATGACAGTTTCCTTCGCTGGAGCAATTCAGCAGAGGACACCCCTGAGGCAAGGGGGGATGAGCCTATATATATGAAAAGAAACTGGCATAACTGGAGCTCCAAATCCCCTTCACCCATACGCCGAAGTGTGTCTTTAGCTGTGTGCACCTGCCGCTCTACCTGGCCATTGGTGGCTGGGTGGAATGGGGCAGCAGTGATGTGCCTAATTGCATTCCTTTCCATGAAGGATTGGAATTCTGCAGATGTGAACGTGGACGCGTTGTCGGACACCAGCACATCTGGAAGTCCAAATGCTGCAAACAGCCTTCTTAGGTGCATTATCGTGGTGGCTGAAGTGGTATTAGGCACCCTAATCACTTCCAGCCACTTAGAGAATGAATCCACAACCAACAAAAATAGGGCACCCCTAAATGGACCTGCAAAATCTATGTGCAACCTGGACCACGGGCCCCGAGCAGAATCCCATTCCTGAGAGGGAAGGTGGGATTGCTCTGGGCGAGATATTTGACAACTGGCACAAGTGCCGACCATTTGTTCAATGTCTTGGTCCAGTTGAGGCCACCAAAAGTAGCTAGGGGCAAGGGCTTTGGAATAGACAATTCCCGGGTGACTTGTGTGAAGTAGATGTAAAACCTTTTTCCTGCTGGCCCCATAGAAGGCAACCTCGTTCCACTGACAGTTCCAAATGCTTGCGGTGGAATGTTCTGAATTCCTCAGCTAGAGTAGACACAGGCCAGCCTTTTTGTACCCAAGACATTGCTTTAGTCAATGTTACATCCTTGGCCGTAGCCTTGGCTATATCTGAGTGATGACTGGGGGCGAGTCAAAAACCTCAATCATAAGGACCTGGTGGTCGCTTTTGATCTCGCGATCAGCTTCCCCGACCCCTGGCAGTGGAGAACGTGACAGGGCGTGGCTGATGTTCTTGCTGGGCCTGTGCACCAAAGTAAAATTGTATGCATTTAGGAAAATTGCCCAATGCAACATTCTTGGGGACAGAATTTGAGGTGTGGGCTTCCCGTTCACAAAGATTCCAAGGAGAGGCTTGTGGTCAGTTACAATGGTAAAAGGTCTTCCATAATGGTAATCGTGGAATTTCTTAGTGCCAGCCACGATTGCCAACGCCTCCCTGTCTGTCTGAGCGTAATTTTTCTCAGGCTTTGAGAGTGAACGGGAATAGAATGCTATGGTGGCTTCCCTCCCATCATTTAGTACATGGCATAACACAGCTCCCACCCCCACAGGGGATGCTTCACATAGAAGTACAACTTCCTTGTTAGGATCAAAATGAGTTAATACAGCATCCGAAGATAGCAGCCTTTTAAGTTCTAGGAACGCTTTTTCCTGGCAATGGCCCCAGTGCCAAACAGTATCTTTCTTAAGAAGCCAATGTAATGGTTCAGCAACTGAGGCTTTCCTATGGAGAAAAGTGTGATATAAGTTTAACAATCCTAGAAATGATTGCAATTCGGCTTTACATTTTGGCCTGGGTGCATTCCGCATGGCCGCCACCTTGGAGTCAGAGGGCATGATACCTTTGGGTGCAATTCGGTACCCTAGAAACTCCACTTCCCGTGCCAAAAACACACATTTGTCTCTTCTGAGACATAGACTGGCCCTCTCGAAACGTGAGAGGACTCGATCGAGCCTAGCCACTAGTTCGACGGTGTCCTTAGCGGTGATCAGGACATCATCAAAATATGGCAGGACACCGGGCAAACCTTTTAAAATACGTTCTACAAGAGATTGAAATATTCCGGGGGCCGCATTCACCCCGAATTCTAGTCGAGTTACCTTAAATGCCCCCCTATGCGTTGCTAAGGTCTGGGCAATGGCAGCAGCAGGAGACACAGTCAATTGTTGGTAAGCCTGGGCAAGGTCAAGTTTTGTGAAGCAATTTCCTCCATGCAAGGAGGCAAGAAGGTAGCTTACCACTGGCACAGGATATGCGTTCGGGCGAATAGCTTTATTGATGGTACACTTGTAGTCAGCACAAATCCTGACCTCCTTGTTACTTTTCAAAGCAGTCACTATTAGTGTCTCCCACTCTGCAGAGTTCACTGGCACTAGGATGCCCTGCCCCACCAGTTTGTCCAGCTCGGCTTCTATCTTCTCCTTTAAGCAAAGGGAACCCGGCGTAGCTTCTTCCAGATGGGCCAGACGGTTGGGACAAGCTCAAAGTCCACAGGGGGTCCTTTGTATAACCCTAAACCCTTTTTGAACACCTCAGGATGTGCAGCACAAACGTCCCGGATTGGGTCGGCGTCTATTGCGTGAATGCCAGAAAGCCGGATTCCCAGGGGCCTAAAACATTGGGTCCCAATAAAACAGTTAGTGCCCTGCTTAACTACAACCAATGGCAAGGAGGTGCTAATGTTTTTGAATTTGACCAAGAAATTTCCCACCCCCGGGACCGGAATCTGGCAACCTTGCACATCCCAGAGGGAAGTTTTAAAAGATTTGAGCTTGGGCAGAGAGGCAGGGGAAATTTTTAAAAACTCCCACTGTGGGATTATGGAAAAGGTAGTACCTGAATCCACTTCCATCTTGAAGGGGACGATCTGCAAGCTCAGGTCTGCGAAGAAATGCTCGCTGACGATGCCCACTTGGCACGGCTCACATGACACTTTGGCGGTGGACGTTTTGTGGTGATGACTCTTCTTGGGCTCAGGTGCTGGAGTTCTTTGCTTTCGCTGTTGGCATACTTTAGCAATGTGCCCACGTCGCCCACAGTTGTGGCATTCTGTGGTGCGGAAGGGGCACTTCCTGCGGTCATGCCGGGCTCTGCAGCTATCACACTTGCAAAGGAATTTCTTATCCCGATCATCACGGTGCTCTCGGTGCTTTTGTCAGACCGCTCGAACTTCTCCCTCTGCGTCGCTGGACTCCGATGAAGAGGTGGAACCGGGCAATGCTGAGGAGGATGAAGATGAATTTTGCTGAGCTTGCACAGCTGAGTCGGTGGCACTGGTGGTGGAATGGCGATGCCGGAAAAGCTTGATGCCGGACTGTGCAGCCTCACACGCTACCGCCTCTTCTAGGACAGCCTTGAAAGTTAGCGTCTTTCTGATCATGAGGCGACATTGAGCATTTTTGTCCCTCATGCCGGCCAGCAGACAGTCCGGGAGTGCTTCTTCAATGTTGTCCCACTTGCACAGGGTGACAGCAACGCACAGAGCGGCGGCGTAGTCTGCAATGGACTCCCAGGTCGCTGCTCCATTCTGTGGAAGGCCACCCTGGCCAAGAAGATCGAGACCTCTGGCTGCAGGTGTTTCCTCAGTGCGGACATGATTTCTGCGAGCGGCACCACCTCCACGTCCCTTGGGAGAATGAGGTGAGTTGCCAGCTCAAGCGTTTCAGAACCACACTGAGCGAGGAAACAGGAGCGCTTCTGGTCTTCGTCGGTGATCTTCTGCGAGGCCATTGTGTGGCGGAATCGGTGTTCGTATGTTGCCCATTTCTCTGGACACGCTGGGTCAAATGGGCCGATGTTGCTGCCGTGTGGGGACGCCATCCCACCTTCGTCGCAAGTTTAGTGTTCAGGGAATGAAGAAGCAGACGAGTGAAGTACTGTAGTGAAATTCAGCTTTTTATCAGTGGGTTTTGAACACAGTTTGGATGGGGCAAAACTCAGACTTATATACACTATAAACAGCAACAGTAACAATAATACAACAAGCCCATTGGCTAACAGTGTGTGCACATTTTCGATCCACTTATTTGCATTAGAATAGATACATGAGAAAAGATACATTCCGCTCCTACAACAAGCCCATTGGCTAACAGAGTGTGCACATTTTCAATCTACTTATTTGCATAAGAATAGATACATGAGAAAAGATACATTCTGCTCCTGTCAGAAAACACAGTTAACATACATAACAGGTACTAAGGTTTTTTTTTAAAGCTGTTTTGTAAACCAAAGGCAGGATAAGAATAAATTGTGCCTCATTGATAGATCTCTGGATTTTTCGCTATATGTCACACTAACAAGATCAGTATTGTGAGATCAGTAACATTCATGTTTTCTGAGATCTGATATGTGGAGAGTGAACTCCAAAACCTGGATCACAAGGCCAAAACCAAAGTGTAGGCAATTCTATTTGTGGCACCTTAGAGCCTAACTAAAATCCTTCCTGAACCCTTGTTAATATATCTAATGCTAGTTTTTAGAGAAACTGTCGCTATCAAGTCAGTCTCTCATAACATTGATTAAAGCAGAGGTGCCCAAACTTTTTGGGCTGCAGGCAGGTCACATGATTTAGGGGCTGGTCAGTATGGCCCAGGGGCCAGATCTGGCCCCCGGGCCATTGATGGGCACCCCTGAATTAAAGGGCTAAGCAGCACAAGGGCATTTAACTGCTCAGCAGCTACCGGTTGTCTCCTTATCTTCCGCATTACAGTTTTAAAATTGAAACAGAGTGGTGGTGTTGAATTCTAGACTGTACGTCAGAAGCCCAGAAGGCTGCCAGTTCCTTCCTGATGAAAAGTATATAACACTATTAGAATCTAATCCTATTATTTTATATTTAATTAACAAACTTGGCAAGAAAAGCACACAACTAAATGGAACCAGAAAGTACAGTAGAAAGAGAGTGCGAGGCTATAAGATGTTTGACTCCTCACTTATTGCAAATTGTTTTGTCACTAAATACAAACTGCTGAAAATGTCTGCAGCATGGAAGAGATGGTATTGAATGTGCAGTTCATGAAGGAACCCAACATTTCCATCAAATGGCCATATATTAGCTTCCAAACATAAGAACTGTACCAAACTATGACAAACCTATCTATATTTAAGCTTCATAGAATATATTATAAATTCCTAGGTTATGACTTAGAGAAAGTACAGATAGATAAACCCTCAGATCTCTAGTGCAAAGGTAGTGTGTAAATGTAACATATCATCACTAACAACAACTTAGAATCCTAATACCTGTTGTAGTAGTAGTAGTAGTAGTAGTAGTAGTAGTAGTAGTAGTAGTAGTAGTAGTAGTAGTAGTAGTAGTAGTAGTAGTAACAACAACAACAACAACGAGATCCTGGTACTCCTTGGTGTTCTTTCATCAGTGGAATAACCAAATCTGATCCTGTTTAATTTCCATGCCACCACGAACACTCAACCTTAAACTAATCTCAAAAGTTAAGCAGTAGGCCTTCTTAGAACCCAGATGGGAAGCCTGTAGCTAATATCCCAAGGATGCAAATATTGCATAAGTAAAGAAAAAATTCTGATGGAGGCCCACTCGGACTTCCTGCTATTCAGAGTTGATAACATGGGGCTAGACACCAGGTCTTTGACTCAGTATAAGCAGTTTCCTGTGTTCCTGTCTTCTGTCACTCTGTTTCTTTTCCTTAGCAAAGCCATTTCTGACACCAAAAATATTTTTAAGCCTCCAATGAAACAAGACAAATATTAAAGAAGATGCAGACAGGTGAACCTTCAGACGTCCCACACGAGACAATAAGTTCTACCAAGAGACTTAGAGACAGGCCTTAGCAGGCACCACACCCCAGAGAGTGAGGAGGAAGATCACATCTATCCAGTACAAAAAGTCCTGCTAACAGGGCCGCCATCAGAAATTTCTGGGGCCCATACTGAGCAAAGGAAAATGGTATATAAGTTTAAATATTATAATAATAATAATAATAATAATAATAATAATAATAATAATAATAATAATAATAATAATAATAATAATAATAATAATAATAATAATAATAATAATCCTATTGGGCCCACACACACACACATTTTGGCCACAACCCTCTGTGGGCGTGGCCCGATTTGGCCATGTGACTTGCTAGGCTCTAGTCATGCCTGCCACATAAAGGTGCTCGAAATCCAGTCGTCTCCAACTCTAGGGTTTAGTGCTCATCTCTGTTTCAAAGCCAAAGAGCCAGCTCTGCTTTCTGCAGACTTTTCCGTGGTCATGTGGCAGGCATGACTAGACACCAGAGCACACGGGAATGCTGTTACCTTCCCACCAAAGTGGTCCCTATTTATCTAATTGCATTTTCTTGCAATCAATAGATAAATAGTAGTCTGGCTCCTGCTTGTTTTCTTACATAAATGAGGAGAGATGAGAGCCCAATTTGGACAGATAATTCATTTTAAGGTAAAGGTAAAGGTTTCCCTTGCTCGAAAGTGAGTCGTCTCCGACTCTAGGATTCAGTGCTCATCTCTGTTTCAAAGACAAAGAGCCAGCGCTGTCTGCTTCTGCAGACGTTTCTGTGGTCATGTGGCAGGTATGACTAGACACAGAATGGTGTTTACCTTCCCACCGAAATGGTCCCTATTTATCTACTGGCAATTTCTTGCTTTCCAACTACTAGGTTGGCAGGAACTCGGACAGAAGATGGGAACTCACTCTGTCGAGCAGCACACAGTACGGCCGTAGCCAGGGGATGGCTAGGGTGGGCATTGCCCACCCAGAGTTAGCAGTTTGCCCACCCTTAGATTCTTGGCTGCTTATATATATGCAGCAGCATGTTGAGAACTACCAGAGGTGCAGGCTGGGTTCAGAAGAGGCAGGGGGAGCAGAGACCACATTGCCAACATACGTTGGATCATGGAGAAAACAAAGGAATACCAGAAACAAGTCTACTTCTGTTTCATTGACTACACCAAGGCCTTTGATTGTGTGGACCACAACAAAATGTGGCAAGTAATTAAAGAGATGGGAATACCAGAACACCTTATATGCCTCATGAGAAATCTGTACATGAGTCAAGAAGCAACAGTTAGGACAGAATACAGAATGACAGAGTGGTTTGGAATAGGAAAAGGAGTAAGACAAGGCTGCATTTTATCACCCTGCTTATTCAACTTATACACAGAGCACATAATGTGCAATGCAGGGATGGAGGAATCACAATATGGAATCAAAATTGCTGGGAGAAACATCAACAATTTGAGATACTGTATACAGATGATACCACCCTAATGACAGAACGTGAGGAAGGCCTAAAGAAACTCCTGATTAGGTTGAAAGAAGAGAGTGCAAAAGCTGGCCTGAAACTCAATATCAAGAAAACCCAGATAATGGCAACAGGCCCTATCAGTCCCTGGAAAATAGATGGGGAAGAAGTAGAAGCAGTGACAGATTTTACTTTCTTAGGATCTAAGATCACTGCAGATTGAGATTGCAGCCATGAAATAAAAAGGCGACTGATTCTTGGGAGACAAGCTATGAGAAACCTGGGGAACATAGTGAAAAGCAGAGACATCACCTTGCAAACAAAAGTCTGCATAGTCAAAGCAATGGTATTCCCGGTGGTAATGTATGGTTGTGAGAGCTGGACCATTAGAAAGGCTGAGCGCAGAAAAATAGATGCCTTTGAGATGTGGTGCTGGAGGAGAGTTTTGAGAGTCCCCTGGACAGCGAGGAGAACAAATAGGTCAATATTAGAAGAGATTAGCCCTGGCTGCTCCTTAGAAGGACAAATAACAAAGATGAAGGTGAAGTATTTTGAACATCAAATGAGAAGAGAAGATTCACTTGAGAAGGTCTTGATGCTGGGGAAGGTGGAGGGAAAAAGAAGATGGGGATGGCCGAAAATGAGATAGCTAGATGGTATTGTAGACACAATGGGCACGGAGCTGTGCGGACTGAGAAGGATGGTGGAGGACAGGAGTGTCTGGAGAGCAATGGTCCATGGGGTCGCAAAGAGTTGAAGTAGACTGTGCGACTGAACAACAACAACAATATATATGTGATATTGTTGCCCACCCTGAAAAAATATTTGCCCTAGAATCCTGGCTATGGCCCTGAGCCACCAGTTTTTGTTTTTTGTTTTTAAAACCACAAACACCCACTCAGCCACAGCCAGAAAATTCAGCTGTTTCCTAACAAGAAGACGCTTTTCGCATGCTCAGAACAGGGCCGTAGCAAAGGAGTGGCCAGGGCGGGCTTTGCCCACCCTGAGTTAGCAGTTTGCTCCCCCCCCCCCTAATCTATCTGTCTGTGTTTGTGTGACATTGTTGTGGTCCGTGACAATGGTGAACTCCCTCCCATACAGAAAGTCATGGAATTTCTTCGTCCCTGCGATGATTGTGAGGGCCTCCCTGTCTGTCTGGGCATAGATGCGCTCTGCTTTCGAGAGGGATCTCGAGTAGAACGCAACTGGTTCCTCCCTCCCATTCTCCCATTCTCAAACACGTGGCAGAGGACAGCCCCGACCCCCACCAGTGAGGCATCACACACTAGCACTATGGGCTTTTGGGGGTCGAAGTGAGTTAATATCACCTCGGAAGAGAGGAGCTGCTTTAACTCACTGAATGCTCGCTCTTGAACCTCCCCCAACCGCCAGACTGTGTCTTTTTTCAGTAGGCGGTGTAACGGCTCTGCCACCGATGCCTTCCGTGGGAGGAAGGAGTGATAGAAGTTCAGGAGCCCCAAAAACGACTGCAGCTCTGACTTGGTAGCTGGTGTGGGGGCGTCCTGGATGGCCGCTACCTTGGATTTTGAGGGCTTTACCCCATCGGGGGTGATCTGAAACCCCAGAAACTCTACCTCGTTTGCATAGAATGTGCACTTGTCCCTTCTCAGGCGTAACAGACAGTACCCGGTCTAACCTCTGGGCTAGCTCTGACTCATCCCCAGCTGTTATCAATACATCATCAAAGTATGGCAACACCCCGGGGAGCCCGCTAAGTAGGCGTTCTACAAGCACCTGAAATATTCTGGGAGCTGAGTTCATGCTGAACTGGAGGTGTGTCACTTTAAATGCACCCTTGTGCGTAACTATCATCTGGGCAGCTTCGGCTGCAGGTGTGACTGTTAACTGCTGGTAAGTCTGCACTAGGTCCAGCTTCGCAAAACATTTACCCCCGAGTAACTTGGCCAGCAAGCGGCTAACTACCGGTACCGGGGAGGCATTGGGGCAAATTGCCTTATTGATAGTACACTTGTAATCAGCACAAATCCTAACCTCCCCGTTAGATTTCATGGCAGTTACAATCGGTGTCTCCCAGTCCGCGGAGTCCACCGGAACCAAAATCCCCTGACCCACCAGTTTGTCCAATTCTGCTTCTATTTTGTCCTTTAGTGCAAAAGGCACTCTTCGCGGCTTGAGGTGCACAGGGCGAACAGAAGGGTCCATATCAAAGTCCACAGGAGGCCCCCTGTACTCCCCAAGTCCTTTCTTGAAGACCACAGGGTGTGCGTTGCACACGTCTTGGATGGGGTCGCCTCGGACAGCGTTGATTCCAGTCAATGCAATGCCCAGTGGTTCAAACCACTGGGTCCCCAGGAGACAACTGGAAACCCCCCCTTAAGAACCACTAAGGGCAACTTCCTTGTGAAGTTTTTGAAACGGACGGTGAAGTCCATCACCCCCAGGATTGGGATGTAATTACCCTGGACATCCCGCAAGTTCATTTTGAGGGCTCTCAGTTTGGGGCGGTCCCTAGGGGGTATTCGCAGAAACTCGGTCTGCGAGACTATGGAGTAGACAGTCCCTGAATCCACCTCCATCTTCACCTGGACCCCCTGCAACAGTACCTTTACAAAGAAACGGGTGCGCCGGTCTGACACACATCTCACCATGGTGTACTCCGCGTGCACCTTCCGGACACCCTCGTCCTTCCGGCAGCTGGTCCGGTCCGGGTCTCGGCTTCTGCGTTGTCTGCACACCTTCGCGATGTGGCCCAAATGCCCGCATTTGTGGCACTCTGCCTTCTTGAAGGGGCACCTTTTCTGGTCGTGTGTGCCCCCACACCCCTCGCAGTGTTGGCTTGCTTCAGCGGTATCTCTCCTCTCAGAAGGCCTTTTCCTCACCTTCTGGACCTCTGGTTCGCTCTCGCTCTCGCTGACATCCAACGGGGACATGGCGGCAGCTGCCGTGGCTCTCGGCTCTCGCTCCCTGCGAGACGAACAGCTGTGGGCCTGCACCATGGATGTCGAGTTTCTGGAGGCTGCAGTCCTTGCCCTGCATGCCCGTACTCCATCCTTTACCACCTCAGCAGCTTGTGCAGCCCGCAAAACCTGCTCGAAGGTGATGTCCTTGTCCCGGGCCAACAGTTTCTGCTGAGCCTCCTCATCCCGCAGGCCGAGTAGGAGGCGGTCTCGCAATGCCTCAGCCAGGAAGGCTCCCCACTGGCATGGGACGGCCGCCAGTCTCAGCGTGGTGACGAACTCTGCCACAGTCTCTCTGGGCCGTTGTTCATGCCAGTGGAAGGCCAGTCTTGCCGGGAACACAGACACCTTTGGGTGGAAATGTGCCTGCAGCGCAGCGAGGATTTCGGCGAGCGGTACCGTTTTGAGTAACCTCGGCATCAGGAGGTTCCTTGCCAGCTCCAGGGTTGGCAACCCGCACTGAGCCAGTAGGCAGGCTCGTCTTTGCACCTCGCTCTCTATTTTCTCCATGTCCATTGCGTATAGAAACTGTTCTTCGTAGAGGTCCCATGACTCCGGCCGGGAGATGTCGAACGGAGCGAGGGACGCCATTATCCCACCTTCGTCACCAATTTGATGTAGGCAGATTGATTGCACATGGAGCCAGCAGGCAGGCCAAACACTTCTTTATTGCAGCATGGTCAATCTGTACATGAGGTAATGGCGGAGACGCAACTCCTTATATATGGTACGACACATTTGAATTTCCCCCACTGGATGCCCATTGCTTAGAGTCGCAGTGACGTCATTCTGACGTACTGCATACCTGCCGTGGTTCACCTGTGGTGGCAAGGTTTCCCGTGCTAGTTGCTGATTGGGTGACTGGAGCCACGTGAGCTGAGCTCCTTCAGCTGCGCTATAGCTGGCAGCTGAACTGCGTGTAGTGGCGGATGCTGCGCTATAGCTGGCAGCTGAGTTGCGTGTGGTGGCAGATGAATTACATGCATACACAACAGAAAGTGAGACAGGAAGCTTCCCTCACATCCCACACCCTTTTACTAGCAGAGGAATTCGCGCACTTTTTTTGCACACTCCACTCCCGAGTGGGTGCGGCCAGGTGTATCTCCTTGCTGGCTGGCCCTGCCTTTCCTTTTTTTGGGGGGGCGGGGGGTGTGTGCTTGTGCTTCTTCAGTGGAGCTGTACTGCTAAAAAGTGAAACCCAGCAGCAGGGCACTAGCGCTCGCCTGCCTTCCCTGCTACTCAAACCCCCATACTGCAGCTGGAGAGAAACCCTCTACACACACAGAGAGAGAGAGAGAGAGAGACACTCTCTCCCTCTCCATACCTGTCATGTTTCGGGAAATTCCTGTCAAATAAGGGAAATTTCCCATCCAAAACGGAAAACTGGACAGCTATGCTTAACCTGTGCTGGCCTCTAATTGTAGTCTAAGTAATACGGGATGACGGCAGGAAAGAGTGTAAAATATGGGGGGTTGACAGAAATTTCCCGAAACTTGACAGGTATGCTCTCTCGCTCTCTCGCAAAGGCGCACAGAGCCACATGCTCCTCTCGCCATCATGCCCATCCGCGGGCGGTGAGGCGAAGGTGCACACCAGAGGCAGCCAGTGACATTGTGGTTAAGATAAGAACAGGGCGGAAGAGAAAACCACAAGCCACCGAGCAAGAAGCCATTGAGCCCTCCCCTCTTGCCTTGCCCGATCGGGACTCATCGTGGCTCCCGAGTCCCGCCCTTCCTGGCCAGAGGCTCCCAGCTGTGCCATACCATACATTACCGTACGGGGGTCTGCGCATGCGCAGAATCCTTTCTGCGCAGAAATGTTTAGGGATTGGGGCAGCCGGGGCCACCGGCCTGCTTCTGGCACACATACTCAGAGGCTACTGGCACTGCGTGCTGTGGTTAAAAAAAAGTTTTTAAAGTTTTTAAAAATTAATAAAGCTGAGCTAAATGGGCCGCCCACCGCCGGGCGCCCTGCCAGCTCTGGGCCTGGGACACCAGCCCCCCCCCCCTGTCCCCCCTTTGATGGTGGCTCTACCTGCTAAGTTTTCTGTGGGCTATACAGTATCTTAATATGGGGAAACTATAGAATGTGGCTGTAAGATGGGCCATTGTCTGTCTAGGAGATCCTCTGTGTAAAGAGTTTGTAGAACTTAGTGAGGTTCTTAGAATTATCTGCTGCAGTTCAGTGTCATGCACTAAAGATTGTGGCAGATAATTCTAAATGCCTTACCAAACTATACATTCCAAGGTTCCTTAGGACAGAGGGAAGACAGGAAAGGTGGATCATACCAGTCAAACGATGCAGGACAGCCCTTAGGCAGGCACACAAATCAACTGCTCATACTTGTCTTCCATTATTATTATTATTATTATTATTATTATTATTATTATTATTATTATTATTATTATTGTTGTTGTTGTTGTTGTTGTTGTTGTTGTTGTTGTTGTTGTTGTTGTTGTTGTTGTTGTTGTTGTTGTTGTTGTTGTTATATGCCGCCCGACTAGCGAAATGAGACTCTGGGCGGCTTACAACATATCCATACATCATTACAGTAGAATACCATACCATAAAATACATAAAATACAATTTACACAATAAGATTCCATTTAAACACTAAAATAACAAATAATGGAGATGATATTGGATTTCTACTTCTACTGCAGTAATTATTTTCAAATTACAGGTCTTCCCCCTCTCCCTCCCCCGTATCTGCATGAGATACATTCTGGGACTTACTGTGGGTACCTGAAACTGGAAATAACAGTGAACCCTATATTTTGCAACAGAAGATACTGAACCCGTGAATACGGGAGGTGACTTGTAATTTACTAAACAGTATTGAGATATCTACTGGTGAGAAACCAATAGTGTTTAGGGTTCCATATTCATGAGGGAAGGAAGAAGGAGAGCTCAGGTAGGGTGATTCCCCACCCTCCAAGGAACCAAGAAGAAGCTACTTGGCTGCAGTTCACCCTCCAGAGGACACCCCCCCCCCTCACTGATGTCTAGGTCTACATATTCAAAGATGACTCCTGGACTGGGGCCTAAGTCCAATTCAGTGTCTCTCTAGCCAAATCCTCCAAAACATTTGCAAGTCTAGGAAGCCTTACAACACCCCATACTGGGATGAAAGTGTAAAGGAGGTGGTTGCAGCAACAATGCACTGAAGAGCTCCCATAGAAGCTGGAAACCAATCAGGAAAGGTGTGAGAAGCAGCAGCAGGGGTGGGAGTTATTGACTGTATTGCCCTTATGGGGCCAAGTCCCAGTAAGAACTCCGAGGGAGACTACTGTGATCAGAACAGGAGTATTGCAGGCACACACCCCAAAAAAGGACTCAGACATTGGTGAAAGTGGATAACGGCATTGGGCCACATTTATTGATTCATGCCCTAGTCCAAATTATAAATTTCGATTGGTACTCAACCAATTATAATTCTTAAGGCAAGCAGGCCGCAGTAACACTGGTAAGGTACCTCCCAAAATTGCCAACGGCAATTGGTTACAATGTATCCATTTGTATCAATTTGTTTGTTGACAACAAACAAATTGTTGACCGTAGTCAATAAACTAACTACTGACCCCACCCTCTGACGCGTATCCGTAAAATAACGGGGTGATGCATGCTGCCTAGCTCGTGCCATCACCCCATTGCCTGGTTCGTCGTTGACCGGACAACGTTAACCAACTTGTGCCTATCTAGTGTTGTCCAGTCAATTGCGAACCTGCCGGATACCTGTGGGTCATAAATATTTACCTTACCAGTGCTACCCGCCACATGGGGAGGCTTCAATAAAGGCTCACCGCCCCGCCCCCCCAGACCGTCAGCTCGGTCAACAGGCCTGCTTGCAGATCTTCCAAAAAGAGGTTCATACCATCCCCTGCGTAAAGTTCACAATTTTGAAGACTAATATCGGGGTGTAGGACGATGCGCCCCCAACCCTTGTCTAACAAGAACCGGGCTACTGCCCTGTTCACCGAGTGGCGAGCACGGTCAAGGGCCTGGAGGTTAATGCCCCCCCTGTAAGCGTGACGCGGTATGATGTCCGACCAAATCAGGGTTGTAGCAGGCCACACATAATGCAAGTAAGCCAGGTCACCGCAGATAGCATGTTTCAGAGACAGGCCGGTGACCTGGCCTAAATCATTGCCCCCAAGGTGTATAACCAGGACATCAGGCGGGTCAGCATCCCTGATGGAAAAAAGGAATGGCAACAGTTCCCGCCATAACATCCCACCTTAGACATGCGGACGCACGTAGTCCCAGCTGGGGTCCCCACTCTGTCGCCGCAGCATACTGCGCTGCCCTGTGCACATAGCTATGGCCCACCAGCCATACTGCCACCGGTGTAAGTCGACACCCAGGGTCTGTCAAAGAAAAAGGAAACAGGACAATGACTTAACTGGTACTCACAATTCCTGTAAACGGAATGCAAAACCCCCGTTGGAAACCCTCCAGTAGGTAAGCTGCGTCTTCCCTCCTCGGGTATGTTGCGAGCCAACGCTCCAACATGACCACATTAACTGGGGAGGGGGCCTTTTGAGTGACCAGCACCCTCAGCGGCAGGTCTGCCCGCTCCCTGTCCACCTCTACCCCTGCCCCAAAACCCGCCCGCTCGCGGGCACGCAGCAGCAGCATGGGGGCCAGCGCAAGAGGGACACTCATGCTTATATCGGCACTGTTTTCTATTGCATGCACCATTGGCCGAGAAGCTCCAGCACAGCAGGCGGGCTGGAACCCCCTGCCCCGCCACTTGGCAGGGTGCCTGCGCCGGAGCGGCTCGCTGGACCGCATGTCCACAATGGTACCTCTCCCCAGGTGCGGGGCGCGTGGGGATCATATACAGAAGCCACAGCTTCTGACAGGGCTCATCCCACCTCATCTCTGGGTGTAGGGGCACTCTCATTCGAAATTCCTCATCGTAAGCCAACCACGACGGGCCAGGGAAATCAACCATTGCCCTGTAAATGTTGTCCAAATACTGGACCATCGGAATGGCCAGATCAGGCCGGGCCCTAAGGTACACCGCCATGTATATGAGATATGTGGGCAACCAGTTGGGCCACGTGCGTGGTGGCTTGCGACGGCGGGACTGCTCCTTGTCCTTTTCGTCCTGCCCCTCCCTCTCTTCCTTGGTGGGTTCCCTGTTCAATAGGGAGAAAATGTCCACGTACTCTCCCCGCCAAATTTTTTCTTTTGTGGCTTGTGCCAAATGATCCCCGAGGGGCAAAGAGTACCCGGCCGTCGGGAGTGCCGACACCGGCACGTTAACAGTACGGGGCATCAAAAAGGGGGGCGCCACCTGCCCTGTAACCCCCGCTGCATTCCCTGTAACATGAGGCCCCCCACCCCATGCGGGGCCAGCAATCGGCAAAGCCGCACCTGGGCACGCCAGGGGTTGCTGTCCCCCAGTCCCAAACTGATGTGGCCACGGCCACTGTAGACCCTCCCCCGCAGTGGATGGTGGTGTGGGTGCATTAGTTTGAACCGGATACTCACAAGTTGCACCCCCATGGGCCGCCCCCACTGGGGGTTCCGGCCCACGGCGGGAGTCGGAGCTCGCGGCCGCAATCGAGCTCGGCGGGCACACCTGACCACTACCTGCTGATGGTATCTGCTGCGTGGGGAGCTGCGAGGCCGCGGTGGGCGCCGGCCTGTGGGCCTCAAGCAGCTCGACCAGGCCAGCCGCCTGCTGAAGATTGGCCGCCGCTGCGGGGAACTGTAGGCCAAAAGGTGCCACCGATTGGGTGGATATCCCCATGGACGCCTCCAAGGCCGCTACGCGGGCCAGAAGGGCGTCCACGTTAACAGAGCCCCCGACACAAAGGGGGCCAAGAGGGGCGTGCGGCCCACTGGTCGCAAGGCCTGGGCCCAGTGCAGAGGCACTTGGACCCGAGTATGGCCATGCCCGAAGCTCTGGCCCTTGAGGTGCCAGGGGCATACCTGGCCAAGGAAATGACCCCAGCCCACCCTCCTGGGTAAAAACAATGGCCGGGGGGTTCGGGCCAGTGGCCGGAGGCCCAGCGGCACTATGCCCACCCACCTGTCCCGGGCCCATGGCCGAGGATTGCGGGCCGGGGGCCGCAGCCCCCGCTGGGCCGGCCTGGGGCTGTGGAGCCTCAGGCCACGGACTAATCTGCCCCATCCCACCGGTCCCGGTGGGTGCCCCCATGAAGGGAGCCAGCTGAGAGGGCGCAGTCATGGTCCTCCGACCCGGCTGCCGCCTCCTTGTCGGGTGAACCGAATTCGCCATAGCCTTCTTTCTGGAAGGCATCGCTGATCCTGAGTGGGAAGCCTAATAAGCAGGCGAAGAAAGCGACTGCTGCCAAAAGGAGGCTTCCCTGGAACACGAAGAGCGACAGAGCTAAAAACTTCTCCTCTCCGTCGCTTTCGCAAAATGGCAGCTCAGCTGCCTCGTGGCAACCCCTTTTAACGGGTGCTGGCCACGCCCCCCTAACTACCCGGATGTCCAAGTCCGGGGGGGGCCGCAAAGAGCGCAGCGGCCATTTTGGTGCCGCGCTTGCATTGTTGCCAGGGAAACAAAAACTTATGGGTAACAAGGCAGAAACTGGTTCTTAAACTCTGCTATATATAGCTGATACCTGTTAATAGAAGTTGCTTGCAGCAAGATCTAACTTGACGAGTGTTTCATCCCCATGGAAGACACTGGTTTAACGGGCTTTGCTTGGGGAGGGCTACCCAACACACATCCCACACTCATGTGAACTGCAGCCCAGAATCCATGTTAGGAATGTGAATCTTGCAACCTCTCTCTGACAATGAAAAACTAAGGAGAGAGGATCCCTTTTTCTTGGTGCATTGAAATTTCTCTATACAAAGGGTTTGCTTTTCATTTTTCCCTCTGGAGAAATCTTATAGAAAGTCTCATGTGATGACTCAGATATTTCATTGAATTTTTTAATAGAAGAAACAGCAACTTGCTGAGAATTTTTAAAATCCCTGAACAAAGTGGCATCTTTTCTGCAGACGACTCACTGAGAAGGCAGCTGGGTGTGCAGAATCACTCAGTGCCTTGTATAAAAGGACGCATAAAACAGGAGAGAGGAGAAATATATGTGGGATAAAAATACAGGTATATGCAACATGATAAACTACAAAGGGTATATAAAAGTCTATCTTCCATCCTAATGATGAGTAGAATATTTCCTTTCAGCTTTTAGAGAAGTTCAAAATTCTTTCAAGCAAATAAGTAATACCTTCATATGCATAATTTTATTTTAAAAGATGCAATTTTGTGCTCATGCATATTGTATTGGATAAGAATGCTAACAGTTTTGCTCAAGCCAGGTGTGTGTGTGTGTGTGTGTGTGTGTGTGTGTGTGTGTGTGTGTGTGTGTGTGTGTGTGTGCCTCATGAAAAGTTAAACTTGTGATGTGACTAAGTGAACATCCTGCATCCTTGGTTTCATAATTTCAATAATAGACACAGGATGGAAAGTGGCTGGGCTTAATGATAGGCCTTTATTTCTTTATAAAGGATCTAGTGGCATGGCATTACATTGCATACAGTAAGAGGAAAACTGCTGCAATCCATCTAACAGGGCTCTAACAGCAAGGAAGCAAATGACAAGAGCCGTGTAACATCTGCTACAGCTAATCCAGTTAATACTCAAGATTTGAACATGAGTCAGGTTTCTTAGTCTGGCAGACAAGCAGCAAAAGTAAAGAATTACAGAAGCCACTGCGGTGGGAACTACCACTGTAGACCTTTTCACACATTCATTGAACATGTGTTAAGGGTAAAACAGGAACCCTTCTCTGCTTTCCCTACCTTAATTTCTGCACAGTCAGATGAAGATCTAGTCTTTTAGTTATCTCTTTGTTTGATTTATATCATGTTTTTCCCCTGGAACTTGGATTCAAAGCCACTTACAACTGTAGGGATCTTTGTGGTATTTGTGTGAGACTTGTGTAACTAACCATGCCTAATAGACAGGGTGCAAGGGCATGTCTCAGTTTCATTACTGGGCATGTGACCAGGCACAAGATTGACACATGCCAGGACACAATATCTATTAGCTGAAATTCATCATGGGGAAAATGGTAGAAACCTTACATCAAAACAAATGGGATTCTGGCCAATAAGAGCAGAATACAAGAATAAAACAGATACAATTAGAAATATACAAAAGAGCTTCAATGATCTGAAAACAATTTAAAACACTCATTTCAAAGAGAAAAAGTATGCATCTTAAACTAGACAGTCAATTGAATATAAAGTCTCCTAAAATAAACTAGAGAGCACAGCTGATGCATCATTAGGAGCAGAGGTGCTTTTAAAAGGGAAATAACACTTCTGCTTCTCCTAATATGAGCGTGTTCCATGTTACTTTACTCTGCACGTTAAGTTCCTTTGGTTTTGTGAGTTGTCATCTGGAGAGAAACATAGACTTCCTTTGCATGTCTGGTTGCTTGGGCATGGAAATCTAAATTATTTGCCTCGAGGGAAAATATTGCAATTGCAGAAAACACACATTACCTAGAATGCCTCATTTAAGGCTTGGAAGGGAATTCCAAAGTTCCCAACAAAACCTCAAATGCATACAAGTTGTTCACATATAGGTTCCATCTATGTAAGTCGGAACCTACCAAATGTCAGATTCTCTGTTTTCATACACAGAGCCTGAACATATATTATTGCATTGCTGAAGTCCAGTATTAAGTCACAGCTAGAGTAGGTCCGTTGAATCAATCGAACTTACAGAGGAACTGACTCACCAAGTACACACTGATTCAATGGAGTTACTCTAGTTGCAATTTACTACTGGATTTAACCCATGTGTCTGGCCTCTGACCTTCAGCTAATTATGTTAATGTCACAGGTGGACACAGCAGAGGCGTTCTCACTCCTCTTTATGTATAATAACAGGATATACACATTTTGTCATATTGAATGTGTCATCCAAACAACAATTTGCTCAGTGTGTCCGAATACAGAGGTTCTAGCATGAATATCCTTAAACCCATCCATTCCATTGATACAGGACCTGCCTGCAAGTTCAGCATCTTAACCATTTGAGCCACCACTGTCCTTGCTTCTTGTACACAGTGGGAAAATGCAACGGCAACTTTCACCTTGGCAACTGAAACTCTGGGAGTGGCAAGACTGGGAACAGAATTTGGCCTCGATTTCTCCTCCGTTCTGCTTCTGGTATGTAAAATGTAGTAGTAATTACACCATGTTTATTTAAAAGAAAAATCTTCCGGTCCCCACAGCTAGAGCCACACTGGTTCATATTACAGACTGGCAAAGAGTCCATATCCTGAACATGTTCTGTATCATAGTTCAGACATTAAAATAGATGAGAATAACATATTTTCCTTCACACCAATTACTAATTTTGTGTTGATCTCCAAAGCATGACTTTTTAGTAGAAATCGCTTTAGGCTCCATTCTGAAGAGATACATAGAAATGAGCTGGATAGATGGCTCATGAGTTAAGTATCTAGGTATGGAGAAAAGGTTGAGAGATCAATTTCACACCATGCATCCCAAAAAAAACCAGCCTGTGTTGGGCAAGTTGCATAGTCCCAGGGCACCCCCAGAAGAAAGGAATGATAAACTACTTCTGAGTGCTCCTTCTCTAGAAAACCCTGAAAAGAGTCACCATAACTCAGAATTGACTTGACACCACACAATTATTATATGCCTCAAAACGGTGCTTCTTGTAAGATAAAGGTAAAGGTTGCTCTTGCTTGAAAGCTAGTTGTATCCATGTTGAGTCCAGAACAAGAAGTACTCTAACCAGCAGGATCGGGTTAAACTTAGTGATTCTTTATTCAGCTCATACTTTGGACTGGGGACTATGTACAAGGGTGGCCTCTCTATACACAGTAATTTGACCATTACAAAACAAGATACATTTAGGCGGGCTTCCGGAGGACAAACAAAGTTCAACATTTCCCGCTTTGACATACATTTAAATTTCGCGCCTTTAGAAATGGTGTGCGTCTGCTCTTCCGCTTTGGTGCAGCTTGTCTTTTGAAACAGAAATAAGCTTTGGACACAACAATCCAACTCTAAGGTTCGGTGCTCATTTCTGTTTACAGCCAAAGAGCCAGCACTGTCTGAATCTGCAGACATTTCCGTGGACATGTGGCATGCCTAGAGTGCACGGAATGCTGATTACCTTCCCAACAAAGTGGTACCTATTTATCTACTTGCAATTTCTTGCTTTTGAACTGCTGGGTTGGCAGGAGCTGGGACAGAGATGGGAGCTCATTCCATCATGCAGTACTTGGGTCTCAAACTGCTGGCCTGTCGACCTTCCAGTCGTCAAATTCAGCATCTTAACCACTTGAGCAACCACAGTCCCTGCTTCTCATACACAGTGGGAAAATGTTTGGATCAGTACTGATGTTTGGCTTCATTCACAGTTTCCTCCTACTTCCTGTATCCTTCTCACTGCTACAACATAGGACCTGACCTCTTTCCCAAATTAAAACTTGGTTCCTGGGCCAAAGGCATTTCAATTGATTACAGATATGAGAAAACAGAAAGATTTTTAAAGACAAAACAATATATCGACCTTCTATATTGGAAAGTATAGAGGAGATGGGAAGCTTGCCTTGGCTTTTACAGTTTCTTTCCAAGGTGACAACTCTAGATGCATGAGTGTGTTTTTCTTCATGTTAGAAAGTCATTAAAAAGGTGTGGATTACCACATAAGCAACAGCTTCTCTAGTGAATTATCGGTATAGTTTAAGACAAGTTTCTGCTTGCAGAATAAATAGTGGTGGTTGGTTACACCTTAAGGGGTACACCTTAAAAAACAAGCATTGACATTTCATTTGTTCTCCATGTTTGTCCAAAAAGAGATCAACATGTTAATAACATGGTTTAGACTTGGCCTCTTCATGACCCAGAGGCAAGATTATTTGGTGTCTATTTTGAAACCATGAGCTAAATGTGGTTGCCCACATTTTATTTATTTGTTCAAGGCACTACAAGTTAAATAAAACTGCTCTTATTGCCTGTGTCACACCCATGGCAGTCATCACTAAATTTATCTCCATCTTTCTCATTCTCTCTATATATATATTTTTGTGGGGTAGTATTGGATGTAATGGATGGTCAAAAGTTTCAGAAACTAAATCCCCACTGATGTCTTTGGATTATTCCTGCATCTATAGTTGCTACTGAATGGCTTCTGACCCTGGCTATCCCCGACAACGACTCTGCCTAGACCCTCTGAACTAGAATGTAAGAACTCTCTTCTACCTTTGGTGCAGCAGCTGCTGACTGAACGGCTTGGCCAATATCCGGGCCATAACTGTAATGTAATTATGTACAAGTGCAAAATGGAATACATCTGGTACTCCTGCATTACAATTGCAGAATATCTTAAAATAACCACAAGTGATATGATGTAGATCTATGAGAGGTCAAAGATATTCCCAAACCTTGTCAGACTAAATCTCTTTCGAGATCTAGTCATGCAGTACTTTAATCTGATTTTCGTTCAGTATATGGGACTGCGGTGGCTCAAGTGGTTAAGATGCTGAACTCGCTGACTGTAAGGTCGGAGTTCAATTCCCAGGTACTGCATGGTGGAGTGAGCTCCAGTCTCTGTACCAGCTTCTGCCAACCTAACAGTTCAAAAGCAAGAAATTGCAAGTAGATAAATAGGGACCACTTTGGTGGAAAGGTAAACAGCGTTCCGTGCACTCGTGTTGAGGCATGCATGCCACATGTCCACGGAAACGTCTGCAGACACAGACAGCGCTATAAACAGAGATGAGCACTAAGCCCTAGAGTCAGATACGACTGGCTTTCGAGCAAGAGCGACCTTTACCTTTACCTTCAGTATTATGTGTATGGTATTCCATGAGCTGGCCTTCTGAATGTGTCCAAGCCAGAGCTCAGCAGATCCTGTGAAAAAAATTATTTTATTGTACTGTAGTTCTATCACCCCTTTCTCTCAAAACTGGAACTGAAGGCATTACATAACATTTTCAAAACCAATGTAGCTAGAAGCAGAAGACATATTATTAAAAGACAAGTAAATGGACAATCATATTTTTAAAAAACAAATTAAAAGCAACATTGAAACCATTTAAAACAATTTTAAAACACATTGGGGAATGGGGAAACCCAATTAAAAGTGTTTTTCTCAGCAACCAATCACTTGCCAACAGCATGCTTGAATTATAAGGGGCCAACAGAACTACAAGAGAGAGTAGACTCTCCCATAAATGTAAAATCTTATATATTGAGTTTAGGAATCAAATCGTAGATTAAAGCTAGTATGTCACTAAAAGGGAAGGTTCCTTAAGTGTTGAAAGATGCCAGCATGAGCGTTTATACTTCCTGTAGTTTATACATTACCTGGCTTTGTTTTGTGATCGGTCATCTGGAAGTAAACACAGGCTGAATTTGCAAGCACGATTGTTCAGGCTTGAAGGACTACCAGAATTCAATACCTGGAATAGTAATAATACTTTGGCTTCTGATAATATGCTATCTGGAACATGTTATTTGACTATAAGCAAAATAAATGTTCCTCTTCTTAAAGTCTATGGCTGCAAAAGGCATTTTGTCTATTGGTGGAGCCAGGTCCAGGCTCAGAATGTGTCAGCCTCAGGAAGCTGTCAGAGCCCCAATACAACATCAGGGCTATCCTGAAACCTTACCATGGAGAACTAGTTAACATCACTTTTAATGTAACCATGCATATAGTGAGAGGATGCCTCAAACCTACACTTGTTGAGAAAAATATACCTTCCTGTTGGTATTGCTCCACCTAAGATCAGGAGAGAAGTATCAGAGGATGCTGAGAGAACTAAGCAAAAGAACAACCTTGACACTCTCTGAACAGATGTGAGCCTCAAGTCCACCGACTCAGATCCAGGAAGAGCTTTATGGCAAGAAGAAACTATCTTGATGGTACAAAAGAGCAGAACCAAATTAGAAGGAGGAAGGAGATCACTGGACAAGGAATGACATTAAAGGAGGATATAGCTGAGGATCTGTTGTGTTCTAATAGGGTAACCATCTTCATGTGATAACAATGTATCATTTCCTACCAGTAACAATATAGCCTTCAGCTGTATCACTATAAACCCTGTATGAGGACGCGAGCTAATGACCACCAGTGGGCAGCGGCGAGCGTCCAAGCTCTCTCGGTCCATACTCATCAAAGGCTACAGCGCGGAGTTTCCCGCCACTACCTACACCTGGACAAGAAGGGCGTGACTAACAATGACGTCACGCAGACAATAGCCAATAGGCTATCGTGGAGCCACATTCGAATGTTTTACTACTGTATATATTGAGCTGTGCATCCGCCATTGCCTCATGTTCCCTCTGACCACCATGCAATAAACCTGAGTTAAACCAGCCCGTGGCTGTTTCCTGTGTCTTGGTTCTCATACACTAAAGGATCTCAACCTCCCCTACATCACTTGGAAGACCCTTAATAGGCTGAGAGTCAGAGTCCCTAAAGGCAAGAAACAACATGCTCAAAAGGGGACTGCTGGCAGACCACAACACATGGTGTGGATGTGGAGAGATACAGAATCCAGCTCATTTACTGGTCTGCCAATTGCTGCCAGAGGCATGCACCGATGAAGACTTGGATTTGGGCAATGACAAAGCAAAGAAAGTGGCTTCTTTTCTGCAGTCCAGGGTTTGATCGGGACATGAAAGAAGAAGAACAAAGGAACAATGGGCAGCAGGGTATGAGAGCTACAAAATGCCTTCTGCTAATATCCCTTCTCAAATGTGTCCTCTTTGGGGCTATGTGGAAAATCAAAATGATAGCTCCTAAGTCTCCTCTGCTCATTAGAGTTCTGCTGCTCTCCCTGCCAAGCAAACCTATCAAGAAGCAATAATATGAGAGGGAGGCATCTTTTTTCCACTAAGAATCACACTTCCTGAAAGCTTTCTGCAGACAGTGTAATTCTCTTTCATGCCACATCTTCCTTGTTTACATACTAAAAGGGAATCCTATAAGACTTCTGAAAATAATCACTGGAGTTACATGATTTGTGGGATACATGTCACCCACCACAATCCAAAGGACATATGTAAGAGCCATTTAGAATATCACTACACTACCTATGGTGGTGGTAAACCTATGGCACGTGTGCCAGATGAGGCATGCACACCATCTCCCCAGCATAGAGTTCACCCCGGCCCTCTGCCCAGCAGCCCAATGGGAATGCTTCTTCCCTCCCCCAGCACAGAGTTTGCCCCACGCCTCTGCCCAGCAGCCCAGTGGGAGCAGCTCTTCCCTCCCCCCCCCCCCCCGGCAGGGGATGGCAGTCTGTTGAGTTTGAGCACTTGGTCTCTAAAAGGTGAGAGGATGCCTCTGCGTGAATTCTTTCAGTATGAACTTCTGTTTTAAATGCTCACTCAAGTCCTTCCAAATTTCAAAAGCATGAGAAATAAAGCAGCTGTTTTTTTCTGTATTTTGTTTAAAGCTTAAGAAATGAGTTTCAGAATGCTCAGCATATGTTCAACATTTCTCTTAAGCCCAATATTGAGGGTTTTGACTGTAACAGTGCCATCTATTTTCTCTTGATTTTGTTCCCAATCTGTCATCAGAATATGCCAATCCTTGATACACTGCTTAAAACAGTCCACTGCTGAGTTCCATTTAACATCTTATAGGGGTGTTAGCTTGGTCCCACCCTTTCTTTTCAGAGTTGCTGCTAGTACGTTTCTCCTCTTGGCCAACTCAGAATCAGCCATGGTTACAAGTACAGTAATCGAGATGGTCAGTGCTGGGTTACCCATTTGGACAGCCCTGGACTGCCATATAATAGCTGAAGCCACACACTTTGGGCAAGTGCTGTCAGATTGGGGAAAAGACATTCCCCATGGCTATCCTTTCACAGTCTAGGAAAATATTGAGGGGTCAATATATCAACATTTTCACTCTAGTCTTTAGGGAGCTGGAGATTAAGAGTAAGGAGCTTTTGGATGAAAAAGAAAAGGAGAGAATAAGGAAAAGACAGGGGAATAAGATGTGGATCACTTGGCTTCCCACATTTTATATTTATGCCTCTGTGACTGTTACGTCACAGGTTTGTGTTGGTACAGGTGTCATCAGGAGCTGCAGCTCCAGTTCATGACACCCACCCAGCCACTTCATGGGGATTGTATGGACAGTGGCCATTTGATTCATAGGTCCTTTTCCACTGATGTAATCTGCTCCTCAGCCGGGCAGGCAGTTCAACCCCACCTGCTTGGCTGGGACTTTGGTACATAGGGATTTTGCAACTGCAAGCCTTTGTAGATACAAGCATAAGTGGCTCTCTACAGGGCACAACATTCTTTCACAGTCTGCCCAAAATCCAGTAAGTTCAGTAGTCAAAGCAAAAAATAGCCTGGTAGAAGGGGTCTGCCAAAAGAGCCCCAGATGGTTAGGCTGAGTTGACTTTTAGTGTGGCTTTGGCACTATGCTAACAAGGGTGTTGCAACTCATTAAAGCAGGCTTTAAATTTGGATTACATTTGGATTTTGAGTTCCTTTTTCTGAACCTAAACATCTCACAATAGCAGCCAATTTGCATTCTGTGCAGGATATAGTAGTCTTAGTTATGGAGATCAATATGTAGCGATGAACGAATTTACTTATAGATAGGGTTGCCATATGTCCTGGAAAACCGGGATTGTCTCAGATTCAAAGTCAGAAAAATTGTCCTGGCCAGTTCAATAAAAATCATGGTAAAGTCCCGGATTTTTTAAATTTACTGATTTTTTATTATAACACACCATTAAAATAAATTTGAACTCTGTGACCAGTGTGTTTCCTGGAACCACGATGTGACTTCTCAGAAGTACAACAGATCATCTTACAGTAAAAATTAACTGTTGTAAATAAATTCATTTATGTATTGTTATATTTAATGTGAAAGTGTTATATAGCTGTCATTATATTATGTTTTTTAAGGCTATTTTGTAGATAACCCTCCCATTTTTGTCAAGTATCCTTCTGTCCCGGTTTTGAGGGAGAGAATTATGGCAACTCTACTTATAGAGACCCTAATAGGCAGTGGTGGGCATCACCAGGTTCACACCAGTTCGCCAGAACCGGTAGCAGAAATTCTGGTTGGCCCACCCATCCTAATTTTGAAATAAAGTACTGTAGTACTAATTTGGGTGCAACACAGGGCTTCCCCCTGGCCACACTCACCATACCACGCCCACAGTGTGGTAGTAAAATTTTTGGGAGCCCACCACTGCTAATAGGGCTTGAGTTTCCTTGCCTGAGTAGGGATTTGAACCCATAAATTATTTGTTTAGCTGTTCCACACTAAGAAATATTTCTTGGAAATTGGAAGTGCTAAATACTATATCAAATAATTGTGTTACCTAAAATTTCAAACCAAAAGCTGCTATTTCATAGACTTAAACTTGAGCAACTGCTTTGTTGTAAACAGATTTCTAGTGATATTCGTAAAGTAGTTACCCACCAGTATTTCATAGTATTAAAATAGTTATTTTTAATAACATTTTTGAAAAAAATCACAATGTTTCAAGTCACTGGCTTTTGGTATGAAGTACTCATAAGTAGCAAGACCACATAACCTGTAACTAAAAAAAATCAAAATAAAACTATTACAATTTCACCACAAAGCAGGTACAATTAGCCTTCAATACACTGCAGTCATAATGTCTTGGTTGTTGCATTAATTGCAAGCAACTATAACTAGTTGTTACTGGGTGCTGGTTTATAAGACAACTTTTAACACACATTCAAACTGATTGTTTCACAGAAAGCCTTTCCTTCTGAATAGTTGCTCCTTTTATTCAATTTATCTCGCTCTGCATACTCAAGAGCAGAGACATGCAGCCCATTTTAATGAAACATTCACAGGCAATGTTTCTGGGGGACTGAATGCAGTACTTTCTTCCAAGCAGAAAGAGTTGCTGACAACGTGCCAAAATTTCAGAAAAAAATTATTCATAAACACACTTTCCTGTACCATTTATTCTTAATGTACCTTATGTAAGACAGCTGGCTGCTCTGAGGCTAAAAAGTTCTGCGTCACATTTTTGCAGCATAGGCTGTGGTGTGTAATATAACTGCAAGAGGAAGAATTATAAATTATAGTCAGAACTGATGCTCACTGATACAGGAAACAGCTATGCTTCAGTGCCGCAGGAAACCAAACATGTCAGCCATTTTTTACTTACCAATCTAGTTATACTGTTTATGTTCCATCAAGTCACATCTGATCTTCAGCAATCCTAATTAGGTTGTCAAGATAGATGAGATGCAAAAGGAGTGGTTTTAGCAGAACCCAGTTCTCCTGAATCCTAATTTATTGCTCTCTCCACTATGGCACACTCTACTTTAGGTTGCTCTTGCTCGAAAGCCAATTGTATCTGACTCTTGGGTTCTGTGCTCATCTCTTTTTATAGCCAGCGCTGTCTGCATTTGTAGATGTTTCCGTGGACATGTGGCAGACATGACTAGACACTGGAGCGCACAGAATGCTGTTACTTTCCCATCGAGGTGTACCTAGTTCTCTGCTTGCAATTTCTTACTTTCAAACTGCTAGGTTGGCAAGAGCTGGGACAGAGATGGGAGCTCAAGCCATCTTGCAGTACTTGGGTCTCAAACTGCTGACCTGCCAACCTTCCAGTCGTCAATTTCAGTGTCTTAACCACTAAGACCCACATTCTCACACTCTTCTTTACCCTCAGTTTAATACCTAATCCTTCCACATCCTAGTTTTTCATGTACAAAATTAATCACCTTTGGGTTGTTGTTGTTTTTCCTAAAGTGCATTTGCCTTCTTGAAAATAGGTGTTGATCAGATAATTGTCTTGATCGTGCCTTCTGAAATAGATTATGCTGCTTTTCCTTCAGCTTGTTGAAAAAAATGTGGTTGCAGGCTGGGCAAGAAGTGACTATACAATAAACAGAAACACCACATCAACTTCAGCAAATAATAATATTCATTCAAAAACTTTCACACAGACCAAGATTATGAACTCCACTTTGGTTAGTTACAAGGGGAATGTACTAAATATGGACATGAGAATATGTTGTTTTGCAAAATAGCTTTTTAAAAATAAAAACAAGTTGTGCAAATGCCCTGAATTTATTTACAATCTCGCAATTAATGCTGCCTGGTTGTCTTGTAAGGAGATGCAAGGGTGCTACCTAATAGAGTTTTTAAGAGCTCTCTTGTATCAATTAACCAATTTTAAAATGGTGAACATAAAGGCAGACAAATGAACAGATTATATCATGGCAGGATGTTTCCATGTCTAGAGCAGGAGAATGTACTAGTAGGCCATGGGATACCTGCAGCTCCAATGTAGCCGAAGTGTAGTCCCCCTCAGGCACACAGAGAATTTTTAAAATTGTTTGAACAAAGGAGTCTTTAAAAGCCCAGTTGTGACTTACAGCTGGTGCCAGGGTATTTTTTTTCACACCTTGATAACCCTCTAGTACAGGGGTCAGCAACTTACAGACCATGGGCCAAATCCGGCCTGTTGCATCAAATCATCAGGCCCCCACCCTCACTCCAACCACCACTGCCACCAGCAGTGGTGGCAGCAGACACAGATGCATTTACGGCTGCTGTAAATGCATTTACGACAGCCACGGACACATTTATGGCTGCATTTACAACGAGAGGACCACCAGTCTGGCCCCCTCAACTGTCTGAGGGAGCATGACCCAGGCTAGGGAGGGTAAATAAGTTGCTCCTAGAAGGGGCAGTCTACAAGCTCCCGCGCAAACAATATTTAAGATCCTTGCCAGCTTCACAACAGCTTCTAAAGCTATTCCTTATCCATTTGATATCATTTACTGTTAAGCCATATTAGTTCTCTTGAAAATGCTAAGGTTACACTATGCATTGATCACACATTCTTAAAAGCTCTTGTCTAGTATACATTAATGGGGATATATTTTCTTCTTTGTCGCTTCAGAGACCTTCAGAGTAGCTCTACAAAACCCACACCATACATTGTGAACAATTTCTACTACAAAGAAGAAAGCAGACTGAAAAAGAAAAAAATACACCTGGAGAAGTTGTGTAACATGTTTGAACTGACAAAGAGAAAGTTCCTCTTGACTATTATACTATGTCACTGAGTAGCTGATGAGGCACATTAAGGGACAATGTTTTCCACATGAGGTCAAGGCAATTTCTGAAATGCTGGGAAGAAATTTAGTATAAAGATATTTGAATTATTTTATTATTCTGAGATGGAATCAGTGGCAGCGGCAGCTGCTACTTGTGACCGAGTATACATTTTCCCCTGAAATTCCTTTTAACAATTGATGGATGTGACAAACAGGAAAATGCCATTGGTGTGAATTTGTTTAAGGTGGATCCCAGCTCGCCATGAAGTGACCAACACATTATGATAATGGAGCCATCTCCTGTGGCTTGTATGAAATGAGACATGCAAGATTTGACACCAGGACCGCAATGGGCTACCGCAGCATACCTGTCAACTATCCCGTTTTTCCCAGGAAAACCCATTATTTTTACCCCTCTTCCCACCCCCTCCCATTTTATTAATTTCCCTGTATTTTCCCTTATTTTTTAAAAAAAATATCCTGACTGGAGACCTCACAGGCGAAGCTGCAGTATTTTTTCCGGCCACCAGAGGTCGCTGTGTGGCAGGCTTTTCGCTTGTGGAAGGAGAGAGAGAGAAGGGGGCGTTCTGTAGTTTTCCCTTTCTCTTTCCCTTTCCTGCCAGCCACATGGTCCTGGAGGCTTCATTTTGACTGCTGGGAGCAGGAGTCTATTCTAGGTGAGCGATATATTTCATATATGCAGGGGCAACCTTATGCTTTATTGAGCTGTTTCTGCCCTGCCTCCTTGCTGGAGGATTTCATTTCTAGAGTTCTAGAGTTAACTTGGGAGGGGGAGGTTGCTTGATCACTTTATGAGAGAGAGGGGGGGATTAATCCCTTGCTCCACCACCCTAATTGGGGGGGGGTTGCCTGATCACTATATGAGAGAGAGAGGGGGGTTTCCCTTGCTCGAAAGCCAGTCGTATCCAACTCTAAGGTTCAGTGCTCATCTCTGTTTCAAAGCTGAAGATCCAGCGTTGTCTGCGTCTGCAGACATTTCCGTGGTCATGTGGCAGGCATGACTAGACACCAGAGCGCACGGAACGCTGTTACCTTCCCACCGAATTGGTCCCTATTTATCTACTTGTAATTTCTTGCTTTCGAACTGCTAGGATGGCAGGAGCTGGGACAAAGACAGAAGCTCATTCCGTCCTGCAGTACTTGGAAATCGAACTGCTGACCTTCTGCCTCCCAGTCAGCATCTTAGTCACTTGAGCCACTGAGTAAACAAGAAAGGAAACAAAACAAAAGTCCCCCAAGAAGATGGGAAAAGGGTTCTTTGGCCCACACAGCTTTGTGCCCATTGCATCTACAATACCATCTAGCCATCTTATTTTTCTCCACCTTTCCCAGCAGCAAGGCTTTCTCAAGTGAATCCTCTCTTCTCATTTGATGTCCAAAGTACTTTAGCATCATCTTTACTATTTGACCTTTAGTGAGCAGCCGTGGTTGATTTCTTCTAGGATCAACCTATTTCTAACACCACTTTTCAAAGGCATCTATTTTTCTGCGCTCAGCTTTCCTAATGGTCCAGCTCTCACACCCATACATTACCACCAGGAATACCATTGCTTTGACTATGCAATTTTTTGTTTGCAAGGTGATGCCTCTACTTTTAACTATCTTCCCCAGGTTTCTCATAGCTTGTTTCCCAAGCGTCAGTCACCTTTTTATTTCATGGCTGCAATCACCATCTGCAGCGATCTTTGATCCTAAGAAAGTAAAATCTGACAGTCGTATCCAACTCTAAGGTGCAGTGCTCATCTCCATTTACAGCCAAAGAGCCAGTGCTGTCTGTGTTTGCAGACATTTTCATGGCCATGTGGCAGGCATGACTAGAGCCCAGCAAGTCACATGGCTATATTTGGCCACACCCACAGATCTGGCCACACCCACAGAGGAGTGTGGCCAAAATTTCCCTTATTTTCAAATCCAAAAGTTGACAGGTATGTACCGCAGGTTTGAGGATGTTGAAAAGGTGCGCCTTCACAGCTAGTCCTTCTGGCATGGCCTCTTCTCCTTCCATGACTATTGGGAATCAGTATAGTTCCTCCTCCGCTCATTTTGCCATTGTGCTCAATATGATGGTTTCCAGTGGTATTTTCTCCACTGAGGAGGCCAGCACCCCACCTAAAGGGGCTCATCCACCTGTAGCCATGGTCTCCTTTAAGGAGTCAGGTTATTTACTGCAGCTCAACACTCAGCGTTGAGTCACAGGCTGTACGGTTGTTGTGTATTGAAGCACAATTGCAAAGTAGCGCAGGAGCGCTCTTGCAAAAGGAAAATGGCGGTTTCCCACCATTCTAGCAAGAAGCCCAAAGTGGCGTGAAACCCTTACAAAAGGGTGTGCTTGTTAGACTAAATCAAGCCCTGTGATTGGTTATACTTTTGGATCCTTTTCTCCATTGATTAATTACATATATCCCCGGTTATGATTGGTTAGTTACGTACGTACGTCTGGCGGGTCGCTACCTTGTATCCAGGAGCTACCGCTGGAGAGACACTATATAAGCCCCACGAGTACAACAGGGTGGGGCCAGACCGGATCTATACTTCCCACACACCAGTCGGGTTGCCGGGTAGCGCTATGCCCTGGGTCCCTCCACTGCTGTGCTTCATGGTAGCATGTATATTGCTCTAAGACGGGTAAGAGTCCAGAGGGACTGAATACGCTGGGATTGTCCAAAATTCAGGTTAGGAGGATGCCTGTATGGGACCAATAAAAAAGGCAGATGGGTGATAGGGGTGAAAGAGAATTTTAAAAAGCACAAAGCTGTATATAAGCTTTCATGAATACACATCTCCCACTGTTAGATATAGTCTTACAAAAGGGGATGGGGTGAAAAAGAAAGAGAAGAGAATCCAAACTGTGAAAGAACAGAATAGATTTCAGAGTCCTGTTTTTTGTTGTTCAGTTGCACAGTCGAGTCCGACCGTTTGCTTTATTCTGCATTTATTCAGCAATCTCCTCCTTGCAACAACAAACAAACAAACGAACACACACACACACACACATAAAAACCATGATGCAGAGAAATCACATTATGAGGAGAAAAGAGGGATCTTTTTTTAAAAAAAAACTTGGTTTCTTATAGACAATGAGAGGCTGAGAATGTCACATCCCAATTTATTTGAAGAATAAATAAATAAATAATCCTATGAAGAAAGTGGTGTCAAAATAGCTAGCTTTAGTTCATCATCACAAGCATGACAGAGTCTAGTGCCCTTCCTAATGCTATGGTGAGCCCTCCAATCCCCCTCCTCAAAACCAGCCTCCCAATCACCTTGCTTGCTGCTATGGCAACAAGAGCAGTGTGAAGTGGCTCCCCTCCCCTCCCAATTTCTCTCTGGCAAGTGTAAGAAGCGTTAGGAAAGGTGGTTCATCTGTTGCGGTGAGCTTTATACCACAGAGAGTGCAGGGAAAACATGTTTTCCTCTCTTCCCCTATTTTACCCAGGAGAGCTTGTAAATGGTTAAATTTAAAATGGTTAAATTTGCTACCCTTTTGGACCGACACTAGAAAAGGACCATAGAAATCTAGTGTTTAAAAACAATGTTTAAAAATGAAATGTTAACATTTCTTTTTCATTTCTTCTTACTAAAACATTAGTTGCATAACCCTCTCTAAAATGGACTGTCAGCCCACATTACACCCTCCCCACATATACAAAAAGCCACAATAAAATAATTTAAAACCATCCCCATTAAAATGTCACCCACCCCATCTGTAAAAAAGAGGAAGGATCTTGATTATGTTTTATACAAACCAGCAGGCAGGGGTCATTCCTCCATCAGTGCCCCACATCTGCCCCGCCAGCCAGGTTTTAAGATCTTTCCTAAAGGGCAGCAATTCTGTCTTCAGCCGTAATTCTTGGCAGGAGGTTCCATAGGGCTGGTGTGGACACAGAGAATGCCCTCCTTCTTGAGCTAGAGAGACGAGCCCCTCTAGCTAATGGTACAATTAGAGAGCCCCTCGGGTCCGCTCTGGTTGGATGGACAGACATTCTTGGGGAGACGCCGGTCTCTTAGATATCCTGGTCCACTACCATGTAGGGCTTTAAAGGTCATCACCAGCACCATGAATTGCACCCGGAGGCAAACTGGTAACCAGTACAGCTCCTGAAGCAGCAGCGAGCCAAGGGCATAAGGCCTGCACCCCATCACCACCCAGGCAGCCACATTCTGGACATTCTACGAAGAAGCAATAAGTGTTCACACCCTATTTTTTTAAGTTTACACTATAAGATGCTTTGCCTTAGAATATACATCTTATAAGAAAATACGTAGAGAGTTACTGAAATAATTGAACCCAGCAGCTAAAGAGAGATGGGAATTCTATTCCTACAGCACCCAGGTGAAGTCAACTGCACTGTACAACAATAGGAAAAAATACTAGCTTCTTTCTCACAAGGGTAAGTATAGGCAATGGTGGGTTCCCAAAAAAAATTACTACCACACTGTGGGTGTGGTATGGTGGCCGTGGCCAGGGGAAAAGCCCTGTGTTGCACCCAAATTAGGACTACTTTATTTCAAAATTTGGATGGGTAGGGCCAGCCAGAATTTCTGCTACCGGTTCTGGCAAACTGGTGCGAACATGACGATGCTCACCGTAGGTAAAGGTAAAGGTCTCCCTTGCTCGAAAGCTAATCATATCCAACTCTAGGCATGGTTCCTTCCACCACTTCTGCCACTTCCGGTGGCGGTGGGTGCAATCACAGAGCATTTTCTGCTCTTTCCACTGCTTCCCATGGTGACAGGAGCAAGGGCAGCGTGTTTTTGCCACATTTTTTGCTGTTTTCACCGCAGTTTTTGTGCTTCCGGTGGCAGGGTCCTCACTGTGGACCAGATTAATTGTCACCACAGGCTGCGTCTGGCCCACAGACCATAGGTTGGGAACCCCTGCTTTAAGGTGCCACAACATTTTATTGTTTACTATTTTAACTAAGCTTCCTAGGTCTTGTAGTCTCATACAATTTATACTCCAAGCATAAATTATTGTTATTCAAATCTTTTAAAAGCCTCCAGTTTATGAATATGGGATTTTGTGCTTCTGTATCCATGATTCAAAATGCCAGGAAATGGCCTGATATTGCTGCGCAATATCATGTCTGTGTTACTAGCAGGAAAAACAGATTCCAAGCAAAGGTTAGCCTGAATGTTGACAACATCAATAGCAACAGCTACCTGATACCCTCTTGTGCTCAGCACAATTCACACTTGTCAAAAAGCAGCCATGACAATCGCATTGTATTTCAGTGAGGAGTGGTTAACTGATGAAAAAAGCAATCAGCTTCCAGAATTTTTCTTTACTTGGTGTCTCTATGTCACTGGTTCCCAATGTGAGGCCCATCCCCCACAGGGGGACTTCAATTCCCAGACACCTAAGTCAGTACATTGGCTGATCAGTGCTTTGGGGAATTGACTTTGGCTTCTGGGAGTTGAAGTCCAAAAACCAAAGGTTGGGAAACACTGCTCTATGTGAATGGTACTACTGTATTCTCTATATGAATGTAGACCATCTTGACTGCTGCCATTGCTCTTGTCAAGATTCAGACCATTTATCAACTGCAATTTCCAGAACAACTTAGCCTGTGTAAAAGTTATTTTTGGACTATAGTGCCCAGAATCCCTCAGCCTATATGAACTTTTCCAAGTGTTCGTTAATAATAGTAACAATTGCATGCCATTAAGTCAACTTTGACTCATGGCAATCTTTCTAGGGTTTTCTAGGTAGAAAATTGTAGTTTGCCCACGTTCATAATTGGCCAAAACCTTTCCCGATGGGTTCGCTCAGCTAGCACACAGCTGAGAACTGACCGGGCTTTGCTGGAAAGGCAATTGGGGTTCAGGCTAGTTAGCCAGTTTGGGGGACAATTCATAAGGCCTTGGCTAGAGGTTACGGTGGAAATAGGGCAAAAGTCAAAAGGTGATGACTCTAAGGTAAAACACACTCTTCCTCTTCTGGCCGCAGATTAGGTTAGGCAAATAAGCTGAGTCAACAGCTGAGCAAATTAGTTCCCGGAGCCAATACACATAAGCTCCGAGATAGGGCTAGAACAATGGGTTTTGCCAACCCAGACCTTAATTAATTGTGGGTTGTCTATTAACTACAGGGCAATGTCCAAGCACAAGTATTGTCTTGACCATCGGAAATGCCACGTATGCAAGCCTTCTGTATCACGAGGTCACGTGCACCTTAGGCACGTAGTACCCCGAGGCAGGGTAATAAATGCGTACCACCCGAGCCGATCGCGGCTGGACTTCACCGCACGATTGTCTCACGTGTCTTCCTTGCGGCCAGCCACTCCGACCCCCGAGGGCCATTGCAACAGAAAATACACAGAAGTGGTTTACCATTTTCTTCTTCTGGAGGTATCTTGGGACTATTCAGCTTGCCCAAAGTTGCACAAGGTGGCTCTTCTGGGATGAACAATGGGGAATTAACCTTTGGCTCCAGAGACAGAAACCTAACTGGTTGAGCTATCCAACCAGCTAAGTGATGACAGTAGCCTTTGTTACATAGAGTCTACTAACTCAGGAGTAATCAACCTTTTTAAGCCGGTGGGCCAGGTCACACTCCCTCAGACAACTTCAGGGCCGGACAGCCATTTTCCCTTTTCTCCACCACATGGCACTTCCTGGTGTCGTGGAGGCGGTGATGGGCCACATGAAATTGTGCCGCAGGCTGCAGGTTGAGAATCGTGTATTAACTTGAAAGGAGTCTTTTGCATATGCTTAGATTAATGTCCACATTCTGTGTCAACAATGAAAGTTGATAGTAACACACTATTCCAGAGATCCTTCCTGCACTTTCATTCTAGCTCAGGAACACTGCTTTCCTTTAAAAGTTTAAAGCACATGCGTAGAGAGAAATAAAAAAGCAGAGATTTTAAATGTTGAAACTGCACCTTTTCATTAAATCATTATCAGTCTATACTGGTGTTGTGTATTCAGGTTAATTGCAAGTTGCTCCAGCAACGCTTTGCAAAGATAAAATGGTGATTTCCCACCATCAACATTAGCCACTAGATTTGGCGCGTACTCTTCCCTTCTGGGTGCGCTCATTATGTTAATTAGAGTTCAATAATTGGGTGCAACTTTGGATCCTGTTCGTGATTGGTTAAAACTGGTATATCATGTTATGATTGGTTAGTTAAGGTTGTCCGGCAGGTTACTACATTGTATCAAAGACTCACCGCCGGGGAGACACTATATAAGCCCCATGGGTAAACAAGGGTGGGGCCAGGGCCGGATCTATGATTCTCGTTATTGCTGCAGGTTAGACCACGCCGGACTAACCTGGGGTCTTCTCTATAAGCTCACACGCAAGCTGTAGCTTAGTACATTGCCTCTACGGTAGAATTCGGAGAGACCGATTACATGGGGCATGTGTAGCCATCTGAGGTCTGGATATTCCTTGTAAGAGTAGCCAGAAAGACTTTACAATAAACCGTTGTTCATTGTTCTGTTCATCGTTTGCTGGACTGTTCTTTACAAGGGCCGGACACGACAACTGGTCTGTCACAACATCATTGACCCAACAGAGATGCCAGTACAGTGGACAATGCAAAAAAAGAATTGGGATTATGGAGTTACTTCGGTTCTGCTTGAAAGACACAGGAATTTGGAAGGCCTAGAAGCCATCAATCAGCCTGGAGAGGAAAAAATGTCAATTTTGAAATTTGGCTTGAGAAAAACTGTCTCTGTTATCTGCAGGTGCATTCCTCCCATACCTGTCAAGTTTTGGATTTGAAAATAAGGGAAATTTTGGCCACACCCCTCTGTGGGCATGGCCAAATCTGTGCGCATGGCCAAATATAGCCATGTGACTTGCTAGGCTCTAGTCATGCCTGCCACATGGCCAAGAAAATGTCTGCAAACACAGACAGCACTGGCTCTGGCTGTAAATGGAGATGAGCACTGCACCCTAGAGTTGGATATGGCTGGCAGATTTTACTTTCTTAGGATCAAAGATCACTGCAGATGGTGATTGCAGCCGTGAAATAAAAAGGTGATTGATGCTTGGGAAACAAGCTATGAGAAACCTGGGGAACATAGTTAAAAGTAGAGGCATCACCTTGCAAACAAAAAATTGCAGTCAAAGCAATGGTATTCCCGGTGGTAATGTATGGGTGTGAGAGCTGGACCATTAGGAAAGCAGAGCGCAGAAAAATAGATGCCTTTGAAATGTGGTGTTAGAAATAGGTCGATCCTAGAAGAAATCAACCATGACTGCTCATTAAAGGTCAAATAGTAAAGATGACGCTTAAGTACTTTGGACATCAAATGAGAAGAGAGGATTCACTTGAGAAAGCCTTGCTTCTGGGAAAGATGGAGGACAAAAGAAGGGGGTGGCCAAAAATAAGATGGCTAGATGGTATTGTAGATGCAATGGGCACAAAGCTGTGTGGGCCAAGGAACCCTTTTCCCTTCTTCTTGGGGGACTTTTGTTTTGTTTTCTTTCTTGTTTACTCATTTTTAATTTAAAAAAATTTCTGGGAAGCAAAGAGCAGAATAGTAAACCAGCCCCCTAGGGTGAACTAGCCCTGCACGTGGCTAGACACACATACACACACACACCCAATTAGGGTGGAGGAGCAAGGAATTAATTCCCCCAAATTAACCAATCTAAGGGGGATCCAGTTGACATTGTTTATCTGGACTTTCAGAAGGCTTTTGGCAAGGTCCCACACCAAAGGCTCTTGAATAAACTTACCAGTCATGGAATAAAGGGACAGGTCTTGTCCTGGATCAGCAACTGACTAAGGGACAGGAAACAGAAGGTAGCACTAAATGGACACTTCTCCAAGTGGAGGGAAGTCAAGAGTGGGGTCCCCCAAGGTTCAGTACTGGGACCCCTGCTTTTCAACATCTTCATAAATGATCTAGAGGTAGGAGTAAAAAGCAAGGTAGCAAAATTTGCTGATGACACTAAATTATACAGGGTAGTGAAAACTGTGAGAGATTGTGAGGAGCTCCAGAGGGATTTCTTGACACTGGGGGAGTGGGCAAAACAGTGGCAAATGAGCTTCAACATTAGTAAGTGCAGAGTGATGCATGTTGGGGCAAAAAACCCCAATTACATTTATAAACTGATGGGGTCTGAACTCTCTGCGACAAATCAAGAAAGGGACCTTGGTGTCCTGGTGGACAACTCAATGAAGGTGTCAACCCAGTGTGCCTCAGCAGTGAAAAAAAGCAAACTCAATGTTAGGGATCATTAGGAAGGATATAGAAAATAAGTCAGCAAGTGTCATTTTGCCTCTTTATAAATCTATGGTGAGGCCCCATCTGGAATACTGTGTACAGTTCTGGTCGCCATACCTCCAGAAGGATATTATGGAGTTGGAGAAAGTGCAGAGGAGGGCAACCAAAATGATTAGGGGACTGGAACACTTTCCTTACCATCTGAGGCTGCAACGGTTGGGCCTTTTCACTCTTGAACGACGGCGTCTAAGAGGTGACCTGATTGAAGTTTATAAAATCATGCATGGTGTGGACAAAGTAGATAAGGAAAAACTGTTTTCCCTATCGCACAACACTAGAACTAGGGGACACTCGATGAAACTTTTGGGTACTAGTTCTCAAACAAATAAGAGAAAGTACTTTTTCACCCAGAGGATTACTGGTCTATGGAACTCCCTGCCAGAAGAAGTGGTGACAGCTGTCAGTCTTGACAGCTTTAAGAAAGGATTAGACAAGTTCATGGAGGACAAGGGTATCAATGGCTATAATTATGGATACTTAAGGACAACCTCGGGGTTGGAGAGATAGGCAGGATATCTCTCAATGCCATTTCCAGGGAATCCTAAGCAGGTGAAGGCATCTCCTTGGGAATACCCTGAAGAAAATGGTGAGCCACTGTGTGAGACAGAATGCTGGACTGGATGGGCTGTGGCCTGTTCCAGCAAGGCTGTTCTTATGTTCTTATGTTCTAACCTCTGTAGTTTCCAAGCCTCCCAGCAGCTGAGGAGTTAATCTCCATATATGAAATATCGCTCACCTAGAGTAGACTGACTCCTGTCCCATGGTGGCTCTGACCAGCTCAGCAGCAAAAATGAAGCCTCCATGACCATATGGCAGGGAAATGAAAGAGAAACTACAGAAGCCACCCCCCACCACCACCACCTTCTCTCTCTCCTTCCACAAGCGAAAAGCCACAGCGACCTCTGGTGGCAGGAAAAACATAATGCAGCTTCGCCTGTGAGGGCTCTGGTCAGGATTTTTTTTAAAAAATAAGAGATATTACGGGGAAATTAATAAAACAGGAGGTGGCAGGAAGAGGGGTAAAAATAAGGGGTTTTCCCAGGAAAAATGGGATACTTGACAGGTATCATTCTTCCCCAAAACAATGTCCAAAGCCCTTGGCTGTGTTTTCCATAATAAACAGAGGTATAGTAAAACCCCGACTTACATATGCCTCGAGTTACATAAAATTTGACTTGCATAATGAATTTGTGCTAAAACCATGTCATGATTTATACAATTTCCTATGGGTTTGCTTTGAGTTACGTAAAAAAATTTTTTTTTCCTATGGGTGTGTTTCGAGTTACAAAAAGATTCTTTTTACTATGGGTTTGCTTCGAGTTACGTAAAAAAATCATTTCCCTATGAGTTTGCTTTGATTTACATAAAATTCATTTTCCTATGGGTTTGCTTTGAGTTACGTAAAAACATAATTTTTCCTATGGGCTTGTTTCGAGTTACATAGAAAACCAATTTAAGCAAAAGCCTACGAAAAATAATTTTTTCATAAGTAGGGGTTTTACTGTAATTCTGTGAGCCTGGGAAAGGAGGTGTGTTCCTGCAAACTGAGGAGGGCCCTAATTTCCATACTGGGCTCTTGATTGGTTCTAATACCTGATGGATTATATTTTCAGCCTGATGGGTTACCAAGTTGGGGGGAAAGAAATATGGGTGTGTGTGTTTGTTTTTGTTTTTTGTTTGTTTTTTAGGATTGCTTGCTGAGAGAGCCCTCCCTGTCAAACCATGGGGTAAAATGCTATGCTTTGAAGCCTTCAGCAGCTTCTAGACAGGTTTTCTTGTTTTTGTTTCTGGGAATCTAATGCCGTTCTGATTTGTTTTACTGCCTTACTGCCTATGTTTGCTACTTTTTGCCTGAAACACTTTGTACTCTGACTTTTTACCTTTTTATAAAGCCTCAGGAAGTTGAGTGGAGTGTGTTCTGTTTTCTCTTCACTACCAAGAAGACTGTGAGACTCAGGTCTCTATAGTCCTCCCCAGCCTGGAAAGAGGGGAAGGGCCAGTTTAGGTAAAATCCTGGAAGGTTTAGCTTAGGCATCTTCCAGGTGGGTTCAGGTGGGCTATACTAGCCTTTCTCAGAAAGAGAACCAATTTAGGAAGACCTGTTTCAAATTTCAGACAATTCATTAATTTGCATAAATTTGTGTCCTATAGGTACAAATATCAGGAACAACTTATGCTTAAACTGTTTGGGACATCCTCTTAAAGAGCCAAACTTAAAAATCCACAACCTTTGCCTATGACATTTAGAAAAATCATGATGTTCATAGTTTATCTAAAACAAGGACTAAGTAGGGACTAGCAAACAGGAAGCTGAGCTGGTTATTCCCTTGCCTCTTCATGGGCACAATCCAGGAAAAGATACTTTCCCATCAAAAGCAATGGAATAGAACCTACAAAACAATGTCCTGCCTTACTCTCAGGTGTATCAAGAATTGCACAGATAATTAGTTATTTTCTACTGCATTGATTCTTGCAGTTTATCCTCATAAATGTTAGAGAAGTTTCCAATATTTTTCAGCTTCCTCTACTACTTTTTACTCCATCTCCAAATTGACTTTTTGCCAACTTGAGATCAGCATTTCTCTTTTTAAAAAAAAAAAAAAATGATGTTCCCATTTAGATTTGTGTTCTTTCCATGCTCCAAATAGCCCTTTAACTGCATTCATTATCCTCTTATGCAATGTTCTCTATCCCTTTTACCCTTGGAATGAGCATTGTGGTCTCAGTTAAATATTTTTGGGGACTGCTCATTTCCCTCTTCCCTTTCAGGTCTGCAGGCATTGCAATCTTTTTCCCCTTTTACTTTTAAAAGATCTCATTTATACACAGGTTTTTGCCTCCATTATAAATCTCCATCTAGACCAGGGGTGGCCAAACTACGGGCCGTGAGCAGGATCAGCCAATTAATCCAGGCAGCGCCGCCCTCACCAATCCTGGAAGCGGAAGTAAAACACACATGCACAGGCATGTTATGCGCACATGAATGCATGTTTTACTTCCATTTATAGTGGGATGAACCACGTGACTGGCATACTCAACCACGTGACCGGCCCATGGCCCAAAAACTTTGGGCACCCCTGATCTAGACCTTTATCTTTAACCAAACTCACATAAACTATTCATTGCCTTTATCATTCACTTGTAGATGTTAAACCAGTGAAGGGCAGTCTTGGCCCTCCAGCTGTTCTTGAACTTCAATTCCCAGAAACCCTGACCTGCTGGTGTGTTGACTTGGGCTTCTGGCAATTGAAGTCCAAGAACAGCTGGAGGGCCAAGACTGCTTTGGTGTATGAAAACCAAGACACAGGACACAGCCTCGGGCTGGGTTAACTCAGGTTTATTGCATCGTGGACAGAGGGAACATGAGGTAATGGCGAATCGATAGCTCTTTATATACTGCAGTAATACATTTGAACGTGGTGCCATGGTAGCCCATTGGCTACTGCCTGCGTGACGTCATTGCGAGTCACGCCCTTCTTGTCCAGGTGTAGGTGGTGGCGGGAAAGCTTCCCGCGCTGTTGCCTTTGAAGAGTTCTGACCAATGAGCTTGGACGCTCGCTGCTGCCAGCTGGTGGTCATTAGCTCGCGTCCTTATGCAGGGTTCATATGATACAGCTGAAGGTTACATTGTTGCTATAGGCAAGGTTACATTGGTTCAGATACATTGTAATCCATGTGGAAGGTAAAACCCTTAGAACACAACATCCCTCCCCCCTAGGACGAGACAACGTCTCGAGCCCATGCTTCTAGACACTCCCCCCCCTAGGAGACAAAATCTCTTAGCCAAGATGGCTTGTTTCGAACACGCTGGGGTCTCGATGCGGGCTGCCTCTCCCCTGGTTTGCTACCTTCTCTTTGTCCCCTGGTTTCCTGTCCTGTAATTTGAGATGGAGACTCGTTAGTGCCTTGCCGCGGCTCCGCGGCGTTGTTGGGGGGTGTGCTCTTACTTAGGGAGGAACCGGGGGCACTGGGGACTAACGAAAAACCCCTCTTCTCGCTTGGATGGGTGGGGGAACACTCCTGAAACCCCCCCCCGGTTTGCTAACTCAAAACCAAAATTCCATTCGGGGGCAGCGGTCGCGAACTCTTCTCCCCCTTCCCCGGCCTCTGACGGAGCTGGTTTATCAAAAGGATATGAGTCGGGGCCGCTGCTTCTTCCTTCCCCCCTCGCTTGGGACTGTTGTCCGCTGCTGTCTCCCCCTTGGGTTACGCGGGTGGGGGAGAACCCTAACGCTGAATCTTGTTGGGGATCGTCACTGACTGGCCCACTTACTCGGTGCCTCAGTTGGTCTGCGTGCCTCCTCCAGAGGAGACCGGTGTGGGTTTCGACCCGGTACGACACTGGCCCCGTCTGTTCTACAACTGTCCCCGGCACCCAGGCTGGCCCCGCGCTGGCATAGTTCCTGCAATGAACAGGGTCGCCGGCGGCGAAACCTTTCGAGACTGCCAGCCCCACGTTTTTCCCTTTATCCTCAATTCTTGTGGGGTCCAGCCTGGACAGGAGTGTAGTCAGTTTCCGCCGCATCAATAGCTCTGCCGGCGAGTAACCTGACGCTAAAGGGGTCACCCTATACGCTAATAAGAACTGACATACTTGGTGATTCAGGTCCCCGGGGCCCATGCGCCGAAGCGCCTCCTTTGTTGTACGCACCAACCGTTCCACTTGGCCATTCGTGGCCGGGTGAAACGGCGCGGACGTGACATGCCGAATGGCATTCGCCTCCATGAATGCCCCGAACTCCGAGGAGGTGAAGCAACTCGCGTTATCGCTGACTAAAGTGTCGGGTAAACCGAACGTTGAAAAGACTCTCCGTAGTTGGTTAATTGTAGTGGTGGAGGACGTGCTCTTTACCGGAATGACCTCCAACCACTTTGAGAATGCATCCACCACCAGGAGAAACATGGTTCCTCGGAAAGGGCCAGCGAAATCTACGTGCACTCTGGACCATGGCCCCCTTGCTGTGTCCCATTCCCTATGCGGGAGGCGGGCCGCCTCTGGTCGGGACCCCTGGCACGCCTCACAAGTGCCGACCATGTGCTCTATGTCCTCGTCCAGCTGTGGCCACCAAAAGTAACTGCGGGCCAGCGCTTTTGAGCGAACGATGCCCGGGTGGCTGACGTGCAGCAGCTTGAGAACTCTCGGCCGCATGGTTGTTGGGACCACCACCCGTTGGCCCCACAACAGGCACCCCCTTTCTAGGGACAACTCTAGCTTCTTCCGAAAGAATGGGTCGAATTCCTTGCTTGGGGACGATGCTGGCCACCCTTTCTGCACCCATGAGCTAACTTTCTCTAGCGTTCTGTCCTTGCCTGTCGCCCTAGCTATATCGGCTGGTACTATTGGGGGTTCGTCTAAAACCTCGATTAGCAACACCTGGCGGTCTCTTCTTATCCTGGCTTTTTGGTCGTCCGACAAGGGCAACGGAGATCTCGAAAGCGCATCAGCATGGCTGATCTCCTTTCCGGGCCGGTACTCCAACTCGTGTTGGTATGCGTTAAGAAAAATGGCCCATCGCAACATTCTCGGGGATAGAATCTGCGGCGTGGGCTTGCCTGCCGTGAAAATCCCTAACAGGGGCTTGTGATCTGTCACGATTTTGAACGGGCGGCCATACAGGAAATCGTGAAACTTTTTGGTCCCCGCTACTATTGCTAACGCCTCTCTGTCGGTTTGCGCGTAATTTCGCTCTGCTTGGGACAGGGACCTTGAATAAAACGCAACTGGGGCCTCCCGACCGTCATCCAACACGTGGCAAAGCACCGCCCCCACCCCCACCGGTGATGCATCACAGACTAAGACCACCGGCCGTTTGGGGTCGAAATGCGTGAGGATTGCGTCCGATGTTAAAAGTTGCTTAAGTTCGTTGAACGCCTTCTCGTGCTCGTCACCCCACATCCATGTCTCCTCCTTTTTAAGTAACCGATGAAGCGGTTCGGCCACGGAGGCTTTCCTCGGGAGGAATGTATGGTAAAAATTGAGGAGCCCCAGGAATGACTGTAATTCGGTTTTGGATGTGGGGCGAGGGGCCTTCTTGATGGCTTCTACTTTGGATTTGGACGGCTTAATACCCTCGGGTGTGATCCGAAACCCTAAAAACTCGACCTCGGTTTCGAAAAAAACACATTTGTCCTTCCTCAGTCTCAGCCCCGCTTTTTCGAACACAGTTAGTACTTTATCCAATCTCTTTGCTAGTTCGGCCTCACTCCCCCCTGTTATCAATACGTCATCAAAATAAGGCAACACCCCCTCCAGCCCCTTCAGGAGGCGTTCCACGAGCGATTGAAAAAGGCCGGGTGCCGAGTTCACGCCGAACTGTAAACGCGACACCTGGAACGCTCCTTTGTGTGTGACTATTGTTTGTGCCGCGGCCGTGGCGGGAGTTACGGGGAGTTGCTGATAGGCTTGTGCCAGGTCGAGCTTAGCGAAACACTTTCCCCCATTTAGCCTGGCCAAAAGGTGGCTAACCACTGGCACCGGATATGCATTAGGGCGAATCGCCTTGTTAATTGTACACTTATAATCAGCGCAAATGCGCACCTCCCCGTTAGCCTTCAGGGCTGTTACAATTGGAGTTTCCCACTCCGCGGAATCCACAGGAATAAGGATCCCCTGGCCCACCAATTTGTCCAGTTCCGCCTCTATTTTGTCCTTAAGTGCGAAAGGCACCCTGCGCGGTTTGAGTCTTATCGGGCGGACCTCCGGGTCTAGGTCGAAGGCTACCGGGGGTCCCTTGAATTTTCCAAGTCCTTTCTTAAAAACGGCGGGGTGCGCATCGCACACCGCCTGTATTGGATCCGCCCCCACTGCATGTACTCCCCCTATGAACAGGCCCAAAGGCTGAAACCACTGTGTCCCTAGGAGGCTACAACTTCCCCCCTTGAGGACAACTAGGGGCAGTTCCGCCGAATGTCTCCTAAACTTAACCTGAAATTTCCCGACCCCCAACACCGGAATGCTGTTTCCCTGTACATCACGTAGCGTGGACCTCAATGCCTTAAGTTTGGGCCGCACGTGGGGGTCAATTTTCAAGAACTCCCTCTGGGGAATTATAGAATAGGAGGACCCTGAGTCAATCTCCATCCTAATAGGGGCCCCTTGTACTTGTACCTCAACAAAGTAATGGGACTGTCCCGCGGACACGCTGAACACTGGGGCGTCGTCCTCGCTGCCGTCCGAGACGCGGCCCACGCCGTCCTGCTTCTTTGTGGTCTGGGCGCCGTCTTTGGGCCTCGCTGGACGGTCCGGCTTGGTCGAACGGTCTGATGACTGCCTCCGGCCCTCCTTCCGCTTTCTGCATGCCTTGGCGATGTGTCCCCGCCGGCCGCAGGAGTAACATTCGGCCTTTCTAAATGGGCACCTCGCGCGCTCGTGGGCCGCTCCGCAGCCATCACAACGGCGCCCCCCTTTTCGGACCTTCTGGACTTCCTCGCCGTCGCTGCCTTCCGAGGACGATTTTGAGACCCGTCGAGTTGCGTGCACCGATTTTTCCGCTTTGCCGGCTCTGGGACGCCACTCACGCCACTGGTGCATCTCGTCCACTCCAGCATTCGTGGACTCTGCGGCTTCTGCGGCCTCAACGACCTCTGCCAGCGTGGGTGGCGGCTCCTTGTTCATCAAACTGCGCTGCACCTCCTTGTCCTTCAGGCCGCACAGCACGCCGTCCCTGAGGGCCATTTCTTGGATATTGTCCCATTTGCAGGGGACGGCGGCTGCCCTCATGGCGGCCACGAATGCCTCAACCGACTCGTCCGGCGCTTGGACTCGCCTCCAAAACGCGCTCCGAGCGGGAAACATCGCCCTCGCGGGTCGGAAACGCTCCCGTAGCAGCTTCATGATGTCGGCCGCCTTGAATTCGCTCACCTTCTTCGGAGTGATAATGCCCACCAGTGTCCGCTTGGTGTCCATCCCGAGCATTCTGGTGAGGATGGCCCTCTTCGTCTCCTCATCGTCTTCCTTGACTTTGAGCTCTACCAGGGCCGCATGGAAGTCCATCTCAAACAGCTCCCAGTCTTGCGGTTTGGTGATGTTGAACCCGCCCTGCGCTCTGGCTGCTCCTTGGGGATCCATGATCCCACCTTCGTCGCCAATTTGGTGTATGAAAACCAAGACACAGGACACAGCCTCGGGCTGGGTTAACTCAGGTTTATTGCATCGTGGACAGAGGGAACATGAGGTAATGGCGAATCGATAGCTCTTTATATACTGCAGTAATACATTTGAACGTGGTGCCATGGTAGCCCATTGGCTACTGCCTGCGTGACGTCATTGCGAGTCACGCCCTTCTTGTCCAGGTGTAGGTGGTGGCGGGAAAGCTTCCCGCGCTGTTGCCTTTGAAGAGTTCTGACCAATGAGCTTGGACGCTCGCTGCTGCCAGCTGGTGGTCATTAGCTCGCGTCCTTATGCAGGGTTCATATGATACAGCTGAAGGTTACATTGTTGCTATAGGCAAGGTTACATTGGTTCAGATACATTGTAATCCATGTGGAAGGTAAAACCCTTAGAACACAACAACTGCCCATCACTGTGTTAGACCTAAAACCTGCTTCCCCATCCACACACAAATTTGAATTACCTAGCTTAGCTGATTGGAGTGCCCTTTCATCAGCAAAGCAGAACTGCAATGAACACCTCCAGTAGACTGATGAAAAGCTCATCATATGCAGAGGTACAGTGTAGCCATGACTCACAGGGTCAAAGCCCTAGGACTGACTAAATCAGGGGTGGGCAAACTTATTACGCCATGGGCCAATCATATGTTTCCTCCCACTAAAGGCAAGTAAAACGTGCTCGTGCAATTGCAAAACTGTTATGTATGTTAACTGTGTTCAAACCCCACTCATAAAGAGCTGAATTTCACTACTTCACTCGTCTGCTTCTTCATTCCCTGAAAATGAAAATGGCGACAAGGATAGGATGGCGTCCCCACACGGCAGCAACGTCGGCCCATTTGACCCAGCGCATCCAGAGAAATGGGCAACATACAAACACCGATTCCGCCACGCAATGGCCTCGCAGAAGATCACCGACGAAGACCAGAAGCACTCCTGCTTCCTCGCTCAGTGCGGTTCTTAGACGCTTGAGCTGGCAACCCAGCTCGTTCTCCCAAGGGACATAGATGTGGTGCCGCTCGCAGAAATCATGTCCACACTGAGGAAACACCTGCAGCCAGAGGTCTCGATCTTCTCAGCCAGGGTGGCCTTCCACAGAAAGGAGCAGCGACCTGGAGAGACCATTGCAGACTACGCCACCGCTCTGAATAATTGCTGCCGCCCCGTGCAAGTGGGACAACATCGAAGAATCACTCCGGGACCGTCTACTGGCCGGCATGAGGGACGAAGATGCTCAATGTCGCCTCATGATCAGGAAGACGCTAACTTTCAAGGCTACCCTAGAAGAGGCGGTAGCTTCTGAGGCTACACGGTCCGGCATCAAGCTTTTCCGGCATCGCCACTCCACCACCAGTGCCACCGACTCAGCTGTGCAAGCTCAGCAAAATTCATCTTCATCCTCCTCTGCATTGCCTGGTTCCACCTCTTCATTGGAGTCCAGCAACGCAGAGGGAGAAGTCCGAGTGGTCCAACAAAAGCTCCGAGAGCACCGTGATGATCGGGATAAGAAATTCCTTTGCAAGTGTGATGGCTGCAGAGCCCGGCATGACTGCAGGAAGTGCCCCTTCCGCACCACAGAATGCCACAACTGCGGGCGACGAGGGCACATTGCTAAAGTATGCCAACAGCGAAAGCAAAGAACTCCTGAGTCCAAGAAGAGACATCACCACAAAATGTCCACCGCCAAAGTGTCACCAGAACCTGAGCCGTACCAAGTGGGCATCGTCAGCGAGCATTTCTTCGCAGACCTGAGCCCTGCAGGACGTCCCCATCAAGATGGAGGTGGATTCAGGTACTACCTTTTCCATAATCCCACAGTGGGAGTTTTTGAGAATTCCCCCGCCTCTCGGCCCAAGCTCAAATCTTTTAAAACTTCCCTCCAGGATGTGCAAGATTGCCAGATTCCGGTCCTGGGGGTGGGAAATTTCTTGGTCAAATTCAAAAACATTCGCACCTCCTTGCCGTTAGTTGTAGTTAAGCAGAGCACTAACTGTCTTATTGGGACCCAATGATTTAGGCCCCTGGGAATCCGGCTTTCTGGCATTCACGCAATAGACGCTGACCCAATCCGGGACGTTTGTGCTGGACATCCTGAGGTGTTCAAAAAGTGTTTAGGGTTATTCAAAGGAACCCCTGTGGACTTTGAGCTTGACCCAACCTTCCAGCCCATCCGGATGAAGCCACGCCAGGTACCCTTTGCTTTAAAGGAGAAGATAGAAGCCGAGCTGGACAAACTGGTGGGGCAGGGCATCCTAGTGCCAGTGGACTCCGCAGAATGGGAGACACCAATAGTGACTGCTTTGAAAAGTAACGGGGAGGTCAAGATATGCGCTGACTACAAGTGTACCATCAATAAAGCTATTCGCCCAAACGCATATCCTGTGCCCATGGTAAGCCACCTTCTTGCCTCCTTGCATGGAGGAAATTGCTTCGCAAAACTTGACCTTGCCCAGGCTTACCAACAATTGACTGTGTCTCCTGCTGCTGCCATAGCCCAGACCATAGTAACGCATAGGGGGGCATTTAAGATAACTCAACTACAATTTGGGGTGAATGCGGCCCCCGGAATATTTCAATCTCTTGCAGAATGTATTTTAAAAGGTTTGCTCGGTGTCCTGCCATATTTTGACAATGTCCTGATTACAGCTAAGGACACTGTCGAACTAGTGGCCAGACTCGATTGAGTCCTCTCACGTTTCGAGAGGGCCAGTCTATGTCTCAGAAGAGACAGATGTGTGTTTTTGGCACAGGAAGTGGAGTTCCTGGGGTACCGAATTAGACCCCAAGGTATCATGCCCTCTTACTCCAAGGTGGCGGCCGTGAGAAATGCACCCAAGCCAAAATGTAAAGCCGAATTGCAATCATTTCTAGGATTGTTAAACTTCTATCACGCTTTCCTCCATCGCAAAGCCTCAGTTGCTGAACCATTACATCAGCTTCTTAAGAAAGATACTGTTTGGCACTGGGGCCATTGCCAGGAGGAAGCGTTCCTAGAACTTAAAAGGCTGCATTCTATTCCCGTTCACTCTCTAAGCCTGAGAAAAATTACACTCAGACAGAAAGGGAGGCATTGGCAATTGTGGCTGGCCCTAAGAAATTCCACGATTACCTTTACGGAAGACCTTTTACCATCGTAACTGACCAGAAGCCCCTCCTTGGAATCTTTGTGAACGGGAAGCCCATGCCTCAAATTCTGTCCCCAAGGATGTTGCATTGGGCAATTTTCCTAAATGCATACGATTTTACTTTGATGCACAGGCCTGGCAAGAACATCAGCCACGCTGATGCCCTGTCATGTTCTCCACTGCCAAGGGTCGGGGAAGCTGATTGCGAGATCAAAAGCGACCACCAGGTCCTTATGATTGAGGCTTTCGACTTGCCCCCAGTCATCCCCTCAGATATAGCCAAGGCTACGGCCAAGGATGTAACATTGACTAAAGTAATGTCTTGGGTACAAAAAGGCTGGCCTGTCTCTCCTCTAGCCGAAGAATTCAGAACATTCCACCACAAGCATTTGGAACTGTCAGTGGAACAAGGTTGCCTTCTATGGGGCCAGCGGGTGGTCATTCCTGTCACTCTCAGGTTTTACATCTACTTCACACAAGTCACCCGGGAATTGTCCGTTCCAAAGCCCTTGCCCGTAGCTACTTTTGTTGGCTTCAACTGGACCAAGACATAGAACAAATGGTAGGTACTTGTGCCAGTTGTCAATCCTCTCACCCAAAGCAATCCCACCTTCCCTTTCGGGAATGGGATTCTGCTCGGGGCCCGTGGTCCAGGTTGCACATAGATTTTGCAGGTCCATTTAGAGGTGCCCTATTTTTGTTGGTTCTGGATTCATACTCTAAGTGGCTGGAAGTGATTAGGGTGCCTAATACCACTTCAGCCACCACGATAATGCACCTAAGAAGGCTGTTTGCAGCATTTGGACTTCCAGATGTACTGGTGTCTGACAACGCGTCCACGTTCACATCTGCAGAATTCCAATCCTTCATGGAAAGGAATGCAATTAGGCACATCACTGCCGCCCCATTCCACCCAGCCACCAATGGCCAGGTAGAGCGGCAGGTGCGCACAACTAAAGATGCACTTTGGCATATGAGATTTGGAGCTCCAGTTATGCCAGTTTCTTTTCACATATAGGCTCACCCCACTTGCCTCAGGGCTGTCCCCTGCTGAATTGCTCCAGCAAAGGAAACTGTCATCTTTGCTGGACAGATTGGATCCCTCTAGTGTAGAGGACAATGGCACAAATATAGCAATCCAACACCAGAAGGGTTTCTCGTTCAGAGACCCTGTAAAATGCCGCAATTATGCAGCTAGTGGTCCTACGTGGGTGCCTGGGTTTGTGATCAATCAAACTGGTCCTGTTTCTTACAGAATCAAAACAGCCACTGGTCTGATCTGGAGGAGGCATGCGGATCAATTGAGACCCAGAGTACTGGATCCACAACACGAATACAGACACTCAACGCTAGGATTGGCCCCCACCCTTTTAAACCCAGGGGGCAGAGGTAATAGTCAGCAGCAACTTAACTTAGACCCAGTGGTGTGTTCTTGGGACTGATTTCAAGGGGAATTTGTGGAATGCTCCCCTATTCCGGCCAGGTGTACCCCTGCACTGTCCCAGCCTAGCACTCTGGATTTCTTTATTGATGATGACCAATTTTGTTTGGAGTCGCCCTCCAATCTTAGTACACACAGGAGGGACCCTGAGTTGTCTTATTCATCCACAGAATTAGATTTTGGTTTTGAGCGATCCCCTGCTCCTCCATCTGACAAACGGGGCTCAGCCAAGCGTCCAACCCAGAAGGGAAACTAGACCACCATCCTGGTTAAAGGATTTTGTTTTTACCTGGGGGGAAGAATGTTATGTATGTTAACTGTGTTCAAACCCCACTGATAAAGAGCTTAATTTCACTACTTCACTCGTCTGCTTCTTCATTCCCTGAACACGAAAAAACGCTGCCATAAATGCACCTGCAGCTGTTGTAAATGTGTTTACGCCACCTCTGGTGTATTTACAGCAGCGTTTTGCACATGCATGGGTGCATTTTACTTCCGCTTCCAAGAGTGGTCAGGGTGACGTGAGCTGGATTATTTGGTGCCCCGGGCCAGATCCGGCCTGCAGGCCATAGTTCGGGCACCCCTGGCACAAGTAATAAGTACTATAATATCCTCTTCCACTTTCCTCAGGCTTCCCTGCTCAGTCTTGAGCTCCAATTCTCTCAGAATAACAGATTTATTTGTCTAGGAACAGCATGTTTTTGTAGGTTATCCTTGTTGTAATGCAAATTATTTGAGCAGTTTGGTCTTGAACGGGCACTTAAGAGCATTTGACTTCACAGAAGACTAGCTTCTCGCTTGCATGCTCACTTGCTTAAGATTGTTCAGTTTTCATATATTTTTTACATTTTGTAGCAATAGGAATTACACTTATATACTGTACTACCTATGGCACTTAGTGCACTCTCTGGGTGGTTCACAATGTATATACAGTAATACCTCATACAAAGTCTGCTTCGTACAACATCGAATTCATACAACATCACCTAATTCTGTGAAAAATGTTGCCTCATACAAAGTCACTGTGACTTTGTATGAGGCATTGGGGTTTTCCCCAGTTTGCATTGTTCTTGGGCAGTATAAAAGGTAGGACATTGCTCTTGTGGGTTTTGCACGAGGCGAAGAGTGTTTAGGAGCGATTTTGAGCACAAATTTGAATTTTTTGAATTTTTTCGTCAGAATTTTTAGAAGCATTCCTGGGATTTTTGCAGCATTCTTCAGGTTCTTGGACAATCAGGGTTGTTTGACATGTTTTTGTAATGTATTTAACCTTTAGAGAATGATTTAGTTCGGTTTCACTTACCAGTGATAACTTTCGTTCTTCCAGTATCTAGTTTGTGAATACACACTATTGGGTTATGCGCCTGCGCAGAACGCCGATCGGAGGCTTGAAAAGCTATTGGTCAAAAGTTTTGGCAGTAAGACCGCCCACCGTACCGCCCACCCTGAGGCGCCCGCGCGCCATTTTACCTCAGTTCCATACTTAAGCCAAGCACAGGATAAACCAATTGATCTCATCCGTGCAGCTCAAGAGGGGAGGCAGGGTGGGTAGTGTGTATTCACAAACTATATACTCGAAGAACGAAAGTTATCACTGGTAAGTGAAACCGAACTTTCTCCTTCGTATAGTTTGTGAATCCCCACTATTGGGAGATTAGCAAGCTCACACTCACTTGGTCGGTGGGCAGTCGGATGAGATGATCCCACGATGAGTATGAAGGTCCAGTAGATTGGTCCGTCAAGGGCGTTGAGTTCGGAGCCCCCTGGTGAGGACGACACAGCCAAGCCTGGCGTCCGCAGTGGCTCTGGTGTCCACCCTGTAGTGTTGGACGAATGTGGAAGGTCTGGACCATGTGGCAGCCTTACATATGTCCTCGAGCGGTGTGCCCTCTAGGAAAGCAGTGGATGTGGCAACCGCCCTGGTGGAATGCGCCCTGACAAGCGGTGGAGGTGGCAGCGAGGCTGACTCGTAGGCAAGGTAGATGGTAGACGTGATCCATTTGGAGAACCTCTGGGCAGAGATGGGTTCACCCTTGGACTTTCCTCCATAAGCCACAAAAAGGCGTTGGGACTTCATGAACTCCCTTGTCCTGCTGGTGTAAAACAATAAAGCTCGTTTCACATCCAGAGTGTGCCAAGTCCTTTCTTGGGCATTAGTGGGGTTCTGGAAGAAAGTTGGTAAGGAGATAGTTTGTGCCATATGAAACTGGGAGACCACCTTGGGAAGGAAGGTGATATCCGCTTGGAGAACCACGCGGTCATTGAAGAACTGAAGAAATGGTGCGTCTGCCCGTAGAGCAACCAGTTCACCAGCTCGTCGAGCAGACGTGATAGCAACCAGGAACGGCGTCTTCCACGTGAGGAGGCGAACATCCGCAGTGGCCATGGGCTCGAAAGGAGTCCTGGTGAGCGCGTTGAGAACGGCAGAAAGTGACCATTGTGCCGTCGGAATCCTGACCGGAGGGAAGGCGTTCCGTAGTCCCTTTAGGAAACGCTTCACCGTTTGGTCGCGAAAGGCACCAGAAGCGGGCGAACCAGCCGGAGAGTGAGCCACCACAGCTGCGAGGTGGACTCGGATGGAGGTGATGCTAAGGCCAGACTCCGCCAGATGGAGGAGGTAGGTCAAGACGTCCTGTAGTCCCACCTGTGGAGAGGACGTCTGCCGGGACGCCAGAAAAGCACAAAAGCGTCGGTATTTGGAAGCGTAAGACTTCCTTGTGGAAGGGCGTCGTGCTAGCTCCAAGATCCTGGATAGTCTGGGGTTATCCTCCACGCGGTGAGGTGGAGGCTGGGTAGGTCCGAATGGTGAAGCTGGCCGTGCTCCATTTGGAGAAGCGTCGGTGACTCCGGCAGTGTGCGATACTGTGACGACATGCGTAACAGCAGCGGAAACCAGGGCTGGCGAGGCCATGCTGGGGCCACCAGGATTGCGCTGGTCTTGTGTTGGTACATTCTGGTGAGGACCTTCTGGACCAGAGGAAACGGAGGAAAGGCGTAGAAATAGTCCTGATCCCACCGTTTCATGAAGGCATCGCCCTCGGACTTCAGACCGATGCCTGCCCTGGAGCAGTATCTGTGGCATTTCTTGTTGGACTCCGATGCAAAGAAGTCGATGCTCGGCGTCCCCCAGGCCTCGCAAAGCGACTGAAATACCTCGTCGTCCAGTTCCCACTCGTGGGTCGTCGAGGTGAGGCGGCTGAGATGGTCGGCCAAGACATTCAGCTTGCCCTGAATGTGCACTCCAATCGGGAAGATGTGCCTTTCCAGGCATCATTCCCAGAGCTGCACAGCGAGGTAAAGAAGGGTGGTGGATCGCGTTCCTCCCTGCTTGTTCAGATATGCCACCGCCGTGGTATTGTCCGAGGCTACTTGGACCGCCTTGCCGGTGAGTAGGATCTCGAAGGAACATAGGGCCTTCCAAACGGCCAGAAGTTCCAAGTAGTTGATATGGTGCACCATCTCCTGAGGTGACCAAGGGTTGTTGACCGTGAGAGTCCCGCAGGCAGCCCCCCAGCCGAGGTTGCTTGCGTCGGTCAATATTTGCAACGAAGGTTGCGGGGGGTAAAAGCTCTTCCCCGTTGCCACGTTGAGTGGTGTTATCCACCACAGCAGTTGGTCCCTCAGCTCCGGAGAAGGGGTCAATCGCTTGGACTGGCTCTCCCGGAGCGCGTCGAATTCGTGAAGGAGCCACGATTGTAGGGGCCGGAACTTCAACTTGGTGTGAGGGATCACCGCCGTCGTTGAGGCCATGAGGCCTAGAAGTCTCTGAGCCTTTTTCGCCCGGATGCACGGTTTGGTGCGAAAGTCGCTCACCCCTTGCGCAATGTCCTGCAAGCGTTTCCGGGGTGCGAAGGCTCTGGTGGCAAGCGAGTCGAGTACCGCTCCAATGTACTCGACGCATTGAGAGGGAATCAACTTCGACTTCGTGAAGTTGATCCTGAGGCCGAGACTCTCCATGAGGTGGACCGTGAATTGTGTGTCCCGAATGGCCGACGAGCTGGTGGGGGATACAATCAGCCAGTCGTCGATGTACGGGAAGACCCTGATTCCCCGCTGACGAAGGAAGGCAGCCACTGGAGCCATGCACTCGGTGAAGACCCGTGGTGCCGTGGCCAGACCGAACGGTAGACACCGGTACTGGTACACGGAATCGTCGATGCGGAAACGGAGGAACCTTTGGTGCTCCTCGAGGATGGAAACATGGAAATAAGCGTCCTTGAGGTCTATGACTGTGAACCAGTCCCCTTTGTTGATGAGGGGGAGGACGGTCTGCAGGGTCACCATCCGGAACTTCCTGGTGTGGATACACTTGTTGAGGCGACGTAGGTCCAGAATTGGGCGAAGTCCTCCGTCCTTCTTCTGAACCACGAAGTACCTCGAGTAGAAGCCGTTGTCCCAGTCGGGCGGCGTTACCCGCTCGATGGCTCCCTTGGACAGAAGAGTTGATATTTCTTCTTCCAAATGGGGGGACGAGGTGGTGAAACGATGTCTTCCTGCCCGAGGCACCCGCACGAACTCGATGGCGTAGCTAGAGGACAAGATCTTTAAGACCCACTGGTCGTCCGTGATGCCCGACCACACCTGGAGGAAATTCCGGAGGGGAAGGTACGGGATGTGGAGTGAGAGAGACTCGGCAGTCGCAGCTTCAAACACGGGACTTGGACTTCGCGTCGGAACGCTTGCCCTGCCCGTAGGGCTGGTAACGGGGCTTGTGCTGGCGCCGTTGCTTGTAGTGACCAGACCTGGGCTGTTCCGTAGGGCCGCCCTGTTGTTGCGGGTTTCCTTGATACCGCCGCGTGAAAGGTTGGAATCTCGGCCTGGCAGGCGGAGCCGGCGTGGTAAGTCCCAGGAACTTGGCCGTGGAGTTTGTTTGCCGCATTTTGTTCAGGACCTTATCGGTGTCCTGCCCGAATAGGCCCTGTCTGTCGAACGGGAACTCCTCGATGAGCTTTTTCATCGCATCATCGAGGGAGGTGCCCCTGAGCCAGGCATGACGACGGAGCAGAATAGCGGAAGCCATGTCCTTTGCGGCGTAATCATTGATGTGCCTGGCCGTCCTCATTTGCTGCTCCGACAGAAAGTCCCCTTCGGATGCCAGCGCGTCGATCCGTTTCTGGGCGTCGGCGGGCAACGTAGCCGCCACGACCTTCACCTGCTCCCAGAGGTGGGACTGATAGAGGCCCATGGCAGCCGAGTAGTTGGCGGCATGGAGGAAGAGGGAACCGGTGGCGTAAAACTTTCGGCCCACCGCGTCCAGCTTCTTCCCTTCCGGAGTCGAAGGTACCGGAAAACCGCTGGTGGCCATCCTATGCTGGAAGGCCTTGACCACCAACGAGTTTGGCAAGGGGTGAGCTTGCAAGAACTCCACGTTCTCGTCCAGGACTCTGTACATGCCGTCGAGCCTGGACGAAACGGAGTGAGCTGACACTGGCTTCCTCCATGTCGCCTTCGCTGACGTCAACATGGACGGAAGCATGGTGATGTGGACCGGCCGAATCGCTCGTCTGTCCAGCTTGGCGGTCATTTGGTCCTCGCCCTCCAATGGTGGCTGGTCCACCTTCAGGTTCAGGGTGGTCCCCAAGTGTGTCAGCATAGCCGTGAGCAAGCGTTGATCCTCACCACGCGGTGGGTCAACCGCGCCGATGGCTTGGTCCGGCGTATTTTCGGCGTCGACGTCTCCCTCGTCCTCCTCCGACGACGCACTGGAGTCCTCGGAAGACGAGGGAGGAACCCTGGTATCCACGTCGGGACTGCGCCAGTACGGCCTGGGCGGGTCGACGGGATGGGAGTCCACCGCATCGATGTCTGGACCACACCAAGACGATATGGGTGGGCCAGCGGAGCGGACACTCGACCCTCGTGAGGCCGGTGGGGCCACAGTAGGACCAACATCCCTGGGGCTTGTGGTGGTCGGCACCGGAGCCGCAGAGGCCGCAGGCATGGAGGTCTTAAACTGCTGGGCAAACGACTTTGCCATGGCTTCGAACATCCCCTTGAAAAACTCCATCTGGGATGCATCCACCGCCGATGGTTGGGACGAAACGGTGGCCGACAAAACGGTGGTTGGGAGGACCGGAGACGAAACGGTGGCCGGCATGGTGACTGCCGTTTCATCAATAGTCGGAGTCCTCGGCCTCGGGGAGACGGACGCTTGCCTCGTGGGTGAACGGCCCCTCCCCCGAGGAGGAGACGGGAGAACCTGCAGTGGGCAAGCTGGAGCCCCAGCCCTGCGACCTTTCTCAGGCGATCCCGAGGTGAGGGTCCCGGAGAAATGGGCGGGCGAGGAGTAGGCGGGAGCGATCGCCTCTTCTCCGACCCGTGTATCTTTTTCTTTTCCCCGTTCTTATCCTTCTTCTTCTTCTTCCTGATGGCGAGAGTGGAAGAAGAAGCGGGGGGGCTGAGAGGCACCAGCAGAGGTAGAGGCTGCCGAGGCGGGGGCCAAAGCGAGCTCCATCATATGGGCTTTGAGCCGATTACTCCGGTTCTGCACTGCAAGGCGGGTAAACTTCTTGCAGTGAGGGCAAGACTGGCTCTGGTGAGACTCCCCCAGGCAGAAAAGGCAAAGGCTATGCCCGTCGGAAGCAGGGAACTTCTTGAGGCAAGCAGAACACTGCTTGAAGGCTGCAGCCATCAAAGAAAAAATTCTTCCAGCGGAAGGTTCCAGAAAGCGGGTACCCCGAAGGGCAGGCCAGCCGCCACCCCCTTGAGGGGGGAAACGGTGACCGGAGCGAGTAGGCAACTGAGTCCACCAGAAGGAAGAAACAGCGCCGGGGTGGCAATCCTGCCCGGAGGACAAGATCGCCGCAAAAATTGTTTGAAATTACCAAAGACTTTCCCTCAGAAGGGCGAGAAAAAATTGAGAAGCTCTCAACGATCGTCCTGCTGCTACGGCAGAAAGAAGAGAACTGAGGTAAAATGGTGCGCAGGCGCCTCAGGGTGGGCGGTACGGTGGGCGGTCTTACCGCCAAAACTTTTGACCAATAGCTTTTCAAGCCTCCGATCGGCGTTCTGCGCAGGCGCATAACCCAATAGTGGGGATTCACAAACTATACGAAGGAGAACTTAAAGTTCTGTCAGTTTCCTGTCTGTTTCCTTGAATTTGCCCTGAAGTCTGTGCTGTTACAGTACTATGTATCTCTATGGAAACGACGATGTACGAGGCATTGCGGCAAGGATTTGGACGTTGTACGAGGCATCACAGCTAAGATTTTGCATGCCTCATACAAAGTCCAAATCCGTATAAAGTCCAAACTTGTGGAACCAAGTTTGGACGTTGTATGAGGTATCACTGTATATATATAATGTTTATACAAAGTATAAGCCACCCTGAGTGATGCTTTCTCCAAAAGGGTGAGGTATTAATGTAAATAAATAAATAAACAAACAAACAAACAAATAGCATTTTGCTCCCAATTTGCTGGGTATTCATTTTACTGACCTCAGAAAGATGGAAGACTGAATCAACCTTGATCCCCATCAGGATTGAACTCACAATGTCAGCAGCAGTTTTTGGCTGCAATACAGTGGTTTAACCACTGCGCCACAAGGGCTACTTTATTATTTTATTTGTTTTATTCATTCATTTTACTCACCTTCCATGTGCTACAAGAGCAAAACTGCTTTTCTTCTATATCATGGCGACCTAAAGAGGAGAAATAATATTTCTGCATGGTTATCTGTGACTTCAAAAGATGAATAGCACACTTGCAAAGGTATGCTGGAAAAATACCTATTCAAGCCAGGACTGGATTATCCATTATGCCAAATATGCAGTGGAACAGACATAAGCAAAACTAGAATGCTATCCGGTTTTGTAAGTATCAAATTACCCATCGCTGGAGAGAAGAAAAAATAATCATGGCTTGATTGATTATTCCCTGTATCTTTTGTTCAGAAAATGCTTTGTTTGTTTGCTTCAGTCTTGACAGCTTTAAGAAAGGATTAGACAAGTTCATGGAGGACAAGGGCATCAATGGCTATAATTATGGATACCTAAGGACAACCTTCGGGTTGGAGAGATAAGCAGGATATCTCTCAATGCCATTTCCAGGGAATCCTAAGCAGGTGAAGGCATCTGCTTGGGAATAACCTGAAGCAAATGGTGAGCCACTGTGTGAGACAGAATGCTGGTCTGGATGGGCTGTGGCCTGTTCCAGCAAGGCTGTTCTTATGTTCTTATGTAAAACAGGAGGCCTGATTTGTATTACACAGTTATGTGCACCACTCCCTTGCCCCAAAGCGACAAAGCCCTTCTTTCCTTTTAAGCAGGTGGCATCTTAGTACCTTCATATACAGAATGACATGCAAGGAAATGTTCCAGCACAGACTCTCTGGCTTTGTTAAGAAGCAAGACTGGCATCCAGTTAAAGCAAATTATATCTCCTACTCTGTGTCTGGAAATATTGAAACAAGGGCTGGGGGTGGATGCACTTCACTGAAGATGTGCACAGTATAATTTTAATGTGGAAAATTGTTCATGCTGAGAACTAGGTCAAACACATTTTTGAGGGGGGGGGGTGAATCTATGCCATAAATGGAAACAAGCTGTATGGCCCTGTAAAGAAAATGATCTGGCAATTGGAGTATATATACATTATAAAGCAAAAGTCTGGCAGCAGTCAGAAGGAGCAAATGGATTACTGGCTTGTGTAACTGAGAGGCCTGTTCATAAATCAAAGGTAATTATTAAGGAGGTGGATTTGAGAAGCATCATGTCACTAAATATTGTGTACACCCACATACAAACAAGTACCACATTATGAAACAGGTACAAAGTCAAAAAACAAGAATGTAGTGTCAACCATGGCTATGCAATCATAAACAATACAAAGTTTTCACCTACCATTATTTAATGGAGCAAAAAGATTGGTTTTTTTATTCCATAATACTGTATTTTAAAAAGGGATGCATATAGGAGAAATTAGGAGCTGGTGCATTAGAGCAAGTAAGGGTCTGCTGCCTCCTGAAGCTAAAGTTACTCACTCCCCCAGTCTGCCCACTGCAGTCCTACTTGTCTGTTTACCCAGGACAGAAAATCAGGGCCTGTCTGCATTTGTTCTGGGCTCAACTCCAAGCCTCGTCATCTTTGTGCGAATGTGTAAAGAAATAAAAGCAGAGGAAAGAGACAATGAGTAAATGCAACTATTTCTAATGAAGAACGAAATATATATATTTTCCCCTTCTCATTTGAATTATAGAATGAATGGGTAGAGTGAGGGAGAGATTTGAGCAAATGTCTCTTCCTGTGTATGTCTTTGTAAGCTTGCTTGCTTGCTTGCCTATATATATTGCTGTTTCTGTGTACGAATGGCTGTTTTCATTCCAGCTTTGCTTCCTTACTCCTGACTGTACCCACCAATGGCTGTTGTGCCTTATGCTCTACACCACTGTGTGTCAGCCACCACAACCACTGCCATAGAATCTGTTGGCAAGCCCTCTCAAAGAACTTTGTAAGTTCTTCTTGCCACACTTCCCTTTTAAAAAACGCATTTTGTATTTAATGTTGCTCATTTCATCATTGTATATCATCTCATTTTCCATATACTAACTTAGCATTCAGTACAGATAACAAACCTACATTGGATGTAGAGATGGACTACTTTTCTGGCCACAAGGACTGCATATAGCCATATAGGAATGGGTAGCAGGCTGTGTGCTAGTGGACCAGGGCTCTTGGGTTGGAAATCCTGGGACTTTCTAATTAGCAAAGACTATGGCATCCTCTGCATTTCTATTCCCTCTGAGTCTAGCCAAATAGCCCTTTCTGTGTTGCGACTTCTTCTTCTTCCTTTTCCTCTTCCTCTTCTTCCATGTCAAGGCCAGATATGAAACTGACAAAATGAAGACACCCCTTTGATGAGTTCATTCTGCAGTTCCCTTTGCCTGACCCAGTGTGAGATAGATAGATACAGAGAGAGAGAGAGAGAGAGAGAGAGATTTAAATTCCCAAGATATGAAGCCATAAGTACTGTTTAATAAACTGCAATTGATGAATTGTAACATATTTTGATGTGCTCAGTATGACAGACTTGTGCTAAGTGTTTAAAATCATACAACAAGGGGAAATGTAAATTAACTCAAATTTAGAATCTACACAAGAGAACAATGTCAATTGCATGCTCTGTTAAAAATCACCCATGCACATTTGTCCTTAGTTTGCTATAAATTACTCTTTTCCTTGTGAAACGGGAACTGGTGTGTTTCACAAGGGATCAGTGGGTTTGTGGTGGAATTAGTGGATTCATTAGTCAATAACCTTCTTAATGCATGATCATTTAAAGTTTAGCCTATGCTCTATGCAATTGTTATGCAACCCATGAGACTCAAAGCCCTGGTCATCAGCACATGATAGGAGCCAACAGAAAGGGCTGAAGAAGCTCAATTTGCCACAGTTAATTAGCAGTCGTCATATGTTCCCACAGACAAAACAAATGAGCAGTTAGTCTGAATGAAAGAGAATTATAGACATATTCCAGGAATGTCTATAAAGGCTAATCATTCGGTAAGTCATAGCATGTGCCAATCAAAATTGTCTGCAGAAATTTGAGGTGGCAGGGAAGATATGGTAGAACTACATAGTAGCAGTATGTTAGCTTAATTTGTGTTCATAGCATACATTGAAATAATAAGCACATTTAGGATCCTAGGGGGTATGTAACTCCCACACATCCCCATATACATCCATGTAGCCTGCAGCAGAAAGGAGACCCAGGAATCAAATGAAATGACTTCTGGACACATGATCTTCTTATATTGAGTCAGAAAACAAAATATGGAAACTATCCAATTTAAAACTATGCACTGGATTCACTCAAAGCCTGAATTATTAACCAAGTCAGCCTTATTCAAAACACTTTGTATGGAATGTAAGAAGTAGCACAGTCATTTCAGGGTGAAGCAAACAAATTTAAAAATCTGTATATGGAGTATAAATCATTTCACCCTTTTTAAGAGAAAAGAAAACTTTAGCAGCGCTTAATATGCCACCCCCTGGAACTAGCCATCTCAAATGTGCCAGCTTATTCCCTTTCTTAGGGTCTATCAAGCATCCTATGGGACTGCGGTAGTTTAGTGGCTAACACACTGAACTTGATGACTGGAAGGTTGGCAGGTCAGCAGTTCAAGAGTGGAGTTCTGCATGAAGAGTGAGCTTCCGTCTCTGTCCCAGCTCCTGCCAATCTAGCAGTTTGAATGCAAGAAATTGCAAGTAGATAAATAGGTACCACTTTGGTGGGAAGGCAAATAGCGTTGTGTGCACTCTGGTCATGCCTGCCACATGTCCATAGAAATGTCTGCAGACACAGACAGCACTGCCTCTTTGTCTGTAAACAGAGATGAGCACTGAACCCCAGAGTCAGATACGACTGGCTTTTAAGGGTGACCTATCATGCATCCAGATTTCATGTACCTTGGTGCAAAACCAAACAAGTTAACAACCATTTTGGTTTTCCAATTCAAATAAATGTGAGGCTTAAAATTGACACAGATCCACTACATGCATCAAATTTGGAAGGGTCACAAATCCAGATCCATTTTGAAAGTATACATTGACCTCCAAAATGAAAGTCTGACTACACTTGGCTTCTGGTGCTTCAGAGTTGGAAGGATTAGCCAGTGAAAAATCTCTGTTCCCAGGGGATGCCCAATCACTGAAGTAGCAATCTTCGGGGAGGCTCCTATCATGTCCCCCTTTCATTGGAAAACTGTAGATTTTTTGTCGATTTCCAAGGACAACACAGCCAATGGAGAATTCAAAGAAATGGCCTCCCGCAGGGCAGTGTGCTAGACCTCACACTGTTTAACATATATACTAATGATCAACCACTGCTGGAAACTACTAGGAGCTTTCTTTTTGCTGATGACCTGGCAATTGCCGCACAGTGTGCAACCTGTGAGGCTGTTGAGAAAAAACTGGCTGAGGCTTTGAATTTAATGACTATATATTATAGGGATAACCAACTGAAGCCAAACTGCCTAAAAACTCAACTTTGTGCTTTTTATTTGAAAAACTGTGAGGCATCAAGAAGCCTGCAGGTGACTTGGAATGGCACCAAGCTCAAACATTGCATCATCCCCAAATACCTGTGAGTTACTCTGAATCAAACTCTCACTTTCAGGACCCACTGCCTTAATACCAAACAGAAGGTTTTTGCCACAAACAATATTCTGAGGAAAATAGCAGGCACAAGTTGGGGTGCCCAACCACACACATTAAGAACTTCTGCGCTAGCTTTATGTTTCCAGGACAATATGCTAGTTCAGTGTGGTACAGATCAAAACATGCAAAACAGGTGGATGTGGCCTTAAATGAAACAGTGAGACTGGTCACAGGATGTTTAAAACCAACCCTGATACAAAAAGTGTGCATTACTTAGCTGGCATCCCTCCACCAAAATTCCATTGAGAAAGTGCTGATCAGAAAGAGTGGGTCAAAGTAAGTTCCTCGGAAATACACCTGCTATTTGATCACCAACCACCAAAGCAGAGACTGAAATCAAGGCATAGCTTCCTCACAACTTCTGCCCCTCTGAACAACCAGCCCCCACAGACCACCTTAGAACTATGGAAGGCAAGCAAGGAGCTACCAGATAACTGGGCAGAACCACATGACTCTCTATCACCTGACCAAGAACAACCATGGCTTGTGTGGAAAGCTTTAAATAGGAAGATCAAGGGCTAATCTGAGAAAGTGGGTTTACCTTGTAGATGACAGCCTGTGTGAATCGGGGAAGTACAAACTATCTCCCATATGGTACAATGCACACAATGCCCTTCAATGTGGACTGAGTTGGAGGACCTTATGTTGGCAAGAGGAAATGCTGTTGAAGTGGCCCAATATTGGGCAAATGTCATCTAGCCCTTTTAAACTCTTTTTCATTTCTAGAAGTGTTAATTTTAGTTTTTTACGTTATTATATGCTGGTGATGCCCCTGACACGAATAAAGAAAGAACTTGACTTCGATTTGATTCAAAGCCTGCATTTCATTTTTAATCTCATGGAGTGGCTGCACAATGTTTCAAGAGTTCACCCATGTGTACTGGATGTGATGTGAGTCTCATTCCAGGCCACAGTGTCACTGATTTCCATTTTTTCCCCTGGTCTCACCTCTGCATGTCCTTTCTTCCTGCCTCTGCCAATCCAGTTATGGTTTTCTGTCTTGCTGGTTTTCTGTGTAGAGAAAACAACCAAAACTATAAAAAGGAGCATCCTTAGCAATCATATTAACGTCAATCCAAGAATGTTACAATATGTCCTACAAAGGGAAAACAATTGAGGCGTTGAAATGCATGCATGCACAAGCACACAACACAGAATTCATCTCTCCTTTTCTTTATTTGCTTAGTTATTGACTCAGCAATAAGAGGAAAGGCTAGTCTACTGCTAATCTTTCTGTCTAAACGTCTGCAGATGGTTCAGCTCCATTCTCTCTCATTCTTTCAGGGTTCTCAGGGTTCCGGCAGAAAGCAAACAGTCAGTGCTTTGAAATAAAAAGACACATACACAACACATGGGATTTCTTCTCCTATTTCCCACCTTAGATATCTTCTCCTCCAATGGCAGCACCTATCCTCTTGATAAAGAGAGAAGTTCCTGAAAAAAAATATTTTCCAATTTCTACTCAGTTATTGTCTGGCGATAAGGTGACAGCAGTTCTAGTGCTAATCTCAAATGTATACATATATTTTTAAATATCAGAGAATGATGGAGAAAGGGGGGAATGGGGAGGGGTATTTCCCAATCTTGAACATCACATCCCAATTGCCTATCTCATCGAATCAACATCTATACACACCAGTGATGCACTGCAAAAAAAATTACTACCCCCACCCTGGGTGTGGCTAACTCTGTGGGTGTGGCTAACTCTGTGGGCCATGCCCACTTGGCCAGCCACACCATGGCCTGGGGTAGGGAGGTGGGCATGGCAAGCCAAGTGGTCGTGGCCTGGGGAATTTCCACTACTGGTGCCCGCGCACCTGTGGGCACCGGGAGCAGTGCATCACTGATACACACTTTCTACATCTTTAACAGAATGAATCACAACTGACTACATGGAGGAAAGCTTGATTAAATCATCCCAGCATAAAAAAATAATAACCTCTCCCCCAGCACCAGAGAAAAAAGACAGGCTGGGAGCAAAAAACTGTTGGATGGGTTCAATTTAGTCTTTGCTTTATGCAGTCAATAAAATTCAGTTTGGTCAGATTATCTTTCTATGGTCATAGCGTAGACCATACCACCAGTGACTCAATGCCGATTGTAAGGCAGCAGACAACCCGAGGACTAATAGCCTTGGGTGCTAAAGTCCACAGGGAAGGGTGATGGTCCCCAAGTGGATTAAATTCCACTTGAATTCATCTTGATGGAGACCAGGAGCTTCATCAATACTTGCCTGGGGCTTATGAGGACTTTGTGTGCCAAAAGGACTCAGGACCAGAAAGTGACTCGCATAAATGAATCAGTGGTATGGGTGTCACGCTGCAATGCAGAAGGCAAATGGAAGAACACTGCTTTATATTGTTCTAGGATAGAGTTGCCATAATTCTCTCCCACAAAACCGGGACAGAAGTATACTTGACAAAAATGGGTAGGTTATCTACAAAATAGCCTTTTTTAAAAAACAAATGTAATATAATGATAGCTATAAAACATTTTCACATTAAATATATCAATACATAAATGAATTTATTTACAACAGTTAATTCTTACTGTAAGAGGATCTGTTGTACTTCTGAGATGTCGTGTCATGGTCAACTCTTAACATCAGTTCCAGGAAACACACTAGTCACACTTATGGGCAGTGGTGTGAGGTGAGGACTGTATACTCCAACTTCAATGTGGCAGAAAATCATTCATTTGGTGAGAGTTCAAATTTATTTTAATGGTGTGTTATAATACACAATCAGTAAATTTTAAAAATCTGGGACTTTAACATGACCTTTATTGAACTGGCCAGGACAACTTTTTTCCCGACCTTGAATCCAGGACAATCCTGGTTTACCGGGACATATGGCAACCCTATTCTAGGACAAACTTCATGGCTGATCACCATGATGACTGCTAATATTTGGAACTGGATACAGCACTTGAAGAAGTCAATACAATTCACCCATTTTGCTGAGCAAATTGCCATGGTTTTTGTTGCTGTAGTTGGCCACTTACTCACAGAACCTCTCCACACCCCAAATAGAGATAGTTTTGCAAGACGATTTTGGAGAGAGTTTGGGAAAGGTACCCTTTTTGACTAGAACTCACCAAATCCTCCAGTAGCCATTGTGTCTGAGACATATGGGGACTTGCAATTCAAAAGGCTAACATTTCTACTACATGCCACCCTTTTTTCAAAATACCAAGTAAGGACAATATAATCTACTACAATTGCTAATTGTTCCACAGAGCCTCAAGCAGAAGCTTTTCCCTGCCCTAAAATTTTCCATAAAATTGAGCTAATGGGCATAAATTAGTAAGAGATCACTTGCTTTAAATTGAGAAGGTCACAGTTCTTCTTCAGACCTTAGAAGAATAATTGTCCATCCAAGTAGACAATCATGGCATAGAACAGCCTCTTTCAGCTGATGGTATGTGTAGTAAAGTGTATCTACACAGCATAATTATAACATTCAAATACTATTTTAACCATCAGGACTCCATCCCGCAGAAACTCTAGAGCAGTGGTTCCCAACATGGGCCCCACACTCCTCAGGGGGACTTCAATTCCCAGAATCCTAAATCAGTACATTGGCTAATCAGTGCTTTTGGTAATTGACTTGGTCTTCTGGGAATTGAAGTACAAAAAACAAAGTTTGGAAAACACTGCCCAAGAGTCTGAAGTTGCTGTTTCTCCCTTTATTTTCCCATTACCTTGACAATTCCTTATTCCTCTCTCTTTTTACTTTTTTACTGATCTAGCATCCTGACAATCTGTAAGGTCCAGGAGAAGCCTTGCTAAAGAACCCATGTTTGTTGACTCCTAACAGCGTTACTGCAATTGCCACAGCCTTAATACCTATCATATACTGAATAAGGAATGTAATAGAACAAAATGCCTAAAATATACAGTACATAAAGTCCTTCTCAGGAAAAGTGTGTGTTTTTGCTTCTGTCATGGTGGGACTCAGGTTCTTTGATAGACTGGTTGATGAGATGCATAGTCTGGAACCCCAAGAACCAGCACCATCCATTAGATGCTCCTAGTTTGGCTTAGTGGTTAAGACCTAAACTTGGAGATTAGAAGGTCAGGTTTCGATAACCAAGTGCTGCACTTGGGGACATGAAAGGAGCCGCTTGAGAAATAGTTTCTACCCAAAAGCGGTTCTGGCTTTGAATACAGTGCAATGCAGTCTATGAGGGAGCTTCTGTATATAGTTTTTAGAGTTTTAGAGTTTTAGAGCTTTTAGGGGTTAAATGTGTATATGTGGGTTGGGAGTATGTTGATAATTTTGTATAGTTGTATTTTGTTTAGGTTTTGTTGGGTTGTTAAGTGTTTTTCCCCCCAATCTCATTGTTCTGTGCAGGACAATGACAATAAAGATTTATCTATCTATCTATCTTATTCGGGCGTCCCCTGAGCCCAGAGTAATCTCTGACACTAAATTATTATTATAGTATGGGATTCAATCTTAACTCTAATCCTGAGCTATTGAGAACTAACCATGAAGTCTCAAAGCTGTTCATCCTCCCTCTTTGCCCGCCCCCCTCCCCACACTACCTGCCCCCAGTCCAGTTCTCTCCATTTTTTCTGGGCAGGCTCTTCTCTTCCACCATACCCCTCACCCCCTCACCCCAACCAGTACATGTCTTGGGGCTTGTCAAAACAAAGTTACCAGAAAAATTAGGTCATTCAGCTTCAAATGCCATTTGGCCTCCCACTAACACTTCATATCACAGCAGGCCCATATTTTGCATTCCAAGCCGAGAGCAAAAGGTCTCTGGATGTGCAGCAGCCTCTGCCAGAGAGAGGGAGATTCAGTTCTCCTTTGACAAAACCCAGCTTACAAATGAGACAGAAGAATGTCCTGGCCTAAGTGCCAGCCTAGTCTTGGGTACCGTTAGCATTCCCATTGTGACAGAAATAGCCAACTGTGGTAGGTTTCAACCAAAGAGTGAAGGGAGGGTGGCCTTTCTGTGTAACTCCTCAGCTAAAGACTTATTTTTCTTTCTTTCTGTGCTCTGAGCGGTTCTCTTTGCACTCAAGTTAACTCATGTACTGGACTTTGCCCAAGTACATTTTGTCTTTTGATAGAGGGCCAGCATTCACTCAGCTGTGGTGCCGTTTTCTTCTCGCTCTTCTTCCCCCACCCCCCGCACTCCACAGCTCTTTCCTTCCCTCTGTTATTAGTCCCATTTCTGAGCCCTGCCGAAGAAGTCAGAGACAGAAAGTGGGCCAGAAGAGGGGCTCTGATAAGTGCTGAAACAGGCTGTTCTCAAGCTATCTGGGATTTTTCCCTTCCAACTCCTGTCTCTGTCCCAAGTTAATGAGTTTGGTGAATTGAACTAGCCCAAACCAAGCACCGGCACTGCAAAGGTATGCCTGAAACCAGCTGAGACAGAGAGCATTTGAGCTCTACACGCTGCCAAATAGCTTCCAGATGTGTTAAGATATAGCCTCAGTCAACTCTGACTGAGGCTGTGCCAGCATACGTCTGCACATTTCGGGTACACGGGGAACATGAAAGAAGATCTTTTACAACATCTGCTGCTTTTTTCTGAAGCTGTCTCTGTGTCATTCTGCTCTCGCTCTCAATTTTCCACTTTTTGTATAATTTGTCTTTCAATCTACTGTAGCTAACCAACTTACAAAAAATTGTAATTGGGGAGAAAACGTTACCAATCCCCCCCCCTTTAGTGTATGAGAACCAAGGCAATAGAAACAGCCAAAAGGTTGGCTTAACACATCTTTATTGCATGATGGTCCGGGGGAACATGTGGTAATGGCGGATGAACAGCTCAATATATACTGTGGCTATACATTTGAATGTGGCTCCTCGATAGCCCATTGGCTACTGTCTGCGTGACGTCATTCCCCGTCACGCCCTTCTTGTCCAGGTGAGGTGGTGGCGGGAATCTTCCCGCGCTGTAGGTATTTGGGGAATTGGAACCATGTGAGCTGGGCGCTCGCTATTGCCCCTAGTGGTCACTAGCTCGCGTCCTGATACAGAAGGTTACAGTGTTACAGCTGGTGGTTATTATATCCACTCATTCGAGTGTTACATTACTTAAAGGCACAATATTCCAAACACAACACACACACACACACCCCAGTCTTCCAAATGTCTTAATCTGGAGCGTATCTTCAATCAATCTCGCCACAGGAAAAGATGGAGGCCTTCCATTGCCCCCTAAATCAGCAACCAAGGTTTTTAAGTCTTCCCATCAACTGTTAGGAATCAGTGCTAGGAGGCAGAGCCAAAAAAAGTACACACACACACTCACACACACACACACACACACACACACAAAAGTAAAGGTAAAGGTTTCCCCTGCTCGAAAGCCAGTCGTATCCGACTCTAGGGTGCAGTGCTCATCTCTGTTTCAAAGCTGAAGAGCTGCTGCAGATGTTTCTGTGGTCATGTGGCAGGCATGACTAGACACCGAAGTGCACGGAACATTGTTTACCTTCCCACCAAAGTGGTCCCTATTTATCTACTTGCAATGTCTTGCTTTCAAACTGCTAGGTTGGCAGGAGCTGGGACAAAGACTGGAGCTCATTCCGTCATGCAGTACTCGGGAATCAAACTGCTGACCTTCCGCCTCCCAGTCAGTGTCTTAGGCACTTGAGCCACTGCAGTCCCTCACACAAAAGTAGGTACCCAAAATATTGTACACTGGAATTGCTGGGTGTTGAAACTATGCCCTTGCATATTTGAAGCATATGCTTTCCTGCTGTGGATATGATCTTTTTAACATCCAGTTTCCGAAACGTTCCCTTACAATATTCAGAAAATTAAGGGTTTGTTCTGTAACTCATGTAAGTGGATATATTTTTTCCAAGTGCAAATTGGCCCACTATATATGTAAAAATTGAAAACTCACTGGGGAATTTATAATATATTTGCAATAGGCTATTTGCTATTATCTAATTTCTGTACCAACTGGATTTATAACACTGCATCACAAAAAAAAATTGTCTGCTACTTGGTCTAATCCACGTGTCCTATACTAAATCAAGTGTGCTGAATCCAAATCTGAAGTCCGATTCTGCCTAGGACATCAGGATCTTAAGTTAGCAAATCTCACCCTCATGGTTAGGTTCTTATGTTGATTGCACATGGTATATTTCCAGTGATGCACTGCAACAGGTTCTGTCAGGTTCTGCAGAACCAGTAGCGGAAATTCCCCAGGCCACGCCCAGTTGGTTGGCCATCCCCACCTCCATAGCCCATAATGCAGGATGTTTGGCCATGCCCACAGATTTGGCCCCACCCACAGATTTGGCCAGCCCACAGAGTAGGTAGTAAAAAAAATTGCAGTGCATCACTGTATATTTCCCACATACGTAGCAAAAATTGTTCAGTTTATTAACACAGCTGTACCTACTCATCTTTAGCTCAAAACAGACTCACTATGGCCTAGCTGTACTATCCAATAAGATGGTTTCGCACTAGAGACAAGCCCTTGGTCCGTCTCACCTCATATACCTATTTCTGATGTCAGCTCACTGACTTGCCTAGACATGCCCAGCTGCTGCTGGAACATGCATGCCACCAGGGGATGTGATTTAGCTGAGGTGGAAGCAGGCATAGTGGTAGCTGCAGCTGTTATAATGTTCCCATGTAAAAATACATTACCCAATTGCCAACCATTTGAACAGCTATAGCATGCCTTAAAATCTGTGTGTAATAGGCAAATTCTGAGTTCAGATTTGAAATCAGCACACTCGATATCATGTAAATTACACGTGTTACTCCCAGTAGCAAAATCGTTGTTGTGCAGTGAATTATTTACCTTCAGTCTGCTTTCATAGTCAGGTGGTAGGAGATAGTAAAAAGCAAAAAACAGAGGCACAGATTATTTAAATAGTCCTACTATAAAAACGAAATGGCATATTTGGGATTTCTTTCTGGTATTACTCCTTGTAGATGACTAAACATCATGATGGCAGAATTCCAAATGTATGTACATATTCCACAAACATATGGAATTGTTATCAAAGTATTTTCCCAGTAACATTAGAGGGCACACAAAATTTAGCCTATAAGCAGTTTTAATCCTGCCAACACTCCAGAGCTATTTAGCTGCTGAAAGGAATATACAACAGAATTTGCAAGACTTTAAAAAAAATTAGCCTACCACTTTTATAATCATCAACCCCTCTTGTACTGCTGATAAGAACAACATCAACATTGATCTATGCATATAAACCTGGGCACCATATATTCTCTGAGGGTATCATTGTCCCTGAGACTTCTTGTGTGATGCGGAAAGTGTTTGCATATTTTTGCAGAGAAACCAGCAATGCAGAATCAATCCATCCCCCCAACGGGTGTCCCCAATTTGCAGTGTCTCCTAAACAAAATTACAGATGCCTCCATTTCTGCTTGCAATAGACTGTCCTGTGTTTGGTTGGCTGAAGAGCCATGATATTACTTTGAGAGTCCAACACTACACAATGAAGAAAGACATCTTGTGCAATGTGTCACTAGAACTAATCTGAAGTTAATTAAGCCCTGGTATATTAAATAATTAAAAGTAATGTCTTGCAGTTGGTAAGCTAAGAGCAAAAAAATGGTTAAACCAATTTAATACTCTTCCATATGCTGTGGTGAAAACCAATCTCGTCTGGTAAGAATTTCTTTCTTTCTTTCTTTCCCTCCCTCCCTTCCTTCCTTCTGTGGAGAGAGGGCAGGATTTGCAGCAGATTACTCTGGCTTCTTTCTTTCTTTCTCTCTTTCTTTCTTTCTTTCTTTCTTTCAGATATGAATGATTTGCCATTTTAATTTTCCATGTTACCCTAGAATGGCTAAATTGCTTACTGAAACTTCATAGGGCACTAGAAATCATTCCATCTGACACTAGATGTTGTTGAAGAGTTGGCATGCAGTGGTGCTGGAGCAGCAATAACAGGAGATAACCTTGAGCCTTGGATTGATTACACAACCATACTTCACCCTTAGTAAAGAGTGTACATCCACACTTCTAAGAAAATAAGAAACCTTGTCTTTATTAAAGAAATACACAGAGGATATATGTCCTGGTTCTACCTAAGTTAGAGATGTGAGGAACCAAGGCTGCCCCTTTCATCTCCAGAAAACAAAGGCTCTCTTCCTTGGAGAGACGAGAGGTGAGAGAAGGAAGGAAGTGGCATCACAACCTAGGATGGAAAGAAGGACAGCACAGAAGAAGTAAAGGGTAGTCTAGGAGACTTGAGGAAGTCCTCTCTCTACTCATCCCCATGCAAAGACAAACATCTTCTCACATGTAAGCTGAGTTGCAACAAGTCACCTCCAACAGATATAAGGGAACCATTGGCTGACATCATGCCTATGGACCTGTTGATCATCAAACAATAGCTCTGCCGATTTATAGCAAGGATGGATAACTCATCATGCTCCAGATGCAACTCCATCAACTCTAACCAGTGACCAGTGATGATTGGTGCTATAGCTGAATAATGCCTGGAAGGCTGAAAGTTGCCTACCTCTGCCTTTCCATAAGTGTACATGCACACAGGGAAAACAGGTACAAAAGCAGACCATTTACATTTAATTTTCCAATTCTAAGTGTGAATTTTGCTCCCTTCTTGCACTCTGTACCAAAATCTCTGTGCTCTGCTCTACCAAAATATTAAATGGAGACCATTTAAATGGGCAGCACACATGCAGACGTCTGCTGATGGCCTGTATGAATAGTTTGAGCAATTCACTTTTTAGCCATCAAGTTTAACATGATGTTTCTTGCTATGGCTTGTCTCCTAAAAGAAAAATGGGGAAGAAGAGCCACTCCAAACCTGTATTATTTCTGCTAATGTCTGTCAACTTTCAGATGAGGATAATTATAAATCTAAACAAGACGACAGAACAGTTTTTATACATCCTAGCAAGTGGATGTATGTATATCCAAGCCGGGCTTTTAGATCAACCAAGAATCTCTGGTCAGAGTGCAGTAACCACACAACAACTTTAAAAGCATACTATGAAAAGAAGCAGTCACTGAATGTCACACCACTATGGATTTTAATTCCTGATTTTGAGTTGAAATCCTCTTCCTTGTAATTCATATCTGGTCCTATCCTTGGAAGCAGCAGAAAATAGCATTGTTTCATCATCTATGTGACAGCGCTTCCAATGTTTAAGGATGCTTATATCACTTTTTAATTGCTTATTCTCCAAGCTAAACATGGTCACCACCTTTGGCTATTCCTCACTGAACATGTTCTTTAGCTTATCATCTTTGCAATACTTCTCTGGATGTTTTCCAATATGTTGACAACCTTCTTTAAACTTTATTGTCCATAAATAGCCACAAACTCTTCATTATTTTACTGCTTACTACATACTAGGTATACTAATGCTGTTGTTTAGTTATCCTCTTCTAAGATGACACAAGATATGAGTGGTGTTCCCACCAGGAGGGCGGGATACAAATAAAATAAATAAATAAAATATATTCCAGGTGAGCTGGAGAAAAGCTTCTCACAATTGGCATGCCTTCTCCTGGAAACAGGAATTCTGGATTAGAAGTACAGTGCTGTATATCATCTGCAAGTCAAAGTAGCACTAGCCCGTTCTTATCCTTAGCCTGAGGAACCAAAGCTGGACATTTTTGAAACACTCTCTTTAGCAGTTACACATATTCCTGTTTATTTATCCTTGGGCAAAAAAAGTGTGTAAAATAATGGGTAGCAGAGATCGAGCTACCAGAGAAGTCGTCAGGCTCTGAATCACTGTAATGCCTCTTAGGACATCCCCCCCCCTCCAAAAAAAACAACAACCAGGGCTAAATATCTTTGGAAAGCAAAAAGGGGCAAGAACAAATCTAACTGGCACTTGCTGCTAAAGGTACACCATGACTGAAGGGAAATGGAAGCAGGGGAGTGGGTAGGTGGGTACAAATTCTTTTGCAGGCTATAGTCCAGGGGTGCCCAAACTTTTCAAGGCGTGGGCCGGTCACATGGTTCAGCAGGCTGGTCATGTAGTTTCTCCCACTGGAAGCGGAAGTAAAACAGACCTTGCTGTCTGTTTTGCAACAGGTGGAGGTAGATTTTTAACCTGTCATTTTCTCTGCTTAAACCAGGGGTGAGCCAGTCCCCATTCCTACTTCTTCCCCAAAGTCAGCTATTAGTGACCCCACCCGACAGCCATAGCTCTCACCAAGTCTGTATGCTGTAAGCAAGTAGACAGAATCCAAGTGATACTGCTGAAGTTGAGGTAATTTTTAAAAATTGAACATTGCAGGACAAGCATAAGGCTCAGCTTCACAAATCCTTTCCTCTGTTTTTAAAAGGGGTTGGATCCTCTGTGATTCACACTTTGGGGATGTGATTAAAAGAAGTCACAGCAGACTTTGATCCCTGCACAGCAACAAAAAAGGTAATTCACCTGAAAATTCAAACATAATGTTCTGGTGTTTTGCATTGTGAAATAAACTTGGTTTTTTTTCTTTGCTGTGGTGATGTAAAAGTCTGCTGTATTTTAACGTGAGCTTTTGTGGATTAAGTCCACTGGCTCTTTGGCTATAAACAGAGATGAGCACTGAACCCTAGAGTTAGATATGACTGGCTTTCGACCAAGGGTTACCATTACAGTACCTTTACCTAATAACAAAAAATCCCTGATTGGCATTCAAGATTGCTGTGAAGTTTGGCCCTGTTTGGCAAGGTTTCCCTTGCTCAAAAGCCAGTCATATCTGACTCTAGGGTGCAGTGCTCATCTCCATTTACAGCCAAAGAGCCAGTGCTGTCTGTTTGTAAATGTTTTCATGGTCATGTGGCAGGCAAGACTACATAGGCAACTCAGTCACATGACCATCACCAGCAAGTCACATGGCTACCCCAGCAGGTCACATGGCTACTGATTTGGCCACGCCCACCAATTTGGTCACGCCCACAAAATTTCCCTTACTTTCAAAACCAAAACTTGACAGGTATGCAACCTAGTGGTTTGATAGCAAGAAACTGCAAGTTGATAAACAGGTACCACTTCGGTGGGAAGATAACAGCATTCCATGCACTCTGGCATCAAGTTATGCCTGCCACATAACCATGGGAACATCTGGTGATTCAGACAGCACTGGCTCTTTGGCTGTAAACGAAGATGAACACTGCACCCTAGAGTCAGATATGATTGGCTTTCAAGCAAGGGCAACCTTTACCTTTAACAAATATAAGCTAAACAAAGTACGTTCAGTTTATCCCAAATGAAACACAAATTATGTTGAGCCAGGAGTCCCCAACCTGCAGTTCCCAAGCTCCTTCTGTATGGCCCTCCAACCTGCTTGTTTACTGTTATCACCCACAAGCCATTTCCTCTCAGGACCTTAGTGTTCTTCCTGCCTCAAGTGGCACCATCTACTGTTGTTGTTTTTCCTTTCCCTTCTTTACAAAAAGACACAATACCAAACATTGTTTTTTCTGATCTCTGTGGTTCCTTCTGTCGGCCCCATCTTGATCATCCATATTAGCATTTTAGCTACTCTGCTAGCTAGCAGAACTCAGATACCCATATTAACATTTCTCCATTGACCTCTGAATATTTATTTATTTATTATCTAAAGCAGAAGGTTAATAATGTTGTTACATTTTGACTTTAGATGTGGCTCTATTTAGGTATTGAGTGCTCTAATGTGCCCCATGCAGTGGTGGGCTTCAAATATTTTTACTACCACACTGTGGGTGTGGCCAACTCTGTGTGTGTGGCCAACTATGTGGGCATGGCCAGGTGACTGGATGGGTGTGGTTAAACTGCTGTATTTTAATGTGAGCTTTTGTGGATCAAGTCCACTTCATCAGACCATTAGTTAGCAATTACACTTCGATGCTCTAATTTTCCTTTAAAGAGTAATTGAAGCAGAGTAACTTCTGGCTCAGCCTCACCCCACTCTGGGCGCCCCGACCCAGCAGCAAGGATGTTGGAGTTGCATCCAGAGTGGGGTGAAAAGGAGGAGGAGGTGGTGGGCCCCCGCTCGCCCCCGCAGCCGCACCATCGCTTGGAGATCGAGCACACCTGCGCCCGCCGCCGCCCCCTCCGAGCCACGCCTGGCTGGAGGGGTGAAAAGAGCCGCCACCACCACCACGCAGAGAGACCCACGCTCGCCCCCGCAGACGCACCATCGCTCGGGAATGGAGCACACCTGCGCCCACCGCCGCCCCCTCCGAGCCACGCCTGGCTGGAGGGGTGAAAAGAGCCGCCGCCGCCACCGCACAGAGAGGCCCCCGCTCGCCCCCGCAGCTGCACCATCGGTGGGAGATCGAGCACACCTGCGCCCACCGCCGCCCCCTCCGAGCTATGCCTGGCTTGAGGGGTGAAAAAAGCCGCCGCCATCACCGAGCAGAGAAGCCCCCGCTCACCCCTGCAGCCACACCATCGCTGGGGGATCGAGCACACCTGCGCCCGCTGCCACCCCCCACCCCCCACCCCCCGAGCCTCCTTGCGGCTGCCTCTCCCTGGCCCCCTTCACCGGCCAAGGGGATCCAAGGCACCTGGGCTGCTCTCCTCCAACCCCTGCCTCCACAGCTGGGGTCCTCATTATGCTAAAGGACTCTGTCTCTCAGATTCTATTTTTTATGTAAGCGCGGGTTCTTCTCTTACTTAATTGTGTATTTGGGGCTCTTGACTATATGTATTTTGAACATTGTATTTTGTACTTGATTATGCTTTTATTGTATTGTGTTCTGATGTAATTTCTATATCTCTATTATTGTATACTTTTTTGCTGCTGTCTGCTTTCAGATAGCATGCACCTATGTAAACCGCTCTGAGTCTCCTTCGGGCAGAGTGGGGTGGTATACAAAAATAAAGTGGAATGGGGAAAAAAAAGGGGCAGTGGGCAAGGCCAGCCAGTTTTACTACCGGTTCTCCTGAACCTGTCCGAACCTGCTGGAGCCCACCACTGGCCCCATGTCCCAGAAGGTTGAGGACCTGATTTGTTCCACACCAGTTTGTATTGCATCTTTCTCAACTGTTTTTCCCTGCCTTGAGTGCTAAGGATGGGGAAGTAAAGGAACATTGACATATAAATAAATAAAAGCATCATTTCATGGCTGACGTAGGATTTGAACTCAGTTTCCAGGACTTCAGTTCAATAGTCTTTTCAGTTTACCAAACTGGCAGCCTTTACCTTGGAACTCTTTGCAGGAGCAGTAACTAAGGAAGGACATAGGTTGGAATCACTTGTTCCCTGCATTGATCCAAAAGTTCAATTACACTAGAGGGAAAAAGTAAAAGCTGTCAATGCAAAGCTCAGCTCAAACCCAGCTTAAGAAATACAGTGGCTACCGTCCAGGGATTAATTAACCTTCACAAAAGCAAAGCTTCATTCTATTTCCATAGATTTTTTCCCCTGCAATGTTCAAAAGGCTGCTATTTCTTTTTCACTATGCAAGCTAAAATCCATCCAGCTTTGCAGTGCCGCAACTGCATACAATTGTCTTTTCAAAACAGGTGGTACAATAACCTCTTCGCACAATTAATTCCCACAGGCTTTGGAGCATAATGAAGTTGTTTTAAAATGACAACATCTGACATTTCGCCAACATCTCTCACTTGGCCTTTTTTTCTTCCAAAGGTGCTTCACTCAAAAAGAAATGAAAGTGATATTTGTTTATTTTGTATTTGGAAGACATCTAGAGGATAATTTCATATGCAAAGAGCTAGCCAAAAGTTGTTTTACTTCAGGAAATGTTGAAGGTTAAAATGGAGAAAAATATACACACCTGTTAAGGGTTCTCATTCAGTCGCATTCAATAAAGAATTGACTCATTACCCCCAAGGCAGGGGGTATTACAGTTATTACTGTAGTTATCTATTTCTGCTATGCAAAAGGTAGCAGGATAAATCTTTCTTCTGGAAATTAAATATGCTGTGTTAACATAACTGTCTGAAAACTATGGAAGCATTCTCTCTAATAAATCTGCTACCTAAAGTTCCTTCTCACTTGTTTCTAGCCCAGGAATATTAGACAGAATCAGAACAGTCATAAGAGTTCAAAATGGATGTACCTTCCAATTCACTTAAATTCAGCAACCTAGAACAGGGGTTCCCAAGCTTTTCATGCCGTGGGCCAAACAATGCCCCTTCAGATAGCTGAATAGGGGTTATCCCCCACGAGTCATCGCAACTGGCCAATCTAAAGTTAAATCTTGCACTAGAAGATCCTTGTTCAATCGAGTAGATCGCCCCAACACTACGAACATCTTCTGGTCAGTGGATTTCACTCCTTTGGCCACCAAAATTAAAGGAACCATACTCAAGCACTGGCATGTCCTGGACTCAGTTCCAGGATGCCGAGACAAACCGACTATAGTTTTTCGTAAAACCCATACCATCGCCAGCCTAATTTCTAGAACAGACATCTTACCAAAACAAGTCCATTCTTCCAGACTTCCCAACAGTCACCATCCATGTGGACACTGTAAATTCTGTTCTTTCATGTGGCGCACTGACATCATTGAAATTCCTGGGAGTGACTTTAAAGTATATCTACCCCATTTTTCTAAGTGCAACTCACAGGATTCTGTGTATCTAATTCTCTGCACCTGTCAAAAGGCGTACATAGGGCAAATCAAGACGTCCCATAAAAATACGGTTGGGGAAACACCAATCCCGTATTAGAACACAAGTCGTCACTGCGCCCCTAGTTGCCCATTTCATCAGTACAGGACATTCATATAAGGACATGAAAATTGTTGTTCTGGAATCTTACCGTCCTAACAAACATCACACGATGGATGTGGAACACTTCCTTTTACAAAGGGAGGCGTTCTACATACACCGATTCGGGACTCTCATTCCACATGGGCTCAATACGGATCTTGACTTCTCTGCGTTTTTATGAGCACAGCTTTCGGTTCCTTTGTTCCTTCCTTTGTTCATTCCCTTTAAGGATCCCAGTAGGCTTTATCCAACCCACGTGCACTACTTACCTCTAACATATTTAAACCCAGACAATTTTCATCTGGTTTAACGCTTTGACCCAGTATGAATAACCTCTTGGAGGTCATATAAGCGTGTTTTCATGTACTTACAGGTATGTTTTTATAGGTATGACATTGTAAGTCTTTCAACAGCTTTGGGTACTAGTTCTCAAACAAATAAGAGAAAGTACTTTTTCACCCAGAGGATTACTGGTCTATGGAACTCCCTGCCAGAAGAAGTGGTGACAGCTGTCAGTCTTGACAGCTTTAAGAAAGGATTAGACAAGTTCATGGAGGACAAGGGTATCAATGGCTATAATTATGGATACTTAAGGATAACCTCCGGGTTGGAGAGATAAGCAGGATATATCTCAATGCCATTTCCAGGGAATCCTAAGCAGGTGAAGGCATCTGCTTGGGAATACCCTGAAGGAAATGGTGAGCCACTGTGTGAGACAGAATGCTGGACTGGATGGGCTGTGGCCTGTTCCAGCAAGGCTGTTCTTGTGTTCTTATGTTCTTATGTGTACATGTTTATCATTAGTCTTCCTTTTTCCTTGTTTTCACGGATTGTACTTTGGTATTTTGCATATTGTATTTTATTTTGTTCACAGACTCTTGAGAAAGGCTCACGAAATGTCCAATTACCGGATGGATATTGAGACCTGCTGCTTGTGACATCCCACATCCTATGACCTGCATAAATTGTTCCAGTTGGTTGTGGGGAGTCATCCCGCTGATGACGAATTTGTTTGATTACACTCGTTTTTGGATATTTGCTGCAACTCTTTTGTATCATCTCCTTCATCAGTATTGTGGATTTATGAACTTTGTCCATACGGACTTACTCTAAACTTCAGTATCAATGGACAGTACTCCCGATAACCAATTAGCTTACCTTTTTTCCGCAGTTAGTATACGCCTTCGTACCTAGCATTATACTGTTTATAGATATACTCATTGAATTATGCAGTGATTGGATGTGTGTTTTCTAGTTTAATTATTGTATTAAAATTTGTTATTTGCATTTGATACATTCCTCGCCCGTACCTTTTCCAGGGTGTCTCTCCTCATTTCCTTCAGATAGCTGAGCAGGCCAGACTGGTGGCTCCCCCACCGTAAACTCCACTGTAAAACACACCCACAGTTGTCATGCACTATTGCATTAGATTTAAACTCCATGCAGCCTTTTTATCTGACTATTATAAAGTCTCTAGAATCCCTAGGGGATTACGAATTCAAAAGGGTCCAACTTTGTTCCTGGACAACAGGGAATTTTTGGATAAATGGACATTGGTTTTGGACAAATGTTCTTATGACCTAATTTTGCTTTTTATTGATCAGTCCAATACTGAAATGAACAATATCAATGCTGAAATACTGACTCTTAAGGAATCCTTAAAGCAACAGCACTCTGCATCTACTTTTTACTCCAAATTTAACTCCTTACAGGAAAAACTGGATGGCTTCCATCAAGCCCTTATACAATTTAAAAATAAAAAGTTTCAACGGGACCTACAGGACTATACTAATACCAAAGTCTATCACTGGCAATCTGGTTCCAGAACACCACGACAAAAGCAAGTTACATGGAAGGACCAAGTCTTGAGCTCTGAAGTTGATACCTCAGATTCTGATACCACCTCCTCTTTAACTGATGTTAGAAGTTATAATACTCGACAAACCAGATTTTCTGGTCAACCTACTAGTTCTAATACTTCTTCCTTTTTGGCCAAAGGGAGGGGGAGCCGGGGGAGGAAGAGAAATTAGTTTTTAATTTTTCTGATAAGGTTTTGAGTCCCAGGGAACTATTTTTGTTGTCCCTTGTTTTAAGTTTTGTTCCTACTCCTGAATATGATTCCTTTCAGACTAGAGTTGATATTTTTAGGTTAATACGCCAGCTAAAGCTTAAAGCATTTTATAGAAATATGGAGTCCTCTGATACTGGATTATTTAGACCTAAATCAACTTTTGTACCACATATTGACAACCCCAACATTGAGGTATTTCAGCAGTTGGTATTGAGGGATATTTCATGTCTTGAGCAACATTTGAGTAGACCTTATAAAAATATTAAGCCTTATGATTGGAAATTGTTAGGTGACTTATCACGTGACCACACTATTGTGATTAAGCCCGCAGACAAAGGGGGAGGTATTGTGATATTAAATAAATGTGATTACATAGCAGAGGCACATAGGCAGCTTTCTGATGAGACCTTTTACAAAAAAATTCAACATGATCCTACTAATCGTTTAATGACCACCATTCGTACTGTTCTTTTTGAAGGCTTTTCTTTGGGATACATTTCTGGAAGAATTTTTGATTTTCTCCTTAATTCATTTCCTAGAACTCCTACTTTTCATTTACTGCCTAAAGTGCACAAAGTTACTCCTTCTACTATTTTGGTTCCAGGACGTCCCATTATAGCTGCCACTAACGCCCCTTTGGAACCTATTTCTAAGTTTTTGGATTCTTTCCTTAATCTTATAGAACAAGATACTCCCTCCTTTGTCCGTGATTCATCGGACTTTATTAATCAAGTTGAAGGGTTTCAGGTGCCTGATCATTGCTGTTTAGTCATGTGTGATGTTTCCTCCCTCTATACCAATATCCCTTTGGAAGAGGTTCGCTCCATTATAGAAGAATCCTTATATGCTAGGAACATTGACTCTCCTCCTGTACATTTTTTACTTGACCTTTTGGATTTAGTGTTTGAGAATAATTTTTTTCGCTTTATGAACCAATTTTATGTTCAAATTAAAGGCATGGCCATGGGTAGTTCAGCCGCGCCCACCATAGCTAACATATATATGAATTCTTTTCAAAAGAAAACCATTTATGATGCTCAAACTAATCCTTTTTTTGGCCATATGTTATTATATTGCAGGTACATTGATGATTTTTTTTCTTTTTGACTCCCCTAATGCTGTTCCTCCTTTTGCTCAATGGCTTAATACATAAGACCCGAATTTACAATTTACTTTTCATAGTGATGTGGTTTCTGTGCCATTTTTTAGACCTCACTATCTTTATTCAACATAATAGACTACTTATGAAACTATTTTCTAAACCTACTGATCGAAATTCTTATTTACACTTTTCTTCCTTTCATCCACATCATCTGAAAGCAAATATTCCTTATAGTCTTCTTACACGGATTAAACGTAACTCTTCCAATAGTTTTGATTTCAATTATGCAGCTGATAGGGTTTGTAACCAACTAGTACAGAAAGGATACCCCCTGAGGACCATTGCGAATGCACGACAGAGAATTGATACAGTTCCTAGAGGTTCTTTACTTAAGCGTAAAGATAAGTCTCCTGACATTTCTAAAATAAATTGGTCTTTACAATATACTCCTCTGGCAAACAAAATTAAGAAAATTGTGCTTCGACATTGGGATATAGTTGCTAACATTCCTGGGTGTCAGAATTTGCCATATATTGGGTTTAGGAAGACCCGTTCATTTCACCAAATACTGACCAAGACAGATTTATCTGATTCCTCAGGTGCTCTTTGTTATTCGCAAAAGTTTGTCACTGGGCATCATCGATGTTTGAGCTGTTCCATATGTAGATTTTCGATTGAAACCCAATCTATTTCTTCCACTGACCTTACATTCACTAATTGTAATTCCAAAAATATTGTGTACATGATAAAATGTCCTTGTGATTTAGTCTACATTGGGATTTCAGCTCGCCCTTTGAGAACTCGGATCAATGAACATCGTTCCAGGATCCAAACTCAGAACCTTTCAGCTCCTTTAGTATCTCATTTTGTCAGTCATAATCACACTGAAGACCATATTCGGCTCTTGAGGTGGTTAAACCTTTGCATTATGAAAAGATGAATTTAGAGCGTTGTCTTCGCCAATGCAAGGCATTTTTTATACATAAGTTTAACAGTTTGGAGCCCCATGGTTTGAACTCAGAGCTTGAGCTTGCCAGCTTTTTGTAAATGCTTGTGGGTCCTTTAAGAGTTTCCTGGTCTCAAGCATGGCTTATTGCAGGTGCTCTCCATTTAGTGTTCCTGTCCATTTTCTGTGCTATATATCACCTGTGCTTTTCTTATTTCCTTAATATCTTGAGCACTAAAAGAATAAACATTTAGAGGCTCTTCTGACACACAATACGGGTAATATTTTCCTTGTTATCCAGAGCTTGTATCTATATTCAATAATGCTTCTACTATAAGAATTATTGTCATTTATTATTGTTATTATTTATTTTTATGTTTAGAACCAATGTCCTGATGAAGCTGTAAGGAAAAGACTAAGTTTACCGGAACAGTCTTGACACGCTTTGGACATAAGTTGAACTACCTATTTTTGCAACTATCTTGTGCTACATTGTGAAATATTGAAGATATTATTTTGCTCTCCTTCGGATATTTTGACCTCTTTGTCACATTTTGAATGAATGCAACTTTATTGTGCCTTGAATATTTTTTTTAAATACTTGACTTTAATTTTTCCTTTGAGTAGTTTCCAGTTTTTTCCCTGTATTTCTACCACTCAAGCCATACTTGTTTTTGCCTGATAAACAAGTTGATGACAACCGCGGATGCGTTTTACAGCATTTACACGTTTATGACAGGCACAGGTGCATTTACGGCTGTTGTAAATGCTACCACTTCTGCTTCTGGTGGTGGCAGCATTGTTAGTGTGGGCCACATGAAATGGTGCCACAGGCTGTAGGTTGTGAACCCCTGATCTAGAAGCTCAGTATCCATAATTGCAGACAAATTGCTTGGAATCCAACACCCTAAATCAGGGGTTCTCAACCTTTTTAAGCTGGGGGCCTGGTCATGTTCCCTCTGACAGTTGAGGGGCCAGACTGGGGGTTCCCCTGCTGCTGTCACTACTGCCAAAGACAGCGGCAGTGACCACCTTGAGCCCACCATACCCCCCAAAAGGCCTCCCATTCTCCCCACAATGCTCCCCTGCTTACTGGCCTGGAGGAACTGCATGGTGCGGGTGAAGGAAACCACCTTTTCAGCCAGCAGGAATGCATCTGCAGCCACTGCGAAATTGGAATGCATCTGCGGCTGTTGGAACCCCACCCCTGCAGCCACTGGAAACACCCCCGCAACCACCAAAAATGTGTCTGCAGCCACCAGAACCCCCCAGCTGCCAGGAATTCATCCGCAGCCAGGAATTCATCTGCAGCTGCCAAGAATGCATCAGCAGCTGCCAGAAATGCAGCTGCAGCCACCAGAACCTCCCTGCAGCTGCCGGGAACATGTCCATAGCCACCAGGACCACACCTGCAGCCATTTCCAGGAGCAGCAGAATCAGCACGTGGAGCAAAGGTGTGGGCTGGATGTTTTGGTGCCACGGACCAGATACAGGCTGTAGGTTGAGAATCCCTGTCCTAAATCATAGTAACTTTAAGTTACCCCCTTGCCTCAGGGCTGTCCCCTGCTGAATTGCTCCAGCGAAGGAAACTGTCATCCTTGCTGAACAGATTGGATCTCTCTAGGGTAGAGGACAAAGGCACAAATATAGCAATCCAACACGAGAAGGGTTTCTCGTCTGGAGACCCTGTACATTGCTGCAATTATGTAGCTGGTGCTCCTACGTGGGTGCCCGGGTATGTGATCGATCAGACTGGTCCTGTTTCTTACAGAATCGAAACAGCCACTGGTCTGATCTGGAGGAGGCATGCGGATCAATTGAGACCCAGAGTACTGGACCCACAAGACGAATACAGACACTCAACGCTAGGGTTGGCCCCCACCCGTTTAAACCCAGGGGGCAGAGGTAATAGTCAGCAGCCAGCCAACATTGACCCAGAAGTGTCTTCTAGGAACCGATTTCAAGGGGAATGCTCCCCTGTTCCGGCCAGGTGTACCCCTACACTGTCCTAGCCTAGCACTCAGGATTCCTTTATTGATAATGACCAATTTTGTTTGGAGTCGCCCTCCACTCTTAGTACACACAGGAGAGACCCTGAGTAGTCTTATTCATCCACAGAATTAGATTTTGGTTTTGAGTGATCCCCTGCTTCTCCATCTGACAAACAGGGCTTTAATTGGGGTTTACAATCCTCCCCATCTAGTCAATCCCTCACTCCAGTCGGGTCGCCCATCCTACAAGCCCCTGAGCTGGCTCAGCCAAGCGTCCGACCCAGAAGGGAAACTAGACCGCCATCCTGGTTAAAGGATTTTGTTTTTACCTGGGGGGGGGGGGAGAATGTTATGTATGTTAACTTGTTAACTGTGTTTTCTGACAGGAGCGGAATGTATCTTTTCTCATGTATCTATTCTTATGCAAATAAGCGGATCGAAAATGTGCACACCCTGTTAGCCAACTGGCTTGTTGTATTATTGTTACTGTTACTGTTTATAGTGTATATAAGTCTGAGTTTTGCCCCATCCAAACTGTGTTCAAACCCCACTATTAAAGAGCTGAATTTCACTACTTCACTCGTCTGCTTCTTCATTCCCTGAACATGAAACTGTCCCTTAGCCACCACCCCTCGTCCCTGTCCAGTGCCCTCCCATGGTGCCCAGCACACCCCAAAGGCTGGTCAAGATATTTTGAACCTAACTGTTGTTGGAAATAAAATCAAAACTGTTGTTGTTTCTGCTGCTGTTGTTGAATGACAAGTCTTGTGGCACCATGATAGCTAACAGATATTATTTGGCATAAAGCTTCTGTAGACATAGCCCACTTCTTTGGGTTGCAGGTGGACAGCTGTCCAGCAAATGCATAGTAAGTGGAACTGGCTATCCATTAATGGAGATATCCAGTAGGATGTAGCAGATACAGTGATGGACTAGGACTCAGAACACCAAGGTTTGAATCCCCACTCAGTGATAAGGAGCAAGAAAACTGTTTGTAAAAATAGCTTTACTAAAGCATGTAATGAGGTACAGTCAATGAATGCAAAGAGAACAATTCAAGTCGTAATAATGATGCAAAAAATATCTTATTTCAAAAATTGAAAGCTAAATGTCCCAAGAATCAGATATGCAGCAAATAATAAACTCCCAGAAGAGGGAGGTCAGGGACCAAAAGAAAATTCTTCTAAACATATGCAGAAAATACAATATATATATCGGTATCAGGGACCCTAAGTAAAAGCTGAAGGTCCACGAAATACAATTGTAGGTAGATATGTAGAAGTGAGGATATTTCCGAAGCTATCTGGTTTATTAGCTTTTCAGACTTGTGGTCTTTTATCAAGGAATCTACAAACAATTAATAAAAAAAATAGTATATATACTACATTGGCAATAATAATATTACATGCAACAATGCTTACCAAAAATGAGCTGTACTGTATATAATATATTACAAGATAATATAAGTCCAGAGACTACTCAGTTAAGTTATATAACCTCTATAAATTTGGAAGTATATGGGGAGAAAATTACCAGTTCTATGAGTAATAAATCAAAAACAACTTAAAAGGAAGCATTAATAAATGACAAAAGCTTACCATATTTTTAGTGATTATTTATGCATGTCTATCGTCTCTGCAAACATTGTCATGGTCATGTGGCAGGCATGACTAGACACCGGAGCACACAGAACGCTGTTTACCTTCCCACCTTCCCACCAAAGTAGTCCCTATTTATCTACTTGCAATTTCTTGTTTTTGAACTGCTAGGTTGGCAGGAGCTGGGACAAAGACGGGAGCTCATTTCATCCTGCAGTACTCAGGAATCAAACTGCTGACCTGCCACCTTCCAGTCAGCATCTTAGCCACTTGAGCCACTGCCGTCTCTTATGAACTGGTAAAACATGTGGAAGGGTTTCCACTTCCAGTTTTGGCTGGTTGGTTGGTTGATTGGTTGATTGGCTGCCTGGCTTGCTAGTTGGCTGGCTGGCTGTTTAGTTGCTTGGTGCTCTACAGAAAATTGCTTTACAGCATATAAGCCACTCACAACCAGCTTATTGAATCCCCTACACTGATCTAATATAATACCCAGTAGGTAGAGGCGGCTTCTAGATACCATATGGACTTCTGGGCATGCATAAAAAACACAGTTGCCTGTATGATAGACTGCTGGTTATAGAGTGGAGAGTTGGGTTTAATTCTCTGTTCGGTCTTGGACCTGTATTTCCAGCTAACTTGGCTGACAAAACTGTTTAGATTACAAAGGAGGAAAACAACAGATCAGTCTGAATGCCTCAGAGAAGGGAAGGCAAATAGTACATTGTCAGGGCATGAGGTCTTGTATTGAATTTCTCCTGGAGAAACACAGTATCTCTCTATCAAAAATTCACCCTGATGGGAAAATGTACAGTCTGTGCATGACAAGTGTGATGAAAAATCCATGCATTTTTGCTCATACAAAGAATTGATTGTGTTTAAAGGCTCCACAGCAGACGGCTTATACTGGGGGAGGTGTTGTTGTCCTTCTGGAAGCAACCCTGAAAGGGTTTTTCAAAGTTCATGAGATGTTCAAGGAGCCCCAGTGAGTTGCCATGAGCCAGCAAGGATCTGAATCCCTCTTGAATCCTTTTCTTACACTTACCTGCAGCATAACACACTGGTTCTTGATAATTAAACCAAAGTAATGCCACTTACTCAACCTGACTGTGGAAATTTGCAAGAGGGTTCTGTGAGCTGCATTTGAAAAAAGTAAAGTTGCCAAGTTCTGTTAATAATTATTTCTACTTTTACTGGGATAAACGTTTCAATTAAGAAAGGGTAGTAGTGCAGCCTATGTTTTGCTTCCCTGATCGAAGGCAAGCCTTTCATGTTTCTTGGGTAAGAATAGGCCCTCTTAACTCACCATGATATTTGGCTACAGTTCCCTGTCCTCTCCATGCTGGGATGTTGTCTCACTGATCAGAACGACTGATCTGTCTGTGGGATTCACATGTTTAGTGGTCTCAAAAACAGATGGCATTTTAAATGTGCGGGGGGGGGGGGGATCTTTACACCATAACCACTGGCATGCCTGACAGGGAAGGTATTTTTGTGTTGTTGTTTTTTAATGCACTCTTACAGTCTGGCTCCAGTTCCTGATCTTCGGATTTATACAAAGATAAAGGAGAATCCTAATATGTTGCAGCAGTGCCATCTTGTGGATGTTCAGCTTCAAAGCTGGGGGAAAAGAACTGGAAAGATTCCTTCTCTGACCTAGTTAAAAACCTTCAGACTTGTTTCTTTTTTTGACAAATTAATTTTCATTGAAACTCATACAGTGAGTCCAGATTGATGTGGTGTCTTTCTACCTAGAGATGCCAGGGAGGCAAGGTGGCACCTTCCACATGCAAAGCAGGTGCTTTAATTGTTCATTGGTAATTTTGTTATATTACGTGATGTTTTCATCCTTTGTGATTCTATTGTAATTTTTGATATATTATTTTTGATGTGGTGCTGATATTTGTATTATTTGTATTATTGTTGACTGTCTTGTCTTATACTGTATTTACATAACATTGTATTTATTATTATAATTTGAATATTGTATCTTTATGTAAACCCTGTGGGGTGTCCCAGGGTCATTTATATGTTGTTAGCCTCCCTGAGTCGGCCATGTGTTGAGTAGGCGGGATATAAAATTGAATAAACATAAACAAACATTCCCGGGGGCGTGGCTAAGATGTTGCCTGAGTAGCACGTATCTTGATCAGCTCGCGCTTTGAATGTGGTATTAAATGTGAATTACTATCAAAATTATGACTTACACTCTCAAAAAGTGCTAATTCGAAGCCTTGGACATACTCTTTAATTATTGTGAGTTGCATCAGAGTCGGAGTTCGAAGAACGAGCGGTGATTACGGCACGGCGTAAGCAGTGCCAAGCTAGCTGTTCGGGGTCAGACGGGACTGGTGATTTTCTTTTAAAAAGAGAGGCTCCGAAGGGGAAAAAGGGGGATTATTAAGTGCTGGTGGTGGAGGACGAGAACCGTGGAGTGAGTTTGGTGGTGTTTGAAGGAGCTAAGCAAGTGTGGAAAGGAAAGTGGAGGTCGTAAATTGTGTGTGAAAGAGAAGGTTGGGAAGGAAGGGAAGGAGTAATGGCGGCGAGGCAAAACTAAATTGAAACTTAAAAGTTGGTGAAGAAGTCCGTGAAGGCATGGCTGGATAAGATCTGAGAGGTGGAAAAGCTGAAGGAGAGAAAGTGTGAGGAAGAAAGCGGAGAGAGAGGAGGGAGAGGAGGGAGGAATAAGAAGAAAAAGGAAGGTAAGAAGAACGGAATGTAGATCTTGGTTTTTTTGAAGTGAGTGGAGGAGGAGCGGAGGGCTCTCGTCTGAAACCGCCCCCGCGGTTTGGAACACTATGGCATTAATTTTGATTTTTTTTCTTTCTTTCTTTAATTTTTGGATCTGAGTAGTTTTAATTTTTGGACCAAGACTGTTTTTCCCCCCTACTGTTGTTGTTTCTTCCTCTCTTTTTTTGTTGTTGGAGTATCATTTTTTGGATTACAGTCACATTTTTATTTTTACTTATACTCTCTTCATCTCCTGCATAAGCTCGCCTTGCTGTGGAAAAATTAATTGTGTCACCTCAGTCCTGTGCCTCTCGTTTTGAAGCTCACTATTTCAAATTGGGTTTATATCTTAACCTATAAATCCAAGGGTTAACCGTTGGAACTGGCTATAGGTTGCTATGCCTCGCCCTACTTGCCTGTACTCACCCTTCGTGCACACGGCCGATCTGGATATGCAGGTCAACGAAGGATTGAGAAAACCAGCAGTGGGGCAACAGCCCCACAAACGCGAAGAAAGGGAAACAACTTCACTTCCCAACATTCCTTGCACCGTGCCGCGCCAGAGCCAATCAGGCTGAGAGGCTCTCGCATGGCGCAGCGTTCGGAAATGCGCCGCAGCCAATCAAAAGAAAAGCATTTAAAAAAACGTAGCACAAACACAAAGCACCAACCCATAACTACAAGCCCCAGCGTCCTGTGCGCCATGAGCGCGCAGAACGCTGAGGAAGCCGGCACCCAAGAAATAAAGCAAAAACAAAAACACCGGGAGAGCAAGTCCGCCAAGCCGCGGGGAACAAAGCCCCCCTCCCCAACGGCGCCTGAAGCTCCTAATCGGAGTTTCCCCATTAATATCACTGGGTGGGTGGGGGGTGTTGTGCTCCCCCTCTCTACTGGCTCCCCTGGGGTTGAGAGGGTGGGGGGACAAAAGGAGTCTGTCTCCCCCACCCTCCTGACCTCAGGGGACCCGGCAGAGAGGGGATTCCCTACCCCCACACACACACGCATGCCCCATATTAAAGAGAAGAAACCAAGTGGTTACTTCTCTTTAAAAACGGAGTTGGGGGGGGAATCCCCCTCTCTACTGGCTCCCCTGGGGTTGAGAGGGGGGGAAAAAGGAGTCTGTCTCCCCCACCCTCCTCACCCCAGGGGACCCGGCAGAGAGGGGATTCCCTCCCCCCACACACACACGCCCCATGTTAAAGAGAAGTGGTTTCTTCTCTTTAAAAACGGAGTTGGGGGGAATCCCCCTCTCTACTGGCTCCCCTGGGGTTGAGAGGGTGGGGGGACAAAAGGAGTCTGTCTCCCCACCCTCCTGACCCCAAGGGACCCGGCAGAGAGGGGATTCCCTCCCCCCCACACACACACACACACGCCCCATGTTAAAGAGAAGAAACCAAGTGGTTACTTCTCTTTAAAAACGGAGTTGGGGGGGGAATCCCCCTATCTACTGGCTCCCCTGGGATTCAGAGGGTAGGGGGGACCAAAGGAGTCTGTCTGAGAGGGGATCCCCCCCGGACACCAAAAAACACAAAAACAAACAATCAAAAACATTCAAAAATACACAAAAACAAACACAAATAACACCAAAAAAGTAAACAACAACAAACATTTCCAAACACACCCAGCCCCCAGCCAAACACCACAAAATCCAACCACCACCACCACCCCAAATAAAGAAAAACAGCTAACTCACCACCACACGACCTCATACCACAACGACTGGAAAAGAAATGAATAAAGAAAGAGACTACTTGCTGGAAGAAGCTCCACCCAGAGGCCACGAGAGAAAAAACAGTCAAAATACAAGATAACCCCTACCAGCAGCACTTGCTGCCCACAATAACAAAAAAAATCAAAAAGACACAATAGCCCCACACAAAAGGCCCCAAGAGTTTTTTGAAAAAGTATATCATCCTTTATTCTTTTTTTCATCCACAAAACCAAAACACCAAACAAAACTCATCACAGTTTAAAACAGGCCATCAAAAAAAATTTGTATAAATAAAAATTTTAAAAATTTCAAATGTAGATTAACCTCTTATTTACAAACATTAACAACAACAATAACAACAAAAACTTTCCAACACCATTTAAAACAGCCCAGCAATGCCGGGGAACCTTTGCTAGTATATATATATTGGAAGACTCTGGATTGACTTTGTATATAGATTTGGATGGTTCCTTTTCTTCTTCTTTTTTTCCTCTCTTCTTCGTTTGGAATTACAGTTACAAAATTTGGATTATACAACAAGAGAAACCGGATTATAAAACTGATATATTAATACTAATAACACTTGGACAAATTAGATTGGATCTGAGCATAAATATTCATGTTTTTTTGGATTACAAATTAAGAAGAAAGAAGAGAAGAGTAAAGAGAAGAGTAAAGAGAAGAAGAGAAGAAGCATGATCTGAAGGAATGTGGTTTAAGAAATAATTGGTTTTTTTTAATATAAATAATTATACTGTCTCTATCGTGGAATTATGGATAAGAAAAAGGATGATCAAGCAAGATGGGGAAAATGTGGGGGAAGATGATCCTGTGGTGAAACCAAAAAAAGTTGAAGGGAAAAAAGACAAGGAAAAGAAAGAAGTGAGAGAAAGGGCAAACAGTTCACCAATACAATTTGATGAAGTTGTGATGATGACTGAATTTGGAAAATTGGGTAATAAATTGGAGAGGATGGAAGCACATTTGCAAAAAAGTGAGGAAACAAGAGCTGAATCTCATAAAAAAACTTGTAACGATATTCAATGAATTTGTTCAGAAAGTTAATGCTAATTTTGACAATATGGAAAAAGCTATTGTATCCACTCAAGAAAATGTGAAAATTGTTAAAATGGATGTGAAAGAAATTCAGAAAAAACAATATGAATTTAATGTTAAGATGGAAGTACAGGAGAGGAGAGTAGATATGATGGAAAAGGCCACGAGAAAGCAAAATTTGGTTAATAGAAAACTGTCAGAGAAAAAACCAGATCAGTTGAAGGTCCAAATTTTGGATTGGTTAAATAATCTTAATATGGGCAAAAATTTAGTGTCTGATGATATAATTAACATATTTCGATGGGGTCAAAAAGGACGGGCAAAGTTCGGAACATTTTAGTTAAGTTTGCAAATGTTGGTGATAAATTGAAGGTGATGGCTCATGTAAAACAAATGGGAACTGGTGTTTTAAAAATTGATGGAGATGATGTGGAAGTTTATAATGACATTTCTATTGAGGAACGAAATTGGAGATATAAAATGAAACGTGCAACAAAAATCCTTCGGGATCAAGGGAATAATTATTAATGGAGGTTCCCGTTGCAAGTAAGATTTTTTTTACGCAAAAAAAATGCATACAATTGATTCGGAAATAGACCCTTTGGAGCACAAACAAATTATTTTTAGGTTGGACACAAATTTATGAAAAAGCTTATGGTACTTCAAAAGCAAGAGGGGTAGCAATATTAATTTCAACTAGAATGGGTTTTACTATGACAAAAAGTATTTCTGACCCAGAAGGTAGATTTTTTATTGTAAAAGGTATAATAGATGATGAAGAAATAACCCTTGTGAATATATATGCTCCAAATGATCAACAAGATAAATTCTTAGATAAGGTATATCGTATTTTGAAAAAAGAAAAGACTGCAAAAATGGTAGTGCCAGGTGATTTTAATTTAATAAGATCTAATATGGATTGTACTAATGCGTTAAGAGATAGAACACGATAAAAAATGACAATATTAGACAATTGGATTAAACTTTTAGGATTAAAGGATGCGTGGAGAGAAGTTAAAGGCTCAGAAAGAATTTATACATATTTTTCGCAAGTTCATAACTCATATTCTAGAATAGATTATTTCTTTGTTACAGATAATATACTTAAGAATATAGAAGAAATAGATGTTGGAATTTTTAAAGAGTCAGACCACACAAAAATGTTAATGCAAATGGGGCTGGGGGCCGGGGGCCAGTTGTTTTAATCCTGATGGCATCATCAGTAAGAGAAAGTTAGAGAGTGAAGAAAGTATACAGGAAACTATTTGTTTTAAATATTTTTATTGGCAAGAGTGTTCTGTTGCAAGGTGGCCGGTGGCTGGTGGCCAGTGGCCAAGGGCCGGTGGCCAGTGGCCGGTGGCCTGTGGCCCGGGGCCGGTGGCCCGGGGCCGGTGGCCGGTGGCCGGTGGCCGGTGGCCGGTGGCCAGCGTCTGGTGTCCCATGGCCGGTGGCCAAGTGCCAGTGGCCAGTGGCCAGTATCTAGTGGCTGGTGGCCAGTGGGCAAGGGCCTGTGGCCAATGGCCAGTGGCTGGTGGCTGGTGGCCAGTGGCCCATGGCCGGTAGCCAGTGGCCGGTGGCTGTTGGCTATTGGCCAGTAGCCAGTGGCCGGGACCTGGGGGCCAGTTGTTTTAATTAATTAATTTTTATTTATTTATTTATAGCTCAAACTTCTATGCCGCCCGATCAGGTGAACCCAACTCAGGGCGGCTCACAACAGGATTAAAACATACATATTATAAACAATTAAAACCCCAACATACCCACCCACCTATTAAAAACTAACCACGTTAAAACTGCCCACATTAAAAAGATGGGGAGGCTTCATTTTATAAGCCAACAGGTAGGGGCCACTCTTCCATCTGAGCCCCACACCTGCCCCGCCAACCAGGTTTTTAATTCTTTTCTGAAAGGCAGCAGCTCCATCTGCTCCCGCAACTCTACTGGCAGGAGGTTCCACAAGGCCGGTGCGGACACAGAAAAGGCCCTCCTTTGTGTGCCAGAGAGGTGAGCCCCTCTGGCAGATGGAACAATTAGAGAGTCCCTCCAGTCTGCTCTGGTTGGATGGAAAGACACTCTTGGGACGATGCGGTCTCTTAGGTATCCTGGCCCACTATCATGTAGGGCTTTAAAGGTCAAAACCAGCACCTTTTAAGCTCTTCCAATCTATTTGATATAATTATACCCAGGTATTTCAACTTATCTTTAATTTAGATATTACTCATTCCCTTTATCTTCCTCCTCTCCTCTTCTCCCGTGTTACACAACATCATTTCCGATTTATCCCAGTTAATCTTCAAACCCGTAATACAGTAATACCTCATACAAAGTCTGCTTCATACAACATTGGATTCATACATCACCTAATTCCTTGAAAAAAGTTGCCTCATACAAAGTTGTGCGACTTTGTATGAGGCAACTTTTTTCAAGGAATTAGGTGATGTTGTATCGTCGTGCGACTTTGTATGAGGCATTGGGGTTTTCCCAGGTTGCATTGTGCCTGGGCAGTATAAAAGGCAGGACACATGCATGCATTGCTCTTGTGGGTTTTGCATGAGGCAAAGAGTGTTTAGGAGTGGTTTTAAGTGCGATTTTTGATTTTCTTGAATTTTTTCAACAGAATTTTTAGAAGCATTCCTGGGATTTTTGCAGCATTCTTCAGATTTTTGCACAATCAGGGTTGTTTGACATGTTTTTGTAATGTATTTAGCCTTTAGACAATGATTTCTTAAAGTTCTGTCAGTTTCCTGTCTGTTTCCTTGACTTTGCCCTGAAGTCTGTGATGTTACAGTACAGTGTATCTCTATGGAAAAAACGTTGTATGAGGCATCGCGGCAAGGATTTGGACGTTGTATGAGGCATCGCGGCTAGGATTTTGCATGCCTCATACAAAGTCCAAATCCGTATAAAGTCCAAACTTGTGGAACCAAGCTTGGACGTTGTATGAGGTATCACTGTATCCTCAAAATCCCTAAGTTGTGTTCTAATTCTGTTCATAACCCTCTCCGGATGTTTTGCAATTATCAATGTGTCATCTGCATACATACTTATTTTGTTCCCCATTATCCCTTCTATTTTTCCATCCTCTCTTATAGCTTTTGCCAATATCTCCATTGCCATGATAAACAATATAGGGGACAAGGGACAACCCTGTCTAGTACCCGCCTCTAATTTTACCTCATCTGTGAACTCATCGTTTACTCTAACACTAGCTATTCCTTTCTGATATAAAAAATCTATTACCCTTCTAAATTTATCACAGAATCCAGCCGGGGGGTGAGGAGGAGGAGGAGAGCCGGGCGAGCGGCAAAGGGGCCTGCCGCCGCCGCCGCCGGGCAGCCACCCCAGCCGGGGGTGAGAAGGAGGAGGAGAGCCGGGCGAGCGGCAAAGGGGCCTGTTGCCGCCGCCGCCGGGCAACCACCCCAGCCGGGGGTGAGGAGGAGAGCCGGGCGAGCAGCAAAGAGGCTTGCCGCCGCCGCCGGGCAACCACCCCAGCCGGGGTGAGGAGAAGGAGGAGAGCCGGGCGAGCGGCAAAGGGGCCTGCCGCCGCCGCCGCCGGACAGCCACCCCCAGCCGGGGGTGAGGAGGAGGAGGAGAGCCGGGCGAGCGGCAAAGGGGCCTGCCGCCATCGCAGCCGGGCAGCCACCCCCAGGGGAGGGTGGGGGGGTGAGGAGGAGAGCCAGAGTCCCAGGCAAAGGATAAGTAGCTGACATGCAAATGTAGAAGACCTAATATAGCAACTGACATAGAGACTTTATACTGAATAAACATAGAAACTGACATAGAGACTGTGTTTTAAAGTGTGATAATATGCATGATAATATGTTGTCTTAAATGTTTTAAACTTTTAAAAACTGTGATAAAATGTATGAGGAGAGAAAAATGGCGTAGACACCGGCAAACCACGCCACAAAGATTGCCAAGAGAACCCTATTGACCAAAACAAAAGGCAAAACAAAGGGGCAGGCTAGGCGATACAGGATGCTTAACACCACAGAGGGGAGGAAGGGGAGGGACAGGAAAGGGGGAGGGAAAATGCAATGTTGCAAGGAGCAATACTGCATAGGGACATGGAATGTGAGATCAATGAACCAAGGAAAACTGGAAGTGGTAATAAGTGAGATGGAAAGAATAAGCATTGACATCTTGGGCATCAGTGAGCTAAAATGGACAGGGATGGGTGAATTCAGCTCTGGAAACCATCATATCTATTATTGTGGACAAGAAAACCTTAGAAGAAATGAAGTAGCCATAATTGTCAATAAAAGAGTGAGAAAAGCAGTAATGGGATACAATCTCAAAAATGACAGAATGATGTCAGTCAGAATTCAAGGCAAACCTTTCAATGTCACTGTGATCCAAATATACGCACCAACCACTGGTGCAGATGAAGCCACAATGGACCAGTTCTCTGAGGACTTACAACACCTCATAGAACAGACACCAAGAAATGATGTCCAAATTATATTAGGAGACTGGAATGCCAAAGTAGGAAATCAAAAAGTGGAGGGAATAACAGGCAAATTTGGTCTTGGAGTACAGAATGAAGCAGGGCAAAGATTGATAGAGTTCTGCCAAGAGAACGCACTGGTCATAGCAAACACTCTCTTCCAGCAACACAAGAGGTGACTTTACACATGGACATCACCAGATGGCCAACACCGAAATCAAATTGATTACATACTCTGCAGCCAAAGATGGAGAACCTCCATACAGTCAGCAAAAACAAGACCTGGAGCAGACTGTGGCTCAGATCACAACCTATTGATCGCAAAATTCAGGCTTAGATTAAAGAAAATAAGGAAAACACGGAGACCAGAAAGATATCACCTAGACAGCATCCCTAAAGAATATGCGGTGGAGGTGATGAACAGATTCAATGGCTTAGACTCAATAGATAGAGTGCCAGAAGAATTATGGACAGAGATGAGGGACATCATGCAGGAAGCAGCAAAGAAAACCATACCAAAAGAAAAGAAGAGTAAGAAAGCAAAGTGGTTGTCTGATGAGGCTCTTAAAATAGCAGAGGAAAGAAGGAACGCAAAAGTCAAAGGAGAAAGGAAAAACTACAACCATTTGAACACAGAATTTCAAAGAAAAGCAAGGAGAGATAAGGAAAACTACCTAAAAGAACAGTGCAGAGAAATGGAGGAAAACAACAAAAGAGGCAGAACCAGAGATCTTTTCAAGAAAATCGGGGAAATTAAGGGAACATTTAAAGCAAAAATGACCATGATAAGGGACAAAGAAGGAAAGGAGCTAGCTGATGCAGAAGATATTAAGAAAAGATGGAAAGAGTACACAGAGGAACTCTACAAAAAGGACCTCAACACTCCTGACAATCAGAATGATGAAGAAGTAGAACTTGAGCCAGACATCCTGGAGAGCGAAGTCATAAAGGCCCTAAAGAGCACTGCAAACAACAAAGCTAGTGGAGATGATGGTATCCCAGTTGAATTTTTCAAAGCGCTAAAAGATGATGGCGTCAAATTACTGCATTCAATATGCCAACAGATTTGGAAAACAAAACAATGGCCACAGGATTGGAAAAGATCAGTATACGTCCCAATCCCAAAAAAGGGCAATGCCAAAGAATGTTCAAATTATCGAACAATCGCGCTCATCCCACACGCCAGTAAGGTGATGCTCAAGATAATACAGGATAGACTTCAGCAGCATGTGGAAGGAGAACTACCAGAGGTGCAGGCAGGTTTCAGAAGAGGAAGGGGGACTAGAGACCACATTGCCAACATACGCTGGATCATGGAGAAAACAAAGGAATACCAGAAACAAGTTTACTTTTGTTTTATTGACTACACTAAGGCATTTGACTGTGTGGACCACAACAAGATGTGGCAAGTAATTAAAGAGATGGGAATACCAGAGCACCTCATATGCCTCCTGAGAAATCTGTACATGAACCAAGAAGCAACAGTTAGGACAGAACATGGAATGACAGAGTGGTTTGGAATAGGAAAAGGAGTAAGACAGGGCTGCATTTTGTCACCATGCCTATTCAACCTATACACAGAGCACATAATGCGCAGTGCAGGGATGGAGGAATCACAATATGGGATTAAAATCGCTGGGAGAAACATCAACAATCTGAGATATGCAGACGATACCACCCTAATGGCAGGAAGTGAGGAAGACCTAAAGAATCTCTTGATTGGGCTGAAGGAGGATAGTGCAAAAGCTGGCTTGAGACTAAATATCAAGAAAACCAAGATAATGGCAACAGGCCCAATCAGTTCCTGGCAAATAGATGGGGAAGAAGTAGAAGCAGTGACAGATTTTACTTTCTTAGGATCAAAGATCACTGCAGATGGGGATTGTAGACATGAAATAAAAAGGCGACTGATTCTTGGGAGACAAGCAATGAGAAGCCTGGGGAAAATAGTGAAAAGCAGAGACATTACATTGCAAACAAAAATTAGAATAGTCAAAGCAATGGTTTTCCCAGTAGTAATGTATGGATGTGAGAGCTGGACAATCAGGAAGGCTGAACGCAGAAGAATAGATGCCTTTGAAATGTGGTGTTGGAGGAGGGTTTTGAGAGTACCCTGGACAGCGAGGAGAACAAATAGGTCAATCTTAGAAGAAATTAACCCTGACTGCTCATTGGAAGGTCAAATAGTAAAGATGAAGCTAAAATACTTTGGACATCAAATGAGAAAGGAGGATTCACTTGAGAAGGCATTGATGTTGGGAAAGGTGGAGGGCAAAAGAAGAAGGGGGAGGCCAAGGATGAGATGGCTAGATGGCATTGTAGACACAATGGGCACAGAGCTGGGAGGGCTGAGGGGGATGGTGGAGGACAGAGGCGCCTGGAGAGCAATGGTCCATAGGGTCGCAAAGGGTCGGAACCGACTGTGCGACTGAACAACAAAAACTGTAGCTTTTAATTATTTCCTTAATCGAAATCCATTGTAGGGAGTCAAATGCCTTAAAAATGTCCAAAGTTATTAATCCGACTTTTTCTTTTGTTTGATTCACATTATCTATTAAATCTAAAACTCTTCTAGTCAAATCTGCCATATGTCTCCCTTTTAAAAATCCCACTTGATCTAAATGTATATAATCACCCATAAATTTATTTAAACGATTAGCCAATATTGCTGTGAAGATCTTGGCATCCTGATTTATAAGAGGGATTGATCTATAGGATTCCACTTTCTCTGAGTGGCGGGAGGCCAGCCATCGCCACCGCCACAAGCCTTCCGGAGCTGGGGGCCACCCGGACACCACCACCCCCAGCCGGGGGTAAAGAGGAGGAGGACAGCTGAGCGGTGGGAGCCCAGCCATCACCGCTGCCATGAGGCTACCAGAGCCGGGGTCTGCCCAGACACCACCACCCCCAGCCGGGGGTAAAGAGGAGGAGGACAGCTGAGCGGCAGGAGGCCAGCCATCGCCACCACCACGAGGCTACCAGAGCCGGGGGCCACCCGGACACCACCACCCCCAGCCGGGGGTAAAGAGGAGCAGGACAGCTGAGCGGCAGGAGGCCAGCCATCGCCACCACCACGAGGCTACCAGAGCCGGGGGCCACCCAGACACCACAACCCCAGCCGGGGGTATCTTCCACCTCCAGGCACCAGCCAAGCATCAAAGGAGAGGATCAATCAGCAGAAGGGAAGAAGGCAGAGGAGGAAAACCAGGGGTGAGAATCAGAGCCCCATGCAAAGGATAAGTAGCTGATACACAAAAATGTAGATGACTTAATATAGCAACTCACATAGAGACTTTGTACTGACTTGATATAGCAACTGACATAGAGACTGTGTTTTAAAGTGTGAAAATATGCATGATAATATGTTGTTTAAAATGTTTTGAATTTTTAAAACTGTGATAAAATGTATGATGGGAGAAAAATGGCATAGAAACCGGCAAACCACGCCACGAAGCTTGCCAAGAGAACCCTATTGACCAAAACAAAAGGCAAAACAAAGGAGCAGTTTAGATGATACAGGATACTTAGCACAACAGAGTGGAGGAAGGGGAGGGACAGGAAAGGGGGAGGAGAGATACAGTGTTGCAAGGAACAATACTGCCTAGGGACATGGAATGTGAGGTCCATGAATCAAGGTAAACTGGAAGTGGTAAAAAATGAGATGGAAAGAATAAGCATTGACATCTTGGGCATCAGTGAGCTAAAATGGATACGGATGGGTGAATTCAGCTCTGGAAACCATCATATCTACTACTGTGGACAAGAAAACCTTAGAAGAAATGGAGTAGCCATAATTGTCAATAAAAGAGTGAGAAAAGCAGTAATGGGATATAACCTCAAAAATGACAGAATGATGTCAGTCAGAATTCAAGGCAAACCTTTCAATGTCACTGTGATCCAAATATATGCACCAACCACTGGTGCAGATGAAGCCACAGTGGACCAGTTCTATGAGGACCTAGAACACCTCATAGAACAGACACCAAGAAATGATGTACAAATTATATTAGGAGATTGGAATGCCAAAGTAGGAAATCAAAAAGTGGAGGGAATAACAGGCAAGTTTGGTCTTGGAACACAGAATGAAGCAGGGCAAAGATTGATAGAGTTCTGCCAAGAGAACGCACTGGTCAAAGATGGAGAACCTCCATACAGTCAGCAAAAACAAGACCTGCAGCAGACTGTGGCTCAGATCACAACCTACTGATCGCAAAATTCAGGCTTGGACTAAAGAAAATAGGGAAAACAAGGAGACCAGACAGATATCACCTAGACAGCATCCCTAAAGAATACACGGTGGAGGTGATGAACAGATTCAATGGCTTAGACGCGATAGACAGACTGCCAGAAGAATTATGGACAGAGATGAGGGACATCATGCAGGAAGCAGCAAAGAAAACCATACCAAAAGAAAAGAAGCGTAAGAAAGCAAGGTGGTTGTCTGATGAGGCTCTTAAAATAGCAGAGGAAAGAAGGAATGCAAAAGTCAAAAGAGAAAGGAAAAAATACAATCATCTGAACACAGAATTTCAAAGAAAAGCAAGGAGAGATAAGGAAAACTACCTAAAAGAGCAGTGCAAAGAAATGGAGGAAAACAACAAAAACAACAAAAGAGGCAGGACTAGATATCTTTTCAAAAAAATCGGGGAAATCAAGGGAACATTTAAAGCAAAAATGACCATGATAAGGGACAAAGACAGAAAGGAGCTAGCTGATGCAGAAGAGATTAAGAAAATATGGAAAGAGTACACAGAGGAACTCTACAAAAAGAACCTCAACACTCCTGATAATCACAATGATGAAAAATTGAACTTGAGTCAGACATCCTGGCCCTAAAGAGCACTACAAACAACAAAGCTAGTGGAGATGATGGTATCCCAGTTGAATTTCTCAAAGCTCTAAAAGATGATGGCGTCAAGTTAATGCATTCAATATGCCAGCAGATTTGGAAAACAAAACAGTGGCCACAGGATTGGAAAAGATCAGTATACGTTCCAATCCCCAAAAAGGGCAATGCCAAAGAATGTTCAAATTATCGAACAATTGCCCTCATCCCAAACGCCAGCAAGGTGATGCTCAAGATAATACAGGATAGACTTCAGCAGCATGTGGAGAGAGAATTACCAGAGGTGCAGGCTGGGTTCAGAAGAGGCAGGGGGACTAGAGACCACATTCCCAACATAAGTTGGATCATGGAGAAAACAAAGGAATACCAGAAACAAGTTTCCTTTTGTTTTATTGACTACACTAAGGCATTTGACTGTGTGGACCACAACAAGATGTGGCAAGTAATTAAAGAGATGGGAATACCAGAGCACATCATATGCCTCATGAGAAATCTGTACACAAACCAAGAGGCAACAGTTAGGACAGAGCACGGAATGACAGAGTGGTTTGGAATAGGAAAAGGAGTGAGACAAGGTTTAATTTAATTTAAATTTAATTTAATTGTCACATTTATATACCGCTCACTCGGCCAAAGCCAACTCAGGGCGGTTCACAATAAAAATTAAAAAACACATGTTAAAAACAGTTAAAACTACCCACCCCCTAAAAACAAGGGCTGCAGGATCCAAAGGCACCATGGGGAAGAGTTCTTCTACACCAACCACCCAATGGAGGTTACCCTTCCACCTGCACCCCACACTTGACCCGCCAGCCAGGTTTTAAGTTCTTTTCTGAAAGGCAGCAATTCCGTCCGGAGACGTAGCTCTGTTGGCAGGAGGTTCCAGAGGGCCGGTGCAGACACGGAGAAGGCTCTCCTCCTTGTGCCAGAGAGGCGAGCCCCTCTGGCTGATGGAACAATTAGAGAGCCTCTCCGGTCCGCTCTGGTTGGACGGACAGACGTCCTCAGGGCGATGCAGTCTCTTAGATAACCAGGCCCACTACCATATAGGGCTTTAAAGGTCAAAACCAGCACCTTGAATTGCACCCGGAGACAAACTGGAAACCAGTGCAGCTCCCGGAGCAGTGGCAAAGCACGGGCATAATGCCCACACCCCATCACCACCCTGGCTGCCGCATTCTGGACCAGCTGTAGCCTCCGAATGGTCGTCAAGGGCAGCCCCATGTAGAGCGCATTGCAATAATCTAGTCTGGAGGTGACCAGAGCGTGAGTGACCATGAGCAAGGAGTCCCGGTTGCATTTTATCACCCTGCTTGTTCAATCTATACAAAGAGCACATAATGCGCAATGCAGGGATGGAGGAATCACAGTATGGGATCAAAATTGCTGGGAGAAACATCAACAATTGGAGATATGCAGACAATACCACCCTAATGGCAGAAAGTGAGGAGGACCTAAAGAACCTCTTGATTGTATTGAAGGAGGAAAGTGCAAAAGCGGGCTTGAGACTTAATATTAAGAAAAACAAGATAATGGCAACAGGCCCGATCAGTCCCTGGAAAATAGATGGGGAAGAAGTAGAAGCAGGGACAGATTTTACTTTCCTTGGATCTAAGATCACTGCAGATGGCAACTGTAGCCATGAAATAAAAAGACGACTGATTATGGGGAGACAAGCTATGAGAAACCTGGGGAATATAGTGAAAAGCAGAGACATCACCTTGAAAACAAAAATTCGCATAATCAAAGCAATGGTATTCCCAGTGGTAATGTATGGGTGTGAGAGCTGAACCATTCGGAAGGCTGAGCGCAGAAGAATAGATGCCTTTGAGATGTGGTGTTGGAGGAGAGTCCTGAGAGTCCCCTGGACTCTAAAGAGAACAAACGGGTCAATACTGGAGGAAATCAAACATGACTGTTCATTGGAGGGGCAAATAGTGAAGATGAAGCTAAAGTACTTTGGACATCAAATGAGAAGGGAGGACTCACTTGAGAAGGCTCTGATGCTAGGAAAGGTAGAGGGCAAGAGAAGGAGGACGTCCAAAGATGAGATGGCTAGATGGTATTGTAGACGCAGTGGGTAAAGAGCTGGGCAGGCTGAGGAGGATGGTGGAGAAAAGAGGTGCCTGGAGGACAATGGCCCATGGGGTCGCAAAGGGTCGGAATCGACTGTGCAACTCAACAACAACAACAACTGGCAGGTAGGCAAGCAGTCAACATATAAGGAAACTATCTGTTTCAATTATTTTACATGGCAAGAGAGTTCTGTTGCAAGGAGCCAGGTGCCGGGTGCCATTTTCCATCAAAGGTCAAACATCAGAGGTCAGAAGTCAGAGGTCAACATCACAGATCAAGGTAAAAGTCAAGGTCAGAGGTCAAAGGTCAGTTTCAGGGGGTAGGGTGCCGGGGGGTTGGGGCTGGGAGCCAGGGGGCGGAGGACGGGTGCTGGGGGCTGGTTGTTTTAATCCTGATGGCATCATCTGAGAACATCATTTAAATTAATAAGTGAAAGTTAGAGAGTGAAGAAAATATACAGGAAACTATTTATTTCAAATATGTTGCATGGCAAGAGTGTTCTGTTGCAAAGTGCAGGGTGCCATTTTCCATCAAAGGTGTGAGAGAGAGAGAGAGAGAGAGAGAGAGAGAGAGAGGAGGCTGCCAGTGAGGAGGCTGCGTCTGGGTGAGTAGGGAAGGAAGGGGGAAGGCAGAAGGGTTTTTTTCCCTTTTCCCTGCCGTGTGGAGTGGGTGGTCTTTTTCCCCATTAAATGTTTCAAGGAATCTTCGAAATAGTTAATTGGGGAAAAACAAAAGGCAGATAGCATCGCTTTGTCAGGGGAGGCACTCTCCCTGGTGATTCGCTGGCTGCTGCCTTTGTATTACCCCCACTGCTGTTTCGTGAGCTAACACGAAACAGCGGTGGGGGTAATAGAAAGGCAGCAGCCACGCATGCGCCAGGGAGAGCTCCTCCCTTTACGGATTGCTGTCTGTTGCCTTTGTTGTTGTTTTTTTCATTAACTGTTTCGAAGGTTGACACAAAGCAGCCTTTGAAACAGTTAATGGGGGGGAGAAAGGCAGCAGACATTGATCCGTTAGGGGAGGCGCTCTCCCTGGCGTATGGCTGGGGGACGCCTTTCTATTACCCCCACTGCTGTTTTGTGTTAGTTCTCGAAACAGCGGTGGGGGTAATACAATGGTGGCAGCCAGCGAAACGCCAGGGAGAGCCCTTCCCTTGATGAAGCGCTGCCTGCTGCTTCCCCCCTCTCCTCAACTTACCTTGAGGCCGGCGGTGGCCTCGCCATGGCTTCGGCGGGGTAGCGAAGAGGAGGGGGAGTCCCTCTTCTCACCATTGCTCTGAGGAAGAAGGCCGGTGGTGGCCACGCCATGACTTTGGCAGGGCCGGGGAAGCGAGGGTGGCAAAGTGCTGCACCCGCCTTCAATGGCCTTGTGCTCCCGCTGAGTGAGACATTTTGTTTTTTCCACACGCACCGCTTTCCCGGCCTCCTCCGCGCTCACATCTCTCAGCCTGATTGGCTGAGGGGTGGTGCAGCGTGGAGGATGCTGGGACTTGTAATTTTTTTGTTCGTCTTTGTGGAGCAGTTGCTCCACTCTCGACGACCGGCTCCTTGTGGCGATGCTCATAGGGTCTAAAGGTAAGTGTGGGCGGCTTGGTACAGGATGGTTGGGCTGGCTGTGGACGTGCATGCCGGACACGTACCATGCAAGACCCTTCTTATAGGTATAGATTTTTAATAATTTTATGAGCTTTATTTAATCTTAATTTATTTTCAGTTACAGTAATACCTCGTACAAAGTTCGCTTTGTACAACATCGAATTCATACAACATCGCCTAATTCCTTGAAAAAAGTTACCTCATACAAAGATGCTGCGACTTTGTATGAGGCATTGGCGTTTTCCCCAGGTTGCATTGTGCCTGGGCAGTATAAAAGGCAGGACGCATGCGTGCATTGCTCTTGTGGGTTTTGCATGAGACAAAGAGTGTTTAGGAGTGGTTTTGAGTGCGATTTTAATTGTTTGGTGTTTGCTGCTGTTTGGATTATTAACACTGTGCTGCATGATGGGACATGTTGGCATCCATTTTGTCCTTGCTTCCATCCAGTAATTGTTTACAGTAGCTTGTACAAAATAGTTGATCAGCTGCATGGCTGCAGATTAACACTGTGCTGCATGATGGGACATGTTAACTTTTAAACCTGCACTTCATTAAGTTTTCAAAAGTTAAAAACTTGTTGTATGGTTTGTCCCCTAAAATCAGGGTTGTTTGACATGTTTTTGTAATGTGTTTAGCCTTTAGATAATGATTTTTTAAAGTTCTGTCAGTTTCCTGTCTGTTTCCTTGACTTTGCACGGGAAGTCTGTGCTGTTACAGTACAATGTATCTCTATGGAAACGACGTTGTACGAGGCACCGCGGCAAGGATTTGGACGTTGTATGAGGCATCGCGGCTAGGATTTTGCATGCCTCATACAAAGTCCAAATCCGTATAAAGTCCAAACTTGTGGAACCAAGTTTGGACGTTGTATGAGGTATCATTGTACATGTGTTTTTCCCATTAGGCATTTTTATTTCCCCTCAACAAAAGAGAGGAAACCTTCCTGAGCACAGCCCCAGATCTCCTGAAGTCCCTACCAGCACAGTCCCAAATTTGTTCATCGCCTGATTCACAGTGACATTTTTTTCTACTCTGACAAAATTTTGACTAGCCAGACTTGTTTTCTGAGATGGTTATAACAGCTGAAAGTGTATGTGTATTTTTTTTAAGCTAGCAGGAGTTCTTCCTCTTTTATTAATTACAAAGTGTATTATTGTTTTAACTTTTTTTTTTACTGTCACTTTAGTTCAGTTTAATTTTTTCTCCCTACCAGAGGCCCTTCTACTTTTTAAAAGTCAAATCCTTTTGCTTCAGTTCAAAGTGTGTGATTAGTTTGAATCAAAGCAGAAAGGAAAACCCAACAAAGCACATAAATACACAAAGTGGTGCTTTGGCAAACCACCTTCTCTCTCGCCTGTCTCAGACTAGGAGAATGCATAGACAAACACACACACAAGAGTGCCAGCCAGTGGTGGGATTCAAAAAATTTTTTACTACCTACTCTGTGGGCATGGTATGGTGGGGGTAGCCAGGGGGAAAGCCCTGTGTTGCACTTGAATTAGTACTACTTTATTTCAAAACTTGGATGGGTGGGACCAGCCAGAATTTCTGCTACCGGTTCTGGCGAACTGGTGCGAACCTGCTGAATCCCACCACTTGTGCCAGCATTCACCTCTCTTTGCATAACCTCTCTCCCATGACACTTTTTAAAACAACTTCTCCTAGAGTTCCCATTTATTGCTGTCATGAACTTAAGAAAGTTCCATTTTTATTGTTACTTCATGTGTTAAAAGGTTGAGAAACAGTCTGTGTCTTGTCTGAAGCACAGATTTTCTAAGCACATTCCTGAGACATTCCAGAGGGATGACATCATTGAATTAGTGCCCCTAGTGGAGAATACACTCTTGAGATAGAGCCAAGGGGATTCTCAAACTTTCACTGACCGAGGGCAACCTTTTCCTTCAAGTTCAGTGATTTTTAATAACCAGCCATTCACCTTGCCAAGGATTTGGGAGGGGTGCGCAGGAAGGGAACCAACATGACCCAGACCCAACCTCCACAGATGACATCTGAACTCTCAGATCCAGAGAAAGAGGGTGATGGGAGGCCCAGATAGATAAAGATCTGGCCCCCACCTGTGGGAATCACAGACAATTCCCACAGGAAAACACATTCCTAAGGTATGAGAAGAGGGGAAATTTGTGTATAAAACCCCCTGATTTTAGCTAGTTAGGAGATCGCATCAGAGGGACATCTGGATGGCAGTGAGAGCCCTTGTCACTCCATCTGGACAAGGTGGCATATGGCTGAAAAAGGCCAAGGCTAGGAGACAGCAAAATCTCACTAGGCTGACTCTCAGCCGATTTTACATCGAAGGTGGACTCTATCTCAGAGCGAGATGGAATATTTAGGATTTTAGAACTTTTCTTATTTTTACAAAGTTTAGTGGTAGTGTAGGATAGGAACACTACCATGGGTGATAGCTTGTGAGGAAAAGTGTTTTTAGATTTAATAGTTTATTAATTTGTTTGCTGAAATAGATTATTTTTGGATTTTCATCATTTCTTCAATAAATCTGCAAAGACAACAACGTGTCTTTGTTTTATGAACCTGGATGAGCAGGATTCATGCACCAAGATAATGCCGGGGTTTGTACAGCTGTGAATTGCTACTTTCCCACAAAGGAGTTCAGGGGACTTTCGGGGAAGGAGAGATGATCAAAAGGAATACTGGCTCAGGCTTTCTGATAACGCATCCCAGGCTGGACTGTGGGAGTATTTTCTCTCAACGCCTGGAGGTCTGAGTGAAGCTTGAGCTCAACAAAGTCCCAGAAAAGGTGGTTGCTCAAGACCTCATCCTCTTCGTCCTTTAGAGGGGGTCTCTCCAGTGAACCAATATTTGGCAGAGATGACCCCGGGGGGGGGGCGTGAAAAATACAACCCCCTGACAATTACTACTATCTTTACAGTTTAATGAGCTCTATCACAGGCAAGAATAGATGACAAATGAGGGAGTGAAAGAAATAATTATTTACTCATTTCCTTTGAAGGTAGTTCTTTTGAATGGCAGCATCTACAGCAGGAGTTCTCAACCTTTTAAAGACAGGGGCCAGGTCATGTTCCCTCAGACAGCTTCAGGGGCCAGATGGCCATTTTGCCCTTCCTCCACCACGTGGTACTTCCTGATGTGGTGGAAGCAGTGGGGGGGCACATGAAATGGCACTGTGGGCCGCATCCAGCCCGTGGGCCACAGGTTGAGAATCCCTGATCAACAGGCATGTCAAGTAGAACTGCAATTAGAAGGCTTTTTCCTTCTCTGCTTGGGTAGCTACTTATATCAAAGAGACCTGAATGCACTAGTACAACTTCACAGCAGGAGAATGTGAGTTAACTTGTCTATTCAATGAGAACTGACAATCATAATACATTACAATGGGCAGAATCCTATTGATTAGTTATGCCAGCATAAGTACAACAGCATAAGGTTGTCAAGCTAAGCATCTTAACTATTAAACCACCACAGCCCCACTTTGGTGGAGATAGTAGGTCATAAATACTCAAACAAATAAACAATCATATTGAAGATCTGTGGAAAAGCCAGTGGTGACCCTCCAGTTTTACAAGAGGCATGAATGTAAAACATGTGAGATGAAGGCACAAGGTGCAAGTGCAATCATGTCTCCTTCCATTTTTTTTTTGAAGTCTCAAGAGGTTTCCTTCTGCTTCTAATATATAAGGAAATGGGCACAAACCCCAAACTGAATGTAATTCTGATCTATGTGCACCACACCAGCCACATCAACTAGGTGGAGTTGTTGTGGAATGAAAACGAGACAAAACCGCATTCCAGGCTAAGACAGATAAGGAGTTTTATTATTTGGCCAAATAGGTCCAAAGTCACTCTATCAAGTGTAAAAATAACTTTGAACCACAAATACATTTTCAGAGCCTTCTTTTATACCATATGATCACAGGGAATTTCCACACATTACATCATTATGGCACAAGCCTATTAGTTATTAATCTTATGACATTGTCATTCATATCAGGTCAAATTAAGAACTGTCATTTAGGTTAGAACATTCAGAAATTGATCATGTGTCATGACACACCATATCACTTCACAGAAATATCACTTAGCGTTCTTATTTCTTATGTGTAAATCTCTACTGCTATTTTCTACAGATAGAAATCCTACATTTACATTGCATTTTTATTCAGCGTATTTGTTCGGCTTGTGGACACAAGGCCTTTTATTTACTTTAGCCTTGTCATTATGGTGTTTATTGATCAGGTCAATCTGATCTGTTTTTCATTTCAGAATAGCTTGAAGAATGATTTCTGCTTTTAAGCAGAATTAATATTAGAATTAATATCTTAATTCTTTCACTCCTATTTCAGAGTGGTTCTCAACGCAGAAAGGCAGCACTGCGGGGGCTTAATGGTTAAGACGCTGAGCTTGAAGACTGGAAGGTTGGGTTTCAATACCCGAGTGCTGCATGACAGATCTTGAGGACCTGAAAGGAGCCTCTTTTTTGTGGAGAAACCTGGGGAACATAGTGAAAAGCAGAGACATCACATTGCAAACAAAAATTAGAATAGTCAAAGCAATGGTTTTCCCAGTGGTGATGTATGGATGTGAGAGCTGGACAATTAGGAGGGCTGAACGTAGAAGAATAGATGCCTTTGAGATGTGGTGTTGGAGGAGGGTTTTGAGAGTCCCCTGGACAGCGAGGAGAACAAATAGGTCAATCTTAGAAGAAATTAACCCTGACTGCTCATTGGAAGGTCAAATAGTAAAGATGAAGCTAAAGTACTTTGGACATCAAATGAGAAGGGAGGATTCACTTGAGAAGGCATTGATGTTGGGAAAGGTGGAGGGCAAAAGAAGAAGGGGGAGGCCAAGGATGAGATGGCTAGATGGTATTGTAGACACAATGGGCACAGAGCTGGGAGGGCTGAGGGGGATGGTAGAGGACAGAGGCGCCTGGAGGAAAATGGTCCATGGGGTCGCAAAGGGTCGAAGTCGACTGTGCGACTGAACAACAAACAACAGAGTAATTTCTGACAGAATTGATTAATTTGTTTATTTTAACACAGAGAGGACCATGTAGGGCTACATAACATCCAAAGATGAGGAATGAATTCTGTTTAAAAAGTGAACACAGCTCTCTAGACCAGGGGTGCCCAAACTACAGCCTGGTGGCCGTTTCCTGCCCCCTATGCCAATTCATCCAGCCCACGATGTCCTCGTCGCTCCCGGAAGCAAAAGTAAAATGCACCCATACAGGCACGTTTTTCTTCCATTCCCCGGAGCGATGAGGGCTTTGTGGGCCGGATGAATTAGTGTCAGGGGATGTATCTGGCCCCCAGGCCATAGTGAACAGCCTCCTGAACCACGTGACCAGCCCATGTCCCAAAAAGTTTGGGCACCCCTGCTCTAGCCTAAGAATGTTCAGAAAATCTCTTTGTTCATTTTTCTTGTGGGTCCAGCATTCTCTTCCCTTCCCAACTGTGTACCTGTTTTTAATTCTCACATAGAAAAACCATGCATGTTTTGATAAACATTTCCCAAAGTACAGATGTTAGAGGCATTTTTATATGTTTTCTCGTGGATTAAAGTATTTTCTTCTAAAACATGCATTTTAATCGTATATGTTTTTCAGATTAATGGATGGTTTTTATATAGTTTTCCTTCACCAAAATGCATAGCAAATCTAGGAACTGTATTGATTTCCAATGCAAAATGTGTTTTACCCCATTGGCAAGCTCAGATGGTACAAACCTGACATTCTGAGTCAGGAGTTCTCAACCTTTTCAAGCCAAGGGCTGGGTCACGTTCCCTCAGACAGCTTTGGGGGGCAGATGGCCATTTTGCCCTGCCTGCCACACATGGCACTTCTGGGTGTGGCGAAGGTGGTGGTGGGCCACATGAAATGGTGTTACAGGCCACATCCGGCCCCCAAGCCATGGATACAGAACTTCTACTCTAAGTGGAAAACTAATAAATACATTTTCCATCCCTGTCCCACATCTCAAAGCCAGCAATAGTGGGGTGGGGGTGAGGGAATCCTACTCACAAGCCAGGAGAGCCTCTGCCAGGTTGATTGTATGAACCAAAAATCTGGCTCAATATGAGTTTGGACTGAGCTAGCATGGCTCTGTCCTGGGCAGGGCTAGACTGAAAAGACCATATAAAGCAGGGGTTCCCAACCTATGACTCACAGGCCAGACCCAGCCCACGGCACCATTTCATGTGGCCCACCTCTGCATCCGCTGCACCCGGAAGTGGAAGCGGCCGTGTTTATGTCAGCCATAAAACATGCCCGCACATGCATAAACACACCCATGGCTGTCGTAAATGTGGAAGTGGGCATATTTATGACAGCCATAAATGCACCCACTTCTGCTTCTGGAGGGTGTGGTCTGGCCCACTCAGTTATTCAGGGAGCATGGTAAGGCCCACGGCATAAAAAGGTTGGCCATCCCTGATATAAAGCAATCATACTATCATACAGAGAGGAAATAACTCAGTCATCTTCTCTTCTTTACTTCTTCTTTTACTCCTTTGGGTATTGAGGGAGATACAAGGTTCTTACTCTGGCACTTCTAGTGGCCTCCACCGGCATTATTTGGTGTTCTTGTAATACATCTTTGATGTTATGTCTCCACCTTCCTCTGGGTCTGTTTGGTGCTTTTTGCCCCTCTCTTATTTCCACACATGCCTTGTATGGTATGGAATTCCAAGACATTCTCTCCAAATGGGCAAACCACTTTATTTCATGTCTCTGTATGTAGTTTAAGGTTGGTTCTATTCTAATTCTTTTCCTTATAATCTCATTCCTGATTTTATCCCTTCTAGTCACTTCAGCTATCTACCTCAAACATCTCATTTCCATAATGACCAACTTTTGTTTATGTTTTGTTGTAAGTCTCCATTTTTGGCAGTGGTAACATAAGGTGGGAATGAATTTGTGTTGTATGAGGTGTTTCTTTGTGCTGGTCGGTATTGCCTTGTGTTGTAAGAGAGGAGCTAACTGTCCTAATATTTGGTTTGCCTTACTGCACCTTATGATACAGTAAAACCCCAACTTACATATGCCTCGACTTACATAAAATTCAACTTACATAATGATTTTGTGCTAAAACCATGTCCCGATTTACATGATTTCCTATGGGTTTGCTTCAAGTTACATAAAGATTCTTTTTCCTATGGGTTTGCTTCGAGTTACATAAAAATTCATTTCTCTATGGGTTTGCTTCGATTTACTTTAAAAAAAATATTTTTCCTATGGGTTTGCTTTGAGTTAAGTAAACAAATAATTTTTCCTATGGGTTTGCTTTGAGTTACATTAAAAAAATTAAGCAAAAGCCTACGGAACAGACTTTTTTTGTAAGTAGGGTTTTACTGTTCCTGTTCCCTCTATTTCGATATTTAAAGTATGCTGTTTCCTTCCAATTGCTATTACCTCAGTCTTCTCTTTATTGATTTTCATATTATTTATCTTGCATTCTTGGTTCATGGGCGTAAGGTGTTGCTGCAATTCCTTAGCTGTACATGCTGTCAATGAAAACTAAGTAATAAGTGAGTTCTTGGTCCAAAGGGAGAACAGACAACAACTGTGTTTGTATTGCTAATGTGATGTAGAAGCAACAATAAAAAGAATTACCAGAAGCAATGGCTACTGCTGGGGAATAATTTATGAAGCAAGCTGCGAAGTTGTTATCATCAACAGAAGCAATTATTCCTGTTCTTTATTTCTCTCATCCTCTTATTTATCACTATAAAAGATTATCCCCTGAAGTGCTATTGTGCCTCTCTTCATTTAGTCATAGTAAGCAAATCCTGAGGAGGAAATACTCAACAGCCAAACAATGGCTTATTAACTGACATTGATATTCACTTCACATGGATGCCCAGAAGCACACAGGTAGTTTGAGAGCAAATGGTTTGTCGTCTCTTCTTGTGTCTTCAAAAGCACTTTTCATGTGAGCTAATCCTAATGCCAGGCAGCTATTCAAAAGAGGACCTCCAGATTGACAGCCACAGGTGTTCTCTTGCAAACTGCTTTTGGTTGGCTTGTCTCCAGGTGCTCTGGGAAGGGAAGTAAGGAACTGCATATTTTGTCTGGTGGGAAGAACTTGTGCCTTATTTTGTGTGTTCTCAGCTATTGGGACACAACTGCAGATGACAAGACAAACACCTGTTGGGAGGGGAGATGGAAAGCTCGTTTTGTTGTTATTTTTTCACAAACTGGAAAGAAAAACATAAGGGGGGACAGGGTATTGGGAGAGAGTATATACAGTATTGCCATTGGTTCCTAATCCAAGAGTTATAGACAGCAATTTCATTACAATGCCATCTGTAATTTTGTCTGCTGTTAGTAATAAATGAATAGCATTCCCCTTTTAACATAGGAACATGTTCTCTACCAAGCACTCTACTGTAACTCTTTTCCCACCACCCCATAATACAAGCACTTGCAATGAAGCATGAGTTTTACTGGCATCACTGGGATACACAGAATTTCCTCAAAGACTGTGGTATTTTTGAACCACAATCGGGTATACCCTAGTAATGGCAACCTTCTGTTGGCGACTAATCTTTCTCACACTAAGTCAGGCGAAAGGAACTGCAGAATGAACTCACCCAAAGGTGTCTTCATTTTGGCAGTTTCTCATCTGGCCTACACACAGAAGAAGAAGATTGAAATGTTATCTCGTTCTTATCCTTCTTTTCCTCTTTTACCCCTTTGGGTGTAGAGGATGATACAAGGTGTTACCATTTGATCAGTCCACTTAGATCTTGTTTGGATTTTTGTAACGGTAAGTTATTGGTTGCTAGCTTGCTGGGCATCTCACAACTTCACCAGAGCCCCTTTGGCCAGGTCGTTTCAGGATGATCCAGGCTGTCTTTCATGGCTGCCATAGCGGTCCTGTGGCACAAAGCCACACCATACTTCACCCAGTCCTAGCAATCCCTTACTTTGACCAGTTCCTGCCTCTCATTGTTGTGGAATGAATACGAGACAAACCACTTTCCAAGCTAAGACAGATTAGGAGTTTTATTATTATTATTATTTGGCCAAAACAGGTTCAAAGTCACTCTATCGAGTGTAAAATAACTCTGAACCGCAAATACATTTTCAGAGCCTTCCTTTATACTATATGACCACAGGGAATTTCCACACATGACATCATTATTGGCACAAGCCTATTAGTTATTAATCTTATGAAATTGTCATTCATGGGGGGCGTGGCTTGGATGTTGCCTAAGTAGCACGTATCTCGATCAGCTCGCACCTGGAATGTGGTATTAAATGTGATTTTTTTAATTAAAAGTGGGATCTAAACCTTCGGAAAAGTGTCATTTTGGAGCCTTGGATACATCGTCTCAACTTTTGGAACTTTATTAGAGTCAGAGTCTGAAGAACGAGCGGTAAGTGCAGCGCGGCGCAAGCTGTGCTAAGCGAGCCGCTTGGGGACGGATGGGACTCGGTTTCACTTTTAAAGTCGAGGCTCCGAAAAAGAGGAAAAAAAAGAGGATTATCAAATATTCTGGTGATGGAGGACGAGAACTGTGGAATGAGTTTGGTGGATGTGTGATGGGATAAGCAAGTCTGGAAAGGAGATCGGAAGTTGTGAATTGTGTTGAAAGAGCTGGTGGTGAAGGAGGAAAAGAGTAATGGCGGCGAGGCAAAACGGAATCGAAACTTAGGAGTCTCCATGAGGTAATGGCTGGATAAGATCAGAGTTGGGAAAAGCCAAAAGAGAGAAAATTTTGTGGAGAAAGTGTTCGATAAGGAGGAAGGAAGAAAAAGAAGGTAACATGAATCCTGGTTTTTTTATTATTTATTTATTTTTGGAAGTCTGTGTTTGAAAAGAGGAAGAAGCGTGGGGGATCCTCGTCAGATACCGCCACCGCGGTTTGGATTATATTGGTTTTTTACTACGTGGTTTTCTTCTTTTTTAAATTTTAAATTTTGGTTCTGAATGGTTTAAACTTTTATTTGCTTGCTGATTTGATTATTACCTCTTTTTGCCTGTGTTGGATTAGTGTTTTTTGGAACACTGTCACTTTTTTACCCCCTGCGCAAGTTTGTTTTACCGCGGAGAAGCAATTGTATCACCTCGAATCTGCCTCTTCCTTTGGCTGATCCTGGAATTACAGTGGTTTTTTTTATCTCTCTCTCTCTTCTACATCTGTTGGATTATAAAATAAGAAGGAGGAAGGGAGACATAGAGTGGAAGTTAAGAGGAGAAGAAAGAAGAGGAAGAGGGACTGGTACTTCGAGGATTGTGATTTATGAAGGACTGTTTCCTTTCTCTTTTCGGTTGTGAGCATAAATAATATATTGTTTATAGTGTGAATTTGCGGGAAAGGTATTATGGGGAAAAATGGATGATCAAGTCAAGAAAGATGATGGGGAAAAGGTGGGAGATGATGATCCTGTGGTGAAACCAAAAAAAACAGAAGGGAAAAAAAGAAAAGGAAAAGAGAGAAAATAGAGAACGGGCAGGTAGTTCTTCATTACAATTTGATGAAGTTGTGCTGATGACTGAATTTGGAAAATTGGGTAATAGATTGGAGAAGATGGAAGCACATATGCAAAGAAATGAGGAGATAAGGGCTGAGTCTCATAAAAATCTTGTAACGATGTTTAATGAATTTGTCCAGAAAGCTGATGCCAATTTTGATAACATGGGAAAAGCCATTGTATCCACCCAAGAAAATGTAAAAATGATTAAAATGGAGGTGAAAGAAATCCAGAAAAAACAATATGATTATAATGTAAAGATGGATGTGCAGGAAAGGAGGGTGGATATGATGGAAGAGGCCATGAGAAAACAGACTTTGGTTATTAGAAAATTGTCAGAGAAAAAACCGGATCAGTTGAAAATTCGAGTTTTGGATTGGTTGAATAATCTTAGCATGGGTAAAAATTTTGTGGCCGAGGATATAATTAATATATTTCGATTGGGTTCAAAGAGAATGGGCAAAGTTCGGAATGTTTTAGTTAAGTTTGCAAATGCCAGTGATAAATTGAAGGTGATGGCACATGTAAAACAAAAGGGAACAGATGTCTTAAAAATTGATAGTGATGATGTGGAGGTTTACAACGATATTTCTGTTGAGGAACGAAATTGGAGGTATAAAATGAAACCTGCAACAAAAATTCTTCGAGATCAAGGGATTAATTATTATTGGAGGTTCCCATTACAAGTGAGATTTTTCTATGCAAAAAATGCATACAATTGATTCGGGAATGGACCCTTTGGAGTATTTTCGAATGATTGGTTTAATTAGAGGAGGTACACAGGAATGGTTATCTCTGAGGCAAGCATTGATGGAAACAGGGGCTATTGAGAAGATGGAGATTGAGGAAGAATTGGGCGGTGCAGGGGGGCTGGCTAAGATGGCCGCTGTGTAACATCTAGTTTCGGACGCTCGCGCTCAACAAAGTGGTAAACAATGGGAAGGAGCAGAACAGAAAAAATTTAAAGTGGCAAAGCCTAAAGATAAGATCCTTGCCTGTCTCCGTGGAAAGTTTGGTGAGCTTTTGGGGCTGGCTGATCGAAGTTCGAGAGATTCTCTGGCGGTGGAAGCTACGGCGGCAGTCGCGGCTTTTCTGCTGGAGCTGAAGAACGGGATCAGCAAGATTGTGGAGAAGGCGTTTGGAATCGGTTTTGAAAGGGGCAAGAGGAGCCTGAGTGTGAAGTAATTTGCATGTAAGTGCCTGTGGGGAGCTACATTCTCAGTTGCAAGCTATAAAACCAGTTGGGATCTTTTTTTTTTTTTTTTAAAGAAAAAAAAAGAGAGCTGAGTCTTTGAAATGGAAAAGGTGGAGGCTTGAAATGGCGACGGTCAGGGAAAACGAAAGTGACTGTGCGAGGGTTGTGATTTTTTTCTATACTCCAGAGGACCGCGCCACGTTTTGATATCAACAAAGGTGGATTAATTTTTGTTTTTTCTCTTTCTCTCTCATCTCTGGGTTGGAATATTGGAGAAACTGTGGGAGTTTTTTTTTCTTTCTTTTGCTTAAGCTGTCTGCTCCTTGCAGGAAGAGGGGGAAGAGGGGGGGCCTTTTCTCACTTAAAAGTTAAGGCACTCGCTGGAGAATGATGCTTTAAATACCCATCTCAAAGGAAGGAATGTGTGGCTTTGATTGCTGGTTTCTTTACCGTGTGGATTGAGGAATATCTTGCTCATCACCCCAATTCCTCAGAAGCTGGATTTTTCTTTTCCTCCTGAGCCCCCCCCCCTCAACAACTGGGCTAACTGTTTCTCTGAAGCCTGTTTTTTTTTCTGTGGCTGGAAGACGTTTGTTTGGACCGCTGGCTTTGGGGGAAACGATCTGTTGTGGTCAATAATTTTTTTTTTTTTTTAATCTGCCTGCTTGGAGAGTTGTTTCCTTTAGTTTCATCGTTGTGGATTACAGTATTTTGGTACCTTCTGCTGACATAAGAACTTTCCTGCTGTAACTGTGGAACCAATGACTGCAGTGTTGTAAGCCTTACTATATTGACAAACTGTTACAGCGATCTGCAACATTGGGTTTGAAATACAGTGGATTATTATGGAAAAAGTTACAAGAGGAAAAGCGAAGGAGGAAGAACAAGTTGTAAAGTCTAAGACGACTGGAAAAACAACAGTGGGTGAATCTGCTCAACCATCATCTATGTCTACAGTGCCAATGGACCAGACGCAAATTATGGTGGAAATGGGTAAATTGATGCAAAAATTCGAGAAAAGTGAGGCTTCAAGGGTGAAAGATAGAAATGAAATAATTAAAGGGCAAGAAAAGATGATGTCAACATTGAATGATTATACAAAAAAAATGGATTTAAATTTGAATAAATTTGCGGGAATGCTGAAAGTGGTTCAAATTGAGGTGGATACTGTAAAGAGTGAAGTAAAAGGGACCCAGGAGGTGGTGCGGGACAGTAAGCTAAAAATGCTGGAACAAGAAATGAGGATTGATGTTGTGGAAGATTTGATGAGAAAGCAGAATATTCTGATCCGTCAGGTACCGGAACGGACTCCGGATTTGTTAAGAGAGAGGGTGGTTCAGTGGTTAAATGGACTAAAAATGGGGAAGGAATTTGTTCAGGAGGATTTAGGAAGTGTGTTCCGGGTGGGTCCAAGAAGAGGGAGAATGGCACAAAGAAATGTGCTGGTTAAATTTGCAAATTGGGCAGATAAACTAAAAGTAATGGCTCATCTGAAAAGAGCAGGTTCTGATGCGTTGAAATTTGATGGTTCAGAGGTTGAAGTCTATAATGATATTTCATTAAAAGAAAGAACATGGAGGTATAAGATGAGGCCTGTTACTAAATTGTTGAGGAGTAAAAACATAAGGTATAATTGGAGATTTCCACAACAATTGCGCTTTTTTTATGAAAAAAGAATGCAAGTTATTGATGAAGGCACTAACCCATTGGAATATTTGAGTATGTTGGGATTGGTACAAGCAGATTCAGAAGAATGGAAAAATCTTAAGAAGGAAATGATGGATTCTGGAGCTTTGGGAAGGGAACAAGGGAGGGAGGAAGCTGGCGGGGCAACAGGTGGAACACCTCAGCGAGGGGAGGAGGAGGAGGAGCTGTCTTTGATTATGGTGGAAGAGGAGATAGGCAAGGAACAATGAGATCTGGATAGTAGCAAGCTTAAGTACTTAATAGAGGTAGAATGGGCAAATAGCGCATAGCGCCGGCAGTAGGGCACGTCTTGCAGGTCCCCCCTCTCCCCTCTTTGGTTGACAGAGGCGACTTTTCGTTGGAAGGTGGGGAGAGTGAAAATGTGTGTTATATGTAGTGGTATGGTGGTAGGGTTGTTGGTGGCACGCCCGATGGAGAGTTTAAAGTTGGAAGAAGAAATTGGATATGGGAAGTATTAAAATAATATCATGGAATGTGAAAGGTACAGGTTCTGTTCTCAAGAGACGGAGGTTGGAATTGGCGTTGAAAAAAGATAGACCAGATATTTTGTTTTTACAGGAGACATATCAGAAGTCAAAAGATACGAATAAACTTTTTTTAGGTTGGATGCAACACTATGAGATGGCGTTTGGAACATCTAAAGCAAGAGGGGTGGCAACCATGATTTCTAGAAAGTTAGGATTTGAAATCACAAAAAAGATTGTTGATCAGGAGGGTAGGTACTTGTTGTTAAGAGGAAAATTGGAGGATGAGGAAATCTTGTTGGTAAATATTTATGCTCCGAATGACCACCAAACAGTGTTTCTCGAAAAAATTCGGAAAATAGTGGAGTTGGAAAATGTTGCTAAAACTATTGTGGCTGGTGATTTTAATTTGATTAGGTCAGGATTAGATTGCACAAATATAGCTAGAAGTGGAACTGGTGTGAAAGGGAAGGTGATGGATAATTGGATGAAAGTTACGGGTTTGAAGGACTCGTGGAGAGAGTTTAAAGGTTTAGAAAGAGCATATTCATTTTTTTCTCACGTGCATGGGACCTATTCGAGAATAGATTATGTTTTTCTTTCGGAAAATTTAATTGGGGATATAGAAGGCACGGAAATTGGGATTATTAAGGAATCAGATCATGCTAAAGTATATTTGGAACTGAAAGTACAAAAAAATACTCAAAGAGTTAGAAATTGGAGGTACGATCCTAATTTGTTCAAAGATCAGAAGAGTAAAGAGTTAATTATGGAAAGCTGGAAAGAAAGTTGGCAATGGAACGATAATAATGAGGTTAATTTTAACGTTGTGTGGGATACCATGAAGTCGGTATTTAGGGGTGAAAGCATAAAATTGGCAAGCTTTAAATATAAAAAGAATAAAGCAGAGTACATAGAAAAAGAAAGGGAAATAAAACAATTACAGGTAGAACACGCAAATAGTAAGGATAAAAAAATTTTTTTGAAACTACAAGGACTTAAGGCAGAAGTAATGGGTAAAGATATAGACAAAGTTAAACGAGATTTGATTTATCTAAATAGGGAATATTTTGAATTTAGTAATAAGAACTCAAAATTATTAGCAAGGGCAGCTAAGGTTAAAAGGGAAAAGAGAGAAATCGGGGTGTTAGTGGATAGGCAAGGTTCAAGGTGCAATAAGAATAGCGATAAATGTAAAATAGTTAGAGAATTTTACCAGGAGCTATATGCAAAAAAAGAAATAGATAAAGAAAAGCTTAAGAAGATATTGGAGAGGCAGTTAGGAAATGGGATAAAACAAGAGCACAGGGAGAAAATGGAGGAAAAAATAACTGATAAAGAGGTTAGGGGGGTAATAAGTGGATTGAAGATAGGGAAAGCCCCGGGGGATGATGGATTATCAACAGAGTTCTATAAAGAATTCAAAGAGGTAGTGGTTCCGAAATTGGTGAAATTATACAATTATATATTGGATGGAGGATCAATTCCGACCTCATGGTATAACACCACAATTGTTCTTTTGCCAAAACCTGGAAAGAATTTGGAAAGAGTGGATTCGTACAGACCAATTTCGCTTATAAACCAAGATGCGAAGATCTTCACAGCAATATTGGCTAATCGTTTAAATAGTTTTATGGGGGAATATATAGAGGTTGATCAAGTTGGGTTTTTAAAAGGACGACACATGGCGGATTTGACTAGAAGGGTATTAGATTTAATAGACAATGTCAATCAAACAAAGGAAAAAGTGGGATTACTATCATTGGATATTTTTAAGGCATTCGATTCACTGCAGTGGTGTTCAATTAAGGAAATAGTTAGAAAATATGGGTTTGGGGATAAATTTAATAGGGTTATAGATTTACTATATCAAAAAGGAAATGCTAAGGTTAGAGTGAATGAGGAGCTAACGGACTTGGTAAAGCTAGAGGCGGGCACTAGGCAGGGTTGTCCTTTATCTCCTATCTTGTTCATAATGGCAATGGAGATTTTAGCTAAAAGTATAAGGGAAGATTCAAATATAGAAGGGATTATGGGTAATAAAGTGAGTATGTACGCAGACGATACATTGCTTATGGTGAAGCACCCGGAACAGGTAATGGATAGGATTAAAGATCATTTACAAATATTTCAAGCTATAACTGGATTAAAGATAAACTGGGATAAGTCTGAATTGATGTTGTGTAATTTGAAAGTGAGCGAGATGGGTAGGACGGTGTCGACACTTAACATACAAGTTAAAGAGAAGCTGAAGTATTTAGGGATAATCATTTCAAATAAATTAGAAGATCTTAAACGATTGAACTACGACAGCTTGAGAATTGAATTTAAGAATAAAATACAAGAACTCCAGAAGTTAAAGCTGTCATGGTTCGGAAGGATTGCTATGTGTAAAATGATATTGTTACCAAAGATTAATTTTCTATTTGATACACTAGCGATCCATTTAAAAGAGAAAGAAATTAATGAGTTTCAAAAAATGTTTAATGGGTTCTGTAATGGAGGAAAAAAATCTAGGCTTCCAAAGAAACTATGGTATATGTCTCAGAAAAAAGGGGGTCTGGGTATGCCTAATTTGCTAGTATATTATCGAGCATTTCAAGTCAGGAATGTTGTGAAGATCTTGGCAAGAGAAAAGGTGATTTGGGAACAATTGGAAATGAAAGAGTACAGAAATATTGGAAACTTGATTTTCTTGGGAATGAAGGATAAGGTGAAAAGGTCAAACAATACTATGATGAAAGGTCTCATGGAGGTATGGAAGAAGGTAAAAAAAGATATGGTTCCGAATCTCTCTCCAATTTTGGAATTGACTGATATGATGTGTTTCCCAATAAAATTAGATAAAGAAAAAATGGAAATATTGGATAAAAATGGGAGGTTGTTATTGAAGGATTGGTTAAAAGCATGTGAAGTTGATGACGAGCGGAAAAAAATGTTTGAGATTTTAAATTTGAACTGGTTTCAGAAGTTAAAGGTGGATAATTGGAATAAAAAATATAAAAAAGAAATAGGGATAGATAGAGTATATACAGAATTTGAGGAATTGGTAAGGAAGATTAGAAAAGGGGAAAGCAGTACTAAAGGTCTTGTAAGCAAGCTTTATAATATATTGAATAGAGGTGCAGATCCACAGGAGGACTTGAAACGGAAGTGGGAACAAAACTTGAATATAAAAATTGGGGAGATTGAATGGAAAAACAAATGGAAAAAGAGAATTATGAGAACAATGTCTGTAAGAATTAAAGAACATAATTTCAAAATGTTGTGGCAATGGTACCTGACACCATTAAGACTTTACCAGATGGATAACAAAAGAGATAAGTTATGTTGGAGATGTAAAGAATATGACGGAACATATGAACATATGTGGTGGAGCTGCAAAAAAATAAGGGATTTCTGGGCAAGAATAGAAAATGAGTGTGATGAAATATTGGGTAAAAGTGTTAAGTTGGTGTCCGGTACCATTCTTTTAACGAATGTGGAAGGTTTGGGTTTAAATAAGGAGGAAAAAGAACTATTGGAAATCATATTGACAACAGGTAGACAATGTATAGCTAGAAATTGGAAAAACGATATAGATATACAGATTGGAGAATGGTATAAAGAAATGTGGAGTTTAGCACTGAATGATAAATTGACATGGGAGATTAAAGTCAAAAGAGATAATTTAAAAGAGAATAGATTCTGGAATATATGGAAACCGTTTGTGGATCACTCTATTATGGCAAGCGATAGTTCAGGACCAGTACCATCACAAAGAAGCTTCTGGAACTGAGTAGAAAATAAACTCTCCGGGCATTGTATATATACACAGGGTGATTATTATTGGTTAAAAAAAAAAAAAAAAAGATTAGTGCTAGTACAGAAAGTTTTTTTCTATCATTTTGGATATTGAAATAATGGTTTTTAATATTTGGTGGTTAAATAGCAGTTAACGAGTATAGATATTGTTATGTGCTAGCATATAGTAATGTCTGTTAGTATGATATTAAGGATTTGTTAGTGTATTGTATCGTTAATGTATTGTTAATGCTTTTTTTTCGTTTTCTGTATGTCTATTAAAAACTCAATAAAATTTATATTAAAAAAAAAAAAAGAATTGGGCGGTGCAGCAGGAGGAAAAAGTCTGGGGGAATTGAGTGTAGTTGAAGTGACGGAGTCGGATGAGGGATGAATGTTTATAACTAATTATCGATATAGATACTCAGTTGAAATTAATAGAGAGGCACTTGAGTATGTAGCTGGTACTTTAGGTACATCCCCGTGTCCCCCCCCCCTCTTTGGGAAAACTTATTTTTCGTGGAGGTGACTTTTTGGAAGGAAAGTAGAGGGGTGTAGAAGACTAGATTTTTAATTTTAAATTTTTTTCCTCTTTTTCTTTCCTTTTTCTTTTTATACTTTTATTGTAGTTTATTATTTTTGAATGTCAGGTTTAATTGGTATAGAATGTTTAGTTAAATGCACAGTCCATGAAGGTCATGAGAAAATAGAGGGTGTTTTTGTAAAAAAAATCCATGAAGTTTATTAAAATATTGACGTGGAATGTGAAAGGTACTGGCTCCCAAGTTAAACGCAAAAGATTAGAATCAGCTGTCAGAAAAGACCGACCAGATATAATTTTTCTGCAAGAAACACATCAAAAATCGGAAAGCATGAATAAATTATTTTTAGGTTGGACACAAATTTTTTAAAAAAATTTTTTGTATTGATTAATTTTCAAAAAAATACAAACATATATATATAATATGACATAACAAAAATACATAAGCTTCGTAAAAAATAATCGCATAAATGATAATTGCATTATTATCTGTTATAATACACATACCATTTAATAAACGCATTAAAAATTAACACATCGCCAATAACCAATTCATAAAACCTTCCCACAGTACTATAACTTGTTTGCAACTATCAACTTTTAATTTTCAACTACACATCACCCAGTGTTTATTTACAATGCCCCGGAGAGTTCGGACTCAATGTTATCTCCAAAAACTACTCTGAGATGGTACAGGTCTGCTATATTCCATACCCATAAGGGAGTGATCAACAAAGGGCTTCCAGATATTCCAAAATCTATTTGCCTTCAGTTTATCTCTTTTTACTTTTATCTCCCATGTCAATTTATCATTCAATGCTAGATTCCACATTTCCTTATACCACTCCCCCAATTGTATAGTAACATCATTTTTCCAATTTCTAGCAATACATTGTCTACCCGTGGTTAACATAATTTCTAATAACTCTTTTTCCTCCTTATTTAAACACACACCCTCCACATCCGTTAACATAATGGTACCTGACACCAGTTTGATTTTCTTACCCATTATTTCCCCTGCCTCGTTTTCTATTCTTTTCCAAAAATCATTTATCATTTTACAGCTCCACCACATATGTTCGTAGGTTCCAACAGTCTCTTTACATCTCCAACATAAATTATCCCTTTTATTATCAATCTGATGTAACCTCTGTGGTGTCAAGTACCATTGCCACAGCATTTTATAATTATGTTCCTTAATTCTTACTGACATAGTTCTCATTATCCTCTTTTTCCACTTATTTCTCCATTCATCATTGCCTAGCTTTATATTCAAATCCTGTTCCCACTTCAATTTCAAATCTTCCTGTGGATCACTCCCCTTATTTATTAAAACATAGAGTTTGCTTACTAGACCCTTAATGCTCTTATCTCCTTTTCGAATTTTCAAAACCAATTCTTCAAAATCCGTCATTTCCCTATCTATACATAATTCTTTTCCATATTTTTTGTTCCAATTATTAACCTTCAGTTTCTGAAACCAGTCCAATTTTAACTGCACAAACAATTGTTCTTTCTTGGTTTCATCTCCACAACTTCTTAACCATTCTTTCACCAGAGAAACTTCATTTTTATCCAATATTTCCTTTATTTTTTTATCTATTTTTATCGGAAAACACACCATATCTGCCAGTTCCAAAATTGGAGAGGCACCCGGAGCCAAGTCCTTCTTTAATTTTTTCCACACATTCATGAGTCCCCTCATCATAATATTACTAGAAACTGTCGTTTTAACTTTATCCCCTAAAAAGATCATTTTACCAATTTTCCTATAATCATTCATCTCAATCTCCTCCCAAATTGCTTTTCCCCTCGCCAAAATCTTCACAACATTCTTAATTTGAAATGCCCGGTAATACGCTAACAAATTTGGCATTCCCAAACCCCCTTCTTTCTGAGGCAGGTACCAGAATTTCTTTGGCAATCTAGATTTTTTACCCCCGTTACAAAAATTATTAAACATTTTTTGAAACTCACTAATCTCCTTTTCCTTCAATTGGATTGCAAGTGCATCAAATAAAAAATTAATCCTCGGCAACAACATCATTTTGCACATTGCAATTCTCCCAAACCATGACAACTTCAACTTTTGAAAACTCTGTATTTTAATCTTAAATTCAGGCTGTCGTAGCTCAATCTTTTGAGTTCTTCCACTTTAGTTGAAATAATTATCCCCAAATATTTCAAATTATCTTTAATTTGTATTTTAGATAGCCCCTCCATCCTTTCCTTCTCCTCTTCCCACATATTACACAACATCATTTCCGATTTGTCCCAATTTATCATCAACCCTGTTATAGCCTCAAAATCCTCGATTTGTGCTTTAATCCTATCCATTGCCCCCTCCGGATGCTTCACCATTAATAATGTATCATCTGCATACATACTTACTTTATTACCCACTAGCAAGGGTTGCCCGGCGTTGCCGGGCTTTTTTGGGGGTTTTGTTTTTTAAAAAATATGAGAAATGGTGTTGGATGATTTTTGTTGTATGTGTATTTAAATGAGTTATGTTATTTTTAAAAAATATTTTTTTATACATAGTTAGTTTTTTAAACTGTTATAAATAAATTTGGATTTTTAAAAGTTGAAAGGTTGATATATATTTTTCCCCAATAATTGCATTTTTAAAAATATTTTTTTTTGTGATAGGTGTACTTTGGATAAGATTTTTTTTAAAATGTGTAAGTGTAATTCGAATTCATTGAGTGTCATTTTTCCTGTGGCCACTTGGTGGTGCTGTTGCGTAATGTTTGTCCTCTCCTGTGTTTTCTTCCTGTTCTTTTGCCATTTCAATTCTGTTTCTCGGTGAGGCTGGACCTGTCTTGGTAAGTTGTGATTTCCGATATGTAATGGGTGGTTTTGGTGTGATTTGTGGGGGGTGGGGGGTTGTATTTTTCCTTGTTTTTTGTGTGTGTGTTTGTTGGAGATTTTCTGTGTAAATTTTATGTGTTTGGTGTGGTTATTTCTGTGGGCCGGCCTCGGTGGCTGGGTGGCCCATTGAAATAGCATGTGTTGGGGTTTTTTTTGCAAGGCAGACTCGTTGGAATATGTACGCTGCCGGCCCGTGTTGGGAAGGGGGGCCTGGTCATTGGGGGTTAGGAAGGGTGGGTTAGGTGGTGGGGAGGGGGGCATGGTCGTTGGGGGTTAGGAAGGGTGGGCTAGGTGGTAGGGAGGGGGGCTTTATTGTTTTATGGTGCTTTGTTTGTGTGGAGTTGTGAAAGTAGATCGGGGTTTCCCCTTTAATATCAGTGGGTGGGGCTTGCGACCCCCCTCTCCGCTGGCTTTTCTAGGGTTGGGAGGTTTGTGGGGAGAAAAGGGGAATGTTTCCCAAACTCTTCTGGACTCTGGACACCAGGGAGAGGTGATCGATTCCCACCCCCCTCCTTAAAACAACTCCGTTTTTAAAGAGTAGAAAAGACGGAGTTTTTTTAAGGAGGGGGGTGGGAATCGATCACCTCTCCCTGGTGTCCAGAGTCCAGAAGAGTTTGGGAAACATTCCCCTTTTCTCCCCACAAACCTCCCAACCCTAGAAAAGCCAGCGGAGAGGAGGGTCGCAACCCCCACCCACTGATATTAAAGGGGAAACTCCAGGCACCGTGGGTGAGGGAAAGAAAGCCGGCTGGTGTGTGTTTGGCTGTGACGCGGTGTGTTGTTTTTCTTTTTAATTTTTCGGGCGCCGTTTTCCTCAGCGTTCTGCGTGCTCATGGTGCGCAGGACTCTGGGGCTTGTAGTAATGGGTTGGTGCTTTCTGTTTGTGCTGCGTTTTTTTAAAATGGTTTTGTTTTGATTGGCTGCGGCGCGATTCCGAACGCTGCCACGTGCGAGAGCCTCTCAGCCTGATTGGCGCAAGGAATGTTGGGAAGTGAAGTTCTTTCCCTTTCTTGCCGTTTGTGGGGCTGAAGCCCCCGTGCCGGATTTTTAAATCCTTCGTTGACCTGCGTAGGCAATTTGGCCGTGCACACGAAGGGTGGGTGCGGGTCAGTAGGGCGACGCATAGCAACCTATAGCCAGTTCCAACGGTGAACACTTGGATTTATAGGTTAAGATTATCCCTTCTATACTTAAATCCTCCCTTATATTTTTAGCCAAGATTTCCATTGCCATGATGAACAAGATAGGGGACAAGGGACAACCCTGTCTAGTACCAGCCTCCAGCTTTACCTCATCTGTAACCTCATCATTAACTTTAATCCTAGCAAACCCTTTCTGATATAACAAATCAATTACCCTTCTAAATCTATCCCCAAATCCATAGCCATTAACTATTTCCTTGATCGAAGACCATTGTAGCTAATCAAATGCCTTAAAAATATCTAAAGATATTAACCCCACCTTTTCCTTCATTTGATTAACGTTGCCAATTAGATCTAACACCCCCCTAGTCAAATCAGCCATGTGCCTTTTAAAAAACCTACTTGATCAACATTTATATATTCTCCCATAAATTTATTTAAGTGATTAGCCAATATTGCTGTGAAGATTTTGGCATCTTGATTTATAAGAGAGATTGGTCTATAGGATTCCACTTTTTCCAAAAAATTTCCCACTTTTGGCAGCAGAACGATAATGGTGCTATACCACGAAGTCGGTATTTGTCCACCATCTAAAATGTAATTATATAGCTTTACCAACTTTGGCACCACAACATCTTTGAATTCCTTATAAAACTCGGACGAGAGTCCATCATCTCCCGGAGCTTTCCCCAGCTTCAGACCACTGATTACTTCCTTCACCTCTTTCTCTGAAACTTGTTCTTCCATTTTGTCCCGATGATCCTGCTTTATTCCACTCCCTAATTGCCTTTCCAAAATCCCTTTAAGCTTCTCCACATCTATCTCTTTTTTTGCATATAATGCTTGATAAAAATCCTTCACAATTTTGCATTTATCTCTAGCTTTACTACACCTTATTCCTTGTTTGTTGACCAAAACCCCAATTTCCCTTTTTTCCTTTTTAACTTTGGCCACTCTTGCTAGTAATCTTGAATTCTTATTGCTAAATTCAAAATACTCTCTTTTTAGATATATCAGATCTCTTTTTACTTTTTCTATATCCTTACCCAACAACTCTGTCTTCAATCTTTGTAATTTAGCAAAGATTTTTTATCCTTGTTTTTTGAATGTTCTTCCTGTAGTTGTTTTATTTCCTTTTCTTTTTCCTCCTGTGCTGCCTTATACAATCTGTATTTGTTACTTGCTAACTTTATACTTTCCCCTCTAAACACCGACTTCATGGCATCCCAAACCACATTAAAATTTACCTCCCCATTATCGTTCCACTGCCAACTTTCCATCCAACTTGCCATAATTTGATCTTTACATTTTTGGTCTTTGAATAGATTGGGATCATATCTCCAACTTCTTCCTCTCCTACTATCCTTTCGTATCCTCAGTTCCAAAAACACTTTAGCATGATCTGATTCCTTAAAAATTCCTACTTCAATACCCTTGATACTTTTAACTAAATTTTCCATTAAAAATACGTAATCTATTCTGGAATAGGACCCATGAACATGTGAAAAATAAGAATATACCCTTTCCAACCCCTTAACCTCTCTCCAAGAATCCTTCAGCCCCAGCGCAACCATTCAGTTATCGAGAACATTCCCTTTCATACCTGCTCCACACCTTGCTAAGTTCGTACAATCTAAATTTGACCTAATCAAATTAAAATCTCCCGCCACAATCATCTTTGCCACTTTTTCTAAAACCACAATTTTACGAACTTTTTCTAAAAATTCCACTTGATGTTCATTTGGAGCATAAATATTCACCAAAAGTATTTCCTCATCATCAATTTTCCCTCTCACTATCAAATACCTGCCCTCCTGATCCACAATACTTTTTGTTATCTCAAATCCTAGTCTCTTAGAAATCAAAGTTGCGACTCCTCTTGCTTTTGAAGTGCCAAACGCCATTTCATAGTGTTGCATCCACCCCAAAAAAATCTTATTTGTATCCTTTGACTTTTGATGCGTTTCCTGTAAGAACACTATATCGGGTCTATCCTTCTTCAATGCCAACTGTAAGCTCCGCCTCTTAAGAACGGAACCTGTACCTTTTACATTCCAGGTTAATACCTTGATACTACTCATAATCTGTTACCATTTCACCTTCTCTAATTTCCAAACTCTCCATTAGGCGTGCTACCACCAACCCCCTACCCTCAAAAAGAAAAAATATACAAAAAACACACAATATCGCTCTCCCCACTTTCTCCAGAAAAAAAGCCGCCTTCGATATCCAAAGAGGGGAGAGGGGGAACATGGAAGATGTGCGTAGGAGTTAATGCATCGCGCCACCACATCTTTCTACAATCTTAGATATAAAGAATTGTTGCATCAACACTTATTGCTCACTGCTCCTTACTTGCCTCCTCCTCCACCATGATCAATGACAACTCCTCCTCCTCTCTCCCCTGCTGTGCCCCACCCGTAGCACCACCCGCATCCGCCCCTCATAATCTCTTCTTATGGCCCCCGAATCCAGCAAATCTTTTCTAAGAGTTAGCCACTCCTCCGAACCCACTTTAACCAAATCAAGCAGAGACAAATACTCCAATGGGTCAGTCCTCTCATCAATAACTTGCATTCTTTTTTCAAAAAAAACAACGCAATTGCTGTGGAAATCTCCAATTGTACCTTACACCTTTAGTCATCAACAGTTTGGTTACCGGTTTCATCTTATACCTCCAAGCTCTTTCCTTAATAGAAATATCGTTATACACTTCCACGTCAAAACCATCAATTTTCAGGGCGCCCGAACCTGCTTGTTTTTAAAAAGCCATTACTCTAAGTTTGTCACCCCAATTTGCAAATTTAACCAAAACATTTCTTTGGACCACTTTCCCTCTTCTTGAGCCCACCCTGTATGCACTCACAATGTCTTCCTGTACAAATTTCTTTCCCATACTTAAATTGTTTAACCACTGGACCACCCTCTCTCTTAAGAGGTCTGGCATCCGTTCAACCATGTGACGTATAACATTATTCTGTTTTCTCATCATATCTTCCATAGCATCAATCCTTTTTTCCTGTTCCTCCATTTTCACTTTATTCTCCCTCACCCCCTCCTGAGTCCCCTTTATTTCATTTCTCATAACCTTCACCTCATTTTGAACCAACTTCACATTTCCTTCTATTTTTTGCAAATTTAATTCTACTTTTTTTGTTAAATCCATAACAGATGCTACCACCTTAGCTTGCTTTTTCAACATTTCATTTCTGTCCTTCACTCTTCCATCTTCCATCTTTTCCATCTTCTGAAACAATTTACCAATTTCCACCATAATTTGGGTTTGATCATAAGGTTCAGGTGGTGGTGATGACAACGGGGGGACCTCTTCCGTTGGTAGTTTTTCCTTTCTCTTTGATTTCACCACAGGCTCCTCCTCCTTTGCTTTTCCTCTTGTGCCCTTATCCATGATAACGTCCACTGAAAGTTCTAATGCTGCAATGCACTATATAGTTATTAAACACTCCAATTAAGCCTGGTCCAATGCAGCCAAAGCTGCCAGCAGTCCTTTGAATATAGTATAACCTAGTTAATTTAATGGAGAAGAGCCAGCAAATCAATTGTTGTAATCCACAAGAAGCAGGAAGCAGGAACCAAACAACCAGTAAGTATTTGTAATCCAACGGAGCCAACCACCAAAATCAGCCACTAAACATGCCCAGTATTTTCAGGGAGCAAATGCCCCAATATATCCACTTGTATCAGCTCATCAGGGGAGAGAAAGAGAAAGGAGAAAAATTCCCAAGAAAAAATTAAAAGCTATAATCCACACAGCGAAGGAGTAAAAAAGAAAAAAGTAAATCCACTCTTAGGGCAAATGAAACAAAAACCCTTTTCCCAGCGGCTGCGACGGCTTCAGGCTTCAAGGGGGAAGCCCCTCCTCCTTCTTCTTCCCCAACTCGGCAAACTTTTTTTAAATAAAGGGAACCACTCTTCTTTACTTCAGCCTCGGCTTCAAAATGCTGAGATGACTAGCGCCCCAAAGCCAAACACTTTTCTTCAATAGCCACTTCCACACACCTCAAATCAATCTGCAGCTCCCCTGGGTCTCTCAAAAGCCATTGTCCAAAAAGCAAACTCCACTTTCGATTTCCAGGATCGCCGCCATTATCTCCAAGTACAACACCCCTCTATTCTCTTCTGCCAACTCTTGCCACCTCCAATCACTTCAGGGCAAAACAATCCGCTGCCACCTCAAGCTCCCATCAATATATATATCAGTTGTTTAACTCACTTTCTTGCTGGTGCCACTTTTAGCGGTTCACCACCGTCTCGCCGGTCCCATTCTCAGCTCCTCAGTCAGGAGAAACCGCGGCTTCTGTCGCTTCCTCTCCCACTGAGGATACCTCCCGAACTTTGACCGCCCTGCAACAGCTTTTCCCACCAGGCAAGAAGGAGACTTATCACCACCAAAGTACCTCAGTAATTTGCCTCGTTAATTCCTTATTCTCTTCAATTACCACATTGATAAGCGCGAGCGCATAAATCAAGATGTTACTCGCCGGCCATCTTAGCCACGCCCCCCTGGACACAAATTTATGAAAAAGCTTACGGTACCTCGAAAGCAAGAGGGGTCGCAATATTAATTTCAACTAGAATGGGTTTTACCATAACAAAAAGTATTTCTGATCCGGAAGGTAGATTTTTGATTGTAAAAGGTATGATTGATGATGAAGAAATAACCCTTGTGAATATTTATGCCCCAAATGACAACAAGATACATTTTTAGACAAGGTATATCATATCTTGAAAAAAGAGAAGACTGGAAAAATGATAGTAGCCGGTGAATTTAACTTAATTAGATCTAATATGGACTGTACTAATGTATCGAGAGATAGACTGAGATCAAAAATGAAAATATTAGATAATTGGATTGAAATTTTAGGTCTAAAATATGTGTGGAGAGAAATCAAAGGTTCAGAAAGAAGTTATACATATTTTTCGCAAGTCCACAATTCTTATTCTAGAATAGATTATTTTTTTGTTACAGAAAATATACCTAAAAACATAGAGGAAATTGATGTTGGAATCTTTAAAGAATCAGATCATGCAAAAATGTTAATGCAAATAGGAGTTGGAATGAAGGCAAAGAAACTAAACAGCTGGAGGTATGACCCAAAAATATTTGGGGATCCCAAAAACAAATGAAAATATAGAAATGATTTGGAATCAATATTGGCAGTGGAATGATACAGGTGAAGTGGCGTATAACATAGTTTGGGATACCATGAAGTTGGTTTTTAGAGGAGAATGTATTAAGCTGAATAGTATTAGAAATCAACAGTTAAAGGATAAGTATGAAGAAACTGAGAAAAAATTGAGCAGCTGCAAGAGGAGCATATAAAAACCGGGAAGAAAGAAACACTTGCAAATATACAGAGATTGAAAAGGGAATTAATAGGTAAAGATATAGAAAAGGTTAAAAAAAGATTTGATATATTTAAAAAGGGAATATTTTGAGTATAGTAACAAAAATTCAAAGTTATTAGCTAGAGCTGCGAAAGAAAAGAGTATTAGGAGACAAATAGGTGTTTTGATAAATCAACATGGAGTGAGGTGTAATAAAACAAAGGAAAAGGTAGAAATTGTCAAGGAGTTTTATCAAGAGTTGTACTCCGAGAAAAATATAAAAGTAGGGCGATTAAGGGAATATTTAGAAAATTGGAAGGGAATTAAAATTAGAGATGATCATAAAGACAGAATGGAAGCTTTAATAACAGAGAAAGAGATAAAAGAAGTGATACAGAAGTTGAAAACAAATAAAGCTCCAGGAGAAGATGGATTTACAGCCGAATTTTACAAACAATTTAAAGATTCGGTAGTGCCGAGACTTTTGAAGCTGTTTAATTATATACTAGATGGAGGACTATTACCGACTTCATGGTACAGATCAGTAATTGCTTTGATTCTTAAGCCGGGAAAGATCCAGATAAGATAGAGTCATATAGACCAATTTCACTGATAAACCAGGATGCAAAAATTTTTACAGCAATATTAGCAAACAGGTTAAATGAATTCATGAAGGAATATATAAACAAAGATCAAGTAGGATTTATGAAATATAGATATATGGCGGATCTTACAAGAAGCGTAATTGATTTGGTAGATATTGCTGGGCAAAAAAGGGAAAGGATTGGATTATTGTCATTAGATATTTTTAAAGCTTTTGACTCTTTGCAATGGATAACGATTAAAGAAATTATAAGAAAATTTGGTTTCGGTAAAAATTTATAAATTTAATTGATCAGTTATATCAGAAAGGTATAACTAGGGTTAAAGTCAATGATGTATTGACAGAGGGCATTAAATTAGAAGCGGGGACTAGACAAGGATGTCCATTATCACCAATATTATTTGTGATGGCTATGGAATTATTAGCAACATTAATAAGAGATGATAAAAACATTGAGGGAATTGAAGGAATAAAAATTAATTTATACACAGATGACACAATGATTATAATGAGAAACCCCGTGAAGGCAATGCAACGAATTTATACACACTTGAGAGATTTTGAGGAAATGACAGGATTGAAAGTGAATTGGGATAAATCAGAAGCGATTTTTTGTAATGTGGGTGATGAAGAACAAAAACAGATTAGGGAGAAATATAATATACAAATTTAAAATAGTGTGAAATATTTAGGAATAAACATTACAAATAAAATTGAAGATCGTAAGAAATTGAACTATGATAAACAAATAACAGAAATTAAAGGGAAAATAAAGCAATATAGTAAGCTGAATTTGTCCTGGTTTGGTAGGGTTGTGAAGATGAAGTTGCTGCCAAAGATAATTTTTTGTTTGATGTCCTTCCTATTCAATTAAAGGAAAAAGATTTAAAGGATTTTCAGATTATAATAAATACTTTTTGTAATGGAGGAAAAAGACCAAGAATTACAAAAAGTTTATGGTATGCATCACAAAGAGAAGGTGGTTTAGGCTTCCAAACATTAAACATTATTATAGAGCTTTTCAATTAAAAAGTACTGTTAAGATTATAGCCAGGTCAGAAGTTATTTGGGATGAAATAGAGATTAAGGACTTACAAGGAAGTGGTAATGCAATTTTTTTGGATAAAGATGTAAAGATAAAGACAAATAATCAATTGACAAAATGTTAGCAGTTTGGAGAAATATTAAAGGGAAATTTGCCCCAGGGATTTCTCCAATAATGGACATGGACGATGTAAAGACGTTTCCTATCAACATTGATAAAAGAATAAAAGATATAATGTTGAGGAATGATGTGTTTTTGCTGAAAGATTGGATAAAAATTTCTGATGATCTAGAACTGAGAGCTGAAATATTTGAACAAATGAAATTGAATTGGTTACAAGTAATTTCAATAAATAAATGGGAGAAGAAATATAAAGATGGATTTAATTTACAGAGGGATAAAACGGAATTTGAAGAGATGATTTGTAAAGTAAGAAAAGGAGAAATGGGAATAAAAGGGTTAGTAAGTACAATATATAAGATTTTAAATAAGGATGAGAACTCACAAGAGGTTTTGAGAAAATTATGGGAAGAAGATTTGAATATAAAAATTTCAGAATCCCAATGGAAAAGCAAATGGAGGAGGAGGAGTTATGAAGAATCTTTCAGTTAGATTAAAAGAACATAATTATAAAATATTGTAGAGGTGGTACCTGACTCCAGTTAAATTATTTCGAATGGATAATAGTAAAACAAAGAATTGTTGGAGATGTAAAAGCGATCTTGGAACATATGAACATATGTGGTGGAGTTGCAAAGTGGTAAATGCTTTTTGGAAAATGTTCGAGAAAGAAGTATCTGATATTTTCAGAGTTGATTTTAAACTGGACTCAGGTATCGCCCTATTGACAGAAATGGATAATATAAATATGAGTACAAATAATAAAGAATTGCTATCTATAATGTTAACAGCTCTAACACTATGTATAGCTAGGAAATGGAAGAGTGACTTAACATTGAAATGGACGAATGGTATAAAGAAATGTGGGAAATTGCCTTGAATGATAAATTGACATGTGAATTGAATGTGAAGAAAGGTATTTTGAAAGAAAACAAATTTTGGGAAATATGGAGACCTTTTGTGGAATATGTTTTAACATGTGGTAAAGGAGACAAACCAGTACCTCAGCATATGAGTTTTTGGAGTGATTAAAACAAAACAATGATCTTCATGGCATGTATATATCACTGGGTGTTATTACCATTATTATTATTGTTACTATTATTATTATCATTTTTAATACAATAAGTTGAACCTTGTAAATCTTTGGAATTCTAGATAAAACATGCGATATACTGTAAAGTATCTGATAAATACAAGGTTCTAGAGTAATATTGTTTTACAATACTATTACATATGGAATTGAGGTATTTCAATGAATATAATTTGTTTTTATGTTTATGTATATTTTTTGTAATTTTGTTTTTTTTTCCTTTAAAATTAATTTTAAAAATTAAAAAAATGAAATTGTCATTCATATCAGGTCAAATTAAGAACTGTCATTTAGGTTAGAACATTCAGAAATTGTTCATGTGTCATGTCACACCATATTACTTCACAGAAATATCACTCAGCGTTATGTGTAAATCTCTACTGCTATTTTCTACAGATCCTACATTTACATTGCATGTTTATTCAGCGTTGTTTGTTCGGCTTGTGTACACAAGGCCTTTTATTTACTTTAGCCTCATCATTATGGTGTATATCGATCAGGTCAATCTGATCTGTTTTTCATTTCAGAATAGCTTGAGGAATGATTTCTGCTTTTTAAGCAGAATTAATATTAGAATTAATATCTTAATTCTTTCACTCCTATTTCATTCACTCCTGATTTCTTGAAAATTATTAATTTTTTAAATAACTTTTCACACTCTTGTTGCAAGAAATAAACATTCCTATCATCAAACATTCCTAAAAGTATATATCTTGATGGCAGCATCCTCAAGTTTCAGCTGTGCGAAGGAAGATAGCTTTCCCGTATTGTATCTTCTGCAGGGCGCTGTTTTCCTTGGTTCTGATGACTTATTGAAACAAAATCTATGCATTTTATTCCTTCCAGGGTTTTAAACTGCAAGAGAAGAAAATACTACCACCAGTATACAGTTCTTTTCATTTTTGTTTCAAAGGTTCATTTTTTTCAATGTTTAGCTGTACTTTGATTCACATATTGATTTATACTGCAGTGACTGAGTTAATAATTTCCTAACTTTCATTCCCCTTCTATGTGGGCCAGATCTGGCCAACTCTATGTGTTTAAACATTGCCGCAGGACAGAAATTCAAATGGTGAAATATGGTACTTTATACAGAGGGGCGTTCTCATGACGTACATTGTCATTGGCTAAAACCTGGACTTATTGATTTACTTTCATACAATTCCACAATACATGCTTTCAACAGTCCCACTTGCTTTCTCAATCTTTCTCCTAACTGTGGATTAAATGAACAAGGATGGTTCCACTAAACCTTACTGCTTTTAAGTAAGTATTTATTTTAGATCCTGACTGGCTTTTTCTTCTTCTATTTTCGTGTAACTACACTTGTGTTGTACTTTTAAGTCCTCAAATTCTTTAATCAAATACAACTCCTGTATTTGTTTTGGCTGTTTTAAACATAGCTGCTCTTCACTTTGCTTCTGCCCTTCTGCTTCCTTTTTGCCACTGTGTCTTCTGTTTTCTGATTCCAGAAGAATGGATAATTGCAAGGGATTTAGGCATTTTGGGCAGCTTTGATCAGTCTTTGATTACTAATCCATAAATGTCCCTTATTTTCCAAATCATCTGGAGGTCATGGCTAGTATGTACTTGTACATCTGCAGAAAAAGTAAACTTTCTTCTTGCGCAGGGCCATCTAGTTCCTTTGGAAAAATAGGCAACTGGCCTCTGACATCTACACTGCGTACTTTCACATACTGCCTGAAAAGTTGGGACAAATCTAGTAGCCTTAAAGCTTGGGGCTGACATAAGTGCTTCTTTTTAACTTTTCAAAAGTTTCTTTTTGCTGATCACTCCACTCAAAATGATCAGTTTCAGCTCCTCTTGTGGAGACTTAAAGAGGCTTTGCTAATAGGGCAAAGCTAGGGATTCAAAGTCGACAGAACCTCTGGTCTTCTAGCACCCCCTTTTATTTGTTCCTGTTCTTGGGGTTAGCTATCAACTGCTCAGCTGGTTTTTTTTCTGGGATTTCCCAAATTCCTCTGGTTTCTTCAATCATCCCATTCCATCTCAGCCAATTCATCATGTTCTTCTTGTCGGTCTCCATAACTTCCTCTGCCAAACAGGTGTATTTTTCCCATTCCTCTCTCGGGGCAATTCCTCTGCCAGTGGCCCTCTTGCTTGCAGTAAGCACACTGATTGTAATCAAGTGTTCCTTTGCCTCTTCCCAAAGCAAGGGCCATCATCTCAGCTCTCTTCTTTTCTCTTATATTCTCCTTCTTCTCTTCCTCCTCTTCCCTATTAAAGTAGACTTTCTTCGCTATTTGCACCAGCTCGCTTGTGTTCTTTCCCAATGCTCTTTCCAGCTTTTGTAATTTCTTTCTTACATCTGGGGCACTCTGAGTAATGAATCTCTCATTTAACATCTGGCAGTTTTCAGGATCTTCCATATTTATTCCTGTATTTATTTTATATGCTTCTATTAATCTGGCTAAGAAACTTTCAGGGGTTTCTTGTTTCTCTTGAATTATATTAGCAGGTTTGCTAAAAGTGACAGGACCTTTTGCTGCTTCCTTTAAGCTTTCCAAAATCAAATATCTGTACTGTTGAAGACTTGTCCTGTGTGTTGGATTATTAGGATTCCAATTTGGATTTTGTTCAGCGGCTGCTGCCATACGCACTACAGTCTGATCAGCGTCTGGGAAATTTCTACGGAGAATTTTGTCTTTTGCCAGTTTTAATTTTTCCTTTTCTTCCATATTAAGGAGCGTATTTATTATTTGCCGCATATCACTCCATGTAAGGTCATGTGTCTGGACTATTGTGCTGTTGCTGCTGTGTTTGGAGGAGGTTCTCTACCCATTTTCTTGTTATAGGGAGAAGGTTGGTTATACCTTTTAAATTTTATTTCTCCCTCTTCAATTACATCTTTCAAGATTTCAGTTACCCTTTTCAGTTTTTCTGTGGTTGGAGAAACCATGTTTCTATCAGAGGTTTGAAATCTTCCTGCACTTGCTAATGCAAGGTCTGGATAAATGCATGGAATTTGTCCAGTTTGAGTTGCTGATTGTAATCTGGCATAAGGTGGTGGTCTTTGAAACAGACTTTCGTCTTCTTCATTTCTGCCTAAAATTTTTAATTTTTCTTCTGTCTGCCATTGTACTTTTGGGATAAAAAAGTGCAGGGAGATTTCAAACCCCTGATAGAAACACAGCAGCAACAGCATATTTCTCACTGATAACCAAAGGAAGAAAGGAGGTTATTGCCCCATTAAGAGAAATGGTAACTAGCCATATGAGGGAAGATGATGAACCGGTAACTCAGTCAATCTTCGAATATGTGCCATTTACCACAACAGACTTGTTAAATTGGAAGCAGCACTATGGACCTTTTAGTACCAAGCCGAATGAGGTGATTGAACTAATTGGGACGATAGTCCAGACACATGACCTTACATCAAGACGTGGATGCAGGATTGGACTTTGAGTGGTGTTCTTTCATTATTAGGACTATACAGTATGTGTGCATGTCTGTGGAAGAAAGATTGTTGTATAGGATTTGAGAGGATAGTTCACACAACAAATGTCTGGCCAAGTTATCCTGCTATCATAACAGAGTAGATCAGACTGCCAACGACTCAACGCCAAGTGTTAGGTGGCGGTTAGCTAACCTGAAAACCCTGAGGACTAATGGCTTTGGGTGCTGAAGTCCACAGGGAAAGGTGATGGTCCCCAGGTGGATTAAATCCCACTTGAATCCATCTTGATGGAGGGCAGCAGCTTCATCAATACTGGCCTGGGGCTGAGGAGGACTTTGTGTGTCAAAAGGGCTCAGGACCAGAAAGTGACTCACAGAACTGGATCAGTGCTACAGATGTCATGCTGTGATGTTGAAGGCAGGTGAAAGGTCACTGGATTATATTCTCAGGACAGTCTTCATGGCTGATCACCATAATGATTGCCTATATTCGGAATCAGATATGGCAGAAGAAGAAGAAAAAGGTCAAACAACAGGGGTATCACATAATACTTCCAAGATATAGGTGCATGTATTCACCCCTCCCCATTTGCAAAAATGCTTTCCCCCCTATAAACAGACATTGGCAAATACACTAATAGTATCAGAGAGTCCCAGGAGATAAGCAGGTCAGCATGTCTCCCAAAGTGTACAAGGAAGGGGCTTTTTATCTGAGTGTAGAGTGGGCTGAGGGGGCTTCTGAACACCACAAAACCATTTCCATGCTTATGATCTTGATGGGAAAATAACTGAAGTAACTAGAATATTTTCCCCTTTTAAAAGCTGAAAACTATGTTATATGATCCACCAGATGGCTTAATACAAATGTACTACCCTAATATGGATTTTGATCCTCACTCCATTCTTTTTTTTTCTTTAACAAATGCCTTTTCTGTGGTAAAAAAGGAAGCAGAAAGAAACCACTAATTACTTTGATATTATTAAAGCAATCCCAGTGCTATGATAGATGTTTATTTCTAAACAAAGACACTGCTTTCTTGATTTTCCAGATGAAATTATCAAATGCACCTGTAACAGTAAGCACCTTCATTTTAAAAAATTCAGATGATGAAAGAGCTGCTGATCTCATTAACAGCAAGCAACTGCCAACCCATTTATGTCTGAAACGAAAAACTAAGTTCCAAGGGGAAATGACTTATTCTTTCATCATTGTGACTGATCAAACCATGTGTAAAGGAGAATTCCATTCCTAATTTAAAAGTGAAATTCCTGCAATAATGTAATAAGGGCACCATCTCTGCACAACATGGTAAAGATGGAGAAGGGTACTAAGAATGATCTGAATTTTCCAAGAGAGAACAGCTGCTGATGTTCACAAGAGGACTACTTAACATCTCTGGAAGACAGCATTCAAACAAAGATTGAAATCAAGAAGGAGCAAAAGGCTGTGTCATGGTAAACTCCTTCTATCAAGGAAAGAAGGGGGAACTTGCAGAGAGCTTAGCAGTTCCAGGTCCAAGTATCAAGGCCATAACCTTTCAATCATGTCTGGTAAATTCAACTGCCATGGTCCCCTCTGTCCAAATGGATCAAGATTAGAGGACCCACAGACCTTAGCACATCACCTCTATTAGAATAGATCAAAATGGTATTTGCACCCACATTCATTGAGGGAATTTGTTACTAGATCTACTGGGATGCACACTACTACTTTTCCATATACATCTGCAATTGTACTTAATGCTTGACTACCAACATGGGGTGCCCCCTTGCCTATCTCCAACCCCCTCTCCCTTCCTAATTCACATCCTCCCCCAACTTTCCTCGGTGTTTTCTCTGTTTACTGATGCTGCATACACTTCTGATAGGAGGATCCAAGTGGTTTGTGGCACATCACCATCTAACAGCCCTAGCCTGGACTTCCAGATGTCCAGCTCACATGTGGATTGGGGATGTGATTTGGAGGGGGCTGGGGCATTCATCTTGTAGGAGGAGGACTTGATTTGTGAAGGAGACACCAGAGGGAGAGGAGAAGGTTCAAGAAGATACAAGAATGGAGGAGCTCACATGGGTAGAAAAGGAGCAGGGACAGTTAGTAGTGGTGGAGAAAGTATGGGGCGAGAAGGAAGAGTTAGGAATGGGAATGAATGAGCTGAACCCATGAGCAATCTCTGCAAGGAGGGAACAGAAAAGAAATATCTGGGGAGAAGGGAAGAAACATGGCCTATAGGTAGACTTTCATTCTAAACAACACCCATGGACTGGGATCTCTCTGGAAGAAGTGGAGAGAAGGGAAAGAAAGGGTTCCAATGAAGTCCTCCTACTGGGGAAAGTGAGAGGGGGTGGGAAAATGGTGGAGGAGAGAGGGTAAACCCGCAATCTGAAATGTCAGAGGAAGACCAATCCACCAGATGGTGTCCCAGGAGGTAATGTGTGTCCCAGGAGTGGCATGTGAAGTGGTTTTGAAGAGTTCACATTGGAGGAGCTTGTGAAAGGCTTAAGAAGAAGCCTCAAGATTGAAGTGATGGACCTGATAGTCTACATTCCAGAAGTTATTGGGCATTTAGTATTTCCTCTCTATATGTTTATGTTGTACTGCAGCAGTACACCTGAGAGTTTGTGTTCAAGAAAGAGGAAAGTGGGTAGGCAACAATAGCTCATTTCCACTTTCCTCAGTTCAGATAGCTGAGCTTCTATTTTAATGGAACAGAAAGAACTTTGGCATGTATTGCTTTCCTCTGGTGATCAGAGGATCTGTACTCCACTTCATTTCTGCCCTGAAATTAAGCAAATATCCCTGAGTTGGTCTATTTTTCCACATTTTCTGGCAGCTGGAGCCAACTTCAAGGGCGCTGAAATAGAATGATAAAAACCCCTTGAGGTAACCAAAGGAACATTACAACAGACCATTTATCTACTCAGTCCTCTCCTGTTCCAATATTAGTGGCAAAAGATTCAATATCTTAAGTCTGTGATGGTGAACCTTGGCACTCCAGATGTTGGCACTCTGCACGGGTGCGTTTTACTTCTGCTTCCGGGAGCAACAAGGGCAGTGTGGGCCAGATGAATCACAGTAAACCCATTCATGTGGATTCACAGGGTGCTTGGGCTTCTGGGAATTGAAGTCCAAGAACATCTGGAGTGCCAAGGTTCACCATCACGGACTTAGGGTATTGAATATTTAGATTTTTCTCAGTATTCATATTAGAAGTACATCTATCATAAGCAACCACCCTGACTAAAGCTGTAACTTTCTCCAGCATGTAGCATAACTTGTTACAAATAGCCACTAGATGGCAGTATGGTATGAACTTCACCACTCAGTGTTCAAACTAAATTTTGCTTCTTCCATTTTATAGGCATGCACATAAGATACTGACATTTCAATTATAAAGAAAAATAAGCATCCTTTCCATTTCAATACCCAATTCCAGTTGCACACATGGGTCACTTCACTATAAGACACAGTAGAATTTAGATTTCTAGCCTTTTTAAAGTCTAGGTGTTTGAAATTAGTGGTTTTAATTGAAAATTGATATTGAAATTTCATATATATATATTTTCAATTGTGTGCTATAATCTAGCCTCTCTGACAGCAGGAAGAACTACACTGCCTTATTGATCCCTTGAAAGATATCTTCTAACATCTTGCAATGTCCTTTTGACATTGCTACAATAGGAGTCCCACCTGGGTTCCCGCGACTTGAATTATCAATGGCATTTAAGAAGTGGATGTAGGAAGCATTTGCCAGCCAGATGTACTGATGCAATGCATTGAGTACAAGGCTGGTAACAGTCCAGAAATTTTGCTGGCCCAAAACAGAACAGAAAGTTGTTTCACTTGAACAGGAAAGTATTGTTATGGAATTCTGAACTAGACAAAGTCGCATTCCACACGCTAAGACAGGGGTTTTATTGTTATTAATATTTGGCCAAACAGATTCAGGAAAGCTTTACCAAGCTAAATTATTCCCTGAATGAATATACATTTTCAGAGCCATCCTTTTATAGCATAAAATTTGGAAATTTCTACACATTACATCACTATGGGATAAGCCAAAATTATTAATTAATCTTCTGACATTTCATTAAGTTCAGGTTAGATCATTCCGTAACTGTTATTTAGATCATGTCATATAAGGAACATGTCTCATGTCACATCATGTCATGTCACACAAATATTATTTACGGTTCCCTGTCAGCTGTACAAACTGTGCTGAGCTTGTGGACACAAAGGCTTCTGTTTACTTAGCCTCGTCATCAGTTCTGTATGATAGGTCAATCTGATCTGTTTAACTTTACAGAGTACTGAGACAATAATTTTTACTTTTAAAACAGAATTAATATTATCTTAATTCTTTCACCCCTATTTCAGTATTTATAACTCAAATTTCTATGCCGCCCAATCAGGCGAACCCAACTCAGGGCGGCTCACAACAGGATTAAAACATACATATTAAAAACAATTAAAACCCCAACATACCCACCCACCTATTAAAAACTAACCACATTAAAACTGCCCACATTGAAAAGATGGGGAGGCTTCATTTTATAAGCCAACAGGCGGGGGCCACTCTTCCATCTGAGCCCCACACCTGCCCTGCCAACCAGGTTTTTAATTCTTTTCTGAAAGGCAGCAGCTCCATCTGCTCCCGCAACTCTATTGGCAGGAGGTTCCACAAGGCCAGTGCGGACACGGAAAAGGCCCTCCTTCATGTGCCAGAGAGGTGAGCCCCTCTGGCAGATGGAACAATTAGAGAGCCCCTCCGGTCCACTCTGGTTGGACGGACAGACACTCTTGGGACGATGCGGTCTCTAAGGTATCCTGGCCCACTACCATGTAGGGCTTTAAAGGTCAAAACCAGCACCTTGAATTGTACCTGGAGACAAACTGGTAATCAGTGCAGCTCCCGAAGCAATGGTGAGGTGCGAGCATAACGCCCGCGCCCCATCACCACCCGGGCTGCTGCATTCTGCACCAGCTGTAGCCTCCGAATGGTCGTCAAGGGCAGCCCCATGTAGAGCGCATTGCAATAATCTAGACTGGAGGTCACCAGAGCATGTGTGACTATGAGCAGGGAGTCCTGGTCCAGGAGCAAACGCAACTGACGGATGATGCAAAGCTGTGCGAAAGCCCTCCTGGCCATGGCCGCCACCTGATCTACAAGTAGCAGTCCCGAATCCAGGAGGACCTCTAAATTGCGTACCTGGTCTGTCTGGGGCAAAGTAGCCCCATCCAAGACCAAAGTTGGCAGCTCCCTGGATAACGCGGGGGCCCCTATCCATAGCAACTCAGTCTCGGAGGGATTCAATTGTAGCCCGTTGTCCCCCATCCAGACCCAAACAGCTTCCATACATCTGCATAGGAAGGCCCGGAAGGCTCGGAAGACGCCGCCGCCGATGCTGCCGCGCTCTCCCCGCCTCCTCCACCAGCGGGGAGATAAAAGGGAGCCTTCCGCGGCCCGGAAGGCTCGGAGGACGCCGCCGCCGATGCTGCCGCGCTCTCCCCGCCCCCTCCACCGGCGGGGAGATAAAAGGGAGCCTTCCGTGGCCCGGAAGGCTCGGAAGACGCCGCCGCCAATGCTGCCGCGCTCTCCCCGCCCCCTCCACCGGCGGGGAGATAAAAGGGAGCCTTCCGCGGCCCGGAAGGCTCGGAGGACGCCGCCGCCGATGCTGCCACGCTCTCCCCGCCCCCTCCACCGGCGGGGAGATAAAAGGGAGCCTTCCGCGGCCCGGAAGGCTCGGAAGACGCCACCACCGGTGTTGCCGCGCTCTCCCCGCCCCCTCCACCGGCGGGGAGATAAAAGGGAGCCTTCCGTGGCCCGGAGGGCTCTGAAGCCGCCACGTTGCCTCTTCCCGGGGCCCATGCCATTCGGCCCGGGAATGGGAGGCAGAAGCAGACAACGCTGGAACCGAAGCCGCCGCAGCCGCCACGCAGGGCTGTCCCTCCCCACCCCCTGCCACCAGGTGGGGAGGTTGGAGGGGCCCCCGGGCCAAGGGAGCCAGAGACGCTGTAGCCATTGCGCGAAACTGTCCCTCCCCGCCCCTACCATTGGGTGGGGAGGCTGAAAGGACTCCCGGGCCGAGGGAGCCGAAGACGCCGCAGCTATTGTGCAAAGTTGTCCCCCCCGCCCCCTGCCACCAGGCGGGGAGGTTTAAAGGGCTCCCGGGTCAAGGGACCAGAAGACGACGACGCTGCCACCACCGCCGTCGCGTGAAGCCGCCCCTCCCCGCCCCCTGCCATTGGGCCGGGAGTGTAGGAGGGCTCCCCGTGGCATTGGGGAGCCAAAGTCGCCGCCGTGGAGGCTGCCTCAGCGCACGGACATCCCCCCCAGTTCCCTGCCTTCGTCCTCCCTACCTGGGGGGAAGAAAAAGGAGATGTCAACGACAGGACTCGCTAGCGCTCCCTGTGCGTTTTGGGAGCCCATGTTTGTTGCTGGAATTGGGGGGGATGGCGGATGGGGAGGGAAGAGAGAATGTTGGTCCTGCCAGCCAGGAGGGAGGGGCAGCATTCTACCTAGGGAGGTTCCGGAGAACCATATAGGTGTTGTGACGGGCATGGGGCGGTATGGCGGGTACCGTGGGGCGGGCCGCACTCGGGGAATGCGGGTCCGATGTTTAAGTGCGGTCCCTCATTCCAGCCCTGCAGGTACATCTCTGGGCCCTGAGCGGCAGATCCGGAGTGACCCCGCCCTTAGGCTGCTGCTGGTGAATGCCAGATCGGTTTGTAATAAGGCCCCCATGATTCATGATGCCATCCAGGAAGGGCTGGCCGACCTGGCATGCATCACCGAAACCTGGCTGACTCCTGAAGATGGAGTACCTCTGTCGGACATGTGTCCAGCTGGGTTCGGTATTTGGCACCAGCCTAGAGGTGAGGGGAGGGGCAGTGGTGTCGCCATTGTTGCCAGGGAGTCTTTGGGAGTTGCTAGGGCCACTGCTCCACAAGTGGCTGGTTGTGAGGCCCTGCTTCTACGGCTGGGCCCCAAGGGTCAGTTGGGGATCTTACTCCTGTACCTGCCCCCTTGCAGGGTAAGGGATGCCCTGCCTGAGCTCCTCGAGGCCGCCTCGATGCTGGCGTTGGAGTTCCCGAGGCTTATGGTTCTGGGGGACTTCAATTTGCCATCGCTGGGGATGGCTTCTGAGGTGGCAAGGGAGTTCATGGCTTCCATGGCAGCCATGGGCCTGACTCAGGTAGTTCGGGGTCCGACCAGGGGCAGTGGTCACATGCCAGACTTAGTTTTCTTGTCGGAGCAGTGGCAGAGTGATCTAAGACTACAGGATTTAGTCATCTCACCTGTGCCATGGTCAGATCACTATCTGGTGACTCTTGACTTTCTGGGGGCGACACTTCATCGTAGGGAGGCAGGGCCGATTAAAATGGTCCGCCCTCGGCGACTAATGGATCCAGACGGATTCCAGAGGGAACTGGGGGATGTTCCTCTGGATCGGCTACACGATTCACCCGAGGCACTCGTCGACCTGTGGAATAGGTCGACAACAGTAGCCTTGGATGAAATCGCGCCACTGCGGCCTCTCCGCGCCCGGGGGATTAGGTCATCTCCGTGGTTCACAGATGAACTGCGCGAACTCAAACGGGCAAAGAGACGCCTAGAGCGCCGCTGGGTGAAGACCCAGGATGACTCCGATTGGACACTAGCTAGAGCTGCTATTAGGGCCTACCTAGTGGCGATGGGGGTGGTGAGGCGGCAATACTTCACTGCCCTTATTGCCTCCGCTGATAATCGCCCAGCCGCCCTGTTCCGGGTAACCAGGTCCCTCCTCGGTAGGGGGGATCGGTGCCCGGTTGGCAGGGTTCGGCTGAGGACTTTGCTGACCATCTGGTGGAGAAAATCGATCGGATTCGTTCAGGATTGAACCCTGGCGTGGATGGGGAGGGTCGGGGGGGTGCCGGTGCACAGTCTTGCTGTACGATCTGGGATCAGTTTGATCCTGTTGTCCCTGATGAAGTGGACAGGCTCCTTGCAGCTGTTCGTGCCACTACATGTCCTTTGGACCCCTGTCCCACTTGGTTGGTGAAAGCCTCCAAGGAGGTAACAGGTGGCTGGGTTGGGGGGATAATAAATGCTTCATTACGGGAGGGGGTATTTCCTGCACAGCTAAAACATGCTTTGGTGCGCCCCCTCCTGAAGAAAATGTCCCTCGACCCAGCTGTCCTTAACAACTACAGGCCGGTTTCCAACCTGCCCTTTCTGGGTAAGGTTTTGGAGAAGGCGGTGGCGCGCCAGCTGCAGAGTGTCCTGGAGGAAGCGGATTATCTAGGCCCCTTTCAATCAGGGTTCAGGCCCGGGTATGGAACGGAGACGGCATTGGTCGCACTGATGGATGATCTCTGGCGGGAGCGGGACGGGGGTTGTCCATCCGTCCTTGCTCTTCTTGACCTCTCAGCGGCCTTCGATACCGTCGACCACGGTATCCTTCTGGAACGGCTCGAAGGACTGGGGATCCAGGGCACTGTGTTGTCCTGGTTTTCCTCTTTTCTGGAGGGCCGTACCCAGTCGGTGTGGTTAGAGAGTGAGAGGTCCAGCCCTAGGCCCCTCAAGTATGGGGTGCCTCAGGGCTCTGTGCTCTCTCCTCTCTTATTTAACATCTACATGAAGCCACTGGGTGAGATCATTCGTTCCCACGGGGTGCGGTACCATCAGTACACGGATGATACTCAGCTGTACATCTCGGCCCGTGGGGACCCCAGTGATGCTGTTGAAATCCTATCCGGATGCCTGGAGGCCATTGGGGTCTGGATGGGGGTCAATGGGCTTCGGCTGAATCCCAGCAAGACAGAGTGGCTGTGGATAGGGGGCCCCGTGTTATCCAGGGAGTTACCACCTTTGGTACTGGATGGGGCTGTTTTGCCCCAGACAGACCCAGTGCGCAACTTGGGGGTCCTTCTGGACTCACGGCTGCTGCTAGAAGAACAAGTAGCGGCTGTGGCCAGGAGGGCTTTTGCCCAACTTCGGGTGATTCGCCAATTGCGCACGCTCCTGGACCGGGGCTCCTTGCTTATGGTCACTCATGCTCTGGTTACTTCCCGACTAGATTATTGTAATGCGCTCTACATGGGGCTGCCCTTGACGACCATTCGGAGGCTGCAGCTGGTCCAGAATGCGGCGGCCTGGGTGGTGATGGGGTGTGGGCGAGATGCCCATGCCTCACCGCTACTTCGGGAGCTGCACTGGTTACCAGTTTGTCTCCGGGTGCAATTTAAGGTGCTGGTTTTGACCTTTAAAGCCCTATATGGCAGGGGGCCAGGATACCTTAGAGACCGCATCGTCCCAAGAGTGTCTGCCCATCCAACCAGAGCGGACCGGAGGGGCTCTCTAATAGTGCCATCAACTAGGGGTGCACATCTGTCCAGCACCCGAAGGAGGGCCTTCTCCGTGTTCGCACCAACTCTCTGGAACCTCCTGCCAATAGATCTAAGACTCCAAAGTGAACTGCTGCCCTTCAGGAAAGGAGTGAAGACCTGGCTGGCAGGGCAGGTGTGGGGCCCGAATGGGACTATGGTGCCCGCCTGCTGGCTTTTATAAGAACTCTCTCTTCTTTCCTTTTGTATAGTAGGTGGGATGGGTGGGTGGGATATGGGTTTTTTTAAAGGGGGTGGGATGTGGGTTTTTTATAACGTTTTTTATGTATTTTTAGAATTGTTGTAATGCCGCCCTGAGTCGGGTTCTGCCTGAGTGGGCGGCATATACAAATATGACTAGAAATAAAAAATAAATAAATTGACCGCATCACTGGGGTCCCCATGGGCCGAGATGTACAGCTGGGTATTATCAGCATACTGATGATACCTTACCCAATGGGAACGGATAATCTCGCCCAGTGGCTTCATGTAGATGTTGAATAGGAGTGGAGAGAGCACCGAGCCCTGAGGCACCCCATAACATAGGGGCCTAGAGCTGGACCTCTCACTCTCCAACCACACCGACTGGGACCGGCCCTCCAGAGATGAGGAAAACCAGGATAACACAGTACCCTGGATCCCCAATCTTTTGAGCCATTCCAGAAGGATACCGTGGTCGACAGTATCGAAGGCTGCTGAGAGGTCAAGAAGGGCAAGGACAGAGAGATGGCCACCGTCCTGCTCCCGCCAGAGATCATGTACCAGTGCGACCAATGCCGTCTCTGTACCATATCCAGGCCTGAAACCTGATTGAAAGGTATCCAGATAATCCGCTTCATCCAGGACCCCCTGCAGCTGTCGCACCACCACTTTCTCCAATACCTTCCCCAAAAAGGGGAGGTTGGAGACCGGTTTATAGTTAGCTGGAACTGCTGAGTCAAGGGATTGTTTTTTCAGGAGGGGGTGCACCAAAGCATGTTTTAAAGGTGCAGGAAACACCCCCTCCCATAGCGATGCATTGATTATAGCCCCGACCCAGCCTCCCATCACCACCTTAGAGGCTTTCACCAACCAGGTGGGACAGGGATCTAAAGGGCAGGAGGTGGTGCAAACAGCTGCAAGAAGCCTGTACACTTCCTCAGGGACAACTGGATCGAATTGATCCCAGATAACACAGCCAGATAAGTATAATAATTTTGTGTCAGATATTACTTTGGGTTGAAAGGATTTTTAAGGGATACCTGAATGAGGCTCCTTTCATGTCCCCAAGTGCAGCTCTCAGGTATCGAAACCCAACCTTCCAGTCTCCAGCTCAGCACCTTATCCACTAAGCCACCGGGTGGGGGTGGGGTGGGTATGACTACAGTATGCTAGTGCTCTTCTGTCTGCAGTGGCCACCAGTCCATTTCTGGTCTCAGTTCAAAGCACAGGCATTATATTTTAAAGCCTTTAAACAGATTTCTGCCAAGTTACCAGGAGGATTGACTCCTCCGTTATATGCCTAGCCACTTGTCTGGTACCAGCATGGGAGGAGTTCAGTTCGGATCATTTTTTAAGAATCTGCTAAATTTCACAATTTAATTTATCATCGTGACAGAAACAGCATGAGCTTTCAAATATCTGATTGAGGGTGAAAACAAACCTGATACTTTTATCTGCACATAAAACCTTTACTTTCCTGTGAAAGGCAAGTGGCCACTCAAATTATCTTTGCAGAATGGTGCAGCAAGTGTGTCCCAAGGTATTAAGGCTGACTGTTTTTGAAATGCAAGCCCTCTTCAATTCCCCTTTATTTCTTCTTAGTTTCTAAAATAAAAGTGCTAAATACAACTTTAGCAGAAGGAAAAATAATGTTTACTTAAAAGGTTTATATTCCACTAAAGTTGCCTGATAGATGGCAAAATTATAATACAGCAGTTTACTTCATCTTGGTTAGTAAATGATAAGCTACGTACAACAGAATTTGAAAATCTCACTCAAAAACTACTACTCTGTCTTTACATTTCATTTGGTCTGTTCAAAATGTAGGCTAAAATACAATGAAAGAGGGATTGTGGCTGCTTAGTGGTTAAGAGGCTGAACTTGATGACTGGAAGGTTCGTAGGTCAGCAGTTCAAGTCCTGAGTACTGCACAACAGAAGGAGCTGCCATCTCTGTCCCAGCTCCTGCCACCCTAGCAGTTAAAAAGCAAGAAATTGCAAGTAAATAAATAGGGACCACTTTGGTGGGAAAATAAACAGCGTTCCATCCATGCCTGCCACATGTCCATGGAAACATCTGCAGACGCAGGCAGCACTGGCTCTCTGGCTATAAATGGAGATGAGCACTGAACCCTAGAGTCAGATGCGACTGACTTTTGAGCAAGGGCAACCTTTATCTTTACCTAAGGTATTAAATGAATAAAAACCAAGAAAGAGCAAGACATTTTTAGTGTTCTTGAAGTAACGAGCAGCAGCCAGCATAACGGGCCAAACACATAACTTTATTTGGTAATCTGAACACAATTTCAACTGCGCCACATCGACTTATATACAGATAAGGGTAGTTACATTTAAGCGGGAAGTAACTGGATTGGTTAATAGTACTTAGGAGAGAATGAGGTGATCCTGGACTAGATACAATTTGCGCTTCTCGAAGCATAATGGTGCGAACCCCCAATCTCGCGTTACTTTTAACTGAGGAAGAAACCAAAATGGCGAATACATTTTTATCAAATACACAACAACATTGTTCTGTGCTTTGCTTCTCAAATAAAAGGGGTGCTAGTTTGCACAAAGACAATACATAAATTATGGAAACCCATATTAGAAATACAGTGCTTCTTGCTTGCAAGTGAAGAGGCTCAACGGGCTTTGGAAACTCCTCATCAAATGTTTTGGATGTCTTGCCGAGCTAAGTTGGACAAATATCTATAAGATTGTAGAAAATATCCTTTTATATCCCAGCTTCTGAGGCATAAATCCATACAAACTCCAAATAAAATATTGGTTTCCTAACAGTGAATTAATCTGTCTCCATATGCAGCAGCATACATAGCTGGAAACTGTGGAAAGAGTTATCCTCTAGAAAAGATATCAGATGATACCCCACAGTCATCAGTCAATCAGATACGTTAAGGTATTGTGAAACATTCCAGCAAGAGTTTCCTTTCATTCTCTTGTCTGTTCCACTCTCTTCATCTGGTTATGTGGGATGGCTGATCTCAGGACAAAGAAGAGTGAGATGGCACTAGAAAGGGGGGGGGGGGGCAGAGCTGTAATGAGCTAGCTTGTATCAGACCTTGTGATTCTTTTTTGTTGTGCTGGTTATCCACAAAGGCCTACACGTACCACTATTTCTGTCATGATCTTTGTGGTTTTTAACGCTTTGTGCTCAGAGACTCGTCTCAATGATTTTTCTATCTTGCTTTAGCTTTCTGCTTTGAATGTGTTGCAACACATTTCCCTTTGACATAATGAAATTTAGTTCCTTTTTAATTCCTGTCCAGTGTTCTTATCTTTGGTTCATGTAGCAGAGAGTTAATGAAGGAGGAAGCAAGCCCTTAGGATTGACGTTCTTTTCAGTTTTCCTTTGCTTATTTCCCAAATCACACAGGAAGGGACAGAACCCTATGAAAAGGGGAGATAATGGTCTAGAAAGATAGTTGACCTCAGCACTTTCTACCAAACATCTGTTAGAAGGAGGACTATTTTTTTAATCTGTACACCTGCCAGAGTGGGGAATTACCCAGATGGGTGGTAAGCAAGCAACTGTGGCATTCCTTGCCAGGGCAGTGCCCAAGATGGGCCAAGTCCTCATTTGGGGTCTCACCCATGGCTGTGGGGACTACAGTGGCTCAAGTGGCTAAGATGCTGACCGGAAGGCGGCAGGTCAGCAGTTCGATACCTGAATACTGCATGACGGAGTGAGATCCCGTCTTTGTCCCAGCTCGTGTCAAACTAGCAGTTCGAAAGCAAGAAATTGCAAGTAGACGAATAGGGACCACTTCGGTGGGAAGGTAAACAGTGTTCCATGCACTCTGGTGTCTAGTCATGCCTGCCACTTGACCATGGAAATGTCTGCAGAAGCAGACAGCGCTTGCTCTTCAGCTTTGAAACAGAGATGAGCACTGAATCCTAGAGTCAGATATGACTGGCTTTCGAGCAAGGGGAACCTTTACCTTTACCTTGAATGTGGGTGTACACAATACTTAGTGGCACAATGCTTCTTTAATCCACCTCCTTAATCATTACCTTTGATTTATGAACAGGCCTCTCAGTAAACAAGCCAGTAATCCATTTGCTCCTTCTGACTGCTGCCAGACTTATGCTTTATAATGTATATATACTCCAATTGCCAGATCATTTAGAGTATAATACCTTTAGACTATTTTTCTACTTGCAATTTCTTACTTTCAAACTGCTAGGTTAGCAGTCGCTGGAACAAAGATGCATAACCCCACAACAAAAATACTCCCATCTGTTAAGTAAGCAGAGAATTCCTTCATCTTAGATGAATGAAGGAGAAAGAGGTGTTAGGTGTTAATGCAGCTATGAATTCAAGGTAATACAATAGCAAACCTTCCCCCACTCACCTGTTCATAAAGCTTTAACAATTGTCAGTACAAACTATGTTATGCTAAAAATGTTTCCTATGACTTAACACTCTACTGAATTCATGCCTACAAGACTGATGAAAGACATTTTGCTGCCTGAGGAAGAAGAGCAAATGGAAACCTTTTCCACCACATTGAACCAAGTCAAGGTATATAGCAGTGGTGACAAACCTATGGCACACATGCCAGATGTGGCACTCACAGCCATTTCTGTTGGCACGAAAGTCGTCGCTTCCTCCCTCCCCCAGCACAGAGTTTGCCCTGCCCCTTTGTTGAACAGCCCAATGGAAGTGCTTCCTCCCACCCCCAGCACAGAGTTCACCCTGCCCCTCTGCCCAGCAGCCCAATAGGAATGCTTTCTCCTTTTCCCCAGCACAGAGTTTGCCCCACCTTTCTGCTCAGCAGCCCTATAGGATCGCTCCCTCCCTTCCCCAGCACAAAGTTAGCCCCACCCCTCTGCCCAGCAGCCTAATAGGAGCACTTCCTCCTTCCCCCAGAACTAGGGTTGCCATAATTCTCTCCCACAAAACTGGGACATTGTACAGGTGTTTGGACTCGATGGCCTAAAAGGCCCTTTCCAACCCAGTGATTCTATGATTCTTAGTCAACTTTGAACACCAGCTCCTTGGCAGGCGCACCTCCAGCTCTTCTTTGCCCCCCATGGGGCCGGTCAACCCGAGCTCCTCCCAGTCCTCCAAGGAGTGGAAAACTTCCCACACAGCCTCTGTCGCCCATTGATAGGTGCTCCAGGGCTCCCCTGGCTGCTGGCTTCACGCCACAGCCAGGAGGCCCTACAGGAGTCCACCAAGTGGGCGCCACACAGCCACTTATTCACCACTTGGGGCTTCTCCAGCCAGACACTCACCACCACCCAGAAACCCTCCAGAAGCCACTGCTGTGGGTCTCAAAGGGCTGCTTTGCCCAAGACCACCATGGCTAAGGAGGAGGGGAACAGCCCAGGGTGATGTAACACCTGGAGAGCAAGGATTTCCATAGAACTACGAAAGTCAGAGAAATAGAAATAAAAGTGCTCCCCCTCCCCCATGCAAAGGGCTTCCGGGACTTTAACATGATTTTTAGTTAACCAGCCATGACAGTGTTTCCGACTGTGAATCCGGGACAATCCCGGTTTTCCGGGACATATGGCAACCCTACCCAGAACAGAGTTCACCCCGCCCCTCTATTTGGGATCTTGGCCTCTAAAAGGTTCACAATCACTGGTATATAGTATTCAAGAACAGCCAAGTTGTTTTCACATATGAGGCAAAAAAAGTCTCACCTCTCCCACCTCAGCAGCAGTAAAAATATAACAATAACAATGTTTTACTCTTCCATTTTCTGCTGGAAGTAGTGACTTCAGCTTGCCTAATGGTAGGGATCGCCCTGCCTGCATTCTTCATATGTGGTACATAAAGTGCATCCTACCTACTACTTTTGGGCTTGATCCATTATCTCATCTGCTTCCCCTTTCTTTCCTTGACTCCAATTTGATTGTAACTGCCGGTCTCCCCTCCCACCTACCCCCACCCCCAGAAAAGAGCAGAGAAGAAACACTCCTAAGTGGAAATGAATGTGGTTTGTACTTGTGTTTGCAAACTTAGGGAAGATTTGTTATTACCATCAGAGCGTTGAAGGAGAAAATGGCACAAGACTTATTTCATGATGATTGAATTCATCCCATATTCATCCACGGCAGTGAAGTGATTTTTAACAACAAATACAACTGAAAATAAAAGAAGATTCTGAGGCGACATCTGAAGGTGATTATGTTTATAGTCTTATGTCAACCTGTAATTTCATGTCCCCTTCTCCCATCCCCAAAAGACTGATGCTGGCTTCTTTTAATCAAAACAAAGGAGAGCTATTCCTTCAGTTCTTTTGCATGAGATGTGATCCGTCTAACCTTCTGGCACAGTGAGCCTGACACTTGCCGTGTGAGATTATTTCAGCATAATTAAGAAACCTTGTCAGTCTGAATCTTGCTGCTGCCTATGGGACTAAGCATGCATGTCTTTGACGCTGAGGAAGTCCAGATGTCTTTATCTTCTTGGGCAATGAGTTAGATTCTATCCAGATGGTGCCTTGATTGCTTGAAACTCAATTGATTGAATTAGTGAGGCTGCTATCTGTTCAGCACTTTAGATGCTCAGGCATCCCATCCATTGTCATCGCATTTGACTTTTGCTTGCCAAAATGCCTGGTGAGAGGGAAGATCAATAACTAACAATCCAGTAGCATTTCTAAAGTGTGTGTATTTAACAACTCAGCTCTGGCCTGCAGAATATGTTCATATGGTTCCTGCTGACCTTGATCTGGATGGGCAGCTACATCTGGTGTTCATACAGCAGAAGGCTTTTTCTGTCTGCTTTGCATTTCAGCCTCATTTAACCACATCCGCTGCCCCAAACCCACAAGACGTCTTGGTAACACCTGCCATCAGCCCCCCCCCCCCCCCTTTCTAAGGAAGGAACCTGTGTGTAAAGCCATGAAGCTGGTAACAGCTTCCTTTAATAGATAACAAAGCACAACCTGATTCTTGGCCTAGCACCAGTGTTGTTTACCTCAGTGGCTGCTAAGCAGGATTTCAGATATCCTATCAGGGAAATTAAATTTCTTGTCAGAGCAGGAGTAACAAAAAATTACACAAACACACATAATGTTGTTAATGCATTGTTGGAAGTGGTGGTATAGCTTAAAATTTATCCAACAAGATTTACAAAACAGCTTGATCACTCATTTTTTGAAAAGTAACTTTTTAAACTACAACCCATAAAATCCCATAGCCATCACTATCACTAGAGGCAGAGGAAGTCAGCAAATTCTGCTCCCCTAACTTTTTTCAAGCTATGTACCTGAGTGGATCAGAGTGCGATTCCCGAGTACTGCACAACTGAGTGAGCTCCCATCTCTGTCTCAGCTCCTCCCAAACTAGCAGTTCGAAAGCAAGAAATTGCAAGTAGATAAATAGGGACCTCTTCAGTGGGAAGGTAAACAGCATTCCATGCACTCCGGTGCTGAGGCATGCCTGCCACGTGTCCACAGAAACGTCTGTAAACAAAGATGAGCACTGAATCCTAGAGTCGGATACGACTGGCTTTTGAGCAGGGGTGACCTTTACCTTTACCTAAATAACACTATGAAATAATACTTGGTTCAGAAATTGCTGAGAAGAATATTGCTTGGCTAAATCCTATCGTGATAAAATCTATTGATTTTTAACAAAAGCTTTTGATAGCAACCTCCAAGAAAACTGGTGAAACATTGGGAGAAGTAGACACACTCATCTGTGCAGTAAAATATTTTTATGAGGCAAGAATACACCCGTTAGGATTAGATAATCAGTTAGGCAAAGGTCCTGATTTAATGACTTTAGGAAGGCAAGACAATGTGTTAGTGGCAATCACATTCTTTCCAGTAATTGAGTAGGATTTGAAGTGGGCAGCAAAAACAGAAAAAACAGATCCAGGAAAAATGGGATAATAGATAAGAACTAGAAATTATTGATAAAAATCACTGTCAGTGTGTCATTGAATGAAAGGAAAGGAAGGACAGAAAGCAGCAAAGGACAGAAAGCAGCAAAGTTTGGATTACAAATTAATGCAGTTAGGAACAAACAGAAGACATGAAACACTGTCTTTGGGAATAGGTATGCAATGTTGTTGTGTGTGCATATGTGCAAGCTGCAAAAGGGAGATGATGGATCAGTTAGATACGTTTGGTATTGTTGCAGAATATTCACGAGAATTAATCATTCTGGAAAGTAGTACTAGAGAGAAACAGGGTTCAAAGTTCAAAGCACTTTGTTTATTTGTGCCAGAAGCATCACAATTAAAATCAACACTAAAATATAAAATTTAAATTTTAAATATATTTATATTATTTAAGAGTTGAATTAGGCAGTTCTTGCCCCAAAGTGGGAAACATCGATTGCATTCTGTTGCACTGTCATGAGGTCCTCAAATGTATACAAGGGGCAGGTGTGCATATATGTGGTTGTCTGCACTTCTGCAGAGGTCTGACATCATCGTGTATCCCCATTAATTCAGAGCATTTCTAGATTTCTTTAGTGTCTTGCACGGAAGACAAAGAAGGAGTCGCAGTAAGGACTAACACAGGTTTATTGGTTGATGATCAGGATGAACATGTGGTAATGGCGGAGGTACATCACATTATATACAGTAGCACAATACATTTGAATCTTGCTGCACGGTAGCTCATTGGCTGCTACCGGCGTGACGTCGTCCCAGTCATGCCCATCATCTGCAGGTAGTGATAGTACGGGAAAAGTTCCCGCGGCTGTTGGTGATTTGGGGAATGTGAACCATGTGAGTTGAACGCTCGCAGCTGCCCTCTATGGGCAGCTTACTCGCGTTCCTTTAACAGCTGAGCTACATTGTAATTGTGGTCAGGTTACATTCATACATTTCTTAAAGCAACATTGTACATACATAACATCCCTCCCCCCTAGGATGGGACGAAGTCCCTCAACCATTGTGGCTTGCCGCATGTGCGCCTGGGGCGTGCGGCCGCTTGACTTAACACAGGGGAGCCGGAGGCTCCTGGTTCCGCGGAGTCCTGTCCTGCAATGGAAAGGGGGGACTCATTAGTGGCTCGGTGGGGACTCTGTGGTAACCTTGCATTGGGGGACGGGAAAGGAATGAACAGTTGGGACGTGAACCCCTGTCTACCATTTGAGGAGTTTGGGGTCCCCCCTAGTACGAATCTCGGGACCGACGAAGAGGCCCTCGTGGCCTCGCCACCCCCCGTTACCTGCCCGGGAGTCCTCGAGACTGTGGTGGGCAGACTCCCCCCTGTTGCCTGTCTTGGGGGTGTTTGTCTCCGGGGAGCTGGAGCTATGGTATATTCTAAAACAAAAGGACTGGGGGGACTGGAAGTACCAGGGGCTGAACTGAAGCCCCTCTTCTCGCTAGGACGGGTGGGGGACCACTCCGCGACACCCCCCTGGTACTGCAAATCATAATCGAACTCATCCCTCTCTTCTGGATCACCCTCCTCTGTTGCTGAAAATCGAGGGTATGCATTTGTATCGGCGGATGCCGCCGTGTCTCCCCCTTGGGTAACGCGGGTGGGGGAGGACCCTAACGCTGATTCCCCCTCGCTGGTGACTCGCCTTCTGAGTTGGTCGGCATGCCTTCTCCATAGTAGACCCGAGTTGGTCTCGACTCTATAGGATACTGGCCCCGTCTGCTCAATGATCGTTCCTGGAACCCATGCTGGCCCCGAGGCCGCGTAGTTCCTGCAGTGAACCGGGTCCCCTACCGCAAAACTTTTGGAGCTTTCTACCCCTACATTTATATTTCTCCCTTCATCCTCCACCCTGGACGGATCCATCCGGTCAAAAAGTGTTACCGGACGCCTCCTCATGAGGAGCTCAGCTGGGGAGAATCCTGAAGCTAGGGGGGTTGTCCTGTAGCAGATGAGGAACTGACACAGGTGAAGGTTCAACTCACCGGGACCCATGCGCCGCAGTGCGTCTTTCGTAGTGCGCACTTGGCGCTCTACCTGACCGTTTGTGGTGGGGTGAAACGGGGGAGCGGTAATGTGCCTGATGGCGTTTCTCTCAATTAACGTCTTGAACTCTGCAGACGTGAAGGTACTAGCGTTATCGCTAACAAGGACATCTGGCAGGCCAAAACAGGCAAAAAGCTTGTGCAACTGTTTAATGGTTGCCGCAGAGGAAGTGCTGTTCATGGGGATTACCTCCAACCACTTGGAGTAGGAGTCGACTACCAGCAGAAACATGGACCCGCGGAAAGGGCCAGCGAAGTCGACATGAATCCGGGACCATGGCCCGCGGGCCGTGTCCCATTCCCTATGGGGCAACCGGGACTCCTCGGGCTGAGAGCTCTGGCAGCTCTCACACGTGCCCACTAAACGTTCTATTTCTGCGTCTATCTGGGGCCACCAAAAGAAACTCCTGGCCAGAGCCTTGGAGCGCACGATCCCGGGGTGACTGGTATGCAGTAGCTTCAGCACTTTGGCCCTTAGCTTGTCTGGGATAACTACCCGCTGGCCCCAGAGTAAGCAGCCCCTTTCCAGGGAAAGCTCTACTCTGCGCCTGAAAAATGGCTTGAAATGCTCCTCGGGGGGAGTGGGCCACCCTTTCCTAACCCAGGAACTAACTTGGGCCAGTACCTTGTCGGCCGCCGTGGCCTTGGCGAGGTCGGCCGGGACAATGGGGGGTGAGTCGAGAGACTCGATCAGCAGGACTTGGTGGTCCTGCTCTACCTCGCACGTGGGGTCCCCTAAACTAGGGAGGGGAGATCGGGACAGTGCGTCCGCATGGGAGATCTCCTTCCCTGGGCAATAGACCAGCTCATACTGGTAGGCGTTGAGGAAGATGGCCCAACGCAGCATCCTGGGGGATAGAATTTGCGGGGTGGGTTTGCCGGTAGTGAAGATCCCCAGCAGTGGCTTGTGATCAGTCACTACCGTAAACGCACGGCCGTATAGGAAATCATGGAACTTCTTCGTTCCCGCGATTATGGCCAGGGCCTCCCTATCTGTTTGCGCGTAATTGCGCTCGGCCTTTGAGAGGGACCTAGAGTAGTACGCCACCGGGGCTTCCCGCCCGCTCTCCAACACGTGGCACAAAACCGCCCCCACCCCCACTGGGGACGCATCACAGACTAAAACCACTGGCTTTTTTGGATCGAAGTGGGTCAGGACAGCATCCGAGGATAGGAGTGACTTAAGCTCCTTGAACGCTTTCTCCTGCCTGTCCCCCCACCGCCAAGCCGCGTCCTTCTTAAGTAACGCGTGGAGTGGCTCCGCGACCGATGCCTTCCGAGGCAGGAAGGAATGATAGAAATTAAGGAGCCCTAGAAATGACTGCAGCTCCGGTTTCGCGGTGGGGCGAGGGGCATTTCTCACGGCCGCAACCTTGGACTCAGAGGGTTTGATTCCGTCCGGGGTTACCTTAAAACCTAGAAACTCAACCTCCCTTGCGAAGAATACACATTTGTCCCTCCTCAATCGGAGTCCTGCTCTCTCGAACACTGAGAGGACCCCATCTAGCCTTTTTGCTAACTCTAATTCGCTCCCCGCCGTTATCAACACATCGTCGAAGTATGGGAGGATGCCTGGGAGCCCCTTTAAAAGGCATTCCACGAGGGACTGGAAAATTCCGGGGGCCGAATTCACGCCAAACTGAAGGCGCGTTACCTTAAACGCCCCCTTTTGCGTCACGATCGTTTGCGCGGCGGCAGCAGCCAGGGTTACAGAGAGCTGCTGATATGCCTGCACCAGATCTAGCTTGGCAAAACACCTCCCCCCATGTAGCATGGCCAGCAAGTGGCTGACCACGGGCACCGGATATGCATTTAGCCGAATGGCCTTATTGATCGTACATTTATAGTCCTCACAAATCCTGACCTCCCCGTTTGATTTAAGGGCTGTAACAATCGGTGTTTCCCACTCCGCCGAATCAACTGGAACCAAAATCCCCTGCCCCACCAATTTGTCCAGTTCCGCCTCGATCTTGTCCTTGAGGGCGAAGGGCACTCTCCTTGGTTTGAGGCGGATGGGCCGGATTTCTGGGTCCAGTTCAAAGGAAACCGGGGGCCCCTTGTATTTCCCGAGCCCCTTCTTGAAAACGTCCAGGTGTGCGTTGCACACGTCCCGCATTGGGTCAGTCTCGATGGTGTTAATGCCGGACAGTTCGATTCCCAGGGGAGCAAACCACTGCGTTCCCAAAAGGCAGCACCTCCCCCCTTTGAGGACCACTAGGGGCAGTTTCTCGGAGTAGTTCTTGAACTTCACCTTGAAGTTCCCCACCCCCAACACTGGGATCCCATTTCCCTGTACGTCCCGTAGGTGTGACTTCATGGCCCGCAGTTTGGGCCGCTTATCTGGGGGAATACGCATAAACTCTTTTTGGGACAGGATGGAATAAGATGACCCCGAGTCTATCTCCATCCTCACTGGGAACCCCTGCAACAGTACCTCTACGAAAAACCGCCGGTGCTCCAGGCCCACGCGGTTCACGCCTTCCTCGCTGTAGTTTGCTGAGACCTTCCTGGTGCCGGCCGCCTTCCGTTGGTGCGTCTGGGGATGGCTGGAGCTGCCCTTGTCCTTGACTCGCCCGCGCCTGCATACTCGGGCGATGTGTCCTTTTCGGCCGCAGTTGTGACACTCAGCCTTTCAGAACGGACACCTCGTGCGGTCGTGGGACGCCCCACAGCCGTCACAGCGGCGGTCCTGCCGCTCGCGGTTCTGCCGCTTCTCTCCTCGTTTCTTGATCCTCTGGACGTCGTCGTCCTTGCTGGAGCAGGGGTCCGCTGTCGTGGACGACTCCTCAGACGACGTTGGTATGCCGGCGGGCGGCTTGGGGGCCCGCCAGGCCATCTTCACTGATGTCCGCCGGGCCGCCTGCACTGGTGACTTGGCCCTTTCGGACGTGGCCCCTCGGGACTTGAACACTCTGACCCCGCTCCTGGCCACCTCGGCTGCTTGGGCCTCCCACAGTACCTCGTTGAATGTGAGGCAGTGGTCGCGGGTCATCAGCTTCCTCTGGAGCTCCTCGTCCCTCAGGCCACACAACATGCGATCTCGGAGGGCCTGGTCCAGGTCATCCCACTGGCAGTGCACCGCCGCAAGCCTGAGAGCCGCCGCGTAGGCGGACATGGATTCGCCCGGTTTCTGGTCTCGCCTGTGGAACGCGACCCGGGCTGGGAAGATTGAGACGGGCGGCTGGAAATGCTCGCCCAGCTTCTCCAGGATGCGGTCGATGGGCACCTCGTCCACCTTCCGGGGGGCCACCAGTGTCATCAGGATACGCAGCGTGGCCGGCCCCACCTGGGCCAGGAAGTGGGAGCGCATCTTCGCGTCGTCGCCGACGCCCGCGGCTTCCATCGCGTGCCGAAACTGGCACTCGTAGAGCTCCCATTGTTCGGGCTCGCTGACATCGAACTGGTACGGCTTGACCTTGGGATTCGCCATCAATCCCACCTTCGTCGCCAATTTAGTGTCTTGCACGGAAGACAAAGAAGGAGTCGCAGTAAGGACTAACACAGGTTTATTGGTTGATGATCAGGATGAACATGTGGTAATGGCGGAGGTACATCACATTATATACAGTAGCACAATACATTTGAATCTTGCTGCACGGTAGCTCATTGATAGTACGGGAAAAGTTCCCGCGGCTGTTGGTGATTTGGGGAATGTGAACCATGTGAGTTGAACGCTCGCAGCTGCCCTCTATGGGCAGCTTACTCGCGTTCCTTTAACAGCTGAGCTACATTGTAATTGTGGTCAGGTTACATTCATACATTTCTTAAAGCAACATTGTACATACATAACAATTTCGGTGTAGCAATGCGTAATCTATTTGGTGATTTCCAGACTTCCCAACTTTTTGCCAAAACCAGAGGCCGGCTCCTGTGTTGGTTCCATCCAATGTTGATCATTCCATATGTACATTCTACTTCTAAATGTGTCTAAATCTTCCATTGATTTAAGGAAGCTTTTCCTGTAATTTAATCTCTGGCAGACTGGTTGAAGTCCATAGAGAATATGTCCTTCAGAAATAAAAGATTCAAGCCTCTCTGTATATGCTGCCACTTCTCTGCAGACAGCGGGGGGGGGGGGGGATATCAGTGTGATGATAGACCTTATCTAGTGAGGGAGGTTTCAAACATCCCATGATTATTCTACTGGTTTTGCTTAAAGCAAGATCTACTTGCCTAGCATGTGCCAATTTATACCAAACTGGACAGACATATTTGGAGTAACAAAGGGCCAATGCAAGTGTTTAAGGACCCTTGGTCCCCCCCCCCCCCCCAAGTAGAACTCATAAGAACATAAGAACAGCCTTGCTGGAACAGACCACAGCCCATCCAGTCCAGCATTCTGTCTCACACAGTGGCTCACCATTTCCTTCAGGGTATTCCCAAGCAGATGCTTTCACCTGCTTAGGATTCCCTGGAAATGGCATTGAGAGATATCCTGCCTATCTCTCCAACCCGGAGGTTGTCCTTAAGTATCCATAATTATAGCCATTGATACCCTTGTCCTCCATGAACTTGTCTAATCCTTTCTTAAAGCTGTCAAGACTGACAGCTGTCACCACTTCATCTGGCAGGGAGTTCCATAGACCAGAGATCCTCTGGGTGAAAAAGTACTTTCTCTTATTTGTTTGAGAACTAGTACCCAAATGTTTCATGGAGTGTCCCCTAGTTCTAGTGTTATGCGATAGGGAAAACAGTTTTTCCTTATCTACTTTGTCCACACCGTGCATGATTTTATAAACTTCAATCAGGTCACCTCTTAGACGTCGTCGTTCAAGAGTGAAGAGGCCCAACCGTTGCAGTCTCAGATGGTAAGGAAGGTGTTCCAGTCCCCTAATAATTTTGGTTGCCCTCCTCTGCACTTTTTCCAGCTCCATAATATCCTTCTGGAGGTATGGCGACCAGAACTGTACACAGTATTCCAGATGGGGCCTCACCATAGATTTATAAAGAGGCAAAATGACACTTGCTGACTTATTTTCTATACCCTTCCTAATGATCCCTAGCATTGAGTTTGCTTTTTTCACTGCTGAGGCACACTGGGTTGATACCTTCATTGAGTTGTCCACCAGGACACCAAGGTCCCTTTCCTGGTTTGTCGCAGAGAGTTCAGACCCCATCAGTTTATAAACTCATTAATTTCCAAATAATATTATTTCTTCCAATGCACTTCAGTTTAGTATTAATACAATGCTGTTAGGGATATGTCCAAAGTTACATCTAGGTATTTAAGATTGGCATGATGCTCCAATAGCACCCCTTCCCACATGATTTGCAGCTTCCTAGCTGCCTCCTTATTATGAAAATGGCAGGGACATTCCTGGGTTTTCGCTGGATTTGGCCTTAATCGATTATCAGTGTAGTATTGATCCAGTTCTTCCAGGGCTTTGTTTAGACCTTATTCTATCTCCTGCTCCCCTCAACTTTAAGATCGTGCAGGAGGACATCACTTACGATTGTGCTGGTTCACACAACTCCATTTTTATGCATTTTTTTTTGTAATTCAGAATAGGTACTCCAGAAATCATTTCCCTCAACTTTCCTTTTGTAACAAGGTGCAACTTGAAATCAGGATATAGCCCTCCCACATTCAGTTAAGCAGAAGTTGGCATTTCCACACTATTGTAGTTAGCAACTAATTTCTTTTATTTCCAGAATGTTGTAATAAAATGTCACAATGTGGAATACTTATGTTCACTTTGCCAGCCTTTCTCCACAACAATCCATTGCATCTGTTTCCCACACCTGTTTTCTCACTGCACCAACAAGCAAGTTACTACTCTGAGTAAATGAGTAAGTTTGATCCTCGTTAAGCTTCCCCCCAACCAAGAGGGCTGCCCCCAATAACTTTGTGTACTTCAACATGTCATATAATTCTCTTTTGTTCATGTGTGGTTCTACTTTAGATTTTTTTTAAAAAAACACAGTATCCATATCTACACATCGGAAGGGGAGGAAATTGTGTCCCCACCCCCACTCACCCCCTTTAAAGGTGGCACATCCTCAGACAGCAGAAATTTCAAAAGCATCAAGTCTATGTCACCTGGACAGGTCCACTCATGAAGAAAGATGATCCATGTATCTATCAATAGAAGCATGAAGAGCAACTCTTCCACATTTGTTCCTTTGGTGTCTTGCACGGAAGACAAGAAGGAGCTGCAGTAAGGGCTAAAACACAGCTTTATTGCATGATGGTCAGGGTGAACATGAAGTAATGACGGACAAACAGCTCTATTTATAGTACACTGTACATTTGAATATCCCGGGCAGTAGCTCATTGGCTACTGTCCGCGTGACATCATAGATCATCACGCCCATCTTCTCCAGGTGAAGGTATGGCGGGAAGGTTTCCCGCTCTTCAGGTATTCGGGGAATCTGTGCCATGTGAGCCGGATGCTGTGGCCACTTAGCTCGCATCCTTATACAGCTTGCTACAATGTGTCTGATTAGATACAAGTGGATACATTGACCGGATACATTCTGTTAAAGGGGACTTGCAGTTTCATTCAATACATAACATCCCTCCCCCCTAAGCGAAGACAAAGTCCTTTAGCCATTGAGGCTTCCCGCATGTTCGCTTTGGGCGAGTAGTGGCCGCACTTCGGGCCGGAGTTCCTGCACGCTCCTGATTACTCTGTCCCCGTCCTGCAGTGGGAGAAAGTGGCTCGTTAGCGATTGGTTGCGATTCTCGAGCCAGGGATTGGGGAGGTCTAGGTGTAGGAGTAAACTCCAGGGATGTGAGACCGGGGGCTCCAGGGACTAAAGAAAAACCCCGCTCTTCACTTGGATGGGTGGGGGACTACTCCGAAAAATCCCCCCCGGTCTCCTAAATCAAAGTATACCAACTCCTCGAATTCCCTCTCTTCCAAATTATCCCTATTACCCAGGGGGTCAAAAGGATGCGGGTTTGTATCATTTCCCTCCCCCCTGTGACAGACCTGACGCTAAGGGGGTTACACGATACCTCAGTAGGAATTGGCAGAATCTACCAACTCCTCGAATTCCCTCTCTTCCAAATTATCCCTGTTACCAGGGGGGTCAAAAGGATGCGGGTTTGTATCATTTCCCTCCCCCCTGTGGCCTGTGTCTCCCCCTTGGGATAAGCGGGTGGGGGAGAACCCTAACGCTGAATGCTCTGCCTGTTCACTCGAATCTTGCCTTCCTACTACTCTACCTCTGAGCTGGTCAGCATGCCTCCTCCAGAGGAGTCCTGTGCTTGTCTCGACGTTGTAGGAGACTGGCCCTGTTTGCCTGACCACTATTCCAGGCACTCAGGTAGGTCCGCCGGCCGCGTAATTACGGCAATGCACTGCCTGGACAATTTCAAAACTCTTAGTGCCCCCTGTTTCTATGTTTCTACCCGTGTCCTCCACCCTGGTCGGGTCTAGCCTCGAGAGGATCGTGGCGGGTTTCCTCCGCATGAGGAGCTCGGCGGGTGACAGACCTGATGCTAAGGGGGTTACACGATACCTCAGTAGGAATTGGCAGAGTTGCAAGTTCAATTCCCCGGGGCCCATCCTACGCAGTGCGTCCTTCATTGTTCGCACCAGGCATTCCGCTTGACCATTTGTAGTGGGGTGAAAGGGGGCCGCAGTTATGTGGCGAATTTTGTTAATTTTCATGAAACCCTGAAACTCTGCGGATGTGAAAGTTGTAGCGTTATTGCTCACAAGTACGTCAGGTAAACTGAAGCAGCTGAATACCTTGCATAATTGCTTAATCGTTGCAGCTGACGATGTACTGGCCATCGGAATTACCTCCAATCATTTGGAGTAAGAGTCCACTACTATAAGGAAAAGGGTGCCCCTGAAGGGACCCACAAAATCCACGTGCAGACGTGACCACGGCCCCCGGGCTGTGTCCCATTCTCTGTGCGGAAGTCGGGACTCCTCGGGCCGGGTGCTCTGGCAGCTCTCGCAAATGCCAATCATGTGTTCTATGTCTGCGTCTAGTTTGGGCCACCAGACGTAACTTCTAGCTAGCGCCTTGGAGCGCACGATGCCTGGGTGGCTGATATGCAGCATCTTGAACACCCGAGACCTGAGAACTTCGGGGATTATTACCCGCTGCCCCCAGAGTAGGCAGCCCCTTTCTAGGGAGAGCTCGTCTCTCCACCTACCATAAATCTTGAATTCCTCCGTAGGGGAGGTTGCCGGCCAGCCTTTTTGTACCCATGAGCTGATTAGGGCTAGTGACTTGTCTTTCGCTGTAGCCTTGGCGATCTCGGGCAGCAGGATGGGAGGCGACTCCAGGGCCTAGATCAGGAGCACCTGGTGGTCTTGCTCCACCTCGCACTCTGGGTCCCCTGCCTGTGGGAGGGGTGATCTGGAAAGAGCGTCGGCATGGCTGATCTCCTTGCCTGGGCAGTAGGTCAACGTGTACTGATACGCGTTGAGGAAAATGGCCCACCTCAGCATCCTTGGGGATAGGATCTGTGGGGTTGGCTTATCTGTGGTGAAAATCCCTAACAGGGGCTTATGGTCAGTCACGACTGTGAATGGTCTGCCATAAAGGAAGTCGTGGAACTTTTTTGTTCCTGAGACGATCGCCAGGGCTTCCCTATCTGTTTGCACGTAGTTGCACTCTGCCTTGGACAGGGATCTCAAATAGAACGCCACCGGGGCTTCTCGCCCACTTTCTAGCACATGGCAGAGGACTGCCCCCACCCCCACCCCCACCGGTGAGGCATCACAGACTAGCACAACGGGTTTCCTAGGGTCAAAGTGGGTCAAGACAGCCTCGGAAGATAGAAGCTGCTTGAGCCCTCGGAATGCCCTTTCCTGGCTGTCCCCTCACCACCAAGCCGCATATTTTTTTGAGTAACTTGTGCAGTGGCTCTGCAACCGATGCCTTTCCTGGCAGGAAAGAGTGGTAAAAATTTAGGAGCCCTAGGAAGGACTGTAGCTCGGCCTTGGTGGTGGGGTGAGGGCCATCCTGCACAGCCAACACCTTTGATTCTGCTGGTTTGATACCCTCTGGGGTTATTTGAAAACCCAGAAACTCTACCTCCTCAGCGAAAAACACACACTTATCCTTTCTCAACCTGAGCCCCGCTTTCTCGAACACGGTTAGAACCCGGTCTAACCTCTTGGCCAATTCCTGTTCCCCTCCCGCCATTATCAAAATGTCATCAAAGTAGGGGAAAACACCTGGGAGCCCTTTCAACAATCTTTCCACGAGGGACTGAAAGATGCCTGGAGCCGAATTTACGCCGAATTGGAGGCGCATCACTTTAAAGGCTCCCTTATGAGTAACAATGGTTTGAGCGGCGGCTGCAGCTGGGGTCACCGTTAATTGTTGGTATGCCTGCGCTAGGTCTAGCTTGGCGAGACACCTCCCCCCATGCAAGGTTGCTAACAGGTGACTTACTACCGGCACCGGGTACGCATTTGGGCGAATTGCCTTGTTAATCGTGCACTTGTAGTCAGCACAGATTCTGACCTCCCCGTTAGCCTTAAGCGCCGTAATAATGGGAGTTTCCCACTCGGCGGAGTCCACCGGCACCAAAATCCCCTGACCCACCAGTTTGTCCAGTTCAGTCTCAATTTTGTCCTTTAGTGTGAAAGGCACTCTCCTTGGCTTCAGCCTGATGGGTCGGATGTCTGGATCCATTTTGAATGAGACTGGGGGCCCCTTGAACTTCCCTAGCCCCTTCTCAAAGACGGCAGGGTGTGCGTTACACACATCCGTAATCGGGTCAGCCTGCATGGCGTGTATGCCTCCAATGAAAACCCCCAGGGGACCAAACCACTGTGTATCCAGGAGGCAGCAGGACCTTTCCTTTAAAACTACTAGGGGCAACTGCACGGAACACCTCTTGAATTGAACCTTGAACTCTCCCACCCCCAACACTGGGATACTCTTGCACTGAACGTCCCGCAAGTTAGTCTTTAGGGCCTTCAGTTTGGGGCGTGACTTGGGGGGAATGCGCAGAAATTCCTGGTGGGAGATGATGGAATACGACGACTCCGAGTCAATCTCCATTCTTACTTGGACCCCCTGTACTAGTACCTCAACAAAGAACCGGGGGTGCCGTGTGGGCACGCTGTGAACCGCCTGGTCGCAGTTGTTGGGAACCCATCGAGACACGCGGTGCTCCTGGGGCTCGTAGTCATCGAAGATTCAGCCGACCCCATCTGCTTTCTGTTGGGGCCATTCCGCCTGGCCCTTGCCGTCATCTCGCCTGCAGACCTTTGCGATGTGCCCGCGCCGCCCGCAGTTGTGGCATTCCACCTTCCGGAATGGGCATTGGCTCCGGTCGTGGGATGCCCCACATCCGTCGCAGTGGTGGTCCTCTCTGGCGCAGTCTCGAACCTCGGGCCTCCTCTGCACCCGTTGCACGTCGTCGTCCTCGCTGAAGTCGGAGGTGGACGTGGTGGACTCGGAGGGCCCCTGCTCTCCGTGGGAGGAACAACTGTGGACAGGGACTGCCGGCGGGGGCCCCCCAACCACAGTGGTCCTGGCCCAGCACACCCATTCGCCTTGTTGCACTGACTCGGCAGCTTGGGCGATGTGCAGGACATGCTCGAAGGAGATGCTCTCATCCTTGGCGAGCAGCTTCTTCCTGGCCCCCTTGTCTCGCAGGCCTGTCTCTCAGAGCCTCGCTCAGGGATGCTCCCCACCGGCAAGGCACAGCAGCCACCCTCAGGGCTGCCACAAAGTCAGCCACGGACTCACCGGTCCGCTGGCACCGCTGCTGAAAGGCCAACCTTGCCGGAAACACCGACACTTTCGGGCGAAAGTGTTTCCTCAGCTCAGCAAGGAGCTCGTTTAGGGGTACTTCCCTGAGCGGCCTCGGCGTCAGGAGGTTCGTGGCCAGTTCCAATGTCTCTAGGCCGCACTGGGCCAGTAGGAATAACGGCGCTGGGCTTCCTCCTCGATGCCTTTGAGGTCCATTGCATAGAGGAACTGCTGTTCGTAGAGTTCCCATTTTTCTGGCTTCGTGGTGTCGAAGGGCGCAATGTTCACTTTTCGGGACGCCATCCCATCTTCATCGCCAATTTGGTGTCTTGCACGGAAGACAAGAAGGAGCCGCAGTAAGTGCTAAAACACAGCTTTATTGCATGATGGTCAGGGTAAACATGAGGTAATGGCAGACAAACAGCTCTATTTATAGTACACTGTACATTTGAATATCCCGGGTGGTAGCTCATTGGCTACTGTCCATGTGATGTCATAGATCATCACGCCCATCTTCTCCAGGTGAAGGTATGGCGGGAAGGTTTCCCGCTCTTCAGGTATTCGGGGAATCTGTGCCATGTGAGCCGGATGCTCGCTACTGCCACCTGTGGCCACTTAGCTCGCATCCTTATACAGCTTGCTATAATGTGTCTCTGATTAGATACAAGTGGATACATTGACCGGATACATTCTGTTAAAGGGGACTTGCAGTTTCATTCAATACATAACAGTTCCTCTACCTTTATTGTGGAAGGATGGGGCTAGGGGTGATGTGTGGATGAAAGAAAGCAGAAATGAGGAACTGAGAAGTTGACTGCACATGAGTCCCCTTGCCTTCAAGCGGAAACTTCTCTTTATCTGCCACTACTGTTTGTCATACTCAGTTCTCCTGGTTAACAAACCTTTCTGAACCCCGTTCTAGAAAATTATTTTTCATCTGACTTCCATTACTGAAGCCCATCTGTGTGGAGAATCTAATAGAATTCCTTAATGGCCTGCTGTGCGTACTGCTGGGTTCTGATGGGGCTTTTAGGTGTTAGCTGTGAAGTAACTAAGCCAGTAGATAAGATGTGCACTGAGGTGAGTGATAACTTATTTGTCTCTCTAGTGGGGCAAAAGCATTTTCAAGAGAAGATCAATAATTAATTTGGAGCAGTAAATACTAGCATGCTAACAACAGGTTGCTTAAGAGCTGGGAGAACTGCCAAAGATAGGGTAAACATGCCAAGAATAACTGGCTATTGGTAGAAATATTTTACCCTTCTGGAGAATCCCTCCTTAGAAGCAAGAAACCACTGGCTTAGAAGTTAGACCCATTGGCTTGCATGCAGTATCACACTAGTGTTCGATGGCTAGCATGGTGGAACTTTTATTCAACCTGTTACTGTCCTCTGTGTCATTAGTGACACAACTGTAAAAGATTCCCAGCTTTCTCACTCGAACACATTTTGGAGGTGAGCGAGGAACTGCAGGGAAGGTGGGTGATTGTTTTCTCTTAGTTCTACATATAGCTGTTAGATCTGGACGATTGAGTTCATTAATACTTGCTCCCAGGTAAATGTATATAAGGTTAATTTTGCAGCTTGTACCCATTCTCTACATAAATAGATTAGGAAACAAGCACTAATAAACTGCTTCATACTTTCAACAACACACAGGCAAAGAAGTTAGGTCCCATTCAATTTTCTGGTGTTTACCCCTATAAATGTACTAAGAAAATCAAACTTTGTAATTTAGTAATTAATGTCCACTCAGTACCCTGGTGGCATAGTGGTTAAGGCACTAGGCTTGGAGACCGGAAACACGGGTTCGATTCCTGATTGCTGCATGATGGGGGACAGGCATCCCCTGAAAAAAGCCTTTCAATCCAGAGTAATCTCTGATGCGAAAAACAAATAGTAATAATAATATTAGAACTGCAAAGCTGGAAGGGATTCTATCATTCATAAAATCCAGCCCATGTCACTGAGGAATCTAACTCCCAATCTATACAACTGACCTATCTAGCAAGTCTTTAGACAAATCTTCAAGAATCTAACAATCTTTGTTAATTGTACTTACTTTTGCTGTATATTTCCCTGGCTATATACCGTAGTTGCTGGTTAACAACATAATCTTTAGAACAGTATATGGGATGCCATCTTTTGGCAAAACATTTGACTACTGATTGCAGTAAACAAGAAGGGGGAACATCTCTCGGCTTGACATATAATCTATTTTATAATTATTCTTGCGGGGCTGCACTCCACCAGTAGATGAGGTCAAAGAGGAAATGGTAAAACTGGAGGGGGGGGGAATCAATAATATTTTAGTTGAACAGTGTATTGCCCACAACTAAACCTTAGGAGAAGCATTTCAGTCTTTTAGAATAGGAAGATGTATACATGAAGAAGCTGGGAATTACCACACAACATTTAAAATGTGATGGGAAGGGGAGAAACTTTGCTTTATGGAATACTAAAAAAAATGCCAGATTGAGGTCCCTGATCTCTCCTGCAAGTCCAATTCTTTTCTAATAGTAACAACTTGAAGGGGCAAATAGCTACTTATGAGGATGCCCACCATTCTTTACCCATGATGAGACTTTTGGCTTGTTACCAGTCACCACATGGGTTATTAGAAGAACCAAGAAGTGAACCCTGAATGGAAGAGAAGGAATAAAAAGCCCCTAGATTTGCCTTAATGTACATTAGTTTTTGAGAAGACTCCAAAAATCACTGCACAACAATTTTTCTACTGGGAATAACTCGTGATTTACATGATATAGAGTGTGCTGATTCCAAATCTGAACTCAGAATTTGCCTATCATGTACAGATTTTAACTAATACGTGTGCTACATCTGTTCAAATGGGCAGTAATTGGGTAATGTATTTTTACATGGGAACATTATAACAGTTGCACTATGCCTGCTGCCAGCTCAGCTGAATCATGCCCCCCTAGTGGCATGCATGTTCCAGCAGCTGCCAGCCATGTCTGGGCAGGTCAGTGAGCTGATGACAGAAATAGGTACATAAGGTGAGATGGGCCAAGGGCTTGTCTCTAATGCGAAACCATCTTATTGGGTACTACAGCTAGGCCACAGTGAGTCTGTTTTGAACTAAAGATGAGTAGGTGCAGCTGTGTAAATAAACCGGACAATTTCTGCTACATTTGTGGCAAATATACCCCGCGTGATCAACACAAGAACCTAACCAAGAGGGTGAGATTTGCTTACTTAAGATCCTGATGTCCTAGGCAGAATCGGACTTCAGATATGGATTCAGTGCACTTGTTTTAGTATAGGTCACATGAATTAGACCAAGTAGCAGATAATATTTATTTTTTGTGACGCAATGAAATAAGAGTACAAGAAGATAGGAAGCTGTCTTATCATGGATTGGACTCCTGGTCCATCAAGTTATGAATTAGAAATGCTAATAGCGAACAGTCTGAAAAAAATCTTCTGTTGTCAAGCAAAGACATAAAATGGACACCAATCATATATGCTTTTCATTGTTGTTCAGAATGTCACTCTCCTGCTCTCAGCTTCCTGGTTCTGTTATTTGAATTTTCTGTGTGAAACATATTGGTGATAAGTGATTGGACAGCAATATAAATCAGAAAAATAAATAAATAAATAACTTTTCTGAAGTGCCATAGCAAAAAAGAAATGGCACTTCAGAGAACCCTGGTTGAATTCCAGCACTGCTTTGTTGTAACCATGTGATTAAGTCAGGCTGTTTGTGGGAAACAATCATGTGTGACCAGTAACACAGGTTGTTCATTCCCTATGATGGTGAAAATGTCCTGTTCCTGGACCATCCTGGACCAATGATCTAAGAACATTTCCTTCTTGCTATTGTAAGGATATAGACGTAAGGCTACATCATATGTTAGCCATTGTCTACCTGTCAACCTGAGAAGCATAGTGTATCAGTGTGGTGAAGATTGATAGATTACATCTTTGTATGCCATATGTCCATGATGGTGAACCTTGGCACTCCAGATGTTCTTGGACTTCAATTCCCAGAAGCCCAAGCCCCCATAAATCCACACGAATGGGTTTACTGCGATTCATCCGGCCCACGCCACCCTCGTCGCTCCTAAAAACGGAAGTAAAATGTGCCCATACAGGGGGCTTGGGCTTCTGGGAATTAAAGTCCAAGAACATCTGGAGTCCCAAGGTTCGCCATCATGGCCATATGTTGTAAACATGTGTGAAACTGCTAACAAAAGCTGCTATTGGGAGAAAGAGACACACACACATGCTCTCTTCCAAGCACCCTGCATGCATGGATGCAAACACAGATATCTCGTGTCATCATTCTGCTGGTCAGAATCCCATGTAGTTTTCTACACTGCTTCCAGTTCTCTTCAGAAATGAGGAAATCAACATTTATCCCTGATCTACTATCCAAATAGATTGTTCTCCTTACAAGCAGCTGAAAGATCCCTTTCAATCAGGTTTCAGGCCTGGATATGGTACAGAGACGGCATTGGTCGCACTGGTAGATGATCTCTGGTGGGAGCGGGACAGTGGCCATCCGTCTGTCCTTGCCCTTCTTGACCTCTTAGCGGCCTTCGATACTGTCGACCACGGTATCCTTCTGGAACGGCTCACAGGATTGGGGATCCAGGGTACTGTGTTATCCTGGTTTTCCTCATTTCTGGAGGGACGGACCCAGTCAGTGTGGTTGGAGAGTGAGAGGTCCAGCCCTAGGCCCCTGTGTTATGGGGTGCCTCAGGGCTCGGTGCTCTCTCCTCTCCTATTCAACATCTACATGAAGCCGCTGGGTGAGATTATCCGTTCCCATGGGGTGAGGTATCATCGGTATGCTGATAATACCCAGCTGTACATCTCGGCCCGTGGGGACCCCAGTGATGCGGTCAATGTCCTATGCAGATGTATGGAAGCTGTTTGGGTCTGGATGGGGGACAACGGGCTACAATTGAATCCCTCCGAGACTGAGTTGCTATGGATAGGGCCCTCCGCGTTATCCAGGGAGCTGCCAACTTTGGTCTTGGATGGGGCTACTTTGCCCCAGACAGACCAGGTACGCAACTTAGGGGTCCTCCTGGATTCAGGACTGCTACTTGTAGATCAGGTGGCACCCGTGGCCAGGAGGGCTTTCGCACAGCTTTGCGTCATCCGTCAGTTGTGTTCGCTCCTGGACCGGGACTCCCTGCTCATGGTCACACATGCTCTGGTGACCTCCAGGCTAGATTATTGCAATGCGCTCTACATGGGGCTGCCCTTGACGACTATTCGGAGGCTACAGCTGGTGGAGAATGCAGCAGCCCGGGTGGTGTTGGGGTGCGGGCGTTCTGCTCGCACCTCACCATTGCTTCGGGAGCTGCATTGGTTACCAGTTTGTCTCCGGGTGCAATTCAAGGTGCTGGTTTTGATCTTTAAAGCCCTACATGGTAGTGGGCCAGGATACCTAAGAGACCACATCGTCCCAAGAGTGTCTGTCCGTCAAACCAGAGCGGACCGGAGGGGCTCTCTAATTGTTCCATCTGCCAGAGGGGCTTGCCTCTCTGGCACATGAAAGAGGGCCTTTTCTGTGTCCGCACTGGCCTTGTGGAACCTCTTGCCAATAGAGTTGCGGGAGCAGATGGAGCTGCTGCCTTTCAGAAAAGAATTAAAAACCTGGTTGGCGGGGCAGGTGTGGGGCTCAGATAGAAGAGTGGCCCCCACCTGTTGGCTTATAAAATGAAGCCCCCCCCCACATCTTTTTAATGCAGGCAGTTTTAATGTGGTTAGTTTTAATAGGTGGGTGGGTGTGTTGGGGTTTTAATTGTTTTTAATATGTATGTTTTAATCTTGTTGTGAGCCGCCCTGAGTCGGGTTTGCCTGATTGGGTGGCATAGAAATTTGAACTATAAAAAAAATAAAAAAATAAAAAAATATAAAAAGAACGATTATCAGCTTCCTAAGCCATTTCCAGTAATAGACAAACTTAATTAGCTTTAGAGAAAGAACAGTAGTAGATGCTTTCAAGCTTTTTGGCCTATATGCTGAGTCCTTAGCTTTGTTATACATTTTTTAAAAAGTTTGGTACCGCAGATTGTGTTAGGCCCAGTTATATTTGCATGTATTTATATGAACATATAACACTCTCTATAATTTTCACAGATGATTGCTAACAGAAGCTACAGTTGCGAAGGTTTAGAACTGACCAATATTCCAGAAGAACTGCCTATCATGACTGAAGTCCTGGATTTCAGTTTTAACTTCCTATATTCCCTCCATCCTTCCACCTTCAGCAAGTTGAAGGATCTGGTATATTTAGATTTAACAAGGTACAATATATTTTGCCCTCTCATTATTTATGTGGGATTAACTTTTCTTTCAGTTTTTGAAGCAGGCCATGTCAGTGGCTGCAGTGGATGGTTCTATGTGACAACAGAGTAGTAAAATTCTCTGCTGTCTAAACCTCTCCTCCCAAGTTGTTACACTGTCAATCAAGAATTTATTTATTTATTTATTTTCTCAAATTTCTATAGCTACCCCCATCGCAAGGACTCTGGGCGGCTTACAATACGACCCCTTAGAACATGCTGTAATTTGTATCAATGTAACATGCACAAGAGTGGGGTAAGCAACATAAGCATGTTGGGTGATTATGTTGCCATCCATAAATGTTTGGAGGGTGGGGGTCACATCCTTTACCATTATAGCTTCCACTACAAAAACTATAGTAACTCCCTGATATATCAAGGTACAGTAAAACCCCTACTTACGTAAAAAGTATGTTCTGTAGGCTTTTATGTAAATTGGTTTTTTACTTAACTCGAAGCAAACTCATAGGAAAAATGAATTTTTACGTAACTTGAAGCAAACCCATAGGAAAAATGATTTTTTTAAAAAACTTGACTCGAAGCAAACCCATAGAAAAATGGATTTTTTACGTAACTCAAAGCAAACCCATAGGAAATTGTATTATGTAAATCAGGACATTTATGTAAATCAGGACATGGTTTTAGTGCAAAAATCATTATGTAAGTCAAATTTTATGTAAGTCGAGGCATATGTATGTCGGGGTTTTACTGTACTCTGCAAGACTAGAGAACAGGATGTCTCACATGAAAGGTAATGGCAGAAGGCAGAAACTAGGCAGGAAATCTTTCAACATCTGCTGGGGCTGCAAGGATGCAATTTTGTGGCCCTGCATGGGCCCAGCCATGTTTATAGCATCTTCACAGTCTCTGCAGTTATATTATCAGATATTACCATTCCAACCCAGAACTGATTTGTGAAAATTGCAACACACACACTCTCTCTTTACATGTTATGGTATTGAGCAGTCAAAGTGTGGCCCTCTAGAGGTAGTTGAACTGCAACTCCCACCAACCCTAGGAAGCAAGGTTGCTATTCAACAACCCCTGGTGGGTCATACTTCATCTACTCCTAGGCTCCAGCAACTTCCAAGTACAGCTTCAAGTGAATAAATGTTTCTTGAACAGTGTTATTACATAACCTTCAGTGCCCCATGCTGCACATACAATTGGCAAAAATTCATGGTGATTAAAAATAGACATACCACTACATGATGGTGGTAAAACTGGAAGAAAGTGGCTGTTGACTGACTCTTTAGATCAGGACAAATACATGAACATATATACTGGCCTCCTTTTCAGGCTAACTCAAGATGTATTATTTGTAAAGAAAAAGGGGAAACCTATTTTGATTTCTTGAGATTGTAATTATAAATGTATTTTTTATTTTTTCAAGGTGTCAGATTAGTTGGGTATATGGAAGTGTCTTTGAAAGCAACCTTCATCTGGAGACCATTGTCTTGACTGGAAATAATCTTATGTTCTTAGGATACAGAGCATTTGCGGGACTTCAGTCTTTGAAGCACCTTGACCTAACTCAGACAGGTCTCGCTAATTTAATATTCATCCCAATGCAGGACTTGGATAACTTGGAGACTCTGATACTAGGAAACAACTACATCCAGTCACTCGAGCTCCCACTACATTTTCCGGCTAAAAGCTTAAAATACTTGGATCTTCAGATGAACCACATACAAATATTATCAGCTAAAGATGTCAAACAATTAAAGCAATCCAGCAATCTGACTCTCATTCTTAAGGGCAACAGTATTATACATTTTGACCCCGGAGCTTTTAGTTCCATTTCTTTCTACAGTTTGGATTTCAGTGGTTGTGTTAACACGTATGTGATCATCAAAGGATTGCAAGATGTCAAAACTGTTTTTCTTCAGCTTGGCACTTTTTTGGATATCCGTGTTCCCTCTGTGAGTCCCACTATGTTGCAGGGTATCTGCAACATGTCTGTGGACCACCTCACTCTGCAGTATCATACTTTCCTTGATCTCTCCAATGAAACATTCAAGTGCTTGACCAAACTCCAAAGGTTAGACTTGACGGAAACCTCCCTCACTGTGTTACCTCTTGGCCTTCCTAGGATGAATATGCTGAAGGAATTAAATCTGAACAAGAACAAATTTGTGCATGTGTGTGACATTAGATCTTCTGCCTTCTCCAACCTCACCCACCTTTCCATCAGAGGAAATTTTAGGGGCCTGGATTTGGGTTTTGGATGTGTGGAATCCTTGTCAAAGCTTCAACGTCTTGATTTGAGTAGCAGTCGGATCAAAAGTTTAGACTGCTGTAGCAAGCAGCTTCGTGGTCTGAGTAGTTTGGAACACCTCAACCTGAGCTACAACAGCAACATTGTGTTCTGTAATTTAGCCTTTAATGAATCTGCTCACCTTAAGATGCTAGATCTGGCCTTCACACACATCACCACCACCAATGTTTCTCAAGGACCCTTCCACAATCTGCATCTTTTGCAGAGCCTAAACCTTTCCTTTTCTCACACTGGTGTAAATATCCAGAACATCTTGCAAGGTCTGGCAAATCTTAGTATCTTAAACCTGAGTGGAAATGATTTTGCATCTGAGACCATCCTAAATAACAACCTTTTCCATCAGGTACCCAATTTAGAGGTGTTAATTTTATCTTCCTGCAAATTGCCAGCTATACAAACAAAAGCATTTTCTGCCCTCAAGAAGCTAAAACATGTGGATCTGAGCCACAACAATCTTATTACATTCAACTCAGGTGCATTTTTCAATCTAAGTAACATTTATCTCAATTTTGCCAATAATAGGATCCATATTATCCCACGTGATATGCTGACTGACCTATCTGGTCAGAGTGTAATCAATTTAAGTTACAATCCACTGGAATGCACCTGCTCCAATATTGGATTATTAAGTTGGTACAAGCAAAACCGAGATAAAATTGAAGACTCTGAAAAGACAGCATGTTCTGAGCCCAAGTCACTAGCAGGTACTAAGCTTTTCTTGATAAATCTGTCTTGTGGGTATAGCACTGCATACATAATATTGATTAGCTTTGTTGTGATAACAGTAATTATAGTGACCTTCACTTTGATCATACCTTTTTTAAAGAGAAAGTACCAATGCTGTTAAGTCATTGAAGAAAGAAAAGTGTATGGATATAGCTTCAATAATGCTATGTTCAAAATGTGTATGGATGTAAATACAATGTGTGTGTGTGGGTGTGGGGGGGGCGCCTGCGTTGTTGTAACATAATGCCATCTTCTTTCAGCCTTTTCAGTTCCTTTTTCTTTAGATCACTACTTTACTTAGGTACCACTATTCTGTTGGGAAGTGATTTGGTGGTGGGGAAATATTGCAAAGTGTGGAAAGAAGAAAGGTCATCCTGCATTCCCAGTGATTTGTTCTCCTAGCCACACAAGAGAAGGAAGCAGCTCATCTCACTTCTGCAGCTGGAAGATAAAAGACTATCAGTGACTTAATCCAAGGCAAATGGGAGGAAAAAACATCTTCCACATACGTTATTTTCATCCACAATGTCTTTCAAGACTTAATTCCATGTAGGGAAGGTTGCCATTGTCTGGGATATGCCCTATTTGTGGTTCAAAAATACCATAATCTTCGAGGAGGCTCTTTCTGTGTACCCCATTTTTCTTGTAAGATACTACTTGAAAAAATGCTTAGACAAGTTTTACTTATCTCATTTCCCTAAAACTATACTAAAGATTAACCACAGTTCTGAACTGACACATGAAGATAATGATAAACGAATCTTCTTATAAGGTCTTTGTATTCTTAATGTTATTTTTATTTTGCAAACTCTTGTATATTAACTTGTAATGACATCAAACAGAAACCAAACTCAGATACTTCTCTGCACAAAAAGTCTTCAAGTTCCTTTTGTAATCTTGACAATAGTAACCAAAATCAAATATGTTCTCTTCAACTTCTTCACTATGTCCTTTATAACAATATGAAACGATGATTCATTCCTCTATTACACTTTCTATCTCTCATCCAAAACAGCTCATAAACTCGTATTCAGTTGGGAAGTCAAACTCCCATATATATTGGCCCCAAACTCCCGACGTCTATCCGGTTAATTAGACATTTCATTCAATAAATTTCATCAGGGGAGTTTTTGCAATATCTGAAAGGTTACAAAACACATGTCTGTTACAATATTATATGTTCAAACCAGCTGCAAGCCCCCATGCTCATTATCCAGTCCAAGCTTACCCAAACTTACCACTCTTGTGTTTCGCGTCCCCTCTGTCTCTTCTGTAATTTCTCTATGGTTGCTAAGGACGTTGCATACCATTAGAGTCCTATCTCTTAAATACAACTTGCTGCCTGCTCCTGACTGAATCTGCAAGCTCACATTACCACCTGTGTACTGGCTGTTTTACTTACAAGGAGCACCATGGTTCTAATTCCTGTGTACTTACAAAAAGCAGGTTAAATCAGTTTCATAGTTTAAACCCTTAGGATGCATGGTTCCTAGTCTATGAATATGAATATAGTATGCCTCCTTTCCTATCTCTTAAATACAACTTGCTGCCTGCTCCTGACTGAATCTGCAAGCTCACATTGCCACCTGTGTACTACTGTTTCACTTACAAGGAGCACCATGGTTCTGATTCCTAGTTTCATAGTTTAAACCCTTAGGATGCATGGTTCCTAGTCTATGAATATGAATATAGTTTGACTACTTTCCTATCTCTTAGATACAACTTGCTGCCTGCTCCTGACTGAATCTGCAAGCTCACATTGCCACCTGTATACTGGCTGTTTTACTTACAAGGAGCACCATGGTTCTGATTCCTAGTTTCATAGTTTAAACCCTTAGGATGCATGGTTCCTAGTCTATGAATATGAATATAGTTTGACTACTTTCCTATCTCTTAGATTAAACTTGCTGCCTGCTCCTGACTGAATCTGCAAGCTCACATTGCCACCTGTGTACTGACTGTTTTACTTACAAGGAGCACCATGGTTCTGATTCCTGTGTACTTACAAAAAGCAGGTTAAATCAGTTTCATAGTTTAAACCCTTAGGATGCATGGTTCCTAGTCTATGAATATAATATGCCTCCTTTTGTAATAGCAATTGTTCAATGTTGATACCTCTACCTGTTGTAACCGTGAGTTTTTATAACACTACAAATTTAAAATCTGTGTCAAGATGGTTTTTTTCCATGTAATGATTTACCAATGGTGCACAGGTGGCAATGTGAGCTTGCAGATTCAGTCAGGAGCAGGCAGCAAGTTGTATTTAAGAGATAGGAAAGGAGGCATACTATATTCATATTCATAGACTAGGAACCATGCATCCTAAGGGTTTAAACTATGAAACTGATTTAACCTGCTTTTTGTAAGTACACAGGAATTAGAACCATGGTGCTCCTTGTAAGTAAAACAGCCAGTACACAGGTGGTAATGTGAGCTTGCAGATTCAGTCAGGAGCAGGCAGCAAGTTGTATTTAAGAGATAGGACTCTAATGGTATGCAACGTCCTTAGCAACCATAGAGAAATTACAGAAGAGACAGAGAGGACGCGAAACACAAGAGTGGTAAGTTTGGGTAAGCTTGGACTGGATAATGAGCATGGGGGCTTGCAGCTGGTTTGAACATATAATATTGTAACAGACATGTGTTTTGTAACCTTTCAGATATTGCAAAAACTCCCCTGATGAAATTTATTGAATGAAATGTCTAATTAACCGGATAGACGTCGGGAGTTTGGGGCCAATATATATGGGAGTTTGACTTCCCAACTGAATACGAGTTTATGAGCTGTTTTGGATGAGAGATAGAAAGTGTAATAGAGGAATGAATCATTGTTTCATATTGTTATAAAGGACATAGTGAAGAAGTTGAAGAGAACATATTTGAATTTGGTTACTATTGTCAAGATTACAAAAGGAACTTGAAGACTTTTTGTGCAGAGTTTGGTTTCTGTTTGATGACATTACAAGTTAATATACAAGAGTTTGCAAAATAAAAATAACATTAAGAATACAAAGACCTTATAAGAAGATTCGTTTATTATTATCTTCATCATTTTTGGGCATACACAAACGGTACATTGTGTTTGTATCCTTTTCTCCGTTTGGCCATTTTTTGCTGTGCCTGAACTGACACATAGCAACAAACTACATTTAGTTGGAAAGCTCCATCTTCTTGCATCTGTATTGGAAAAGGACCAGTAAGGTGGAATGCATGAACCCAAGTTTAACTTTCTATTGGAACTTGCATTTCACACATTTACAGGAGGTAATTTGCATATGCTGCTTTGTAAAACTCAAGAGAAGATGAATTGACTCCACAAAAGAAACTGCAGCCTTGAATTTACAAGACTTAAGCAGAGCAGTTAAGGAAAGGACATTTTGAAAGACACTCATTAATAGGGTTACCATAATTGTGAGGCAACTTGATAGCGCGTAACAACAGACCACAAAGAGTTTTTTAAAGTTCCAGAGAGTGAAACAAATTTCCTGATGTTCATCCTTTTAACTGATTTTAAAAAGATTTTGTGTTCCATATTACCTCACTTCTAAAAGCATAACAAAAAGATATTCTTATTGCCAAACCTAACAATTATCACCTGGCATCCAGACACGAAAACACATCTGGTAGCATCTTATCAGTAATGTTTCTTGGCAATAAATGTGGATATAAAGGGTACGTGGGACCACAAATATGGGTCTCCTCTGGCTCCTCAGATCCACTTCATTTCCCACACATAAGGTGTGAATTGTGTGTGTCTTATACACATCCTGGAAGCCTGCCCTATGTGGATTACAAAACAAAGTTATTGTATAACTTCATCCAAGTTGTTAAAATTACATTATTGATTTCTTATTATTTGGAAGATTGCTTTGGAGAGGATAAATGGGTTTGGTATTTTAACTTATGTTCCTTTTGCTGTACTATGCTGGTCTTGGACCATAATAAAATTGATTGAGGGTTTGATACTTCACAATTTAAAAAAATAAATAATGAATTTAACGTGCATGTGCATTTGCAATTATTGTCTTAATGGTGTAAGCCGCCCAGACTGGGAGTCTTGGCAGGAGTGGGAGTCCATCCCAGATGGGCATGGTATACGCCAAACAAACACAACAAATAACAACTCAAACAAAACTTAACAAGCAGGGTGCTTCCATGCACACCTCTGCAAAAAATGCTGATTGACACAGAATTTTAGGTGGTTATTGATCCCCAAACACTGGTGTAAATGTTATAATGAATTAAAATAGGGGTTTTTGTTTTTAAGTAGTTTCTTTTAGTTCTTAATTTCCTGGGCAGAGCTAGAGAAGCCTGGCAAACAACCTTCAAGGCAGGTGCTGGTTAGTTTACTTTTTGATGTACAGTAAAACCCCTACTTACAAAAAAAAGGCTTTTTCTAAAGTCAAATTTTTATGTAACTCGAAGCAAACCCATAGGAAAATGTGTAAATTGGGACATGGTTTTAGCACAAAATCATTTTGTAAGTCAAATGTTATGTAACTCGGGGCATTTGTAAGTCAGGGTTTTACTGTCATAACAGGCTGAAAACTGTGTGAATGGAACTAAGAATGATGGACATTATATGCTGTGCTTTAATTGGTTAAAATAAAGGAAGAAAAGGGATGAGTGAAAAAAGATGGGTTTTGTTATATTGGAATGAAAGAAACACCATGATATTGCCATGATTTAGGATTGCTTTGCAATGACCGATTGGCATGATATGTGCTTGTGTGTAAACAGTGGAAAATGTACAGTAGTCAAATGTGTTAGCTGGCTAGGCCAGGCCAGAGAAATATAGCTAGATATGCTTTTCTTGTTTAAATATGGGAAAGGGGCAAGTAAAAATGTTCCTTTTTCTACTTTGTACCTGGTCCTAAAAATTTCTGTTTTTAAAAATCTAAATAAACCTGATTGGAACCCAAAGATATTGTACTTATTACATAGAGCTTAAGATGGTAGAGAAATCCAGTTCTTTTATTTCATTATTGCCAATGCTACAATTAAGCTAACTCACACTGCATGTCCTACCTGCATGTCCTTACAAATATAAACTTCCTGACACATCTTGTCAGAAAATGTGTATTCTGATCATAATGTTTTCATAAGGAAAACATACACATTTTCCTATGTAAGGAAATAAAGTGAAACTTAATTTCAGATTTCAAAATTGTTAAGAGAAATGCAGTATGAAATTCCATACATTAATTGCTTTACTGTGGTGGTGTAGAATAATCAAATGGTATAATAATAAAAAAACCATTTTTAAAAAAGAGCTGTGGAAGTTCAGTCGTTACCTAGATAAATCGTGATATTAATTCATTGCTTGTAGCATTTCAAACAGTGAAATTGTTCAAAATCATTTCAGCTGTAAACCAGGGAGATAGTCAGAACAAATAAAATCTACACTGATTTAATATAATACAAATCCTAAATTATCTGGTGCATTTTACATCTCTCTACAGCATGATTCATCACAATGGGGACATCCTTCATAGTATGGTACAGTGGTTAGTATTGTACTATGAGATCTGGATTGAAATCAGCACTAAACCATGAAGTTCAAGTGGGTCAATTTGGGCTAGTTATTATCTCTCAACCTAAGCTGTGTCAAAGTTATTCTGAGGTTAAATGGGATGGTAGACAACAGTGAGTGCCTCAGAAAAAGGAATGATAAAAATATAATAAACAAACCAAATATTTGAGGCCAGCCATGTTCTGAAGATCATAATCTAGCAACATTAGCTTCTAGTAAGTAATGACCATTTCCCCCCTGATCAGCTTCCTGCCTGTTTTCATCATATACAGTAGACCCTCAGCTAAAGTCAAAACTCCATTCCACAAGTTTGAACTTCATCCGATTTTGGACTTTATCCGAACCAAATGGGCGATGCATCGGATAACGTCCAAAAATGGACTTTATCCAAAGTTCCTATACCAAATACCTCGGATAACGTCCATTTTTAGCGGTTTTATGCGATGCATCACATGCATGAAAACTGCGACTTTATCCGAATCAGACTTTATCCCAGGTACCACTGTATTTCACAATCAGAAATAATGGACTAAGGGGAATGTTGTTTTTATTCACACACACTTTCTTATGTTTGAAGTAGTAGCCATGTTAGTCTGTGCAAGCATATTCCTTTAAGCAAGACATGCCATGTCCCTGGATGTGTGTACTCTGTGATGGCGAACCTTAGCATTCCAGATGTTCTTGGGCTTCAATTCCCAGAAGCCCAAGCCCCTATGAATCCACACAAATGGGTTTGGGCTTCTGGGAACTGAAGCCCAAGAACATCTGGAGTGCCAAGGTTCGCCATCACAGCATGTACTGATGATCCAGCATCTTTGTTCAGTACTCTGGACTCAGGTCAGCACAGCTGAAGTGGCAAAGAAATTTTAACATTCTCGTAGTGCTGAAAGAAGCACTTTCTAGTCTGCTCAACTCTCATTGCAGCATGGCTTGAACTGTCTCATGAAGTTTAGAGGAGGCTCAGAGGAGGCTCTTGTTTCTAAACTCCTGCCAGTTAACCAAATAGATTTGCCCTTTCCGTTGTGCCTGTCATGCTCCCCTATTAAAAATCCAACTTGTCTGTCATGAATTGACCTAATAACTTCTTAGCCACCTGCTTGCTTGCATCTCCTTCCTTCCACATTTCAACCTGGGGTGGGGAGATCATGAATTCCACAAGTGTTACCAAGTGTGCTTTCACAAAGCACCACAAATGCTTCTCATTTATTTCTGACATTTTTTGGGAGAATGTAAGCCTGCTTCTACCCACACTTGGTCAATTCCATTCTTTCCACTCAGGGTTTTTAAGAAATAAAACATTGTGTTTCCCTCTCCAATAAGAAGTGTAAATTTCACTCTCTTGTCACCTCACAACACACATTTGTATTTTCTAAGATGGCAGCCGATCCATGGTAATAATTGTGGGTACAGTATTAAGAATGGCATACAAATTTGGGAAGCTTTCCATATTTTTATTATTAAAATTAGTACAATACAGAAAATAGCATTGCCTCTGCAAGGAATGACATGCCCTCCAGGGAACGACAATTACAAGGTGTTTCATGGTTTTATATGTTGAAATTGGAACAATAGAGGGTTAGCATGAGCCCTGCACTGTGTATAAACCAGAACCAGCTACACTGACACTAACGTGCTATGCACATAACTCGTGAACATGTTCTGATATGTGCTACAACAGCGACCCTTTCTTTCATTCACTTGTATGTGGCTAGGTTCCTACTGTTGTGCATGTATCCACCTCTCCTTTATTCTAATCAACTCAATACCAGTGCTTTCAGAAACGTCTCGTTTCTGCCCACGTTCAAAGTAGTTATTGAAATATTCTCCCCCTTATTTAAGCATGGGGAGCTTTGGAAAAATTACTTAACTTTTATAATTTGGTAACACCTTCTACTAAACTTTCAAAAGGGCATCATAAAACAAGTCCAAACTCATTTCCCTCTAAAGAACCCATTCAGTACATTTCTACAACACTTTGAAAAAACACACCATGTACATCTAACTAAAAATAGGGATACTGCTATCTACACTACAGCTTTTAAGATATCTGTATGGATATTAGAGATAAGGTGATGTCAATAGAGGGGAGTGTAAAGAAGGCCCTACAGGTATATGTGATGCTTGTTTACACAGATCAAATTTAGCTACATTATGCCTGGAATGTGTTTAAGGTTGTACTGATTAGTGGGGGCAAACGTAACTGGTTATAACCACCAAGTTCTTATAACTTGTATATTCAGGGGGGTCATTTCAAGAAACAAACTCAAATCCCTTTCATGCTCAGTTTTATTTCAAAGTTCTGCAACTGCATTAAGTATAAATATTTTAATTAAATATCACTAGTTATGACATCCATGGAGATTTCTTAAAGAAAGTAAAACTGCAAACACTTTATTGCACAGATCCTAACAAACTTTCTTTTTAATAATTTGATAATCTACAATAGGAAGAACTTGTACTACAAAGTGACATTTTAAGGTACAATCACAGAAAGACTGACAAAGAGTACACTTAAGAGGATCCTCAACAGTTCACTCTAAGGTAAACATCAACAAATAGAGAGTACATGAATACAAGCTTAGGTGCTATTACACTTCCAAAATGGGAGAGGGGAAGGGAATATTTGGCAGACATGATAAAGCACTATACAAAATATACATAAAATGATACATTTGTAAACGAGATAGCCAAATGTGCTTTAAAGAAACTAACTGGAAGGTTTTTAAAGGAAAGCAGTTGTAAACTATAAAATACCTCCCAAATAGAAATGTCAGGATTTCGAAGTGGATTGTTGTTTAATGATTTTATTCCCAAAGTACAGATAGAGACTATAAATGCCAGGACCAGGGTATTTAAAATATATCTCCAGTTGTTTTAAATAATTTTTAAGGACATGAAGCAAATGTACTAGCAATTCATGGAAAATTACAGAGACTAGCTGGTAATTTTATTTTCTTAGCAAAGGCTTGTAAAAAGTTGAACCAAATCCCAAATGGTTTCTTCTTCTCCCCACCCCCCAGGGGTAATAAAATTAACACATGAGTATGCTTTTTGTGAACATTCAATTCATACTTCTGTTGTGCTTGGGAAAATAAACTGAGAGAAATGGGAAAAATGCCCTGGAGGAGATTTAGCTTCAAAACAGTTTTGGTAAGGAAACACAGACAAAGAAACATTCAAAAATTATTTTCTACATCCTGATCACTCTAGGACACTTACCTGTGATAATATTTCTGGAGTATTGCCATCCAAATTTCCAACCAACCAAACACTGTTGCGGAAAGTTTAATCAGAGGAACAAAATATATTCCACAATACACAAAAATCAAATAAGAGCTAGTAAAAGTTTAAAAGGACACTCACATTCTAGCACCAAATAGCTCCCCTCTTCTTCTTCTTCTTCTTACAAAACATCTTTTTTTGTTAAAAACCCTACATTTACTTTTTTTGCATACAAATAAAGATCACAATATGAAATGTGTAAAGTTAATTAATGTACTTCAAAAATAATGTGAAACCTAGGATGACTTGCTAAAAACAGCAAGCTTAATCTACAACATAAGGCCCCAGCTAGGTATTAAAATGTTATCAGGTGCTGGACATATTACATAGATACAATGTTGGAGGACACCTCTTCCTTCCCCTCTCCTCCAACATCAAGGAAAGAATGCTGTACTACTAAATCAGGGGTTCTCAAACTACGGCATGTGGGCCGGATCTGGCACACATGCCAAATAATCTGGGGGGGGGGGGGAGACCAGGCCCCAGAATCGGCTGCAGACCCATTTATGGCTGTCGTAAACGCGTTTACAACAGCCATTGTAAATGTGTTTTATAGCAGCATTTATGGTGGGGGCAATCGCCAGTCTGGCCTGCTCAGCTGTCTGAGGTGGCGTGGTCCAACCCGTGACTAAAAAACATTGAGAACACCTGTACTAAATGCTTAAATCCAGCTAGCATGATAACAAAGGCAATGTAAATTTTAAGAAAAGTTCCAGCTATATGCATTTTCCAAGGCCTCAAGCCAGAAAAGTCATATAGTAAATAAACATGAATTGAATCAACAGCAAATGTTCACAACAAGATTCAGAAAACGTAGCCTAGGACAAGTTCTAAGAAAAGAGATGCAGAGGGACTTGATTCTTGCAGAAAACTATTATGTGAAGAGAATGGTGTGAGAATGCTAATGGAAGCTCTTCCCTTTCCCTATTAGCCAAAAGGCAGACATTGTGCATGAAAGAGCTGCTGTTTAGTCATCTATTCAAATGAATCCATCTAATTCACTGCAATACTATTAACCTCAATCTCTTACAATACACATCAAAACTCACTGGTATCCACTAGATTTTTAATTTCTTAAACGTTATACTTATGTGTAGAATTTTGAACAAACACAAAAGGGGAACACCATCCTCCCATTAGACCAGTATATTTGTGGGTTCAAGCTAGGCCTAAACTTTAGTAATTCTGCTTATTCTTAGATGATGGCAAACCAGTGGAAAAGCAACTTTCATTTTAAAGGTAAACAATGCAATCAGCAGCAAAGTAGATATACTACATTCAAAACAATACACACAGCGATGTATTTACAAACTATTTGTCATCCTCAAATTGTTTCTCAAATTGTAAAAGTATTTTTGTACAAATACAATGTGGTAACAGTTTAACCGGTTACATTTACGAAGGCTTTTCGAGGGAGAAAACAAGTCCTTTTTTTTACACACCCTGCTTAAGTGCCGCTAAAAGGGGATTTTTTTTTTGCAAGAAAATACTACACAGTGCTGTTTTCTAAAGGTAAGACAAGGTTCTAGATTTCCAGCTAAGAAGTCCTATTTTGCAAGTCTTGTTACTGGGAAGATTTTTTATGAGGACTACTGCGTGAGGCTTCCTTTCCTCGCTTCTGGCGAGCACAGTCTTTGTCAGATGAAAGTGCATTGAGAGAATCAGCTGAAGTCCCTGACTTTGGCAAATCTTTACCTACATTCTGTTTTTTTGAAGCAGAAGACTGAGGCTGATTGGCATCTTTCCCCTTTATGTCCGTGGGGTTAGTTGAGCGAGACTTCTCTTGACCTCTCAGCTTTTCCTCTACATCTGAAACAGGAATGCGCTCTTCCATGGGAGATGGGGTACAGTGCATGCCCAAGACTGCCCTGTCATCTAGCAAGGAAGAGCAGGTCTGTTTTTTCAGTTCCTTCAAGTTCAGTGAAAGTGGATCTGAAGATCCCATCTTAGCTTTCACTGAGGGCAAACCATGGGTTTCCTGTCTAGAGTCAGGAAGGCTGGATGGGGAGTCAAGCTGCTTCATAGTCGTCACAGCTGCGTAACAAGACGAGGAGTGTTTTGCTGCCAATTGCTTGCTCCCTTCTGCCTGCTGCTTCTGGTTAATGTGTCCTTTGACTTTACCATCCTGTGTGTTCTTGCTACTTATGACTGCCTTTTCCAATGCTTTTCCTCTGGCATCGCAGCTGGAAATGCAAAGGCCAGGAACTGATTTCCCATGGTCATTTTGAAAATAAAGTGCATCAGTGCATTTTTTCCCATTAGGAAGTTTTTCTGCTGAACTGATCTGATTGTTCGGGCCCTTGTCCACCATTTTATTAAGCAAAGGACACTCTTTTACAGCAGCAACCTTTGGAAGTACACTTTGCTTGCTGCGTTTATGATATGGCTTTTGATCAACAGGGTCACTTGTCATGTCTTGCTTTTGAAAATGCTTAGAGCTGTCTGAGGCTACTGTTCCTGTCTTGCTTTTACTTGATGATTTAAACTGTTTTTCAGGAATGGTGCAATTGATTTGGTGTGAAGGGTCTGATCCACTTTCTATGGCCACCTGCTTTTCCACCTGGATAGATTCATTATTTAGTTTTGTTTGAGAGCTAGAAGGATATGGAAAAGAGTCAAGAGCAGTCTTACTTACACTTTTCTCCTCCTTGAAAGAATTGACCAAAGCCTGAACATTTGCTTCTTTTTCTTTTACATTCATAACTATTTGTTTTTGTGTCAATTTGTCAGAATGCTTTAATTTGGAGGAACAACTGTCAGGTACATGTCGAGATTTAACTGTGCTATTTTCTATACATGATACAGATCTGAGACTATCTTGATTGCTGCAGCACTGAGAAGCATCTGTTACAGATGCCCTGCTGAATAATTTTATGGCAGGAATATCAAAACTGCTACTTTGTGGCCTGGAAACAAAATTTGACTCCTTGTCACCACTTGGAGGCTGTGCATTTTTTGACTGCTTTTGTTCTTTTCCTCTAAGGTCATGATAGTTGTCCTTTGGTATAGTTACACCAGCTACATTTCCCCCCATTTTGGCAGAATTAGAATCTGAAGATGTTTGTAATGATATCTGTAGAAATGAAGCTTCAGGCTTAAGCAATGCATTACTCTTCTGTATGTCCAACTCATTTGCTGAAGATTCTCTACATGTGTTATCTTCTTTTGAAGACTGCTTACGCGTATTTTTGACATCTTTGGGCTTTATTTTGGAATTTGTTACCTGAACCTTAGTTGGCCCATGTGTTTGTGACTGAGAAGCTACAATAAAAGGACACCTTGGAATAAGTTTGTTATCTTGATTTGGGGGTACGTCTGTTATCGATCTCTTTGCTAAGGAATCCTCAGTTCTCTCTGGAAGCAAATCACTATTTTGTTGAGTCCTTGTGTGACTGTCAGGTTCTTTGCTGGCTCTCTTTTCTTTTCTTTTGGCTTTCTCAGGATTTCCTTGTGGCAGGACAGAACTAGTGTTTTGAATTCTATTAGATTTAGTCTCATTTTCACTAAATTGGACTAACTCGTTTTTTCGGTTTGTCACTCTTACAGAAGGATTACATTTAGTGCTGAGATCGGAGATGGGAGTTTTTTCTGACTGCTGTTCAGTGCTCACAGATTTTATTGGTGAACTTTGAGAAATTTTATCTGGCTTTGAACACTGCATCATATCAGATGTATTAGTCTGTTGGACAGTTGGTAGCTGCTGTTTCTGCAAAAATGGCTCATTCTTCACAATGCTGCTATCCTGGCATTTGAGTAAAGCATCATTTTTGGTATTCTGGCCTCCTGCAAATGCACATGGAGACACTTCTGATTTTGAAGCCTGTGGCCCGGAAAGTAAAGCAATATCCAGAGTGCCTTCAATTGGTTTCAGGCAAGATACAGACCTTCCTTCCAGCTTATATTCTGAAGGACTCTTTCGAACTGGTGATTCTGTAGAAATCAAGGCTGACTTTTCTACACCGCTTTCTGTTCGACCATTCAAGGCTTTGAGGGGAACAAATGGAACAGAGTTAATCTGAGCAGCATGAGCATTGCTGATAAACAATCGGCTCTCAGCAACTGAATTAGAATCCTGCAGCATGTTTATAGATCTGACTGCATTGAGCTGATGGCACTCATGTACATTTGATGTCATTTTGGACTTTATCAATGGACAGAGACTGTCATCTTTTTCTTCAAAGGACATTTTCTTCCGAAGATAATCAATATTTGCAAGTTTACTATCTAATCTTTCAAATTTGACAAATTCTTTTGTTGGTGTATTTTTATCTACATTTTCTCCTTTTCCATTCAGCACTTTGTCAGATGAGGGAGGCAGACCTTCCTGACATGTATATGGAGGGAGGATTCTTTTGAAGTCATAAGACAAATGACTGAGTTCATTGACTGGAAAACAATGGCAGAGTGTGTGAGCATCTAAAGCAAAAACATCATTTGATCTCATCCCTGTATTCTTTTGAAGGGTGTCTTTTAACATGTCACCTAATGATTGTGTCTCTAGAGCTGCACTTTTATTTTCAAAGTGGTTTGATCTTTCCAAAGCTTTCAGAGATGATTTCTTGCCATTTTTCTCCTCTAAACATGAAGTTACAGAGACTTCTGATTCACCACAAAGTTCATGTACAGTGCTTGTTTTCTGCAAATATTCCTGTTTCTCTGCCAGCTCTTGCTTTTTTACAACAATCTTGACCTTTAATTTTTCTCTGTCCAACTCATCAATAGATTCTTGCCTGCCTAGCTTCCTGGAAATGGGACGTTTTAAACAGCCTTGTTCTACAGGTCTAACTCGAGTAAGTGATGGGGCATCCAATACATTCTCCTCCAGACTCTGTAGTGTTGTATCTCGTAGAGATATCTCTCTATTAACTTCTTCCTGAGTTACCTCCAGGTTATGTTTGCGTGAGCACAAATGTTTTTTGTCAGTGCTATAAGAAGGGGCAAGTTTCTCTTCCGATTGAACCCTTTTGAGAAGTGGTGACCTCGGTGGCTCTGCACTTTTTGGTCTAACTATATGTCTGACAATAGTGGGTGGAGAGTGCATTTTAGTAGGAAATGCCTGAGCTATTTTGGGGTTTCCAAGTGAATGCCCTAGTAAGGGTGATGGAGATCTCTGAGGAGAGGTTGGCTGAGGTGTTGGAGAAGGAGTCCGTGCCAAAGGTGAGAGAGGAATGCTACCAGCAGATTTGCGTCTTCCTGACCTATATCTTTGCCCACCAAGCTTGGGACCCAAACCATGAAGGGTGCTGGGTCTAATATGTCCTGAGCCAGCTGGAGAATTTGGTGCACTTGAACTTGGAGAGCTACTTTGAGAAGAATTTGTACCTGGAATCGAAACAAATAAAATTTCATTAGATTCTTTATCCATGCTTTAAAATAAAATATGAAAAAAGTTATTTCTATTTAATTTACCAACTGAAACGTGAATACATTTGTTGATTCCAACATTTGTGATTCTTTCCTTCCTGCCTGCCTTTCTCCTTAAAGTTTAAATTAACGTAACCTAACATCAGATTTTTACAAAATATAGCATGGGTACAGTGCTGGTTCCCTACAGAATATGTCCAAAGAGTGAGTCAAAATTTGAAAAACCAGGTAAGATTATCTCAAGAAGTTTTAATACTATGATTAACTTGAATTCTGGACTGCTGTGATAGATCAATTTTTGTCCCTTAACCTTAAGTTTTATTTTATATACGCTTTAATGGAGCACAACTGCTTCCTTTTTTGCTGCAACAGACACAGCTATTCTTTTGGAAACAATTACTCTGACTCTTTTACAGTAGCCTTCAAAACTAAAATTATTCTTTTCTTTTCCAAGTTAAGCTTTATACTTAATTCTGCTCCATCTATTACTGGAGAGCTCAGCTTATATATGTGAGCACCTGTGTGTTATAACAACTAGTCTTTTTTTTTTACATTGGGTATCTCCACACACAAAATACTTACCTGAGGGGAAATCTGGGGTGGAGCGGAGGCTTGGTGTGGGTGAGCGAGGAGACAAGCTGTGAGTCGGTGAGCCTGGCAGACTCTCTCCTGATGACAGTGATCGGTTTAGACAGGAGAAACTCCGACTCGTATGGAGCAGGGGTGAGGGTTGCTTAGCCAGCTTTTTGAAGAGAGATCTCCTTCTAATAAAAAGATAAGAATTCTTCTATAAAAACACAAGCTCCCAGGAATGTTATGTTGGTGTTAATAATATTTCTTTTCCCTGAAATGGTATAAACCAGTGGTGGTGAACCAATGGCACACGTGCAAGACATGACACTCCTAGGCCTTTCTGTTGGCACTCACGCTGTCACCCCAGCACAGTTTGCTCTGCCGAGCAGTCCAATGGGGTGCTTCCTTCCTCCCCCAGCAGAGTTTGGCCCACCCTTCTGCCCAGTAACCCAATGGGAGCACTTCCTCCCTGCCCCCAGCACAGAGTTTGCCCCACCCCTTTGCCCAGCAGCCCAATGGGAGCACTTCCTCCCTGCCCCAAGCACAGAGTTCACCCTGCCCTTTTGTTTGGGCATTCGGTCTCCAAAAGGTTCACCATCAGTGGTATATACTATATAATCAAATTATTATAGCTTTAGTTAATAGATTTTGCAGAGGCTTAGGAAACTAGAACCACAATCCAAAACTTTCTAAACTTTTGGTTCCAGAAATCTGGAATGATACTCTTGATATTGACTTTATGAGTTCTTATATCTAACCCTTTAAACAACTACTAAAACTTTCTTTCTTCTCTGCCAACACGGCATTACACAAAGTTATTTGGCTAAGGTCTTTAAGGTGATCAAAGGTCTATAAATTCCTAGCCCACAAGAGAACACAGCCCACTCAAAAACCCACTGTGAAGAATAATCACAGGAGACATTCCCCTTGGTCCTGCAACCCTCACAAATGGGCATGAGAGAGAGACTGCTATGGAACTCCCTCTCATAGTAGGCCAAACTGCCCCCTCTATGTTGTCCTGCCACAAACAGTTAAAGGCCTTTCTTTTCAAGCAGCCTTTTTTATATCAAGAACTGGCTGCCTTAGACAAGATTCTAAAAAACAGGGAATTTTTTTGAAAATTTAAGTTTTTAATATTGTTTCTTTTAACATTGTAAGCCACATTGGAGTGAAAGGTGGGGTATACAGTGTATAAATAAGTAAAGTAAATAAGCAAGCAAGCAAAACACTTAGGGAAGGTTTTCATCCTTTCAGGCTACAAGCAACTCTTTTTTTTAAAAAATCAGTATCCAACCCTTAAGTGCAGAAAAGCTCCTTGTGACATGCACTAAACTATATTACTATGTTGCTACTAGGATTATATTTTAATAAAGTTTTTAAAAATATTTTTATATTGTAAGTAGTACCTAAATCAGATTTCTCTCATATACGTTTCAACAATAATCATTGGGGAAGCTCACCATTCCAACAAATATATTATTCTGAAAAAAGTTTATTTTTGCATGCTGTCTAGATTTGAGAGATTTATGAGAAGCTTAAAACTAAAAGCATAAAAAGACAGGGAACAGGACTGAGGAGATATTTTAGGGTGAAAATACAGAAATAAAATGGGAGAGAAAGCTCTGTATTTGGAGAGATAGAAGTTTGTGTCCATAAATTTTACAGATTTTTTCTACATGAATGAAGCATCCACAACTCACCTCTCCAAACTTTCCTTCTTTTTTGTTTTCTTACTCCGTCTAACCATCCGGCCCCTATAGCTATTTCTTCTAGCTGGCCCTGTTTTTATTGAAGTGTTCTCAAAAGGTGTTGTAGTAATTGACACTTTATTGCCACTCTGTCAATAAGAATGTTCAAGAAAGGAGATGTTACTGGCCTATTTTCTCTCCAAACAAAAGATGCAGAGGATTACGTTCTACTGCTGAATAGTAAAGGAAACATTCCTCTGTTAGCTTTACTAGCAAAGTCCTCTCTTTATTACTCTTGCATAAATGTTTAATATCCTAGTCCCAAAGTGTAGGAGGATTAATCCTGGTCATTCCTGTTCTTCGACAGTATCACCATGTAATGTAGATGATTCAGCAATACACAAAGTAGTTTGCATGCTGAAGAATGTCTCATAGGCCAACAATTAGAATGAATAAGACATTCAAAAATGGATCAAACATTATTATTTTAATACTATTGCCTACTAAAAGAACACGTCTTGATTTCCTTGAGCTAGCCAATATGCAGTCTAGATATTTAGTTTGAGTAACACCTTTTTCTGTTTTATATTTTTCTTATGTATGGAGTCCTATAGGTGTTTACATATGATTTTTTAAACTTGCCATTACTAATTGATGCAATGTCAAGAGGATATCCTGTTGTACAATCGGGTATATGACCAGGCACACAACTAAGACATATCGCGGTACATTGTCAATTACCTATGTCAAGTTACACTCAACTTACATGAGCAGTAATAGGATTCTAGCGTGTGCTTTGTATTGTATTATATATGAAGTTGATTGTAGAATTCTAAAGGCTTATTAAGAGACAGAAAAGCACAGGCCCAAACAACTGCATCATCCTTCTCCTCCTCCATTTAATGGAGTAGAGTTTCAAAAACAAACTGATAGTACAAACCCTGCTGGGTTTCTGATTCTTGACCAGAATTTTTTTTTTTTTTTTTGGGGGGGGGGAGAGAGGCAGTAGATTCCCCACCTATTTTAGTGTAATTGCTCTACTAGCAAAGCAATACATGCCATCTTTGTGGATATGTCATGCTGCAACAGACAGATTAATGAGATCCCATCAGTGAAAAACAGCTACCAGAAAGCACAAAGCTTGTGAATAGTTCTCAATCAAATGTTTTACCTGACTGTAATGTATTCTAACAGTATCATCCAACTGAGCTCATAAAGTTGTACAATTCAGTAATGCATAAGTGATTTCAAGAAAATAATAGAAAAGTACTGTTCAGATTTTCCAGATTAGTATTTCCATTGTTTGTACAAAAACAGATTTTCTTTTTCAAAAATATATCACAACGTTACTAATCAAGTTTAAATGTAGGAAGTGCTTTCTGTGTGATATAGAGTATAACATACAGGAAACATGTGACATTTTCACCTACTGTGAAAAGAGTAAAGAGCATAATATCATTTCAGAGGAATAAAAAAATGATAGTACTTCTGCTATCTGTTTAAATAACACTCTGAACATACACACCTGGTTTTGGAAGCTAAATGGGATTGGCCCAGATTAGCAATTGGATGAAATACCATTAGCCATCTCTATGCATGAGATAATCTTGCCTAAAACCTTGAAAAACTGTTGCTGATCAGAGTTCACAAAATTGAACTAGATGAGCCAATGGTCTGACTTGGCGGTTTCATATATTCCTTCCTAAATGCATATGCAGGCCCATTCATTTTTACTACCTGATTGACTGATACTGTACATGCAATAATAATCTGGAGGAGTCTAGTATACATACTTGAAGAAAATAGGTAAGAAAGTTGCACAAGTTGCCATTACTATAGAGAACAATTTTTCATACAATACTGCTTTTAAACAAACATCTTAATTGCTCTGACAGAACATGTCTTGAAAGCCCACAGATTGTGAAAAGAACACAAATAGTTTTATCCAATTCATGTTCAGCAGTAATACAGAAATCACCAGACAGCAGTTGTAAAGGCCAGCTGCCGGATGCCTCCATTAAAAAGCAATGGCATTTGTCAGTTCTTATCAGAAAATATGAATGGTGATGAAATATGATTACATAATTCAGAGAACAGATAACTGCAAGGAATGCTTCATTTTCTTTCATTAAACCTGTGTTATTTCCCAACTCATTGACTTGGGAATGCATCTCCACCCCAACTACATACCTGATCTCTGCAAGGCGAATATTTAAGTCTCACATTATGCTAAATTTAAGTGATTTTATTAATCCTCAAGTTTCTAACATTTTCCGCTTGACTAGCAAAACACACACAGCTCAGAACCAACACCAAATGCCTAGGGCAGCTAGTTCTAACAATATAATGTGTTATCAGTAGAAAAAAATACCCCCAGAAGAAAAGTAATGAAGTTTCAGATAAAGGATTCCTACATAAAGTTCAAAGACACTGTACCTTTAATAACAGTTCTATGACTTCAGTATGAACAAGGCCATGCACTGGCTCTCCATTGATGTGTGTTATGAGATCACCTGCCTTCAGGCCAGCCTGATTAGCTGGACTTCCTTCTTCAACGTTCTAGAAAACAAAGAGGAAAAATGACATTTTTGACTTGGAGGTTTTCTTGCTGCAGTAACACAGACAAGCAATATCCCTATCATCCGAATGTACAAAACAATAGCTGAACAGGTTTCACAAAGGGAAAAATATATTGTCTACTTTTAAAGTACTGTATACCTTTTGACAAAAATAGTTATTATCTAAACATACAAAACTCAAGCAATCAATATGATAAAAACAATAATTGGTGTCATAATACAGATACAAATTTTAACGTGGTGCCATCAAAATGCATTTCTGGTATAAGTAAGATGAAATGTGGACAAAACATATTAAGATTCAATTCACTAGTTTTGAAAGAATTACTCCTGCTGTAGTTGTATATAACAATCATTTAATTGTTCAATCATTTCAGTTTATAAGCATTTGAGTTCTTTTGGCATCCATTTGGCAGTCCAATTTATCATTCAACAGAACAATACAGTACCAGTGAAAAATTAATGAAGTACAGAAAGGCAGTTATGTTTGGAAGCCATTCCATTAGGAGACATAATAATTAGATGACAAATATCTCCTGGGTGACTAATTTTTTTAAACAATGAAGCCGAGATTCTTCTGAGAGAGAGAGAGAAAGGATAGAAACCAAATTACTGTTCAAATTTATTTTCTTTAAACACAGTGGCCAAATCTACATCTTATGTACTGGACTCTACTTGCCTTGTTGCTGTCTTCTCTCAGCTTTAACTTTGGATTTGGACTTGAGCTTGGTTAGGATGGCCATTTGGACTTTAGCCTAGTTGACCTGAGTCCTGGTGCCTGTGTTGTTATTTGGCCACCCATGTCTCAGAATCTGATAGTTTGCCAAGACCAAAAAGAAGAAAAAAGTCTGCACCCAGAACCAGGTAGTCATGAGGACAGTACTGACATTAGCAATGTTATTCAAGTCTTGTAGGCTCAGGTGCTAACCCTGCTGAATGAAGTGGCCATGCTCCACCATGCAGCTCTGGTTCCTATGTTTCATCATGTCCCACCTGCCTTTACCCACCTGTTTCTCTGGTGAACAGCAGGCATTGTGGGGATTTGTTATTAAGTGTCTGTTATTGTTCAAGATGCTTATCCAGATGCCCTGACACTTATCCTAGTGAACTGAGTCAGGTAGTCTCTTCTCTGGCCCTTCCTTGACATAAGCATCTCCCTGGAGAATGACTATCCCATGCTTGGAAACCTGAATGTCTTCCTTTGGCCCCTCACTGGAACGTTTGTAGATGCTGACCAAGAGCAAGCTGCTGAACAAGTTCTCCAGATGTTAAGACAGGGCAAAGATTGGTGGTCTCCATGGACTTTATTGTAGATCTACCTTCATCTCCTGGTCATACAATCATTCTAGTACTGGTAGATAACTTGATTAAGATAGCCCATTTCATGCCTGATCAAAAGTTATCTAGTGTCAAGCAGACTGCTTAGCTATTCATGAAATATGTGTTCTGCCTATACAGACTTCCTGATGCAATAATTTCAGACCATGGCTCACATTTCACATCACATCTCATGTCTGGGCCGCATTTTTGGGGCTTTGAGGATTGAGCAATGACTTTCCTTGCCATACTACCCAAAGGCTGATGGACAGATAGAAGGAGTAAACCAAGTTCTGCAATGCCTCCTAAGCTTAAACCAAAACAATAGGATTGAGCTGATTCCACAGGCCAAGTTTGCATACGACAATGTTAAACATGCATCCACTGTTCATAGCCTCTTCTTTTCTAATTAAGTTTCTCATATGTGGGATTATCCAACTGCACCAACTGGTTACTTTGTCCCATCAGCCAATGAGCAGCTGAATGTTATACAAGAGGCACAGGCTGAGCTTCTTGAGCAAACATTGAATACAGGGAGCAGGCAGGCCAGGCCATAGATGACAGAAATAACCCTGGTTGCATATAGGAGACGAAGTCTGGCTCTCTATCAAGCACTGTCGCTCCCCACACCTCTCAACTATATTGGCTTATAAATTTCAAGTCCCATTTTGGATCATACAACAAATCAAACCAGTTGCATACAAAATAGAATTACTACATCTTATTACAATACATGCTGTATTCCACATTTCACAGTTGTAACCATATTCAGAAAACCCTTTCCCAAATCATAAGACTCTGCCACACCCACTGGTCTAAGTTCAGGGACATGATGAATATGTAGTATCCAAGATCCTAGGATCTAAGTAGGTATGACGCAAGTTTCATTACCTAGTTGATTAGGAGGACTACAGCCCAGAGGAGCAATCAAACCCTGATCTGAAAAGGGGAAGGGCCTTCCCTATTTTTCAGGGGCGAAAGGACATTAGCAGCTATATACAGTATATGTGCAATTTTAACAAAGAGGGGGGCGGTTGTCAGGTTCTGAGACAGCTTCAGGGTTCCATATTCTGGTCAAATGCCAGAAGAACAGCTCCGGTAGCTGCAGGATTAGACTCACAGCCACAGTTGCCAAGGCCCTCATCAGCACCAACTGGAAGTCCTGGAGAAAAATCTATACTGTATAAGAACAGGCTCTTCTCTCCAGAAGCTGCTTCAGTAGTGAAGCAACTTCCTGTGGTGCTTTGTGCTACTTGACTTCCTGTGGACCCTACCTTCTGGACCTGCTTTGGAACCCCATTCCTGTTTAACTCTTGCTTCCATTCCAGCCCTAATGTATCTTCTTCCTATTCATAATGATTCCTCAGTTGTTTGAACAGCCTGGACTATGTCTTGTCTACTGGACTGGACTTGCCTTGTTCCCTATCTACTCCCAGCTCTGGATTTGGACTTGGGTTTGGATAGGATGGCCATTTGGACTTTAGCCTAATTGCTCTTGGTCCTGGTGCCTGAGTTGTTAGTTCCACATCTCGAACTCTGACACAACACAAGTCAGAAGGTAACCTCAGGTCAGTCACTCTCTCTCTCTCAGCCTGACTCATCTTACAGGATTTTGATGAGGGCAGAATAGGTGGAAGGAAAGCCAGGCACACAATTTTCAACTAATTAGAAGGAAGGTGGGATGCTAATGTGACAATAAGTGGAAAACAAGCCTTTTTTAAGCATTTTTACAATACAGCCAAGTTTTATTAAAATAGAAGACTAGATCAAAAACTTTACCCAAATAATATGATGCACTGTGTAGATGTCGCTATCGCCCACGTACACTCTGATTGCTCGGATAGTGAATCCGTATTTTTTGCCTGAAGTGTGAATTATGATAGGCTGGTGGGAACTGGTAGAAGAAGCTGAGGAATCATGGCTAGGAGAAGAATCTCTGGAAGATGAAGGGTCTGAAGATATGGAATGTGGGGACATTGGACTTCCCAAAGGAGACACACCAAATATATCTGTAACAAATGATTGTTTGTTTAAAAGTACGTCTGATTTTATGCACATAAGACAACAAACTACATACTCACATACAGACCTGAAAACACAGCTAAGAATGTTTTAAGAAAATATTGACATGCTTTTTCCCTTGTTAGGAAAAATGTTAACTCAGAGGCATATTTTTGGGGATGATATTAAAGCTTCCTACATATTTTTAATCTTACTTTCTGTATTTACTATTTTATTGGACTAAGAAATTTACCAATTGGCATTTGGGAATTCTTTCTTCTTCTTTTCAAACCAAGAGTGAGATAACGAAGTGTTAATGGCAGAGAGATCTACTCAGGTTTATACTTATTCCAATTTATAGAGGCAATACTTCTTAAGGCTGCTTGCATAACAAGACTCTCTGTTACATGAGAAAGCTGTGCAGGATCTTTTTCATTTTCATCCATGCAGAAACAGGGATTAGTTTTCAGTCAACTAGACTTACTTTTACATCAACTATATTTAATGACTGAAGGAATGGTCCAAATTTCAATGAGAAATTCAGAGTATTTTTGGTTGTTGTTGTTGTTTTTGGGGGGGATACTTAGTGAATTGAAAAGCTGTATGCAGAATATTTTGTTTTCTTTGTGTGAGAGAATGCATGTTAAAAATTAATCTCCCTTAGTATTATAAACTTTATAAATAAACTGCAAATGTCTAATCATGCTTGAAGTTTGAATCTTGTATTATAAACGTTAAGATCATTTTTTCTGCCACACTGTAGTACAGAAAAGTAGGCAAAACAGAACTAATAATAACAAACTGCATAGTTTTACAGGCTTAGTTATTCTCATGCTCAGACTAAAATGCCAAGGAAAAACATGAAAAATTGGGATTCATTTTAGTGAAGAACTATTATACTAAAATTGCAAAGCATAAAGAAAAGATAATATTAATAATGTCTACCTCCTGGTATCATAAGGGACAGAGCACTGGCCGAAAGAGATTTTGTGACTTTTCCAGATATTTTCTTTTTCTCTGTAGTTTCTAATCGCTGTCGAGCCATATGAGATGCATGATCAGTGAGTGGCTTTGAGAAATTATCTGTGCTATCCACACTCTCATTTCTTCCATTTATCTGATCCAAGTGCTCTGAAAAACTGCCAACTGCACAGAAGATAAAGATTAGAGAAACAAAAAGAAAAAGAGTAGGGAAAATTTAAGAAGGTGAGAAACTTCTTTTGGTAACAATTTCATGAAATAAAATGAATCTGGGAATTCCACTGATGGAACTTTTAAAAAGTCTAGGCTAGGGATTAAGGACAAACATCCTTTTTCTACTATTGCTGCCAAAATTTCACCATAATTCCTTTGATTTAGTATCACTCCTGACAATCATGACCTTAATTATCTTGCTCTTGTCTTAGCAATCACTGAGAAGTGACAGATGCATCACTAATCCAAGACAAAGAAGGCAGTGAATTCATATGCAAGAGAATAATTGCTCACTACATCTGACCTTACAACTATGGTTAATGTAGGCACTAGCCCAAAATAACATTTTCACAACTTTTGGGACAGAATAAAGATGAACCTGATGTTTTAAAAAGCAACCACCACCTACAATAGCAATTGACTTAAGAGATACCACCTCATTCAATTATTTATAAAATCTTAACCATGAACATAATGTACAGACCTCTTTTTTGTAAAGTCTATTTTTCTTGGGTTTGAGGAAACAAGCACAAATGTGGCATAAAGATTTTAAAATATGGTCACCTGTAAGTGGGATAATTTGTTCTAGTATCCTTTTAAGAAAGGTCTTGCGTTTTACCATTTGTTCCAAATTAATGGAGCTTTATAATGACACTAGCTGATTACCCGGCCTTGCTCGGTTTTTTTCCTTAAAGGAAGCATAGTTTCTTCAGCGTCATTGTCTCCGGTCCGTAAACCTAAAGTTCTGTCAAGCCGTGGCCTCCTTTCGCTGTAGAAAGGAGGCCCCGGTTTGAATTTTCCGGCCGGATAGAACTTTTAAGTTTATGGGCCTGAGACGTCGCTGCTGAAGAAAACTTTACTGGTGGTGTGTCCCGGCGGTAAATTCAAACCGCTGTCAAGCTGCATCTTCCTTCCTTCAGCGAAAGGAGTGCGTGGCTTGACAGAACTTTAAGTTTACGGGCCGGAGACGCCACCACAGAAGAAAGCAGAAAATGATTGAAATTGAAATTTCAGCAACTTTGGTCCAGGGGTGTGGGTTCCTTTAGAGCACATACAAACCCACACCTCTGTTTTATAGATATAGATTGAAACTGGAATTTTTATTACTTGAAAGTATTTCTATCATATCTCTTATGACACAAACTAAAAAGTCTTCTATGTATTATGCAATAGTACATTAAATTATAAAGATCAGATTAACCTCAGATTCGAGCAGGAAATTATAAAGATCTCCCTTAAAGCTCAGGGCGATGTTATGGATGTTTTAGAAAGATGTGTTAAAACTTCTGAACATTCCATTTAGGGGAATAAACATTCAAAAAAGCTTTTTTAGGATAATCAATTCAGGTTTTTCTGCATGAACCCTTCACATCAACATTTGCAAGGGACACTGTTCTGAGGCAAGCTACATGTGAAAGCAATACCAGGACATTACAGGGGCCATGGGATATATCAGGTCTATGACATTCTCTCTGACCATACTGAACATTGGCAGCCCTTCTTCTCTGATGTTGAAGCTTCAATAGAAAGTGGGCAGAATGAGCATGATGAGAGCAGAGCAAAGGACACTCTGGACACACAAAATATCAAAAACTTAAAACCCTGCACCAGATCTAAATGTTTTGATTCCCCTCCATATAAATTAAATATTTATAGGGAGAATAAATTAAAGCTTAACCTTTTATCCCCTGTTGTAGTTATAACAAACAAGCAAAAGCATCAGTGCTGGCTGCTGAAAAAAACTATAGGAGTCCCACCTACATGTGCACTGCCATTCCAATAAAAATTACCCTGCACTTGCTACTGAAAAACCCCCACTGTGTTTCGGTCAGTGTAATTAACATGACAAGTAGTTTGGCTCTGAAATTAACATAAAATGTTGATCCTGCAATTTAGAAAGGAGAAGGCCACTTTGCCTACAGCTGCATTTCTAACTGCATAAAACAAGAAAGTTTCATCATAAAGACTAGATTTGTTTGAGTCATACCTGACAATGTGGAGCTACTGATTGTGCTTGCCGGAGTTGTTACCTCCAGTTCATCTGGAATATTTTCTTCATTCACAAATCCTGCCTTCTCTTGATCTTTACGGGATCCAGTAGAATGAGAAGTTTCTTCTTGCTCTCCTTCTGCCGATATAGCCAATTTTGGAAGCACACCTGAGCTGTGACGTGGCCTAGAACTTTCAGTATTACAGGACATGTATGTAGATTTCTGTAGTCTACATTTAAATGATATTCATATTGCTTAACTAAATACAAATTGGAGGAACAGACTAAGGTTGTAAACAAAAGAGTACACAAAATACTTCTAAATAATCAGCAAACTTCATTTTACAGTACACATCTCATGAAGTTCAGTGCCTGGCATCTGAAAGGCTATTACACCTCAATGTGAATTGTTCCACATGATGATTAGGAAATTAACTTGTAACAAACATCCCATAGCAGTACCAGTATATAATTATGAAATGCTTACATTTCAGTATATTCTGAGCTCCAAATTATAGATTCTGCAGATGTCAGTGTCACATTTTTTGTTCTCTCAGTCATATCTTCCTTCCCTTCAGCTTGACTTTGAATTCCTCGATCAATACTACTAACAACCTGGGCATGAGGAAAAAATTGATTGCTGAGAGTTGTTTGTATCTAAATTAACTTCAGGAAAAAAACATATTGTGCAGGGGCATTGAGGGATCTAAATCCTTATAGGTAGTATCCTGGGGTTTTAAAGCATTTTGTGGTTAGTAGTTTATTAACAGATTAGACTTGCAACCTTATCAATAACATAGCAAAATGCAAAAGCATTTTGTGAAATAATGAATTAACTTCCATCTGGTACTCTTTCAAATATGATTTTCAGTTCTACCTTCCTTGATCTCTCTCTCTCCCAAACAACAGAACAGCTAATATTTTTTTTCTGTTATAAATTATTTACATTTTATCCTTTTTACCTTTGCCTATATGAACTATGGGCAGATGTGAAAATCTGTACATGCTTGAATATTTGTACAACACAAAATTTATGTACATTTCAAATTATGTCTTTTCCAAAAAGAAAACCCCAGTAAGTTATTTCATGGTCATCAGCCAGGGGATGCATGCAGAAGAGAAAGTGAAATGAGACTGTCTGAAAAGATGAAAATAAATTATTTGACTAAAAGATTTGAAAGGAGGTAAACTGATCATAAAAAGCCAGTTGTTTATCTGACAACCTACATATTGAGCTTGCTGATAGGGAAAAAAGAGAAGCTATAATGTATAGGTATCAGGCTATTCTTACATCATGCTATCTTGCAAATGCACAGAAGCCATCTGTAAAGAGAAGATTTAAATGCACCTTGCTGTTTGAGAATTGGATTCCTGCTGCCAAGTCATGACAAAGGTTTCACATCACTACATGGAAAGCAAGACCTTTTCTTGCCTTTCCCACTTACACATGCTTACATTCCCTGTAGAGATTAATAGGGATTATAGATTATTATAGTCAGAGAAGCATATAACTAAGAGTAAGAGGAACAGATACTTTTGTATTAAAACCACCTCATTCAATCATTCTCTGCAAAAATCATTTTGAAATGTTATGTAGTCACATCTGAGCAAATTTAATTACACTTATAGTCTATCACGTCAAAATGTTTTAGGGAGGGCAAGGCAGAAGGCAGATGAATTTTAAAAATAAATATTTCAAGAGATTTAATATGTGCTACAGCCATCCTGAAGAAATTTAAACATGCATGGTTAACTGCCTAAAATTATGTCTTTACTTATTTGCCATTGCAACAATGGTTTTTGTAGCTTCAAATTTTACTCTGGCTAGAATTTCACTAAGAATAGATATAAATATCAGCTCTTACTTCTACTGATATTCGTAGGCTCTCTTCTCCTTCACTAAATTCTAAGTTTTCTAAGTTGCAATTCAGCTACAAAGGATTAGGAGACAAGTAGGTTTTTTTGTGATGCACCCTCCAGAGAACCTGCCATCCAGAGAACAGAGAAACAACCATTTCCTAACGCTTTGCAATTGCTATGGAGCTTGGAAAGCTCTGTCCATGCCCTTCTCTGTGCTTTAATGACTACTGCAGAGAGGGCCTTGGCAAAGAACAGGTGTGTATCCTAAAACATCTCTGACAACTTGGATTTTTGGCTAAAGTTTTGGACAGAAGAATAAACGCCTTTGAGATATGGTGTTGGAGAAGAGGTTTGAGAGTATCCTGGATAGCGAGGAGAACAAATAGGATCTTAGAAGAAACAACAACAACGATATTTCAACTTGTATGCTGCCCCATTTGCAATGCGACTCTGGGCGGCTAATAAAGAAATAGAGTATCACAACCCTGACTGCTCCTTGGAAGGTCAAATAGTGAAGATGAAGCTAAAGTACTTTGAACATCAAATGAGAAGAGAGGACTCACTTGACAAAGCCTTGTTGCTGGGAAAGGTAGAGGGAAAAAGAAGAAGGGGGCAGCAGAGAATGAGATGGCTGGATGGTATTGTTGATGCAGTGGGCACAGAGTTGGGCGGGCTGAGGAGCATGGTGGATGATGGTGTGCCTGGCGTGTAATGGTCCATGGGGTCGGAATCGACTATGTGATTGAACAATAACAAACTGGAATTTTAGCTGGCAGACTTCTTGTAGCTGGTAACTGGAATGGGGGAAAACCATGAAAATTCCCTGCCTAGAAAATTGCGCATAAAAATCCATTTCACATTTCCCCTTCCATTTAATTAAGTATATTTCACTGCAAATAGGTTGCAAATCAATGTGTTTTTACATGCAAAAGCTTACTTTTGAAAATCGATGTGAACATGAGGAAAACTGCCTAATCTCCAAATTGAAGTCTTCATCATTTGTGTCATCTTCCTCTTCTGTTTCCATATGGTGATATTTTTCAGAACGAGCTAAACAATAACACAAATAATTTTTCATTATTTCAAAAACTAAATAAAAATAATTTTATTGAGACAAAAAGCTTAATCAATCCAGCAAAGAAATGCACCAACCTTTTCTATTTCAAACTATTTTTAAAATAAATAAATATAAATAAACATGCATATATATATATATATATATATACTAGCATGGGTTGCCCGGCGATGCCGGGCTTTTTTTGGGGTGTTTTTTTAATAAAAAAATGCCGTGCATTTTTAAAATGTTTTGGACAGGTAAGGGGTTTTTTTTTGTTTTCCTGTACAAATGGTGCTGGGCTGTGTTTAATGGTTTTTAAAGTTTTTATGAATTTGTGGCTTATTTGCGCTGGGTCCGCCTGTGGCGGACTTTTTATTTTATTTTTGTTCATACTAATTTAAATTTTTTTTAAATTTTTTTTAAAATTTTATATTTAATTTGGAGTTAAAGTGATTTATGTAATTTTTTTATTTTTTGAGAGTAGTGTGTATATTTTGGAATGTTTTGCCAACTTATTTTCTGCATTTTTGAATTTATCTTTATCTATCATGTGCCCCACACTCCTGCACCACACCTGGAAGTGCCATGTGGTGGTGGAAGGGCAAAATGGCCATCCGGCCCCCAAAGCTGTCTGAGGGAGTGTGTCCTGGCTCTCAACTTGAAAAGGTTGAGAACTCCTCATTTAGCACATCATGAATGCATCCTCTACTCGTTTTTCTTTTGGTCTCTGGGTGGCGGTGGTGAACTTTGTTTGGTCTCTACCATTCTCCTCTTCTGTCCTCTGGGTTTCAGTTTCGGTAAGTGTTACTTCCTTTATTTTGGTCATTCGAGTTCCTGTCGCCATGAAGTGAAGACGTCTTCATGGTAAGCACTCTGATTTATTTATTTATTTGTTTGGGGGGAGTTGAGTTTTTGTTGGGGGGGGCTGTTGTTTTTTGTTGTATGTTTTTCCTGTCTTTGTTTGTGTTTATTTTTTAAAGGTTTGATTTCTGTTTTTGAATGGTTTTGATTTGTTTTTTGGTGCGTCCTTTTTTTAGGGGGAGGGGGTGCCTTTTGTTCTCACGGGCCATGCTTGGTGGCCCGTGGTTAGGAAGGGAACTTGCGGCCGGGGGTGCCTTTTGATCCCATGGGCCATGCTGGATGGCCCTTGGGAAGTGTGCGTTGTTGCGGGGAGGGTGCCTTTCGTTCCCACGGGCCATGCTTGTTTGTCCGTTGGGAAGAAGGGCAGTTGTGGGGGAGGGGTGGTGGCTGGTTTGTTTTTGTTTTTGGCGACTCTTTTTTCACATAATAAACAGTTTTTGGATAAATGGACCCTCATTTTGGACAGATGTTCTTTTGATCTTATTCTTTTGGTTATAGATCAATGCAATCACGAAGCAGAAAATATTGGCACCGAAATTGATAAGATCAAGGATGCTATTTCTTCCTCCAGTCTTCCTTCTTTTGATAGCAAAATGGATTTATTGACAAACAAAATCAAGGAATTCCAGGACGGATTACTATCCTTCAAGAACAAAAAACTCAATCGTGACCGTAATGATTATAAGAACTCTAGAATTTATAAATGGCAATTTGCCCGTCCTACTACGTTCAAACAGGTCACTTGGCGCCGACCCTTGGAAGACACTGACTTCGAGACTACTGATTCAGATATCGCGGATTCTTCTGCAGACGAAAGGATCCGAACACCCTATAATACCAGACTCCACCGCAACAAACAGTCCACCAATAAACATATTCCCAGTAATGATTTTTTAGGACAACGCAATGTCTGCAAGAACAAAAGGAAATAAGATCTTCCTTAGTTTTCAACCTATCTCAGAGAGTCTTAACGGTAAGGGAAAAAGAACTCCTGGATCTTGGTTTAGGGTTCGTACCTACTCCTAAATATTCTTCATTCAAAACACGTATTGATATTTACAAACTCATCCGTTTACTCAAATTGCGTTTTTACTTTAAAGATAACCCTGGCAGCTCCAATCCATTCTCTCCTCGATCCACCTTCTCACCTGCTGTAGATAACCCTGCAATTGAAGTTTTTCGTAGGGTAGTTCTACGAGACATTTCCACTCTTGAAGAACGCCATCGTGTCTCGCATAATTTATCCCTTAACGATATCCACCTTCTTGAAAATTTGGGAAATGATCCCGACATTATTATCAAAGCAGCTGATAAGGGTGGCGGGGTAGCAATTATGAATAGGACCAACTATTTAGAGGAAGCACATAGACAACTCTCTAATCCTCTCTTTTACACCAAATTAGAGAAAGATCCCACACCACATGTTTCTAACGTCATTAAAGTTGTTTTACAGGAAGGACTCGCTTTGGGTTTCATTTCAGAATCGACTTTCCGTTTCCTTTACAAATCACATCCACGAGTACCCATTTTTCATTTATTACCTAAAATTCATAAGCTTCAATCCGGTTCCAATCTTGTACCATGCAGACCTATCATATCTGCCAACGAGGGCCTTTTAGAACCCATTTCCATTTTCATAGATCATTTTATATGTCCTTTTGTCACTAATACTCCCTCTTATGTTAAAGACTCTTCCCATTTCATTCAACTACTGGAACACACTCGTGTTCCCGATGACTGTTTACTAGTTACTATGGATGTAGCTTCCCTCTATACCAACATTCCTCTATCAGAAGGAAGGGTTTTGGTCGAACATCTCTTATCTTCACGCACCAATCCGGACCCTCCGACACATTTTCTTTTAGATCTTTTAGACATAGCATTTGAGCACAATTTTTTTCGTTTCCTGGACACTTTTTATTTGCAGACACATGGTGTGGCCATGGGTTCAAATTTTGCTCCTTCAGTTGCCAATAATTTTATGAACAACTTCGACCAAACTTTCATACTTAATCCAGCTGTCAATCCTTTTTTCTTGGATATTTTGATTTATAAACGCTATATTGATGATTTGTTTTTTGTTTTTTCTGACCCAGCTTCCTTATCTGGTTTCTATACTTGGATTAATTCTTTACATTCGAATTTAACATTCACTTATACTTCTAGCTCCATCACAGTTTCGTTCCTTGATTTAGAAATTTTTATTGCTAATAATCAGCTTAACATGCGCCTTTTCAACAAACCAACCGATAGGCATGCCTATCTACAATTCCACTCTCATCATCCATTTTCTTTAAAAAGCAATATACCATATAGTTTGTTTCTTCGAGCAAAAAGGAATTCCACACTCGATTCTGATTTCCAATGTCTGCTATTAACATCCGTAAATCTTTACTCATCAGAGGCTATCCCACTCATATCATTAACCATGCTTACTGGAAAGTTACCAATAGATCCAGACAGTCTATGTTTCAACGAAAATTGAAAAATGCAAACAACAACAACATTTTTTGGTCCATTGATTTTACTCCACTTGCACACCAAATAAAGAAAACTATACATCGCCACTGGCATATCCTGGATTCCATTTCTGGTTGTAAAGATAAACCTACCATTGGATTCAGGAAAACTAGAACTCTAGCTGGTATCCTTTCGAAAACTGATTGTCTTCCTCCTGTCTCAAGTCCTTCGGTCCTTCCGCCTGGACATTTTCCTTGCGGCCATTGTAAGTTTTGTTCTTATATGTGGAGAACCGATACTATTTCCATTCCAAATTGCACTTTCATACATCATCTTTCACGGTTTTCCAATTGCAATTCTCGCGACATCATTTACATTCTAATTTGCCCCTGTGGACTATCATATGTTGGACAATCTTCCAGACCATTCAAAACTAGACTAGGAGAGCATATTTCACGTATTCGTAACAAGGTTCTTACAGCACCTCTTGTCTCCCATTACGTTGACAAGCAACATGCTCCAACAGATCTAAAGGCTGCTGTATTGGAATCATTTTCACCACGCAAATTTTATTCGATTAACAAAGAACGTTTCCTGTTACAACATGAAGCTTTTTACATCCATCGTTTTTCTACTTTACATCCCCATGGTTTAAATACAGAACAGGATTATTCCTCTTTTCTTTAAACTCATATTTATTTCGGTTTTGGTTTCGTCTTGTGGTCGCCCTTTAAGAGAATTCCCCTTATTATAATCCTTTTGCTAATTATTGGTATTCATTTCACATGTCCCCATATATGAACTATATATAGGTTGTACTAATTGAGTTTGTTTAACGCTCACACCCACTATCAGTTTCTACTTAGAGGTGTTAACAGCGCATTATTACAGGTATTGATTTTGTTAGTAATGTTTCTATAGCGAATGTTCTTGAGTGCTGTTTATGTACCTTGTTATATATTTCAATATTTGCATGTCTTATTTATTTGGTGTTTATTGTCACTTCGGGTTTCGATGTTTTACAGATCTTGACAAAGATTTTCGAAATATTCTCTACCGGAGGAATATTGACCTGTTCTACTCTTCTTCGTACCCGTTTAGTGGCATATTCTTAGCCCTTCTGACTGTTTTACTATCATTGATAAATGCATGTCCCGAACCGGACTTACAAACCTTCCATGGATTTCGCTTTGAGCTCCTAAGAAGCACCTCTCAGCGTCGTTCTACTCACCTACGTTGATACAGCCCACCTGGCCGACATTAATAACTTTTCCTGTCCTTCCATACGGATTACCACGTATCAGAGCTGCGATACAGCCTTTGAACTTGTTACTGTTCCACGGACATTTGCACCTACTCATTAGGTTTCACCAGGCTGACTTTCGAGCAAGTGCGGACATCTTACGTGCTCAGTCCTCTCCAGTGCCGTTGGCAACTTATGGTGTTTTTCTATCTAAACTGTTGATATATCGCTAGTCCGGTTCTTGACTATACGTTTACTTGTTTTTGTATTTTTATCTGCATTTTCACTTATTAAAAATATTATCTCTTATATATAATTCTGCTCCTTGGGGTGCATTTTCTCTCCTCTCCCTGTCTTTTGACACCCCTGCCATTTTCCCTCCCTTCGAATGGAAGGGCAGCGGCGGCCGAGGTTTATTTTTCCTCCGTGGGCCATACTTGCTGGCCCGTGGTGAAGAAGGGGAGTTGTGGGGTTTTTTTGTTTGTAGTTTTTTTTCGCGCACCGCTGGCCCTTCGAACGGAAGAGCAGGGGCGGCGGGTTTGTTTCATTTTCTTCCCCCACGGGCCATGCTGGCTCGCCCGTGGGGATGAATGGCGGCGGAGGCGGCTTTCTTTAAGTTTTGTTTTCGCGCGCAGGCTGCCTCAGCGTTCTGCGCGCTCATGGCGCGCAGGACGCTGGGGCTTGTAGTAATGGGTTGGTGCTTTGTGTTTGTGATGCGTTTTTTAAAAATGCTTTTGTTTTGATTGGCTGCGGCGCGTGTCCGAACGCTGCGGCGTGCGTGAGCCTCTCAGCCTGATTGGCTCTGGCGCGCCGCGGCGCAATGACTTTTGGGACGTGAAGTTCTTTGCGTTTCTTGCCATTAGTGGGGCTGAGGCCCCCGTGCCGGATTTTTAAATCCTTCGTTGACCTGCGTAGCCAATTCGGCCGTGCTCTCGAAGGGAGGGTGCGGGTCAGTAGGGCGACGCATAGCAACGTATAGCCAATTCCAACGGTGAACACTTGGTTTTATAGGTTAATATATATATATATATATATATATATATATATATATATATATATATATATATATATATATATATATATATATATATATATATATATATATATATATATATATATATATATATATATAGCTACAATTGAACTTGATTTTTTAAAAATAGTTTTTAAAAATAGTTTGAAATAGAAAAGGTTATACATAAATATATACATACATATATACATACATATCTATATCTATATCTATATATATAGAGAGAGATTATTTAATTTTATATCCCACCCTACTCAACACATGGCCGACTCAGGGCGGCTAACAACATATAAATGACCCCGGGACACCCCACAGGGTTTACAAATAAGATACAATATTCAAATTACAATAATAAATATAACAGAATATCAGCAAAACCTATGAAACAATAACAGAACTAGAGCAATCAAGCAAAAATACATCATAAATACAATAATCAAGGCATGAATACATAATCATGAATCGAACAGCAATAAGATAATAATATAATGTACTAATGAAATAAAAAAAAATCAATCAGTTTCAGAAATAAATAAATAAATAAATAAATATATATATATAACTGAGATGTAAGATATAATAAAAACATACATACTGTCAAAATAACTTGTGTCATCTTCAGATTCCAGCTGAGGAATGAATTCTGCTTTCTGTCTCAGCAAACTATTCCAATTTAAGTGCTGAAAGAATTGGTGTTGTTTTACCTCATATGCACCACCTGTGGGAAGCAGGGCCAAGAGAAAGTCTTTTTGACAATTTCTCTAAGTAAGTTCTGTATAAGGAACAAACATTCATATATATTCTAGTGCTCAAAAACGGACAAAAGCTGTGGGAGTTTTCAGTTTTGCCCTATAACAAGATGATCTGCATTTGTTGAGTTTGGGAACAAAACCTTGTCAGTGGCAAATTGCCATTCATTAAAGATGATTTTGGGATGTACGCAACTCATACACAATATAGCAATTTTGCAATGTACACCCTGAAATTATCAAAAGATAACCTTAATAAGCAGGGACTGTGGGGGCTCAAGTGGTTAAGACGCTGAACTTTCTGACTGGAAGGTTGGAGTTTGATTCCCGAGTACTGCATGACGGAGTGAGCTCCCATCTCTGTCCTAGCTCCTGCCAAACCTAGCAGTTTGAAAGCAAGAAATTGCAAGTAGATAAATAGGGACCACTTTGGTGGGTAGGTAAACATGCCTGCCACATGTCCATGGAAACGTCTGCAGATGCAGACAGCGCTGGCTCTTTGGCTATAAACAGGGATGAGCACTGAACCCTAGAGTTGGATACAACTGGCTTGGGCAACCTACCTTAATAAGCCAGGAGTGGTGGTGTTTTGGCACCACCATTGCAAACATGAAACTATGCCACAGGATTTCATCTTATAAATAACCAGTGTCACGGTAAGAGGTTTTTTTCTTGTGGTGAAATCATCTATTTTTGCAGATTGCTCAGGAGCCTCCTTGCCTTCTCTCCATGAGCAATATTACAACTGCACATATGTACGAGTGCATACTTATTGAGCATTAGCTCACTGACAGGGCCCTTTTCAGGCTCTAGGGTATCTACATTACAGTACTTGCAGAAGAGCTGCCACTGGCATTTATTTCCACAGATATTGTTTAAGAAAGTGTTTAGTTTGTGAAGAGCAGTTTCATTATTTATTGATATATAGTAAGAATAAGTTACAGCTTGATAACAAATATACAAAATGGAATTTGGTTGAAAGATACTTGTAAGATATTCTCTGAATCAGCAAAGCAAACAGTACTTCCAGTGAAATAAGTCACGAGCAGATATTTTAGACCCCACTCCTAAGAGTTAATAAGAGACATAAGCCAAAGAACTACTATTTCTAGCATCTAATAATACATTAATTTAGAAGTCAAGCCTTCTAACCTGTTCCTAATCTTTCCAAGGGGTTTTGCCTCAGAAGCAGAGTAATGAGACCCTGGGCATCAGGAGGCGGTGCATCATCTTTTTCAGGCCAGTTGATCTCATCTAGCAGACAGAGAATTACAATTTGTGTATCTATTTCAGACATGTTCTAGCACACTAGTTTGATCTGTGCAGTTTAGCCAGTGTACCCTTTCTGTTAACACTGACAAAGTCAAAGGAAAAAAATCAAATGAGGAGGGGATTTGATCCACGAGTGTTCACATTTAAATACAGGAGTTAGTCTTTAAGGTGCCACAACATTTTTTGTCTTTCCCCCCCTGTTTTATTTATTCTCTGATATGCTTGCACAGACTAACACGGCTACCACTTCAAACATTTCAACTAGCAAATATAGCATCTCTTTGAATACAAAACTGTAGCCTGCCCAACCACCTTTATTAGTGGAACTTCTCACCATATTCTGTGAAATGGATTGGACAATAGTCAGTAACAAAGATGTCGTTCTGGTAAGTATTTGGCATTAACAGTGGCGATTTACATCTACACATCTGGAAAATTTATGAGAGCAGCAGGTAGGATACTAATAGATACTGTTTAATTGTCATTTAGTTTTGCCAGAAACTGCATAACTATACTTAGGGTCAGCCTAGAGGTTAAGCTCTGAAAGGTTATTGAATTTTAAATGAAAGAAGAACAGCTGTTACAAAAAGAACATTATACTGTAACACTATCAGTGAAATCATTAACAATCTGTGAACAACATTGGAGTTCTTCTTTTCCTCGTTATTTATTATTTGGGAGACATTTGTTTTAGGGTTTTATTACATTTCCATTAATTTATCGCATTGTGCCATTAGGCATTTTCCCATTTATGCAAATTAAGTACAAGCCAATTTCTTTTCCTGCTTTGTTTTCAAATTAAAGGCTTATGAGACTGTACTGACTGAAAAAACTGTTAACAGAGGAGTTTTTAAAAAGCCTTTTCCATCTTGCTTTTTTCTAGTACAACTGCTCTTACACTGTTCTGACATCTCTGCTGATGATTCCTTTTTGATTTTATTTTTCACCTATTCTTTGTATTCCTTTCTGCTTATATTTTGGACTCCTTATTCTTCCAGTTCTTTTAAAATATGATGCTAAAGGACAATAGATAATTTCAAAAACTCCAGGAGCCAAACATCTATCCTCAGGATCTATCTGAGTAGTATGAGTTGCACAATTAAAAGGTTTTCCCTCAGCTTCTTCTTCTTCTGGTGCCGTATCCATTCTGGATAGTGGCTATCATCATGCTATCTATCAAAAGCTTTTCCCTCAGCAAACACCCCAAATCTGTCACTTTTACAGAGCAACCTTTCCCAATGATACCTGAAGGGCCACGGATATATCCCAAGTCATCCCACATCACTGGTAGGGTGTGACAAGATTTCTCAGCAATCCTGATACTGATTTTTGCTTCCTCATAGCAATAGTGAGGAAAGAGCTCTTTACATGGAATTGGTTTTAAATCTGGAACTTGAAAAATTTGGTGTAAGCATGGGGTTATGGTATCTATGGATGGATGAAACTGAGTACATGATACAGATAGACTCAACTAGCACCCACATTGCAATCATTCCATTGATTGACTAAATTTGGGTAGGTTTTTAAAGAATGGTTAGCTGAATGTTATGCTAATTTATTTTGTGAGTTAATGACTCATACACTGTCCTCGAATTCTAAACTACATGATGATACAGAAGTGTTTTAAATAAATAAAATAATACTACACATTAAGCAGTGGCTCAAGTGGCTAAGATGCTGACTGGGAAGCGGAAGGTCGCAGTTCAATTCCCGAGTACTGCAGGACAGAAGTGAGCTCCCGTCTTCGTCCCAGCTCCTGCCAACCTAGCAGTTCGAAAGCAAGAAATTGCAAGTAGATAAATAGGGACCACTTCGGTGGGAAGGTAACAGCGTTCCGTGCGCTCCGGTGTCTAGTCATGCCTGCCACATGACCACGGAAACGTCTGCAGAAGCAGACAGCGCTGGCTCTTCGGCTTAGAAACAGAGATGAGCACTGCACCCTAGAGTCGGATACGACTGGCTTTCAAGCAAGGGAAACCTTGCAAGGGAAACCTTTACCTTTACCTTAAATAATCAGCTGCCGATGATTCACTAATTTTAATTTACTTTAAATTACAACCATGTAACTGGGTGTCATGAAACAGAAAAATATGGATTTCAGGGGTTTCTACACAGAAAAGAATGTTTTCCCCCAAAGCAGCAAAGGCATGATTGAGAGTTTAGGGTTGGCATGTGTACAGTGCATGGCTAGTACAGTATATGAAAACAACTCTTTCAGTTTTGTGATATTTACCACTGATTACTTGTCCAAATAACTCCTCTGGTGTATCCCCAAAAAATGGCACACATCCAACAAGAAATTCATAAAGGATAATTCCCATGGACCACCAGTCCACTGGCTTGCCGTAACCCTGCCTTAAGATTACTTCTGGAGCTATATACTCTGGTGTGCCACAGACCTAAAAGTAAGAAAAACAATGCAAATTTAATAGTTTTGTGCACAAACATCTTCATTTCTTCCAGTGTATTACAAGAATCACAATGGTTTTAGCACATCACACCAAGATGTCATGTTTTCAAATTAACGAAGGTTTTCAACTGAATTTACTAAAAAAGAAATATATTTTTGAGTTGTTTGCTACTATGACATCACAATAAATTATGTTTATTCACAATAAACTCTGAAGCTTATTCTTATTTTAACACAGACATTTAGATAATTTTACCTTGAGTAATTCCTAAAGTGAACAGATTGTTGGCAAATGGTAATGAGGCATGCTTAAAGGGAAATGGCCCATAGCTGAGATTTTTAGCACTCTTGATTATACAATGCATCATGAGTTCCATAAGTACTCTGCTGAGACTCCTGAATTCTTTATAAAAACAACTTTGCATTTGTCTCCCTCTGAACCTCACTTGCTCACAATTAGATCATTCATCTTACTAACAGACCATAATAATGGGAAAGAAGTCTGGAATAATATGAAGTTCAACAATAAAAATAACTCTTACATGAAGATTTGCAATATCATTCTAGAAATAAAAAGGGATCTGTATTATTTTCAGGATGCATTTCATCTCAACGTTCTTATTCCAATACAAATGGAAGTCTTACCTGCTTATCCAGAAATTCTCTAGCATCCTTCTCAATGTGACCCTCATAAAGATTGGTGGTCATGCTCATGAGACCAACTTTAGATAGCCCAAAATCTGTTAGCTTTATATGACCCATGGACGTTACTAATAAACTGAAAATGAGAATGACAGTAAATTACTATTATCTACTACGTTCTGTGGCACCTGATTTTAAATCTACATTATAAACACTGTGTGTAAACTGTTAAAACATCATGGAATACAGTATTGCACGTATAGTATTAGATGGATTTTTCTTCCAGAGAACTGGAAGAAATTCTACGAACCCATCTGATAACAACACAGCCAGTTAGCAGATCTCATTTTAAAATCAAGTAAAAGACTATTTCCTTAAAACAGAAGAACTATAACTAAGAATGGGACCACAAAAGAAAAACACAAAGTATTAATTTTAACTTTTCCGTTCTTGTGTCGATGTCAATTAAAAAAACCTCTTAAACACAAATACATAATTTTAACAAAAGCGAGTCCACAAATTCGATGGTTCTTTGTGTTTCTCTCTTTTGTTCAACCTTTCTTTCACCCCTTCTTTGTTAAATCATTCGGGAAAATTTTCAGCAATAGCAATGAGGGGGCTGCTAACAGCATCCAATCAAAATGTCCAGGAAGGGAAAGCAGAAACGTTAAAGCTATAGAAGGCTGAGAACTGGTTGGAACCAAGTGAAACATGCTCTTTACTCATCATTCTTTGTGGATGGGGTCTCTGTACTCCTGAGTTTCTGCCTCCTGGTGTCCTCCATCTTATGGAGGTGAGAAGAGTTGTTTTGGTTTTAGGAAGGACTTTGCTTGTATTTGTTTGCATCTTGTTTTCTTGTTTTTTGGGAGAGAGACCTGTATGCATATTTTAGTTTGCTAATTTCCTCTCATGTGTGTGCATGTGTTTGCTTTCCCTGTTTGTCTGATTTTTAACGTTATTTGATTAATTTACTGTGTAGGTGGTTATCATACCTGTCAAGTTTCGGGAAATTTCTGTCAAATAAGGAAAATTTCCCGGCCTAAACGGGAAACTGGACAGCTATGCTTATCCTGTGCTGGCCTCCAGTCTAACTCCAGTCTAATTGCAGTCTAACCAATTATGGGGTGATGGCGGGAGAGTGTAAAATATGGGGGTTTGAAAGAAATTTCCCGAAACTTGACAGGTATGGTGGTTATGTTAAAGACATATATTATGAACCACCCTGTACAAGAGTTAGTCACTTCCATGTTAAATTTAAGGAGTGGTGCATGAAAGACATGAAAATAAAGAAGCATGCCTGAAAAGAACCCAAATCAAAATAGAAGCAAAAATTTCACTACACACATTCCTAACTATGATTAACCTCTCCAATGGGGCACAACTTGTAAAGTCATTTACTCACATTCATCAGTTTATTAAAATAAACAGATAAAATATAAATAAAATAAATGAAAAATATGCAGGTTTCGACCCAATTTAAACGTAATCCAATATACCTAAGAGTAAATTAATATTCATGCATACAAAGGATGGGAGAGAGATACATATTTTAAAAGCTGCAAAGAAGTGTAACAAGTAGTAAGATTTGTGTTCTTTGTTTCTATTGAGAATCAATTGCTATTAAAACAGCAAGATGGTAATGTACCTATCATATTAAATATTTATTACTACAGAAAAAACTCTGATGATTTCAGAAATCTATAAAACATCTAAAACTGTAAATCCTGAGAACTGTGTAGTCAACTACCTTTCAGGGCTTGAATTTAAAGTATCTTAATCCAAAAACAAATCTACAAATGTTTTCATTTGATACTTAAAAGAAGTGTTTTAAAAGAAGTGTAATAATTATCAAGCATTTAATAATGGATAAAGAATGAGCATAACTATCTCCTTCATATCATTTAAAATTGCAAGACATTCTTGAAACCCAGTAGAGCATAAATTAAACATAAAATAAAGATTTATTTGATACCTTCATTATATTTATAATTATTTTAATATAAATAAAACATTTACATGATTATTTTATGATCATGCGGTGTATTCTGAATTTATACAATAAGGCCAGGATAATCAATTTCCTCTACATTGCCAAGCTGTCCATATCTAATTATCTGGGAACTATTTTTGTAGTTTCATACTACTGGATATACATACTTATCTGGTTTCAAATCTCTATGCACTATTCCATAGTTGTGAAGATACTCTAGCGCTAGAACAGTCTCTGCAAAATACATCCTGGCCATGTCCACAGGCAGAGGACCCATGTTTTTCAGCAAAGTAGCACAATCTCCACCTGAAAGATAAGTCCAACAAACAGTTCAAGATTCCATTTGGCCACTTGCAATATAGTTAAGGGTATGAAAGTCAGTAGGCACATTCTTATTGTCAAAGTGAAACTGGAACTACTATAGTAATAACAAGACGCACATATTTTAAATTATCTTTTATAGGAAATTTTAAAGCTATTTTGCTCATGATGGCCCCTTCCTGAACTTTCACTCTCACACATGTAATGTGTGATACATGTTTGACAAAGACCCACTCTAAGAAAGCACACTACTGATTCGAGAGCTGAACTCCATTTTCCTAGATTCTGTTATGGTAACAAACTCAAGATAGGAAACCTGATTTAAAGTCCAGAAGTAATCCACTGTGGTTCATTTGGTCAATAAGCATCTTGTGTTCAGTCAATAATTGATGATCAGAGGATATTTAAAACCTGGGATGGAACTGAATTCTACTCTGCAGTTCAGGGTGCAAGTTACTGGGATATAGTTACACATGAATAGACATGTAAAGGACTGATTTGTGATTAGTTATGTAAGCTGTTGCACTAGAACTTACTCCCGAGTAAACATGTTTGGAATGGGGCTGTTCTCTGTATGTTTCATGGAAAAAACAGTCCAAATCAGTAAAAATTACAACTGTTTTGACTTGGTATCATCCTATGCCTTTAATTCTCTTCACCATTGCAAAGCAGACATCAAGACATTTCCTAAATTGGAGAACTTAGCCTTAGGGCTAAAATAGTCCCTCTCAATGGACTTTGTCAGCTATGATATTTCAAATTCAAGTTATTATAAACTAGACATTTCACCTTTTTGTGTATAGTGTGTAGTCTCTGGGAAGGAAATCTATTCATGTTTTCAGGAAACCTGCAGTGTAAATCTAACAAATGTATCATTTTCAATACAGTATTGTATTGCACTGTGCTTGTCACTGGATGCACAACAAATGCCTTACCTTCTACATATTCCATGACCATACACAAATGGCGCCTAGCTTCAAAGGAACAATACATGCTGACCACAAATGGATTTTCTGCAAATGTCAAGATATCACGCTCAACAAAAGCTTGCTGAATTTGATTTCGAAGAATGAGATTCTGTTTGTTAATCTTCTTCATGGCAAACCTCTGTCTTGTTTCTTTATGCCGAACCAAATAAACAGCACTTTAAAAAGAAAAGGATAGGACTATTCTTTACAATCTACAACACAAGCATTTTGTGAATGGATTTATTCCACATTTGAAGGGTGATTACAGGATTAGGTTCTCTGACTCAACTTGTCACCTCAGTTAACCAACTGAAATATATTGAAATAATGTTTCTTCAACTCATGTACATATTCCAAAGGTGAAAGAAGATCACACGGATTTTATGTTAGTGATCATTTTCAAATGACTTAGAGCTATTTAAAAAGCCATACACATGTTATTTTATGAATGTATCCACACCACACATTTATTTCTCTGATTCTTGCTAGTAAAAATCTCAGAAAGCAGTTCCCAACTGTAATTATGTAATGTACAAAGACACTAGAAATGACTACTCATCTAATTCATAAAAGCACACTGATGATGGATTAGGCAGTGCAACAATTATGAATGAAACGTCTGTTCAAGGTTAAAGAAATACTGTGCTAGAAAGCATGCTGCACTTGCAGTAAGAAAAAACTTATGGGCATGAAACAAAGATTTGGCTTGAAAAGAAAGTTTAAGACAGTTTGCAAAACCATTAATGATTTGGCCTGCATCCACATGTTTAGTGATTCACAGCTTGTTTAACTTCTTCTATATTCCCAACCATTTATTCCCAGTAGCCTGATGCACCTTGTCTAGTATAATGCCATTTAATTATACTACAAAGGATTTACTTCCCCAATTATATAACAGAATTCTTAAAAGATGGAGAGAGGCAGGTTCACATTTAAACCCATCAAGTTGAATATATGTGACAAACCTCTGCTGAAGTATGCCAAGATCAACAATTATATTTGAAATGGAGCATTTAAACTCACTAATGAATGAACCAAAATCCATAACAGAATGAAATAAATGAATGAATTAATTAACTATAAACCGCACACATGCACACAGTGTGAGCACTGGTTCATTCTAAACCTTTTCATTTAGAAGAAATGGCATATTACACTATGATAATAAGAAAATCAACTAAGTATATCACAAAAAGTATAACCAGTGACATTCTAACAATGAATTAGTGAACCAATATCAAGACCTCACTTATTTAAAGTACTTGAGAAAATTAATGGCCTGGAAAACACAAAAGGAAAAAAATGCTTCACAACAACATTGATGTTATTTTCAATTTATATTGGTAATAAACAGCATTAAGTACCCTTGCAGCAGTTTTGTGCTGTGGTTCCACAAATGTCATCGTATAATTATTGTTTAATACTATTATCATTCTTAAGAGCTCAGGTATTAAAATTAATGCCCTACTTTTTAAAACTTGGAATTAATGAGATAATAACACTGCTGATCAGCATTCTGACCTTGTGGCTCTGTTGTTAATAATTTCATGAGCCAAATAAACATTAAAAACCAATGAAGATTGGAAAGTGTTAAAGGCACAATTCTACTAGAGTTAAGCACTTTGAAGCTGATTGCAGTACAAGAGTACATTATTTCTGCTTCTTTGCATCATAGGTGATTAAAAATGCAGTATGAGACCTTTGTCTCAATACATTACATTGGCTGGAACCAAAAGTACAGTACCTTGATTACAAAGCAATAGCTCTTTTAAGACAATATTTGTTTGTTATCATTTGTTCACTAAGAAAAAGAAACTGTACATGGCAAGTGGCTAAAACTCAGAGATATTGTTTGCAAGTTTTCAGGTGACAATGTCTTAAAATGCCTACCCTATATATCTAGTTTTATGTGGATTCTGCAAGAAAATGTGACTCTGGGGAAACTAAAACATTCAGTCAATGGGGACAGGTTTATCTATGTTCTTGTTTCTATAGCCCTGAAAGGAACGAGATTTTAAATGTTCAAAGTATGTTGTGTAATTCCATCAAATAGCATGAAATTTGGCAAGTAGCATATTATAGAAGGCAGTACATGAGTGTTTTCAACACCATAGTGAAATAAAGAAAAGCATCAAGAATACCGGTAGGTAAACTTACTACTCAGAGTTGTTCATTGAACAATTACTAACCTGAAAGAATGCCCCATATTATATTTTTCTTTGCATACAATTATGTAAAATACACCACTGCACAACCAATCTATTTGTTGTACGTAGAACTTTTTCTAGTTTTCTTTTGTCTCACAAAATCTCCAATTTTGTCTACCGTACAATATCTCTGACTCTTTGAAGATTCTGATGGTATATGTATTGCAGAAATTGTTCAGGTGCTCCTCTTTGGAGCCCACCCACACTCCTATGGGTGAGCAGGGTAATTGTTTCTGCTAAATAAATGCAAATTGTAGGATTGCCTCTTTTGTACACATATAAAGTTCTTGAAGGCAAAAGGAACTACTTATTTTTCTCATATCAAAATCCTTTTATAAGATGGTTAAACATCCTGTAAAATAACAGTGATAATCTATTCTCATGTTTCTCTTCATTTGATTGTTCTAACTGTAAGAGAATCAATGAAAAAATAATTTTGTCCTTAAAAATCATACTGAAAGCATATTTGAAGACCACATAATGTTGACTGTAATAAGTTAAAAAAACATATATTTCCTTCAACAAATTAAAATTAACTTGTCCTTAAGCAATTATGAAATTCTTAAAACTATCTATCATTTTTACCTGGCATTTCTTCAGCATAGCATTTTTTTGTGATTACTTGTCAAATATCAGTGTTACCAACGAAGGTAAAATTAACATTTTATCATTCAGTTTCTTAATCTGAGAAGCAGCATATTAAGAGGATGGTTGCACTGACAACCAAAAATTGTTAACCAAAATGCGGTTTCCCATAGGAATGCATTGAAAACCAATTAATCCGTTTCAAAAAAAAATTTGTTAACCGAGCCACTATTTTCTATGGATTTCCTTTGTTATGCGATTTTTGTGTTAACCGAGCCATTTGTTAAGCAAGGTTCCACTGCATATGTGTAGATCGCTTAAGAAATATTTGGGATTTATATACCTTCAGAAAACATAGCAATTATTAGCACCTGCTTGTTAATCTTATAAATTAAATAAGAAAGTAAGTTTAACTGCTTGTGTGCAAGAGTCTAGCACAGGAGGATGCATGCATGCATGCATACATGCAGGTGAAACTTAGAAAATTAGAACATCGTGCAAATTTTCATTCATTTCACTTAAAAGGTGAAACAAATATATGAGATAGACTCACTACATGCAAAGCAAGATATGTCGTGCCTTAATTTGTTATAATTGTGATGATCATGGCGTACAGCATACATGAGATTATGTGATGATTATGGGGTACATGGGATTGGGGGGTTGGGGTTTTCATAAACTGTAAGCCTTATTATTATTATTATTATTATTATTATTATTATTATTATTATTATTATTATTATTTACCTAACAAGATGTGAAAATATGATTAGAGATTACATATGTTCTTATTTATTCACTTCTTGTTAATGACTCTTTTCCAAAATGACTTCTTTTCTCTAAAAGAACATTTTGCACATGTGACACACAACACTGGAAAGGAACTACAGATATATGATCACTACATATGCATCATTTATAGCAGACAAAAACTGTAAGGGTAAGAAGCAGAAAACAAATGCAAAACCCATGGGATCTTATTTATTTAAAAAATACTCACCCATATGCTCCATTACTAATCAGTTTAATGGTTTCAAAATCACTTTCACGAGGCTTCCTCTGAAGTTTAAGTGACCTGTTAGAACTCTTCAAAATAAGAAAAGGAAAGCTAGTTATGCTATCCACGAAATATTGTTACTGTACGGTATATGTAAAGCTATATAACAGGTGAAATAAAAAAGAAATAATGGTACTGTATACTATAGCCAATCTATCATACTTCTTTAGTTATTTATTTATTTATTTAATGATAGCACATAGGCATTGTGTTTAAAATCAGAATCAAAACCAATCAGATTGAGACCTGCAACTATATAATTGGTATTTGATTAAAATGTAAGAAAGTCTAAACATATGAAATATGTTCACTTCACTTCCACCTATTTTATTATCTAATCATATATTCTGCTTTTGAAAATAATTTTCTTCTAAATCTAAGTAACTGCAATAAAACTGTTTAAAACAATCATACATGAAAACACAATAAACATACAGTATTGGCATTAAAAACCCAATGAGTACAGTAGAACCTCAGATAACATCCAAACTCCGTTCCACAAGTTTGGACTTTATCCGATTTTGGACTTTATACAAATCAAATGGGTGATGCATTGGATAACATCCAAAAATTGACTTTATCCGAGGTTCCTATACCAAATACCTCGGACAAAGTCCATTTTTTAAGCGGTTTTGGACTTTATGCGATGCATCACGTGTGCATGAAAACCGTGACTTTATCCGAACCAGACTTTATCCGAGGTACCACTGTACCTTTGCGTTTTCCTACACAGAACACTTTCTATTTTATGAATGTCAATAGACCTGTGCAGTCTGCAGGCATGCGAAATAAAATACAATTAGTATCACGTATGCAGTCCTGAAGTTTCTGGTACTGACAGGCAAAACTAATATGGTGGGTGCAATAAATGTTCAGTTGCTCAAGAAATAAAGAGTCTTGTAGTCCTGCTTCTTTGATGGAAACTTAAATATGTGGTGTGAATTAAAATTCCAGAACTGATACTTAAGGACTAGGTAAAGTCTTGGAACAAATGCTACATGGCAGAGGCCCAGAGACGAAAATAATTAAGCAGGGACTAATTACTTAGAGGGCCCTGAAGAAACGTTGGAGCAGTATAAGATAAGCTACAAGTGCAGTGAGAGTGGAATTCTAGACATGTTGTCAAAAAATTATAATAATGTGACAGAAAATGAAGCTGGCCATTAAAACCAGGAGACTAAGTAAGATGTGGAAAGTGGTAGTTTCAGCTAAAAATAGGATAGTGAAGAAAACAGTAGAACAGGGAGCTGATTAACATCCAAGAGAAGGATCTCTCCTTTTAGCTTGAGGACCAAATTTGATCATAGACAAAGTCTGTTACTGAAGATACAATGGCATGCAAGAGCAAAGGTAAAAGAGCAAGCTCCAAAAACCAAACATGCTTGCTCGAATGCTCTTACTGGCAAAATCTAAGCCTGAGAAGAAGAATTTCAATATTTTTAATTGGTGGCAGTAAGAGCAGAAACTATGGAAAAGGTGGCCAACAATAAAATGATGGTTTTGTGGAGCAGCATGCCTCTAAATCATTTTTTGCTACAGATTTCTAACCTTTATTTTACTGGGAAGTATCCCAATATTTATGCACACAAAGTTTCAATGTTGGAAGTCAGTTGATGTAATGCTGGTTGTGTGCAACTGAAACCTCATTCGACCACTGTGATAGATTCCTCACTTGGAGTTCCATGTTAATAAGTATTGAACGATATATTAGCCACTGTCCACTCAACAACATAAAATCATTTGGAACAATTCACTTTGTTATGTGTATCACTTTGGTATTATTGTAATTTTATTGCCACACTTGGGTAGAGATGCTTGTGAGATTGGCCGGTTTGGATATGATACATCTTGATCTAAGTGAATGAAAGGCAACCAATTTCATTCGTTGGCCCTGAATAAGTCTTATAACTGTGTGACCTTCACTGTAGCACTGACAACCTCAAACTGCCCTAGTCTTCTCCTACAGTCTTAATCCATGGTATGTGGTTGTTCTGCACCTGTATTATTATTAGTAATCCTGAGGTATGCTTAGCCCATCATTTGAAATCATTGTACAAAGTGCTTCATAATCATTTTTCCATTGATCATCATAACATTTTCCATGTGGTGGTTTACAATGGGGAAACAGTAATTAGGCCTCCTAAGTAAGTTTTTATTTCAAATTGTATGTGGAGTTGGTTTTCTGTTTCTACAGCTCATTCAGATGTTATTATCCATGTAGAAAGTTTACAGAGAGAATGAAGTGCACTAGCCTGCTTCTTCCCTCCAAGGTTTTGTCATTCTGCCACATGTGGGACTCTTGAGTATTCATGGGGCCTCTCCACATACATTAGAATATTTTCCAGGATTCTGACTCAAATGAAGGGCAACCATGGATACGATAGACCAGTAGTTCCCAATGTGGGGGCATATACCCCACAGGGAGACTTCAATTCCCAGAAGTCTAAGTCAATACATTGGCTAATCAGTGCTTTGGGGAATTGACTTAGGCATTTGGGAATTGAAGTCAAAAAACCAAAGGTTGGGAAAAACTGTCATAGACACTTCATCTTCAGATTCATCACCTCCACTTGTAAGGTATAATGAGGTAATCATGTAATCCCTATGCCCTAGTTAATTCTGCCCAATGGGTGGGAAAATCCTAGGAAAGGACTTTGATTCAGATTTGAGTTATAAAGAATGGAAGAGCTGGAGAGGCAGAAGCTGCTGTTCCCATGGACGAGAAAAAGGCCCTTATCACTTTTATCTATGCCTTAAATATGTTTGTGCAGAAGAAAGTTAAATTGTACTAACCAGTAATTACTTTCTTTTTTCGAGTATGTAGTCTGTGAATTCACACTTTTTGGGGGGCGGTTCTGCGCCTGCATGGAGCGGGTGCCATAGCTTTCAAGCTGATTGGATAAAAGTTTGGCACCATTTCACACTCTTTCCTCAGTTAATACTTATGCTAAGCACAGGACAGAATAAAACATCTCATCCGTGCAGCTCAAGTGGGGAGGAAGGGTGGTCTGTGAATCCCCATTTTTGGGAGATTAGCAAGATCACACTTACATGGTAGGTGGGCAGCCAGATGAGATGAATCCTCAGTGCTACACATTGGCACGTCAGACAGGAAGGATGGAACCTCATGGACATGGAGCCTGGAGCCCTCTGGTAAGGATGATGCGACCAAGTCTGGCGTCAGCAGTGGCTCTGGTGTCCATCCGGTAGTGCTTAATGAATGTGGAAGGTCTGGACCATGTGGCCACCTTACAGATGTCATCAAGTGGTGTGCCCTCCAGGCATGCAGTTGAGGTGGCAACAGCTCTGGTGGAATGTGGTCTGACGTGAGGAGGAGGCAGAGAAGAAATCTCATAGGCAAGATGGATGACAGCTGAGACCCACTTTGAGAACCTTTGCGATGTGATGGGTTCACCTTTTGACTTTCCTCCATATGTCACAAAAAGTGCTGTGTCTTCCTGAATTCCCTTGTCCTGCTGATGTAAAACAATAAAGTTCTTTTCACATCAAGCGTGTGCCATACTCTTTCTTGATCCGTAGTTGGGTTTGGAAAGAAAGTTGGTAGGGAAATAGACTGTTCCATATGGAACCTAGAGATGACTTTGGGAAGAAAAGTGATGTCTGGGTGGAGAACCATCCTGTCATTGAAAAAATTGGTGAAAGTTGGGTCCGCATGTAGTGCTGTCAGCTCGCTGGCTCTCCTGGCAGATGTGATGGCTACCAGGAAGGCAGCCTTCCATGAAGGTTGGTGGTTTCTAGAGGCTCAAATGGAGCCTGTCAGTGCAGTCAGAATGGTGGGTAAAGACCACTGTGCGGCTAGAACCTTCACAGGTGGAAATGCATTATGGAGACCTCTTAGAAACTGTTTCACCGTTTGGTATCTGAACGCTTTTGAGGTAATAGAGTCTTGTGGAGAATGAGCCACAATAGCAGCCAGATGTACCCTAATAGATGTGAGTCCTAAGCCAGTTTCTGCCAAGTGAAGCAAATAGTCCATGACAGTTTGGAGGCTACATCGGTTTGGAGTGACGGACTTGGATTCGAGGAAGGCACAAAACTGTTGGTATTTCAAGGCATAAAACTTACTTGTAGAAGGTCTTCTAGCCATGTCTAATATTCTCGTCAGTCTGGGGTTATCCTCCATGCCGTGAGATGTAAGCTCAGCAGGTCGGAATGGAGAAGCTGACACTTCTCCATTTGGAACAGAGATAGAGAATCTGGCAGTGTGAGCGATTGCGAGGACAGCTGTAGTAGAAGAGGATACCAGGGCTGTCTCTGCCACGTTGGGGCGATCAAGATTGCCCGAGCTCGATGATGGATCATCCAGATTAGCACCTTCTGGATCAGAGGGAATGGTGGGAAAGCGTACAGGTAGTCCATGTCCCACCATTTCATAAAGGAGTTGCCCTCCGAGTCCATTCCGATTCCTGCTCTAGAGCAATACCTCGGGCACTTGTGGTTCATCTCTGATGCAAAGAGATCGAGGTCCGGGACACCCCATTGTTGACAGATGCACTGGAAAACTGGGTTGTCCAGTTCCCTCTCGTGGGTTGTGGAGTTCAACCTGCTCAATTTGTCTACTAAGACATTCAACTTACCTTGGATGTGGACTCCCGATGGGAAAGATGTGCCGCTCCAGGCACCATTCCAACAGTTGAACAGCCAAGTATATGAGAGTCATCAATTTCGTGCCCCCTTGCTTGTTGATATACGCTATCGCAATCTTATTGTCCGACACAATCTGGACAGTCTTGCCTGATAGGATTGTCTCAAAGGACTTCAGGGCTTTCCACACTGCTAGCAGTTCTAGGTAATTTATGTGGAATGTCGACTAGTGTGGCGACCACAGGTTGTTGACTTTGAGAGACCCGCAAGCAGCTCCCCATCCGAGGTTGCTTGCACTAGTCAGAACTTGGATCGTTGGTTGAGGGGAGTAGAAATACTTTCCCATTGTTACATTGAGCAGTAATATCCACCATTCCAGTTGTTCGACGAGTTCCGGAATCGGTCTCAATCATTTGGTAGGACTTTCCATTAGTGGATTGAAACTGCACAGAAGCCAAGATTGCAGGGAGCGAGTCTTTAGCTTGGTGTGAGGCACCACAGCCGTGGTCGGCGGTCTGAGTCCTAGAAGCCTTTGAGCCTTCTTGGCTTGGACATGTCTTTTGCACCGGAAAGTATCAATCACATTGGTAATGTCTTGTAGGTGCTTCAGAGGGGCGTAGGCTCTTACATTGAGTCGAGTATTGCTCCGATGTACTTGACACACTGGAACGGGTCCAACTTGGACTTGCTATAGTTGATCCATAGACCAAGACTATCCATGAGGTGAATCGTGTAGGCAACATCTTGGAAGACTCGATTTCGTTGTGGAGGCGATTAACCCGTCGTCGATGTAAGGGAATACCCGTATGCCCTTCTGACATAGGAAGGCTGCCACTGGGGCCAAACATTTGGTGAAGACCCGGGGCGCTGTGGACAGACTGAAGGGTAGGTAGGCATCAGTACTGGTAAACCTGGTTGCCTATCTGGAAACGGAGGTACTTCCTGTGATCCTTACAGATGTTGATGTGAAAATAGGCGTCCTTGAGGTCTATAACTGTAAATCAGTCCCCTTTGATGAGAGGAAGGACGGTATGGAGCGTCACCATCCGGAACTTTCTGACATGGATGTGTTTGTTGAGGCGGCGGAGGTCTCGAATGGGACGGAGACCTCTGTCCTTCTTTTGCACCACACAAAGTACCTCGAATAGAAACCATCGTTCCATTCAGATGGAGGTACTGTTTTTATGGTTCCCTTTGACAGCAGCATTGTCACTTCTTCCTGTAGATGAGAAGACAGAAGCGTGCGATGGAGATTGCCGGTTCGTGGGAGCCGGTTAAATTCGATGGTGTAACCAGTGGATAAGATTCTCAAAAACCACCGGTTGTTGGTGATGCCTGTCCATGCCTGTGCTTGAAGGCCACAGATGGCATGAAAGGCTGGGGCTTTGAAGAATTTTTTTACTCCAGATGCCCACTGTGAAGCGAGCAAATGGGGAAAGACCGACGAGAAAAAATTGTTGAAGAAGCACCGCTTGACCCGCAAGGGACAAACAGCAGAGAAATTTTTTTCTTGCCCGAAGGCCCACAAGCGCTTCCCCGGAGGGAGAAGCACCCTGAGGTAAAAATTGAGTAGAGTACAAAAAAAACCTGTCCCCCTGTAAGGAGGGACAGCCTTTGGTGGGTGATCCTGCCCAGAGGACAAGATCACTAGCAAAACTTGTTGAAGAAATGAGTCTTTTTCGAAGAATCGATGAAAAAGATTGTAGAGAGCTCTCGAAGGTCTCTTGCTACTAAGGCGGAAAGAAGAGAACTGGGGAAAGAGCGCAAAATGGCACCAAAGGGTGGGTGGCCCTAACACTCAAACTTTTATCCAATCAGCTTGAAACCTCCGGTAACGGCTCCGTGCAGGTGAAGAACACCCCCCTCCCCCCCCAAAAAATTGTGGGGATTCACAGACTACACGAAGGAGAACTGGAAGTGTAAATTCATATAGTGATCTTACATATTTTTTTCCAGTTGTATTTTGGGGTACATGGAAAGAACCTCTCCGAAGATTGTAGTATTTTTGAACCACAATTGGATGTACCCCAGGCAACGGCCATCTTGTGCCAGCTAATCTTTCTCACACTAGGTCATGCAAAATGAACTGTGGAATGAATTCACCAAAAGGTGGCTTCATTGTTGCAGTTTCATGTCTGGCCTAGACATTAAGATGTTGTATTTTATTTTAGGTCTTCAGAGACTGTATATATGGAGCTGATTTCTCTATGTTGTAATGTGTCGTTTTGACTGATAAATATATCTTGGAATTTGTTTTTATTTGGTTTCAAGGAGACAGCTGACTTTTTCTTTAATTATTCCAGCCACCAGTTCTGGTGCTGATGATAAGAACTTGGGGTGTCTAAGCATTCAGTTTTATATATCACTATTACTGTTCTATAAATACACAGAGAAAAACGTTTTGTGTAGCTTGTAACTGCAATATTCATTAGAGAGACAGAGACCCAAAAACCCAAATGCTTCATTTACAAAACTGAATTTAGCATATATATTATTTGAATAGATGGCACATATTATTTAAATAAATGGTGATTTCAGCTAGTTTTACAAAATGCATAAATATACTTACTACTGTATATTCCTTACTATATATTCAAATAACATCCCTTTACCCCTCAAAAAGGAAAACAAGAAAACAAAGAATGTGGAATCCATTTATAATAGGGGTTCCCAAACTTTTTATCTCGTGGGATGGACCACACTCTCCGGATAGCTGAGCAGGCAGGACTGATGCTCCAAACCCCGCATAAACGCTGCTGTAAAATGCGCCCACGGCTGTCATAAATGTATTTGACAGCTGCGGGTGCATTTATGGCTGTCATAAATGCATCTGCTTATGCTTCCGGCGCAGCGGTTGTGGCAACACGGGCCATAGGTTGGGAACCCCCTATTTATAAAAGCACTAGCTTACAATGAATATTAGCGAATGGAATTTCATCTAAAAATTCTGAGATTGTTAATCCACCCTCATGGGCTGTGAACTGTCTATACCCTGATAATGTTTTTTTAGTCACTCAGTAACTAGAATATTTGTATTTCTTACTAAAATAGATATTTGTTAATAGCTGGCTAGATAGCTTTGTGGTATAGAAATCTGGATGCGGAACCAGACATTGGGAGTTTGATGCTCCCCCTGCAACTACCATTAGTAAAGCCAGCCTGTTAGCCATGGGTATAAACTGCAAATATAAAACAATATAACAAAAAATACTTACACTAACCGATTCATCAGTTTCTGGAGTTGCTGCCGTTCCACTATCATAGTTAGCTAGCTGAGCTATTTCTAAAATAAACAAATACATAAATAAAATTAAAACAAATTTTGCAAAGTTATTAAAACGCTAGACCACATATTAGATTCACTTTTTAGAACTTTTACAGCTGACAGAACAGGATCATCTTTTCAGGTTATATGCAATCTTCATTTAAATGACACCTCAGGTTCTCATCAGAAGTGCCTCTAAAACAAATTACAGTTCAAATCCTGTGTCATCAAAAATAACAAGAATGTCTGCCGGAGACTGTGAAAATTAGACATCTGAAGCTTGGCATTGATTCTAAGAGAATGTAAGAGTGTGCATGTTAGGATATTGTTTTTAATGAATCAATGTTAGTAAATTGAAGTGTTTGCAGCCTGCAGCCATCAGATGGCAAATTTCTCTAACCCCCTAATAGACTGGTGTCTCATCAAGGAAATTAAATTAAATTACATCCTGCTTTGTAGGTGCTTTGGAGCATTCTTACAGATACTGTATGGAATCCTGTATGCCTATAACTATATGCAGAAATAAGCATCAGAGATTAGTATGATAAAAATCCTAGTTAATATTAAGTAACATCCAGACCTAAATATAGGTATCTGACAGTATTTTCATCATACATTTATCTTCCATAGAATGCTGCATAAGACAACTGGGGCTTGCCAGGCTCATCTGCACCTACTTGTCTGTCACTCCTTAATCTCAAGAAAATATGATAAAATATTAAAAACTACAGCCAGTGTCAAATGAGTAGATTTAAACGTATTCAATGGGGCTTTTCAACATTGCACACTCCTCTACATTCCAAGTGCTCCCCATATCTACTCAAGAACAATCAAGACCAGAATAGGTTTGGGGGGCTTAGAGAGCAGGGGAATCCAGTTTATTAGAAGCTTCATCTTTCTGGAAGTTGAACAGTTTTTTTATTACAACCCAAGTGTGCAAGATTATGACAAATATTTTTAATTATTCTTTTAATATTCTTGAAGCATTATATTGCTTCAAGATAATGCACAGGTAAATTATCTCTATGAAGCCTTAACTAGAGTGATTTTTGCAATATGTTATATAGGACTGTAAATCAAACAGCTGTGTCAACTAGATAAAACTGGTAATCTTGGCACAGTAGTACAGTTACGACTCAAGATAGCTAGTGTGGTGTAGGATGTTGGATACAATAATAGGACATCTCTAGCATAATCTTTCTCACACTAGGTCTGACGAAAGGAACTGCAGAATGAACTCACTAAAAGGTGCCTTCATTTTGGCAGTTTCATGTCTGGCCTAGACACGGAAGAAGTCCTTAGTAAGTTATGAAGCTCACTGGAAGATCTTAAAGCTAATCTTTGTCACTCTACCTCACATAGATTGTGTGGTTAAAGGAAGGTGAAAGAAAGATGTTCATATACAGTAATTTTGAATTAACTGGAAGAAAGGTGAGATATAAATGTATATAATGGTGGAAATCCTGTTGCATAACATAAAGAAATTCTTAAGTTTTGATCTGTTTCTTGACAATAAATAAAGACCTCCCACCAAGATTCTTGGCAGAACACATGAACAGACCAAACCAGTATGCACACATGCATTCCAGAATTGTGAGAGGAACACTTTATTTACCAGCAAGGAACGAAACAAAACTTATGAATTTGCTTACATTTTGCAACAGTTTGGTTAATAAATAATATACAATAATAATTACACTAGAATAAATCACTATTCCCATTCACTTTGACCCAAAAACATATACAATAGATGCGAAACAGCATGAAGCATACAATTATTTTTTACATACACAAATCAAGCCTATAGATTATGTACATGAATATCTGTATCTATAAAAGAGAGGTGTCCTCTTGTAGGTCCTGGAAAAGCTTCCACACCCCTGTACTGTCTGCGACCAAACCTCGCACACACTTACTTGGTGCGTGCGAGACAGACACAGCAGGGATCCAGCGGGCCAGGTCAGTGTGTGCACCCCCCCCAAGGGAAAAACAGCAGAAACTACACCCCCATGGTGTCTTGCACAAAAAATGGCTGTACTGCTGGTGCCTCTCCTCGCATGAGAGGGAAGGGGGCAGGCTCTCAGTGGCCATTGGTATCGGACCCGCTTGCGCTCGCGAACCGCCACCAACGATAGGAAACACCTGTGGCACAGCCGTTCACGGGGGCGGCTTGAGCAGGTGTGTGTGCGTGGGAGAGGGGGGCCCTGATGGCAGAGGGCGACGGCAGTGCCGCTGCCACCTATTCAACCAAACCATGGGCTGTGGCCGTGAGTAGCAGCCACGGCTTCCTCCAGCATCACGGGCTCTGGACTAGAACATAGGGAATCCCGCACGTTATGCCACCTACCCACCACCACCCTTGCAGGACCTGCCTGGGCAAGGAGGAGAAGGAGGCCGGGGCCAGCTGTAGAAGGGCCGGAAAGGTAGAAGAGGCCAGCGGAGGGGGGAAGGCGAGCGATGCCCAGATACTAGATGGAGAACCCAGGGCGGAGACCGGGAGCAGGATGTCTGAGTACACACTTGCAGGGGCCGAATAGACAGTGCGCCGGAGATGATGGCTGGGGCACGCCATGGTGGGAAAGATAGGTAAAAGAGGGCAGCGAGGGGGGGGAGCTGGCAAGGCCCAGAGACAGGCCAGGGAACCCCCCGGAGACCCGGGAAAGCCTCTGGTTGACCACCAAGCACAGGGGGTCAGCACACCAGCCCCGGGGGCGAGGGCGGAGCCCTCCCAAACATCGCCCAAGTGGAGCCAGGCACTCAAGCTAGTATATGTACATTAAAATATCCATAGGGCTATTTTAATCATACAATAAATGCAAGAATATGACATAAAATAAATTATTTTTATGTATTTTCATTGGCTATACATGAAAATTACCAGTTACCTTAAGAAAAATAACACAAAGGGAGAAATCTTATAAGTGCACAAAAATTCATAAGTACAGGATACAGTTAATTACCAATATAAACAAATCTTTAATATATCTGTGACAAGCACATATTTAAATGTTTTGTTAAATCAAAATAATCACATTTTCATTTAAGTTGAGGTTTCCAACAACAGCCATATAAAACTTTGCAACACCTCTAATAAAAATTTATAAATATGAGATTTTATCACGGAAACTGCTGAGGCATTATTTTTATGTTTTTGGCTTGATAGAAACAAAGTCTCTGTAATATACCCTGACAGCCCTGTCAAACCAAAAAAAAATCATAAATAAAAATTTTAAATGGTGCAGTTTTAACTTTTTGAAGTGGGAAGGAAGGAAAAAGACGTTATCTAAGAAATACATACTATCTGTAAACAGTAGGTAGTAATGGATGAAACCAAGAATCAGCTTTTGAAATGAGGAGCTAAGGGACCAGTTTGCAATGCATGAACACAATTTTAAAACTCATCTAAATACTATTAAGCGTGTGCTCATTGATTTAACCAGTTCTAAAGACTCATGATTCAAAAAGGTAAAGAAGGTAATTTAAAAGCCACAGGGAAACATTTATCCCCGGGGACTGTTTCTGAAATATAGCAGTCAGATTCCAACAAATGATGACTTTTTGCTATTCCTTCAAGTATAGTATACTCCAAGTACAGCATGCATCATTTCCCTTGAAGAAAAGACAGTGCAAGAAACCATACCAAAAGGGAGAGAAAGGCAAAAATGAAGGCTTGCAATCAGAAACATAATTACAGTACTGGAAAACAAATTTATTGCGATGTGAAGTGCATATTTGCTTAGAATCAAAAACATATCCTTCCTTCATAATTTTTTTTAAAAAACTAGAGTATGTGTGCCCACCACTACAGTCAGATGCTCTTTTTCATAATCAGTAAAGTGATGTCCTTCCTCAATGTTATTGCCCATTTTTAATAAAGCTTAAATGAACATGACTACAATTTCATGATATAGAAAGCTATATTTGACTCACATTTTGCATAAGATTATATGAACACCATTCAGTCACTTCCCTTCCCCACAAAATTGTTACTTAAAAGTATATTGCCTCTCAAATAGTTTTATGGCTTCCAGCTATTGCTACAGCTATTTTTAAAATATCTGTCTGTCATTAAAAGCACTGTAGTCACTAAAGCAGATATTCAACTGAGAGTAATATTTACTGTGAACAAGATCAGTTGGTACTGTACCTTGATATCCTAAACTCACAGCAGTCAGTGGACTTGCTTTAAATAAATCAAATCCAAATTCTTTTCTTTATTCCTCTATTTAAGATTGGACAGTATTATTGCCATATTAGCTTTGGACATAGCAACTCTAAACAACTCTATATAAGAGCCTCAAACAAACTTACAAATATACACCTTTTCATCTTGATTTATTAATGATAATTGTGAGCTATCAAATTAATTCTGATTTATGGAAACTTTTTCCAGAGTCTTCTAAGCAGAGTAGTCAGAAGCAGTTACCATTCCTTTCTGGAGGCATTCTGCAACTGTGCAGCTTGTCCAGTGAGGCAGGCTGGCTCTTCTGGAATACAAGGTGGGGAACTAAACTCCGAACCTCTTCCTCCAACAGTCAGAGTCCTAACTCCCTGAACTGTCCAGCCAGCCTATTATTTGCAATAGTCAATTTATAATAGATAAAATTAATTGATTTTACTTTGTCCCAGCTCCTCCCAACCTAGCAGTTCGAAAGCAAGAAATTGCAAGTAGATAAATAGGGACCACTTCGGTGGGAAGGTAATAGCGTTCTGTGCACTCGGATGTCGTCATGTCTGCCACATGACCATGGAAACGTCTGCAGAAGCAGACAGCACTGGCTCTTCAGCTTTGAAACAGAGATGAACACTGAACCCTAGAGTCGGATACGACTGGCTTTTGAGCAAAGGAAACTTTTACCTTTACCTTTACTAAGAGATAAATCAAAACTACAGTTTTGAAATTTCAGGAAACTGTAGATACTTTGATAACTAAAATACAAAACAAACTCAAAGCAAAAGGGGAAGTTTAAATTTTATTTCTGTGTAAGAGATTATTTCAGCATCTTTTTGTAAAGCAAAAGGTAAATGTCACCATTGCTCGAAAGCCAATTGTATCTGACTCTAGGGTTCGGTGCTCATCTCCGTTTATAGCCAAAGAGACAGCACTGTTTGAGTCTGCAGACGTTTTCGTGGTCTTGTGGCAGGCATAACTAGACACTGGAGTGCACGGAACGCTGTTACCTTTCCCACCAAAGTGGTAACAATTTCTTGCCTTTGAACTGCTAGGTTGGCAGGAGCTGGGAGAGATGGGAGCTCATTCCGTCATGCAGCACTTGGGTCTCGAACTGCCAACCTCCCAGTCATCAAGTTCAACGTGTTAACACTAAGCCACTGCAGTCCTCATCTTTCTGTGAATGCTATTAAATTTACTAAATATGTTTTGATAATGGGTATCATTATCTTGGATATATATGACCCTTTATTACACTGGCCATGGCCTGATCTCATGTCCAGTAATTTCTGCTTTTGGCGACACAACTGAACATCTCACTATACCTGTATCTGTCATCCTCTGAAAATATTTAATGAGAATAGGTATTGAGTACTCAGCCATATCTCCTTTTGTCAGTAAGTTATCTTCTGAGAAACACAAAGGACTTTCCTTATCCTTTATTTTCCTTTTCTCTCTCTAACATTTATTGCTGCTTTCCACCACACTGGTTTTTAAAACTAAAGAAATATTTTTTAATAAACACTTCCCCAAATTAAAGTAATCATGAATAAAGTAGAATTAAATTAAAATAAACCAGATTTTTTTTTAAAAAAAGCAGGACTTGCAAATATAGTAACATTGATTTAAGACCTGATTATTGGACCATGGTATTCTCTTACCTTCTAGAGGATCCTTATTTAGTCCTAGCTGGCTTATAATATATCTAGGGATGTCAGTTTTAATGCCTTGGCCCTCTTTTGCATGTCCTTCTGCAGCTTCCAAAAGGTAATAGAATTCCTCAGGATCAAATTCCTAAAAAGGTATAAATGTTTAAATGTATAAATGTTTCAATTTACTTTATTTCTGTACAAAAAGATAGTACCTTTGATCATTTGCAAGTTTTTTCTTTCATATACAGTGGAACCTCATACAACAATCGCCCCGTATAGCAACGAAATTGCATAACAATTAGGTTTCGGGGGGAATGTCGTCTCGCATAACAATTTTTCCTATGGAAAAAACCGCACAACAAATTTTCAATGGCAAAAAACACTTAGCAAAAAAAAAAATGTTTACGATGCATCCCATAGGGGAAATCACTATACGATGCATGTATCATATAGCAATTGTTTCGTACAACAACTAGCCCCATGGAATGGATTGAAATCGTTGTATGAGGTACCACTGTATATCACTACCATTCAATGATTACACAATACCTACACATAAGACAGCAATTTGTAGATAATGCATAACATATTAAAATGCACTAAGTGCATCAGCACAAAACTATTGGACTCCACTCATTCTCTGGAGCTGTTCCAGTGACCTTCGCTGGTAAGGCAAACATCCAAAATTTATTTATTTATCTATTTTTATTTTATAAATAAAATAAAATAAAACATCCAAAATAATTAAAATAAATATAATCTTACTAAGCATTCAAGTAGGCGAGCAGGACGTGCAATAACAATAAGAATTTTTCTGACAAGTTGCTTAATAAATGCCAATTCTCCACTTTCTGATCGTTCCTGAGCCTGTTAAACAAAAGACATAAAAATAAGCTTAGTAATAAATATGGACATAGAGAAAGAGTGATAAAATGAACCAAATCAAGTTAAGTCTATATTCTTTCAATATGCCAATATCAACATAATAAAATCCTTGCAACACTGGTGGCATTCAATACATATGTCAAACTGAATAACTTATCTTATTCATATCTGGATATACAGTGACTGACCTCTATTAACTAGATGTGTGTGAATATGAGGAAAATAAAAACAGAGATAAAGGCACTAAAATTTTCAGTTAATTCATTCAGAAGTATTCACTGGCTCAAATACAACTGCTTGTATCCAGTAAAGCAGACTTATTGAAACAATGTGATTTTGTGATATACATATATATTCAACTCTCACCAATTCAATGGGTCTACTCTTCTTGTGACTAAGAACTGGATTTAGGCCATTATAAAGTACAAGTTGTTCAGTGAGCTTGAAGCAAGCCATCACTTCACTTCACAAAACTAAACAGGTGATTACCACTAGTATGGCTGAGTGTACAAACAATTTCTTATTTTTAAAATATTTATTATTATGATTGATTATGTAATAATAATATCTGACTCTAGGGTTCAGTGCTCATCTCTGTTTCAAAGCCGAAGATCCAGCGTTGTTTCCTTCTGCAGACGTTTCCGTGGTCATGTGGCAGGCATGACTATACACCGGAGCGCATGGAACACTGTTACCTTCCCACCGAAGTGGTCCCTATTTATCTACTTCCAATTTCTTGCTTTCGAACTGCTAGGTTGGCAGGAGCTGGACAAATCCCTCCTGCATTATTATTATTATTATTATTATTATTATTATTATTATTATTATTATTATTATTATTATTATTATTATTGTTATTGTTGTTGTTGTTGTTGTTGTTGTTGTTATAGGTTTATTTCAATACTGCCTTTCTTACTCAGCGGGCAACTCAAGACGGTTCACAACAATAAAGTATAATAAATTATCATCATCATTAGTATTATTGTCATCATTAGTATGAGTATTAAATTTATATATTGCCCCTTCTGGCCAAAAAGCCATTCTTACCTTCCCTTCAAACAAGTCAGAGTGAACCACTTGCCCAGCTGGTATAATATGGATTTGGCTTGGAATCATTGCTGAAATGTCATAGATGCTGGTTTGAAGATTTTTAAAAGCTAAACAGTCCATTATGGTTTTATGCGTGCTTGCTGCTATTGCATCAGAGTAAATATCTTTACATTCATAAGAATATAAGAACAGCCTTGCTGGAACAGGCCACAGCCCATCCAATCCAGCATTCTGTCTCACACAGTGGCTCACCATTTGCTTCAGGGTATTCCCAAGCAGATGCCTTCACCTGCTTAGGATTCCCTGGAAATGGGATTGAGAGATATCCTGCCTATCTCCCCAACCCGGAGGTTGTCCTTAAATATCCATAATTATAGCCATTGATACCCTTGTCCTCCACGAACTTGTCTAATCCTTTCTTAAAGCTGTCAAGACTGACAGCTGTCACCACTTCTTCTGGCAGGGAGTTCCATAGACCGGTAATCCTCTGGGTGAAAAAGTACTTTCTCTTATTTGTTTGAGAACTAGTACCCAAAAGTTTCATGGAGTGTCCCCTAGTTCTAGTGTTATGCGATAGGGAAAACAGTGTTTCCTTATCTACTTTGTCCACACCGTGCATGATTTTATAAACTTCAATCAGGTCACCTCTTAGACGCCGTCGTTCAAGAGTGAAAAGGCCCAACCGTTGCAGCCTCAGATGGTAAGGAAGGTGTTCCAGTCCCCTAATCATTTTGGTTGCCCTTCTCTGCACTTTTTCCAACTCCATAATATCCTTCTGGAGGTATGGCGACCAGAACTGTACACAGTATTCCAGATGGGGCCTCACCATAGATTTGTAAAGAGGCAAAATGACACTTGCTGACTTATTTTCTATACCCTTCCTAATGATCCCTAGCATTGAGTTTGCTTTTTTCACTGCTGAGGCACACTGGGTTGACACCTTCATTGAGTTGTCCACCAGGACACCAAGGTCCCTTTCCTGGTTTGTCGCAGAGAGTTCAGAACCCAACAGTTTATAAATGTAATTAGGTTTTTTTGCCCCAACATGCATCACTCTGCACTTACTAATGTTGAAGCTCATTTGCCACTGCTTTGCCCACTCCCCCAGTGTCAAGAGATCCCTCTGGAACTCCTCACAATCTCTCACAGTTTTCACTACCCTGTATAATTTAGTGTCGTCAGCAAATTTGGCTACCTTGCTTTTTACTCCTACCTCTAGATCATTTATGAAGAGGTTGAAAAGCAGGGGTCCCAGTACTGAACCTTGGGGGACCCCACTCTTTACTTCCCTCATCTTGGAGAAGTGTCCATTTAGTGCTACCCTCTGTTTCCTGTCCCTTAGCCAGTTGCTGATCCAGGACAAGACCTGTCCCTTTATTCCATGACTGGCAAGCTTATTCAAGAGCCTTTGGTGTGGGACCTTGTCAAAAGCCTTCTGAAAGTCCAGATAAACAATGTCAACTGGATCCCCCTTATCCACATGCTTGTTGACACTCTCAAAAAATTTCAACAGATTAATGAGGCATGATTTGCCCTTGCAAAAGCCATGTTGGCTCTCCTTTAGCAGCGCCTTCTCTTCTATGTGCCTATTAATTCTATCTTTTAGGATGGTTTCCATCACTTTACCTGGGACACATGTCAAACTGACTGGTCGGTAATTTCCTGGATCACCCCTGGATCCTTTTTTGAAAATTGGTGTTACATTCGCTACCTTCCAGTCATCAGGCACAAAGCCTGATTTGAGGGAAAGATTATATATTTTGGCTAGGAGATCAGCAATTTCATCTTTAAGTTCCCTGAGAACTCGTGGATGGATGCCATCTGGTCCTGGTGATTTGTTAGTGTTTAGTTTAACAAGACATGCAAGGACCTCCTCCCTGGTTATTTCTATCTGGCTTAATTTTTCAGTTTCCCTCCCTACGAAGATAGGCTCTGTTTTGGGCATGTGGTCTCTGTCTTCTTCAGTGAATACTGAAGCAAAGAATTCATTGAGTCTCTCTGCAATCTCTGTTTCCTCTTTAATAACCCCTTGCCTTCCATTGTCATCTAATGGTCCAATGGCCTTCCTAGTTGGGTTCTTACTTCTAATGTACTTAAAGAAGTCTTTGTTATTTCTCTGAGTATTTTTAGCTATACACTCCTCAAAGTCTTGCTTTGCTTTCCTGATTGTTGCCTTGCATTTGTTCTGCCAGAATTTATGTTTCTGCCTGCTGTCCTCATTCGGACAAGCCTTCCATCTTCTAAATGAGCTTTTCTTGCTTTTGATCACTTCCGGAACAGCTCCTGTAAGCCACATCGGTCCTCTTGGACCTGGCAGTGCCCTTTTTCCTTTTGGGTATGCATTCCAATTGGGCCTCTGTTATTGTTTTTGTAAACAGTCTCCATGCCTCTTGGAGTGTTTGGACTCTCTCAATTTTCCCTTTCAGCTTCTTTTTTTACTAGTCTCCTCATCTTTGGGAAATTTTCTTTTTGAAAATTTAAGGTCTCTGTGTAAGATTTTTTCAGTGACTTGCGGTCAATGATCAAGTTAAACATAATTGAGTTGTGGTCAGTGTTCCCTATTGGATCAGTCACATTAACATCTTGCACCAGATCCTGAGTATTACTCAGGATCAAGTCAAGGATTCTTGTACCTCTAGTTGGGTCTTCAACCATGTGTCCCAGGGAACAATCATTTAGCATATCTAGGAACTTTATCTCTTTATCATGTGCTGAAAAATAGTTCACCCAGTCTATGTGAGGGTAATTGAAGTCCCCCATTATAACCAGGCTTCCCTTCTTGGATGCCTCCTTTACAACATTCTCCAACTGCCAGTCTCCCTCAAGAGTTTGGGTCGGAGGCCGATAGTATATGACTACTGTTAGACCATCCTTGTGGCCTGGTACTCTTACCCACAGAGCTTCTAATGGTGACTCCAAATCACCTAGATATTCCAATTCATACGATTTTATCACTTCTTTGACATACAAGGCTACACCACCTCCCGTTTGCCCCTTCCTATCCTTCCTGTACAGTTTGTAGCCTGGGATAACTGTATCCCATTGGTTATCATCCGTCCACCAGGTTTCAGTGATACCAATAATATCAATATTCTTATCTATTGCTAAGTATTCCAGCTCCCCTATTTTGTTCCGGAGGCTTCTGGCATTTGTATACAAGCATTTATATATGCTTTTCTGATACAGTCTTTTGAGTCCAGTTGCATTGTTAGACTGCCTCTTGCATCCTTTTGCTAGATCATTGGTGACTAGCTCCTTGCTCTGCTCAGTAATTTTTGCATCCTCCTCACTACTCAAGTACACACTTAACCGAACCGGATGCTGCCCAGCTCCTGTCGGCTTTCCCCCAGTTATCAGTTTAAAAGCTGCTCTGCAGCCTTTTTGATGTTGAGTGCCAGCAATCTGGTCCCATCATGGTTCAAATGCAACCCATCCCTCCTGAACAGATTTGGCTTGTCCCAAAATGTTCTCAAGTTCCTGACAAATCTGAAGCCCTCCTCTCGACACCACCGCCTCATTCACGCATTCCAGCTATATAATCATGCACTTGGGGAGTGAATTTAGCTGTGTGTAACAAAAAAAAAAGTGTGCAGTTTGGGGCAGAAATAGCAGGTGGATAATTATAGAGAAATAAATGTATAGCAAGTTCCATATATAATCAGAAGAGAAAATGAAAATAATAATGTGAAAGAACTTGGGACTAAAAGAACACTTTTCAAAAAGGCTGACAAGAATTTGCAAGAGGTTCTGTATTCTATTCCATTTTTTCAAATCTCTTTTGTAAAGCAACAAAGAATAGCAGTTCGAAAGCAAGAAATTGCAAGTAGATAAATAGGTATTACTTCGGTGGGAAGCCAAACAGTGTTCTGTGTCTAGCTAGTCATGTCTGCCACATGTCCATGGAAACATCTGCAGACACAGGCAACGCTGGTTCTTTGGTTGTAAATAGAGATGAGCACCGAACTATATTGTCGGGTATGACTGGCTTTCGAGCACGGGTGACCCCTTTACTTAAGTAAGAAGCTGAATCAAGCAAGTTACTGTTTGTAGCTACATTACTAGACACTTAAAATGTGTTCCTTGCTAGTTAGTTAAAATGCCATAGTTAATAAAATATAGTTAAAATAACATTAAAATGACATTCCAGATACACTTATACTCAGTGTGAAAAATAGGAAAACTGATCTATTGCTGTGTTTTAGTTTGCAAGGGTTATACAGGCAATAGGAAAAAGAAAGTAGGACACATTATTCTCAATATACTTGTTTAGCTTCTTGTGTCTTGACAAAGATTAGTATGTTGAATGCATTTGTTTGTATAAGATACTTAAACGTGAAAGATTAGAAAAGCTTGGGAATAAAATATTCAGCAAAAATGAAAGGGCCCTGTAAGAAAACATTACACTCATATTGACCTTGACCTTAGAACTACAAAAATGTCAGCTAAATCAAGATGCTCAGAAGAAGGCTTGTGGCTTTCCTTATCCAAGCAAAGAAATCAAAATGCGCCAAACAGCAGGCGTCACAGCTAGGAACTGACAACAAATTCATCATCAGAAACTCAAGGAGTATTCCCACAATTTAGCTCCAATGAACAGCAGGCCTCCCTGATACAATTTTGTTTGAGATGAACACAGTAAAGATGGTGCAAAAGAGAGTTTTCATTCTTAGAAGAAATAGATACATAAATGAAAACAATAAAAGCTCAACCTAAACTCAAATATGTTGCTCACAAGCGTGATTTAGAGCCTACTGGTCATCCAATTCACAATCTCATATTAACAAAATCATCTTGTGAACTTGGATCTTCTCTTTAAAAACCTACAATTGCAGCACTATTAAAATACTAGCATTTTTTGCACGGGTAGGTTTGCATTGTGTGCTGGTGGCAGGGATCCATCAGTGAAGGTGGTTTTCCCAAACACACAATACACACAATCACAACATGCACACACGACACATACACACACACGACTCACAACCCATACCCACCACAGTCAGGCACATCACACAGGACACAACCCACACGACACCCACACACAATACACATACTCCCACACATAACACAGGCTCGACACACAACCCACACCCACCACAGCCACACACATTGCCCACGACACAACACAAACAACACCCCCACACAATACACCCCCACAGGACACACACACACACACCCACAACACCCACACACAACACAACACAACCACACACACCACACCTGACACAACACACTCACGCAAAGCCGCCTCCCTGCCGCCGCAGGGGAGTTCGCCCCGCAGTTTGGCCGGGGGGAGACGGAGGCGGGGAGGAGAGACCCGTAACATGAAGGGTCTCTCCGGTGGCTCTAAAAAGCCGCCTCTCTGCTGCCACCATTTCCTTTGTATTAGCCCCATCGCTGTTTTGAGAGTTAACACGAAACAGCGGAGGGGGTAATAGAAAGGCGGCAGCCAGTGATCCGCCAGGGAGAGCGCCTTCCCTGACAAATCGTTAGCTGACGCATTTGCATTTCTCCCTCAACTGTTTAGAAGGTTGTTTCGTGTCAACCTTTGAAACAGTTGAGGGGGGAATGCAAACGCGGCAGACAGCGATCCGTCAGGAGAGGCGCTCTCCCTGCTGGATCGCTGGCTGCCTCCTTTGTATTACCCCCACCACTGTTTCGAGAGATAACACGAAACAGCAGTGGGGGTATTACAAAGGCGGCAGCTAGCGATCCACCAGAGAGAGCGCCTCCCCTGATGAATCGCTGGCAGCTGCATTAGGCATTTCCCCCTTAGGCGGCACGGAAGGTGTGGCAGGCAGACCGTTTCCTCAGCCTGGGCTCTGTCTGCCTCAGTAAGGCAGGCAGGGCCCTGGGCTGAGCTGTTTTTTGTATGTGCCGGCCATTTTTTATGCACACGTCGGCTGTCCCACCTCCTCCGCACTCACGTCCTCCTGCCTGATTGGCTAGGGGTGGTGCGGCACGGAGGACGCTGGGAAGCGTAGGTTTTTTGTTCGGGTTCGTGGGGCATTGACCCCACTCTTGGCTTCCAGACCCTTGCGGGAGTGATTTTCGGGACTTAAGGTAAGTGTGGCCAGCTCATTACGGGATTGGTTGGACGTGTGCGGACACGCACGGCCACATCCCATTCTTATAGGTAAAGATACAGTACTACACTTTCTATTGGCAATTTATTATACAGATGATATCTATTTAGCAATGTACCTGTATGTCCATTTTGCACTAGCATGGATACCAGATTATAATGAAGGATGAATTTATATTTTATATACTAATTTTGATTTTACCTGTCATCATCCAACTACACTAATAAAACCAGAATTAACATGGTTATATGTAAACAACTCCCTATATTATTACATCTTCATAATTTCCCCGATAACCGTTTATCTTTTTTCTAAAGAACACTAACTAGAATTAAATTGACAGTAACTTCACTTCAGTGAAAGGCTTGAAGAAACTTGGTGAAATCATTAAAAAAAACTAATTAAAAAACCCAAAACAAAAGCAAAAACCAAAATAAAAAGCCAGACTAACTATCTAAAAAGCTATCCTACTGCACCCAATACATGTTCCTAGCATTGGAAGAATTTTTTTTAAAAAATTATTTTATTTAAAAACAAGTAAAGCATTATTAAGAGACTAAATGCAATTTTAGTTCTAAACAGAGCAGACTCGTTAAATGAATGGGAATCATTCTAAATGAGACCAGTTCAGACCTTTGTAGTAATCCCAAAATTGGATTTAACATTCCCACCCACCATTCACTGAAAATAGAAATAACACTGAATATGTATTTGTTTTAAAAATGTGAAGGCTTCATAAGCTATAGAATACACTACTATGAAAATTGTTTTTGCTTTGAGCTAATTTGCACAGTAACTGTGCTTTTGGAAACAGCAGCCTAAATATCTTTTTAGCTTTCTTGGTGGAGCTTTTCTTACGAAAGATATTATCTGACAGTTTGGATAAAATCAAAATAGAAGATAACATTTGATTTATCCACAACAGAGGAAAACAAGACTATTTCATCTGAGATGCAGATGGAATTTATTAAGTTACATTCCACAAAACATAAATGATGTTTTGTAAACCAATTAATCTAAATTTACATACTTTGAGGTCCCTTAGGCAGCCGTAATGGTTGTTGATGCAAACAAAACCATGTAAAGGAATTTCTATTCTTTTTGATCAAAAACTTATTCACAATAGTACATTCTTAACTGGACCATGTTATGTGCTGTCACACTGCATCCTATATTTACCCCAGTAGGGTCTTCAAGGTATATGAGACATTTAAGGAATGGTTTTACCAGTTCTATCCCAGAGTGAGGTTCCATGACTGAGCAGGAATTTGAATTTACATCTCCTGAGTTCTAGTTTGTCACTGTTCACTACATACACTCCTTGCTCTCGCATCATACTGGTGTGTCTTGCCAATTTATAAACAAAACATATATGTTTCATACCTCTTGTAGGAGCTTATCCAATTTGTGCTGTAATTCAAAAAAGTATCGTGAGGTGATGAGGCCTTGATGAGATTTATCCAAGCAATCACGAGCCAGCTCAATGGTCTGATGATGGGTGAAACTGAGCACTCCATCTGCCAAGGGAAGAACATTATCAGGAGAATGGCTAGTGATAATCTCCTGAAGCCGTTCTTCCATCTGAGCAGTAGCCTGCACAATAAAGATTTCAAAGCTTTAATCAATATATTATCAAACATAAAAGAAGCTTAAATTAAAATGTTTACAACTCAAAATTCAAAAGCTGAACCTATGAACTATCACAAACTATTTGTGTGTGATTATAAGGAAAACTGTGAGCCTTTATAGAGAAATAATTCTTTTTTCAGATAACATCTGATGCTTCAGATATATTAATAACTGCACTAAAAATCATCATGCAGATTCGTAAAAAAACTTTTAAAACATTAACTTGTACAACTGCGAGACAATGTATTGCAAGGAACTGGAAGAATGACTACTGAAAATAGAAGATTGGTATAAAAATGTGGCAAATTGCATTAAATGATAAGTTAACATTGGAATTAAATTATAAAAAGGGTTTAATTAGGGAAAATAATTTTGGGAATATATGGAGACCCTTTTTGAATTATACGTTGACTGAAGGTTAAGGTGGCAGGCCAGAGAAGGCTGTGGAGGACGGCAATCACCAAGGCATTGTAAATATCACAGTTTTTTTTACTTCTTATTGGTTTTTTTGTGTTTAAGATAGTATTAACTTCATAGAACAATAACGAGTGTAGTTTATAGATAATGGAAAGTTTGTTACAAATATAATATTAATTGAAATATATATACAAATAAGATATTGATAAATATATAACATTTTATGAAGCTTAAATGAATGTGTTATTATTATCATTATTGTTATTATCAGTATTATTATTATTGTCATTTATATAACTTTTCTTTCTTTTGTTTTTTCATTTTAGTATTGTATGTTAAATGTTTTTATTATTATTATTTTGTTGTTTATTGTAAAATTAATAAAAATAATTAAAACATAAAGCATTAACTTGCAAATATGGAAGAATCATTGCTTCTCTTTTGAAAAGATTCAGACATTTAGGCAAGCTTCAAGGAGTTGTCCCCCAAGCTCTAACATTGTATGCACTAACACCTCCCATGGGTTTCGTTCTGAACCTCTTTTATCCCCAAACAATCTGCAAGAAATTTGGGCAACCTGCATAATTGCAGTGAGTGCTGCTTGAGGATTTACATCCTGAAAGATATCTGACAAAGTAGACTTGATCCTGAAAGCTCACATTTAATTACAGGACTTAGTCTTTAAGGTGTCACAACTTTTCATTTTGTTTTGTTTACTCTCTGTTTGCACAGACTAACAAAAAATTTCATCCTGAAAGAGAATATGTGAAAACCAAGGTACAGTAAAACCCCTACTTACAAAAAAAAGTCTGTTCCATAGGCTTTTGCTTGAATTGTTTTTTATGTAACTTGAAGCAAACCCATAGGAAAAATTATTTTACGTAACTCGAAGCAAACCCATAAGAAAAAGAATCTTTATGTAACTTGAAGCAAACCCATAGGAAATCGTGTAAATTGGGACATAGTTTTAACACAAAATCATTATGTAAGTCGGGATTTTACTGTATTTACAGAAGCTTTTGTGAGCCTGTTGACTCTTTGTAGCATGCTGTTAGCATCATTTTTTGTGGCACAGATCAGCTTCAGTGTTAAATGAGCACCTGATACTTTAAAAAGTATCATTGAGTTTATAAATGTTTTCTCTTAAGATAATATATCATGATATATCAAATATAGCAGAACATACTCATTTTAGTACATGAATTTGTTTTCAAGTTAGATACTAAAAATACTAAATATTTTTCATTACCTTAGGGAATCTTTCTTTATACACATGGTTCATCATAATTATTTCATGATCACAGCATGCAGGAGAACGTCCAGGGCTGCAAGCAAAACAAATTATCCCTTGAATCACAATTTGAATGAACTGAAAAATAGGGTTTTGAATTGATGCACTATCTTTCTCACAGTCAGCATCATTACTTTGGTATAAGTGAAACTTGAAACATAGCCTACTCCTGTTTACTTTTCCAGGCAGCCATAAACAGCCTATTCCATTTTTCTACTTGGTTTTCAATCCATGACTACTGAGTACACTCAACCCTTATTAAGTTGTTTGATGGCTTTTCCTTCCACCAATTCTTCCACAACTTTAGGGCCCCCCCAAGAATGTTGTGTCATGTCCTACTGGAGGAATCATCTCCTAATAACAATCAGAAATTAGAACCCACCAAAGAACCAGTCAATTTTAACTGGCCCTGGATTCCTACAGGTAAGGAGCTACAATGAAAGGGAGACAATGAGACAGGTCCTCTCTTAGGTCAGGCGAAAGTTGTTAGATTTCAATAGGAAAAGAAGTGAATTTGGCAACTGCCAGCCTGCAAGGTAGATTCTTCATGAGTGAAGGCCTTTTTAGAAAGAGGACTCTAGATGAGGGGTTGGAAACCTACAGCCCGTGGGCCAGATCCAGCCCATGCCGCCAAATCAACCGGTCCCTGCCCTTGTTCCAGACGCTGCTACCAGATGTGGCCATGTTTACGACAGCCGCGGACACATTTACAACGGGAGGACACCAGTCCAGGCGCCACAACTGTCTGAGGGAGCATGACCCATCCCCTGACCTAAATAGGTTGCCAACTCCTGCTCTAGATAAAGTATCTATAGCCAAACTTTAGGTAGAGAGCAATAATCCTATCTTTATCAAACTTAGCACTGGGCAGGAAGGATCACGGAAACAATTTCTATGATCAACTCCCGCTTTGTTAAATCTTTTTGACGCTTTGGTTTCTCTTCGTATGGATTAGTTTGCTAAAATGTGTGTTCAGCTAGGCCTGGCCTAGATTTCAGAGGTGCCTCTTGGTGGCTGTTTGAATCATCATCTGGCCCAATTCCCAAACTCTTTTTAAAAAATTTAATATAGTAAGCCTCCAGAATCTTGTACAACAAGAGATAAAAGCCAAAACATAGAGTCACTGCTTTGACCTACTACTTGTGACAAATAAACCTTCCTGTGTGCAATCAGACAGCAAATATTGTAAAGTTATTCATAGCTTCCTAGGTAAATGTTGCAATGTTGAAAGCATGTTGTCTTTTTTCTAACATTTGAAATATGAGTGCAGAAATCAGTCTGCAGAGGTGCCTGGGCTATTTCTATGTTGACAGGGCACAAAATGTAATTAACCATAGCAATAAATGATAGTCCATTAAAGGATCATTATAGAGATCTAACATTTTGCATCTTGGACCTTTCCTTCTTGAAAGGATGTTGAACACAGTAACCTTTGCAGTTCCTATTGTCGTGATTCCATCTGGGATGACAACTTTTTTTTAATGTTTATTACATCATATTACTTATGTAGGTTATTAAGTAAGGATTTTAAATCTGTTTTTCTTTTGTTTCTGCAATACTCTCTGCTTAGCCTAAGCGGAGCCATTTTTATTTGGCACCTGCCATTGAATGGCATCATCCCTTTTCTCTCTCTGGGAAAGTACATTTTGGTTCTTTTCCCCAAGGTCAGTGTCTGGGAAGATGTTCTATCTCACAGTCTGAGATGGAACACAGATAAGATAGCCACCGGCTATCCTTTGATCTACGTACAGAACTTGTCATTTTGAGAAGTCAATTAGCACTTTTCAAGGACACTTTCCCAGCAAAATGGTATAAAAACCAGGGTTTTTGCTCTGTTCAAAGGTCGAATTTCGAATCCAGTGGGTGCTCTGTCTCTCTTGCCATCTGAGATAGACTCCCCATTGAACCATCTCGTATGGGGTGGCAGGGCACCGCCACACTTGGACAATAATCTAGAAACGATGGGATTTAGGTTTTGCAGAGACTTTGACACTTAGAATTTATTCCGAGACTATGCTATTTTTCTTCTATTACAATTTTATTGGACTTTGTTATTTTCTTCAATAAATCATAAAAGGACATTGATTGTCAAGCGTGCTCATTCCGCTCCACCTGAAGCGGAGAGGATTGAATGAGGATATTTAACAATAGCCCTTTTTTTCTAAGAGGAGGATTGCCACTTTTGCGTTACTTAGTGGGAGCCTCTGCCGAAGGAGAAACTTTGTTTCAAGGTCTGGAATCCAGCTAAAGAAGAGCAAGCTACTGCACAGGTAACAGCTTTACTCCCACACATCTTACCCAGCTCCAAGGCTATTATAGTTCCCAAAACTAGATAAGGGTGTTTTTCACATGGGAATCTGGAGTCCCGTCCCAAGGGGCTTTAATTTCTTCTGCGACATCAATCACAGATCGCCATTTCCCTGCAAACCGGTTGCCCAGCTCCACTGGACCAGCCTTTCTCGGGCCAACTTTGAGAAAACCCACCCTTCTTGGCTGTGTGAGCCAAATCACTGGGGCTTCTCACCTGTGCGGCACCTGCGGGCCTCTGAATCGGAGGGAACCAAGGCTTGCGCTGGTTTGGAAAGGTCCCGATACCTATTGGTTCTGCAACACTAAATCCCCAAGATTTTGGAATCTTAGTTGTAACCAATGAACTCTATACTTGCCCTCTCGGACTGGTGGTTACTGCATTATTTATTTATTTTCTAATTTATATTGCCCCCCCCCCCCCAACTCTGAAGACTCTGGGCGGCTCACAGAAAATAAAACCAATCACAGTTTGAAAAGCAATTACAAAACCATTAAAACTACTAAGAAAAGTTAAATATTAAAAGAGAGTGTTTTCTTACTAAATTAGCCAGCAGGCCAGGGTCACCACATCGCTGGTGCCCCACACCTGCTTTGCCAGCCAGGTTTTTAGCCCTTTTTCTGAAGGGCAGCAACTCTGTCTGGAGATGCAGCTCAATTGGCAGGATGTTTCATAGGGCCGGAGCAGAAACTGAGAAGGCCCTCTTTCTGGTGCTAGAGAGACGTGCCTCTCTAGAGGATGGAACAATGAGAGAGCCTCTCCAGTCTGCTGTGTTGGGATGGACAGATGTTCTTGGGGTGACACGGTCTCTTAAGTAAGCTGGCCCACTGCCATGTAGGGCTTTAAAGGTAATTATCCAGGGGTTCTCAACCTTTTAAAGGTGGGCGCTATATCACGCCTCTTCATACTGTTGGTGGGCTGGACTGGTGCCCCCGCTGCCACCACATGGGACCACCCCCAATCCCCCATTATTTCCCTCCCTAATGCTGCTACTGGCACCAACACTCCCCCCCTCACACACACCACCAGTCTGGCCTGCCAACATTTCTCCCATGCCGCCGCCACCACCAACTCCTCCCCATGCCACCAGTCCAGCCCGCAAACACTCCCCCCACACTGCCGACACTGCCACTTCCTTGCCACGAGTGAAGGAGGGGTCCTGCCTGTCCTTGTCCAGGTCTGTCCAGAGCGGCACCCAGGAAGGATGCAGGCAGCCATGTGCATCTGCCGCCAGCATCCTTTCCCCCTCTGCCTAGCTTGGCGTATCCCTAATGCTGATCCCTAGCAGGGCAGATGTTGTAAGCCATGTGGAGGGGAAAAGGACGGCGGCGGAAGCAAGGGCATGGGCCTGATGGAATGGTGCTGCAGGCCAGATCCGGTCCATGGGCCATAGGTTGAGAACCCCTTGCATAATCCATAGTGTAGATTCACAGAGACTACAATGATGAATAATCAAATCACTAATGTGCTTAATTTACACAATATGAAAAATCTATATTGTTCACACTTGTATAGTATGCAAATTGGGCTATGCTAATTAATTCACCCATTTTTGAATAACTCAAATATGGCAACTCTACCCTTGCAACATGTCTAAGCACAGACTATATTTGGTCCTGTTTCTGGATTCAGTTTAACTAACTTTATTTTTCTCTGTTAAGAAGTCGACTGGCTTGAACCTTGTTGGCACCCTTGCTCAGATGGCTGTTCTGTACTTTTCACGTTCAAGTCTTGAGAGGAGGAATGGAGCCTGCCTGGCCTAAAATAGGGTATGATTATACTTCTTTCTCTTGTATATGGAAAGTCCCATTTTGGTAACATAATAGCATTCCCAACATGAATGCTAGAAATAGAAAGAATGATCATGTCTCACTATAATGTAATGAAACCTTTGAATGCATTAGCAAAGTATGCCACATAATTAGGCAACTTCTCTCCTGTCATTTACTTCAGTCAATATTTTACTTAATCATATACAGTATAGATGTTTTATATACAGTACTGTGCAAAGGTTTTAGGCCACCATTACGTTTGTTTTAGCAATGTCATATATAATTATTTCTCTGTCTCTTCATTAGATAAAATAGGAAATTTGTATTCAGTATTCAAAACAGCAATCAGAAAAACCAGCTTCCAAAGACTAAAGTAGCAAGTACTTAGTGTGACCTTCCCTTACACTTGAGCAACAGCAACCACCTGGCTCCCATAAGCCTAAATTGAATGGAACCCGAATTACTGTCAACTTCTTAACTATTAGAGTAGTGTGACAATGGAACCAATAAACTTGGGAGGTGGTGAGCCCTCCAGCATTGGAGTCATTCAAGAGAAAGACAACTATTTGTACGATATACTTTAACTTGGATTCCATGGCGCTATAGACCCCTTGCAACTCTATTATTCTATGATTCTACAATTCTTCTCATTATTGGATCTCAGGTGTCAAGACAAGTCATTCCATGTACAGTAATACCCCGGACAATGACAAAACTTGTTTTCACAAGTCGTGTCATTGTCCGGTTTTTGTCGTTGTCCGGTGCATGTATTGAATATCGTCAGCTGGAGGTTTTGCCTTGCAGCACCGCCCAGGGGATTGGGGGCATCAGAAACAGTGCAGACAGGGTCCCCTGAGCCTCCCAGAGGGGGCAGGGGTGATGGAGAGCACAAAATGGGCAAAAAACTCCGTCATTTTAAAATTATTCAGCTGTTTTGCGCCTCAGGGACCTCCTAGGTAGGTGGGAATAGTGCGGAAAAGCTCCTCCCGCCCCCCCCCCCCAAGAGCCTGCTGGAGAGCTGGAAAAATGCACCCAAAGATGGTGATTTTTTTCAGCCCCAAACGACATGACAAGATAGGAGATCAAAAACGATGCACCGGATAACGACAAAATGACGCTGTCCCGTGCATAACTTTTCTAAAAATCTAGCGTCATTTTCCGATTTTGTCATTGTCCGATGCTGTCATTAACCGGGGTTCTACTGTACAAGAATTATCAGTCCTTTGCTGAGATGTATATAGCAAACATTTATATATAATGTTTTCCATTATTCCCTGATAGGTTAACTCACCTGAGACTTCTAGATCGTGGTCGCATTTGATTGGTCCTACATCTACTGTCACTGGCAATGCTTTCAGTGGCACAGAAATGTTTAGACAAAAAATGAAGTTCATCTGGTGTAGGTTGATATGGTAGCTGGTGCAACTTCTCTTGTGAAGAACACGATGACTGAAATTACCAGATGAAAGTTTAATTCATATCACCTCCCCTGAACATTTGCAGATTGTACACAGAAAACTTCCTTATCTCTAAATTTTCAGAATGCAATCAAAAGGTAACTTTGAATTTCTTAAAAGCAATTATGGCCAGAATCCTACCGCTTATGTACAATGTAGTGTAAGTGTCACAAAGGTGAATTGCTGCTAATTAAGGAACCACTGCTTGTACTCCTTATCATGCACTGGTCATGTGACTTGCCATGTGACAAAAAATAAAAGAAGCAACTCTTTAACTAGGATCAATTTATTATCATCATTATGCCAGCATGCAGAAGCAATAGGATTCTAGCTTATATGAACTTCTTTCATTTTCTATATGACCATAAAGACATAGATACAGTTCTGCACATTCTGTTGAAGATTCCATTTACTGTATATCACTTTAGTAATTAATTAATGCACATCAAATATGTAACTTGTCTAGATGTGTCATACTGATTGTTCATCAATTGCTAACCCATATGTATGATATAAAGAACAAATGTATATTCTAAGTATTTATTTAAAGACAGACTGAACAAACTGCAAAATGCTATCACTAAGGGTCTTCTTTATACAGATGACTGGGCAAAACCAGTTCTCTATATTAGGACCATTTTAAGAGTTCTAACAAGAATAGTTTTGTCAAGAGAAACTAGAATTAATGCAATGTTACTAAGCAAATTTATGATCTATTTTCTTAGGATGAGCTTAAAGAATTAATTCAAAGTTCCTTAGAAGTTTTAGGATATCTACTAAATTCCTGTATAAGAAAGAGCTGCTTCCTTCATTTCAAAATTCCATAATATATGTTGAGTGTCTCTCCCACCACCACAAGGGCATTTATTGTGTTAGGAGTTCTTAGGTACAGACAACTCATTACGAGGAATCTATACACAATTATACAACTTGTTTGCCTAGATTTGTTGAATTTAGCAGTTAACCCCGGCTGTCAAAATAAAAGTCATGGTCTACTCCAGTACATCTGGCACAGAAGTAATCAGACCATCCCAGATATCTGGATTATTTTTTCTCAAAAGGTACAAGGACTTGATGGAAATCCTATCAAAAGATATTATGAAAATAAACATCCTCTCTTCCACTCAGGGATATTAGCAAATTCTAGTGCACCAATTTTGCAAGCTGAGTCATGCTCAACTACCATCACCTCTCACTTTGTACATATGACTGGACGTGTAGTGATCTGCTCACAATAGCTTGACAGACAGACAGAGGTCACAGTTATATTCATAGCTGTCAAGTATACCATTTTGCTTGGGAAACTCCCATAATTTAGCCCTTTTCCCACTGTCACATATTTTTTTTAATAATCTCCCGTATTTTAAAAAAAATCCGGGGGGTGTTGAAACAGAGATGAGCACTGAATCCTAGAGTTAGATATGACTGGCTTTCGAGCAAGGGAAGCCTCTACCTTTACTATGAGTAGGGTAGGCTGAGAGAGAATGATTGGTCTGGCAAGAGTTCTAGATTCAAAGGTCCGAAGGCAACAAGGGGGCGACCTTCCTCCCCTCGGCTGCCCCTCTCGAAAACCCAGGCTCACAGCTATCTCCAGAGCGGCTTATTTTATATTAATTGCCAGGAGGTGGGGGCGAGGACCACCACAAAAGGCAAAAAGGGTGTCCACCCCCCCCCAGGGGGGGGAAAGCATATCTCTATGGAGGAGGCAGGGCTTTCCCTGCCTTAGGCCTTCGTGTCGGACTTCTGCACCAATAGATAGCAGGAAAACAGGTAAGGGATCCTGGGAAATGTAGATTTTTTTCCTCCCCGTTAGACTTCAAATTCCTCATGAAAGGGGTGCGACTTTTGGTGGGGTGTTGTTTGTTTGTTTCTGTCATCCCAAAGGCAACATCGTGGAGAAATCCTAAAAGCGAAGATCTGGAATTTGCTACGACTCCAACCCTACCCCCTCTAGTAGGACTCTGTTACGAATATCAGAAAGTTTGCTTATCACATTTTTATACTGCCCCTCTGGGATATTTTCCACTCTGGCTGATGTACAGACAAATAAACAACAGCAAAATAAAAACAAACAACAAAATAAAATAAATGACAAAATGAATATCTATTGGCGTCTGAGGGCACGCAAGCTAAAAACTGGCCAACTAACTTAAGTGGTTAAGATGCTGATTGGGAGGTGGCAAGTCGGCAGTTCAATACCTGAATACTGCAGGATGGAATGAGCTCCCATCTCAGTCCCAGCTCCTGCCAGCCTAGTAGTTCAAAAGCAAGAAATTGCAAGTAGATAAATAGGAACCACTTTGGTGGGAAAGTAAACAGTGTTCCGTGCACTCCAGTGTCTAGTCATGCCTACCACATGACCACAGAAAACAGCACTGACTCTTTGGCTTTGAAACAGAGATGAGCACTGAATCCTAGAGTTGGATATGACTGGCTTTCAAGCAAGGGCAAGCTTTACCTTTACCTAATAATAGCAAATCCCTGATTGGTATTCAAATTTGCTGTGAAGTTTGGGCTTGTTTATGCAAGTGGTTAGTAAAGGTCTCACTTGCTCAAAAGCCAGTCGTATCCGACTTTACAGACAAAGAGCCAGTCTTGTCTGTGTTTGCAGACATTTTCATGGCCATGTGGCAGGCATGACTAGAGCCCAGCAAGTCACATGGCCATATTTGGCCATGCCCACAGATTTGGCCACGCCCACAGAGGTAGCCCACAGTGTTTCCCTTATTTTCAAAACCAAAACTTGACAGGTATGGTTATATTTAATCCCTAAGTGTTAACAGAAAAATGACAAAAGTTGAACCTGATAGTGATGGTAAACAAAGAACACTTATTCATATCTAGACACTTACTGAAACAGTTGAGCTAGGAGTGTTTGTACCATATCCAGAGGAGGGAAGAGATGCCAGTGACCAACGTCGTCCATCCGTCCTGTTGAGAATGTGTTCAATCCCATAAGATTAATGGTAACAAAATAATTCATCAAACTACGCTCCGTATCGTAAAGAAAAACCTTTTCTTTAGAAGTACATTAAATACTCTGTGAATGGGATATTTTACAATACTGGATAGCCAATGAAAAATACATAGTAAGGAAAGGGTTAATGAAGACACAGATACATAGTAATAATCTAATAAATATATCATGTAGAGAGTGACTAAAATGCATCCAAATAAATGAATATAATGTTGAGTAAAACTAACTTGTAAAGCAAAAAACTTTCATAACATATCTTGATGGAAGGAAAAACTCTTATGGGACAATGTCAAGCTCTGTGAAATGTGATCACCATTCAAACACAGGGTTGCTAACTCACATTCACATGCCCAGGTGTGGTTTAAATAGTTTGTTCAACTAGTAAGTATAGTTATAGCCTATATTTACAATCCCTCTGCCACCAAATTAGTAACACCCATGCCTGTGTCAAGATCCCACAGATTACAGATGTATCACAGACAAAAACTACAAAAGAAGCAGAGCAAATAGCTGATGCAAGCCAAAGACTACTAATCCCATTAAGTCATAGACACACACATTATATGGGTAATTAATGGAACACTATGTAAGAAACATACACATATACAGTATGCACATATCCCTAAGCATGGAGGCCATAATACCACATCCATTATGTTATGTGTATGCATGTTCTCTTTCCACACCCATGCACACAGACTCACATCCAGCCCCAAAGACTCAGACAAACACATATACACAGAAACACTATCACTCTCTGCTCTTCCCTTTCTGAAGCCAGGGCAAGCAGGCAAGGAATAGAACATTGGATTTAGCAGATATATTTTCCTCCATGCTGCCACTCATGATATGGCAGGGAAAGGCAAGAACAGCAGGTGGCACTCCTTTCTCATTGATGCCTCCAATATCAGATGACACCTAATGTATGGCGCATATATGTGAATTCAGCCTGCTTTCAGCATGCATACAGAAATGACAACCATATTTTGATAAAACAAACTTCTGGTGGTAGAGATAAATATTGGGAACAGTATTGTCATGACAGGGAGAGAGGACTCATTTGTTCTAGTCTAGGGATCAGCAAACCTGGCTCTCCAGATGTTCTTGGACTTCAATTCCCAGAAGCCCAAGTCAGTACACCTGCTGATCAGGGCTTCTGGGAATTGAAGTCCAAGAACATTTGGAGAGCCAAGTTTGATTACCCCTGTTCTAGTCAATTGGCAATCCTAGTGAACTGATTATAAACAAATATACCTTTAAAAAATAGAGTAACAAAGTTTCATGATAATTACCTCTCATTTCGATGCCCATGACTGCAGTGTAATTGTACCAAATATTTTTAAAAAGAAACACAAATGGAACATCTATATAAGTACACAAAAATTTGCACACATGGCTTCAAAGCACAGAGGGATTAAATCTGCAAGGTGTTTCACAATCTTACAACTTTTGCTCTATCTGGAGTCTATTTCTGTGTCTCACTCAACCTGTGTCAAATGTAAGAATCTGCTACTTATTTAAAAATTACTTTTATTTTATATTATTATTCAGCTAGTTTCTATACCATTTCCTGTATCATTTAAAAGCAATGTGAGATACAGACGAGTGATAGAAATAAAACCCTTAAAATAGTAAAATGCAGCTATCCATACATGAAACATTAAATATTCAATTAATTTTTCAGAACATTTAAAATCAAATGCTCAAAACACAGTTCCCAAAGTAGGCAGCCTAGCCAGTTAAGGGACGTCTTAGTGAAAAGGTGGGTCCTTTGCAAGTGTCGGCACTTCCTGTATGATTTACATTTTATACAACCATCCTGCTAATGCAATATTTGATATTGCTGTAACGAAGTAGAGCCAGGCAAACTGAGCTGCTTATCTCAACTTTCTTCTCCCAGGGAGAATCAGGAATACACTTACTAAGGAAGACTAGAGAAACAACAAGGGAAGAAATGTTACTGAATCATTCAAGTTCTGATATTGATCCAGAAATAGAATACCCTAAATCAGTGGTTCCCAATGTGGGGACTTTAATTCCTAGAAAGCCTGTCAGTACATTGGCTGATCAGTGCTTTGGGGAATTGCCGGGTGACGAGGGTGGCCACCAAGGCCACCAGCAGGGCAGGCCAGAAGCCCGCCAGCCAGGGGATTCTGTCGTCGTTGTCCTCGACGTGAGGGAGAGATGCCGACGACCGGCCACTCTCGCCCACCTCGCCCAAGCCCATGGCGGGGCAGCAGCAGCAGCAAGTGCTTCTCTTCAGAATTGCAGACCTGGAAGGGACCCTATGGATCGTTTGAGTCTAGCCCCATCAAGGAAGCACAAAACCCATAAGAAATACTATCTTACGCTTCTACCAACATTTGAACCGGGCCTAAGAAAATCATGAGTTCAAAAGACCCTGGAAGCTACAGTAGTTACTTGATGCAGTAATATAGTAAGACTGATTTTAAAAAAAATTATTGTTTATTTTTTACTATTGTTTATTGCATATCATGTTTGTATATTGTATTTATTTTTGTTGAAAGCCGCCTTGAGTCGCACTTGTGCGAGTAAGGCGGGGTACAAATTTAATAAACAATAAAACAACAACAACAATTGACTTAGGCTTCTGGGAATTGAAGTCCAAAAACCAAAGGTTGGGAAACACTGCCCTAAATGTTTGCTCATTAGTGTTTGCTTGTCTGTCTTTTAAAGTACACAACAAAAAATGGATGACCTAAATTACCCTTCCACATTATCTATTTTCTACTTTGCCTATCCTTGCCCTTGTATTTCCACAAAGTGTTTATACATTATGGTTCAAACATCTAATCTCACATTCATTTTGAAGTATATTGTGGGTAGCAATTCTCTACTGCAGCATCTTTCTGTTGTGGTAGTGGTATTGTATAAGGGTAATGAGCCTTCTACTATGAAAACAGCATTATAGAGGAGTAATGAGCTTGTCTGGCTTTCTGAGGCCCACTTAACAAGTTCCTATGTGGCTTCTACACTGTGGAATGCATCCTATCAAGAATCGCAATCTGCTTCTATTCTGACTGATTTTAAGAAGTAGAAACCTCTATTTTTAGATTGGCATATTATCTATAACCTGTCCTCCTATGCTGTTTGTAACTGCACTCTTTGTTGGGTTTAATGCTTTTAATGCATTAACTTTGAGGTTTTTACATTGTGTTTGGCTTTGTTTTACCTAATTATTTTATACTTAAATTTAGCTTTATTCATTTTTGAATTTGTAGTCTGCCTTGGCTACTTTTGTGCGTGGAAAGCCAGGGTATAAATGTAAGACGGAAGTGAATGAATGACTAAATAAAGAATAGGACTGAGCATTTTGGACACTGTTTTGAAAGACTGGCACTCTGCCATATCTAGCACATTAAATAACCAATGAAAACAAGGTAGTGAAAAATCTGTTGCAACTCAGAAGTGACAAGAAGAGATAAATGTCTTATAAAGCACAGACATTTCATAGAAAAAATATTCTGACATAGAATTGTTAGTCCTTAAAATTGTTGTGGCTCTCCTTGTAGAATTTTGTTTCTTCATAATCCAATGAAGAAACTCATTTTCTAATTCTGGTTTCCTCCTCTTATATCTTCCAGGTGTCATTCTATTACAAACAACTTCATCAGTTCACTAGCAGCAACAAATGGTAGCCCTCCCTTAGGTGACTCAGAACAGTCTTGAGGCTTAATTAAAGGCGGTACAAAATAACACAGTATTGACAATCTTTTGACTAGTTCCCACAGAGACTGCACTCCACCCCACCTGACTCCATTGTCCTTTCAGCATGTTAGGAAACTGGTTTAGGTAATTGCTAATGCAAATCACTCTTTCAGGACTCTTTCAGTATCATACAACCTAAAACAGTTGTGGCAGAGCTGGTTTGCAAATGATTCTTTCTCAAGACACCATAGTCAAAGCTTTAAAATTGGGACAGGTGTCAATACACTGAATTGTAAAATTTGAAAAAGTAGAATTACAGTGGAATCTCATATAACAAACGCCCCCTATAGCATAATGAATAAGTTTTTAAAGAAAATGGCACCCCCATAACAATTTTTCCATAGAAAAAATAGTACAACAAATTTTCAACGGGAAAAACTGCTTAGCGAAAAAATCGTTGTATGAAAAATTGTACAATGACAAAATCGCATAGCGGCCAGACCCGTGGAACAAATTAAAATCATTATACAGGGTTTTACTGTACAGCCTCTCCTGACCTTTCTAAGAAGTAGCCTTCGGTTACTAAGAAGGAAGCAAGTGGATTTTCTGTAGTTTTGTGGTTACAGAATATCAAATTTGTATACAAATTGGCCTTTAGATATTACAGGAACTCAGGATTACTAAAACCAAGAGAAGCTGCACTATATTTTACTAAAATATATAATGATACTTTTGACTTCAATCAGCATTACAAAAATTATGCCCACAGTATGATTTCCAATAGCAATTATGGCATAATAAACACACAGTCCTACCTTCGTGCAAAGGAAAAGTGGGCTGAGGCACTAGGAGAGAAGTTTCTAGGGCTGTCTTGAGGGCTGCTCCCTGTTGAGAAAACCAGATAAAATATGATTAATGTAACATAATTTTGAAAGCTCCACACAATCACAAGGCTGAGTGAGAACATAAAACACATCTTGGCTTGTTACAATTATTAATCACTAGCGTAGGTTGCCGGGCTGTTATAAACTGTGATCAGCTTTTTTGGGTTTTTTTTTGTGGATTAAAAAAAGAACAAAGGATGATATAATTTTTTCAAATTGTTTTATTTAACCAAATAATGTTTTAGTTTGTGTTTTTTTAAATAGTTAGGTAACAATTTTAAAAATGTGAAAGTACATGTTTTTTACATTCAATGTTTTTAAACTGAGTTTAGATGTTTTGGTTTTTATTTGAGTTAAAACTAAACTAATGTTATAAATCTTTTTATTTTATTTTTTTGACATATGTTTGTGATTTGTGTAAAATTGTGATTTATTGTTATGTTTTTGAGTTGTTTTTACTCTTGTGGCCTCTTGGTGGGGCCGTTGAGTCTTTTTGAGTTGTTTTTACTATTCTGCCCTGCAGGTGGGGCTGCTAGGGGTTTTGCTTTCATTTCAGGCATTTTTTTCTCTCCTGGCCTCTGGGTGGGGCTTCTTCTGGTAAGTGGTCTCTTTGTTTCTTCTTTTCTGTTCGGGTCGTTGTGGAGGGAGGACGTGCTGGTGAGTTGTATGGTTTTCTTTCTTCTGGGGTTTTTCTTTGTTTTGCTTTTGTGATGGTGAGCTGGGAGGTGTTTCTGTTTGTTCTTTTTTGTTTTGGTTTAGTTTTAGGTTTGTTTAATTGGTTTGGTTATTTCTGGTTTTGTTTAATATTTCTTATTTTGTTGTTGTTTATTTGTGTAATTAGCTGTTGTTTGTTTGTGTACTTTGTGGTTTTCTTCGCATTGTAGTTAGGTGTTTTGTGGTTTTGTGTCATTGTGGATGTTTTTGTTTGTGTATTTTGTGGGGTTTTTTTGGTTATTAATTTTTTAAAAAAATTATTGATTTATTTTTGTTTTATTATTTTTAATAATTTTGGTGTTCGTTTTTGGTATTTACTTTAGTTTGAAGAACAGGCTGCTTGTTGGTTCCTCTTTCCCCATTGCTGCTTTGAATTTTGGTTTAGATGCAGCAATGGAGGAAAGGAGGGAGGAGGCAGTCAGCCCGTTCTTCTCCTGGGAAGGTGCATTAGGTAGGTCGAGGGGAAAGGAGGCAGAGAAGAGCTATCTGACTAACGATGGTTCTCTCCTCTCTGTCTCTTTTTTCTCCCGGCTTACCTAACCGGAGATCAGCAGGCAGCAATCCATATATTGTCTATACTTGATATGTTGTTATTGTATTGTATTGCATAATGAATTGTATTGTGTTGTATTTCCCCCTTCCCCTCCCCTTTCCCTTCCCCCTCTACTTATGTTTTGCTTTGTATTTATTGGATTGCTCTGTAAACCGCTTTGAGGTGTTGTTTTTTTTTTGGGGGGGGGTGTTCCACTCCGGCTCAACTTTACTTAAGGCTGGTGGTAGTCTCACCATGTCTTCGGCAGGGTAGCGTGGAGGAGAGGGAGTCCCACTTCTCCCCATTGCTCCAGGAAAGGACGGCGGGTGTCTTGCGGTGGCGTTTTGTGCCTTTTATTTTGCGTGCCTGTGAGGCACTGAGTCTGCCTGCTGGGGACTTGTGCTCCTGTTGCTTTTTGTAAGTTTATTTTTCGCGCATCGGCTTTCTCAGTGTTCTGCGCGCTCACAGCAGACTTGTAGTTTTGCGTTTGTGGTTTGCGTTTGTGCGGCAGTTTTTTCCTGCGGCTTGATTTTGATTGGCCGTGACGTGTTTCCCAACATTCTTTTTGCTCGCACCTCTCAGTCTGATTGGCTGTGGCGTGGCGCGATGCAAAGAACGTTGGAACCTCTGGACTGGGTTCAGGTTACTGCAGAACCCTGCAGTAACCTCTGGACTGGGTTCAGGCGACTGCAGGCGGCTTGGTATGGGTTAGTATGGCCGGGTGCGGGAGTCTTTGTCACATTCCAACGGTTAATGCTTGGATTTATAGGTATAGTTTTGTATATCTATACACATTGCATTTTACAACAAAAGGGCTACATGCAATTGCAAGTACCAACCACAGTCAACCAGATGGGATATGCTAAAACCTACTGATTCAATGATTTTATTTTAGTTGGGACTAAAAATGGAACTTAGCTGCATGTTTGTGAAACAACTCAACTCTCAACCAACCATGCATTTTGTAGGCTTTAATGATGACTAGTAAAGGCGCCCGTCCTTCGTCCGGGATGGACCCAACCTGGCATAGGTACCGGAAGCCCCCCCCAGCGATGCCTGTACCTTCTGAGGCAGGGGCAGGGAGGGGTATTGTGGCATGCACAATCCGTGCCCCTCTTCCCCTTCCCTTCCAGTGCCCGGGAAAGAGGAGGCAGGGAGGGGGTGGAGGCAGACGCGATCCATGACCCTCTTCCACCTTGGGATCTCCCCCTCACAGTTTCAAGGCCAGTCTCGGAACAGTGAGGGGGAGTCGCAAGGGCGACAGGCAGTTCTCCGCAAGGGAACGTGCCTTTCCTTGTGGAGAACTGCCTGCCAGCTTGGGATCTCGATGGTGGTGCTGGGTGGGAGGCTAGATGGGCTGCAGTGGTGTGAGGGGCGTGGCGGCCGCCTCTGGCGTCCTTGCATCCTCGTACATTGTGGGGGATTGCGGTGCTGGGTGGGAGCCCGGGCTGACGGCATCATCGGGAGTCTCCCAGCGGCCGCCTCCTACGGCCTTGGGTGAGGATGTGATGCGTGCGTGCTTGTGCACGCACGCTCACCAGCAGGTGATTTGGGCCCCACCTGCAGCTTCCGGACCCCCTTCTTTGACCTCTAGGCCGGTGAAGGTGGGTCCGGTGTTAATTTAGTGGGGGTGGGTCCCGGGGTAGTGGCATGCATCAAGGACCCACAGATGTACGTTTTTGCTTTAGAGATATAGATAAGTGTTTCTGGATGAGAAGACAATCAGTGAAACTATCTCTCTAGCAGAGTTATAGGGCAGCACGTCTATAATGCTGGTAACACACTCCCTCCCCCCCACTTTGTGGCTCCTATCCTTTAAAAGACTGAAATGAGGAAAAAAATGTACTAAAAAAATGGAGAGCTTCCCACTCAAAGAAATCTGTCATCCAGGCATCTGCTGCTTTCCCTGCATTACTCTGAGGACTGGGTGGCTCATACCAGCAGCTGCTAGCCAAGAGCCTTCTGCACTGCCAACCCCATCAACATAGACATCATCATTTTCCTGAGAAATAAAAGCTGGGATGTTTTGGTGTGCACTCATTACTAACAGGTTTGCTGTCAAAGGCAGCAACACTGAAAGTGAAAGGCTATTTGGGAGAATGAGTTCAAGGGGATGGCCAGGTGGGCGTGGCCTGGGGAAATTTCCTCTACCGGTTCGCAAAAACTATTGAGAACCGGCCTCAGTGCATAACTGGGAGTAGGCCTCAAAGGCCTTTTAGGCTGCGCTTCATCGCCTCAGGCCCCACGTGAGGCCTACTCCATCACCGGGCTTGGAGAGACCTCACTCGGCACCTCCCCCACCCGCCAAGGCCTCTTCCCATCGCCTGGCCTTCCCAAGCCTCGCTGAGAAAGAGAGAAAGGCCAGCAACTGGCCGGGATAGCCAAGGGCCAAAGCCTTGAAAGTGAGCCGCTGGGAGCCAGCCCGGTCCCAGCGTCAACAGCAGCGAGAGGGGCTCTTACTGCGCACGCACCGGGCCTTCTTACCTCACAGAGTAACCGCCACTGTGCCAGGTTCCCTCCCTCTCCTCCTTCTCTGCGGGATTAACTGCTGAGCGCGCCCAAGGCACCATGGGAATTGTAGTTTCCACTCCTCTTCCCAATTTTGGGAGCATAAAGCCCCTCATGGGGCTTGTGACCCCCACAGTGCTGATTTCGCAAGGCCAAGGTATGTATGTGCCAAATTTCAGCGAGATTGGTCCAGGGGTGTGGGAGCCTTTCAAGCACATACAAACCCAGACCTCTGTTTTATAGATACAGTATAGATCAGTGATGGGCAGTCTTGGCCCTCCAGCTGTTCTTGAACTTCAATTCCCAGAAACCCTGACCAGCTGGTGTGTTGACTTGGGCTTCTGGGAATTGAAGTCCAAGAACAGCTGGAGGGCCAAGACTGCCCATCTCAGGTATAGATTGTGCAACTTTGCTTAATTTTGTTTCCTTTTCTAGAATATCACAAAATACCTCATGCTCTCATAGGCTAAAAGGAACAGCTATAGTTCTTCATTCTCACATGCAAGAATAAAGACAATGAGGATTTACAAGCCTCCCAAGGTTTTTGCTAAAGTGAATCTGAATCAAGAGATTCCCTGGTTCACAGTTCAATCTTTTAGCCACACCAGGCTGCCTGGATATCTACTCCTGCATAATTCTAATCAAGACTGTTCTTTAACCCACACTATTGGTAAACCACTTGACAATGCTTTAGGTACAGTATTTTATAATCTACCATTGGGTTATACTAACAGAGTGGGAAAGTCAAGGCAGTAGCATCTGATAAACACGGTTGTCTTTTTTACCATGCTGTTGTTCTCTGTCAAATTCAACCCAGAGTTACACTGCATAAGTGAGAAAAGGAAGTTCTTTGCCATTGCATAAGGCTTTGAAATAACTTTATGCAGGATTGGCAGAGTAGTTATTTTCCCACTGGAGTGAGTTATTGGTAGCTGGAAGGACCCAAGTGCCTCCAACCAGCAACATCCAATTAATCACTCTCCTGACAGCCTTTCCGTCATAGGTGTGCAGAGTGATATATAATGAGTTTCATTCCCAATCTAGTCTAAATTACCACTAACTATTGGAATTGCCAGAATTCTCCAAAGGACCCCACAAACAAAAAAAGTTCTACTGCAATTAAAAATTAAATGCTAATGCTTAATAGCCCAAATATAATTAGCATACATAAATTAAACCTTACATATTCTGAAACTATATGTTGAAATATTGAGATAATAAGTGTTTTTTCATTAAAAATTGAAACAAATCAGAACAGTAGGATTACCTGCATGAGCTGAAAGTGGTGAATGGGGTCTAGGCATAGCAGAAGACTGTCCATTGCATATCAGGCTTTTTCGATTGCTTGTCCGGCAACTGTAGGAACAGAACAAAGCACTTTAAAAGAAAGAATGACACATTCTATAGACTTGTATCATTAATTATCATTCACAGAATCTAGATATTTAAAGTCTCTATTTATGTACTGAATTTATGACCCTTTTTATAACGACTCTTCTACACATACAGAAAATGCTCTCAGTACTGTACTATGTAAAACTAGGAACTACAGTAAAACCTTGCATAAAGAGCGCCTCACTTAGAGACTAACTTGCTTAAAGAGCAGAATTTTCTCTGAATGGTCGCCCTCGCTTAACAACTAAAAACCAAAAACTCGCTTAACAACTAAATCGGTGTAAACAATCCTCCTCACCACAAATCACAACCAGCCACTTACAATGGCAGTGGTGGTGCTTTTTCCAACTGTTTCACTTAAAGAGCAACTCACTTAAAGAGCAATCCTGTGGAACACATTATGCTCTTTAAGCTAGGTACCACTGTATTGGATTTTTATAGGTATACTGAATGGAACAGAAGGAATAATGCAACATAATCAACACAGATAATTAAAGAAGCTCGCCTTGTTAGCTGAAAGGCTGGCAAGTCAACAATTCGAGACCTGGGTACTGCATGACGGATTGAGTGCCTGTCTCTGTCCCAGCTCTTGGAGACATGAAAGCAGCCTCAATTGGCCGTTCCTGGAGCAGAGTTTCTTCTGCAAAAATCCTTTCAACCCAGAATAATTTCTGTCATGAATTTTACTACTACTACTACTACTATTATTATTATTTACATTGGTGGTGGGGTTTTTTGCTAGAATTTTCACTGCATTAACTATGTGGTTATAGTTAAGTAACATATTTGATGGAACACAGACTCCAGCAAAGAACCTCACTTAACTTACATTTTATCTGTTACAAAGCAACAGCTTTATTTATACCATGATATCTCTAAAACCACATTTTAATACACGCATGTTTATATAGATCTTCTTTACTACTAAAGCAAGCAATCATTTATCTGTCTTACAATAAATGAATTAAAAATCTAATTATTAACTCAAATTTTACATCTATCTATTTTCTAAACAGAGCAAATATATCCTACAAAGATAAATGCGTTCTTTAACTCATATGCCCTCTACATGGGGCTACCCTTGAGGCTGGTATGATAACAGCCAGACTGGTTGTGGGTATTGGTCGCTTTGACTATGTCACGCCAGATCTGGCTAGTCTGCATTGGTTGTTCGTGGTGTTCCAGATTCAAGATGGTGTAGACATATAAGACCCTGAAAGATTTGGGACCAAGCTATCCAAGGGAGTGCCTTTTCCTCAGGAATCATACTTGAAACACCCAGACATGTAAGCTCCGTGTACTCACACCAAAATAAGTGAAGAGAGCATCAACCACATTGAGGGCTTTCTCAACAAATAGCCCCCATCCTCTGGAACAATCTGTCAGTTGGTATAAGAACAGCTACTTCACTGTCAACCTTTTTGTAAGTCCCTAAAACTTACCTGTTCTCCCCCAAGATCAAGCAACAATCTCTTCTAACAAATAGCTATGACTATAAAAATAGGTATGTCAACAAATAGTTAGAGAATCACAGAAAAAATAGTTATAACATCGTTATATGTGTTACAGAATGTCAAAGTTTTCTTTAAAGCCTAGTACTGTCTACATTAACAAAAAAAAAATATGTTTCAGTCTGGTGGTCCTAAACTGTGGTTTTCCTGATAAGGCAATCAGCAGCACATGCAACCTTGTTACATTTGATACTAATGTCTCTTCTTCAGAGAAAACATTTCACTCTGAATACAGGAGTAAATTACCAGCAGTAAAGGTTAATTGCTAAAAAGAGCAGGGTGAGAGGGATATGCTGACAGCAATTATTTCTTATCATGTTTCTCACATGAAATCTGGCATCTGTTTTAATCATTTATAATGATTTCACTTTAACAGCCTTAATTATTAATATTTACACTTTAATGAAGATAAATATGGACTATAAACTATTCTGGCAGCACCCTGAATAACATGCGCCAACTACTGCACTCTATTACAACGAGGTCCTTATTTTTGTTGTCATTCGGCTGAGCAGAATAAGAAGCTCAAAAAGCATGTAGATACAGTACTGTATCTGTATTTCAAAAGCCACTGGTACATCAGGACTGTTATATATGATTGTCACACAGAAACATAATATACTGTGATATAAGTGGGACTGGTGTTGACTGATGACTGGGAAATTGCAGATACACTTTTTTATCACTAAAAAAGTATAGGTGATCTCAAGGGATGTATACCCTTTGCTTGCACTGAGTGGACAAAATACGTAGCAAAATACAGTAATACAGTAATACCTCATACAAAGGTACAAAGTCCGCTTCATACAACATCAGATTCATACAACATCGCTTAATTCCTTGAAAAAAGTTGCCTCATACAAAGTCGTGTGACTCTGTATGAGGCATTGGGTTTTTCCCAGGTTGCATTGTGCCTGGGCAGTATAAAAGGCAGGACACATGCGTGCATTGCTCTTGTGGGTTTTGCACGAGGCAAAGCGTGTTTAGGAGTGGTTTTTAGAACGATTTTGGATTTTGTTGAATTTTTTTGTCAGAATTTTTAGAAGCATTCCTGGGATTTTTGCAGCATTCTTCAGGTTCTTGGACAATCAGGGTTGTTTGACAAGTTTTTGTAATGTTTTTAGCCTTTAGACAATGATTTCTTAAAGTTCTGTCAGTTTCCTGTCTGTTTCCTTGACTTTGTCCTGAAGTCTGTGCTGTTACAGTACAATGTATTTCTATGGAAATGACGTTGTATGAGGCATCGCGGCAAGGATTTGGACGTTGTATGAGACATCGCGGCTAGGATTTTGCATGCCTCATACAAAGTCCAAATCTGTATAAAGTCCAAACTTGTGGAACCAAGTTTGGACGTAGTATGAGGTATCACTGTAACAAGTTTTCTGTAACATTTTATGAAATTGTCTGATTCATGACTTCAGATTTATTTACTCTTCCAAGCATAGCTGTCAAAGAGACAACTACAAATGCTTCACAGCAAACTCTGCCCAATTTTGCAATTATGTAAGAACACAAGAACTGTTTGAATAACCTGTATAAAGGCTGTAGCAAAGATATGTCAACCTGTTTGAAATGTGGTGCTCATTATCTCAGAACCTTTGGAATATTGTGGTGTTCTGTTTTTCCAGTGTTAAAAGCAACCAAGTTCCAGGTCATTTCCAACACGTCAGAATATACATAGCAAAGCAATCATACTTATATACCGTCCCATGGTACTTATTAGTGCATTCTCTAGAAGATTCACAAGGTAATTAGAATTTTGCCCCCAACATGCTGGGTACTCATTTTACCGACCTTGGAAAGATGGAAGGCAGAGTCAACCTTGAGCCCAGGTCAGAATTGAACTCACAACCTTTTGGTTGCAATACAGCAGTTTCACCACTGCGCTACCAGGGCTCTGTGTTAAATGGGAATAAAAAGGCAGCTCTCTAGCTTGAATATTTCACAGCATGTCATGGAATGCTTCCTACTAAATTAAACCACCAACTCAATTTCAGTCTGCAAAGCACACAAATCTAAGTGTTTAATATGTCAAGAAAATATGCATGCACTCTGTTTAAAGAGACACATTTTCCTATAAGCAAATAAACCAACTTAACAGTGAACAGCATCTTCATGAACTAGAATCAAGAAATGGCGATGGGGGTGTGGCCTAATGGCGGACTGAACGAACTGAACTTTCTTTCGCTCGGAAAGAACGATGATGAAAGAGGCTTTTTAAAAGAGTTTAAAATGTTCCGGAGACATTAAAAAAGGTGGAGGAGAAAGATTAAGTCAACAACTGATGGAATTTACTTTGGACTGGCTGAAAAGCTGAGTGAAAAAGGAGAGAGATGTGAGTTACGAATTTCAAAGAGGAGTGGGGGCTGGGCAGACTTTGCCAGTGCAGGAATAGGAGATTTTTCCTAGCCGAGGACTGGGTTTGGACTATGATCATTGCCTAAAGTGATAAAGGCAGCAAAAGGCAAGCCGGCGGCCGCACTGAGGGGGGTGAGTTTGCTGGGATTTGAAGGGGGAAAGCGAAAGCGAGCCTCAATCAGCCTGGCTAGCCCTGAAGCATTCCGGAGCTGAGCAGAGCTGTGAGGAACTTGCTTGGCTTGGAAATTGAAAGCTGCTGCAGAGAGTGAGTTCTTGGAAGTGGTGGAGGGGGAGGAAAAGAGGAAAAGCAGAAAAGTTTATTGAATATGGGGATCCCCCCCCCCCCGGAAAATATTAAAGATTGTTTGATGAATATTCGGGCTTAAAAGAGGAGAGTTTGGTGGCTTGGAACCTTTTCCCTTTCTTTGGATTTTTGGATATTTGGATAGAAAGAAGAATAGTGGAGTTGCTGTGATTTGAGTCCCAAAGATGGCGCTGGGAGTCTGATCAGTGGTGTCTTTTGGAAAGTATTGTTTTGTCTTCTTCATTTTTGGGACCGGAAGTTTGTTTTGCCTTCTCTCTCTTTTTCCATTGGATTACAAGCATTTTGTTTTTTTTGTGTGGAAGTGGCAATTGGTTGTTACTTGCTTAAAGGGATATAAGGACGGTTAAAAGAGTGTGGGCTGACTGTGTTACAGAAGATATACTTTTGTGGAGATAAACTGGAGGCTGTCTGCAATTGGAACAGTGTTTGAATGAAACGTCAGGGAAAAGGGAAGGAGAAGGAGAAAGTGGGCTGGATAAGAGCAGAGAGACAGTCATCCTCAGATAGGATTTTTAAAAGGCTCACCAGAATAGAACAAGAGGAGTCGGAGATGAAGAAAACAATGCAACAGGAAATAAAGGATTTGGAGGACCAAGAGACTGTGAGAAAAATTGCACAGCAATTACAACAACAACAGCAAAAAATAGTGACAACTCCACCTACGATGGCATCTGCAGCTGTGAAATCTATTGTAATAACGACAGCAAAGGTAACAACAGCAACAGCTGCAACAACAACTATAACAACCACAGCTGTGACGACACCGACGGCAATAACAACAACAGCAAATATAATGACAGTGACAACCCCATCAATGTTGCCAATAAAGGGGGAGCAAGGGTTTAAATCCGCCAGTCGGAACTCGCCGGGACCATCAACACAGGTAGAGAGACTGAGAGGGTATATTTTAAGTAGGTTAGGGAGGGAGCGAGGGAGAGATGGCCCTGCCAGCCGGGAAGATGGGGCGACATTCCGTCTGGGTTAATGGTGGAGGTTCCAGGGGCCCATTTAGAGGTTGTGACAGGCATGGGGCGTTATAGCGGGAACCGTGGGGTGGGCCGCACTCAGGGAATGTGGGACCAATGCTTAGTATCTGTCCCGCATTCTGGCCCCCCGGTTTCACCTCTAGGTCCTGAGCAGCTGATCCAGGGCGACCCCACCCTTAGGCTGCTGCTGCTGAATGCCAGGTCGGTCTGTAGTAGGGCGCCCTTAATACAAGATTCTATTCTGGGGGAGAGGGCTGACCTGGCATGCATCACTGAGACCTGGCTGAGACCAGAGGATGGGGTGCCTCTATCAGAGATGTGTCCGGCCGGGTTCGGTGTTTGGCACCAGCCTAGGGATGAGGGCAAGGGCGGTAGTGTTGCCATTATAGCCAGGGAGTCACTGGGAGTCACCAGGGCCACTGCTCCACAAATTCTGGGTTGTGAGGCCCTGCTCCTGCAGCTGGGCCCAAAGGGTCAGTTGGGGATCCTACTCCTGTACCTTCTACCTTGCAGGGTAAGGGACTCCCTGCCAGGGCTCCTCGAGGCTGTCTCAGCGTTGGCATTGGAGTTCCCTAGGCTGATGGTTCTGGGGGACTTCAATTTGCCTTCGCTGGGGTCAGTTTCCGGTGTGGCTCAGGAGTTCATGGCTTCCATGGCAACTATGGACCTGGCTCAGGTAATTCGGGGCCCTACCAGGGGCAGTGGCCACACACCAGATTTAGTCTTTTTGTCGGAGTGGTGGCAGAGTGATCTGAGTTTACAGAAGCTAGACATAACACCTGTGCCATGGTCAGATCACTATCTGGTGGCTCTAGACTTTCTGGGGCCACACTTCATTGTAGGGAGGCAGGGTCTATTAAAGTGGCCCGCCCCCAGCAACTGATGGATCCAGATGGATTCCAGAGGGAACTGGGGGATTTTCCCCTGGATCGGCAACACGATTCGCCCGAGGCACTTGTTGACCTGTGGTGTGGGTCGACGACAGCTGCCTTGGATGTAATCGCTCCACTACGGCCTCTCAGAGCTCGTGGAGCTAGGTCATCCCCGTGGTTCACAGAAGAACTACGGGAGCTCAAACGGGCAAATAGACGCCTTGAGCGCCACTGGGTGAAGACCAGGACCGATTCCGATTGGACACTAGCTAGAGCCGCTTTTAGGGCCTACCTAGTGGCGATGGGGGTGGTGAGGAGGCAATACTTCACCTCCCTTATTGCCTCCGCTGATAATCGCCCAGCCACCCTGTTTCGGGTGACCAGGTCCCTCCTTGGTAGGGGGGGGGGGGCTGTGCCTGGTTGGCAGGGATCGGCCGAGGACTTTGCTGACCATCTGGTAGAGAAAATTGATCGGATTCGCTCAGGGTTTAATCTTGGCGTGGATGGGGAGGGTCAAGGGGGAGCCAGTGCACAGTCTTCCTGTGTTATCTGGGATCGGTTTGATCCTGTTGCCCCAGATGAAGTGGACAGGCTCCTTGCGGCGGTCCGCGCCACTAATTGTCCATTGGATCCCTGTCCCGCCTGACTGGTAAAAGCCTCCAAGACAGTGACAGGTGGCTGGGTCGGGGCTATAATTAATGCGTCTTTTCGGGAGGGGATATTTCCTGCACCGTTGAAACATGCTTTGGTGCGCCCCCTCCTGAAGAAGCCATCCCTTGATATCAGGGCTCGGTACTCTCTCCTTTCCTATTTAACATCTACATGAAGCCGCTGGGTGAGATCATCCGTTCCCATGGGGTGCGGTACCATCAGTACGCAGATGACACACAGTTGTACATCTGGACCCCAGTGATGCAGTCAAAGTCCTTTCCAGTTGTCTGGAGGCAGTTGGGGTCTGGATGGGGGCAAATGAATCCTAGTAAGACTGAGTGGCTGTGGATGGGGGGTCCTGTGTTATTCCGGGAGCTACCATCTTTGGTTTTGGATTGGGCTATTTTGCCCGACCGACCCGGTGCGCAACTTGGGGGTCCTCCTGGATTCGCGGCTGCTGCTAGAAGAACAGGTGGCGGCCTTGGCCAGGAGGGCCTTCGCCCAACTTCGGGTGATTCGCCAGTTGCACACGCTCCTAGACCGGGACTCTTTGCTCATGGTCACTCACGCTCTGGTGACCTCCAGACTAGATTATTGTAATGCACTCTACATGGGGCTGCCCTTGATGACCATTCGGAGGCTGCAGCTGGTCCAGAATGCGGTGGCCCGTGTGGTGATGGGGTGTGGACGTTATGCCCATGCCTCACCACTGCTGCGGGAGCTGCACTGGTTACCTGTTTGCCTCCGGGTGCAATTCAAGGTGCTGGTTTTGACCTTTAAAGCCATATATGGTAGTGGGCCAGGTTACCTTAGAGACCGCATCGCCCTAAGGACGTATGTCCGTCCAACCAGAGCGGACCGGAGGGGCTCTCTAATAGTGCCATCGGCCAGGGGGGCTCGCCTCTCTGGCACAAGGAGGAGAGCCTTCTGTGAGTCCGCACCTGCCCTTTGGAACCTCCTGCCTGTGGAACTGCGTCTCCAGACGGAGGTGTTGCCCTTTAGAAAAGAACTAAAAAACTGGCTGGCAGGCCAAGTTTGGGGTGCAGGTGGAGGGATGGCTTCCGTTGGGTGGTTAATATAGGGGAGGATGCCTGCCCCACGGTTTCTTCAGTTCCTGCACCCCTCTCTTTTTAGGGGTGGGTTCTTATTGCTGGTTTTTATCTGTTTTTACCCATTGTTGTGAACCGCCCGGAGTCAGCTTTGGCTGAGTGGGTGGTATAAAAATTTAACAACAAATAAATAAATAATGTTGATAAATTTAATGAGAAGGTGGATAATTTGGAACAAAAAATTGGAAATATGTTTGTTCAGGATAAACAGGAACGAAAACAAGACATGCAAGATTTGATGGCAAACATTATGAAGGGTTTTGATGATTTAAAAAAGGGACAGAATAAACTTAAGGAAGAACAAGAGGTGATGAAAAAAGAGCAGGAGGGGATAAAAGCAGATGTTTCAGATATGAGAGAAAGAGAGAAAGAAAGGGAAAATAAGGTGGGGGATCATGAAAAAAGGTTAAAATTGGTGGAAGAATAGATGAGACGTGCGAATGTGATAATTCAAAAAATTCCGGAAGGTATGCCAGATAAATTAAAAGAAAGAATTGTAAAATGGTTAGATGGAATTACGGAAGGTTTCACGCCATATGGTATTGTAAGTGTCTTTCGGTTGGGTTCAAGAAGGGGTAAAGTTGGGGCAAGAAATGTACTGGTAAAGTTCGCCAATGTTGCTGATAAATTTCGATTAATGGCTCTCATTCGAGTGAAGGGGTCAGAAGTTTTAAAAATAGATGGTTCAGATATTGAAGTATACAATGACATTCCAATGGAGGATTGCATGTGGAGGCAATCAATGAAGCCAATTACAAAGATTCCAAGATAAAGGAGTTAGATATAATTGGAAATTTCCACGTCAATTGAGTTTTTTTCATTTGGGTAAATGATATATGATGAGTGAAGATGTCAATGTCATGAATGTAATGGTGGATGCAAAATTACTGGAATTCAGAACTAAAGAGTGGGATGAACTGAAGGAGGAATTGATGGTTTCGGGTTGGTTCATGAGAAGGGGAAATGATAATGAGAATATGCCCAAAGGAGCGGAAGGAGGGATTGATTTGAGTGGAAGTTAGTTTGGGTTCCTATTAAGCCCGCACAGTTGGTCGCGCTTCCCCCCTCTCCCCTTTGTTAATACGGAGGCTACTTGTAGAAAAGTGGGGAGGGATAGTAGTAGATTGTTTATATGTTTTTTATTGTTTTTTTAGAGTTGTTTTTTATTTTTGTTTTATATTTTTTCCTTTTTCGTTAATAGATATTTGAGAATGGGGGTTTGTTGTTTGTTGGAGTGCACGCCCATTGGAGGAAGTGGGGAAATGCGAGAATTGGGGTTAGAAAATAAGGAATGAAAAATTTGAAAGTATTCACCTGGAATGTGAAAGGTACTGGTTGTCAGGTGAAGAGAAGATTAGAAGCAGCTCTTAGGAAAGACAAACCGGACATAATCTTTCTACAGGAAACTCATCAAAAATCAGAGGAAACAAACAAATTATTCTTAGGATGGACTCAATTTTATGAAAAATCATATGGTACATCAAAGGCAAGAGGTGTTGCAATTATGATATCAAGTAGAGTTGGTTTTGAGATGGTCAAAAGTATTTCAGATATAGAAGGAAGATATTTAATAATAAAAGGAAAAATAGATGATGAGGAGATAACCTTGGTAAATTTGTACGTACCAAATGAAAATCAAAATAAATTTTTAGATAAGTGTATAATATATTGAATAAAGAAAGAATGATAAAAATGATTGTGGGGACTTCTATTTAATAAGATCAAATATAGATACTACAAATATAGCTAGAAGGGGGGGGAGATAAAACACAAGTGCTGGATAAATGGATGAAAGGATTGGGGTTAAAAGATACATGGCGGGAGCTTAAAGGATCGGAAAGGGTTTACACTTTTTTCCCCAGGTTTATAACACATATTCTAGAATAGATTATATATTTGGAACTGACAACCTGATAGGGAATTTGGATGAAATTGAAGTTGGAATCTTCAGAGAGTATGCAAAGGTATTGTTAGAAATGAGAATGGATGGTACAAAGATTAGGAGAAATTGGAGATATAATACTAAATTATTTAAAGATGAAAAATGTAAAGAACAAATAGTTGAAAGATGGAAGCAAACTTGGAAATAGAATGATACAGGTGAGGTTCGATATAATGTGGTGTGGGATACGATGAAGGCAATATTCAGAGGGGAAAGTATTAAATTGGCTAGTTTTAAAAATAAACAATTAAAAGGTAAGCAGGAGGAAATCGAGAAAGAGATTAAACAGCTACAAGAAAAACATGCAATAACTAAAGACAGGAAAGTTTCTGAAAGAATGCAGGGGCTGAGGAAGGAGTTAATAGGAAAGGATATTGAAAAAGTGAAAAGAGATTTGGTTTATCTAAAAAGGGAATACTTTGAATATAGTAATAAAAATTCAAAATTATTGGCAAGAGCTGCTAAGGAAAAAAGAAATAAAAGGGAAATAGAGATTCTGGTAGATAAAAAGGGTATAAGGTACAAAAGATAAATGTAATGTTGTAAACGAATTCTATCAGGAGTTATATTCAAGAAAAAATATAAACCTGGGAAAATTAAAAGATAAAATTGAAAGTCAGATTAAAAACAAAATCAATCAGGAACATAAACAAATAATGGAGGAGCCAATTACTGAAAAGGAGATAAAAGAAATCATAGGCAAATTGAAGATGGATAAATCGCCAGGTGAAGATGGATTGCCAGCGGAATTTTATAAAGAGTTTAAAGATATAATTGTCCCAAAATTATTAAAATTGTATAATTTTATTTTGGATGGAGGTCAGATTCCACCCTCTTGGTATAGAACTATAATAGTATTATTGCCAAAACCTGGGAAAGATTTGGAAAAGGTAGAGTCATATAGGCCCATCTCTTTAATAAATCAGGATGCTAAGATTTTTACGGCGATATTGGCAAAAAGATTAAATAGCTTCATGGATAAATATATAAATAATGACCAGGTGGGATTTATTAAAGGTAGATACATGGCGGATTTAACAAGGCGAGTTATAGATTTAATAGACATTGCAGGACAAACTAAAGAGAAGGTAGGATTATTATCTTTGGATATTTTCAAGGCATTCAAATCTTTGCAATGGATAACAATTAATGAGATAATTAAAGGCTATGGATTTGGATGTAGGTTTATAAAAACGATAGAACAATTGTATCAACAAGGGTGTGCCAATGTTAGGGTAAATGATGGCCTTACGGAAGAAGTAAGATTAGAAGCGGGAACAAGACAGGGATGCCCACTTTCCCCAATATTATTTATAATGGCAATGGAAATATTAGCAAACAGTATAAGGGAGGCTAAAGAAATAGAAGGAATATTAGGAAATAAAGTTAGTTTATATGCTGACGATACTGTTATAATTATGAAATATCCGGGGAAGACGTTGGGAAAAATACAGAGGCATTTGGAGGAATTTGAACAAATAACTGGGTTGACGATAAATTGGGATAAATCTGAAATGATATTGAATAATATAGACAAGGAAGAACAAGGGAGAATTAAAAATAGATTTAAACTACAGATTAGAAATAGTGTGAGATATTTGGAGATAAATATTTCAAGCAAAATAGAAGATTTAAGAAGATTAAATTATGATAAACAAAAAGAAAGAACTCAAAGCAAAAATTTCACAATATAAAAATTTGAAGCTGTCTTGGTTCGGCAGGGTAGCATTGACTAAAATGATGTTATTACCGGGGAAATTTTTTTTTTGTTTGAAACCCTACCGATCCAACTTACAGATAAAGAAATTAAGGAATTTCAAGCTTTAATAAATAATTATTGTAATGGGGGAAGAAGACCTAGAATACCAAAGAAAATGTGGTACCAGTCACAAAAAGAAGGGGGCCTGGGAATACCGAACTTGAAAAATTATTATAATGCATTCCATATTAAAAATGTAGTTAAGATTTTAATGAAAGAGGTAGTTATTTGGGAGGAAATTGAAATGATGAAATTAAAGGGGTTGGGTAAAAGTGTGTTGGAAATGAGCTCCCGTCTTCGTCCCAGCTCCTGCCAACCTAGCAGTTCGAAAGCAAGAAATTGCAAGTAGATAAATAGGGACCACTTCGGTGGGAAGGTAACAGCGTTCCGTGCGCTCCGGTGTCTAGTCATGCCTGCCACATGACCACGGAAACGTCTGCAGAAGCAGACAACGCTGGCTCTTCGGCTTAGAAATAGAGATGAGCACTGCACCCTAGAGTCGGATACGACTGGCTTTCGAGCAAGGGAAACCTTTTACCTTTTAGGGAATGAAAAAGGAAAAATAATGGTTAAAAATAGAACGATGAGATTGATGTTTGGAGTTTGGAAGAAGGTTAAAATGAAACTATCCCCAAATATATCGCCAATAATTGAGCTTGAAGATTTTAAAAAATTCCTAATAAAAATTGATGATAGGATGAAGGAAATTTTATTAAAGAACGAGATTTTCCTGTTGAAAGATTGGATACGAGTTTGTAGAGACAATGTGAAAAAACAAGCGCTGTATGATCAAATGAAGTTAAATTGGTTACAAATTATGAGGATAAAAAAGTGGAATAATAATTATGTGAGAGAGCAGAGTCTGGAAAGAAGCAAAACTGAATTTGAAGAGTTAATATGGAAAGTAAGAAAGTCGGAAATTGGAATTAAAGGTATGGTTAGTAAAATATATAAAATAATAAATGTAGAAAGTAATTCACAAGAGACATTAAAAATGCTTGGGAACAAGATTTGAAGATAAGCATAACCGAAAAAGAGTGGAAAAATAAATGGGGAAAAAGAGGTATGAGATCCATGTCCGTCAGGGTTAAAGAGGATAATTTCAAAATGTTGTGGAAATGGTACTTGACCCCATTGAAACTGTACCAGATAGATAAAAATAATAATAAAATGTGTTGGATATGTAAAAATACATTGGGCACATATGTACATATGTGGTATGAATGTAAAAAGGTTGAGAAATTTTGGGAGGAAATTGAGAAGGAGATGGTTAATATTATGAGAACATCTCTCAAATTGGGGCCAAGTAACATCTTGTTGACGGACGTAGATAATATGAACCTAGATGATGATAAGAAAGGATTATTGGCTATAATGCTTACTATGGGTAGAATGTGTATAGCAAAAAATTGGAAGAACGATATAACATTAAAAGTAGATGATTGGTATAAGGAGATGTGGGATCTCGCATTGAATGAAAAATTAACATGGGCGTTGAATTTTAAAAAAGGAATAATTAAAGAGAATAGATTCTGGAATACATGGAGACAGTTTGTGGATCATGCTTTATATATTTAGACATATATACATCTAATTTTATTGTTTAAAGATTCTTTTTTTCTTTTAGTGATAATGTCAAATATATCATTTATATGTTTGCCTATGTTGTTGTTTTTTTCTTCTTTCTGTATTTGTATGTTACATTTTTTCCTGAAAATCAATAAAAAAAATTAAAAAAAGAAATGGCACATGCTCTCAAGGAACATTAAACAAAATACTGCAGTGGTCATTTGGATGTATCCAGCTATGAACATAAAGTGAGAGAGCCAATCAAGAAAAAGGGCAGGGCTTATGCAGCTGGTTCCTAACTAGGGCCAAGTTGGACAAGATCTCACAACAAGCTGTATCTTTCACCACTCACTTTGTTCCACCCCCACCACATGTATGCCATATTCACAATCATCTTTGAAAAATGTAAGACCTTTTAGAGACAAAGTGCCCAAACTGCAACCCAAAACCCACTTATTTATAGTAAAGTGCCAACATGGCAACAGGGGAGGGAGGAAATGCTCCCATTGGGCTGCTAGGCAAAGGGGCAGGGTGAACTCTGTGCTGGGGGGAGGAAGTGCTCCCATTGCGCTGCTGGGCAAAGGGGCAGGGAAAACTCTGTGCTAGGGAGGGCGGAAGTGCTCCCATTGGGCTCCTGAGCAGAGCGAACTCTGTGCTGGGGCAACCGCATGGGTGCCCACAGAGAGGGCTTGGAGTGCCACCTCTGGCATGTGTGCCATAGGTTCACCACTACTGCCTTAGGAGATCTTATCTGTATATTTCATACTTTTAATGAATTGTCAACTATAGTTTCAATTTTTGTATATTATAGCTAGGTTTAGCCCAAGAAACAGTGCCACAATATATCTAAAATCATAAGACAAATTATTCAACTTGCTCTATCATTAAAATTGTTGATTCAGAAGTTACACTGTGATAAACAGGGTAAAACAAGGAAAGTAACATTTTACTGAATTGCTTTATTTAACTCTGTATTAAATATTTACCATTACTGTCTCTATGACCTCAATCAGCAGTAAAAGATATATGGAGTCAGAATAGAAGCATAATAAATTGTTTGTGAGTCCTGTCTTTGTTAATATATTTTCAGTTTATTATCTATGCAATGCAAATACTCATCAGCAAGTTATCAAACACACAAATGTTAAAATTTAACTCCATTTGATCACTAATGCTTATTATGACTCACAAAGCGTGACTATTTTAAAATTTTTGTTGTTACTCCCAGCAAATTTAATTTCATAGAACATAAACATCATGCTTTGGCAAAATTAGACCATAAAATAGAAGACTTCAATTTATTCCAGCATTCAATCTCATGTGCAGTGGTGGTGAACCTATAGCATGCATGCCAGAGGTAGCACATACAGCCCTATCTGTGGGCACATGTGACCGTTGGCCCAGCACAGAGTTTGCCCCGCCCCTCTGCCCACCAGCCCATTAGTAGCACTTCCTCCTTCCCCCAGCACAGAGTTCACTCTGCCCAGGCAGCGCAATGGGAGAGCTTCCTCCCTCCCCACAGCACAACCTTCCAACCTTGAACCCAGGACAATCCTGGTTTTCTGGGACATATGGCAACCCTACACACTTTTGGGTGGACGAAAAAAAAGATATATCTTCTACAAGAAGCTCTTTCAAAATCTTTTAACTGGTACATTAAATATAATTACCAGAATAACACTGATTATATATGTATTAACAATCTGTGAGAGTTCTACCTCCCCAAAGTCATGCAATTCACAGAAAGGTTTTTATTTTTTAGTAGCCACACAACTAGCAAAAATCAAATAGCAGTGTGGTTTTTCACTGTGATTCAATCTAAGCAACTTCACAGGGTGTATTTCTGTTTGCCAGCAAATACACTCAATACAGTGAACCCCTTCCATAGTGCAGACATCCTCATATTTTCAAGTCTACTGATTGGGTATGAAAAGCCAGAGCTCTTCAATCCTCTGCTGAACATACAAGGAGGAAAGAAGAGGATGATGTCAATGGTAACATGTCCTTGTTTCGCTCTGAGATCACCTCACAACCCATGACAAGAATATGACATCATTCTAAGCTTAATTTAACACAAGGAAGTGACAGTGATAAAAGAGCAAGTCATAGAACCTGAAATCAAAGTACAACAAGTTGGGAGAAAATTATTTTCTACTTTCTACATGTCTCTTCTTGTATCCCCAGTAAAAGAAAGAATGACCTATTTATTATTAATCTTTGGGTGGCATAGCATTAGTCATAGGCTTTGACATAAGCCTTTTCATGGCATTGGTCCAGGGTACTTAAGAGACCGCGTCACCCCAAGGTATTCAGCCCATCCTACAAGGGCAGACAGGAGGGGCTCAGTGGTTGTCCCATCTATGAAAGAAGTTCATCTTACTGGAGCCAGGAAAAGAGCCTTGTGGATGGTTGGGCCTCTTCACTCTTGAATGACGACGTCTAAGAGGTGACCTGATTGAAGTTTATAAAATCATGCAAGGTGTGGACAAAGTAGATACGGAAAAACTGTTTTCCTTATCGCACAACACTAGAACTAGGGGACACTTCATGAAACATTTGGGTGCTAGTTCTCAAACAAATAAGAGAAAGTACTTTTTCATTCAGAGGATCACTGGTCTATGGAACTCCCTGCCAGAAGAAGTGGTGACAGCTGTCAGTCTTGACAGATTTAAGAAAGGATTAGACAAGTTCATGGAGGACAAGGGTATCAATGGCTATAATTATAGATACTTAAGGATAACCTCCGGGTTGGAGAGATAGGCAGGATATCTCTCAATGCCATTTACAGGGAATCCTAAGCAGGTGAAGGCATCTGCTTGGGAATACCCTGAAGCAAATGGTGAGCCACTGTGTGAGACAGAATGCTGGACTGGATGGGCTGTGGCCTGTTCCAACAAGGTTGTTCTTATGTTCTTATGATGCTCAGCTGTGGATGGGTCTGACGGTGAAAGGAAAGTCCGATGGTATAAAGAACAATATTGCATAGGAACCTGAAATGTAAGATCTATGAATCAAGACCAGCTGGACATTGTCAAAAATAAAACTGAAAGAATGAACATTGATATCTTGGTAATCAGTGAACTGAAGTGGGCAGGAATGGGTGAATTTAACTCAGGGGACCATTATATTTACTACTGTGGGCAAGAATCCCTTAAAGAAATAGAGTGGCCCTAATAGTCAATAGAAGAGTGAGGAAAGCAATAATGGGATACAATCTTAAAAATGACAGTATGATTGTTGGGGTATTGGGGTTCGCTGGGGGGGGTACACCAATGTGGCTTGGTTGTATATAGCAGAGCAGAGCGGCAAAGCTGTGGGCATGCAGTGTCAGCTGGGATGAATCTCACACAGACAAGCAGTCAGTAAAAGCAAGCAGGCAGTAAAAGGCAAAAGAAAGACGTTTTACTTCAGCTTGGCAAAACACAAGAGAAAAACACAGGCTTGAGATAACGGCTCTCAGCAATATTGGCAGCAGTCAAAAACAGTTAAGAATTGTCCAAGCAAGCATTCAAACAAATAGTCTTTTGCAGAGGTTACCTCCGTGCAGTAGTTGGCTGTATCTTGGTGGCATGGGCAAAAGCCACCAGTCCCCTCCTCAGGAACAGCTGGAGATAGTAGTGAGCCCAATCAGCAGTTCTACTTGAGCAGTTCAGTTGTTTCAGTAAGCTAGCCAGGCAGTAAGCCAGCAAAGCATGGAGCATAGGAATCCTTTCCTCTTGCTGCTTCAACAGCACGCTCCGACAGACACCCCATCAGCCCCTCTAAAATGCTCAACTGATAGCACTCCTAAAATAGTTGAGAACTGCTGAGTCACTTTGTGATTTGATGCACTTGGGGCATAGCACAGCGGCACTCTTAAAGGGGAAAAACTGTGAACCAATACAATACTATGGAAGGGACTACAAGCCCTATTATCCTGACAATGATCTCAGTCCGAATTCAAGGCAAACCATTCAACTTCATAGTAATCCAAGTCTATGCCCCAACCACTGATTGTAAAGAGGCCATAGTCAACCAGTTCTACGAAGACCTACAACACCTTCTAGGACTAAGATAAAAATGATATCCTCCTCATTATAGGAGATTAAGTAGGAAGTCAAAAGGTAACTGGAACAACAGTCAAGTTTGGCTTTGTAGTACAAAATGAAGCAGGGCAAAGGCTAATAGAGTTTTGCCAAGAGAATGCATGGGTCATAGCAAACACATGCCAGACTTAGTTTTCTTGTCGGAGCAGTGGCAGAGTGATCTGAGATTACAGGACTTAGTCATCTCACCTGTGCCATGGTCAGATCACTATCTGGTGACTCTTGACTTTCTGGGGGCGACGCTTCATCGTAGGGAGGCAGGGCCTATTAAAATGGCCCGCCCTCAGCGACTAATGGATCCAGATGGATTCCAGAGGGAACTGGGGGATGTTCCTCTGGATCGGCTACACGATTCACCCAAGGCACTTGTCGACCTGTGGAACAGGATGGCAACAGCAGCCTTGGATGAAATCGCGCCACTGCAGCCTCTCCACGCCCGTGGGGTTAGGTCATCCCCGTGGTTCACGGATGAACTGCAGGAACTCAAACGGGCAAAGAGACGCCTAGAGCGCCACTGGGTGAAGACCCAGGATGACTCCGATTGGACACTAGCTAGAGCTGCTATTAGGGCCTACCTAGTGGCGATGGGGGTGGTGAGGCGGCAATACTTCACCACCCTTATTGCCTCCGCTGATAATCGCCCAGCCGCCCTGTTCCGGGTAACCAGGTCCCTCCTTGGTAGGGGGAGATCGGTGCCCGGTTGGCAGGGTTCGGCTGAGGACTTTGCTGACCATCTGGTGGAGAAAATCGATCGGATTCGTTCAGGGCTGAATCCCGGCGTGGATGGGGAGGGTCGGGGGGGGGGCACCGGAGCACAGTCTTGCTGTACGATCTGGGATCGGTTTGATCCTGTTGTCCCTGATGAAGTGGACAGGCTCCTTGCAGCTGTGCGTGCCACTACATGTCCTTTGGACCCCTGTCCCACCTGGTTGGTGAAAGCCTCCAAGGTGGTGACAGGTGGCTGGGTCGGGGCGATAATAAATGCATCATTACGGGAGGGGGTATTTCCTGCACCACTAAAACATTTTTTGGTGCGCCCCCTCCTGAAGAAAATATCCCTTGACCCAGCTGTTCTTAACAACTACAGGCCGGTAGTTTTGCCCCAGACAGACCCAGTGCGCAACTTGGGGGTCCTTCTGGACTCGCGGCTGCTGCTAGAAGAACAGGTAGCGGCTGTGGCCAGGAGGGCTTTTTCCCAACTTCGGGTGATTCGCCAGTTGCGCACGCTCCTGGACCGGGGCTCCTTGCTTATGGTCACCCATGCTCTGGTCACTTCCCGACTAGATTATTGTAATGCGCTCTACATGGGGCTGCCCTTGACGACCATTCGGAGGCTGCAGCTGGTCCAGAATGCGGCAGCCCGGGTGGTGATGGGATGTGGGCGATATGCCCATGCCTCACCGCTACTTCGGGAGCTGCACTGGTTACCAGTTTGTCTCCGGGTGCAATTCAAGGTGCTGGTTTTGACCTTTAAAGCCCTATATGGCAGTGGGCCAGGATACCTTAGAGACCGCATCGTCCCAAGAGTGTCTGCCCGTCCAACCAGAGCAGACCGGAGGGGCTCTCTAATAGTGCCATCAACTAGGGGTGCACATCTGTCCAGCACCTGAAGGAGGGCCTTCTCCGTGTCCGCACCAACTCTCTGGAACCTCCTGCCAACAGATCTAAGACTTCAAAGAGAATTACTGCCCTTCAGGAAAGGATTGAAGACCTGGCTGGCAGGGCAGGTGTGGGGCCTGAATGGGAACACGGTCCCCGCCTGCTGGCTTATGTAAACCATTAAGAACTCTCTCTTCTTCTTTTTATAGTGGGTGGGATGGGTGGGTGGGATATGGGTCTTTTAAAGTGTTTTTATAATTTGTTGTAATGCCGCCCTGAGTCGGGTTCTGCCTGAGTGGGCGGCATATATAAATATGACTATTAAATTAAATTAAACACCCATTTCCAGCATCCTAAGAGGCGACTCTACACATGGACATCCCCAGATGGCCAACATTGAAATCAGATTGATCACATACTCTGCAGCCAAAGATGGAGAAGCTCTATACAGTCAGCAAAGACGAGACCTGGAGCGGACTGTGGCTCAGATCATGAGCTACCAATTGCCAAATTCAGAGATAGAATGAAGAAAGTAGGGAAAACAAGTAAGCCACTCAGGTATGATCTACGTAACATCCCTCATGAATATACAATGGCACCTCGTATAACAAAAATAATTCATTCTGCAAGGCTTTTTGCTATGCAGTTTTTCGCAAAGCATGCTCCGTATAACAAAATTTCCTATGGGATGCTTCGTATAACGAAAACCTCCCTATAGGATGCATTGAAAACCACCCTGGGAGATACATTGCTTAGTATAACGAAATTTTTGCTATGCGAGGCAACATTTTCCTTCAAATTCCTTTCGTTATATGAGAGTTTCATTATAAAAGACCTTCATTATATGGAGTTTTACTGTACGGTGGAGGTGAAGAATAGATTTAAGGGATTAGACTTGACAGACAGAGTGCCTGAAGAATTATGGACTGAGGTTAATAACATCGTACAGGAGGCAGCAATTAGAACCATCCCAAAGAAAAAGAAATGCAAGAAAGCGAAGTGGTTGTCTGATGAGGCTCTATAAATAGCTGAAGAAAGAAGGCAAAAAGCAAAGGTGAAAGAGAAAGATTCACTCAACTGAATGCAGAATTCCTGAGAACAGGAAGGAGAAATAAGGAGGCCTTCTTAAATGAACAGTGCAAAGTAATAGAGGAAAACAACATAAGGGGAAGGACTAAAGATCTCTTCAAGGAAATTGGGAAAATTAAGGGAATGTATCAAGGAAAAATGGCCATGATAAAGGACAACAATGGTAGGGACCTAACAGATGCAGAAGAGATTAGGGAAAGATGGCAAGAATGCACAGAAGAGCTCTACAAAAAGGACCTTAGTGTCCCTGACAATCACAATGGTGTGATCATTGACCTCGAGACAGACATTCTGGAGAGTGAAGTCAAGTGGACCCAAAAAGTTTTATGGGCCCTATAAAGTATTACTAACAACTAAGCTATTAGAGATGATGGTATTCCAGTGGAGCTATTTAAAGCCCTAAAAGGAGATGCCATTAAAGTGTTGCACTCAGTATGCCACACAACACTGGCCACAGAATTGGAAAAGGTCAATATGCATTCCAATTCCAAATAAGGGCAATGCCAAAGAATGTTCAAATTATCGTACAATTGCACTCATCTCACATGGTAGCAAAGTTATGCTCAAGATCTTATAAGCTAGGTTTCAGCAGTAGAGTACATGGATCCAGAACTTTCAGAAGTACAAGTTGGATTCCGAAGAGGCAGAAGAACTAGAGACCAAATTGCCAACATTCACTGAAGCACAGAGAAAGCAAGGGAGTGTTGGATAAAGGTTTTCTTGGCAAAGGTACTGGTCATTTGATTGTGTTTAGTCTCAGTTCTCTGCTATGGCCTGTCTGATTTAGGTGGCCCTACACAGCATAGCCCATAGCCTCATCGAACCACGCAAGCCCCCCTCGCCATGGTAAGGCAACAATCCTTGAGGGGGATAATAATAATTACTTGTCAACTTGATTCTAACTTACATAAATCTTTCCCAGGGTTTTCTAGGTATACAATCGTCAGATGTTGTTCATTATTCCTTTCTTTAAGTTACACGGGGACTGTACAGCTTGCTCAAGGCCAAATAGGCTGGCTTCTCCAAGATTATAATGTTGTCATTTGGTTTCCTGGACAAGTCTATGAGTCTTCAACTACTTTCCTTTCAAGGATACCGGCAGTAATTCAAATAAGGTTTTTATTTTCTAATAGCCACACAACTAGCAAAAATCAAATAGCAGTGTGGTTTTTCACTGTGATTCAATCTGAGCAACTTCACAGGATGTATTTTTGCTTGCCAGCAATACACTCAATAAAGCGAACCCCTTCCATATTTTCAAGTCTATTGATTGGGTATGAAAAGCCAGCGCTCTTCAATCCTCTGCTGAACATACAAGGAGGAAAGAAGAGGATGATGTCAATGGTAACATGTCCTTGTTTCGCTCTGAGATCACCTCACAACCCATGACAAGAATATGACATCATTCTAAGCTTAGTTTAACACAAGGAAGTGACAGTGATAAAAGAACAAGCTATAGCACCTGAAATCAAAGTACAACAAGTTGGGAGAAAATTATTTTCTACTTTCTACATGTCTCTTCTTGTATCCCCAGTAAAAGAAAGAATGACCTATTTATTAGTAATCTTTGGGTGGAATAGCATTAGTCATAGGCTTTGACATAAGCCTTTTAAGTGAAAACAAAACCAGACAGTTACAGAACTTGTTTTCCTATTTTTCCTGTACTATATACCTGCTGACACACACACACACACACACACACACACACACACACACACACACACTGAAATAACAGTCGATCACATTACATTAACAACATGCCTTTTATATGATTAAAAGATCTAGAAATAAACAAGTGATAAAGACAGCTAGTATTTTGAAAAGATTAAAACTTAACGCCAAATGTTTCAAAAAATGTTTGTTTTGTTTATGAACTTCAGTAGTGTTATTTTTGTTCTAAGCCTTTTGGTGCTTGTCCTAAATGATCTTTGTACAAACAAGACTCTTAAATCAACTTAATTCATTTCCAAAAGATAATATTTTCTAGATTTTTCACAAGAGATATAAACAAGTGATAAATGTTTATAGATATTGCACTTTTCAGAAACAAGAACAAAATAGATTTAGAGGGTGGGCGGGAAACAATGCGAGGAGAAAGAGCAGTGGTGGGCATCATCAGGTTCGCACCAGTTCACCAGAACCGGTAGCAGAAATTCTGGTTGGTCCCACCCATCCAAGTTTTGAAATAAAGTAGTCCTAATGTGGGTGCAATGCAGGGCTTTCCCCCTAGCCACACCCACCATACCACGCCCACAGTGTGGTAGTAAATTTTTTTGGAGCGCACCACTGAGAAAGAGGTCATGTTAGGTATCAGCCCTAACCTACAGAGGAAGACCTACTTCCATGTTGTTTGCCATATACTGTACAATGATTTCACTGAAGCCCAGGCATTCACCGATTTCCTCGCCACTTTTCCCCCCTCAAAGAAAGCCTTGTCTCAAGCTGAGAGAGAGAAAGAGAAAGAGAGAGAGAGGAGGAGGAGGAGGAGGAGAATGAAGTATGCATGCTTAGTTATTTTTACTGGAAGAAGGAATCCAATGACTTAATGAAAGCCTCATAGTTAAACTAACAGTGTTTTACAATAGTGTCAGAAATCTTAAAGTAAGAAAATCAAAAGAGTCAAATTCTTTTTGGAAGTAGCTGCCATACAGAAGATAGAACATTCTATGAATAAAGTAAGAATTACTGTGTTATGAAAATAAAAAAAACTTGAAATTGTGAAGTGGTGCAATTTCAGCCACTTATTATTGAAACACATACCACTTCTTAAATTCGTTAATGAACACTACTATGCATGTCCGTTCATGCCTGTGTGGTAGCAACTGCTGGCCTTAGATTAACAAATTGATCACACTACACTGAATTCATGTACAACTCTTAGATTAAGCAATTATTTTATGTAAACATTCAAAATTACGCCCTAAACCCAATAGAATGTTAGCTATGCTTAAATTCACTGAAACCAAGCAAGCCTAAACATGCATAACTCCGAATAGATCTACATCTATAAATATTAATCTGTAAATGCATGGCAGACTATTTCAAACTACTTCAGATATTTTAATAAAATGAAATGTTTAGTATTGTAAAACAGAGCTTTTTAAAAATAAAGTGACCTATACATTGCACCAGTACAACATATCAGACAATAAATATAAATCTGTGGCCACTGGATGCTGCAGCACAGACTTGGACCTATGTTCCTGCTTGGTTCTTCTGCACCATACTCCATCCTGATTCAGAAAAGCAGAGCTAAAATCACTCTACGTATGGGGTGAACATGTAGTTCAGGGCACAATAGAATGGCACTCTTGTAATCTGGATTTTAGTTTGTGACACTTTTGTCAAAATGGCTGCCACTACTATCAAAATTCAAGTGGTTAAGATGCTGAACTTGCTGACTGGAAGGTCGGAGTTCAATCCCCGGGTACTGAGTGACGGAGTGAGCTCCCGTCTCTGTCCCAGCTCCTGCCAACCTAGCACTTCAAAAGCAAGAAATTGCAAGTACTGTAGATAAATAGGGATCACTTCGGTGGGAAGGTAAACAGCATTCCATGCACTCCAGTGTTGAAGCATGCCTGTCATGTATGTGTCCATGGAAATGTCTGCAGACACAGACAGCGCTGGCTCTTTGGCTATAAACAGAGATGAGCACTGAACACTAGAGTTGAATGCGACTGGCTTTCGAGCAAGGTCAACCTTTACCTTTACTATCAGAATGAAAGCAACATAGCCTATTGCACAAATTGTGAATAAAAGGAATAACTTGTGTTTAGGGTTGCCATAATTCTCTCCCACCAAACCGGGACAGCCATGTGACATCATTGCATTCTTCAAACTGTGCATGTGTCATGGAGACCGCAGCTCTAAGACCCCACGGAATCCCCATCCAGGACGGGCAGCCGCCATCAGTTTAAAAAAAGCTGTAGTCAAGAGGTTGTTTCCCATATGATTCTTCTTGCAAAAGATTATTCTTGATGGTTCTATTTTTATTTCTTTTCCCATCTCTGTCCCTGTTCCTGCCAACCTAGCAGTTTTAAAGCAAAAAATTGCAAATACTGTAGATAAATAGGGACTACTTTGGTGGGAAGGTAAACAGCAATCCGTGCGCTCCGGTGTCTAGTCATGCCTGCCACATGACCATGGAAACGTCTGCAGATGCAGACAGCACTGGCTCTTCATCTATGAAGCAGAGATGAGCACTGAACCCTAGAGTTGGATACAACTGGCTTTCGAGCAAGGGTGACCTTTACCTTTTAAAATTTCTTGGGCCACTCTTTAAACCACCCTTCCTCCCCCTGAGGTCACCCCTCCCCTTCTCTCCCTCCCTCCCTCCCTCTCTCTTCTCTCTCTCTCTCTCTCACACACACACAAACACACACACAATTGAAGTAGACTCACCCTCAAACCCCACATGAGGATCCCTTGGAATTCTTAGGAGGGGCCCGGAATGGCAATGCAGCCCATGGTTCTTCCATTTCCCTCCAGAAGGAGAAAAGTAGGAGACAGGAAGGGACTTATTTTGCAATGGACAACTCTTCACTTTCTGTCCCCCCCCTCTCTAGAAATAGTGACTCTATGAAATTAACCCTTTATTTCTGGGATTTTTACATGTTTTTTGTTAAACCGGCCGGGACTGCTTCAACTCGGGAAAATCCCGGGAAATTGGGACATATGGCAACTCTACTTGTGTTACACTAAATTTCACATAATAACTTTTATAATTCATAACCCTCTTCTTCAAAAATAATTTTGATTTAGAAATAAGGGTAACACAAAAAAATTGGGCATCATTTAGGATAGGTGAACATTTGACATTTCAGATATTTTGGACACAAACTCCTAGAATCTTCATATAAAGGACTTTGGAAGCTGTAGTACAAATATTTGGAATGCCAAAAGCTCAGCACTCCAATCATTTTTAAAATAGGTACTATGCAGTCAGCATATAGGGGAAAAATTTCAATCCATTTCATAATTATTCAAAGTCTACATTTTGAATTCCTCAAAAAAAGCAAGATCCATGAATTAAAATCCCTTGCATTTTAAAGATTTACAGAAAATGGTGTTGGATTTCCCTCCTCTCCCACAGCTTCCAATGGCTTCCCCACAATGAAAAGGATTTCATAAGAGCCACACGACATGGGTGGGTGGGTGGGTATCACAAATGATTTATTTCTGATAAATTGCCATGGGTGATAATGGTATGAACCTTCTACAACACAGCTGCATGAACAGGATCTCAGCAAATACATGCTCAATAGACCTTGCCAAGATCTGTGTAACTTGTTATACATAACAGAAAACTGAATATGCCAGTAAATGAAGACATTTATACCAGGGGCGCCCAAACTATAGCCCGTGGGCCCAATTAGGCCCCTGCATATCATTAATGCGGCCTGTGGTGAGCACCCGAGCTCACCGCAGACCGCCCCCACCCGATGTCAGCAGCGGCGGCGGTTGCGCTTTGTCCCGGCTGCTCTGAGCAGCCTCTTGCTCAGTCCCATCCCCTCTGCAGCCTTTGCATTAGTCGATCGCTGCATTGGGGAAATCTTCAGAGCCTGTTTCAAAATTCGCGGCACTAGGAGAGCCCCCTGGCATGCCCAGGATGACATCACCACAGCGCGCCAGATTTATCCTTCCAGCACCGTGGATTTTGAAACAGAGGAGGCTCCGAAGATTTCCCCAATGTGGCAATTGGCTTTGGCAAAGGCTGCAGAGGGAATGGGACCAACCCAGAAGCTGCTCAGAACAGCCCGGACAAAGCGTGATCGCTGCTGCTGCTGGCGTCAAAACTGTCAGCAGTTCGATCAGCCTGCCTCCGGCCCCCACAGCTGTGTCGGAGGTGGGACCGGCCCATGGAAAAAAAAGTTTAGGCACCACTGATTTACACCTTAAATACACATTTTAGCTATAGTGGCTTAGATCCAAAGAGATCCATGTATGCGTATGAAGTGCCTGAGTCTAAATGGAGTTTCAATTTTTCCCCTTCCAAGGGGTAATAATAACTTCAGTCAGAAATTATTCTGAGTTGAAAGGATTTTTGCAGAAGGAACTCTGCTCAGGGAATGCCCAAATGAGGCTCCTTTCATACCTAGTGGTATGCCCATATGCCTCATGACTATTAGGTAGCAAAGTCAGATTCCATGGAAATAACACTGGAAAGAGAAGCTGAAAATCTCTAATAACAGTTTAAGATTAACAGCAAAATTTAGCATCAATGCTAGGTAAGGGGATTGGGAGAGAAAAGTATGACTCACATTCTAAATTTAGCAGGAGATTATATCATGGCATGTGTGCTCAAACTGCACAAGAAATGTTTACACCATTAGGAATATGTAAATTAACTTGCCGCTTAAATTCAAATTCTACCTAAAATATGTGTTTTATGAACCATCAAATCAAAACCAATTTACAGCAATCCAAATAGGTCTTTGCAAGATAAATGAGATATATAAGGAGTGAATCACATTGAAGTGTTGCAACTATTAGCCCCAAAAATTATGCAGGGACATAAAGAATAGTATATTTACAGTACTTATATTTCATTTAGAAGTAAGTTGTGGGAAAGAAATTGTTGTAGTTTGGGGAACTATGTGAGATAAAGCTGATTGGTTATGGTCACCTATGAGAATAAAACAGTCTACATTTACACTTTGACTAATGGGAAATGCACAAATTAACACACTACTCATCAATACTATTTGCTCACATATCAACAGATACAGTTATTTATATATTTTCTCATGAAGGTAGATTTAAAAAAAGGAATAGTTCAGAAGAATTTCTAGTGCATGGATTTATTGGCTAAAATGACACAAACAGAAAGAAGGCCTTATGGATTTTATAGATTACTTTGGCACAATCCAACAAATATGGTTGGGTAAAAATATATACTCCACAAAATTTCACTCCTTTTCTTACTGTGTCTCCTTCCTGTAGTCCTGAATGCCGCTTAAAATGTAATCAGCTAAGAATTAAAGAATTATGCTTATATTGAAGCTAAACGGCTTGATAAGAATTGCTTGACAACAGACACTACAAATTTTATTGACATGTAATGCATTGCAATGTACTAACTAAACTAACTTATTTCAAGACAGTATTCAACTACAGTGCCTGTTTCTTCCCTATAATAACTGGATACTGTGAAGTTGATTCTGACTTTCCATAGTTTTCTAGCAGCGGACACACAGAAGTGGTTTATCTTTCGTTTTTTCTGATGACGTTCTGGGACTGTGTTGCTTGCCTAATGTTACGCACAAGCTCTCCTCCCAGGAGGCATAGTAGGGAATAGAACCCCCAATATTTAGCTCCACAGCCAGATATTTAAACATTGAACTATGAACAGATATCAGCAAAGAAATTAATTGAAATAAGAACAAATGTTAGTCGTCTTCTGACCATACTGGCAGGATCGAATACTCCTGTTTCTTCCATCTGTTTATTATATATATTCACAATATCTATTTTACTAGATTGTTAATGATAACTGGATAGCAATCTAGAAAGTAGATGTAACAAAAGTGAAATAATATTTTTAACCAGAAGGAAGAAATGAGAGGATCTGATGCTGTCAGTATGTTCAGAAGATTAGCATTTGTTCTTATTTCAATCAGCATCTCACCAACAGATGTTCACAGATAAAGGAAATGACAAAGATTAGAAAGCTATCCTTATGGTTAATCATACCACTGATTTATTTAACTTTCTGGGGGTTCAATGGACTTGTTATTAACTTTGCTTCGAAATGTTAGGAGCCAAATGTGAGACCATCTGCACCCGAGGTACACAATATAGAACTCAAGTACACTCCCTTTTTTAAGCATTAATCTTCATAGCCAAAACATAATGACCTTTTCTGCTACATTTCAAATTTCACGTAGAGCTAGCAGCATTCAATTTGCATTTAATTTGCATTTAATTTTTGAGTCATTAAATACAGCCCAACATTTACATGCTAAATATTTTCAGAGATCACTTTACTCCAAAGTGTTAGCCTTCATTAATGTTCTCCTGACATCCAAATTAAAAACTGAAAAACTTTCTCAGTCACAAATTCTTCCCCCATCTTAAACTGTCTGATTTAAACACAGCATTCCAGTGTGTACTTACTATGTTTAGAAGTCTGGCCAGGATATCCTGCTATGGTAATAGAGTAGACCCTACTGCCAGCGACTCAATGCTGATTGTCAGGCAGCAGTTAACTAACCTGACAACCCTGAGGACTACCAGCCTTGGGTAGTGAAGTCCACAAGAAAGGAAGCGTAATAGTCCCCAAGTAGATTGTTTGTTTGTTTGCATTTCTGTACTGCCCATTTGGGTGGTATCCCACTCTGAGCGTTGTACAAACAGATAACAAATAACAACAGAACACACAGCAAATCAAAACAAACAAACAAGTATGTCACAAACTAAAATAAAATAAAGTAAAATAACTGGTATCTGAGGACATAGGAACTCAACCTGATTAATTTATTGCTAAAGGGACAAACACCCTTAAGCCTCCTTGAAGAAGAGAGATTTTAATTGCTTTTTAAGATAGCCAGTGATGGGGCCTGCTGCAGCTCCACCGGTAGTGTGTTCCACAGTGTTGGTGCTGCCACTGAGAAGGCTCTATTTCTATTTAAAGACTTTCAAGCCATCCTTGGGGTCGGCACCTGGAGCTGCGACGACTGTGATGAATGGGTGATGCAGGGAGTTGTTCTGAGTGAGAGACGCACAGCCAGATAACAAGGTCCCTACCATATAGGGCCTTATATGATAACATTAACATCTTGAATCTGATATGGTAGGCAACAGGTAACCAGTGCAAACCTGCCAAGGCTGGGGAAATATGATCAAATTTCTTTAAGCCTGTCATCAGCCTGCCTGCTGCATTCTGGATCAGCTGTAGTCTCCGTATTAAACACAAGGGCAGCCCCACGTAGAGAGCATTACAGTAGTCAATCCACAAGATTACCAATGAATGGGTCAGGGTTATAAGAGACCATCTGTCCAAGTAGAAGTGTAGCTGCGCAATCTGCCAGAGCTGGGGAAAAGCAGCTTTGGACACCACCACTATTTGTTGTTCAAGTGAGAGCAGTGGGTCCATAATGACCCCCACATTGCAGACCTGGTTCCTAGGGGTAAGGTAAAGACACACCAAATCAATAAATATCACTGTGGTATCAGTGTCAAGGAGAGGGAGCACAATCCACTAAGCTCTCCAATGTAAGCATTGTTGAAATCTATGATAGTCCTATAGCAAACTTTTGCAGTAGATTTTAAATGTCTTTGGAGGAAAGACAAAGTCATGGGACCTTTTGCTATTGTTGCTATTTACTAGTACTTTAATTATATTTTATGGTCCTTTTGAAGGATATAGGACTGGGTTTCATGTAATTCCACTTGAATCCATCTTGATGGAGGGCAGCAGTTTCAGCAATACTGGCCTGGGGTTAAGAGGGACTTAGTGTGCCAAAAAGGCTCAAGACCAGAAAGTGACTCGAGGAACTGGATCAGTGGTACGGGTGTCATGCTGTGATGAGGAAGGCAAATGGAAGGCCACTGCATTATATTCTCAGGACAATCTTCATGGCTGATTCTCTTTATGATCGCCAATATTTGGAATTGGATACAGCTCAACAACAACAACAACTTACTATGGTTAGGTTTAGCGAAAATGGCCACACTACCATGATTTAAAGTGTGTTTGTGAACCACATATTCAAGCAATCATAGTTACCCTACATAGCCATCGTCCACTATCCAACTATCTAGCAAAAATATTTCACGGATGTAGCATTTAAAAAACATGGAAAGGATTTACACACCAGAAGAGTGAGGAAGCACTTAAACCTGTGGCAAATGAGTCCTCATTAGAAGACATGTGTAATAGGCCTAAGAGAGGAAATCACATGATACGTCTCTTTTCTCATTATTGACTCTATGTCTTCTATGCCAGATATATAGTTACTCTTTTGGTTAACATTTCACTCTAGAAACAAAGTTCCATTTGCTGCTCTGACTTTCTTGTATCACACAGGCATGTGAGGTTAAGTATTGTATGCTGATAATGACTTTTCCTGTTACTGCTTGCTATTTGCAAGCCTGCTTTATTTATTAGAAAATATAGTTACAAGACAAAAGAAGCTTTTGTAAGAATCCAATGCAGTCAGTGTAAAAGATTTTCCTTCCTTCCCCTCTCTCTTTCAGCCCTCAGAGATCTTTTTTAAAATAAACTTTGGGGGGACTTCCCAGATTGCTACAGTCAGTTATTGGGGAACATAATAAGACACTGCAGTGAAAATAAAGATCACTCTCTTACAATGGGTTCTCCTTTCCCTCTTGGTCACTTAAAACACTTTATTTATATAGAAGATTAAATACAGAATTTTTGACATGAAACCAAAGGCCATGAACAAAGGGAAGTACAGTAATATGAATCTGCTGAAAGAGAGCAGTTGAGTTTCACCTCTTTATTAATCTAGAAAAGGGGTGCTCAAACTTTTCGGGCCATGGGCCTGACCATGCACCCGACAGCTGATCGAGCCAGTCATGGTTTCTCCAACCCGTGCATGCACATAACACTGTCGGAAATGACCCACGGTTGTTGTAAACATGTTTATGACAGCCGCAGGCCATTTACGGCAGCATTCTGCGCATGCATGGGTGCATTACACACATGTGTGAGCATTTTACTTCTGCTTCGGGGAGCAGCGAGGGTGTCGGGGGCTGGATGAAATAGCTTCAGGGGCTGGATCCGGCCCACCGGCTGTAGTTTGAGCACCCATGATCTAGAACCTTTTTATGCCTCTACAAAGTTTCTACAAAAAAAAAAACCCAGGAACAACAAGATTAAAATGCTAAGCAAACAATAAACTAAAGTACTGTATTAAAATTCTGCTTTAGGAAAAGCTTATACTTCTAGAAACAGTTGATTACTTTAATCAATAAAATGATATGAAACAGTTTAATTGCTGATATCCTATCTATTTTCACTATTCTTCTTATATGGCTTGAAGAAGCTAGGTCTTCAATTAGTGCAGGTACTACACATCTGGCTCAGCTGTCCCCCCACCCCCCCAAAGCAGGATATCTGAAGTAAGGAACCATAAGATATAAATTTACTGTGTTGCCAGTGAAATACAGGCAGATAAAGTACTGATTTCTGTATGTTTATTTGTGGATAAATTATTACAAGGCAACAGATTGGTCACATTTAAGTTAATCACTTACTCATACTACCCTAAGTACTATGAGAACATATTTACTAATTCTTTTCTAATCAGTATTTGGTACTCATTTAATTCTGTTTTCAAGATACAAGGCTTCCTGGTCTGATCTTAACGTATAGGAGTAAAGTGAAATAAAATGCATTAATAAGATTATGATACCATATGCACAATACACAGAAAAGCATATATCATCAAGAACATATTGTTGAAATTGCAAAAAAAGGACAATTTTATATTTTTATGGTATCCATATTACTCAAAAGAACCTGTTATTACAGAATCCTCACTAAACAAAGGTGTCAAACTGCCACAATATTTTCAATCAAAAAGCTTCAAATCATAACTTTTGACAAAATACTAATTTTTCTACTTAGAAATAAACCTGCTACAAATATATATCTTGGATGAAACAACAACAAAAAGCACATCAATAAATTACATCTAATCATTTTTTCTTTGGTAAAGTGAAGTAACTTCTAAAAATTTTAACTGCACATAGCTTGAAGTAAAACATGGATTTCCTTACTAAAACATTTCTTTAGAAGAGTTTAATTAAAATTAAAATTATGTTCTGTTGTTATACAAATTTAAATACAGAACCTTCCACTACCTACAGTACACACTTAAACTAGTCATAAAGCCCACAAACTAATTATAGGCTCCAGAGAGTTAAAAGCAGCATAAAACCACACAAAGAAGGAAGTATTATTTACCTGCAACATGCAACATAAACATTTGAGCTACTACACTTAAGAACTGTTTACAATGTTGAAACTTGATAACAAGGCAAATAAGCAAAGAGATTTTAAAAAGTTTCTTAACCTCAGTTTTTACCTTTGTGTTCGACGGAGTCTGTTTCCACTTCTCAAGTGAGGCAACGTAAGGTTTGAAAGGACACTCCAAAAATTTGAATCAGACATATCCATTCCCCACCACCACCACCCTACATTCACTAATGGCTCAAAAACAAGAGAAGAAACTACAAAAAGGTGTTAGGAACTTCAGCTAGATTATTTTCTCCCCACTTAAAAACATAAACATTAACTCCACTCAACGCAGTTTTGAAGCACAGCAAAGTAGTACAAAAATCCACTCTTCCTCAGCAGTAAATGACTTTAGTTTCTAAAAGATCTAAAAAACAACAACAACACCTTTTCTTTTCCCTTAAAACTCTGATGATTGTGCTGCCTAGCTTTAAAATAAAAATTACAGTTCTGTACAATAGTTTTCAGCTTCCCGTTGTGTTGAAAACCCTGTTCCTGGACGGTGATTCAGCCAAAGGTACTTTGTCATATGTTTGGAAGATACCATTCAGCAAGAGCAAAAGGGGAAGTTATAATATTTTTTATAGTTTTCTTCGTTATGTTCATTTTGACATACAATTCTATTTTATTAATTTCAGTAAATACATAAAGTGTTATTCTCTTTTTATAGTGAAGAAGAATAAAATGAAAGAACTTCATAATTTTAGCTCCTTAACAACTCTGGAAATGAACTAACCTTTCAGAGACTTTTCCCAGGACTTACATTACCACTGTTGATCTCATCTTACTGCTTCCTGAGGGGCTGAGTAAGAAATTAGGGTCTCTTTTACCACTAAGAAGAAAAATATTTCCTTCCCAAACTTTTCACTTTAGATACGGGTTAAAATTCTAGGAGCTGATTATATTAAAATAAGATTTTAGCATGTGGCTGTCAAGAAAACTTGAACATGTATGTAATGGTAGAAATAAGTATCAGAATTATTCTCCTTAGTCAGAACCATTTTACTGACACTGTTCTCTGTAATCAGCTTCTCTATTCAAAGCAGAAATAACTCCTTTCATCTAATCACAAAAAAGTGGACAAAGTGTTATTTTTATGAGACTGCTCACTTAACACACTTTAGGAAGGGAACATGATACCAAATTGTACACCTATTGGAAGTCAATGACTTATTAAAATTCTTATCTTTTTAAAAAAGTAGATTCAAACATCCTTAGCACATGATATTTTATGTAACAGATACAACTCGCAATGCCAAATCCATAAGCTATGAAGCCTATCCCATGGATGGGGTGAACAAATCATAAATAGAAGAATATGCCAAAAGCCAACCTTGCTTCTGACAAACATAACTTGTCAATCATTCCAACCATAAAAAACAGATCTAGAATTTGGGGTGTGACAAGATGTTTAATGGCTGCCCGGAGACCACCACCCCCAGCCAGGGGGTGAGGAGGAGGAGGAGGACGACCAGCTGAGTGGCGGGGAAAGCCATCCACCACCCCCGCCGCAATGCCTCCGGAGCCAGGGGCCGCCCGGAGACCACCACCCCCAGCCTCGCGGCGGCAGCAGTGGAAAGCTTTCCCCACCACTCAGCTGGTCCTCCTCATCATCATCCCCCGGTTGGGTGTGGTGGTCTCCGGGCGGCCCCTGGCTCCGGAGGCCTCGCAGCGTCGGTGGTGGATGGCTTTCCCCGCCACTCAGCTGGTCCTCCTCCTCCTCACCCCCCCAGCTGGGGGTGGTGGTGGTGAGGAGGAGGACCAGCTGAGCGGCGGGGAAAACCACCCACCGCAGCCGTGCTCTCCCCGCCCCCTCCACCGGCGGGGAGATAAAGGGAGCCATCCTCGGCCCGGGAGGCCCGGAAGATGCTGCCACCACCGCAGCCGCACTCTCCCTGCAAGCCGAGCTCTCCCCGCCCCCTCCACCGGCGGGGAGATAAAGGGAGCCGTCCCCGGCCTGGGAGGCTCCGAAGACGCCGCCGTTGGAAGAGGGGTAGTCTTATTCGGTGAGTATATTGCAAACTCTACATTTTAACTAGAAAAGTTGGGGGTCGTCTTATACGCCCAGTCGCCTTATACATAGGAAAATACGGTACTTCAAGCTTTTCCACTTGTCTCCAAGTTTCCATTCTTCTGTTACTACTGAATTTACTGTTCCTAACAATATTGACTTAGGTGATATCAGACTATAGAATACCAGCTCTTTTGTCTTGTCATGTCAAAACAGTCAACAACAACAACAAACAATTTTTAAAAGTAAATGATCATTTAGATAACATTCTCCTTCCTGTGGGTATAATCTAGAACACCAAAGATCCAAATAATAATTGCAGACTTTGGAGGTCTACCATGAAGCCTATCATTTTCCCTAAGGAAATTGGTAGATTTGTGGTGGGGGCGAATAGAATCTGTGTTACATCTGACTCTTGGGAAATAAAAATACCCATTTTCTCTTGTTGGCAGTTTGGCCTTCTTTTTGAACCTCATACTTTACACCATCATTGCCTGTTGAAGAGTTTTGGACAGACTTATATACTGTCTAACCTTTTAGCAAACCAGTAAAAAAGTTGCTCAATGCAGAAACGTTTTCCTGCTTTACCAAAGCACAATGATTGACTGCTCACACCCTCTAGTGGTTGCAGTTAATTTACTAGTATCAGTTCAAAAACTTTAAAATAAACTATTCAACATTCATTTCACCTGTTCTGGAGATGGGAGAAACAAAAAGAAAAGAACATGCATTTTAAAGTTATATACCATATTGATCCAAATTCTTTGGGATAATGAACAAGATCCATACATACATGGTACCATTAATACTGAATCTGGAATATGCAGAAAGAACCTCCTTGAAGATTGTGGTATTTTTGAACCACAATTGGGTGTACACCGGTAATGGCAACCTTGTGTTATCGGCTAACCTTTCTCACACTAGATCAGGTGAAAGGAACTGCAGAATGAACTCACCAAAAGGTGCCTTCATTTTGGCAGTTTCACGTCTGGCCTAGACACAGAAGAATAAGAAATAGGGATAAATGCAAAAAACAAACAAATCCAAAACACATGCTCTTACAGTCATAAGAAAAGAAAAGCCTAGATGAGTGACAGAAGAAACACAATTATGATAGATAGACAGACAACACTAGGGAGAAATAACTCAATAGGATAAATGGAATACTGCTATAACTAGATCAAGCCACCAAGCCTGAGTCTGTTAAAATCCTAATAAGAATATGCCAATATGGAAAACAAAATAATGGGCCAGAGACTTAAAACACTCAAATACACATCCCAATCCCAATCCACCCCTCTGTGGGTGTGGCCAAATCTGTGGGCGTGGCCAAATATAACCATGTGACTTGCTGGGCTCTAGTCATGCCTGCCACATGGCCATGAAAATGCCTGCAAACACAGACAGCACTGACTCTTTGGCTGTAAATGGAGATGAGCACTCCACCCTAGAGTTGGATACGACTGTCAGATTTTACTTTCTTAGGATCAAAGATCGCTGCAGATGGTGATTGCAGCCATGAAATAAAAAGGCGACTGATGCTTGGGAAACAAGCTATGAGAAACCTGGGGAACATAGTTAAAAGTAGAGGCATCACCTTGCAAACAAAAAATTGCATAGTCAAAGCAATGGTATTCCCGGTGGTAATGTATGGGTGTGAGAGCTGGACCATTAGGAAAGCTGAGCGCAGAAAAATAGATGCCTTTGAAATGTGGTGTTAGAAATAGGTCAATCCTAGAAGAAATCAACCATGACTGCTCATTAAAGGTCAAATAGTAAAAATGATGCTAAAGTACTTTGGACATCAAATGAGAAGAGAGGATTCACTTGAGAAAGCCTTGCTGCTGGGTTAGCTTACCTGGGAATGGGTTCACTTTCAAGGGGGGGGGGGGGCAAGGCACCAGTGCCTAACCCCCCCCCCCCCCCCCCCCGTTTTTGTGGCTTTTTTCCTGTGAGGCGCTGTGTCCGGCTGCTGCGGACTTGCGCTCCCACTGTTTTTTATTTTTAACGCGCCGGCTTCCTCAGCGTTCTGTGCGCTCATGGCGCGCAGGACGCTGGGGCTTGTAGTTTGGCATTTGCATTTTTGGCTTGTGTGTCTTTTTTTCCTGTGGTTTGATTTTGATTGGCTGCGGCGCATTTCCGAACGTTCCTTCTGCTTGCGCCTCTCAGCCTGATTGGCTCTGGTGCGGCACGGCGCAAGGAACGTTGGGAATAGAAGTATTTTCTTTTTGTTTGCGTTCGTGGATCTCCTGCCCCACTGGCGCATTTCTCAACCTGACAGTTACCTGCGAACCCGTCGGGCAAGTGCACGAATGCTTGGTCGGGGCTAGTGGGGCCTGGTGCACGATCCTTTGTCACATTCCAACGGTTCTCTCTCTCTCTCTCTCTCTCTCTCTCACACACACACACACACACACAAAACACTAGCTTTTTGCCCAGCTTCGCTCGGGGATGTGAGTGGGGGTGGGGTTTGCTAAGCCCCCAGGGTTCTTTTTTTGCGAGTACCCGGTCTTGCGCATCTCTCTCTCTCTCTCACACACACACACACACAGCAGGAGGATCGGGTACTCTCTCCTTTTATGTCTCTCTCTCTGTGTCACTCTCTTTCTTACACACACACAGAGGGGGGATTCGGGAACTTTCTCACCTGGAACCCCTTCCTTTTTCTTCGGCTCAATCTCTGCTGTCGCTGGAGCGGAAAGGAGGAGGCGGAGGAAGAGGAAAAGAAGAGTGGTGAGGGCTTGGGCTGGCCAGGCAGGGATTAATTCGGGAAGTATTATTTTGGGGCCCGGAGTTGGAGCAGGTAGTGGCGTTGGGGGAGACTCGCCCACGGTACTCGGGTGGGTGGGGTGCTCCATTCTACTTCCCAGGCTTGCAGTGGTCGTGTTGGTTTGTGTCGCTTTTGGGGGCTGCAGTGTTTTGTCTGTTTGCTGTGGCTGGTCCTCTAGTCCCCAAGATGGTCCGTGGCCGTTGTGATCTGCTGGTGTGGGCTGCTGGCATCGTTGACGGCATGGCCGCAGTGGCCTTGCGTCTCCTTGCGGCGTGCCTTGGTTTTTCTTTCTGCCATGCCCAGTTTTTTTTAATGGCTGTGGTGTAGGCTACTGTTCGTCCGTTGCCACACATCTCTGTCGCCGGCCACCTTGTCTTTTTTCATTTTCTTCCTTGCAGCCAGTGCTGGGGTGGTTTGTGTGGCCGTCCCGGCCCGCATTCTCTGGGCATGGGCACCGGAGTTTCCCCCCACCATATCCCTCGTTGGCTGAGTCCGTTGTTTTCCCTGTTGCGTGGCTGTTGCTCCGCCTCTTCAGCTCTTGCCTCGCAGCTCTGATTGGTTGCAGCACGCCACATTGGATTATTGGATGTGTAGTATTTGTCCACTGCTTTCCCCCTCTGAACGCGCACCTTGGATTATGGGATGTGTAGTCTTTGTCCTCCACTTCCCCCTCCGAATGAGGATATTGGATTATGGGATGTGTAGGCTGTCTGCTTCTTCACCCCTCCGAATGCGTGCAGCGGTTCTGCATGTGGCCATTCCTCACTGGGACTCGCATGCATGTTCAGTTCTTTTGTTGTGGTTTGTGGGGCCTGCACGCCACCTCTGTGCCCGGGACCCTGATGGGGCCCATCTGTCAGCGGAAAGGTGAGTGTGCACGGGCTGTGACGGGGATAGTGACAGGGGTGCGAGAGCCTTTCCTGGACACAGGATCCGCACCTCTGCCTTATAGTTATAGATCAGTGATGGGCAGTCTTGGCCCTCCAGCTGTTCTTGAACTTCAATTCCCGGAAACCCTGACCAGCTGGTGTTGACTTGGGCTTCTGGGAATTGAAGTCCAAGAACAGCTGGAGGGCCAAGACTGCCCATCACTGTTATAGATTATTTCTTAGAGACTTTATTTAATATTAGCTGGGGTACCCGCTTTGCTGGGTAGTGGATTCTTACCTCCACTCTGGGCCGCATTGGCATGAGGGACGCTGCAGCCACCTTGCGTTCCCGGTCATGGCGAGGCGGAGGCTGAGGGGCGGCAGGGCAGAGGAAACGCCTACGGCGCCACCTCACCCAGCCATGTCCTCAGGCAGCACAGAAGGGGCGGCAGGGCAGAGGCAGGGCCTATGGTGGCGCCTCACCCGGCCAAGTTCTCAGGGTAGTGTGGCGGAGGGCAGAAGGGGAGGCAGGGCAGAGGCTGCGGCACCGCTTCACCCGACCGGGTCCTCCGGCGGCCTGGCTGAGGGTGGGATGGGCGGCAGGGCAGAGGCAGTGCCTACGGTGGCACCTCGCCTGGCCACGTCCTCAGGCGGCGCAGCTGAGGGCGGCAGGGACGGCAGGGCAGAGGGCCTGGCGAGGTCTCCTGGCCGGGCCCCTCCGTGGCCAGTCTTGAAGCGTCGGCCGGCGTTGTGTGCACATATGCCCAGTTCTTGGACGCGGGGCAGTCGGTTTTTTGCATGCATCCATTGGCTCGGATTTTTCGCGCAAGCGTCAGCCTCTCAGATTGGCTGGTGAGTGGCGCACTGGTCCCTGGGAATTGTAGTTTAATCTTTTTGGCCAATTTTGCGGGGTGTAGGCCCCACCCCGGGCCTCTGAACCCTCGTGGGGCTGATGTCCGGGACAAAAGGTAAGTGTGTGCCGAGTATTACGGGATAGGCTACAGGGATGTGGCCACGCCCACTGGACATGAACTGTCGTGCCTTTCCTTTATAGGTATAGATTATAATGCTAGTCACCAAAGCTATTAATATCTAAATTTCATTTATAAGATAAAATTCAGTTGATTAATATATGCTAATGATTTCTCAGGTATAATTCAAACACTAAAAATAGAAAAAAACTAGTTAAATTTTCTCTTCACATTAAGTTTTTGCACTTCCTGGCATTACACCTTATTTTAAGAAATATTAATACAATCCTGTGAAACTCAGAGCTAACTTTTGAAGCGATAGCTGTGTTAGTCTGCGAAAGCATATCAGAGAATAAATCAAACAGAACAGCAAAAAAAGACAAAAAATTGGTGTTACCTTAAAGCAGGGGTTCCCAACCTACGACCCATGGGCCAAACCCGGCCCCCAACGCCATCCCATCTGGTCAATTTCTGTTTCCACTGCACCCGGAAGTTGGGCACATTTATGTCATCCGTAAAATGCATTTACGCATGCATAAATGTACACGTGACTGTCATAAATGTGGAAGTGGGTGCATTTATGTCAGCCATAAATGTGCCTGCTTCCGCTTCTAGGGGCCGTGGTCCAGCCCACTCTGCTGTCTGGTGTGGCGTGGTCAGGCTCGCGGCAAAAAAGGTTGGCCACCCCTGCCTTAAAGACTAACTCCTGTATTTAAATGCAAGCTTTCATGGATCAAGTCCACTTCATCAGACTTAAGAGTAAAGCCTCATGGCATCAATTTATACACAGGTACAAAGGCACACAATGGCTGGCCAGCCTAATAGAAAACTAACACTGCAGCTCTTTACAACTGACAATAATGGAAAATCCCTGATTGTTATTTAAACTTGCTATGAAACCTGCCCCTATAAGTTTGCAAATGGCTGAGAAACAAACTTCTCTTGCAAGATGATGCATCACATTCCAAAGGATGGATTCAAAACAAGCACTGTGGCATTACACATTTGCCAATGACTTAGCATCTATTGAAAATGGGTTTTATGTGTGTGTGACCCAGGCAAAATTGCATCATATAACCTTTTAGTTGATGCATCAAATGTGATAATGTCCCATAATCCCTTGACTAATATTCAAACCACTGAGATGGGTGACCATGTACTTAATATCTACTGTCTCCCTCAGGATTCTAGTCTAAGACTGGATTCTAATCTAAAACTAAAATCCAGAGAGAAACTGCAGAGGTTAAGTACATACATATGCTGGACATCCATTTCAGAGGTTTGAATATTAGTCAAGGTTTATGGGACATTATCAAATCTGATGCACCAACTAACAGATTATATGCTGCAGTATGTAAATTAGGACCACCTTCTACTGGTCAGGAAAAATAGGGTTATCCAACTCCTTTTCCTGCTGATGTCTGAAGCTATGCATGTCAGATATATTAACCATCAACAAATATTTATTAAAATATTGTGTTTTTCCCTTTATTAATTAAATTACTATTCCCAAGCATGATGGCAATTTGGTGGCACTTAGTGCTACAGGACCAAATTTAAACATCAGTAAATACTGTATTTTTAAATACCACCATTCCACCGAATTTCGCAAATCATCCCTAGCCCTCAGCATAGGAATAGGGGGGTGAGACGGCTGGGGTGTTGTGACAAGCGAAGGAAAAGCGACACTCCCACCAATATAAGTGGAAAAATACAAAGTGGTTTACTAAAAGGAATAATTCACATATACGTCCTATGTTGAGGTAAATCAGGCACAATATTGTAGTGAGTAGCTCAACGTGACTATGATACAATACTAACATACATCCTTGTACATACAAAAATAATAGTACTATACACGGAGCACACCCTATTATCAGTACATCAGTAAATTAAACCCTGAACCTCAAACATACAAACATCACGTGCTGGGATCCCCGACAATAAACCCTATGCCCCAACGCTAAGATAGTAAGTGGAGTCTGACCAAACGGTAAGGATGGTGAAATGTAGTAATCTAGAGAAAGTCTCTAAGAGTCCGTGGTAAATAATATCTGCTCAATTCTCGAAATTAGCGTGGGGAATTGAGGATGAAATCCTGCTTCAGGCGGGGGTACCCAGATGACGAGCATCAACCGCGATGTAAACTGAATGTGCGTAGATCAAAAGTAACGATGCCCTTCCGGTATATGGACATTTCGAATATCTTCCTCAAGTTCTATAACAATATGGATATAAATGGTGTAAAATACCCTACTAATGCAAAATACATTATACAAAAATGCATGCAAAATCAATGGATCTAACAATAGCATCTATGTGAATAAATAACTATGAATCAAGGTCAAAGTATGAACGGACTGAGTAACCAACCTGTAGGTAAATTGCTTGCGCGTATCGCACCTCTACTGGCGTTTCTCTCCTTGTGTGCACGCGTTGCTTACTAACGAACGTAAACTCTATTTATAGTATCAGAAGAAATGAGGGACATGTGGTTTGAGTTATACAAAAATTGTACTGATTTCTGATGCTGAGCTCTCCACATTTCTTAAAGCTACAGTTATAATGCAATGGCAATGGATATAACTATTCTTACAAGAACGCTGAAAGGTCCCACTCTGTATTGAGCCCATGTGGAGACAGCGTGTTAAAGCGATGAATGTAATACGCTTCCTTTTGAAGGAGAAACCGATCTATATTAGTCTTATGGTATCTGTTCTCTCTAAATGTTTCTAACACCACTACTTTCATGTCCTTGATCGTGTGTTTTTCTTGTAGGAAATGGTTGACAAGCGGGGCATTGGCAATCTTATTTCTGATACGAGAGACATGTTCGCCCAGGCGCACCTTAAGTGGTCGTCTGGACTGTCCCACATATGCTAACTGACATTTGCAGACTAACATATACACGATTTCTTTTGAACTACAATTTGTATGGGTTCGCAGATCGAGACTGAAGTTGCTGCTGGGTACTCTCACTCTGTTAGTGGTCCACATGTGGCCACAATATTTACAATGGCCACAAGAGTGGTGACCACAGGTGATGGTCTGCTTTACCTGGTCAGAGCTCGTAATATCAGTTCGTGATATAAAGTCACCTATAGTCTTAGTTCTTCTAAATCCGATTGTAGGTTTATGTTGGCAGCCCGGCACGGAATCCAGAATGTGCCAATGTTTCAAAATTACCTGTTTAATTCGTTGGGCCATGGGAGTGTAATCAACCGACCAGAATAACCCTGGTTGTGTGCGTTGTCTACTAGTGTTGTAATTGAGTAGAGAGTTCCTATTTCGCAAATCTGTCCTGTGTTTGGCGGATCTGATTACATCGTTGGGGTATCCTCTGCGGTGAAGGATAGATGTAATTTCGTCCGCTGTAGCTACATAATCATGGGTGCGAGATGAGTTCCTTTTGGCCCTAATCAGTAAACTATATGGAATATTGGCCTTTAAGTGGTGGGGATGGAAGGACGTGTACTGCAGATAGGCACACCGGTCAGTTGGTTTATGAAATAATTTGGTCTTTAAACGGTTATTGTCAATGAAAATCGTCAGATCTAAAAACGGAATGGAGCAGGCATTTGTAGCATGTGTAAATTTGAGGTGTGAGTGTTGTGTATTAATCCAAGTACAAAAGTTATCAACGGCCGTGTGATCTCTAAAAACAAAGAACAGGTCGTCTATGTACCGCTTATAACATAGGATATTAGCAAAAAATGGATTAACACGTGGATCCAAAATAAAAGTCGTGTCAAAATGGCACATAAAAATGTTGGCCACTGAGGGCGCAAAATTCGAACCCATGGCCACTCCCTGGGTTTGCAAGTAAAAGGTGTGTTCGAATCTGAAAAAATTATTCTCGAAACATATATCCAGTAAGTCCAGCAAAAATGACGAAGATGGATGATTCTCAGTTCGGCTATCTAAATGGTAAGCGATCAATGTCCGGACCTCCTCAAGCGGAATATTAGTGTAAAGGGACGCGACATCTAATGTTAGTAGTACAGCGTCTTGTGGAATTTGAAAATTTTCTACCATCCGGATGAAATGTGTGGAGTCCTGGATATATGAAGGGGAGTGAGTAGCAAATATTCTTATGTGGTGGTCTATAAACTTGGCCACTGGTTCTAACAGGGAGCTGTTTGCGGAAATTATAGGTCTACACGGTATAATATGGTCATCACCTGATAGTTTATGTACCTTCGGTAGAAGGTAAAAGATGGGAACTCTAGGGAATCTGTTAAGGAGGAAACGGTAAGTTTTATCGTTAATTTCTTCCATGGCTAAGCCTCCCTGTAATACTATTGTGATTATATTAGTGACGTGCGCGGTTGGATTATTCTCCAGCCTGCGGTAATGGTTTCTGTTGGACAACTGGAAATGTGCCGCCGCCAGATAGTCTTTCCTGTTGAGGAGAACAATGCCTCCTCCTTTATCAGCAGGTTTGATTACTATATTCGGATCATCTCCTAGATCTTTTAATAATAGGATGTCATTACGAGAAAGGTTGAATTTTCTATTAAACTGATATTCCGCAGATGTAATATCGCGGATGATAAGTCTTTTAAATACCTCAATAGAGGGATTATCTATATTTGGTGTAAATGATGAAGGTGGAGCGAATTCTTCTGGGGGACGTGTGGACTCCCCATCATCCTTAAAGAATGCTCGTAATTTTAACAACCTGACCAGTTTAAAAATATCAATCTTGGTCTTAAAAGGGGAGTAGTGAGGGGTAGGAACAAAGCCCAAACCCAGGTTCAACAGCTGATTTTCTCTTACCGTGAGTGTACGATTCGATAAGTTAAAGACAAGGGAGGGATTCATCTCTTTCTTGTCCTTTTCTGCGGTCTCCGTTCTAAAAAATCAGCTTGTTTGTTGGATTTAGATGTACCGGCCCTGGTAGAACTAGCTTTGTATCTGTTTGCCCGAAAATTATATGGGTCCCTACGTCTTTCATCCGTCGATGATTCGGGTCCATCCGAGTCAGTGGTCTCAAAATCTGTGGTTTCAACAGGTTGTTTCCAGGAGACTTGTTTCTGCGTGTTCTGTTTGTCAAACAACCAACGATACACGCGTTCATTATGATAGTCACTGCGGTCTCTTTGAAGTTTCTTATTTTTAAATGCGACTATCTCGTTCTTGAAGTTGCTGAGTTTATTTTCTAACTCTCCTAATGCTGAATGAGAGTCTCCTGTTGAATTTGTAGCCAATGTAGTTTTTAAAGTGTCAATGTCCTTGTCTATGGAAGCCATTTCCTGGTGACACTGATCAATAATAAGTAATATGAGGTCAAATGAACATCGATCTAAGATTGATGTCCATTTCTCCAAAAATTCTTTCTTGTTAGCGAACAGTGTTGGACCCTTAGGTATGCGTAGACCTCTGGGAAGAATAGACGCCTTGTAGTACTCCAACAAGAACGAGGAGTGCAAATCCATGCGTATGCGTTTTCTTTCAAGGTATTCTAGTTTGTTCATATACTCATTGTTGGTATTCATATCTAAATTCAGAGGAGTAGCTCTGTTTAAAATTCTGTCCCTCTCCGCGGATGAAAAGGAAAAACCTTTATCCGTCATGCCGTAAGTAAGACAAATAGGGGGGTGAGACGGCTGGGGTGTTGTGACAAGCGAAGGAAAAGCGACACTCCCACCAATATAAGTGGAAAAATACAAAGTGGTTTACTAAAAGGAATAATTCACATATACGTCCTATGTTGAGGTAAATCAGGCACAATATTGTAGTGAGTAGCTCAACGTGACTATGATACAATACTAACATACATCCTTGTACATACAAAAATAATAGTACTATACACGGAGCACACCCTATTATCAGTACATCAGTAAATTAAACCCTGAACCTCAAACATACAAACATCACGTGCTGGGATCCCCGACAATAAACCCTATGCCCCAACGCTAAGATAGTAAGTGGAGTCTGACCAAACGGTAAGGATGGTGAAATGTAGTAATCTAGAGAAAGTCTCTAAGAGTCCGTGGTAAATAATATCTGCTCAATTCTCGAAATTAGCGTGGGGAATTGAGGATGAAATCCTGCTTCAGGCGGGGGTACCCAGATGACGAGCATCAACCGCGATGTAAACATTATGTACCATAACCCCAAAAGCCCCAAAAAGAGCAATTATGAATCACTGCTATCACCACACCCCCTCAGGTACTGTACCTTTGTCTCTTGCAGATTAGGTTTGATCAGGCTTTGCTCCTGCCATTCATTTTTCATGCTGCCCCAAGTCTCCATCCTTATTGCCAGTTCACTTCACCTCGCCTCTCCATGCTGCTTTGGAGCTGAGTTGGCCACCCACAAAAAAGTAGATAGTGGCAAGGCAAGAAGAGGGAGAGGAAACAGCAAGGCTCTTATCCTGATAACCACCAGCAGCTTCAGGAGCAAGCAAGTATATTTTCGCCAAGTAGCAGAGTAAGATTCTGATCTGGCCAGTGATGAAGGGAGAGTGAATGACAGTGGTGGAGGCTTCAGTGAAACACAATAAGCATTCCCATTCTGTTCTAAACAATCAAGATCCTTTAACATGTTTGGAATTTCTATTCTACCTCACTTGGACATTCTACTTGCTTGCTTGCTGACAGCAGCTCTCCCAATGCTATTTGCTAGGCAATTTGCCAATAGGGAAAAGAGTAAACACAGAAAATCCCAAGGCAAAAAGAACTAAATAATATTGTCTGATAAAAGCAGATTTAGTTTTCACTATGGGAACCCTACAAAATCTCTTCAAAGGGTGCCCGAGTACTGAATGTTAAAGAGACTCCTGCATTCCTACTGGAATGAGCACCAATGCCCCAGGTAGTCTTCAACCTGTTATCCATTAGCATTCTGCAATGCATGCAGTTAATGTGGATTTTCCAACTTTTCTACCCATCACAAAAAAGGCTGGAAAGAAACCACACATGGAATCTGATGAATTGAAAGACGGGGAAATGGGAATGAAAAATAGATCAAAAGGTATGGTTACTATGTCCTTATGAATTACATACCATTCTCTACAATAATGCAATTGTGAAATTCTTTTTGTGGAAGTGATAGCAATACATATCTGAAAAGGAGTGCGGCTAAAAGCCGCCCATACGAGTTCAGGGTACGGATCCAAAATGGAGGCAAACGGACAGCATTTCGAGATGAAATCAAGATAGCTGATCTGCTATGAGTCTCGGAGCCTCGATATTTATACAGTTTTCGGTGAGAATACGTGCGGAGTTATCTTGAGTGACAGACAACTCTTTTTGATGTCCGGTGTGAAACCAGAACATTTAATCTAAGTTCCCATCTAAAAAGACGTACGATTCACGTCTACCAACAGGTGGCTCGTCTGAGAACCGTGCTCTTCCCAGGTAATTAGCCTGAGTACAGACACTTTCCCAGCTTCACTGTCTGTGAACGGAGGTCAGCCTGACCTGCCGCTTTTAATTGGTCAGAAGTCAGCTTTTGCGTACTGTAGCCTTCCAAAATGGACCCGTTTAGGCTAAGCAAAGTTTAAAAAACTAGCAAAATGAAAGCAGAATAATAACATAGACATATTAAGCTTTAAATAAACACAGTAAAGAATAAAATAAATTCATCCCAGCTATGAAATCCACTACAATAGCAACTAAAAGTAGAGTTTTCCACATACAGAATCTCAGAGGGATCTACTTGATTAGTTCAAACAGAGGTTTAGTGAAGGCTTTGAGAACAGTGCATGTACTATCATGTACACGTGAAGACAGAGGGTTATTTCTGAGAGGTTCAAAGGAGATTCTAGTAAGGGCCTTGAGGACATTTAGGTTCCAACCTGGAACACAACATAGCAGAGGTAGAGCTAGCAAAGTGGTTGCTTGAAGAAAGTGCTTGAATTGCAGATGTAAAGACAGAGCTCTTGGTTTGAAAAAACAAAACAAAAGGCAGGCCTACTGCCTGGCATTTGAGTCTGTTGGGCCAAAAACACCTTGTTCAAGCCATCTTGTAGGAATAAAAACAAGATAAACAAAGAAGTTAAAAGAAAACAAACAATTTTTCCCTTACACTATGTAGTAAATACCTACCAGATTGCCTTTAATGACCTAAAATTGATTCGTACCTGGAACATGAGGTGGGGGTTACAGATGAGTTTCTCAGAATACCCTATTATCTTATAATGCTGTGCTGAGTTCCAAGCATTAGGTGGAATCAAACTGGGACCAGATGAGAAATGAGTTCCTGAATCAACAGATCTATCCAAGATGGAACAAAGCCAGGTGGAGAAGAGACATGTCTCTGAATTCCTGGAAACCATGGTCTCCTTGGCAAAAATTGATCCACTAAACTTGTTTATCCTAGTTCCAACCACACTTTGTGTCAAAAGCAGAAGAGGTAGGAAGAGATAAAGATGAGGTACAGGCCTCAGATCACTCCAGAGCATCAATGCCCTTGACTAAAAGGAACTGGAATTCAGTGACAAACAATGTCAAACTTTATTGGAGAAGCATGTATGTTGACTTCCAGTAGTCTAACTAGGATATATATCTGTAGGAAACATCCAGCAGAAGATCTAGTCCCTTGAGACAACTTGCTTCTTAATCATTAAGTTGGTTTGAATGTTGAGGGAGCCCTTAAAGATGTTGGGCTATCATAAAGGACAGATTGAGATCTGCCTAATATAACAAGATTACCTTCTTGAGAAGAGATAGAGACTTGGCTGTGGTGTTCTCTGTTCTTAGCAAGAACTGCTAGCCTGTGAGCAGCAGAGAGAAATGTTGTAGAGCAGTGTTTCCCAAACTTTGGTTTTTGGACTTCAATTCCCAGAAGCCTAAAGCAATTCCCCAAAACACTGGTCAGCCAATGTACTGGCTTAGACTTCTGGGAATTGAAGTCCACCAGTGTTCCACGGATCATAGTTTGGGAAACGCTGTTGTAGAGCAAGACAAGATGCCTAAATATCTAGCCAGTTAATACTATATAAGGCCTATGATGAGAATCATGTCTCCTGCATTATTTGATGCAGGGAGATGGCTCCCCAGCTTATTAAAATGTTATAAACTAGCAGTAATCTGCTTCTGATTAAAAAGAGGAATCCTTTCTTGAGAAAGGTTTTAACCACAAAGCTGTTGGTCCTGATTGAAATGTGATGTTTTTGTAACAGAGATTAGATGCACTGAGTGCAACTTCAGCTAGTTTATATTGTCATAAACCTCTTGTCTTGATCAAATCTATCAATTCAGTGCACTAAGCACTGATGCCTAAATAGTGGGTGTCACATTGAGTGTTAATTTCAGGAATGATGTAATATTGGCCCTTCCAAGACCATTTAATAACCCCAGTATCAAATATTACATTTTAATCTTTCTGAAGAGGAAACTAGGCCTATGAGGGAGGAAAGTCAAATACATTTGTTCAAGTTCCAATCATGCCAAAAAAAAATCTTAGCCTTATTCAGGTCTACACTGTAATTCTGTTGTTACAAATCAATAATGTATCTATCCCCAGCATAATTAAAAAGGTGACCTTAAATGGATTAGTAGTATCTATATCATGCAGCAATATGTGAGATAATATCCATACATGATTCTGCATGCCATCAAGTCAACTTTGACTTATGACAACCCTTTCCAGGATTTTTTTAGGTAGAGAATGCACGGAAGTGATTTACACTTCTCTTCAGGGTGAGTGCTGGGGCACTGCAGCTTGTCCATGACTATACAGGCTGGTTCTTCTCATTGGAAGCACAGTGGAGAAGCGAACTCACAACCTCTGGCTACATGAGCAATACACAGAGCACTGAGCTCTCCAACCAACTCCTTAATCCCAGGGCACCCCCAGAAGAAAGGAATGGTAAATGACTTCTGTGTATTCTCTAACTAGAAAACCCTGGAAAGGGTTGCCATAAGTCAGAATTGGCAATTATTATTGCTGGCTGGATAGCTTAGTGAGTTAATTATCTGCAGAGCCAGAGGTTTATCTGCAGAGCCAGAGGTTTAAAGTTCATTATAGCCTAAAAGGCAGTTACTGTAGCTTTAAACATGGAGAGGATCAGTGGAAGCTAGGTCCTGCCCCCCTACCCCCCAGTCAAGACATCAATCTCAAGACATCAATCAGGTCAGGTCTGAACAGGAAGACCTGAACATATTTATACAGTAAGCATCACTTCTGGCTGCTCTACTAAAGATGCAAATGTCTGAGAGACATTTTGGTGGGAGTGATGGGACAGGAGCCCCACTACTACCATGGTGAGAGTTCTAACCTATTTAAAGCAGTAAGACCTGAACAGGGTTTATCTCTTCCATTTTTAAATTCACCACAGCATGTAATGTCAGCAAAGGTTGATTCATTTCAACTATTTATTTGAATCTAGCTACTTTAAACTATACAATATGAAGCCATGTGTCACATTTTACAGAGAACAGTTCTCTATCTAGAGGTAACTTCTACTGTTCCAAGAAAAAGCTGAAGGCTTGAAGTTGTTCATCCAGTCAGAACCAGTAGAACAGATATAACAAGCAGTATGAGTCATCTGTCCATAATGTGTCCTACTGTGATCAGATATATTGAAGAAATCTACATTTTAGTGTCTCAATACTGGAACACATATTTTGTATTAGTCAGGTACCTAGTTCCTAATTTGCTGTATAAATCAGCAAGTGCAAATATGTATTATTTCCCACCTTATTTTGTTAATGTGCATTGGCCACTCTACTTACAACTGCTCCAGATCACAAGCCTCAGGCACACCATTCCTTTTTCTCATCTAATGAGAACTAGCCTATTGATGATTCTTAAGAAAGAAAGCAGTTAACATTGCATTTTCCTAATGCCATAGATTTCACCACTAGGATTGTGCCAAACTTAACAAAACAGTTTACTTTGGGAAGAATATTTTTAAGCTGCTAGTATTTACTAAGCTATTCATGCAAGCATAAAGCCTCCAGTTCTTTAGTCACACTCTCTCCACAACGTGGAAGAAAAAGAACTGCACAATGGAAGTATAGTTGCTTACCTCCAAAAATGAAAAGCGAACAGAGGACTGCATGGGCTGCAAGGACTTGTTGGGGTTGGGCTCAGACTTCTTGGGGTGAGACTGAAATTTAAAATAATGTCAACTCTAGTAAACAGAAGCTAATTTTTAAAAAAAAATACTGTTGTATTCCTAACTTGAGAAGATGTGGTCTTAAAAGCAACGAGGAACTCTAACTGAAAATCAATCATATTGAATTAGTCAAAGTCAAGCATATTACAAACAGAGGAGGAAATCAGCAGCACCCTCTATTTTTGGCATATTGGGTTTTTTATTTAGTTTGCCATGATTGCCAAAGATCTCATACCTTGCAGTGACATTCAGATTAAAAGCAGAGGGAGAGAACTCATTAAATATATTAATCTTTTTTATTCTAAAACAGGAACTCAAACAGATCGAGTATATTTAAACAGGCCTAATTACATTCATTTCATATATTACTCATAAAGTAATACAGTACACTCAAATTTGAAATCATAAATTAAAACACAAGAGGAATAATTAGCTAACTTCCAGGAGCAGTTCTTCCATGCATAGGAAACACTGCTTAGTGTCAATGGCTACTGTCACACAGTGTAGAACACTAGGTAAAGGTAAAGGTTTCCCTTGCTCGAAAGCCAGTCGTATCCGACTCTAGGGTTCAGTGCTCATCTCTGTTTCAAAGCCGAAGAGCCAGCACTGTCTGCTTCTGCAGACGTTTCCGTGGTCATGTGGCAGGCATGACTAGACACCGGAGCGTTACACTGTGCAAATTCTAAGTTAAGTACTGAAAAGCTATCAAACACACTGAAGAAAAATGATAAATGTTCTAAACATTGTGTATAAAAATATAGATTATTATCTACTTTTATTTTGAGAATGCCATTTGTGAAAAACATGTTATCATATTACCTAAAATTATTAACATAAAAAATCTTAAATCAAAAATTTCCAATATGGCTCATAAAGTTTCCAACTACAATTCTGTTTCATGCTGTTTTATAAATCCCACTGAAGCAAATTTTAGATCAACATAGGTATATCTGAAAGCAGATATGGTTTTTTTCCATTCAATTTATAAATGTTTATATTGAACATTTTATTCTACTATTAATTCTTTCTTTAACCTCAGCAGCCATAACACCAATTGTGAGAATGGCAATAGGTCAAACACCAATAACCTCATGTCATCAAAATTATGCTGAACAAGAGCAAACATCAGGCACAGATTAAGCAAACATGAGTTTGTACAGGCTAGTAAAACCTCAGTAGGAATAGAAAGGCAATAATTGCTAATGGTAAGAGCAAAGAGAACATGGTCTTCTTCAGGAATATTTTTAACTGGACTGGCAATAAAATGTTTACATAATGGATTAAATATCACTTTTTTCAAATCTCACTGTTTTATTCTTAAGAAGTTATCTATGAATGATAGATAAGAATGCTTGTAGCAAAAAGGCCAAACAAACTGCAGCTAGATTTATAAAAGATAAATAAAAATAAACCAAATTAACAGTTAAGATGAGATTTTATCATGTTCTTAATATACCAAATAAACTAATATACCATTTTATAATGGATATGAGATATTTATCATAATATAATTTGTAAATAAAAAGCAATTTATATTTTGAGTATAATCAATCACAACACCCATAGTGGGAAGACAGAAAAAAGCATGTTCTAATTTACAAAATTCAAGGTTTTTATGTGTATGATGAATGTGGGTTTCAAACAAAACCCTGAATATTCAGTTAATAGATAAACATTGGAATACATTCATCAACAACAACCTGTACATTTAATGACTATTACTGAGCAAGTAAAACGCTACAGTTATGTCATTCTTTTACACAGTTTTCTACAAATTATATGCAATAACGTTGTAGTCCTATAAATGTCTACTCAGAAATAAGTCTTGCTTGATTAAATGTGACTGACTTGCAGACAAGTGGGCAAAGGATAGCAAAGAAATCACGACCTTTGACAATCAATGTCAAACTTAAATTTAAAGCTACAAGAATATATTGAATAACAGAATAATTTTGTAACAAATACAACTTACTACATATGCCTTCCACAATTATAATAACATATACATAATACTTTGCAGACAAGCAAAATGTTTATAAGAAATAACTTAACCTTACAGCTAACTAGTCTTCTTTTGCAAAATAGCAAAACTGGTGGCTGGCATCTATTGAACCCTATAAAAATATAGTCTTGTCAGTTTACTGCATGTGTGCAGAGACCTACATATCCATGAAACAAATGTGTATGTCACAAATATAAGTGCATGTTGGTTGATTAATTTAGAGCCATTGTTCTGACACTTTTTGATCCAGAGGTTATGGCCAAAATATTCTTTATAAAACAAATAATATGTTCTTACATAGTTGCTTTCTAAATTAAAATTGGAATCATGCAAAACAGCCCATCAGTTCTTAAAAATTACAAATTAAACAAAGCTTTCATCTTGCCAATATTTAATATAGAGACTAGACTAGCAAACAGAAATGCCAGAATGCAATACAGTTCATTCCTATTCTGCTACTCAGTAAAAATGGATCATAAGCAATGATTTTTCACAAATAGCATTCCTCTTATGTTCTAATCTCTTGCAGAGCTCACTATTATTCAGCAGAGAAAGAGGCCTTTCAAAAAGGGAGCACTGGGATAAACAAACAGTAAGGGAGAGGGGGAGAAATAAAGGAACACCACGGCCTACTGTAGCATTATTTCACTATGGTTTTAGGATGCCATATTCACACATTCAGATGCAGCAACTTTAAATATGCAGCATAATTTAATATACTGCAGTATCCTGGCTTCAGGCTCACACATTTGCTAAAAACAACTACAGTGCATTTTGAAAACGATTCACAGACCTAAAGCTGCAGTACTCTGAGCCTGTCAGCACAAACGTATGTTAAATCTACAGCTTGCACAAGAACCAGTGCCATGCAGAAAGCATTAAAATATTAAACGGCAGACGATACTTACTCCAAGGTCAGCCCTGGAATTTGCAGCCTTTCCCGTTGGGCTTTCATGGCTGTTACGCTACCACCACATTCTACTGTAACCATGACATACATTCAGTAGCAGCATCCTGGTGATGACAGAGAGCCCAAATGAGCTGCTATAAAGGAATAGATTAGCAATCTCTTGGGGGAGGGAGCACTGCAAGTTTGGGTCCTTCCACTTCTTGCTGTCATGAAGAAATGTCAGCTGCTTTTTTCCAGATTAACCGCAAACCGCACTGCACTGATTTTGCTAGCAGAAAGGCTTCAAGCCTAAAAACCAAGCAATTCCTTTCCAATATTATATGAAACTGCTTCCTTATTATTATGCAGGCTTTTCACGTTAGAGAAACGAACATTTCCCCTGCTAAACAAATTTACAAGTTTAGATAGAATTTTTTTAAAACCAGAAAAAGTACAGAAATATACACTTTAAAGTTACCCTTTAATGCACAACTAATCCTATGAAACAGGATTTGGGGGTCTTGTTGTTGCATCATTCTTTTCCACGCAACCATGGTTTTTAGCTTTTTGTAAAAAAAAGTCCCAAAAAAGAACTATTCTTCCTTGCTCTATACAGAAATTTGCTGCAAGTCCTTGAGAGAAATGCATGACACTGAATAAAGTTCGGTTTCACTTACCAGTGATAACTTTCGTTCTTCGAGTATATAGTTTGTGAATACACACTCATGGGTTATGCGCCTGCGCAGAACGGCCGATCGGAGGCTTGAAAAGCTATTGGTCAAAAGTTTTGGCGGTAAGACCGCCCACCGTACCGCCCACCCTGAGGCGCCCGCGCGCCATTTTACCTCAGTTCCATACTTAAGCCAAGCACAGGATAAACCAATTGATCTCATCCGTGCAGCTCAAGAGGGGAGGCAGGGTGGGTAGTGTGTATTCACAAACTATATACTCGAAGAACGAAAGTTATCACTGGTAAGTGAAACCGAACTTTCTCCTTCATATAGTTTGTGAATCCACACTCATGGGAGATTAGCAAGCTCACACTTACTTGGTCGGTGGGCAGTCGGATGAGATGATCCCACGATGAAGATGATGACGGTCAGGCAGGGTGGACCGTCAAGGGCGATGGGCCTGGAGCCCCCGAGTGAGGACGACACGGCCAAGCCTGGCGTCCGCAGTGGCTCTGGTGTCCACCCTGTAGTGCTGGACAAATGTAGAAGGTCTGGACCAGGTGGCAGCCTTACAGATGTCCTCAAGCGGCCGTGGAGGTTGCAACCGCTCTGGTAGAGTGCGCCCTGACATGCGGTGGAGGGGGCAGCGATGCCGACTCGTAGGCCAAGTAGATGGTAGAGGTGATCCATTTGGAGAACTGCTGCGCAGAGATGGGTTCACCTTTGGACTTGCCCCCATACGCCACGAAAAGGCGTTGCGACTTCCTGAACTCCCTTGTCCTGCTGGTGTAAAACAATAAAGCTCGTTTGACATCCAGCGTGTGCCAAGTCCTTTCTTGGGCGTTAGTGGGGTTCTGGAAGAATGTAGGCAAGGAGATAGTCTGTGCCATATGAAACTGGGAGACCACCTTGGGAGAAAGGTGATGTCCGCTTGGAGTACCACACGGTCATTGAAGAATTGAAGAAAGGGTGCGTCTGCCCGCAGGGCAACTAGCTCACCAGCTCGTCGAGCAGACGTGATGGCCACAAGAAAAGCCGTCTTCCAAGTGAGGAGACGAGCATCCGCGGTAGCCATGGGCTCGAAAGGAGTCCTGGTGAGCGCGTTGAGGACGGTAGAGAGTGACCATTGGGCCGTCGGAGTCCTGCCCGGAGGGAAGGCGTTGCGTAGCCCCTTGAGGAAACGTTTCACCGTTTGGTCGTGGAAAGCGCCAGAAGCGGGCGAACCAGCCGGCGAGTGAGCCACCACCGCCGCGAGGTGTACTCGGATGGAGGTGATGCTGAGGCCAGACTCCGCCAGATGGAGGAGGTAGGTCAAGACGTCCTGCAGTCCCACCTGTGGAGGGGACGTCCGCTGGGATGCCAGGAAAGCACAAAAGCGTTTGTATTTGGAAGCGTAGGACTTCCTTGTGGAAGGGCGCCTGGCTAGTTCCAGGATCCTGGACAGTCTGGGGTTATCCTCCACACGGTGAGGTGGAGGCTGGGCAGGTCTGAGTGGTGAAGCTGGCCCTGCTCCATTTGGAGAAGCGTCGGTGACTCCGGTAGCGTGCGATGCTGAGATGACATGCGCAATAGCAGCGGAAACCATGGTTGACGAGGCCATGCTGGGGCCACAAGGATTGCGCTGGTCCTGTGTTGGTACATTTTGGTGAGAACCTTCTGGACCAGAGGAAACGGAGGAAAAGCGTAGAAATAGTCCTGATCCCACCGTTTCATGAAGGCATCGCCCTCGGAGTTCATCCCGATGCCTGCCCTGGAGCAGTACCTGTGGCATTTCGTGTTGGACTCCGATGCAAAGAGGTCGATGTTCGGAGTCCCCCAGGCCTCGCAAAGCGACTGAAAAACCTCGTCGTTCAGTTCCCATTCGTGGGTCGTCGAGGTAAGGCGGCTGAGATGGTCGGCCAGGACATTCAGCTTGCCCTGAATGTGCACTCCAATCGGGAAAATGTGCCTCTCCAGGCACCACTCCCAGAGTTGCACGGCGAGGTAAAGAAGGGTGGTGGACCGTGTTCCTCCCTGCTTGTTCAGATACGCCACCGCCGTGGTGTTGTCCGATGCCACTTGGACCGCCTTGCCCCTGAGCAGGCTCTCGAAGGAATGGAGGGCCTTCCAAATGGCCAGTAGCTCCAAGTAGTTGATATGGTGCACCATCTCCTGAGGCGACCAAGGGTTGTTGACCGTGAGAGTCCCACAGGCAGCCCCCCAGCCGAGGTTGCTTGCGTCGGTCAATATTTGCAACGAGGGTTGCGGGGGGTAAAAGCTCTTCCCCGTTGTCACGTTGAGTGGCGTCGTCCACCACAGTAGCTGGTCCCTTAGCTCTGGAGACGGAGTTAGCCGTTTGGACTGACTCTCCCGGAGCGCGTCGAATTCGTGTAGAAGCCACGACTGTAGGGACCGGAACTTTAACTTGGCGTGGGGGACCACAGCCGTCGTTGAGGCCATAAGGCCTCTTCGCTCGAACGCACGGTTTGGTGCGAAAATCGTTCACCGCCTGCGCGATGTCCTGCAAGCGCTTCTGGGGTGCAAAGGCTCTGGTGGCAAGCGAGTCGAGTACCGCTCCGATGTACTCGACGTGTTGAGAGGGAATCAGCTTCGATTTGGTGAAGTTGATCCTGAGGCTGAGACTCTCCATGAGGTGGACCGTGAATTGCGTGTCCCGAGTGGCCGACGAGCTGGTGTGGGATACAATCAGCCAGTCGTCGATGTATGGGAAGACCCTGATTCCCCGCTGGCGAAGGAAGGCAGCCACCGGAGCCATGCATTTGGTGAAGACTCGTGGTGCCGTGGCCAGACCGAACGGTAGACATCGGTACTGGTACACCAAATCGCCGATGCGGAACCGGAGGAACCTTCGGTGCTCCTCGAGGATGGAGACATGGAAGTAAGTGTCCTTGAGGTCTATGACTGTGAACCAGTCCCCTTTGTTGATGAGGGGAAGGACGGTCTGCAGGGTCACCATCCGGAACTTCCTGGTGTGGAAGCACTTGTTGAGGCGGCGCAGGTCCAGAATCGGGCGAAGTCCTCCGTCCTTCTTCTGAACCACGAAGTACCTCGAGTAGAAGCCGTTGTCCCAATCGGGCGGCGCCACCCGCTCGATGGCTCCCTTGGACAGAAGAGTTGATATTTCTTCCTCCAAATGGGGGGACGAGGTGGTGAGACGATGTCTTCCTACCCGAGGCGCCCGCACGAACTCGATGGCGTAGCCAGAGGACAAGATCTTTAAGACCCACCGGTCGTCCGTGATGCCTGACCATACCTGGAGGAAGTTCCGGAGGGGGAGGTACGGGATGTGGAGCGAGAGAGACTCGGCCGTCGCAGCTTCAAACGCGCGACTTGGACTTAGCGTCCGAACGCTTGCCGTGCCCGTATGGCTGGTAGAGGGGCTTGTGCTGGCGCCATTGCTTGAAGGAGCCAGACCTTGGCTGCTCCACGGGGCCACCCTGTTGTTGCGGGTTCCCCTGGTACCGCCGCGTGAAGGGCTGGAATCTCGGCCTGGCAGCCGGAGCCGGCGTGGTGAGCCCCAGGTACTTGGCGGTGGAGTTGGTCTGCCGCATCTCATTGAGGACCTTGTCCGTGTCCTGCCCGAAGAGACCCTGTCCGTCGAAGGGAAACTCCTCGATGAGCTTCTTCATAGCATCATCGAGGGAGGTGCCCCTAAGCCAGGCGTGGCGACGGAGCAGGATCGCAGACGCCATGTCCTTCGCCGCATAGTCATTTATATGCCTGGCTGTTCGCATTTGTTGCTCCGCCAGGAAATCGCCCTCGGATGCCAGCGCGTCGATCCGTTTCTGGGCGTCGGCAGGTAACGTCGCCGTTTCGGCCTTCACTCGCTCCCAGAGGTGAGACTGGTACAGGCCCATGGCGGCCGAGTAGTTGGCGGCGCGGAGGAAGAGGGAACCGGTGGCGTAGAATTTACGGCCCACCGCGTCCAGCTACTTCCCTTCCGGGGTCGAAGGCACCGGGAACCCGCTGGTGGCCATCCTGTGTTGAAAGGCCTTGACCACCAGGGAATTGGGCAGGGGGTGCGCCTGCAGGAACTCGACGTTCTCGTCCAGGACTCTATACATGCCGTCGAGCCTGGACGAAACGGAGTGTGCTGACACCGGCTTCCTCCATGTCGCCTTCGCTGACGTCAACATGGACGGCAGCATGGTGATGTGTACCGGCCGTACCGCCCGTCTGTCCAGCTTGACGGTCATTTGGTCTTCACCTTCCAGTGGGGGCTGGTCCACCTTCAGGTTCAGAGCGGTGCCGAGCCGTGTCAGCATGGCCGTAAGCGAGCGTTGATCCTCACCACGCGGTGGGTCAACCGCGCCGATGGCCTGTTCCGGCGTTCTCTCGGCGTCGACGTCTCCCTCGTCCTCCTCCGAAGAGGCGCTGGAGTCATCGGAGGACGAGGGAGGGACTCTTACATCCACGTAGGGACCGCGCCAGTACGGCCTGGGCGGGCCGGCGGGATGGGAGTCCACCGCATCAACGTCTGGACCAACCCGCGACGATGTGGGTGGGCCAGCGGAGTGGATACTCGACCCTCGGGAGGTCGGAAGGGCCACAGCAGGGCCAACATCCCTGGGGCTTGCGGAGGTCGGAACCGGAGCCGCAGAGGCCGCAGGCATGGAGGTCTTAAACTGGCTGGCAAAAGTCTGAGCCATGACCTCAAACAGCCCTTTCAGGAGCTCCATCTGGGATGGATCCGGCATTGTCGGGAGCAACGAAACGGTGGCCGACGAAACGGTGGCTGGTAGAATCGGCGATGAAACGGTGGCCGGCATGGTGATTGCCGCGTCGTCTAGCGTTGGAGTCCTGGGCCTTGGGGAGACGGAGGCCTGTCTCATCGGCGAACGGGCCCTCCCACGAGGCGGCGACGGGAGAACCTGAAGTGGGCGAGCTGGAGCCCCAGCCCTGCGTCCTTTTGCAGGCGATCCCGAGGAGGACCGTCCTCCCCAGATGGAAGACCCAGGCGACGGACATCTCGCGACCGAGTATGGCGGCGAAGGTCCCGGAGAGACAGGGGTGCGTGGAGTAGGCGGGAGCGATCGTGTTTCTTTTTCTTCTCTCCGTTCTTGTCCCTCTTCTTCTTCTTCTTGATGGGGAGAGCGGAAGAAGAAGCCGAAGGCGGAGGAGGCTGAGAGACACTAGCCGAGGAAGAAGCGGCCGCAGCGGGAGCCAGAGAGAGTTCCATCAGATGGGCTTTGAGCCGGTAGCTCCGGTTCTGCACCGCCAGACGGGTGAATTTCTTGCAGTGAGGGCAAGACTGGCTCTGATGAGACTCTCCGAGGCAAAAAAGGCAGAGGCTATGCCCATCGGAGGCCGGAAACTTTTTCAGGCAAGCCGAACACTGTTTGAAGGCCGCGGCCATCAAAGAAAAATTCTTCCAACGGAAGTTTCTGGAACGCGGATACCCCGAAGGGCTGGCCAGCCGCCACCCCCTTGAGGGGGGAAACGGTGACCGAAGCGAGTAGGTAACTGAGTCCACCAGAAGGAAGAAACAGCACCGGGGTGGCGATCCTGCCCAAAGGACAAGATCACCGAAAATTTTTTTTAAAAGTTTGCCAAAAGACTTTCCCTCAGAAGGGCGAAAAAAATTGAAGAAGCTCTCAACGATCGTCCTGCTGCTACGGCAGAAAGAAGAGAACTGAGGTAAAATGGCGCGCGGGCGCCTCAGGGTGGGCGGTACGGTGGGCGGTCTTACCGCCAAAACTTTTGACCAATAGCTTTTCAAGCCTCCGATCGGCCGTTCTGCGCAGGTGCATAACCCATGAGTGTGGATTCACAAACTATACGAAGGAGAACTTTTGTTTCTTGATTTGTGACTGAAAGTTAATCATCTTATTTGGAGGAACTTACACTTGACTATTAAAAGAAGAATGTTATAAATATTTCATTAAAGTAAGATATAAGCAAGAAAGGAAATCCAAAAGAAAGCTCTTAATTTCTCAGTATTTTTTTAAAAATTGATGGATAGTTTTAAGATCTAAAGAAATTAGCAACTAATTTCTTTAAAGATATCATGACTGTAAAGACAAGTTTAATTTAAAAAGGTGCAAAATTAAGAATTATGAAATCAGATATAAATGTCAAGGCATCCTAAACTTGTCCAGAGGCAATCCCTCTCCTCATCTTTCCAGGGGACACAGACAGGGATAATGGAAAGGCAAGAAAAGTATAAATGAAGTAAATTAACAGAGTAAAATAAAATTAGTTCAAATATTTGTTCTTTCTTTCTTTCCATTTATATACCGCCCATCTACCCATTCTGGGTGGTGTACAACACTGAAAACCCCATAAACGTTAAATAGTAAGTGTCATGGTTTCCACATACGACCTTGCCTTGATTTTAAAAGGACATTTGATCCATGTAGTGTTAAGATACATTTTGTGATTTTCTTAGGTTTAGAAATGCCAGCTTTCTTTCAGCTGCACATTGGAATGTCAGGCTGACAGCCGGACATGACAAATGATAGATAAGATAAGAACTTTCTCCTGAAGGGAGGAGGGAGAAATGAGTGTCCAGCCTTGGACTTATTCCAAACACCTGCAATTCCTTGATGGGACATATTGACACCAGGGAGAAACGTCTCAACTCCTGTCAATCAAACTAATTACCCCCGGAGACCTGCAGATTGACTCATTGCAGGAATGCACAGGTGGGGGCTTAATGTCACACTGCACGTACCAGTTGTCTCCTCTCTCATGAGAACACAGGTGCAGTCCCATGAAATCACCATGAGATCATCACATTCCTAAGTTCTCTTTTTATTATAAAAAGAGCCCAGTTTGAGCAGTAAAACACGCACACTTCGGAGACAGGGGGAACCCTGTCTCTTCCACATAATAATTATGAATGCTGCGGGAGCCCTTGTCGGCGGGCGTCCCGAGATGTCTCTTCGGGGATAAGAAGCAATGAGGGACTACATAGTCCCAAACCTATAAGATTGAACCTGCTAGGAAAGGCTAGTAACATTTTGTTTTCTTTTATGTTTTTATTCACTGTGTTTTTATGTAAGTGTAGAGTAAGAAATATTTGTATCCAGTATTTGTGCTTCCAACAATAAAACTACAAAAGCCTGTAGTTTGTGTGCCTGCCTTTTATATGAGACCAAGCAGAGCAACCAGAAGAAACTTCAACGGTCCTCATCGCCCAACCAGAAGAGAGAGGTGAGAGGGGATTGCTCTGTCTATGGGAAGGTAATAGTAAGCAGTATTTAGAAGCTTAGCTTCAGCCACGGAATATTATTACCTGCCATATGCAGAAGGCTACTCTGACCCTGTTCCCCAGCGAATTGGGCTAGGGGGAAGATTGATCATAGAGGCAGTAGGACGCTGGATCTGCTGGTCCGCCCTGCCGGGTGTTCCCAAGAAGTTCTGGGTGCCCAACAAAGCCTTTGTGAGGCATTTTCCTCCCCCTACATCCCTGATAGTAAGCAGTAACAAGAAAACTTTGACTTACAGATGCCTCATATTACAGAAAACTCGACTTACGAAATAAAATTCTGAGGAAATGGCGTCCTGCTTTCTGGAAAAAACTCAAGTTACAGAAAGTTTTTTTGGGTGTTCTGATGCTTCCCAGGGCAGTGGGAGGGTGTTTGGAGCATTTCCACTCTATTATTGAAAATTTTCATTGCATTTTGGCTCCGGCAGAATCTCTCTGTGTAACCAGGAAGTGTTGGAATTTTCCCCGGCCCCATATCAGATGTTAGGTGGGGACTTTTCCTGCAATTACTAGGGCTGGTCAATAGATGGCAATGTTGAAAATGTGATGAATATTCATTGAAAATTAAAAAATCAGCCCCAGAGCTCACTAAAATGAGGGGAAAAGCAGCAAAAACACTGCAATTGTCGCCGCCGCCGCAAAGACTCCCCCACCACCCGGATAAACTGCTGAGGAAGACGCAGCAGCATGCAAAAGATAGGGAGATCACTTCCTCGTTTGTTTTCCCTTTTATTGTTTGCTGTTTTTTCCCCCTGCACCTTCTCCACACCTAGAACAATTGATCTCCACCACTGGGGGGAGCAGGGGTGTTCTTAGGGAGTTCCCCTTTCTTTTCTGCACCTCAAGAAAGACCCCCCTCTCTTCTCCACCCCAGCCGACCCTCAGTGGTGGAGTTTGATCGATTGAGGTGCAGGATAAAAAGAGTAATTGTCTAAGAACACCCCTTTTCTCCACCCCAGCCCCTCACCATCTGGTGGGATCGACTGGGGTGTGGGAAAGGATCATGTCTGGCATTTTTTTGGGGGTGGGGTTTTTTTGGGGTCTGGTCGGGACTGTTTTTTATTTTTCAATAAATTCCTATGTAAAATCGTGCTTCATGGAAAAAGTGAGTTACGGAAAAAGTTACAGAATGGTCAGTGGGTTTTTATTGTATAAATATATGACAACAACCAAAAATTAAAGATTAAGACCAGAAATATTCCAAAAGTGATGTGCACAACAGCCAGAATAAACAAAACAATAAAATTAAATGGCATTGGGGAGGAGGTCCTGAAAAGCCTCTCTAAAGAACAATATTGTAAGTTATTTCTTAAATGTCCCCAAGGGAGACGCCTGGCGCAGCTCATGAGGAAAATAATTCCAAAGAATAGGGCTATCACCAAAGTTTTATTACCATATATACTCGACTATAAGTCATCCCGAATATAAGTCGAGGTTCCTAATTTGGACGTTTAAAACTAGCAAAATAGATTGACCCGAGTATAAGTCGGGTGTGTGTGGAAAATGCAGCAGCTGCTAGTGAGTTTCAATAATTAAAATAAATGAAAATATGGTAAAATAATTTAGATATTTGTGCGGGTATGTTTTTGAGTGCTTACATTGACCCGAGTATAAGCTGAGTCCTATTTTTGGACCTCATTTTGGGGACTAAAAAAAACAACTTATACTTGAGTATATACGGTAGTCTTTTTTGTCATTCTTGGTGTTGGCACATAAAGTTAACCAGATTGAGATCAACGAGTGATGTGGGCAAAAGTTTTGTGGGAGACGTTCCAACAGATAGGAAGGTCCTAAACCAGTGATGGTGAACCTTTTAGAGACCAAGTGCCCAAACTACAACACAAAACCCACTTATTTATCACAAAGTGCCAACACAGTGGGGTGAACTCTGTGCTGGGGGGAGGGAGTGCTCCCATTGGGCTGCTGGGCAGAAAGGTGGGGCAAATTTTTGCTGGGGCGACGGTGCACATGCCCACAGAGAGGGCTCTGAGTGCTCCCTATGGCACAAGTGCCATAGGTTCATCACCACTGTCCTAAACTGTATTTGGCTTTGTATGTTAGTGTCAACACCTTGTGCCTGATTTGTAGGGAATAGGGAGCCAGTGCAGGCTTGCCAAGTCAGTGGAAATATGTTCCTATTTCTTTGTCCCCATTATCAGCCTGGCTGCTAATTCTGGACCTGTTGCAATTTCCATATCAGGAACAAGGGAAGCCCATGTAGATGAGCTTTACAGTAGTCAATTTGTGAAACTACTAATGAACCTTCTTGCCTTACTGCTTCTAATCATGGGGACCTAAGTGAAACAAAGGATGTACATGAAAAAAGAGTCATCAAACAAAGGAAATATACTCTTGTGGCTTCACAATGAAATAAGAAAATATGCAGTTTGTTTTGACTGGCTAACTATTCCACATGTGTTTGAATAATATCTTTTTCAGCTTCAGTTTCGCTTTCAAAACAACAACAGGATATACAATAACACACTTCAAACATTGTGGTCAGGAAATGCAAATTAAAGATATTAAAGAACTGCATTAAGCTGCATTACATCAATAGATCGATAGATTAACAGATAGTTAATAATAATTGCAGCTTGACAAAATTTCAGGTCACTTCTTAAACTGTACTCATGGCTTTTTTTCTTCTGAAAATGCCTGCAATGTACTAAAAAAGCACAAACTCCAGTTTCCACCAGAATCTGAAATTATGCTTTCTCTTTGTCTCTGTTCCCATTTCTATCCACGCATCATTTATTCAGAGCTTCAAATACTGAATACAGACTGTTCAAAGGCATTCTCTATATTTCTAAGGTAAAGGTAAAGGTTTCCCTTGCTCGAAAGCCAGTCATATCCGACTCTAGGGTGCAGTGCTCATCTCTGTTTCTAAGCCGAAGAGCCAGCGCTGTCTGCTTCTGCAGACATTTCCGTGGTCATGTGGCAGGCATGACTGGACACCGGAGCGCACGGAACGCTCCTATTTCTAGGAAAGGAAAAAGACTGCTTTTAATATGTCAACTTGCACATTACAAACACTGAGCAAACTCATCATGCCACACCTGACTCAGCAGCTACAAAAAAACAGCACCTCACTGTAAGGTCAGATTTGCACAAACATGTTTTAAGACCCTGACTCACTTTTCCCAGGCTGAAATCTATAGCAGAGGCTGCAAAAGCTCAAACAAAAATGAAAGGTTATTTACTTGAAACTGTGCATGAACACTCTTCCCCCACTTCCTTTCATCTGTCCCTAAATAGAGTTACAGTACTGTACACACAACTAATGATATTTCTGTGCTTAAGCTCCAGAAATTTCTGCCAGGGAATCATGTTCAGGTGCAAAAGCTCTATTTGTGAATTCATAGAGACCAAGAAGAACTACAGTTACAGGTAAGTAACCTCTCCTTCATCATAGTCTGTGCGAATTGTACCTATGGCTTTTCTGTGTCAATGGAGAATTCATTGATAAAAGAGGTTTCGGGTGGTCATAGCCAGGCTTGTCAATAGATAGATGATTGAATAAGAATATGAATAAGTCTTGTACTGATGTTGGGATGATAGGGGGAAAACCATTCTTTTAGCAATGTTCCTTTTGAAAGCTATCTATGACATTCTCTCTCTCTTTTTCCATTGAAGAGACCTTCATCATTAAACAGAATGTCCTCAATCCATGTCCTTTAACCTTGCTGAATGCCAACAGATCTAAGCCATGCACATTGTCTGAGAATGACAGAGGCTTTAAGAGTCTTAGCAGCTAAATCCACAGCATGTCGAGCCAAACTCATCTGCTGTGCTGAAAACAGCATGGCTTCATGGAAGACCATCTCAGTCTCCTTGCTCTTGTCATCAGGTAAGCATTGTACCACATCAAGTATTTTGTTCCAGAAGAATCAATGGTAAGTGCCCATGACATCATGGTAAGTGCCCACTGTGTGTTTTGGTGTCAGAGGTTACTCTAGAATTGAAAGGATTTTTGTAGGGGGCACCCGAATGAAGCTCGTTTCATGACCCCCATTGTGCAGCTCTTGGGAAATCGAACCCCATGTTTCCAGTCTCCAAGCAGTGTTATTCCACACTCAAATACCAGGAGAGGCAGTGGTACACATGCAGTGGCCCAGCTGGCCCATTTTGTGACTTTCCTTGTTGTGCAGCTAAAGATTTTGGTAAACCTTCGTTCTGGGTTGAGAAGCCTCAACTCTAATGGAATTTGGGTGGCAATAATTTTGTAGAAATGTCAGCTCCCTATCATAAATTTGGTAGAGTGCTTCGACCTAATATGTGAACTGTAGAGAGGATAGTTTCAGCCATGCTGTCTTACCGTGTTTCCCCGATTATAGGACCTCCTCCCATAATAAGACACACACACCCTTTTCCCCTGCCTTTGAAATATAAGGCCCCACCCAAAAATAAGACCCCTCCTTACCTTCTGCCTGGCTCCGGACGGAGGCCACGCAGCCGCGGCCGTAGCTGGCTTTCCTTCCCGCCGCAGCCCAACTCCTCCTCACCCCCGGCTGGGGGTGGTCTCCGGGTCCGGGCGGCCCACACCTGGCTCCGGACCGCGGCTGTGGCGGTAGCTGGCTTTCCTTCCCACTGCGGCCCAGCTCCTCCTCACCCCCAGCTGGGGGTGTGGTCTCCAGGTCTGGGCGGCCCATGCCCGGCTCCGGACAGAGGCCACGTGGCCACGGTGGTAGCTGGCTTTCCTTCCCACTGCGGCTCAGCTCCTCACCCCCGACTAGGGGTGTGGTCTCCGGGTCCAGGCGGCCCATGCCCGGCTCCGGACCGCAGCGCTAGCTGACTTTCCTTCCTGCCACGGCCCAGCTCCTCCTCACCCCCAGCTGGGGGTGTGGTCTCCGGGTCCGGGCGGCCCACGCCTGGCTCCGGACCGCGGGCGTGGCGGTAGCTGGCTTTCCTTCCCACCGCAGCCCAGCTCCTCCTCACCCCCGGCTGGGGATGTGGTCTCCGGGTCCGGGCAGCCCACGCCCGGCTCCGGACGGAGACCATGTAGCCACGGCGGTAGCTGGCTTTCCTTCCCGCTGCGGCTCAGCTCCTCACCCCCAACTAGGGGTGTGGTCTCCGGGTCCAGGCGGCCCATGCCCGGCTCCGGACAGAGGCCACGTGGCCACGGTGGTAGCTGGCTTTCCTTCCCACTGCGGCTCAGCTCCTCACTCCCGACTAGGGGTGTGGTCTCCGGGTCCAGGCGGCCCATGCCCAGCTCCGGACCGCAGCGGTAGCTGACTTTCCTTCCTGCCACGGCCCAGCTCCTCCTCACCCCCAGCTGGGGGTGTGGTCTCCGGGTCCGGCCGGCCCACGCCTGGCTCCGGACCGCAGCCGTGGCGGTAGCTGGCCTTCCTTCCCGCCACGGCCCAGCTCCTCACCCCCGACTGGGGGTGTGGTCTCCAGGTCCAGCCGGGGGTTAGGAGGAGCTGGGCCGCGGCGAGAAGGAAGGCCGATGGACTGACTTAGGCTTCTGGGAATTGAAGTCCAAAAGCCAAAGGTTGAGAAACACTGGTCTATTTGAATCTGTTCTGCCTTTTTTACTAGGCATCAAAGCAATGGAAGGAAATACAGAGCAAAAGAACCTGAACATATGTACTTAATTTAAAAAAGTAAGAGTTTAAATTTATCTGATTTAAGAAAATTGAACCAAATTTTAGTTACATTAGTTTATCTTTATAACTATTCTGTAACAACAAAACAAAAATTCTGTAACAACAACAAAATGGTAATTGGTTCTTTACTTTCCCCACCTCCAAACATAACTTAGTGTTTTCTTGCAAGCTAGCCACTAAATTATTTTTCTTTCCTACTCCCCTCAGGAAATTGGTGAGACCAACATCTAGCATATGGATGGCATTTTCACATTACAAATTCTTCTGAGAAGAAATATGTGATTTGCAAATACTGACAGATGAAATATGCTTTTCCAAATGCTATCAGGATGACAAAATACATTACTGTATGTAAGAAATGTCCTGTAGATATTAAAAAAATCCTTCATGGATCTAAATGAAGAGGACCATAATGATGAAAGTGCACATAGCTTTCCTCAATGTTCTAATTCAAGAAGTCCTCTTCCTGCTCCATCTGTAACATCAGCAACATCAAAGCGTTTGTCCCATTAGCAGCGTCAAGTAAACAAATATTGAAAATAGCTGCATCAAAAATACCGTATTTTTGGACCATAAGACGGACCTGACCATAAGATGCACCCAGTTTTCAGAGCAGGAAAACAAAACAAAAAAATTAGTACTGTATTTTGCACCAGCAACCAGTGGTGCTGCTGCAGGGAAAATGGGCAGGCAGGCCAATTGCACTGAGGAAGGAAGCGATACTCTAGCCTAGCCTCTTGCTCTCCTTTCAACCAGGAAGCATGTTTTCCCCCTCCATTTTGTCCACTTGGAGTAGAGACAAAGGCATTGAAGGTAAGTAAAACCCTTTCTTTTTAAGCACAGGTTTGGTTTCCCACTTAAATGCATTGGGAACATACACACAGAAAACCTTTGAATACAAGAAATTTATTTCCAATGCATTAAATGGGAAATTGCGATTTTCACCCTCTAGTGGCCACTTGTTTTTCATATGTTTTTCTTTCCCCTGCCCCGGAACAGCTGAGAGGCGGCAGTAGAGGTCTTCAGCCAGCTGCGGCTGTTGTAAACAACAGCCGCAGCTGGCCGAAGACCAGCATTTGGATTATAAGACGCACCCTCATCTCCCCCCCACTTTTTGGGGAGAAAAAGTGCATCTTATGGTCAAAAAATACGGTACTCAACAACATTATTTGTAGACAAGATGACACCTGAAGATCAGGAAAAAATTGATCAAGATTTTGCAAGAGCAATATATTCTTCCATAGGGAACCGCATAATGGAAAAAACCGCATAGTGAAGATGATCTTGTTGCAGATGATCAGGCATTGATAGCAAGTACAGCTAAGGAGCTACAACAAAATTTTACATCCATGAACCAAGAATGTAACATAAATAGTATGGGATTCAATAAAGAGAAGACTAAGGTAATGGCAATTGGAAGGAAACAGCATAAGATATCAAAATAGAGGGAACAGATATAAAACAAGTGGCAGAATTCAAATACCTAGGAACATTTACTGAAAACAGCAAAATCAATGATGAGGTTAAAAAATGGCACAGGAAGGCAAACCAAATATTGGGGCAGTTAGGTCCTCCCTTACAACACAAGGCAATACCGATCTACACAAAGAAACACCTCATACAAAGCATATTCATTCCTAGCTTATGTTACCAGTGCCAAACATGGACACTTAAACAAAACATAATCAAAAGTTGGTCACCATGGAAATGAGATGTCTGAGGACGGCTGTAGTGACTAGAAGGGATAAAATCAGGAATGAGGTTATAAGATAAAGAACTGGAACAGAACCAATCTTGCACTACATACAACCCTGAAGCATGTCCAGGAGGATACCATGGTTAATGGCATCAAAGGCTGCTGAGAGATCCAAGAGGACCAAAAGCAAGGTACCGTGTTCCCCCGAAAATAAGACACTGTCTTATATTTATTTTTCCTTAAGAAGACACGCTATGGCTTATTTTCAGGGGATGTCTTATTTTTATTATGTTCTTCTGGAACATCGTCATAACTCTCCAAACCCGGAATTCCATCCTTTGCGCATGCATAGAACCTCTCTGCGCACGCGCAGAACCCTTTTGCGCATGTACAGAGCCCATTTGCCATGCCACGCCTATCACTATGTCTTATTTCCAGGGTATGGCTTATATTGCACAAATGCTGAGAAATCCTGCTATGGCTTATTTTATGGGCATATCTTATTTTCGGGAAAATAGGGTATTACCTTGGTCAACCTTTCTCAGTTCATTCAGGAGGGTAACCAATTCTGTCTCAGTTCCATGTTGAGGTCTGAACCCAGGCTGGAATGGATTGAGACATTCAGTACTCTCCAGAAATACCCTCAGCTGATCTGCCACCACCTTCTCTACCAGCTTTCTCAAAAAGGGGATGTTGGCAGATGATAGTAGTTAAGATCATTGGCCACCAACTTTGTTGTGTTTTGGTGTGGGTGGGGGTGGGCCGGATTATTATCTTCTTCAACCAGGCTGACAGAACACCCTCCCTGTAGAGAAGTATTGATGATCTCCTGTATCCACCCCAATACACCCTCAGTGGCAGCTTTAATTAGCCAGGATGAGCTAGACTCTAGCAGAGAGACAGTGGCCCTACAGCTAGCAAGCATCCCAGAGATTTCCTGTTGTAATGTGAATTCAAAGGATACCATTAATTTTCATTTATTTCTGTGTGAAGTAGAGGAATGTTTAGCCAATTAATGTTTATGAGGTAATGCCAATTATAAAATTGTTGCATGCCCAGGTGTCAGTTAGAGCCCCACGTTCCCATGTTCTCATCGACGCAAGTCCCAAGGACGCTTAGTCTGGGAATCTGACAGTTTGATCTATCACATGAAGATAGCAAGATGGAATCTAAGATAACCATCTCACGTAAGATGCAGGTGCATCACACACAGCTGGATGTCCAGGTGTCCAGCCAATTTGTCTCCTCATGTCATATTTGGGGAATTTTCACATATTTGAGAGGGGAGGTGTGGGTGGGGAAAATGTATAAAAACTGAGAAGATGAGCTTCTCATCAGCAGACACCCCACAGCCTGGGGTGACTCTGCCCATTTTCTTTTTCAATATGCCTAAATGTTAGACGGCCAGTCTAATGTTTATGGGGGCTCATTGCAGCCCAACTTTTTACCTACTTAGCTAGCTTAGCCATTTCTATTATTTTATGTTTTATGTTTATATTTGAACTGCCTTTATCCATATGCTATTTTACTTTATTTTTGTACCAATATAAGCTGCTATATTTGAAGAATTGTAGCAGCGTATTTTTATTCTCCTCAAACCTTAAAGAGGAGAAGCCTTAGAATCCAGCATACAAAAACCAAGGGAGAGGGAGGCCATAAATTAGGTCTTTGTCAGGAGGAGTGAATTCCAGAGAAGAAGACTTCATTAAAAGGTTCCGTTCTTTGCAAAGGAGCTTTATCAGGTTTTTGCCGGAGTCTCTTCCTGTTGAGGTAATTTTTATCTTAACCCCTGGTTAGCTGGACTCTGAAAGTGTCATAAAAAGGGAGGAGGCATAAAATAGATGTTTGAGAATACTGGACATTCCAATAAGTCCCGCATCGCCATTTAAATTGCCAGATATTTCTGGACAAAGAGAGGTTAGCGAAGCTCAAAACGCTGTCTGCAAAGAAAAGCAGTAAAAACCTCTAGATAAGGATTTATGCCTGCTTTGACACTATAATAAACGGCTCTGTTTGGCAGTGCAGAAGAGGAGCCAATTTTATACCTTTTTACACCTGTGATGTTACCTGCTGAAACTGAGCCACCAAAAGCGTATCTCACAACACTTAAATGCCATAACTTTGGAGTTCAGATCCTTTCAGATGACATCAACCTTGGATCTAAAACAGTGTTTCCCAACCTTTGGTTTTTGGACTTCAATTCCCAGAAGCCTACAGCAATTCCCTAACGCACTGATCAGCCAATGTATTGACTTAGGCTTCAGGGAACTGAAATCCCCCTGTGGGAACCACTGATTTAAAATGAGTTGCCAAAATATTACAATTAATTATGTTAGGCTAGCCCAACCAATTGCTCCTGACCAGATAACTCTTTGGTGATCTTAAAGAGCTCTCTTTGATGATTATTAGAGCTCATGATTTGATAGATGTTATATTGTTTTATGCCAATTTTACCACATTAATATATTTCCTGGAGCAGTTTTTTTTACAGCTTCAAGGTTGTCATCATTGGGATCTTTCCTCCATTTGCTCTCTAGCCTCTTCCTCAGTTGCTTCAGGGTTTGTAGTTCACCAATAAGCCAAAGAGCAGGACAAATCCTTGGCTGAATTCAGTATTTAGGAGCAACAGTATCCAACACCCTGGCTGTCTCCATATATCAACTATAAATCAAGGCAATTACGGTACTGCTGCCAACTTGGTTGTAGACCCTTGCAGAGCATTCTGGAAGACAAGCAGATTCATTAGTCTGTGAGGGTGGACCATCTTAATGGGTCCAGGCTCCCCATGGATGCAAAATACAAACATCATCCCAAATTGTAGCAGGACTGTGACAAAAAACATCCTTCATCCTCAGATCATCCCTCATCCTCAGATCATCTCTCAGTAACATTGAAAATATCAAGCCCAACATATGACCTGAAACATGAGTGGGAGAGGTGACATGTTGGGATAGTCCTATGGATGTCATGGCTTCCATGAGATCTGCAGCCATTCCGGACAACAAAGCCTCCACTGGATATTGAAGTCCCCCAGGATCAGCAGCCTAGGCACCTCCAGTATGTTTAAAACATCTTTGTTGGAAAACTGAAGCCACTGCCAAGAACAAAGGCTACTTATATGTGTACATGTTAGTTTTGTAATTTCCCCCAGGATGGAGTCTAGTATCTTAAAGAAGAGCCAAAGACCATGAAAATCAAGTTCCCTACAACTCATCAACTTTTCAAATGCCCATACCACCAAATATTGCTGTTGTTTATAAACTACTTCCAACCAACATTTTTGTTGAAGTTTAAAACAAATGAAAGGTATAAAAATAAATATGTTAAAATCATTTACTAAGTAAACCAAATAAGCATACTGTACTTGTTGAACTAACCATAGAATACATTATTTTTAAAAATGTAGTAAAAAGCTTAGTGTTTGAAAAAGCAAGGGAAGAAACTAAGTCCCATCGGAATAAATTACAAAGTACCGGGGTATTGGAGTATAGGTTTTATTCCTCAAGGATAAGAATCTAACAGTCATAAGAGATGGCACTGTTAAGGATCACCTCAATAGCAAATCAGAGAGCACACGGGATAAATTACAATCCAGGATAAGACCTCTGAAATATCAGAATATAAACAGTTTAGGCTAACTTTCCACAGCTTTAAGTCTTGCAAATGTTGACCTCACCTTCCATGAACCCTTATCACTAGCTATTGCAATTTCTGGATAATTTTTTTTTTTTTGGGGGGGGGGGGAATGGGAAGAAAATAATAAGTATCTAATGATATATATTTGCAAGCACAAAAGGCAATATTGACAGAACAGTTTCTGCATCTCAGTACCATCCTACCAAAACCTGGAAAAAGAAACCAAACTCACAGTTACAAGATGGGGGGTACAGTACTTGGCTCAGTAATACTCCATGTGAGAACGATCTTGGAATTGTAGAACGCTAGCTGATTAGGAGCCAACAATGCAATGCAGCTGGGGTTGGGGACCAAAGGGCAGATGATATTTCCCATTATTCAGTACTAGTTAGGCCTCATCTTGAGTACTGTCTCCAGTTCTGGACATCATACTTTTAAAATGATGCAGACGGACTGGAACAAGATGGTGGGCGAGTAGGACACGAGTGAGTAGAGCTGCAGGTAGATGTGTTAAAAACAGTGTGGTACTGTGGCTGGTTCTGACTGGTTCTGGTAAACTGGTATTAGAAATTCCAGGCCATGGAAAAGTAAGTGAGAGTCGGAGACGATGAGCCTTGGAGCAAGCTCTGAAGTAAACCCAGAGAGAGAAAGCAAGAGGGGATTGAAGCCCTGAAGTAAGCTTTGAGTACTCAAGCAGGTTTGGGAGATAGATACAGAAGAGGAGTAGTTGGAAGTCAAAGACAAAGAGAAAGAAAGAGAGAAATTAAAGCAAGAGGCCATGGAATCTCAAAGAGAAAGCAGTGTGGGAACGAAAGGAGAAAGCCCCCAAAGTGAGAAAAGCTGAGAGAGGAAGGCCTGAAATGTGAAGGGGAAAAGAGAAAAAAGCAAGAGTTAGAAGAAGCCCCGAAAGCGGGAAAAAAGAGGTGGTTGAAGTGGGGGAAGAAGAATCAAGAAAGTGAAGAATACAAGCTAACTGTAACATAGAGGACCGGGAATTTTGAAAAGCAAGTGGATGAGTCGCCGTCACACCAAGGACCATAAAACCACCCGGAAAAGGGAAATACACGAGAGCTCATCAGACCATAGTTACAGAAGATTTATATGGCTGGAGATAGAAGAAAAGAGCGCAGAAATGAAAAAAATCAGTACCAGTAGAAAGAAAAGAAGAGGGAAAACAACATTTGGGAGCAATGGAGAAAGAAATGGATGAAACAAGGAAGCAAGGAATTAAGGATTTAAGGAAAGGACAGAAAGAATTAAGGGAGTTGCTGGCCAACTTTACAAAAGTGGCAAATAACAATTTTGTGGCAATGGAGGCAAAGTTAAAAATTGTGGAAGTAGAGCTAAAAGATATTCAAGGAAAAGAGAAAGGAAAAGGACATAAGAATTGATAACCAAGAAAAAAGATTGCATATGTTGGAGGAGTTAATGAGACAGAAAAATGTGGTGATAAAAAATATCGCAGAGAAAAGACCAGACCAGTTGAGACAGAGAATTATTAAATGGTTGAATGATTTAGAAACTGGGAGGGAATTTACGCAGGATACAGTAAAACCCCTACTTACATAAAAAGTCTGTTCCGTAGGCTTTTATGTAAATCGTTTTTTCCTTAACTCGAAGCAACCCCATAGGAAAAATGAATTTTTTAGGTAACTGGAAGCAAACCCATAGGAAATTACTACTACTACAGTGGTACCTCGCTTAAAGAGCATAATGCATTCCACGGGATTGCTCTTTAAGTGAGTTTGCTCTTTAAGCGAAACACCATTGTAAGTGACCAATTGTAACTTCTGGTAGGGGGCATTGCAAACCCCGATTTAGTTGTTAAGCGAGTTTTTGGTTGGTTTTAGTTGTTGAGTGAGGCGACCATTCAAAGAAAATTCTGCTGCTTAAGCAAGTTAGTCTCTAAGCGAGACGCTCTTTATGTGAGGTTTTATTGTACTTACTTTATTACGGAAATTGTGTTATGTAAATCGGAACATTTATGTAAATCGGGACATGGTTTTCGTGCAAAAATAATTATGTAAGTTGAATTTTATTTAACTCAAGGCATATATAAGTCGGAGTTTTACTGTATTCTAACAACCTATAGAGTAGGGTTGAAAAAAATGGGCTGTTTAAAAGGCATGTGTTGGTAAAATTTTCAGGTTTGTAAAGTAAATTAAACTTAGTGGCCTATTTAAGAAGGGTGGACACAAGTACCAAAAATGGAGGGTGAACACAGTGATGGGCATAAAAAAATTACTACCATACTGTGGGCGGGGCTAACCCTCTGGGCATTGCCAAATCTGTGGGTATGGCCAAATCTTGTGGGCATGTGACTTGCTGGGGGTGGCCATGTGACTGGGTGGGCGATTTAGTCATGCCTGCCACATGGCCATGAAAATGTATAAGCATTAAACATCAGAGTCCTGACTACAGTATTTGTGTGGCATGCCTAGAATGAAATCCTATGTGCTTTTTAATAATCAAATGAAATACAGTACCAGTATTTTCAATAAATCAGAGCCAGTAACATCAATGCTACTTAGATCCTAAACCATATTTTTTTCTAGCAAGGCTGAAGAATACAGGGCAAATGAACAAAAACAAATACAGAAAATCTGCTGAGAAATATCACAGTATAAGGAAGATAAATGGCAGGGAAGCTCCCTAAATTTCATACAATAAGAAACATGTCCTTTTCTGACACCAAGGTTTCTGAAAGTGTAGAGAAATGCACTGGATCATATGCTGAACACCATAGGGGCTAGGTGGTGGAGCGGGGGCCATGGTTACCGGGGCCGTGCTTCCCCCAATCCCTAACCCCCACTGACCGCACTTACCTTTTCCTGGCTCCGGCTGGTTCTTTCAAAGTCTCCCTCCCGTCCTGGCAAGGTTTGTCTTTTAAAACCGCCGCGCCATGCTTTCCCAACCTCCTCTGTGCTGGCGTCCCTCAGCCTGATTGGCTTAGGGGTTGCGCAGCGTAGAGGACTCTGGGACTCGTAGTTTTATTTTTTTGGTCACGGTCGTGGGGCGGCTGCCCCACTAGTGACCTCCGGACCCCTGCGGGGTTGGTGAGGCGGGGGTTAAGGTAAGTGCAGAGGGCTCGGTCGGGGATGGTTGGGCCGGGTGCGGTAGCCTTTGAACGAACCCAACGGTTAAGGGGCCTTTTTATAGGTATGGATGGATATTTTTGTAATTTATGTCTTATATGTTACTAGCTATTTTGCCCAGCCTTGCTGGGCAGGTATTGATTTTTTGTTGGTAGTGGGGGGTTTTTTGGGGGGGGGGTGGCTTATTTGGGAAAAGAGGATTCCCTTGAGTTAGACTTGATGCTGGGGAAGGTTGAGGGCAAAGGAAGAAGCGGACAGCCAATGACACGGCAAGGGCGAGGCATGAATTTGTCAGGGGAGGTGCCTACCCTGATGGATTCCTGCCTCTCGCCCTGCCATTTCCCCTACACTGTTTCGAAGACAGCGCTCGAAACAGAGGAGGGGGAAATGCATAGGCACCAGGCAGGATTCGCTAGGGAAGGCACCTCCCCTGACGGATTCCTGCCTCTCACCCTGCCATTTCCCCTGCGCTGTTTCGAAGACAGCCCTCAAAACAGCGGAGGGAGAAATGCAAAGGCACCAGGTAGGGATCCGCCAGGGTAGGCACCTCCCCTGACGGATTCCTGCCTCTCGCCCTTGAAATTCACTTTTTCATGCGGCGTGGCTGAGGGCGGAAGGGGTGGCAGGGCAGAGGCTGCGCCTATGGCACCGCCTTGCCCAGCCGTGTCAGGTTCTCAGCTGTAGTGCGCGTGTGTGCAAAGCGGCCGTTGGCTTCAGCGTTCGTGCACTGGCTGTCCCGCCTCCTCTGCACTCAGGCCATCCTGCCAGATTGGCTGTGGCGTGCCATGGCACAGAGGACGGTGGGACTTGGGAGTTTTTTGTTGCCGTTTGTGGGGCAAATGCCCCACCCTTGGCTCCCGGACCCTCATGGCGATGGTGTCAAGGACAAAAGGTAGGTGTGCACAGCGCATTGCAGGATGGGCTGGATGGGTGTGGAAACACAGTTTGCACACGCACGGCGCAAACCCATTCTTATATGTATAGATATGTAGGTTGTAGGGGGTCGGGTGAGGGTGAATTGAGAAGTCTGAATATGTCTTTACATGTTACAGGTATTTTTGTGATTTATGTTTTTACATGTTATATGTAGGTTGTGGATGGGGGATTTTTTTGGGGGGGGGGGCTGTTTCACTTAATGTAGATTTTTTAATATTTGTTTTTGATGTATTTTATTGTATTTTTGGAAGAAAAAAAAGAATGATGCAGACAAACTGGAATATGTTCAGAAGAGGACAACAAGGATGATAAGAGGAGTGGAAACCAAGCCCTGTGGAGAAAAGACTAAAGTAACTAGGTATGTTTAGTCTTGAAAAAAGAAGATTGAGGGGGATGTATGACATTATTCAAATATAGTACTTGGAATGCTGTCATACAGAGGAGGGGTAGGATCGGCAATAATGGGCTTGGGTTTCAAGAAGACAGATTTTGGTTGAATATCAGGAAAAATGTCCTAACTGTGAAAGCAGTATGAAAATGGAACCAATTACCTTGGAAAGTAATGAGCATTCCAACATTTAAAGCATTCAAGAGAACATTAGACGTCATTTGTTAGAGGTCATTTAACTTGGATTTCTGTACTGATCAATTCCTGCTGGACTCAATGTCTTTATTCTATGATTTCAACAAAATCTTCCATGTTTGTCAGGTCCATCCTCATCTGCTTTCTGAAAGCTGGCTAAAGCCGAATTATTTAAAGAAGCATTTAAAAACTTGCTATCCCTAAATTAAATTATTTTTTCTCTCTTGTGCCTGAAGTTCTTTGCTGCCAGTATTGTATTTGGATCTTTGATGTTTTGTTATTGTCATGTGTTTATATTGTTTTTCATATTTTCTTAATACATTATAAAGATCATCTTTCTTTTTCAGTTGTTTTCTTTATATTCTTTGTATTGACAATGCTCAAAGTGTTATAGTTAGAGGGATAGGATATCAGTCAGTCAATCTTACCCTGGATATCTATGGTCTTAAAGAAAAATGGACAGGAGCTACACTTATATACCATCCCTAGCACTTATGCACTCTTCTTTGCAGTTCACACAGTAATTAGCATTTTGCCCCCAACATGCTGGGCACTCACTTTACCAATGATAGGCTAAGTCAACCTTGAGACTTGTCAGGATCAAACTCAGATCATGAACAGAGTTTTGGCTGTCGTACAGCAGTTTAGCAACCTTGCCACGAGGGCACTTGTTTAATATGAACTGTAATTACTAAAGATATAAAGAAATCAACACAAACAAAAATATATTCAAATCTCATATAGTAATTTTGATGTGACAAGAGGACACTGCATATTTAAAATAATGAAGGGAAATGTTTCAAGGGAAAAGCTGGAACAAAAATTTAACTATTACAATTTACTATTAGGAAAACATAAATTTTTATCTACATAAAAATCTCAAGTTATACAAGTTACTGAAATGTTTCTGTGTCCCACTTCATTCTCTAGTGTAAAGTCAGACTTAGCAAGCTTGCAGCAATGAAGCTTCTTAGCCTCTGGCAGCCACCTAAAATTGAATACTGCCAAGCTCTCAATTGACAAACTCCTACTGAGGTGCCATTGAATCATTAAAGAATAGGACTACAATAAAACTGCTGGGATCCAGATTATTTTAAAAGGAATGATAAATGCTTAAAGACTCCAAAATATACTTTTAAGTTGGCACTGAGACAACCAATATTAATCCTCATGGCAATGAAAGAACATAATGTAAATAATTGAAATTTTACACAGTACAAGCTCAGAAATATAGTTATAGCTAAATATGTGGCCTTCAAGCAAGCATAAAGCAACTAGAAATCTACCGGTAAGTAAGGACTCCAACATCACATTATTCTTGAATATATTTGGGCTGTGAATGTTCACAAAGATGGGGAACCCCTCTTTAAGATTTCTCTCAGGAGCAGAATAAGTAGTTAGTGTAAAATTGTGTATGATCCAGAAATCTATTATGTGAGTGTCACTAAAAATATATCATGTTCATGTAGCTCCTTTAACATGTGAGACTTAAAAGTGTACCATAAATCTTCGTTACATACCATTTGGACTGCAGTAAGATGCTCTGTGTAAGACAGCCTCTGAAAGGTATTCAAGCAGACCAGATGGACCAAATTCCTTTAGCAAGTCCTTTAGCATTATCAGTCACAAGAACTGCATGACTCATTTCATACAACAGACTCACTTGTTATAGGCCTATTCCAGACACAAATAAACTTTAAAAAAACTGAACCATGAAGTGATATCTGATTTTGGGCCAGACTATCTGAAAGATAATTATCTCTCTTGGATATACATTTTAAACTATGAGAGGGCTTGAATGTGCCAGGGAAGCTGTCAGTGATCCTTCAGGAAACTAGACTCCATTACAAGTCTCAACTCCTAGCAGGGTCTCCCAAGAAGGAGTGATCAAAGCTGACACACAAAACCACGACACTCTTTTGAGTTCTTGAAGATTAGCAACCGGTTCTGTTTACACTGGACACCAGGCTCTGGTCAGAACCTGATGAGACCTTGGCGATGGACGACTCCCTCTGCTTGCCGCGCTTGGCCTCTGTCGTTGGGGCCTGTTTCCTGCGCTGCCGGCACACCTTGGCGATGTGGCCCTTTCGTCCGCAGTTGTGGCACTCTGTGCTCCAGAAAGGACACCGCGGCCTATCATGCCGACCTCCACACCCGTCACACTTCTGGCGAGGCTTTTTGTTGCGATCGCCGTGTTGCTCCCGATGCTTGCGGTGGACCTTCCGGACATTGTCGCTGGACCCGGACGATGAGGTTGAAACGGGGAATTCAGAGGATGCGGAGAATAAACAGTGGTGAGCCTGGACAGATGATTCTGTAGCTCCCGCAGACGTGTGGTGGTGATGGAACAGCTTCACTCTGGACTGTGCGGCCTCAGACGCTAGTGCCTCGTCCAGATGAACCACTTCACCGCCTCCTTAAAAAGGACAGTGTTTGGCACTGGGACCAAGGACAGGAGAAAGCGTTCCAAGAACTTAAGAAACTGTTAACTTCAGATGCAGTGCTCACGCGTTTTGACCCAAAAAAGCAGGTTGTATTGGTATGTGATGCCTCCCCTGTGGGGGTTGGCGCTGTACTGTGCCACATGTTATATGATGGGAGGGAAGCCCCTGTAGCGTTTTACTCACGCTCTCTCTCCAAACCAGAGAGAAACTATGGCCAAACTGACAGGGAGGCACTGGCTATTGTGGCAGGCACAAAGAAATTTCACGATTACCTCTACAGGAGGCCATTTACTATCGTGATTGACCACAAGCCCCTACTTGGCATTTTTGTAAATAGGAAGCCCACTCCGCAGATCCTATCTCCTCGGATGTTGCGATGGGAAATTTTCCTCAATGCATACCATTTCACTTTAGTGCACCAACCTGGCAAAGACATCAGCCATGCTGATGATCTTTTGCGTTCACCCCTGCTCGAGCTCGGGGGCCGGATTGCGAGATTGAGCGGGATCACCAGGTCCTAATAATTGAAGCCCTCGACTCGCCTCTGGTTGTTCTGTCAGACATCGCTAAAGCCACGGCCAGGAAAAAAGGTTCTGTCTAAAGTGGTTTCTTAGGTTCAGAAGGGCTGGCCCACCACTCCTCCTGCTGAGGAATTTAAAACTTTTCACCGAAAGCATTTGGAATTGTTAATTGAGCTGGGCTGTCTATTGTGGGGCCAGCGGGTGGTCATCCCTGCTACTCTCCGCCACAAGGTATTGCAATTGCTCCACACCAGTCATCCAGGGATGGTCCACTCAAAGGCACTCGCCCGCAGTTATTTTTGGTGGCCCCTACTGGACCAAGATATTGAACAAATGGTCGGCACCTGTGCCACCTGCCAATGTTCTCGCCCCAAGCAATCTCACCTTCCCTCCTGGGAATGGGATGCTGCTAAGGGCCCGTGGTCCAGGATACACATTGATTTTGCAGGACCATTCAGGGGTGCTGTGTTTCTACTGGTAGTAGACTCCTATTCTAAGTGGCTTGAAGTGATCCGGGTGTCCAGCACCACTTCATCCACTACGATCATGCACTTACGTAGGCTGTTCGCCACGTTTGGACTCCCAAATGTTCTGGTGTCCGACAACACGTCCACATTCACATCTGCTGAATTCCAATCCTTCATGGAACGGAATGTTATTAGGCACATCACAGCTGCTCCATTCCACCCTGCCACCAATGGCCAGATGGAGCGGCAGGTGTGCACCACTAAAGATGCACTGCAGTGTATGGGGGAAGGAGATCTGGACTTACAGATCTGTCAATTTCTCCTCACGTACAAGGTAACCTCCTTGCCTCCGGACTATCCCCTGCCGAATTACTCCAGCAAAGGAAGCTCACGTCTTTGCTGGATAGGTTAGATCCCTCTAGGGTGGAGGACAAAGGTACAAATATAGGGATCCAGCACCAAAAAGGTTTCTCGGTTGGGGACCCTGTCCATTGCCGCAACTATGCAGCTGGCCATCCCACATGGGTCCCAGGTTATGTGCTAGACCAAACTGGTCCTGTTTCTTACGGGGTCGAAACAGCCAATGGTCTAATCTGGAGACGACATGTGGACCAGCTGAGACCATGAGTGTTGGACCCACAGAACGAGCACAGAAACTCAACGTTAGGGTTTGCCCCCACCCGTGTAACCCAAGGGGGCAGAGGTAATAGCCCACAGCTAGATAGTTTGGACCCAACAGAGAGTTCCAGGAACTGCTGTGAGTTTAGGGAACAGGGAGGTCTTGCTGAATGCTCCCCTACTCAGGCTAAAGACATATGGGGGTGTGAATGTGTCCCTAAATTGTTTTATCCCAAAATGCTTGAATCCCAAGTTAACAATAAACATTGTTCTTTTGAGTCGCCCTCCACTCATGGAAAGCAAAGGAGGGACTCTGCTATCGTTTTCACCTCCACATTTAGAATTTGATTTAGAGCGATCCCCTGCTCCTCCCAATGACAAATGGGGCTATGATTTTAGTTATCAAATGACCTCTCCTACTAGTCAAACTCTCACTCCAGCTGCACTGCCAAACCTACGGGCCACTGAGCCAGTCCAACCAAGTGTCTGGCCAAAAAGAGAGACCCAACCACCATCCTGGTTAAGGGACTTTGTCCATACCTAGGGAGGGGGAATGTTATGTATGACTAACTACTATAAAATGTATTACAAACGGCCACTCTGCCTCCGCAGAAGCCTTGTAAATTACATGTCAAACAGCCGCTGATCTCGGCAGCTTGCGTAATATCACGAGACTTCAAGCGTGCACGATTCAAACACCGAGAAGCACGCAGTATAGCTGTCAAATGTATATACTCTTGAAACATACGTTCAAATCATCCAATAACCTTTGTTCCTGCTGTTTTGTATCAAGTTAAACGTGTATATAAGTCCCTGTTGTTCCCCTCCAAGTTGTGTTCAGACCCCAGAAATAAAAGAGCTGTATTTCACTACACTGGTTGTCGCCTCCAGTTTCTGAACACCAAAAGGGTTCAGTGCTCATTTCTGTTTACAGCCGAAGTGCCAATGTTATCTGCGTCTGCAGACATTTCCATGGACACATGGCAGGCATACCTCAACACCGGAGTGCACAGAATGCTGTTTACCTTCCCACCGAAGTGGTACCTATTTATCTACTTGCAATTTCTTGCTTTTGAACTGCTAGGTTGGCAGGAGCTGGGGCAGAGGCGGGAGCTCACTCCATCGTGCAGTAATCAGGAATTGAACTCTGACCTTCTAGTCGTCGAGTTCAGTGTCTTAACCACTTGAGCCACCGCAGTCCCACAGTATTTAAGATCTGTTTAATATTGCACTAGCAAAAACTTGTGGTAATATGGATGATTGCTTTACAACAGAACAGTAATCAATATCAGTTATCCAAATTAATATTTCCATATTCACATAGACTAAGATATTTTTACTTTGGTTCATAGGATTGTGCTCTGCAGTTCAATATATGCTAATAATAAAGACAGATGATTGCATATCCCAATTAAACATTAATATAACCATTTCGATATTCCCCCATCTTGCTTCAATACTTTATCAAACATGTGCATTTAGATTCCCTCTCATTTTCCCTTAGTCTTTCAAAAAATAAATTTATTTAATTTAATTACTCCTTTGAAAGCGACAAGAACAGTAGATAATTTTACTGTGGGGTTCAATAAGAGTCACAATCAGAGGTTCAAATAATTCACTAAAGGACATTATTATTCAGATATGAACATGGAGCAGAATTTGACGGTCATAAAGCTCAGATGGGCCAGTGCTGCACAAAAAAAATCATCTCTTATGTCATAAACCAATTCCAATAGCCACAACAGTCTGTTGTAAAGAACACAGAATCCTGCAGCACCTTAAAGACTAACAAGTTTTGTTTGGTAAGATATTATGAACTGTAATCCACTTCTCCAGATGCACCAGCTGTAGACTTAGTAGACAGACATTTATGCAGTAATGAAAAGAGTGAGAGTAAGACATGGTATGGACAATCCCCGAGGACAGAAATTTTAGTGATGATCATTAAGACTTACTCATAGATCCCAGGGAATAACAAACATTTGACACAATCACCCATAAACAGCTCTTTCTCTCATTCTCTCTCTTCCCACTAGCCTCATCTCTGTCACACTTTTTCTTCCCAAACCACAGCTTTCGGACTAATTAGCGGAAACTAATCCTGACAGTCCCATCATGTAGCAGTCCATTTTCAAACCAAATTCAAAATTTTAAAGTTTAACTACATAATCTGAGAATTATTCATTTAAAGGAGCATCTGATATTTCAACCTGCTCATACCATTTGTTCATTCAGTAACTCTTCCCTACCAATGCCCCTACCGCAGAGGTGACAGCTGTAGTGATCATACAGGACCATTTAAAATCTTGTATCACATCCTGCTACACTGGAAAACTCACGTCACATATTGCCAGACTAGGCAGTCAATCCCCAAGGCCAGTGATGGCACACCTTGGCACTCCAGGTGTTCTTGGACTTCAAATACCAGAAGCACTCCTGCTGATTAGGACTTCTAGGAATTGAAGTTCAAGAACATCTGGAGTGCCAAAGTTAGTCATCAGTTCTAGGCTTTTACACCCCAGCATGACACTAACATTAAGAATATTCAGTGCTTGTTAACATTTAGAATGTTCAGTTTTATAATGATGAGTACAGTTTGAACTATCTGGTTTAACTATAAATGCATTCTTGTGATTTTAAAAATCCATTCATTGTACATAATAATTATAATCTGGAGCTAGGAAAGGTCAGTAGTACACACTAAATTCAAATAGGACACTTTTATCTACCAAATGTAACTGCACTCAGCTTGAAAACAATACAAACCCCACATAAAAATTCTCATTTGTTTAGGACAATTTCTCCTATATTATATCAGGCAATCTTTCCACCCAGGAAACACATTCTCCTGTCTAATCTTCCTGCTTCTCTTGCTCCATTGTTCACTTTTTCTCTATGCAGCAACTAACAATGAAAAGCTGAATGTTTTTTTTAAAGGTCCAACAGGTCAAGGCCAAAGGACAAGGCAAGTAAACAAGCAGAGGCAGTCTTCCAGATATACAAAAAGATTGAAAAGGCATAATTGAAGTATCACACACAAAAAGATAGGCAGGTGGTCTGCTTTATTTCTTTCTGAACTCTTCCTTGCTTGCTGTTTTTTGCTCAGTTTTGTCAGGTTCATATACTGGGTCTTGTTAGCGATTGCTAGAGACCTTTTACCTGCAGGTTATTCTTTCCTTTTTCCTTTTTAAAATAATGATAAGCTTCTCTAGGAGCACACACACTGCACAAAAGAACAGGTGAACTGAGAAATATAGAATGTACACTAAAAATGTGCTGTGCTTTCTTTACCTTCTCAGATGCCCTTTCAAACTAATAGGAATTGTTAGTTTACAATCTATATATCATATCCCATTAATCAAAAACCAGGAACAATTTATTACCAGACAATGTGTTCAGAGGTCAGTATAGTTCTTATTAAACTATGTAACTGTACCGAATGTTACTAGTAATCTACTAATATATATATCAATTGTCAAATCTGTTGAATGCATAGTAGTAATAATGTATAAACCACAAATAAAAAATGTTTTAATAGAAGAAAACCAGAGGATGCTTCTCTTCTGTCAACACAAGTGCATACTTTGCCCAGCAAATTGGAGAAAGTATAATGCCACTTGGAATGTACAGGAAAGTATAATGCCACTTGGAAATGTACTGTACAGGAATTACAAATAAGAACTATTCTCCTCAGAAGAGATGGTAGGAGGTAATGTGTAAGTAGGGAATGGGAAGTATGGCAATTCTATCATTTTTTCCCCTTCACTATTGTTTCCCAGGAAGATTATCTAGTGCTAAAGCTCCCTTCAAGTATATAGAACTTTATAATATGAACTTTATAATATGAAGATGTAAAATCAAGAGATATTAGTTCCAGATAACAGAAGCCAAAAGTAAAATAAGTCAGTTTACTATATTATTATTTCAAGGTTTCTCAAGTCCCACTGTAACTAATGCTTCTCCTAATGTCCTTTCAAGAAAATCTGTTTAATCTGAAACAGTTGGTACAGATTTCTAATCTAATATCATTTAACATAGAAATAACAAAGATCTAACAGACCTATGATGCTGCAAAGCAGGGAATATAAAAATCTACCTTTACAGAAGCAAAGCCTCTGGTTGACTGCAAGATTTCAGCCACTGTTATAACCATATTTTCACTTCTCTAAAATGAAATAATTTTTCATTCCCCAAAATAAATCAAGCAAGATACAATAAAATAAACTTTAAGTAAAACATTAATGTCATTTTAGATTTGTTTTGTTAAGTGTTGTTTCAGACTTTATAGTGTCAGCTATGGAACCAAACATTTTGGGGAAAAAATATGTGGTGTATCAATAGAGGTGGAAACCTTAAGGTCAACTTCCAAAAGTTTAATTGTAGGCAGCATTTTTGCTCTCTTTCTAAAAATCTCTTCCGTATGTCACCAAGCATCCAATAGGCAACCATCCACTGAACACTTTAGATGACAACCAGCATGCCACTGATTATTTTATTAATAATTTTACCTTTAATTGATTTCCCAATTATCTTTTAAGGACTAAAGAAGTTTCAATTTCCTGCAAGACACATTATTGTCTGCCTAATCTTTGGAGCAAGAGACAACCCTTCGTTGTGCAGCTAAACATTCTGAAAAGTTGGGTTTCACTTACCAGTGATAACTTTCGTTCTTCGAGTATATAGTTTGTGAATACACACTATTGGGTTATGTGCCTGCGCAGAACATTGATCGGAGGCTTTAAAGCTGATTGGCTAAAAGTTTTGGCGGTAAGACTGCCCACCGCACCGCCCATCCTTAGGCGCCATTTCGCCATTTTACCTCAGTTCCATACTTAAGCCTAGCACAGGATAAACCAAATGATCTCATCCTGCTCCTCAAGAGGGGAGGTAGGGTGGGTAGTGTGTATTCACAAACTATATACTCAAAGAACGAAAGTTATCACTGGTAAGTGAAACCCAACTTTCTCCTTTGTATAGTTTGTGAATCCCCACTATTGGGAGATTAGCAAACTCACACTTACTTGGTCGGTGGGCAGTCGGATAAGATGAGTCCAGGATGAACTACGTCGGTCAGGTAGGATGGACCCTCAAGGACGAGGCACCTGGAGCCCCCTGGCAAGGACGACATGACCAAGTCTGGCGTCCGCAGTGACTCTGGTGTCCATCCAGTAGTGTTGGACAAATGTGGAAGGCCTGGACCAGGTGGCAGCCTTACAGATGTCCTCGAGCGGGGTACCCTCCAAAAATGCAGTGGAGGTAGCAACTGCTCTTGTAGAATGTGCCCTGACGTGTGGTGGAGGTGCCAACGAGGCAGACTCGTAGGCCAGGTAGATAGTTGATGTAATCCATTTGGAGAACCTCTGGGACGAGATGGGTTCGCCTTTGGACTTTCCCCCATAGGCAACAAACAGATGCTGTGACTTACGGAACTCACGGGTCCTGCTGGTGTAAAATAATAAAGCTCGTTTCACATCAAGCATGTGCCAAGTCCTTTCTTGAGTGTTGTTGGGGTTTTGAAAGAAAGTTGGTAGAGATATAGTCTGAGCCATGTGAAATTGAGAGACTACCTCTTGTAAAAAGGTGATGTCGGCGTGGAGCACCACACGGTCATTGTAAAATTTGAAAAATGGGGCATCCGCCCGTAAATCAACCAGCTCACCAACTCGTCCAGCAGATGTGATGGCCACAAGAATCACAGTCTTCCAGGTGAGGAGACGAACGTCCGCAGTAGCCATTGGCTCGAAGGGAGCCCTAGTGAGGGCATTCAAGATCATAGATAACGACCATTGTGCAGTCAGAGTCTTAACTGGAGGGAAAGCGTTTTGCAGACCTTTGAGGAAACGCTTCACTGTTTGGTTGCGGAAGGCAACAGATGCAGGAGATCCAGCTGGAGAGTGGGCTACTACTGCTGCCAGATGGACCCTGATGGAGGTAATGCTGAGACCTGACTCCGCCAAATGAAGATATGTCATGATGTGTTGCAGACCAACGTTGAGTGGTGGCACCTGTTGAGCAACCAGGAAGGCACAAAATCGCCTGTACTTGGAGGCATAGGACTTCCTTGTAGAGGGGTGCGTTGCTAGTTCCAAAATCCTGGACAGTCTGGGATTATCCTCCACGCGGTGAGGTGGAGACTGGGCAGGTCTGAATGGTGAAGTTGGCCTTGCTCCATTTGTAGAAGTGTCGGAGAGTCTGGCAGTGTGCGAGACTGCAACGACATGTGCAAGAGAAGTGGATACCAGGGTTGACGTGGCCACGCTGGAGCAATGAGAATAGCATTTGCCCGTTGCTGGTACATCCTGGTGAGGACCTTCTGAACCAGAGGAAACGGGGGAAAGGCGTAAAGGTAGTCCTGGTCCCACCATTTCATGAAGACATCGCCCTCAGAATGCAGTTCGATGCCCGCCCTGGAGCAGTATGTGGGACACTTGCGGTTGGACTCCAATGCAAAGAGGTCGATGCTCGGGGTCCCCCACAGCTCGCAGAGGGAATGAAATACCCTGTTGTCCAGTTCCCACTTGTGAGTCATCAAGGTAAGATGACTCAGGTGGTCGGCCAGCACATTCAGTTTGCCCTGGATGTGGACACCAATTGGAAAGATGTGTCTCTCGAGACACCATTCTCGGTAGACGCCTGTGGAGGGTAGAAGTTTTCCCCCATAGCCACATTGAGATGCGTGGTCCACCATGGCAGCTGGTCCACCAGTTCCGGAGAGGAAAGCAGCCATTTGGACTGACTCTCCATGAGCGGATTGAATTCGTGGAGAAGCCACGATTGTAAGGACCGAAACTTCAGTCTGGCATGAGGAATCACTGCCGTGGTTGAAGCCATCAAGCCCAGGAGTCTTTGAGCCTTCTTTGCTCTGACGAAGGGTTTGGTCCTGAAGTAGCTTACTGCCTGTGCAATGTCCAGTAAGCGTTTCTCTGGGGCAAAAGCCCTGACTGCCAGTGAGTCCAGAACTGCTCCTATGTACTCCACTCGCTGTGAAGGTTCCAACTTTGATTTGGTAATGTTGATCCTGAGGACAAGACTCTCCATGAGATGAACGGTGTACTCCGTGTCCCGAATGGCGGATGATCTGGTGGGGGAGACTATCAGCCAGTCGTCGATGTACAGGAAGACCCTGATCCCCTTCTGGCGGAGAAAGGCAGTCACTGGAGCCATGCATTTGGTGAAGACTCTCGGTGCTGTGGCCAGACTAAATGGTACTGGTACACAGAGTCCCCTATCCTGAAACGAAGGAACCATCTGTGCTCCTCGAGAATGCTGATGTGAAAGTAAGCGTCCTTGAGGTCTATAACTGTGAACCAGTCCCGTTTGTTGATGAGGGGGAGGACGGTCTGGAGAGTCACCATCCGGAACTTCCTGGTGTGGATGCCTTTGTTGAGGCGACATAGGTCCAGAATCGGGCGGAGGCCTCCATCCTTCTTCTGGACAACTAAGTACCTCGAGTAGAAACCGCTGTCCCAATCGGTCGGTGGTACCAGCTCGATGGCCCCCTTGGAGAGAAGGGTTGCAACTTCTTCTTCCAGATGGAGAGATGAGGTGGTGAAACAGTGTTTTCCTACCCGAGGCATCCGGTCAAACTCGGCATAACCAGCAGACAAGATCTTCAAGACCCACCAGACGTTCGTGATGTCGGACCACACCTGGAGGAAGTTCCGGAGGGGGAGGTACAGGAGTTGGAGCGAGAGAGTCTTGGCCGGAGAAAAGTCAAACGCGCGACTTGGACTTGGCGTCCGTGCGCTTACCCTGACCATAGGGCTGGTACCGTTGTTTGTTGTGCTGGAGCCTTTGTTGATAAAAATTCACCTTGGGCTGTTCCACATGTCCCCCTTGCTGTTGAGGGTTCCTACGGTAGTGGTGGGTGAAGGGCTGGAACCTCGGCTTCGTGGGATGTGACGTAGTGGTGAGACCCAAGAATTTTGCCATTGAGTTTGTCTGGCGCAACTCATTGAGCACTTTATCAGTATCTTGGCCGAACAGACCCTGGCAATCAAAGGGGAACTCCTCGATCAACCTTTTCATGGAGTCGTCGAGAGTAGTTCCCCTAAGCCAGGCATATCGTTGTAGATGGATGGCGGAAGACATGTCCTTGGCCGCATAATCATTGATGGGCTGTGCAGTCCTCATCTGCTGTTAGCCAGAAAGTCACCCTCCTCCACTAGTGAGTCGAGTTCCTTCTGTAGGTCAGCTGGCAGCTTGGCGGCGAGAGTCTTGACCCAAAGGTGCGACTGGTACAGCCCCATAGCGGCTGAATAGTTCGCTGCCCTAAGGAAAAGAGAACCGGTAGCGTAAAACTTACGACCCACCGTGTCCAGCTCCTTTCCTTCCAGTTGATGGTACCGGAAACCCGCTGACAGTAGTTTTATGCTGGAAGGCCTTCACAACCAGAGAATTCGGTAGCGGGTGTGCCTGGAGGAACTCGACGTCCTCGTCCAGAACTCGGTACATCCCATCGAGTCTGGACGAAACAGAGTGGGCTGAAGCAGGCTTCTTCCAGGTGGCCTTTGCAGAAGTCAACATAGAAGGGAGCATTGTAATGTGGACCGGTCTGATGGCCTTCTTGTCCAACTTGGCCATCATCTGGTCCTCCCCCTCCAACGGTGGCTGGTCAACCCATAGATTAAGGGCAGAGCCCAAATGGGTGAGCATCGCCATGAGAGATCTCTGGTCCTCTCCCCTCGGCAGGTCGATGGCACCAATTGCTTGGTCGGGCATCTTTTCTGCGTCCACATCCCCCTCATCCTCCTCAAGGACGAACTGGAATCATTGGAGGATGGGGGCTCTGGAAGCCACATCGGGACTGTGCCAGTACGGCCTGGCCAGGTCGACGGGCTGGGCGCTCATTGCTACAATGTCTGGATCATGCCAATCCGTTATGGCCGGGCCAGTGGAGCAAATGCTCAACGCTCGGGAGGGCGGCGGAGCGACAGCAGGGCCAGAATCCCTGGGGCTTGCGGTGGTCGGTACCGGAGCCGCAGAGGCCGCAGGAATGGTGGCCTTAAACTGGTCGGCAAAGGATTTTGCCATGGCCTCAAACATACTCTTGAAGAGGTCCATCTGGCCAGCAGTGACGGTAGACGGTGGCGATGAAACGGTGAGAGGCGAAGTGGTGGAATGATGGGCGACGAAATGTTAGCTGAAACGGTGGCTGCTGGAGCGTCGATAGTGGGCATACGTGGCCTGGGGACACGGAGACTTGCCGTGCGACGGAACGGCCCATCTCACCAGCTGGTGATGTAAAAGAAGAGGGATACAAGGGGCGACCTGGAACACCAGCTCTGCGGCCCTTGTTAGGAGAGTCCAACGAAGAACGGCCACCCCAAGCGGAAGATCCCGGAGAGGGACATCTCACAGAGAAGAAAGGTGGTGAAGGCCCAGGAGAGGTCAGAGGACGAGGAGTAGGTGGTAAAGAGCGATGTCCTTCTGACCTGTGCTTCTTTTTCTTTTCCCTGTTCTTGTCCTTCTTTTTCTTCTTGTGAACAAGAAGCAAGGAAGAAGAAGGCTTGAGGGCCTGTTCGGGCAGAGGAGCACTCATTGAGGTAGAAGTGGAAGGAGCCGCGGTGGGAGTGAAGGCGAGCTCCATCAGGTGTGCCTTCAATCTATTACTTCGGTTCTGGACCGCCAGACGGGTAAAATTTTTACAGTGCACGCAAGACTGGCTCTGGTGCGACTCGCCGAGACAGAAAAGGCACTGACTGTGTCCGTCTGAAGCCGAAATCTTCTTGAAACAAGAACACTGTTTAAAGGCCGCAGCCATGAAAAATTCTTCTGGAAAAAGGCAATGGAGAATGTCGAACGTTCAAGAAAAAAACGCCCCGAAGGGCCGGCCAGCCACCACCCCCTTGAGGGGGGAAACGATGACCAAAGTGAAAAAGGTAACTGAGTCATCAGAGAAGAAACAGCACCGGGGTGGCAATCCTTCCCGGAGGACAAGATCGCAGGAAAAAATTGAAATATTGAAGAGGTCTTTTCCGAGGAAACGACAGAAAAATTGAGGAAGCTCTCAACGATCATCCTGCTGCTGAGGCGGAAAGAAGAGGACTGAGGTAAAATGGTGAACTGGCGCCTAAGGGTGGGCGGTGCAGTGGGCAGTCTTACCACCAAAACTTTTAGCCAATCAGCTTTAAAGCCTCCGATCGATGTTCTGCACAGGCGCATAACACAATAGTGGGGATTCACAAACTATACGAAGGAGAATTAGTATTTCACTTCCTCTGCCTGTTTCTGTCTCATGAAAGAAATAACACATTTCCATACATACAACTGTATGTGAAAGGAGGACTTCCAACTTCATTCCTGCTAATTAATGCTTTCTTAAGACATCATCTTAGACCCACTGGATCAATACTGTAATTTCGAACAATATTATAGCAACTAGCTCTAAACACACAAGTCTCTTGGAGCAAAATCTGAAATCAGATACCAAGCCTGTAGAACTAAATACAACTGACACTAGAGAAATAAAATTTCTGAATAAATAAAAATATGTTATTCTCCAACTGTCCTTTTACTGTTTGGCAGTAAGTAGGATTCCATTATATTTCCAATATTTTTTCTTCCTAAAATAACCCAATAACCTATGCTAAAGGTATCAACACGGGTCTATAAGTACCTAAAATGTACTCAGGCAGTAAAAATATGCTCATACATTTGGGAACGGCACACACAGAATACAGGTTGGCTTATTTTTTGATAAGTACATATATGATTGTATTCTTAGAGACTCAGCCAATTTGTATCAACTCATTACTGTAATTGTATGAGCCAATAAAATTAAATAATTATAGATTCTAAGCACATCTATACTTTTCAGTTTTAAACACTACATTATATAACCACTGTTGGAATTCATTTAATCTCATAAAATATTTGTGACTGTAATATTATATATTTATTTTTTCTTAGCTTGATTTTTATTATCCACTGCACCAGTGTATAAAAACATTAACAATTCATTCAATTACTACTTGAAATGCAATTAGTAACTCATCTCAGAACTGTTTTGTTTGTTTTCTCCAACAACCTTATTCATAAATTAGAATGCTTTCATCTAGAAATATAGAGGACAAGGATCTGAGTACTGGTTTACAATCTCAGCTTTCTTTGTGCACAATTAACTGCCACGCTTAGCCTTCATTTCATCAGTCATTGAAAGAAGAGAGAGATAAACAGTCAAACTTCATGCAAAGTACTGTACATTGAACACAATGAAAGGAACAAACATCAGTTACTTACAAACTTCCCCTTCTTGGAAGGCTCAGCTCCTTCTGCAAAATGTAAAAGGTGAATCGTCAATTTTCTTCAGATACAAACTGACTATTTTTATTACAACCAGAAAATATCCTACCTGAATTTCCTTTGCCATATTTGACATTTTACATACCAAAGTAGGTGCCAATATAGAATGCCATTTGCATCTTCTACTCTCACCCAAATGCTGTGTTTTTGTTTCACTTTTATGCTATAACAGGAATTAGTTGCTACTAGAGCTTGAATACATTTTCAATAAATAAACTACACCACCCAGAATTTCTAAGCTGGAACAGTCATAGAACATTTTGGTTAGAAGATTCTGGCAATTACTGTCCAAGAAAACATCCTTGCCAGGCTCTGCTTCATAATAAATAAAGATCCATAAATTTCCTATACTGTACACACGTCCTGAAATACAACCATGTCTCCTGAAAATCCAGATAGCCAGAGCAGAGCTGCCTTCAGGACTGAGTTTCCTCTTTTTTCTGCTGACTCCTATGTGATTAGCTGAACTAAATTAATCTGAGGAAACAAAACTTTTTGAGTTAGGCTTCATAGTGGATCCCTTTAAATTTTTCTTTGTAATTGTATTCTCAATGAGCTATCCAGCCAGTATATATTCCTTTCCAAATCTGCTCTGTTTATTCATGCTTTTATGAGTAACTGATAATCTCTCCAACACTTCAAGGCTATATGTGCTGCTATTCTTTCTATGCTGCCTCTAGTTTTCCTTGCAATTTTATTACATTTTATTTTAAGATACTGTACATTGAATAAGATTTTTAAATCAAAGTTTAAGTTACACACTCTCTGAAAATGTTTTAAAATACAGTTTTAAACATCCGGACAGGTAAACTGTGATCTATGTTTTCCAGCCTACTTTATCAATGAATAGCCATGTTTCTGTAACTATATATGCTGGAAAGTCACACTGAAATTTCCAGTTCCCTGTACAAAAGAAATCATTTTTATAAAATTCATGTTACATTGTGATCTCCTGTTGTATAGTCTATAGCAAGGATTGCCAACCTTTTGAAGTCAGGGGCCGGGTCATGCTCCCTCAGACAGTTTGCGGTCCGGACTGGAGGTCCAGCTGCACCACCGAAATCAGCCGCAGACTCATTTTTGGTTGTTGTAAATGCGTTTGTAAATGAGTTCATGGCTGTCGTAAAACCCATTTACAGCAGCCGTATATGAGTTCACAGCTGTCATGAATGTGTCTACAACAACCATAAATGAGTCCACAGCTGAATCCAGCAGCGGCTGGAGCAAAGGCTAGTTAATTTGGCGCCATGGGCCATAGGTTGCCTATTCCTGGTCTATAGCACTGTGACACATCTACATATGACTGTCATATATTTATTGCTTGAGAACAGTCTCTTAGCATAGATTCCAGATATAATCACCTTGATAACTTAATCACCACTGTTGCAATTTAATATTACTTTTGAAGTATAAACACAAAATTTTGATGATTACACAACTTACAATTTTTTGGAATTTCCTCAAAATACAGTAATATAATATGTTTTACAGTGATACCTCATACAACATCCAAACTTGGTTCCACAAGTTTGGACTTTATCCGGATTTGGACTTTGTATGAGGCATGCAAAACCCTAGCCACGATGCCTCATACAACGTCCAAATCCTTGCTGCGATGTCTCGTACAACGTCATTTCCATAGAGATACATTGTACTGTAACAGCACAGACTTTAGGCAAAGTCAAGGAAACAGACAGGAAACTGACAGAACTTTAAGAAATCATTGTCTAAAGGCTAAATACATTACAAAACCATGTCAAACCACCCTGATTTTAGGGAACAAACCAACCTGGGGGAAAAACCCAATGCCTCATACAAAGTCGCAGCGACTTTGTATGAGGCAACTTTTTTCAAGGAATTAGGCGATATATGAATTCGATGTTGTACGAAGCGGACTTTGTATGAGGTATTACTGTACTACATTCAAGACAAAAATACCTCAAACATGCTTTGTGTGTAAATTTTGGATAACAGTGCTTGAAAACAAATAGATGCAGAACAAAACAGTATGTCAGCCTCACCCAGTTTACACCTCACATACTTCTATGCAACTGTTACATAGACTTCAAACACCATTAGATTGAGAATCAAGAGAAACAGGTTTTAGGTTAGATTAACAGGTTGTTGTTTTTTAATGAAGAACTTTCTCAACTAGAGATGCACGAAACTGCTTGTATGGTTGCCAGCAACCTCAGGTTTCTTTATACATTAAAGAAATAAAATGCTTCTATTCGAGTGGTTAAGATGCTGAACTTGCTGACTGGAAGGTCGTGGTTCAATCCCCGAGTACTGCATGATGGAGTGAGCTCCTGTCCTCTGTCCCAGCTCCTGCCAACCTAGCAGTTTTAAAGCAGGAAATTGCAAGTAGATAAATAGGGGCCACTTCGGTGGGAAGGTAAACAGCATTCCTTGCGTTCCGGTGTCTAGTCATGCCTGACACATGACCACGGAAATGTCTGTGGAAGCACTGACAGCGCTGGCTCTTCTGCTGTAAACAGAGATGAGCACTGAACCCTAGGATTGGATATGACTGGCTTTTGAGCAAGGATGACCTTTACCTTTACTATTTACCCGTAGGTTTTTTAACTTTAACTTTTTAATTTTAGAAAGAAACTTCAATTATAAAAGAACAACAATCATCATACAATGGTAAAAGTGACCATAATACAATGGTCCCAACTAAACAAAGAAAGAGAACGAAGAGAAATAAAATTTTAATTATAGACATCATTCCAAAGAGAAGCATGATAAAGGGGGGGGAGGGGTACATAGAACTTTACTTCTGTTTAAGAACTAATACATTGATGGCAGACATTGTAAAACGAATCATATGTTGTGGATTTATTAAGCTTCCAATTATATATGTCAGTTTCTCCATGAGAGCAAAAGTCCCCACTCTGGGTCTCCAGCCATACTATGAAAAATTCTACAATTTTTCTGAATAAAAGCAATCTTTAGACTTGCAGCTCCATAATAAAAAGTAATTATGTCAGAGCTATAATTTAGATGCCTGTTGTTGTTGCTCAATTACACAGTTGAGTCCAAACTGCTGCCCCCTTCTCCTTTTCTCTTTGATCTTTCCTAACATCAGGGTCTTCTCCAGTGAGTCCAATCTTCTCATTTGATCGCCAAAGTAATTGAGCTTCATCTTCAGTATATGCCCATCCAAGGAGCAGTCATGGTTGATTTCCTTTAGGATTGACTGATCTCTTTGCAGTTCAGCGGACTTCTCAAAAGTCTTCTCCCACACCACAGCTTGAAGACATCTATTCTTCTGCACTCAGCCTTCCTTATAGTCCAGCTCTCACAACGTACACTACTGGGAAGACCATCACTTTAACTATGTACCTTTGTTGGCATGGTGATGAATTTTCTTATTATGCTGCCTAGGCTTGCCATAGTTTGCTTCCCAAAGAGTAAGCATCTTTTTATTTCATAGCTGCAGTCACCATTGGAAACGGTGATTCCCAATGTTGAGCCCATGCCCCACAGGACGACGTCAGTTCCCAGAAGCCTAAGTCAGTACATTGGCTGATCAGTGCTTTGGGGAATTGACTTAGGCTTCTGGGAATTGAAGTCCAAAACCCAAAGGTTGGGAAACAGTGGTCTGAAGTGATCTTAGATCACTAGATGCCCTGAACGTAATCCTTTAAGCATACTGCCTCCAGATACAATTCTCCAAAGTATATTGTCAGGAGTATCAGCAACATGGAGTGGCTGCCCCCCTTTTGTTTATGCGGTATATTGCCACCATCATGTCTGTGGCCACTTGTACTACTATCCCTACAATTAGGGCTTCAAAAGCCCTGAAAGCTTTTTGCCAGTCAAGAAGTTACAATTCTTTGGTGTGAATTTCTTTTTCAATATTAGACCAAAGAGCACGGATTTGTTGACTTCTACAATTAACATCTCAGTCCTGTAGACTTTCATCTGTTGTTACCTTTATCTTGGGATATAAACGATTGAAATGTATTAAATGTATTAAATATTAAATAAAGGAGGAAACCAAAATCACCATAATAATGCAATAGGCACTCTTCAAATAATAACAATAAAATAAAAATATTTTACAGGCAAGAAATATGTACGTTCTGCAACTGTCTTTCTAGATTTATTAACTAACTAAACATACAATGCTACGTTCAACTATTATCTTTCTATGATTCCTGAAACATCAGTAAGACTGTAAGGAACTTCTTAACTGATAGAAGGATCATCCATTTATAACTATTGGTCAGATAGAGGACACAACCTAACAGACAGCTTGGTGAGATATAGTAACCATCACCTCTTAATATCTTTCCACAAAAGCAGACAAAAAAGGGACTAAAATACAGAGGAGTGAAAATCTTCTTAAACTAATCACATTTATCCACTCAAAAAAATCTTTAAATGAATGCTTTGCCTTCAAGAGAGGATATCAAGATAACATCTTGCAGTTGTAAATTGCTGCCAGGTCGAATTCCCGAGAAACACTTGAAATGGATTTGGGATACTACATTCCAAATTAAACAGCCTCCTCCTGAGCTGTGAGATAACAGAGCCAAACAGAACCAAGAAAAGAGCAAGCAGGGAAAAAAGGATCTTCATAATGTCAGTCCCTCCTCCAATTAATATAGATACTTTTCTTGTTGGAAATTACTGTAGTAGGATTTATTCCCATATAAAATATTCTCTAACAGAGTGCTTACAGAGTAATTTTTCTTAGTAACTTTAAAATTAACAAAGTTTTCATTTTTTGAAATTATTAGATTTTATACATTTTTAAGTATACTGTATCTATTTGAGGTTTCTTGAATGCGGTCTTATTTGATTGCAGCTAAATTAATGCCAGAAACAAGTTTACTTTTGTTTTATTGACTACACTAAGGCATTTGACTGTGTGGACCACAACAAGATATGGCAAGTAATTAAAGAGATGGGAATTCCAGAGCATCTCATATGCCTCCTGAGAAATCTGTACATGAAACACGAAGCAACAGTTAGGACAGAACACGGAATGACAGAATGGTTTGGAATAGGAAAAGGAGTAAGACAAGGCTGCATTTTGTCACCATGCCTATTCAATCTATACACAGAGCACATAATGCGCAGTGCAGGGATGGAGGAATCACAATATGGGATTAAAATCGCTGGGAGAAACATCAATAATCTGAGATATGCAGACGATACCACCCTAATGGCAGAAAGTGAGGAAGACCTAAAGAATCTCTTGATTGGGCTGAAGGAGGAAAGTGCAAAAGCTGGCTTGAGACTCAATATCAAGAAAACCAAGATAATGGCAACAGGCCCAATCAGTTCCTGGAAAATAGACGGGGAAGAAGTAGAAGCAGTGACAGATTTTACTTTCTTAGGATCAAAGATCACTGCAGATGGGGATTGCAGCCATGAAATAAAAAGGCGACTGATTCTTGGGAGACAAGCGATGAGAAACCTGGGGAACATAGTGAAAAGCAGAGACATCACATTGCAAACAAAAATTAGAATAGTCAAAGCAATGGTTTTCCCAGTAGTAATGTATGGATGTGAGAGCTGGACAATTAGGAAGGCTGAACGCAGAAGAATAGATGCCTTTGAAATGTGGTGTTGGAGGAGGGTTTTGAGAGTACCCTGGACAGAGAGGAGAACAAATAGGTCAATCTTAGAAGAAATTAACCCTGAATGCTCACTGGAAGGTCAAATAGTAAAGATGAAGCTAAAATACTTTGGACATCAAATGAGAAGGGAGGATTCACTTGAGAAGGCATTGATGTTGGGAAAGGTGGAGGGCAAAAGAAGAAGGGGGAGGCCAAGGATGAGATGGCTAGATGGCATTGTAGACACAATGGGCACAGAGCTGGGAGGGCTGAGGGGGATGGTGGAGGACAGAGGCGCCTGGAGGAAAATGGTCCATGGGGTCGCAAAGGGTCGGAGTCGACTGTGTGACTGAACAACAACAAATTAATGCGGCTTTCCAAAAAGAAAATGTTCCCCACCCCTGCTCTAGACCAGGGGTGCCCAACCTTTTTATGCTGTGGGCCTGACCACATCCATGGACAATGCCCCCCCCGGGCATGTTTGCGCATGTGCAGGTGCATTTTACGTCTGACATAAATGGACCCACTTCCAAGTGCAGTGGAGGCAACAGGCCGGATGGAATAGCATTGCGGGCAGGGTCCGGCCCTTGGGCCATAGGTTGGGGTTGGGAACCCCTGTTCTAGCCCTTCTAGGCAGATTTCTCTTAATAAAGTATAGCGTACACTGACTATCTTTTCATATCCTAAGATCTAACTCCTCACCCAATTCTAAAGGAAACTCTAAATTGTCACACAGACCCCAGTCTTCCTCAAAAGATTCTAATCCCACTTGTGAAGAATTTGCCTTGTAGGGGTTAAATCATTTAGAAGAAGGGGCAAAAAAGAGCACAGATGGATGGCCTTGAAGGTACTGTATAATACTGTAGCCAGCTGGGAGTGCTGGTAGGATACCTTCTTATCTCCCTTTGTTCCTTCTCTAACCCTGGCAGTAACCATTGCAGCTGAAGACAGACTGATGAATTCACTGAAGGGCAGGCTGTAGCTGGGCAGAAGAGTGACCCGTGAGTCTGCACCCCAAAATCTCAGTGATCCATGGGGCATAAGGAAAGGGGATTGGGAGTATAACTCTTCACCTGGGACAGCATTGGGATGGTTAGTTAGGGTTTGCTTTCTGATGCAGAAGTGCTAGGTAGGACAAAATGGCTGTTTTACACAAGCTGCAGGGAGCCTTCCTCAAAGGTTTCTCCCATGGAGCATCAGGAAGTTTAGTTACTTTAGTATACGGAAAGATTGGTGTGCTAGCCTTGCCAAACAGCCATGAGGCTTTGCCATGTCCCACTCTTCTGTTCCTTTCAGAAATTTTGTAGACCCAAGGTTTGTTCCATCTTTTGTTTTGGCTTGCCAGATTGGGCTCTTTTATTCTCCACCCTTTGCTTTTGGTGCCTTGTTTTTACCATCCTGTTCTCTTTGTTTTGTCTCCAAATAAAGTTTTTGTTTACAAGCCAAAGCTGACCGCCAAGGTGTTTACTGGACTAATCTGGGGCACTCTATCCAGTGACCATGTGCTCCGAGTCAAATTGAGCAAGGGCAGCAGATGCCTTTAGATCATACCTGTCAAGTTTTGGTTTTGAAAATAAGGGAAATTTTGTGGGCGTGGTCAAATTGATGGGTGTGGCCAAATTGGTGGGTGTTGCCGATTCAGTGGGCATGTGACTTGCTTGGGGTGGCCATGTGACTTGCTGGGGATTGTCATGTGACTGAGTGGGCTATCAGAGATGAGCACTGCACCCTAGAGTCAGATACGACTGGGTTTTGAGCAAGGGAGACCTTTGCTAACCCCTTGCAACTAAACAGCACTCATCTCCCTCCCACTTCCCACTCCCAAAAGAGAAGGAAACATTCCAGACTGATCTTCATTTTTTTAACCTGCCCTAGCCCAGAGAAAAATGTACAACATTAAGAACCAAACAAAACCTAGAATGATTTTAAAACTACAAGTTTATAACAGTCAACAACTGACCCTTCCCCCACTTCCAATGAAAACTTCTCCATTAAATCTCTTGATATTGATAAAAAGCCCCACCTCTTCCTCTATTTCAACAAGTAGAAAAGAACTGAAGGATTTGCATGTAGAAAAGCATGCTGTTTGGGGATTCGATGATTTTTCAAAGAATATCTTCACACAAGACCAAAAGACAAAAAAAAACAACAACACATTAGGCAAAATATCAGGCTTTCCTGAGAAAGTCACTTAGGGAACAACAGCTGAGGAAGTAGAGATCAGCCTGGCTCGGGGGTACACAGAAAGAGCCTCCTTGAAGATCGTGGTATTTTTGAACCACAATCGGGCGTACCCTGGTAACGGCAACCTTGTATTGACGGCTAATCTTTCTCATACTAGGTCAGGCGAAAAGAACTGCAGAATGGACTCACCCAAAGGTGTCTTCATTTTGGCAGTTTCACATCTGGCCTAGGCATGGAAGAAGGAGAAAAATACTAATGGCCTAACTCCCTTTGCAAGAGGCTGAAGCTCAAAAGAAACTGCCTCGGACAAATGGGCAGGCAGCCCAGCCTTCGACTTCACAAAACCAGATGGGCTGGAAGGAAATGCCCAAAAGCAAAACAAACAAACAAATAAAAAAGACATCAACCCAATGATCTACTGCAGCGGCGAGGCTCCCCTTCCCTTCCCCGTCCACGAGAAGCTTGAGGGAAACTGTTGGGGCGGCTGAGGCACTGCTCATCCCCACGTGCCTCCTGGGGGCCCTGGAAAGGAGCGAGCAAGCACCGGCCAAGAGCCAGGGTTGAGAGAGAGGCAACGGGCAGGTGGTTTCTCCATGCCTCATGGCTCCAACCGCCTCTTCTTCCTCCCTCATCCCTGTCGTGGTCGCCCTCACCATCCACCCTGGGCTTACCGCTCCTCCAGTGTCTCCTTCGGGCAACCCTTCCGTGGCCAGCGGGGATGCTGCCACCTTCTCCGTGCTGGGGACTTGAGGGCTCCCCCCATTCTCACTCTCCTGCCCTGCCACAGACATCTTCATGGTGGAGACCCCCTTCCCAAAGGGCTGGGCAGTGGTTGAAAAAGAAGAGTTTAAAGTGAGACTCTCCTTGAGTCCCCTGAACCAAGGCTCGGGCTGCTCTAGTCTTTTATTTCCTCTTTTCTGCCCCCCCCTTGTGCTTCTCTTGCAAGGGGCCCCTCGATGCTGCCTCCCCGGCTTTCTGTTGGCGCGATCCCACCCCAACCAGAAACCGAGCCAGCTCCCGAGTCTTGCGAGACTTGTCCTCACGGGTGGGCGGCTGAATCCTGAAGAGGAGTGGGCAGGGAGCTACTGAGTCGCATCCGAAAATCTGATTGGGCAACGGAAGATGGTGGGGGAAAGTAGGCAGGGCTGCCTTGGAGCGTGCAACCAGTCTTCCCCCCAGAGCTCCGTGCACATGCAAGGTGGCAGTCGTGGTGGCGGTTGGCATGTGGACACACTGCGGTTTGTCCCGGCACCATTAAAAAAAGTAAAAAAATTAAAAATAAATTAAATAAATAAATAAAATAAAATGCGAGATATATAGGGGGGTGAAAAAATCGGGAGGATAGAGGGGAAGTTGGGGTGAAACACATGAAAATCAGGGGGCGTGGCATCATGGCGGATTGAGCTGCTGGTTTCTCCGTTGGTTCCAAAAGGCGTGTAGTGTAAGGTGAAAAAAAAGGGAGTTTTGAAGTTACAAAAAGGTCCGAAAATATTGCTAGGAGTCCCAGGGAGGGATTCTCTACGAGCTCCTGTTCTTTTGGAATATTTTTTTGAAATACCAGAGGGATAAAGTTGCGGAAACCAGCGAGTGGTGGTGGCGAGCTGAGGCGAAACGCCGAGTAGTGAGGAGGAGTCTCACTACATTCGAAGGTTGGAGGAATTTTCGTTTGCATTGGCTCCTTTGCTCCTGTTGCTGATTTTTGCAGACTTTGTTATAGTACCATGTAGACTTTCTAAGGAGAGAGTTGGAACACTTGAGTGGAAAAATGATGAGTCAATGATATATGAAAGAAGGAGGAAGTTCCGAGGATCGCCTGAGCTCAAGTAAGGAAAGAGTAAAGAGACACGGGAGCCAGCGGATTCTTATACATAGACTCCTGCAAAGAGACTGAGATAAAGGGGAATTGTGATAAGTCACAGAGTCCAATAAGTTGCGGTGGTAATTACGAACTTTGTTATAGTTCCACGACAGATTTATGGAAGGCACTGATTAGGCAACTTGTTGGATTTGAGGTCTGCGGTCATTGGAAAAAACACGCCATTCGCCTTGTGATTCTGGTTCCGGACTCAGTAAGATAAAGACTTCGGCTTCTGGGCTCTTGTTATATAACTTTTTAAAAGTTTACTATTGTACTCTGCGGATTTCCTTGGTTGAAAATGATTCAGGGGTGACTTCGGATTGAATTCGCCAGGAAGCGGAGCAAACAATATTGCAGGGAATACAAGAGTTGGAGCTGTTTGTGGATACAAGAACCATAAGTTATAAAATTGGAAAAGAAAAGGAGTAAAACATCGAAGAAGGAAGAAGCTCTGAGGACTGGGAGGTTTGAAGTGAGGAAGAGTGGAGAGATATAGAAGCCGGTAGTTTATTTATAAAAAGACTAACAAGGAGAGACCCTCCCTTTATTGTTGACTGTGGTAACAGAATATTCCTCTGGGACCTAAATAAATAAATCAAGGAGTTAAGAGGCTATTGAGACACTGAGACATGGAGACTCTTTCTATTTCTATGTAGTTGTAGTCGTGATTGGCGGATTGGGACTCTACAAAAGCATTTAAGTTTTAATATATTTTGGGCTCGTTAGCAACTAATGGAGCAAATCATTTAAGAAATATTAGTGTGGTTGTGCTCTAATGAATAACTAAAATAGTAGTTTGGATAAGATTTGCATTGGAGATAGTGATATATAAGAAGGGCACTAGATACAAGGTATAAGGTTTCTAAGTTTAGGATTTTTGCTACAAGGATGATATGGTTACAAATTATCCCTATTTACGCTACATATGTATTTTTTATGCTTGAGTGAGGGAAAGGGATAAGGATTTGAAATTATATCCAAGATTCATTGTAGAAATATTAAGTGTTTGTACAATCGTCAACTCTGGGATTATTATCTGCACTAGTATTTTTTTTCTTCAGATTAGTTTTCTCTGTATAGTCTGTACAGTCTTATTGAACTAAGGCTCTTAACCTTGAATTTACCTATATTCTTGAATTCATAAAATTGGATAAAATAGGATTACATTATTAATGAGTAAAAAAACCTGACAGTGTGAAACGAGAAGTGAGTTGGACTGCGATAGGGTGGTCGGAGGAGAAAGAACAAGGAGAGGGGAGGAGAAAATCGTTACAGGAAGAAATTAAAGAGGTTCAGGAATTGGAACTTTTGATGAAAGAAGCAGAGGAGAGAAAGTTGAGATTTAAGTTACAAGAGGAAACAGATGATAAAGAGGGATTTGAAGTGCACGGAGGAGAGAATAGACAAGAAATATCTGTTGTAGGAAGAAAAGCAACCCAGATGGCTACAAAAAAGAAAGGAATGGACAAAGGGAAGGCTAAGGGAGTAGAGGAAGAGATATCTAGTGATAGGGGTCCAAGCCCAGATTTGATTGCTTTAAAAGGTAATTTAGAAGCAAGGTTTGATAAACTTGAAGAAGATTTACAAGCTAGGCTCAAGACACTGGAAGAGCAACGAATAAAAGATACTCAAAAACTTCAAAAGGAAGTTAAAGAAAGTATTACACAGGCATTCAAAAATACAAAAAAGTAATGGTCCAGTTTGTTAAAGGAAATTGAGGATTTAAAGGAGGGTGTTAATGCTATTGGAAAGGAGGTTTGGGAAATGAAACATGAATTAAAAGAGGTAAAGGACTAAGTTCAAGCGAAAGAAAATGGACAAAAACAATAGGATAGGAGGTTAGAAAAGTTGGAAAATCAGGCTAGAAAGAATAACGTGATAATCAGGAATGTTTCAGAAAGGAACCCAGACAATCTGAAGCAAAGGATGGTGGATTGGATTAATGGGCTTAAAATGGGAGATGAGATGGGGCCAGATGTAATAGAAAGTGCATATAGATTAGGCCCAAAAAGAGATTGGATGAAGTTAAGAAATGTTTTATTAAAATTTAATAGTTTGGGTCCTAAATTAAGATTATTGAAGCATCTTAACTCTTTGGGTCCCGAAACATTAGAATTGGATGGAGCTAAATTGTAGATCTATAAAGATATTTCATTGGAAGAACGTACTTGGCGCTTGCAAATGAAGCCGATCACGAAAAAGCTGCGGGAGAAGGAGATACAATATAGATGGAGACAATACAAGCAATTAACTTTTGTAGTTCAAGGAAAAACTTTTTGGATTAGAGAGGAGTCAGATGGTCTGAATGAATTAGTAGCGTCAAAGCTTGTAGAAAAAGGTTCAGACGAATGGAAACAATTAAGGGATACCTTGACTAATATGGGTGGTGCTTAGTTAGGGGTAGATGGAGAAGAGGAAGAAACCACAGGTGCAGAAGGATAGAGTGAATAAGAAACAAGAAGGAACAAGCATGTCTTATGTATTGAATTAATATTCTAAATAAAAGAGTCTATAAGGAACAAGAAACGGATATACGCCATAAATTTGATTCGCCGCCCACAACCCCCCTTCCCTCTTTGTCTCAAAGGTTACTTTTTTAGGAAAGTGGGGAGGATAGAAAGACAAATTTTTCCTTTTTTTTCTTTTTTTTGTGGTAATGTATACTTTATATGCTTGGAGGCGGGATGGGGGACTTTGAATGTTATACAAATTGTTTTTTTATTTTTGTTGGTTATCTGCATTTATTTATTTTGTTTTACTGTTGGGGAAATAGTGATGAAAATGACTTGTTTAAGTTATACGTATGTCGAGAAAGTTAAAAGTTATTTCATGGAACGTGAAGGGCTTAGGGAATCAAATTAAGAGGAAGAGAGTAGAAGGGGCTTTGAAAAGAGAGAAAGCAGACATTATATTTTTGCAAGAGATGCATCAAAAGTCTGAGAATAAGAATAATATATATGTAAGGGGAATTGATATTTATGAAAAAAGTTTAGGTTCTTCAAATTCAAGAGGAGTTGCTACTTTGATCGCATCTAAACTAAGCTTCATAATGTCTAAAAGTGTGAATGATAAAGAGGGTAGATTTCAGTTAATTAAGGGGAAAATTGAAAATGAGGAATACACCTTGGTGAATATATATGCACCCAATAAAGATCAAGGACTCTTTTTAGATAAAGTTCTACCAATTATTAAGAAGGAAACATCAGATAATTTGATAATAGGGGGGATTTTAATTTGACAAGATCAATGTTCGATGTCTCAAATCCTTCTAGACATAGAAAGGGGCAACAAAATATCCTAGATAAGTGGATGGAGAAGTTGGGGGTAAAGGATGCTTGCAGAACAGTAAAAGGAAAAGAAAAAATGTTTACATTTTATTCTGCAATGTTTAAGTCCTATTCCCGCATTGATTATTTCTTAATTTTGGAAAATTTACTGCCAAACTTAAAATAGGAACGTTTAAGCTATCTGACCACACAATGATTAATTTAGAGGTAAATTTAAGTAAAGATATAATCTCAGATAATATATGGAGGTTAGATGCTAAACTACTTAATAATAATACTATTTTAAAAATTGATGGACAATTGGCAGGAAAAATGGGAAATTAACGACACAGGTGAAGTTGCTCCTCCTATTTTATGGGATGCTATGAAAGCAGTTCTGAGAGGTGATTGTATACAGGAGAAGGTTATTAATGATAGAGAATTAAATAAAAAGGTAATTAAAATGGAGCAAGATTTAAAAGAACTTGAAAGGAATCATGCCGCAACAAATAACGAGATGATATGGAAAAAATTACAAGCGCTGAGACAAGAGGTTATAAGTTTAGAAATAGATAAGGCAAGAAAAGATTTGGTGTATTTAAAAAGACATGATTTTGAATTTAATAACAAGGATATGAAGAATTTGGCAAAAATGGTAAAACATAAAAAGAATAAGAGACAGATTGAGACCATAGATAAGTATGGTGTAAGGAAATATAAAACGTCAGACAAACTTCAGATAGCGGAAGACTTTTATGCGGAATTATATAAGGAAAAGCCTGTGGATATATCAAAATTAGATCATATTTAGATAAGAATCAAAGTATTCAGTTGAGAAAAGAACATATAGATCTTATGGAGTAGGAAATAGAGGACAAAGAAATTGCAAATGTAATTAAAAATTTAAAAAACGACAAAGCTCCAGGAGAAGATGGTTTTCCATCCGAAATATATAAGGAATGTCAGGAGGTATTTATCCCTAAATTAAAAAGATTATATAATTTTATTTTGGAAGGAGGAGATATACCCAAATCCTGGAGCAGATCAATTACAACATTAATACCAAAACTGGATAAAGACAAGGAAAAGATTGATGCATATCGTCCTATCTCCCTTCTAAATCAAGATGCTAAAATATTTACATCTTTAATATATAATCGTTTAAATAAATTTATAAATTTATATATAGGGGAAGATCGAGTAGGTTTCGTTAAGGGGAGACAGATGGAAAGGTTGAGAAGTAGATTAACTAATATTATTGATATGTTAAAAAAAAGAAGCATAAAGTCTGCATATTAGCATTAGATATATATAAAGCTTTCGATTCCATCCAATGGATTACTATTAAGGAAATCTGTCGTAAATTACAATTTGGTTCCAAATTCAGACATATAATTGGACAACTATATAAGGAATCGGTAACAAAAATTAAAATAAATAATAAGTTGAGTAAGGATGTTAATATAAATGCAGGAACAAGACATGGATGCCCCTTATCCTTCTTTATTTATACTTGCGATGGAGTTATTAGCAACGGATATAAGACAAGATACAAGATTAGTAGGAATAAATAAGAAAAAAAATAAGTCTATTTGCAGATGACACCTTGTTAGTAATAAAAGACCCTATTCAGAATATAAGCAAAATCCAGCAACATTTTAATATTTTTGAGGACGTGACAGGCTTAAAGATCAATTGGGGTAAAACAGAGGCTATGACGTGTAACTTAACGGTTGGGGAAAAAGGTATAATTATGGAAAAATACAGTTTTAAGATTAAAGACCAATTGAAGTATTTAGGGATAATGGTGATGGAGGAGGTCAAAGATAGATATAGGATTAACTGTAATAAATTAAAAAATGAATTAAAGAATACTATAGCACATTTAAAATTATTGAAGTTATCATGGTTTTGGAGAATTAATTTATGTAAAATGAAAATTATGTCTAAAATAAACTTTTTATTAGAAGATCTTCCAATCAGAATAAAAAAACTGAACTCAAAACTTGGCAAAAGATGATTAACGAATTTTGTAATGGGGGGAAAGGCCGAGGATTAGTAAAGGGTTGTGGTATATTAAGAATAGAGAAGGAGGGTTAAATATTCCTAATGTTAAAAGATATTATCAAGCATTTACTCTGGAAAAAATAATAAAATTACTCTGTTATAGTTACGAACAAGGAATAAAGACAGATCAAATAGAACTTAAAAAATTGAAGGGGGAGCTATTTTTAGGTATCTCTAAAAGAAAGATAAAATTTACTAATTATAATTTTAAAAACTTATTTGCAATTTGGAAAGGATTAAAGAAAACTCTGGCCCCAAATTATTCCCCTATAATAGAAATTTTAGACTTTTAAGACTGTCCATTAAAGTTAACATTGGAAACGAAGGACATTCTGAGACAAAGTAAATCCCTATTATTTACAGACTAGATGAAAAATTGTATCGATTTTCACAATAGAAATGACATTTACGACAAACTAAATTTGACTTGGTTACAAGTAAGACAGATGGAAGCTTGGGACAGATGTAAGTGGGTCACTAATATACAATTTAGGTCATTAACTCCTTTCGAAGAAGTGATTTTAGAAGTAAGACAAGGTAAAAAGAAATTAAAGGGTATAGTTGGTAGATTATACCACCTATTATCCCCTGGTGAGAAAGCTCAACAAATACTTTTAAAAACCTGGGAGGAGGATCTAGGAATTGTGATTCAAGATATAAATTGGGGGGAAAATGGAGTCATAGGATCATTAAGTCAATGTTGATTAAAGAAAAAGAGCACAACTGTAAACTATTATGGAGATGGTACCTCACTCCAGCTAAGCTTCACCTGATGTATAGTAGTATAGCAGATATTGTGGGAGGTGTCATAAAGCAAAAGGGACATATACACATATCTGGTGGACGTGTGAGAGGATAAGAAATTTTTGGAAAACAATAGAAGAAGTAAATAAGATACTGGGTGTAACAATTGTATTAGATCCAAAACTTGCAATATTGGGGGAAATGGATCAGTTGAATTTGGAAGAGGGCCGAAAGGAATTATTGTTAACATTATTGTTGGTTGCGAGACAAGTGATTGCGAAGGAGTGGAAAAGGGGGGGGAAACATCAATAAGAAGAGATGGTATACAGAAGTGTGGCAACTTGCCCTCAATGAAAAATTAACTATGCACTTATGACAAGGAAGAGGGTTGTCAGTTAAAATATCGTTTTGGGAAATATGGAAATCTTTTGTTGATTATACTCTAATGGGGGGGGGAAGGGGTTCAACCCAGCCCACATACGTTCCTTTTTTGGGAAAGAGAATTATAGTATATTGAACTAGAATTATTGTTGATTTTTCTGACGGAAACATTTATTTATTTGTTTGTTTGTCACTATTGTATTTTTAATTAGGGATTTAAGTTATTAACTTCTATTTGTATTCTGTATTTTTATGTTATCTTGTATTATGCATTGATGTTTTTCTTTTTTATGTGTTTTTATTTATTGAAAAATGCAATAAAAAAGATTTTACATCAAAAGGAGAATTAAAAAAGAGGATGAAAAACAGAAGAAGAAAAAAGAAACATGTGAAAATCCCGGCCAATGTGGGATACTTGACAGGTATGCTTTAGACCTTGCCCGGGTTTTCACTTTTCTCTACGGCCTGCTCCAATTTTGGAGCAGGAAAAGAGGAGGGTTTTTTCCACTTGGCAGAAGCGCTGGGCCACTCCACCCTATGCCAGGGGTCTGGAAAGTGGTGCCAAGGTAGGCCAGTGAGAATCTGTATCAGGAGTTCCCAACCTACGCCCTACAGGCCTAAACCGGCACATGGAGGTCATTAATACCTAGGCACCACCAGAAGCTCCCCCACCACCGGAAGTCTGAAAACATCACTTGCCGTGGCAGTGGCGGAAATCGCGCCATTTCTGCAACTTCTTACACAGTCTCCGCCACTTCCCACAGCAATGGGAGAGTTTGCGGAGCATTTTTGCTTCGTTTTGAGATTTTTTTTCCGTTGCGTCCCTGCTGAGTTTCGGCAGCTAATACGTGCCGTTTTGGGACTTCCGGTGCCAGGTGGAGCTTCTGGAAATGCCTGGATTCCCAGTGCAGAACCAGGAAGTCCCCAAACAGCATGTATTAGCTGCTGAAACTCAGTGGGGATGTGGTGAAAAAATCCCAAAACAGAGCAAAATGCTCCATAAACCTCCTGCTGCCATGGGAAGTGGTGGAGGCTGTGCAAGAAGCCGCAGAAACGGCGTGGTTGCCGCCGCCGCCACTGATAACAAAAATGTAAGCACTGGCAGCAACCATGCCTCCAGACCCCACAGCGGAGTGTAAGGAGCAGGAATAGCCCCTGGCAGGAAAACATTGGGAGCCCCTGATGGGAACCTAGCAATCAGAGGCAATATACCTCTATATTTCAATTACTGGAGAACACACACGGAAGGTGCTATTGCATTCTCACCTTACTTGTGGGCTTTTCAGTAGCATCTATGACAGTATGCCCAGATAGGTTTTTGGTCTGATCCAACATTATTCTTTCTAAACAAAGGATTAAGATAGATTACTGTACTCATGAGGCCTAGAAACAAACAGCGTGTCTTTGTGAATATACAGATGTGAAAACCTTGCAAATAATTTTTACATTCATATGGATACTACTCTCACCCTTCTATCTGAAGAATGCATTACAAACAACACTACTGTGTTAAGCACTGGGATATGTTAAATATACAGTAGTTTCAAATGAGTATAATAACATGCAAAAATCTAGTTGAAACTAAGATCATAGAGATCCTATTCCTAGAGTGCACTAAGTGCTATGGGGCAGTATATAAGCATAACTGCTTTGCTTTATCACAGGGGTTCTCAATCTACAGCCCACAAGCCGGATCTAGCCCACAGTGCCAAATAATCCGGCCCCCAACCTCGCTCCAGCCACCACCGCCAAAATCGGCCACGGACTCAATTACGGCTGTCGGAAACGCGTTTACTACAGCCATAAATGAGTCCGCGGTCATTGTATACGCATTTACTACAGCTGTAAATGAGTCCACGGCCATCATAAATGTGTTTTCTACAGCTGCGGATGCATTTTATGGCAGCGTTTACGGCAGGGAGAACCACCAGTCTGGCCAATGGCTAAAAAAGGTTGAGAACCCCTGCTTTATCATTTACTTTGGTAGTCTAGACAGGTAATCACAATTACATAAAAGCTAATGAATCAAAAGCCTAACTATTACATTATTAGATTAAATTAATATCCCTGACATACTGTTAGAAATAGCTTGATAAATAATCTATCACAGTATTGATAACTTTACAAATATAATGGCTCACTCTTAGAACCAGTTCTATCATTAGTCTTTAGGAAAATGGTGGCATATCAATATGCAAATTGGTTTTAAGAATGTAAAGTATATTCCAAACTTGAACTAAAACTATGAAACGATTCCCTTGCTTAGTGTCAAAGTAAGTTTGCCTTAGGTCCACTCACTTTTGTATCTGTTGATTCTGCTAGCCTCTGGCGATGCTGGGATGAGCTGAAATGAATCTTCTGGGGCTCACTTTCCTAACAATGAATAGAACACGGCAAACAGAAAGAAGACATACAAAAAGGGGAATATGGAATATGAGAGGGGATGGAATGATAAATGATTGAAGAAGGAAGAGGAAGAATATTTAACTGAAGTGTCCTTTTGCACTAATAACTTTATGAAACAATCTTTCAATAGTGATATTTATTACATTTTTATATTGTCCATTTGGGATATTTCCCACTCTGGGTGGCATACAAACAATTAAATAAGCTACAACAATATCATACAACAAATACATAGAATGTAGTCTGAGTTCAGTGTAAAAAACTATTGAAAATAACATATTTGCCACTCATAGTAATATTACAACATGCAACCTTCCACCAAATCTTTTATGTATTTTTTGACAATAGCACGTACTAAGAGCTACTCTGGAGCCAAAGATGATGAAATTGAAGCTATCCTATTTCAGACACACCATGAGAATGCAAGATTCACTGGAAAAACAAAAATGCTGAGAAAGATTGAAGGCAACAGAAAAAGAGCAAGTCCAAGTACACCCCCTACAGCAGGGGTGGCCAACCTTTTTATACTGGGTGTCTGACCACACACCCCGGACAGCTGAGTGGGCCAGACCACGCCTCCTAAAAGCAAAAGTGGGTGCATTTATGGCTGTTGTAAATGTGCCCACTTCTGCATTTACAACAGGGGCAGGTGCATTTGTGCATGCACATGCACATTTTATGGCTGGCATAAACATGCCTGCTTCCACTTCCAGGTGCAGCAGAGGCAGCGACGGGTCGGATGGAATGGCATCATGGGCCAGCCTGTGGGACGTAGGTTGGCAACCCCTGCCCTAAAGGAACCACAGGCTTGAGTTTGCAAGAGTTGAGGACAGGAAATTTTGAAGATCTCTCATTCATAGAGTGAAAGACAATTTGATGGCACATAATAACAAATGTGTTCAAAAGAAAATCTAGTCAACAGCTGAGATAACACTACTCAAGTAGCCCACTTCTAGTTTAATCATTTTAACATTTTTATTTGTTTAAATTGTATCCATATTTCATTGACATCCACAACTTTAAACTGTGCAAGGTTCTTATATAAATAAAGCTGACTAATATACACAGTACAGCTTTCCATCTTTCTTGTTACTGAAATTCTTTATCATCAAATTAGGATCTCTTCAACAGTTGTTCTAATTTTAGGAACTAATCCCAATGAGCATAACTGGCAATGGTAATGCAAATTCACAGCATTAGCCAAAGTCTTAGCTATACCACAGCTCTTGCTGCATAATTTTGTTGGTTATCAAGACAGCATGCTTCTGCATGGAATGTTACTGCCAGTTCTTTCATCCTCTAGTAGGAAACTAAGCTTCGGAAATTGCTCCCGCAGATACTGCTGATAGGCCCCCATGCACATTGCATATCTGGAAATGCAGAGAGAAGACAGCAGATCCATAGAAGCTGCTGAGACCATTGAGCCTACAGCTTTATTTTTGTGAGTAGTGTGTGGTCAACCTTTGGATTTCCCTTTACCTCTACTATGACTGAGTTTGAGATGAGATGCTTACACAAAAAAATTACAGTTTCTGACCTGAACTTGTAGAGGTAACTGATTTTACAGGAGGTTCGTGAAATCATGGAAAAGGTGGACCAAGACTGCTTTGTCACATTAAGGAGCAACAGTAGCATTAGGAGAGAGACCCTGTAGCTAATTAAAACTAGGCATTCTAGAAGACAGGTTCCATGACTGTTTTCTCTGGCATTTTTAATGTCCTTTTGCAAAGTCAATGGCATCTGCAACAGGTGATTTGTGAAGACGCAAGCATTTTCTGTTGATGGTGGTAGTATTAAGTCAGTAACTAGAGGCTCTGGTGACAATGTGGCTATAGAGTCTGACTCTGCTGATTAGTAGGCCTCCAATGCGTCTAAGGCTTTATCATCGGGATTAGTCTCCTGATGCTGTAATTCAGGTGCTATCTGTGAAAGAACAGATTCCAAAGCTATGAGGATAAAAGTGAATCCATAGCAGAAATATCCAAGGACATAGCTTTCAAAAAATTCTCCCAAAGATAGAAACAAAGATGAGATTGTCTGTTCTTAATTGCCAAATTCTTAGTGTTGGCAGGTTTGTGTTTAATGGCCTCCTAAAAAGAAAAGGCACAGTGCCCATCAGTGAGGGGTATTTTATTACCTTCTTCTTCTTGAGGTGCCGTATCCATTCTGGATACTGGCTATCATCATGGCGATAGTCTTCCTGTTCTTAACTCTTTTGAACAGTTTTTCCGAGGACATACCACACAGGTTCTTCAGCCATGAAGTCCGTCTATATCCACGGCCTCTCTTCCCAGGGATCTTTCCTTGCAGAGCAAGTTGGAGTATTCTATACTATATATTGTTCCTCATTACATGGTCAAGGTGTTGGAGTTTTCTTTGCTTAATGGTCTTAAACAGTTCTTGTTCTTTATCCATCCAACACAACACTTCTATGTTAGTCACATGGTCAACCCATGATATCCTTAGAAGTCATCTGTAGAGCCACATTTCAAAAGCTTTGATTCTCTTTTCTGATGCTTTAGTTAATGTCCAAGCTTTGACTACATACAGCAACACTGGGAATACATAACATCTCACCATTTGGATCTTTGTAGCAAGAGTTAGATCTCTACTGCATAACAAAACTCACATTTTTATGAAGGTGGATCTTGCTTTTTCTATTCATTTTTTAATTTCTACCTCAGAATCCCAATTGTAATTTAACATATTCCTCAAATATACAATTTTATCCACTCTTTCGATTTCTTTTGTCCCTGCCATTCGCTTGCCTTGAGTTGATGTTCAGCTTATAACAAGTTATTTAGTCTTCTTGGTGTTGAGATCCAAACCATATTCTGCACTTGAAGCTCTAACTTGATCCAGCATCAACTGAAGATCTGCAAGGTTTATGGCAAACAACACTTCATCATCAGCATTTCAGATGTTATTCAGGTATTCCCCATTAATTTTAATGCCAATGTTTCAATCTGATAGCACTTCTGAAAAAAAATTCTCCAGATATATATTAAACAGTGTTGGGGACAGAACACAGCATTGTTGCACACCTCTGTGAATTTGAACCTGCTCTGTCAGCTGCTTTTCAACTCTGACTTGAAATGTCTATCTCCAATAAAGGTTGGTGATGATACTGATATCTTTATTATCTACTAGCAGATTTTGCCCGGCGGTGCCGGGCTGTTTAAAATGGTTTTGGAAGGTTTTTGTTTTATGTTTATGCAAATGAGGTTAGTTTTTAATTGTGTTTTTTTTAAAAAAAATTTTTACGCGTGGGCTGTTATAAACTGTGATCATTTTTTTTGTTTTAAAAAAGAGGAAAGGATGATATAATTTTTTGTAATTATTGTATTTAACCAAATAATGTGTTACTATGTGAATTTTTTTAAATAGTTGTACCTTGGATAATAATTTTAAAAATGTGTAAGAATGTTTTTTTAAATCAATGTTTCTATACTGTGTTTAGATGTTTGTGTGTATGTGTGTGTGTGTTTTGAGTGAAAACTTATTTTTCTTTAAATTATTTGTGATTATTGTGAATATTTTTGAATGTTTTGAAAACTTATTTCATTAATTTGTGAATTCTTTGTGATTATTATGAATATTTTTGAATGTTTTTTCTCTTGTGGCCTCTGGGTGGGGCTGGTGAGTTTTTCTTTTAATTTACTATTTTTCTGTACTGTCCTCTGGGTGTCGCTTCTTCTTCCGGTAAGTAGTATCTTTCTTTCCTCACTTTAGTTCCGGTCGTCAAGGAGTGAGGACGTCTCCTGGTAAGGTCTCTGGTTTAATTTTTTGGGGTGGGTGGGTGTGTTTTGGGTGGGGGGGTTTCTGTGTGTTTTTTCTTGTTTGTTTTTGGATGTTTTGTGTTTACTTTTTCTGTTTGTTATTTTTGGTTTTGATTACTTTTGAATGTTTTTGGATTGTGTTCTTTTGTGTTGGGGTGGGGGTATTTCCGTGGGCCGGTCTCAGTAGCTGGACCGTGGAAATACCATCGCCACTTGATGTGGCATTGGGGTGGTGGTATTTCCGTGGGCCAGCCTTGGTGGCCGGACTATGGGAATTCCATTGCCACTTGATGCGGCGTTGGGGTGGAGGTATCTCCGTGGGCCGGCCTGGGTGGCCGGCCCACGGAAATTGCATCGCCGCTTACATATGGTGTTGGGCTGGGGGTATTTCCATTGGCCGGCCTGGGTGGCCGGACCACGGGAATCCCATCGCCGCTGTATGCGGTGGGAGGGGGTTCCGCGGCCTGCCTTTTTATTTTTATTTTTCGCACGCCGGCTTCCTCAGTGTTGTGCGCACTCATGGCGCGCAGGATGCTGGCGCTTGTACTTTGGCATTTGCGATTTCAGTTTGTGCAGCGGTTTTTTTTCCTGCGGCTTCATTTTGATTGGCCACAGCGCGTTTCGGAACATTCCTTTTGCTCGCGCTGCTCAGCCTGATTGGCTCTGGTGCGGCGCAAGGAACATTGGGAATTGACGTTCCCCTTTTTTTTTGCATCCGGGGGGCTCCTGCCCCACTGGCGCAAAATTCAACCCGACAGTTACCTGCGAACCCCGGTCAGGCGAGTGCACAGAGGCTCGGACAGGGCTCATGGGGCCTGGCTAAACATCCTTTGTCACACCCCAACGGTTAACGCAGATTTATAGGTGTAGATACCTATTTTCTTCAGTGCTGTGATCATATTCTCATGCTAGCAAAATATATAAAACATGCATGCACATCACATCTCATGTTTCTACATCTCACTGTTCTGTAAACAGTGCCTCTCTGGTACCCATAGAAATCTGCATCTCACCTGTGCTTTCTTCACACTTCTTATAAATTCTACTATGGATTATTTTCAAAAAGACAGTAAGAGCTGTACTCCTCACAGGACTCCGTGTTTGGTTTCTTCAGCAATGTAATGAAGGTTAATAGCAACCAATCACTCAAAAGGATCCCTGTCTCATAAATGGTGCTAAAAAGATTAATTAATTCTTTGATGTTAACTTCGGACAGAAGTTTCAAAATTTCTACTGGGATGTCATCTGGCATTCTTGTTCTCCCATCTTTGGGTCTTTGCACAACTCTTACAACCTCAATTTCCATCCAGTATTGGTGGCCCAGTATTGCCATTTATGACAGGCTGTTCACCAATTTCATCACTAAACTGGTCTCCTATGTATTCTTTCCATACATTGATCTTATCCCTTATTTCTACCACAAGATTACCGTCCCTGTCCTTTAACAATGCACATCTCTTCAGTTGTCTTCTGCCAGTAACTTCGCTGATCTTTTTATGTATGTTGGAAAAATAGTGCTTATTTTGGTATTCTTCTATGTCAGCGCATCTGTACGCCATATAAGCTTCCTTTGCAGCTCCTACTTTGCGCCTAATCATCCTCTCTAGATCATTATATTTTCCCTTGTCCTGATTCTTATAGGTCAATGGAGTATGTCACCTGTCATCCATTTCGTATTCTTGTGATTTGACTTTTGACTGCAAAGGTGTTTCTGTCTAACTTTCTGGGTTATTTCTTTTATTATCTCCCCCCACACACACACACACACACACATTTCTCTTCTACACATATTTCCCCTTGATGTTTTCTCATTTGATTTAACTCCCCTCTCACTGTCTCTTTTGCTGTTATTCTGCATTCTTTGTCCTTAAGGATATTAACATCACAACCAGATTTTGTTGTTTTAGTTACAAATTTACGCAATTTTAAGTGGAGACGACATACAGTAAAACCTCGAGATATGAAATTAGTTCGTTCCTCAAAGTTTATCATATCTCAAAAAAAATCATATCTCGAACTGTGGTTTCCCATAGGAATGCACTGAAAAGCAAATAATCCATTCCAGAGCTCCAGTTTCTGTTCTAAACTCTTCATAAAGTGCTATTTGGAATTTTTCACTGTGTTTTGGCCACTTTATATAGAGATTTGAACAGATAAAAGATTTTTTTTGCTTTTTTTCTGAGCTCCAGAACTGATCATTTTGCTTTTCAATGCATATTTGGCACATTTCCAACAGCAATCTCTGGTGGCCAGCTCTAGCAATTGCTGGCTCAGTACCCGACGATCAGCTGATTCAGAGGGGGGGATTTTCTACACTTCCTGGTTGCGGGGAGAGCTTCTGGCGGTGCCAAAACGCAACGTAAAATTCTAAAAACTGAGCAGAAATGTCTAAACACCCTCCGTGAGAAACATCAGAAAACCCAAAAAATGTTTTGTATGTCAAAAATAATTGTATTGCGAAGCTATTTTTTCTGAGATTTCCTTTCGTATCGTGAGTTTTTCGTAAGTCGAGCCATTCACAACTTGAGGTTTTACTGTATTTTATTACCACAAACCAAAACATTATTTTACGACAAGACGAATCAAGCTATGGCAAAAAGTCAGGCAATGGATGAAAAATGAAAGGAGGAAATAGAAGCTAAACAAGAGAAGGGCAAGTAGATCACAACAACTTTAATCTCATGGTGGAAACAAACCCTGGGAGATCGCAAACTGAGGGGGGAAGCCATTAGGCGCATTGACATGAACGCTAGGGTGTGTCTCTGCTATTGCCAATGGTTTCTTTTAGTGCTGGAGATTTCCAACAGAGTCTTCACAATGTGTGAAACTTGTAGTGTATGTGTGAACTCACAGGGACCAAGTGAAGAACCAATGCTCATGTCACAGCTCTGAGGGGCTCCAAGGAAATGCTTTGCATTCACAGAAGATTCCACTTATGTGAGTCATAGAGAAAATAAGAAAAGCAGTGTTATCTGTTCCAGTATCTCTAATAATAGAAAACCCCACTATTTTTGTATATAAACAACTACATTGAAACAATTATCTATACCATTTAAACCCCTTCTGTTTAATTTACTAATGCTGCATATTCCAGGATGTAGCCGAAATTTTATAATCCAGAAATCTTCAACTAAAACTTATTTAACAAATTAATTAGATTCTTCAACATAATCAATGCATAATAATCCCTCAAAGGTTATGGCAAAATTGGTTTTAAGAAAAAAAACATGCTACTTTTGCTTCAGTTGCAACTGAGGAAAATTATGGGAACACTGTAATTTTCTTTGATGGGTACATTCTCTTTCCACCTCAACAAATTACACCACCATCAAACAGACCTCCTAACGAAAATACAGTGGAACCTCATACAACAATTGCCCCGTATAGCAATGAAATCACATAACAATTAGGGGTGTGGGTTTTTGGTTTTTTTTTTGGGGGGGGTATCCCACATAACAATTTTCCCTATGGAAAAAAATCATACAACAATTTTTCAATGGGAATAACCACTTAGCAAAAAAAAAAATCGTTGTACGATGCATCCCATAGGGAAAATTGCTATACGATGCATGTATCGTATAGCAATTGTTTCGTACAACAATGAGCCCCGTGGAACGGATTAACATTGTTGTATGAGGTACCACTGTAATGTAAAAATGTAGAGGCATTGTCAGTGATGAAACAGACTAAACTAATCATCCTGTTTAAAAAGGCACAGAATTTAATTTTGAAGTTACCTATTCTGCAAAAACAAGAAACACAGTAAGTTTCATTTTGCATTAACTTTCACAGATAGCAGTTCAATGCAATCAGATGCAAAACCAAGATAAACTAAGCAGAAGAAATATTGGCAGAATCAGATTTTAGTTAAGATGGAAAGATGACAATATCAGTAGAAAGGAGAAGACATTGAATACAGACACTGATATGGTTATACAGTGATACCTCATACAACGTCCAAATTTGATTCCACAAGTTTGGACTTTATACGGATTTGGACTTTGTATGAGGCATGCAAAATCCTAGCCGCAATGCCTCATACAACGTCAAAATCCTTGCCATGATCCCTCGTACAACGTCGTCTCCATAGAGATACATTGTACTGTAACAGCACAGACTTCAGGGCAAAGTCAAGGAAACAGACAGGAAACTGACAGAACTTTAAGAAATCATTGTCTAAAGGCTAAAAACATTACAAAAACATGTCAAACAACCCTGATTGTCCAAGAACCTGAATAATGCTGCAAAAATCTCAGGAATGCTTCTAAAAATTCTGACGAAAAAATTCAAAAAATCCAAAATCGTGCTCAAAACCACTCCTAAACACTCTTTGCCTCATGCAAAACCCACAAGAGCAATGCACACATGTGTCCTGCCTTTTATACTGCCCAGGCACAATGCAACCTGGGAAAACCCCAATGCCTCATACAACGTCACACGACTTTGTATGATGCAACTTTTTTCAAGGAATTAGGCGATTTTGTATGAATCCGATGTTGTATGAAGCGGACTTTGTATGAGGTATTACTGTATATCACAACACATCTGGCTGGATAGCTTAGTGCAGGGGTTCACAACCTATGGCTTATGGGCCAGGCCTGGCCTATGGCACCATTTCATGTGGCCCACCGCCCTTGCCGCTGGAAGCAGCAAAAACAACCAAAAATGCGCCACCCTCGATACCACAGCCAGAAGCAGCAGAAGCTGTGAAAACAGCCGAAAACACACTGTAAATGCACCTGCAGCTGTCGTAAACATTTACTACAGCCATGGACATGCTTTACGGCAGTGTTTATGGCAGGGGAACCACGTGTCCAGCCCATTCAATTATCTGAGGAGGCATGGTCTGGCCCACGGCGCAAACATTATAAGAACCCCTGGCTTAGTTGTTTAGATATCTGACTGTGGAGCAAGACTTTGGGATTTCGATTCCTCGCTGTGCCTCCAGGGACAAAAAACAGTCTGTGTATTCATGGACAAGCTGCACAGTTGCATGGCACCCTGAGAAGGGAATAAGCCACTTCTGTGTATTTTCTACCTAGAAAATCATGGAAAGGGTTGCTATAACTCAAAACTGACTTGATGAAATGTTGCTGCTGTTGTTTATACCACATCATACAAACTGCATATGTTCTTTTAAACAAAATGGTAGCACCAAAAAGAAGACCTTGGAAGTCAGCTGAGCATGCACAATTCAAAAGATTAAGCCATCAATTGCATAGCTAAAAAGATCTAAGCAGGTGAAGGTGTAAAATTGAGAGGGGGACGTAGATAACCACTTACAGAACTTACTGGAAGGAAAGAAATAACAAGGGAAGTGTCCACAAAGTAATGGAAGGCAGTGAGAATTACTAGGTAATCTTTAATGGAGGAGACTTCAAGCTGCTTCATCATAAGAGGTAGACAGAAATCTATGAAATTTATTTCTAACATCAGTTAAGTGCATGCACTAGTTTTATGTTTGACTGTAAATATCAAGAACTGACACAAATCATGGGTCCTGTTTTGGGACTGTCTCCTGCCATCCTCTCGATCTCCTCCAAGATGGCCATGTGAGATAATGTACTAACTAGATTATCAACCAGAAGATGAGAATGCAAGGAGGAAAAACACTGCTTCAGTCTGAAGACAAGCATAACTATTGTATCTAGTGCCTGTTAATCAAAATAAGGTAGATCAGCTATTAGTTTGAGTGAAATGATTGCTTCAAGTGGTGGGGCACTAGGATAGCATCAGACCCACTACTGTCACCTACTTACTGCCAACTGCTATTATTACTAGGTCTCTTCCCCCTCCCACAACTGCTGCTTGCTTATAGCATCACATGTTGAGATGGGGCTAATATAGTTCGTTTTCACTTACCAGTGATAACTTTCGTTCTTCGAGTATATAGTTTGTGAATACACACTCATGGGTTATGCGCCTGCGCAGAACGGAGATCGGAGGCTTGAAAAGCTATTGGTCTAAAGTTTTGGCGGTAAGACCGCCCACCGTACCGCCCACCCTGAGGCGCCCGCGCGCCATTTTACCTCAGTTCCATACTTAAGCCAAGCACAGGATAAACCAATCGATCTCATCCGTGCAGCTCAAGAGGGGAGGCAGGGTGGGTAGTGTGTATTCACAAACTATATACTCGAAGAACGAAAGTTATCACTAGTAAGTGAAACCGAACTTTCTCCTTCGTATAGTTTGTGAATCCCCACTCATGGGAGATTAGCAAGCTCACACTCACTTGGTCGGTGGGCAGTCGGATGAGATGATCCCACGATGCGATGAAGATGCAGTAGGTCGACCCGTCAGGGGCGATGAGTCCGGAGCCCTCTGGTGAGGACGACACGGCCAAGCCTGGCATCCGCAGTGGCTCTGGTGTCCACCCTGTAGTGCTGGACAAATGTAGAAGGTCTGGACCATGTGGCAGCCTTACAAATGTCCTCAAGCGGTGTGCCCTCCAGGAAGGCAGTGGATGTGGCAACCGCCCTGGTGGAATGCGCCCTGACATGCGGTGGAGGTGGCAGTGAGGCAGACTCGTAGGCCAGGTAGATGGTAGAGGTGATCCATTTGGAGAACCTTTGAGCAGAAATGGGTTCACCCTTGGACTTTCCCCCATAAGCTACAAAGAGGCGTTGTGACTTCCTGAACTCTCTTGTCCTGCTGGTGTAAAACAATAAGGCTCGTTTCACATCCAGCGTGTGCCAAGTCCTTTCTTGGGCGTTAGAGGGGTTCTGGAAGAAAACTGGCAAGGAGATAGTCTGTGCCATGTGAAACTTGGAGACCACCTTGGGCAGGAAGGTGATGTCCGCCTGGAGAACGACGCGGTCGTTGAAGAATTGGAGAAATGGTGCGTCTGCTCTCAGGGCAACCAGTTCTCCAGCTCGTCGTGCTGACGTGATAGCCACAAGAAATGCCGTCTTCCATGTGAGGAGGCGAACATCGCTGGTGGCCATGGGCTCGAAAGGGGTCCTGGTGAGCGCGTTGAGCACGGTAGACAGTGACCATTGAGCCGTAGGAGTCTTGACCGGAGGGAAAGCGTTCCGTAGTCCCTTGAGAAAACGCTTCACCGTGTGGTCACGGAAAGCCCCAGAAACAGGCGAACCAGCTGGGGAGTGCGCCACCACTGCTGCGAGGTGCACTCGGATGGAGGTGATGCTAAGGCCAGACTCCGCCAAATGGAGGAGGTAGCTTAAAACGTCCTGCAGTCCCGCCTGCGGGGGAGCCATGTGCTGGGAAGCCAGGAAAGCACAAAAACGCCTGTATTTGGAAGCGTAGGACTTCCTTGTAGAAGGGCGCCGCGCTAGTTCAAGGATCCTGGACAGTCTGGGGTTATCCTCCACGCGGTGAGGTGGAGGCTGGGCAGGTCCGAATGGTGCAGCTGGCCATGCTCCATTTGGAGAAGCGTCGGTGACTCCGGCAGTGTGCGATACTGTGACGACATGCGCAACAGTAGCGGAAACCAGGGTTGGCGCGGCCATGCCGGCGCCACCAGGATTGCATTGGTTCTGTGTTGGTACATCCTGGTGAGTACTTTCTGGACCAGAGGAAACGGAGGAAAGGCATAGAGATAGTCCTGATCCCACCGTTTCATGAAGGCATCGCCTTCGGAGTTCAGTCCGATGCCTGCTCTGGAGCAGTACCTGCTGAGCTTCCTGTTGGACTCCGATGCAAAGAGGTCGATGCTCGGCGTTCCCCAGGCCTCGCAAAGCGACTGGAACACCCCGTCGTCCAGCTCCCATTCGTGGGTCGTCGAGGTGAGACGGCTCAGGTGGTCTGCCAAAACATTCAGTGTGCCCTGAATGTGCACTCCAATTGGGAAAATGTGCCTCTCCAGGCACCATTCCCACAACTGCACTGCAAGGTACAGGAGGGTGGTGGACCGTGTTCCTCCCTGCTTGTTGAGGTACGCCACCGCCGTGGTATTGTCCGAGGCCACTTGAACCGCCTTGCCGGTGAGCAGAGTCTCGAAGGAACGCAGGGCCTTCCAAACGGCCAGCAGTTCCAAGTAATTTATGTGGTGCACCGTTTCGTGTGGTGTCCAGGTGTCGTTGACCGTGAGAGTCCCGCAAGCAGCGCCCCAGCCGAGGTTGCTTGCGTCGGTCAGTATCTGCAACGAGGGTTGCGGGGGGTAGAAGCTCTTCCCCGTGGCCACGTTGAGTGGTGTAGACCACCACAGCAGTTGGTCCCTCAGTTCTGGAGACGGGGTCAACCGTTTGGACTGGCTCTCCCGAAGTGCGTCGAACTCGTGAAGGAGCCACGATTGCAGGGACCTGAATTTCAACTTGGCGTGGGGAATCACTGCCGTCGTTGAGGCCATCAGGCCTAGAAGTCTCTGAGCCTTCTTCGCCCGGATGCACGGTTTGGTGCGAAGTTCGCTCACCCCCTGCGCAATGTCCTGTAAGCGTTTCTGGGGGGCGTAGGCTCTCGTAGCAAGCGAGTCGAGTACCGCTCCGATGTACTCGACGCGTTGAGAGGGAGTCAACTTCGATTTGGTGAAGTTGATCCTGAGGCCGAGACTCTCCATGAGGTGGACCGTGTATTGTGTGTCCCGAACGGCTGACGATTTGGTGGGGGAGACGATCAACCAGTCGTCGATGTACGGGAAGACCCTGATGCCCCGTTGGCGGAGGAATGCAGCCACCGGAGCCATGCATTTGGTGAAGACCCGCGGTGCCGTGGCCAGACCGAACGGTAGGCACCGGTACTGGTGCACGGAATTGTCGATGCGGAAACGGAGGAACCGTCTGTGTTCCTCGAGGATGGAGACGTGGAAGTAAGCATCCTTGAGGTCTATGACTGTGAACCAGTCCCCTTTGTTGATGAGGGGGAGGACGGTCTGCAGGGTCACCATCCGGAACTTCCTGGTGTGGATGCATTTGTTCAGGCGGCGCAGGTCCAGGATCGGGCGAAGGCCTCCGTCCTTCTTCTGGACCACGAAGTACCTCGAGTAGAAACCGTTGTCCCAGTCGGACGGTGTTACCCGCTCGATGGCTCCCTTGGAGAGAAGGGTTGATATTTCTTCTTCCAAATGGGGGGACGAGGTGGTGAGACGATGTCTTCCTACCCGCGGTACCCGCACGAACTCGATGGCGTAGCCAGAGGACAAGATCTTTAAGACCCACTGGTCGTCCGTGATGCCTGACCATACCTGGAGGAAGTTCCGGAGGGGGAGGTACGGGATGTGGAGCGAGAGAGACTCGGCCGTCGCAGCTTCAAACGCGAGACTTGGACCTCGCGCCAGAACGCTTGTCCTGTCCGTAGGGTCGGTAGCGGGGTTTGTGCTGACGCCGCTGTTTGTAGGAGCTGGATCTAGGCTGCTCCGTTGGCCCTTGCTGCTGCGGGTTGCCGTGGAATCGCCGTGTGAAAGGCTGGAACCTCGGCCTGGCAGGCGGAGCCGGCGTGGTGAGCCCCAGGAACTTGGCCGTGGAATTGGTCTGGCGCATCTCATTCAGGACCTTGTCGGTGTCCTGACCGAAGAGGCCCTGCCCGTCGAAGGGAAACTCCTCGATGAGCTTTTTCATGGCGTCATCGAGGAAGGTGTCCCTGAGCCAAGCATGGCGACGGAGGTAGATTGCGGAGGCCATGTCCTTCGCCGCATAGTCATTGATATGCCGGGCGGTGCGCATCAGCTGCTCGGCGACGAAGTCCCCCTCGGTGGCCAGCGCGTCGATCCGCTTCTGGGCGTCTGCGGGCAGTTTCGCCGTCTCAATCTTCACCTGCTCCCAGAGGTGAGATTGATACAGGCCCATGGCGGCCGAGTAGTTGGCGGCGCGGAAGAATAGGGAGCCGGTGGCGTAGAACTTACGTCCCACCGCGTCCAGTTTCTTTCCCTCCGGCGTCGATGGGACCGGGAACCCGCTGGTGGCCGTCCTATGCTGGAAGGCCTTGACCACCAGGGAATTCGGCAGGGGTTGTGCCTGCAGGAACTCGACGTTCTCGTCCAGGACTCGGTACATGCTGTCGAGCCTGGACGAAACGGAGTGTGCCGCCAATGGTTTTCTCCATGTCGCCCTCGCCGAAGTCATCATGGAGGGGAGCATGGTAATGTGGACCGGCCGTACAGCATGTCTGTCGAGCTTCGCGGTCATCTGATTCTCACCCTCCAGCGGCGGTTGATCGACCTTGAGGTTGAGTGCGGTGCCCAGCCTTGTGAGCATGGCGGTTAGCGAGCGTTGGTCCTCACCACGCGGTGGGTCCACCGCGCCGATATTCTGCTCCGGCGTGCGCTCGGCGTCGACGTCTCCCTCGTCCTCTTCCGACGACGAGCTGGACTCATCGGAGGACGAGGGAGGGACTCTTTCATCCACGTCGGGACCGCGCCAGTACGGCCTGGGCGGGCCGGCGGGATGGGAGTCCACCGCATCAACGTCCGGACCACACCACGACGGTTTGGGTGGGCCGGCGGAGCGGACACTCGACCCACGGGAGGTCGGTGGGGCCACGGCAAGGCCGGCATGTCCGGGGCTTGCGGTGGTCGGAACCGGAGCCGCAGAGGCCGCAGGCATGGAGGTCTGGAACTTGGTCGCAAACGACGCCATGACCTGGAACATTTCTCGAACGAGAGCCATCTGGGATGTGTCCGAGTCAGCTGACGGTAGCGCCACGGTGGCCGGCGGGATGGTGCCCGACGAAACAGTGGGCGTCGAAACGGTGGCCGGCGTCGGCGAAACGGTCGTCGGAACGGTGACGACCGCGTCGTCTGTCGGCGTCCTGGGCCTTGGGGAGACGGAGGCCTGCCTCGAGGGCGAACGGTTTCTTCCCCGAGGAGGAGAGGGGAGCACCTGAAGTGGGCGAGCTGGAGCCCCAGCCCTGCGTCCTTTATCAGGTGACCCGGAAGACGACCGTCCTCCCCAGATGGAGGATCCCGGAGAAGGACATCGGGCAGTCGAGAACGGCGGCGAAGGCCCGGGAGAGGCGGGTGTGCGCGGGGTGGGAGGAAGCGACCGTCTCTTCTCCGACCCACGCTTGCGCTTCTTCTCACCGTTCCTGTCCTTCTTTTTCTTCTTCCTAATCGGAAGCATGGAGGAAGAAGCCGGCGGCGGCCGGGAGGCAGCGGCGGATGTGGAAGCGGACGCGGCGGGATCCAGAGCGAGCTCCATCAGATGAGCCTTGAGCCAATTGCTTCGGTTCTGCACCGCGAGGCGCGTAAACTTTTTGCAATGCGGGCAGGACTGGCTCTGATGCGACTCTCCCAAACAAAAGAGGCACAGGCTGTGGCCGTCGGAAGCCGGGTACTTCTTAAGGCAAGCCGTGCACTGTTTAAACGCTACAGCCATCAACCGCGGAAAAATTCTTCCAGTGGAAGTTTCTGGAAGCAAGTACCCCGAAGGGCGGACCAGCCGCCACCCCCTTGAGGGGGGAGACGGTGATCGATGCGAAAAAATTGGCTACTGAATTCACTCGAAAGAAGAAACAGCGCCGGGGTGGCAATCCTGCCCGTGGGACAAGATTGCCGGCAAAAATTGTTGAAATTAGCTAAAGCTTTCCCTCAGAAGGGCGATTAAAATTGAGAAGCTCTCGACGATCGTCCTGCTGCTACGGCGGAAAGAAGAGAACTGAGGTAAAATGGCGCGCGGGCGCCTCAGGGTGGGCGGTACGGTGGGCGGTCTTACCGCCAAAACTTTAGACCAATAGCTTTTCAAGCCTCCGATCTCCGTTCTGCGCAGGCGCATAACCCATGAGTGGGGATTCACAAACTATACGAAGGAGAACTAACATTAACAAAACTACAGTAAAACCTCAATTTACAACCTTGGTCCATTCCGACAGTCTTCGTCGTAAACCAAAGAAATCATAAACCGAAGCACATTTCCCATAGGAATGGATTGAAAAAATTAAAAATGTCCAGACCGGACCAAAAATAATTTTAAAAAATACAAAAAACCCAAAAAACCCAAAATATTGCCAGACACGATCCTCTCCCATACCCCCATCGACCCCACCAGCTGGTATCCTGCTCCTCTGCACCTTGACCAATCAAACTCCCCAGCTGAATAGCAGCTGGGTTGGAAAAGAGGGGGAGTTCTTGAGATGGAGGAGAGAAAGGGAAAGCCCCTAATAACACCCACTCCTTTGCCCCCCCCCCCCAGCGGTGGAGATCGATCAATCTAGGTACAGAAAAGGTGCAAGGAAAAAAGGGGGAAACCAGAGCAAACAGTAAAAGGGAAAACAAACACACTGCTGCTTCTTCCTGAGCAGTTTGTCCAGCCACTGGGGGAGCCCAGGCAGCAGCAGCAGCAGCAAGAGACTAGTGACCATATCTGCTCCATTCCAGTCTTTGTCTGAGGCCCCCCCACGGTGCTTCAGCCAGAAACGCACACCACTCTTGAACTTCCTAGTTATACACTGGGCACCCAGGCACACGTTCCCAGCTGTAGTGCCATGGAGGGACCTCGGACGAAGACTGGAACAGAGCAGATATGGTCCCTGCAGTCACCCGCCGCTGCCGCCGCCACCACCACCTCCACAGTGGTAAGTGACAAATTGCGACTTGCAGTGGTGGGGGATGGGCGCCATTTTAGAGTCTAAAATAGCAGAAGTGGTCTAATTCCCGGTCATAATCTAAAAAAATGTCATACACTGGGACATCATTTCCTATAGATTTGCAATCGTAAACTACGGCAAACATAAACCAGGATGATCGCAAATCGGGGTTTTACTGTACTTACAGAATAATGCCCATGGACCCCCTTCTGCCAGTATTCTTATAAATCAACATTAAAAGAAGAGCAGATGAAGCTCTGACAAAGAGAATAACATGTAAACTATGCAGTTTCTTGCTGCTAGGACTACTGAACCAGTTCGTTACTGGTTCTTGCTCACTGACTTCTCTTTAACATATTTCCTTACCCAGTTTACTTTCCAAGGAACTATTTTAACTAGCCCTCAATAACTAAATCTCATTTTCAAATAATTTCAAGAATTATTCCACAGAATATACTTCCAGTCTGGTTCTTAAAATCTGTTTAAAAACCTGTCCTTTAGAATAAAGATTTTGCTTACCAACTGTAACAGATAGGCTTTGACCTGGCCCTTGCCTTTGGGTCTCTCCCGTTCCTGCGAGTGACTTTTACCAGTCTGTTCTATGAAACCCCACAAAGACTCTGAGCTCCAGGAGGCCTATGTGCCATCCTGCAAATCCTTCTGCAGCAACACCCTGGGGCTTACCTGTATTAACAGAGCCCAGTAAGTAATATGGAGAGAATTGTATTAAATGTGGTAGTGTGTGGCTTATGGCTTAACTCTTGTCTTAGCCCCTCTCCCAAAGAACAGGTGTTGTTTATGAAGTAAAAATGTTTATTGTTCTAGAAGCATATTGTAGAAATAACAGTTCTTCCGATGGTTCAGGATACAGAAGTACAGCATACAAAAAGACTAATCAAAAAGAGCAGTTAGGGAAATCCACACTCAGGCCTTCCCTCAGAAACAAAAGAAAACCTAACTAATCTGGGTAATCATGTAATCAAGCTGGGGTTGGAGTCTGGACTCGATGTTAAGAGTCCTCCTTTCCCTTCTGAGGTGTCACTCTCAGGAACCCTAAACTCGAACTAACTCCCCAACCCATGTGCCTATAGGAAAGACATGAGCTTGCCCCCCTAATTAGCATATAGCCAATTAGAGCCCAGGTTTTTTTATAAACAACCACTGGTTCTCATAACAAAGGTCTAGTGATCCCAGGCTCTGGATGTTGACATTACAGACTTTCCAGAACTGGGAAGAAGACACAACATAGGCCGAAGCTTTGAGAAGCTTCTACAAGGCCCATCTGCTTGATAAGCGCAGCAGAAAGAATTAAAAGGCCTTTGCAAAGAAGCAAAGCTACATTCAAAGACAGTTTAAAAAGCAAAGAAACTCCATGTTGAATAACTTGTGACCCATTTTGTTACACCAACCATAGTGATTATTTCAATCTGAACAAACACCTATTTTAAGTTTTTAGTAGCCACCTGTTTAACAACCTTAAACTTTCTATCCTAGTTGAAACATCTAATCTGAAATTATATTCTATACTAGCAAGGGTTGCCCGGTGTTGCCGGGCTTTTTTTGGGCTTTTTTAAAAAAAATATGAAAAATGGTGTTGGATGATTTTTGTTGCATGTGTATTTAAATGAGTTATGTTATTTTTTTAAAATAATGGTTTTTTTATACGTAGGTAGTGTTTTAAACTGTTATAAAAAAAATTTGGATTTTAAAAGAGGAAAGGTTGATATAAATCTTTTTTTCAATAATGCCATTTTTAAAAATAATGTGTTACTATGTGGTTTTTGGTAATAGGTGTACCTTGGATAAGAATTTTTTAAAAATGTGTAAGTGTATGTTTTTTTAAATTCAATGTTTTTGACTGTGTTTAGATGTTTGGTTTTTCTTTTAGTGTGTTCTTATTTATTTATGTTTGAATAATTTTTTGTTTGGATATTTTTGAATGTTTTTAAAACTAATTTCCCTTTTTTAAATTCTTGGAGATTAATTTGAATTCATTGAGTGTCATTTTTCCTGTGGCCACTGGGTGGTGCTGTTGCATAATTTTCTAATTTTAACTGTGTCCTGGCCTGTGTATTCTTCCTGTTCTTTTGTCATTTCAGTTGTGGACCTCGTTGAGGCTGGAGGTTTAAGGTGTGTGCTCTTTTCTGTTAGGGGTGGTGGTGTTGGGATTTGTGGGGGTGGGGGTTGTGTTTGTCCTTGTTTATTTTTTTTGTTTGTGGATGTTTTTGTTTCTAATTTTTATGTTTATTATTGTTTTTGATTTTTGTGGAATGTTCTTGTTTGTGATTTTGGTGTGGGTATTTCTGTGGGCTGGCCTCGGTGGCTGGCTGGCCCATTGAAATACCATGTGGTGGTAGGTTGGGGGTATTTTCGCAGGCCGGCCATGTTGGAATATCCACGCCGCCGGCCCGTGGGAATCCCCCCATTGTGTTTGTTGGTTTGTTTGTTTTGGTGGGGGTGGGGGCTTCGCGGCTCGGCCTTGGTGGCCAGACTGCACAAATCCCCACGCCGTTTTTGTTTTTGTTTGGGGGGGAATCCCAGCGTCAGGGTGTGTGTGGGCTTTCCTTCCTGGGGGCTGGCTTCTGGCCCGCAGTAAGGAAGCCCAGTGGCGGGGTGGTGGTGGTGGTGGGCTTTCCTTACCGGGGGCTGGATTCCCTGGGCGGCCCGCAGTAAGGAAGCCCAGCGGCGGGGGGGCTTTCATTACCGGGGGCTGTGTCGCTGTGAGCTTTACTGGGGGCTGGCTTGCGGCCCGCGGTAAGGAAGCCCAGCGGCGGGGTGGGTGGGTGGGCTTTCCTCACCAGGGGCTGGCCTCCCTGGGCGGCCCACGGTAAGGAAGCCCAGCGGCGGGGGTGTGTGCTTTCGTTACCGGGGCTGTGTGGCTGTGCGTTTTTTATTTTTATTTTGGCCGCGCCGGCTTTCCCAGAGTTCTGCGCACTCACGGCGCACAGGACCCTGGGGATTGTATTTTTCCATTTGTGCTTTCCCTTTGTGCTCCGTTTTTTTTCATGCGGCTTGGTTTTGATTGGCCGCACCGTGTTTCCCCAGGTTCTTTGTGCTCCCGCCTCTCAGCCTGATTGGCTGTGGTGCAGCACGGCGCAAAGAACGTTGGGAAATGAAGTTGTTTCCCTTTTTTTGCGTTTGTGGGGCTGTTGCCCCACTGCCGGTTTTCTCAATCCTTCGTTGACCTGCGTACCCAGATCGGCCGTGTGCACGAAGGGTGAGTGCAGGCAAGTAGGGCGAGGCATAGCAACCTATAGCCAGTTCCAACGGTTAACCCTTGGATTTATAGGTTAAGATCAGAGGGGACAACTGGAATCCTTTTTATTGGCTTACTTGGCTAATCCTAATGGGAACTATAGCTCAGCAATATATAGTTGCCACACAATGCCTACTCACAATCCATTGTCTCATGAGACTGCATCAATGTAAAAACCTGTATCAAACCAAGCAAGCAATCAAATGGTTCTTGTTTCCCTCAACTCTCTTTAGCATTTGAAATACATAAAACCTAACATGATGCAACATAAAATCATATTCTCCCCACAATCTTTGAAGAGTTTATAAAATTTTTATTCAAGAATGCACTTATGATTAAACAAAGGTGGCTAACTGTCTAACCGTTCAAAAAAAATTACATCTCGATAAAATGCATTTCCTGAAGATCATTTTATTACTGATAGAACCCTGGCACTTCTGCAATTAGAAACACTATAGACACTATGGAACAAGAAGGCATCTACATGTTATATTTTATGTTTCTAATAAAAATATAATTTGATTCATGTAATGTTTATTTAAACAGTAAGATAAAAAAATCTTTGAGCTTCTCATTATCTGAATAAAAACAGAAACCTTGTTAAGGAAAAACTTCTCAAAGGAGGCAAAAATGCAGTTACAATTTGAACTCCTGTGCTTTCACACAATTAAATAAGGTCTGTACTTTTATCTAACTATCAAACAGCCTTGGCTGAAAGCTAGGGACAAAAGCTGTTACTTTTAAATTTTGCCAATTTAATCTGAACATTTGACTCACTAAATTCAGGTACTGTGGATTTAAAATGTTTAAAACTACTACACCAGAGACAACAAATCTTTATATTACATAGCAGCAATCATTTCAGAAGAAAACTAATGGAAATTATTGTGTACCAAAATGCTGATAATTCTAAGGAATATATTGGTTGATTTAGAAAATAAAAGTAGCATGTAAAAAGCTAGAATAATGGTATTTGGTATAGCTCCAATAAGGCAATAGGAATCAGCTTCAAACCAGATTCTTCTGTAAAACATATTGCTTGCTGAAAGGTTTGACATGAAGGAACATTAGGCTTATGCCTTTCCCTTCAAACAGAACATCAAACATTCAGCTTTGTAACATATTGTACAGATTATCAAGAAATAATGTGCATTTATCAAAAGGCATTAATGAAAAAGACAAATGGTTGGCTACAGACATTTGGTTTGGCCAAATGCCAAATACTCCAACTAATAATACAATTGTTGTTCTCCTCCCCACTACATTATGTGAGACCCTAGATCAGGGGCTCTCAATGTTTTCCCGCCAGAGGACGGACCCGCCCCCAACACTTCCCACCAGGGGCCAGAGGCATGGTTGCTCCCTCAACTTATGTTTTCATCGTCATCAGCAGCACATGGTGGTGTCAACAATCACATGTTTCTTCTGGGATTTTGGACAGTCCCCACCACTTCCCAGGGTAGTGGGAGGCTTGTCGGAGCACAGTCACTCCATTTTGAAAATGTTCTACTGCTTCCCCAGCAGCTAATCCACAGCGCTTGGATACTTCCTGATTCAGTACAGGGAAACCAGGCGCTGACATCAGCGCCACGCACCAACGATGTCTCCAAACCCCATGGATTAGCTGCTGGGACAACGCAGGGAAGCAGCAGAATTTTTTCAAAATGGAGTGATTATGCTCCGACAAACCTCCCGCCACCCTGGGAAGAAGTGGAGGCTGTCCAAAACTCCAGAAGAAACATGCGATCACTGCTGCCGCTGCTGCAGTAAATGACGTATTGTGACTTCCAGTGGCGGGTGGTCCTAGAGGTGGCCGGATGGCCACAGTGGGCTGGATTAATGAGATGCATGGCCTGGATTAGGCCTGAGGACCGGTGGTTGTGAATGGCTGCCCTAGACCCCTGGTGGCAAACCTGTGGCATGCAGAGGCCTTTCTTCTGGCATGAGGGGCATCAAGAGGAAGCCCTGCCCCGCTTCCCCACCACCCGTCTCCCTCCACCAAAGGGGAGACAAGATGGGAGGCTGAAATCATGCCTGGGAGGCTGTGGCTGGACAAGGTAAAGTGGGGAGCACTTGTGGGAGGTGGGGGCCCCACAGGGGTGGAGGCCCTGCAGGTGGTGGGAATGCCCCACAGGGGTGGGGTGCACTCATGGAGTGGGGAGGAATTGTGGGGGTGGGGAGGCCATGCAGGAGTGGGGATGAATTGTGGGGGCTGGGGAGGTCCAGCAGAGGGTGGGGAGCACGTGGGAGTGGGGAGGCCCCACAGTGGTTGGGGAGCACTCACAGAGGTGGGGAGGCCCTATGGGGGTGAGGAACACTCATGGGGTGAGGATGCCCAGCGGGGGAGGGGAGCACTTGTGGGAGGGTTGGGGATGCACCATGGAGGGGTGGGGAGCAGTTATGGGGGAAGACTCACAGGGGGTGGTGAGCACTCGGAGGGGGTGGAAAGGCTCCATTTGAGATGGAGGCCCTGCAGGGGAAAACCCCACAGGGGGCTTGGGAGCACTCATGGGGAGAGGCCCCACAGGGGGCAGGCGCATTCCTGGGGCAGGTGAGGCACTGTGGGGGTGGAGAGAACTCATGTGGCGAGCACCTGTAGGGGTGGGGAGCACTCACAGAGTGGTGAGGGGCTCATGTATTGTCGACGGCACACCTCAAGTGGCGAGCATGGGCATGTACCCACGTGACTTCACCAGAAACGTGCCAGCAACAAGAGAAACTGTTAACCCTTTTGTCAAGTTTAATCGCTTAAAACCCCAGATTGTAACATATAAAGAGCTTTTGAGAGCTCAACATACATGAGATAAAACCACTGGCAACGTAAGACAAAGCAAATAAATTGAATCAAAATATAAAACATGGATTCTATGGTAATTAATTTGAGTGGTTAGATAGCATTTGTTCAGATATACTAACTAGGCTCTGGAAAGAATCGAATGAGGTAAAAACAGCTCCTTCCTGCTTGCAGCTGAACCTGGCTGCACACAGCATTAATTCATTGGCTCCACCCAGTGCCACAAAGCCATTTCCTTCTGTCTTCCCAAAGAGCTTTTCAAGTTGATGAGTATTTAAAACTAAGACATGATCAAGAATATACAAATGATCTTGAATTTTTCTTTTAAAAAAGCAAAGGTCCTTTCTTCGACCACAAATGATAATAATTCTATTAGTATAGAGGGCATTCATTCAAAGAGGAACTCTTGGCTTTACTCTGTCGTGAATGAATAAGTTACACCCTTTGTGTCCAAGAAGCTCACAAAGGAAATGATCAGTGTCAGCCAATGATTCCTGGAATGTGCCTAATTGCTGACAGGCTCGACAAACAATATGGAAGTTTTTGTAAGTTCAGGTATTATAGTCCTCTTAATGGAGTACTATATATTGAAGAGGACAACACAGAAAACTTGACAGCTGATTGACCATGTGCATAGTAACATCAACTCTCTAACATGAAAGACTAGATGTTCTAGTACAGTGGCTATTTAAATTTGCAAATAAAATTGGTTGGCTATAAAACAATGTAAACTGAATTTCTGACCTACCCCACAAAATTAGTTTATATGCAATCATTTTTATACGTACGAGAGAGTTGCATAATTTAAAATAATTTAAAATAATGGATATATATGAAATATACATAAATTTCAAACAAATTAAGATGTTAAAATAATTAGAACATGTCAGAATAGGAGTGACAAAATTATCAAGAAGCTGGAGCTGCTCTTCTGAGGAAGGAATATTTTTCCCTAGGTTTATATGGAACACTTTAGCTGAATAAAAAAGCTGAGTAAGGGGAGATGTGATCGAAGTTTATACAATTGTGCACGGTTTGAATAAGGTGAAAAAACAGATGTTTTGTTCCTTCTTCCATAAAATCAGAAGCCAGAGTTATCTACTCTGAAACTGAGCAACAGTAGACCCAGGAGAGATTAAGGAACTAATTCTTTAAATATGGGACAGTTAAACTGTTGAATTTACTACCATAAGATGTCATAGTGATAGCTGCCAACTTGGATTGCTTTAAACACAGATTGGAGAACTTCCTTGAGAGTAAGACTATCAAAACTACTCTTCATTACAACTGTTTATCATCTCCAGTTCCAGAGGCAGTGTGTCTGTGTGTAGAAATCACTGAAGATCATGATCTGGGATGGAAAAGCAACACTCTCTACATCCCTAGATTATTAATAACACATTGTGACTGCTTAGGTGACTATAAGATCAATACCAATAAAGGTTAACACATGCCGTTCAGCTGGGTGTTGAGGGGCTGGAACTGTGGTTGGGCGGATGGTGGGTCTTATTGATTGTTGCATTTATATTATTACTTTTCTTCTCCATTTATTGCTATTGAGCTTTAATGAGTTACACTGTATCCATGATGATTAATGCTTTATGGTTGTTTTTGATTGTAGAACTATGTAGTATCAATATCGTGTATTATGATGTTATTTGTATGAATTATGTTATTTATATGCATTATTACTTGTTTATGTAAACCGCTTTGAGTCTCCCATGGGGCAGAAAAAAGCGATATATAAATTAAACTTCAAATCAAATCAAATTTTTGGCCAGAAGTGGGCTACTTCAATAGCATTATCTTGGGTGTTTACTAGATCTTTTGTACACTCAGTGGGACAAATTGCAGTCACATAAATGCTGCAGTAATTGAATTTCTCCACATTCACAGGGAATTTTTTCCTGTATATAAGTATCCCTATTTTACTTGATTATTCTTTGATCTTCCTACTTCACTTTTAAGTCTACTAATGGTCCAGCCAGAATCTTGTCCTGGTGAGAGACATTCTTCAATAGTCATCCATTCAGCAAAGTGTGTTGTTTTTGCTCTCCATAGTTTTAGCTTAGCCTCTCCTGGTTTAATATTTAGAGCTTGAGACATATACAGAAAACCTTTCCTCAATTTTAGCCATCTTTTAGGAGGTCTGAGTCCATGTATTACCTTATTCATTGGTTATTTGCTAGTACAGTGGTATCTCGGATAAAGTCCGATTCGGATAAAGTCTGATTTGGATAAAGTCGTGGTTTTCATGCACACGTGATGCATCACATAAAGTCAAAACCCGCTAAAAATGGACGTTATCCGAGGTATTTGGTATAGGAACCTTGGATAAAGTCCATTTTGGGACGTTATCCGATGCATCGCCCATTTGATTCGGATAAAATCCAAAATCGGATAAAGTCCAAACTTGTGGAACGGAGTTTATCTGAGGTTCTACTGTACCTCTCAGTTTACTTCCGGAGGGACAGCACCAGCCAAATAATAGTTTTTTTCAGTGGAGGTAGGACTGCAGTGGCTCAAGTGGTTAAGACACTGACTGGGAGGCAGAAGGTCAGCAGTTCGATTCCCGAGTACTGTAGGACGGAATGAGCTCCTGCCTTTGTCCCAGCTCCTGCCAACCTAGCAGTTTGAAGCAGGAAATTGCAAGTAGATAAATAGGGACCACTTCAGTGGGAAGGTAACAGCGTTCCGTGCGCTCCAGTGTCTAGTCATGCCTGCCACATGACCACAGAAATGTCTGATTCATTAAGAACTACATCCACTTGTTTGGGATGTGCTAATTTATACCATATGGCACTAGCATATTCTGCTGTAAAGTAGCAAAAGGACAGAACTTTTGTTCTTTATTGTATGCCAACTTGTACCACAGTCTGAACCTGCCAGTTTCCTGAATATGTTAATTCTGGTAGCAACGTTCTATTTGCATTCAATTCAGAGTGATACCCAAATATTTTAGGATTCAACAATATTCCCAAATCTTGCTATTCCAGATAATTCAGAGTTCCCTCTCTGCTTCCCTATTCTTTAAATGGAAGATACAGACCTTTGTTTATAAAGGGTTTGATTTTATCTGATTGGTTTGATAATATAAGGCAATCTATGTATCTAAAGAAAAGACGTACGTTTTTATGTCCTGCAAGCCCTGCCCCCCCCTCGCCACCCACCCCCTCGACAATCATCCCGGACCTACCTTCCACGTCCAAGAGGTCAAAGAGGGGAGTCTGGGGGTTGCGGGTAGGGCATTAGCCCCACCCGCAGGCATCCTGATGGTGCCGCTGGTGAGCCTGCATGCACAAGCGTGCGGGCGTCACAACTCCGTGCCAGACGCCCGGCCGAGCCATGACGGGAAGGTGTGCGAGAGCGCACAAGCGCCACCAGCATGCGACCGGCAACAACAGCACCCGCCAACTGCCTCTTCAGTGGCAGCCACGGGCGCCCATGCGGGCCCCCTTCCCAGCCGTGACAGGAATGTGCGCGTGTGAGAGAGAGAGAGAGAGCGCCACCACCGTCTTCCTCCTGGCCAGCACCGGTAACAAAATCCCCCACCCCAACACACGAGGTAAGCTCGGCGTGGGAGAGGGTCCCCCCACTTTCTGCCCAGACTAGCGTCAGTCCTGCCCGGACAAAGGCCGGGCACCTCTGCTAGTATATTCTAAGGCAGAGTTTAGCTGGTACTCAATGAACTGAAAATTGCTAATAATGTTTCTACACAATCGAACGTTTGTATGATCAAAACCATAACTAACAAGAATTAATGTTGTAAAGACTACTCTGAATAAGACAAGTCACATGGTATATACATCAATGAAATACACCCTTCTGACTATAAAAAAACAACAATGTTTAGTTTTATTTTGAATCATTAAAAACTTAAGTCATTTTTACACATCTAAAATTCTTAATTAAAAAAGTCTAATAAGCCCTTTTTTTACCATCAGAGTGTTCACATGCTGTTGCTACAGTAAATACCAATTAAATCAACAAATACTCAATACAGAGTTAAAACAAAAGAAACAATTGCACCCATAGACTCTGGAATTTTATCTCACTTCCTCAGATACAAAACTTGTTTTTCAGTAATGCATACAGCAATGGATTGACCTATGTGCTTATTTCCAGTATTTACAAAAAAAGCACTTTGCTATAAGCAACAGGATGCAAGGTTTCCTTTCCCAGCAGAATATGAAATTATCTTAGACTTCCAGGACCTGCTATATTAAAAAACTATGTGAGAATTATATTTTGTATCAATAATTGTAACTTATTTAGGTTAATTTCACTGAAATTCCATCTTTTCCCCATAAATTTAGAGCAACTCACAGTATACTGTAATTTAAAAATATGACCATAGTAAGTTATATTATAATAAAAGAACAAACGTGCACTTTCAGTAGTTCAAGGAAGCAGTAGGTCTGTGGCATGGAAAGGAAGGGAAATGATAATGGGTGACAAAAGACAACATATAGTTGTTCAGTAGCTATTTTGCCCCCATCTTCTCCTAAAAGGAAAACAGTGCTCAACCTACTGCAAAATAGGTTGAGGTGAGATGCTGCCCAAGGTAAGTAAAGTACAGGAACTCCTAGATACTTTAAATGAATTAAAGGGCATGATCAGATAAGGATCTGCCTTGTAATTTGGTCTGATTTGAGAAGAGGCTGTTTTTTTCTGGTAACCACATGTCTGGTCAATTGCAAACCAGTCTATCCTGATCCATGCCTTTCCACACTTTTCCAGTCCCTGTCAAGAGCTACTTTTTGTGTATGGCTACGATTGCTCCATTTTGGTTTAGTTCCAGCATGTGTGATTTTTGGGATTGAATCAAAGCAGATTGGTTAAATATGTCACTTTGTTTAAGCTATTTCACTATATCAGTGATGATGAACCTTTTAGAGACAGAGTGCCCAAACAGAGGGGTGGGGCAAACTCTGTGCTGGGGGAAGGGAGGAAGTGCTCCCATTGGGCAGCTGGACAAAGGGGCGGGGTGAACTTTGTGCTGGAGAGGAGGAATCACGACCACTGGGCTACTGGGCAGAGGGAACTGTGCTGGGGGTAGGGAGGAAGCACTCCCAAAATTCATTGTTTTGTATGGTGTATTAAATATCATGAAGGCTCAATAGCAAACAAAATTAAACAGCTACCTAAACTACAGCTGTTTACTTTCTAGGTTTCAGTTGATGATGGCCATAACTTGTGTGTGTGTGTGTGTGTGGGGGGGGGGGGGTAGTTAAAGAAGCCCAACATCTCTTGCAGCAATTTAGTCCCATTTGTAATGAAGTATCCAATCAGGATTTGTAAAATGTTCACATTAAGTAAGAGCTTCAAATATTATATTATATATAAAAACACATTTTTGCATAAAGATGTACAGAGTAATTTTTAATCTTTCCTAATGGGCTTTTAAATTTGTTTAAATGTTTTTTCCAGATCTACTGTAATATTGTAATTCACATTATGCTTCATTTTGAATTCTGCTGTGCTGCTTTTGGTGATTTCTGTATTTTCTTTTAATTGGAAGCAGTTTGCAGGACTCCCCATCCTAGGTACAAGCCTGCAATGATACCATCTGAATAAACAAACAAATAAATAAATGGCAAAAATAATAAGAGACCAAAGCAATTGCATTCAAGAGTTACTCTACTCAATTGCATGCTGAATAATTGGTGCAAAAGATTAGTCTCTCTTGGAAAGGTGTTAAGAGCAAGGACACACTTTCTGACAGTGGCCAAGTGAGTTTTAATGCTAAACCAGAGCTTTAACCATATAGAAATTGATATATATATATACTTGTTTGAACTTACCCTATTTGCTGGTGTATAAGGCATCGGAGTATAAGATGCAGACTGTTTTTAATACACATTTTTAAGAGGGAAAAATAATTTTCTACATTTTTCATGATTTCTTTTTAAATTAACTCCAGGAGCCGGGGAGGGTGGGGAATGAGGGCTCCAGTGAAGCCCATTTCCCCACCATCCCACCGCTGCTGGCCACAAGTAGCTGAGGAGAGTGGGATGGGGTGAAAGAATGATCATTTAAGCCTGTTTCCACCCCATCCCACCACCAGCCGGGGAGAGTGGGATGGGGGGGGGGAGAGAGAAGGATTCTTTAAGCCCATTCACTCCCATCCCATCACCGGCCAAGGAGAGTGGGATGGGGGAAAGAAGGATCCTTTAAGCCCATTTCTACCCCATCCCATCACCAGCCAAGGAGAGTGGGATGGGGGGAAAGAAGGATCCTTTAAACCTGTATCCACCCCATCTCACCACCAGCTGGGGAGAGTGAGATCAAGGGGAAAGAAGGATCCTTTAAGCCTGTTTCCCCCATCCCACCACCAGCTGAGGAGTGGGATGAGGGAAAGAAGGATCCTTTAAGCCCTTCCCCCACCCCACCACCAGCTAGGGAGAGTGGAATGGGGGGGGGGAAGGATCCTTTAAGCCCATTCCTCCCCCACCCACTGCTGCTGGTTGTCAGGAGGCAGGGAGGGTGGGATTGGCCGGGCAAGAAAGTTTCTTTGGAAGCCACCCTTCACCTAGCTTCTAGCAGTCAGCGGTGGCCACCAAACTGCACCAGTAGGGGTGTGTGAGGGTGGTTTTAAACATAGCCCTTTCCTGTCTTCAGCCACCAATCCTCTCTAACCTGTTTCCACTTCATCCTTCAACCAGCTGGGGAGAGTGGGATCGGGGGGGAAAGATAGATCCTTTAAGCCTGTTTTCCACCATCCCATCACCAGCCAAGGAATGGGATGGGGGAAAGAAGGATCCTTGAAGCCCTTCCCCTAATCCCACCACCAGCTGTGGAGAGTGGGATGGAGGAAGGATCTTTTAAGCCCACCCCTCCCCCTCCCACTGCTGCTGGCCATCAGGAGGTGGGGATGGCAGGATTGGCCGGGCAAGAGAGCTTTTTTGGAAGCCACCCTTCAACCGGCTCCTAGCAGTCAGTGGTGGCCGCCAAACTGCACCAGCGAGGGGGAGATTTGAGGGCGGCTTGAAAAATAGCCCTTTCCTGTCTTCAATTTTTTCAGTGTATTTTAAGAGGGGGGGGGGAGTGTGTTACACACCAGCAAATACGGTAATTATCCTGTTACCCAGCACTAACTGTACATTCAAGCATTATTCTCAAAAACTATAATTGTGAGCTCAAGGAAAGGATAAAGAAATATAACAAACTGATTCTATCCTGGTTCGGCAGAATTGCTCTTTCTAAAATGAAACTGTTACCAAAAATTAATTTCCTATTCGAAAATTTGCCAATACAGTTTGTAATGGGTGGGTGGAATCAAGGATATTGAAAGAAATTTGGTACCTCAAAAGGAGGGAGGACTGGGTCTTCCTAATATTAAGAATTATTATAATGCATTTCAGCTGCAAAATATTTGTAAATTATTAATGAGAGAGGAGGTACTTTGGGAAAGAATTGAGATGAAAGAAATTTAAAGTGTTGGAAAAGTAGTATTTTTAAGCAAAAAAAAGGTAAAGATTAGTTTAGAAAATAAAATGTTAAAAGCCACAATGAAAATGTGGACAAGTCTAAAGCATATATTGGCTCCAAATATATCACCTATTGTTGAATTAAAAGATATTAAAAATTTCCCTATAGTGATTAACAAAAGAATTGAAGAAGTAATTAATCAGAATGATGCATCTCTGTTGAAGGACTGGATAAGAATTTGCAAAGATAATGCAAACAATTTAGAGATATATGAACAATTGAACTTAAATTGGCTTCAAATTATATTGGTTGACAAATGGAACAAGAATTATATAGAAAATGACAACTTAAGTAGAAACACAACAAAATTTGAAGACGGTGCTTAATTTAAGATCAGGATCTATAGAATTAAATGGTCTTGTGAGTAAATTGTATAAAATTTTGAATTATGATGAAAAACCTCAAAAGATTTTACAAGCGACATGGGAGCAAGATTTAAACATAAAAATTAGTGAGGAAAATTGGAAAATGAAATGGAATAGAAGGATCATGAGGACACTGTCAATAAGGGTAAAAGAGCATAATTTTAAAATGCTTTGGAGGTGGTATTTAACCCCTTGTCATCTACATCAAATTAATAATTCACATTCGGTTAAATGTTGGAGATGTAAAAGTGTGACAGGGATGTATATGCACATGTGGTGGGAGTGTAGCATGTTGAAGCCATTTTGGTCAGCAATTGAGAGTGTAATAAGGAAAATAATAGATGAAAAGTTTAAATTGGAGTACAGAGTGCACTACTAACTGAAATTGACAATATAAACACAGACATTTATAAAAAGGATCTTGTATCAATTATGTTAGCTTCCGCCAGATAGTGCATAGCACACAATTGGAAGAATGAGATCGCACCAAAAATTGAAGATTGGTATAAAGAAACATGGACGACTGCATTAAATGATAAATAAACTTGGGAAAGGAATTTTTAAAAAGGAATAATAAAGGAAAATAATTTTTACAAAATTTGGAATTCGTTCATTGAACACGCACTGGATAAAGGGAAAGGATGTGAGCCAATCAAAAATTAGCCGCAGGAAACAAACCGCTGCACTAACTAAAATTGTGCACGCCAAACTACAAGCCCCAGTGTCCTGCGCGCCATGAGCGTGCAGAACGCTGAGGCAGTCGGCGCGCGAAAAATAAAAGTGTAAAAAACCACCACCGCTGCTCTTCATTTTCACGGGCCAGGCATCAAGCCTGGCCTGCAAAAAAAGACACACACACACACACACCCCTGCTTTTCCTTTCCGCGGGCCAGGCATCGAGCCTGACCTGTGGGGAAAAAAGACACCCCCCGCCCTTTACTTTACATGGGCCAGGCATCGAGCTTGGCCCGCAAAAAAAAGACCACCCCCCGCCCTTTCCTTTCCACGGGCAAGGCATCGAGCCTGGCCTGCAGAAAAAAAGACACCCCCGCCCTCTCCTTTCCACAGGCCAGGCATCGAGCCTGGCCCATGGAAAAGAAAGACCCCCCCACCCCTAAAAAAGTAAACACAAAAACATCCAAAAACACAAACCAAAAACAGTCAAAAATACTCAAAACGAAAAATAAAAAATACAAAAAGGAAACACAAAAACATCTAAAAACAAACCAGAAAAAACACACAGAACCCCCCCAAAAAAAACCAAAACAACCCCCCCAAAAAAACAACAACAGAGAGCTTACCATGAGACGTCTTCACTCCATGACGACCGGAACTAAACTGAGAAAAGAAAGAGAATACTTACTGGAAGAAGAAGCGACACCCAGAGGACAGTAGAGAAAAATTGTAGAGTACAAGAAAAGCTCACCAGCCCCACCCAGAGGCCACAAGAGTAAAAACATCCAAAAATATTCAAAATAATAAGATTAATTCCCAAATTACTGAAATAAGTTATCAAATCATTCAAAAATATTCACACTAATCACAAAAAATTCAAAAGAAAAATAAGTTTTCACTCAAAAAAACAAAAAAAAACATCTAAACACAGTATAGAAATAATGATTTAAAAAAACATATTCTTACACATTTTAAAAATAATTACCCAAGATACAACTATTTTTAAAAAATCACATAGTAACACATTATTTGGCTAAATACAATAATTATAAAAAATTACATCATCCTTTCCTCTTTTTAAAAACCAAAAAACAAAAATAAAAAATCACAGTTTATAACAGCCCGTGCGTAAAAATAAAAGATTAAAAAACCACAATTAAAAACTAACCTCATTTGCATAAAAATTAAACAAAACCCTTCCAAAACCATTTTAAAGAGCCCAGCCCGCGCGCAAAAAATTAAAATAAACAACACACTGGGAGCGCAAGTCCGCCACAGGCGGATGCAGCACCTCAAAGCCACAAATTCACAAAACCTTTCAACACCATTTAAAACAGCCCGGCACCATTTGTTCAAGAAAAAAAACCCAAACCCTTTACTATCCAACACAATTTTAAAAAGCCCGGCACCGCCGGGCAAAATATGCTAGTAGTTTCATAAAATTGTAAGTCTGTTAGATTTTTAAAAATAGATAATAGTAATTAATAAGTGAACACAAACAAAGGCGTACTGATGATGGAATAATGAAGACAAACTTTTGAAATTTGCTTTAAACAACATGATAGAGTGACCTAAACGTTAGTACTGATGTAAAAGGTGATAAGTAGGTAATTCACTTGCTGTCTGTACAATTCGTGTATTTTGTTATTGTTTTTTGCATTTTTCTTCCTGTTTTTTACAATAAAATTTATAAAAATTTAAAAATAAAAAAACCCTATAATTATGGTCAAGTAATACTTGCCACAATTAATGGTGTTTTTCTTCCATGTCTAGGCCAGATGTGAAACTATCAAAATGAAGGCACCTTTTGGTGAGTTCATTCTGCAGTTCCTTCCACCTGACCTAGTGTGTTGCTACATATGTCATTATTTTCTAAATTTACATTTTATTATTTTCTGTATGATTATTTATTATCTTCTACTCCTTTGTCAGCAATCCTGGGAATCTAGATGGATATTTTATGTTCTGGCTATAAATCCCTTTCACACATAAAATCCAAAATACAGTATACACATCTGTTGTGATCCAGTCCTCATCAGACTCCGAAGATAACCTGGATCCGGAGACACTTCCTATGCCCGGCCCAGTTCTGCCTACACCCAAACCTGAGAATGTCCTGAACCAGGAATCTCAGCCTGCTTCTGGCCTAACTCTGTTTCCCCAGGCAGATGACCTGTCAGATCAGGTCTGACTCTGACAGCAGCCCTCAGCCAGGGAAAGGTGCAGAAAGGAGCTGCACCTGAGACGCAAGCAAGCTAGAACTAGTTACCAGAGAAGGCTCCCAGCTGATACCGATTAGCTGGGAGGCTCTTAAGCAAGCTTATCGTAGCATTCCAGCGTCGGTACAATTATTCAGTAAAAAGACCGACACCCTGCTTGACTTCAGATACCTCTTGAGATTGCTTGCCTAGACCCTGACCTGCCTGCCATAACCCTGACTTCTCTGCCAACCCTGATGACTCCCCTGGACATCCTTTGGACTTGACGCTTGCTTGAACTACTGGTAACCAGACCTCGGCTTGCTCTTTGGACTTTGCTATTTGGATTCTTCTTGAATAAACTCTGTGTAACGATACTGTGCAGCGACAGTGCCCGCTGGGGTAGGTCAGCACATCATCTCATGAACAGGAGGAGTATCCTAGCCCCACAAACTCTCCACCATCACTTCTGTTGCTACAAAGCCATTGTATGGACTCATGGAGAAAGGTGGAAGAACAATCTCCTTTATTCATGAGGACACCTGACATGAATTAGAAACCTTATTTCCCCGAGTTATTTGTAACTGGCTTTATTTTAATGAAACAATGATGTCCTGTAAGAAAGAGCACAGACCCTAAATATATAAATTATCACTACAGAACAATATCACTTTAAAGTCAATGATAAAGAAATGGAGATAGTTAAAGATTTTGTATACCTAGGTTTAATCATCAACTCAAATGGGACTGCAGCCAAGAAATTTTTTAAAAAGATAGAGACTGGAAAGAGTAGCAGAGGAAGGAATAGAAGGAATTAGAAAACATCTTCTTGTATAAGAATGTTACACTGGAGACCAAGCTCATTCACACTAGTGTATTCCTGGTCACCATGTATTAAAGTGAAAGCTGGATAGTATAGAAACTGGATAGGAAAAAAATGATTTGTTTGAAATATGGTGCTAGAGGAAAGCTCTGGACCACCAGAAAGATGGATCCTAGAACAAATAAGCTGGAGCTATCTATAACGGCAAAAATGATGGAGTGGAGACTGTCTTACTTTGGGCACATCATAAGAAGTCAAGAGTCTCTAAAAACACAATAATGCTTGGAAAGGTGGAATCAGGAAAAGAGGAAATCCAAACATGAGATAAACTGACTCTTTGAAAGAACCACAGGCTTACATTTGCAAGAGCTGGGCAGGGTTTTGAGGATAGGACATTTTGGAAATCTCCCATTCATAGGGTCACCATGGAGATGACTAAATGGCACATAACAGTCCAAAAATCCTTTCAATTAAAAAAAACCAGTAAATCTTCTAAAAATGTACAACTCATCTAAAGGCATTGAAGAGGGAGAAAAGGAATTTTGTACCTTACTTACCCTCATATCTGCTAGTTGTGCTCTGGAAGGCAAAAATATGTGGAACAACATTCTAAAATATGAAAACTGATGTAGTTCAAGGAAGGATATGATTTCATTTCCCCCAGTAATATTCATTGTTAAATTGGTGGGCAGTTTCTTGGGGAGAAGGCAACTCTTTCATACATATCATTTTAAACCAGAGGACTGCATACTTAAGGAACAGCAGTATAAACACTTCATTTGACAGAGAAGCTAACTGAAAGCATTACTCTTCTCCAAATTATTGAGCAAGTGACTAGATCACTGCCATCTGCTCCTGTCACATATATATATATTTTCTGTTGAAAGCCTTGCAGGCAACTGCTTGGAGAAAATAAAGACACAAATGATAAGTTAGAACTATATCTAAATTATAGCAGAAAACAAAGCAATAGACACACAATACACTCCCTGCCAGTAAGTCAACAGTATATTTCCACCTTTATAAGAGACCTTTTTTGTCACTTGTGCAAATTATAGAAAACATGTGGCTAACTTAATAGTAGTGTTTCCTTATTAAATACAAGAAGCACTGGATGGGTAGTTTGTGTCTTTTTGTTACAGTCAGCCAATCCTTCTGTGTTTGCTGTATATGTATCCTCTGCTTCACAATTGGAAATGCCCAGAGACATTTTGCACAAACTGCAGATTAAAAAGTTTTTGCTTTGTTCTTCAGTGCAGGCAAGAAATAACATTGGACTCAACAGACTCTTGATAGATTGGTTTATCACTTTTATTTCATACACATGCAATTGACACTGTTGTAATGTGGCACAAATAATGGTATGCATAATGAATACAATACAGTATGCAACAGCTGGAACCACAGTGATGTTTGGCTAGGTCTGCATAACTTGCTCTACCTTCTTCTTCTTCTTCCATGTTTAGGTCAGATGTGAAACTGCCAAAATGAAGACACCTTTAGTGAGTTCATTCTGCAGTTACTTTTGCCTGACCTAGTGCTATACCTAATTGTAGTTAACTGATAAAATGTGCAACTGGGCATGTGACATGCAAACAAACCCCCATTGTATATGTAATTAGGAACCACATCCCAGTGCATAGTATTGTAACTGGTGACAAGAGGCATTTAAAAGGCCATGAGTGCTTACTCATTGCTGCTGTTAAGGCTTCTTAACATAAGATGAAAACTACAGCACAGTACTGTTATTGCAAGAGACATGGTAGGTCATGCTGTCGCTTCTAGTGGTAGATGAAAAAGCCAAACTAGCCTATGCCACTGATATCTGGGTAAGCCTATCAGAGAGTAAACAAAACTTGATCCATGAAAGCTAACATTAAAATAAAGCAATTAGTCTTTAAAGTGCCACAATGTTTTTTGTCTTTTCGTTTACTCACTGATATTGTATTACAATGGCTCCAACCTTTCCTTGATGGCAATTCTCAAAAGGGAGGTTGTTCCATCCCTGTGGATACTCCTTTGCAGAGTTCCTCAGGGATTTATCATGTTGTTTAACATCTATATAAAGCCATTGAGGAAAGTCATCTGGAGATCTGGAGATCTGGAGTTTGCTCTCATAAATATGCTGATGACATGCAGCTCTATCTTTTGTTGAGTATATCCCATCATGCAATAGGTTACTAATGTTAATTCTATCCCTGATCAACCAATAAGAAAGTGTTCTGTGTTTCCAACTCTAAGGTCACCTGTCATGAGTTTTATGTATTGAGCCTTGTTGTTTGGGTTTCTCATTCTGCTTTCTCTACTACTCTCGTTACTCTTCTACTTGCTATTTTTGCCTTACAAGCAAAAGCATGTATGATTAAGATTACCATTTTGTTTGACCACATGGCAACCTTTATGAAAAGAACTTTTACAAACCAGAACACATGTTTATCTTTCTCAATCAACTGTAGGTGAAGAATACTTTTGTTATGTTTTTAAAATACCATGTGGCGTGTGTTTAATTGCTGGACTAGAGTGGGAAGTAAAAGGCTTTGGAGAAATTGAAATTCAAACTAAAGCGACTTGTAAATCTGTCCCACTTTAGATAAAGGTTGCCCTTGCTTGAAAGCCAGTTGTATCTGACTCTAGGGTTCAGTGCTTAATAGTGCTCTGTTAAGATGGCAGCGCGTTCAGACACTGCGGCTGAGAGCTCCTTGATTTTGAGACAGGGTCAGTTAGTTTCAATCCCAATCTGTACAAGACAATGACAATAAAGATTTATCGTATCGTATCTCCATTTATAGCCAAAGAGCCAGTGCTGTCTCTGTCTGCAGATGTTTCCATGAACACATGGCAGGCATGACAAGACATCGGAGTGCACGGAACGTTGTATACCTTCCAACTGAAGTGGTACCTATTTATTTACTTGCAATTTCTTGCTTTCAAACTGCTAGGTTAGCTGTAGCTGGGACAGAGACAAGAGCTTGCTCCGTTGTGCATCACTCAGGTCTCAAACTGCTGACCTGCCGACCTTCCAGTCATCAAGTTCAAAACTTAACATTTTTTACACTTTCTACAGCAGATGTGGTCTAGTGCCATGAGGGTTGTTGGCCTTATTAATGGAATGCACAAAGGCTAATATGTTGAAACTGAGTCCAGACAAGATGGAGATTCTTCTACTGTTGGGTGAACTCCCTGCCCAATTAGGGATCTGGTCCCTACTTTGGATTACACTCCCTTTGAGGGACCATGTTTGTAGTTTGGGTATTATTTTGAATCTGTTTAATATGGAATCTCAGATTGCTGCCATTACCAAATCTGCATTTTCCCACCTCTTCACCCCTACTTGGAAGGAAGGTCCCTGACAATGCTTGTCCAGGTATTGGTAGTCTCAAGAATTCACTACTGTCATGTTTTCTAGGAGAGCTGTCTTTGACATTGATACAGATATTGCCACTGACAGAACATCTCTCCCGAAGATCTACTGTCTGCATCACTTGGATCTCTCAGAATGCGCAGCTCCAGATACCAATACTGAGAGTGGCAAATAAGGTTATGACTTGAAAGAGTACCTTCTTAATAGTGGCACCTACCTTATGAAACAGCTTATTGAAGAAGCTGTGCCAACACACACAGCCTATTTGGATTTTTTAAAAAGGCATGAAAACAGCAATTATGCAGGCATTAATGGATATTCCCCTATATAGCTAATTATTTTGGATTCTGTTATTTTTACCAGATCCAGTGGGTAATGTCTTTTATGTGCTTTTATGTCATTTGTATTATCAATTTGTTTATGTTGCATTTTAATTTATTGTTGTAAACCACCCAGAGTGAGGTTTTTTCTCCAGATGTGATAAGCAAACAAATTCCCTTTCAAAATACTTGCATACTTATGGTGTTATAAGAATGCACATTTTATAACTAAAAAGAATTCATAGGTCTTTATAGATGTGGAGGTGCAAAGGTGTACGCAAAAACTCACTATTTTAAAAATAGGAGAAATGGAGGAGAACCACAGTATTCTGTCTACACAATTAATACCACTTCACATGTTTAAGGGTCCATGATTAAAATGGGAGAGATTTTGCAAAGTAGCTTTTGCAACTCAGTCCTCTCCCATTAGTAAGAGTTCTTATACTAAAAGGCTACACAATACTCAGAAACCACAACTACAATAAAATCGTAAAAGTGGTCTGTGGAAAACCAGCATATTGTGGGATACAAAGCATCAGAAAAACATGTGTGTCATGCAAGCGAGCAAGCCAAAGAGTCCAATATTGACATCTCCTCACCTGTTTCCTTAGGTATTCAGAGAATAAAAGTATCTTTCACTTTCCAGTCTACTGACAGTAACCCTCAGCACATTGCTTTCCCACATAAAAGTAACTGCTGTCCATCAGATTTATCAGAGTGGCCACTCTGCAATGACCTCATATCAAGTCAAATATATTCTTATGAAGGCTTATACAGTTTTAACAACACTCAGACTATATTACCATTGATAAACCACAAGCACAGTTGAACAAGCATATCTAGTAATGTGTTATCAGTGTTTAAGTTCCCAGTTGTTCAGGATTTGTTTATTTTTTGCCAAATACAAGTATACTGGTACCCAGAAAATAGTGAAACAAGGAAACAACAGTATATCAGAAAACATATGGAAGGCTCTTCTCTTGTTTCATTTAGGCACAGGAACCCCTTGATTTTGAGAAATTCTTATCAATAAAGAAATATAAGAAAAAAAGATTCAATAAAGTTATGAAGACAAACATACAAGAATTGTTGACATGTTTTATACAAACATGCCTGAAAAACTAAAGGAAATATATGCTACATTTTTTACAGAAAAAAGTGCTTAAATGGTACCAAATCTCTGAGAAAAACCTGTATTTGCTTAAGCTAATCATGGTATCTACTAAAAGTTTAAGTCACATAAATCACATTTTAAAGAAATGTATAGATATTTCCAATAACAGTAAAGAGGATTAAGTTCACAATCACGCCAATGGTTTAGGCTATGCAACTTCAGAATCAGAATCTTCATTAGGAACTACAGTACTTTGAACAGCTTACAAAGACAACAAAGGAAACCATACTGTTTTGAAAGGCTCCACGAAGTCTAAAAACCATCTTATCATAAAGCTTCAAATGACTTAAATTGTCAAACACTGATGCTCTTTGAAATTATACTATTTATATATGAAACTACTACATTTCATAACACACTGCTGTTGTAAAATAAATTGTTTCCTAAGACCTATATCTTCCAGTTGTGAAGTTTAAAAACTTGTGGCACACAAAGATACAAATAAGCTGTAATGGGTATAATATGAAAATATTTTGTACTACACTGAAACAATTGAATTTTACCACAACACATGGAAGGAAGTTTAGCGATAGATTAATTACCTGAAGAGTGTTGTTGTTCCTTCAACAACAATAGATAACCAAGTTTTAATGTGACTTTACATTCATCTTCATTTCTACAAATTGTATTGTTTTTTTCTTTTAAAAATACCTATATTAAAATGCATACAAATACAGAGTTACATATTTAATTCACTACCCCAAATAAGATGTAACAGGATAAAATGTTAAGTGGCTTTCAAATATCCAAACAAAAGGTATAATATTTGTGAATATATTTAACAGCTCATAAGTCTTAGGTTGTTCGTACTGTACTCCCAAATTATACTTTTAAAGAGCATTCAAATAATGCCATGGTCGGAAAAAATGAAATCATAAGTCTAGTTTGTCCCTATTCACAAAGACAACCATCCTTCTATATGTGAAGTAAATCATACAATACAGTAAGTGTGTGATCTATTATTAGAACAACTACTAGTTGCAAAAGTCGCAAGGAAAACACTTGAATGTTATTACTAAAAGAGTTGTTACTATCAACAGCTGGTTACATTTACTTGAATGCAAAATACTCCCTGGCTTAGATTTTTAAAATTAATGTATAGATCAGTCAGTATATCTGACAAAGTATCACACTTGTATATTTGAGTTCAATGAAATGTTACCAGAGTATCTAACTTCAAGTCTCTAAGGCTGAAGGATCAGGCAGTTTTCTGATAAATCCTTCCTTCTTGAGGCATTTATCACTCTGTACTTATGGCATCAAAAGCAATACAAAATTGTCCCTACATTTCTGCACAGTGCATGAATACAAGCAAAGTTTTGCAACTGAGAAAACATCACAAATTATTAATCTTACCTGAAGCCCTCGCCTCCTCAGAATGTTTGATTCGTCCATTGCTTCCTTCATTCCTCCTCCCACAACAATATAACACGCTGTACTACCTCAGACTTCAGCACACTTATTCAGATCCTAGCAGCTGCTGAAGACTTACATCATAGCTTATCTGATTGGAGAGAAACAGTCAGCTGACTTTGACCAGTTATTTACTCAGTAACTTCTGAGCTCATGCATGCTTGCAATGCTGTATTACAAAGCAGCAAGTGGGCTCCAGACACCTAGCACACTGATCTAGGCAGAGGTAGCTATCAGAGGGCGGAAATCCTGCATGAACACTCTTACATTTAGAAACAATAACTTCAGCTTCCTGTGCTAACAGCAAAACAGTTCTAAGCACAGACTTTAGGTCAAGCCTTTGAGAGGAAGCTGTAAGGTCAGAGTGTGTGAGTTAATCAGCGGTGACACCTAAAGTGAAGACAGAAGCCAATAGCAATCATGGAAAACCAAAGCATAGCAGGTCACTCAAGCAGCACAATGAAGTCTGGCTCTCATCATTTCAATGACATCAAAGAAAACAAAATGCAGACTGCGAGAGCTGCACAGGCAGTATTCTAGTCACCGTTACACTTTCTATCAATCTGAATGCCAATTTGTATAGTTTCCTAAGTATTCCCACCCTATAGACTTTCAAAAAAAATTAATAACATTCCTAGTACAAGTATTGTTAAAATACAATTATTAGCTATAAACTTAAGCCTATGCTCCTGAGATGAAGTAGCAGACAGAAAAAGTATTTTCCTTATAATGCATAATTTCACACTCTGTTTCCACTTGTTTACTCTTTATCATTTTCCTTTTATTCCAGTTCAAGATAGCAAGAAGATGAATATTAAATGTGCACTACTCGCATATTGGCAGAGCAATAGTGTACCACAACAACAAATTATATGAATTTTTCCTGTGCTTTCAAATTTCTATATTTTGATAAAGAAGACACTCTGGATTAAATGTCAAAGAAGGGAAATTGGAACGAACTTGCCCCATAACTACACATGCACGTCATTTTCTGTTCATGATTTCTGTACAAATGAATTTCAAAAGAAAAAGAAGGCTATTCGATTTGCCTTATCAGAACAGCTGAGATTAACCCAATTATTGATTTTTTTGAAGCTGTCATCAGGCTATTAGGCTTCATATCAATTGATTAGACTGTGTCATTAAAAATTGCTTAGGGATTTAACAGTCTATCCACCAAGTTAATCGATTGCATTTTGTGCTTCAAAAATAGGCTCTACGTTCCTCTTTAGATTTACAGGTCAAATTCTAGTAAAAACAAATTTAAATCTATAGTGAGAGAGGATCCCTTCAAATACACTAATGAGCCATAAAAGATCAATCGTCTGATACCAGCTACAGAGCCATTTCATATACTGTACTGTATTATTTACCATATTCAAGTTCTCTTTTATATTCTTCTTGTTGTGCCATATCCGATTCCGAATATTGGCGATCAGCTATGAAGACTGCCCTGCGAATATAATGCCGTAGCCTTTCATCTGCCTTCCACATCGCAGCATGACACCCGTACTACTGATCCAGCTCTACGAGTCACTTTCTGCTCCTGAGCCCTTTGGGGACACATGTCCTCCTCAGCCCCAGGCCAGAGCTGATGAAACTGCTGCCCTCCATCAAGATGGATTCAAGTGGGATTTAATCCACTTGGGGACCATCACCCTTCCCTGTGGACTTTGCCAAGGCTGTTAGTCCTCAGGATTGTCAGGTTAGTTAACTGTCGCCCGATGTTCAACATTGAGTCGCTGGCAATATGGTCTACTTTATTACCATAGCAGGATAACCTGGCCAGACTTTCTCTTTTACATTGTGCTTGCAAAACCATATTTCCTTAATTTGCAGAAATAGCCAAAATTGGTTTAATTCCATGGTTCCCCACAGGCGTGCAATTTGATTTATTATTATTATTATTATTATTATTATTATTATTATTATTATTATTATTATTATTATTATTATTGTTGTTGTTGTTGTTGTTGTTGTTGTTGTTGTTGTTGTTGTTGTTGTTGTTGTTGTTATTGTTGTTATTGTTATTGTTATTATTGTTGTTATTGTTGTTATTGTTGTTATTGTTGTTATTGTTATTATTTTGGGGGGGGAATTCAAGAATGAGTTATTAACAGTGGGCTTTTGGGCTTCCTCCATTACTCTCTTTTTGAATAATAAGAACTAATGTATATGTCATAGGGAGAGGGCATCAGGATTTTAGAGATGCTTATACGGGGCATGGCCAAAAAAAGATTGGGAACCACTGGCTTAAGTCAAAGTCCTTTTCTTCTCCTTTTCACTTCAGCCCCTTCTGCCTCCTGACCTCCAGAACAAAAATTGAGGGGCACATAGGAGAAGAAATGCATCCTTCTCTTGCAGGAGACATCTGTTGGCTACACCTTACTACAAGGTTTTCAGTCTGGTACATGTATTAAGTGCATTGGGTTCATTTGCTGTATGTGCATACATCAACAGTGATACTAAACTTATGTAGATGCAGCCTAGAATTGCATTAACCATTTTTTTACTGCTATATTCCTTTTTCAATTCATGTTCAGTTTGGGAATGTGGTGGCACAAGTGGTTAGATGCTGAACTTGCTGACTGAAAGGTCAGAGATCGATTCCTGGGTATTGTATGACGGAGTGAGCTCACATCTCTGTCCCAGAGCCTGCCAACCTAGCACTTCAAAAGCAAGTAATTGCAAGTAGATAAATAGGGACCACTTTGGTGGGAAGGTAAACAGCATTCCGTGCACTCCGGTGTTGAGGCATGCCTGCTATATGTCCACGGAGACGTTTGCAGATGCAGACAGTGCTGTCTCTTTGGCCATAAACAGAGATGAGCACTGAACCCTAGAAGCGGATATGGCTGTCTTTAGAGTAAGGGCAACCTTTACCTCAGCTTGTATTCTTTTTACATGCCTAGATTTTTCACATGCACTAGCCAAGCCAGCTGTCACCTTGCCTATATTTATTCATGTCATTTATCATGCCTAATTGTAAAAAAATAAATTTTCCCCTGCAAAAACTATTTTCTTTCCTGATCCAGTTTTTAGATCTCTTAAGGTCATTTTTGAAGTCCCTGATGCCCAGGTATCTCAAATATTTTTTACTCTTCCAAGTTTGGTATCATTTGCAAACACAAGGAGCATCTTCTCTATGCCTTTGTCCAAATCATTTATTAAAAAGTTGATTGACACCAGACCTAGGATATAATCATGCAGCATCCAACTTGCCATTTATTCTCAGAATAACATGGAATATCTTCTGAACACTCTTTGAAAACATTGCATTAACTATCAAAATCCAACTAAGAGAAGGACTGTATTATATATCCCACAATTTATCAGGCAAGCCATAAGAACGTTTCCTGGATCACTTTTTTAAAGATGAGGAAGTTTGTCCATCTCCAATTTCAGACACATCTCTTGCTCTCCAAATATTCTCTTGCTCACCAAATATTCTCAAACATAGAGGATGCAAAATTATATCTGCAGGTTGCTTTAGATCAGGGGCACACAAACTATGGCCTGCGGGCCCAATTAGGCCACTGCATATCATTAATGCGGCCCATGGTGAGCAATGCGGCCCCACCCGCCTGACATCAGTGGCGGTGGCGCTGATTGCACTTTGTTTGGGCTGCTCCGAGCAGCCTCTTGCTCGGTCCCATCCCCTCAGCAGCCTTTGTCAAAGCTGATTTCTGTGTCAGGGAAATTTTCGGAGCCTCCTGTTTCAAAATTCACCAGCGCTAGGAGAAGCCCCTGGTGCACCTGGGATGGCATCACCGCAGTGCACCAGGTTTACCCTTCCAGTACCATGAATTCTGAAACACAGGAGGCTCCAAAAAATTCCCCGACGCGGCGATCGGCTTTGGCAAAGGCTGCAGAGGGGATGGGACCGGGCAAGAGGCTGCTCAAAGCAGCCAGGACAAAGCGTGATCGCCGCCGCAGCCGCTGCTGACGTCAAAACTGTCAGCAGCGGGAGCAACCCACCTCCAGCCCCCACAGCTGTGTGTCGGAGGCGGGACCAGCCCGCAAAAAAAAAAGTTTGGGCACCACTGCTTTAGATTCTTTAAGATGCAGTTCACCTGGCCATGGTGGTCTGAATTCATTTAAGAAGCTAAATATTTTCCCCTGCCATTTTGATTATAGGTAAAGGTTTCCCTTGCTCGAAAGCCAGTCGTATCCGACTCTAGGGTGCAGTGCTCATCTCTGTTTCTAAGCCGAAGAGCCAGCGCTGTCTGCTTCTGCAGACGTTTCCGTGGTCATGTGGCAGGCATGACTAGACACCGGAGCGCACGGAACGCTGTTACCTTCCCACCGTAGTGGTCCCTATTTATCTACTTGCAATTTCTTGCTTTCGAACTGCTAGGTTGGCAGGAGCTGGGATGAAGACGGGAGCTCATTTCCGTCCTGCAGTACTCGGGAATCGAACTGCTGACCTTCCGCTTCCCAGTCAGCGTCTTAGCGACTTGAGCCACTGCAGTACATTCTACTTATTGCATCATGGCTCCTATTGCCACCAGGTTAACCACTTTTTCCCCTTTGAGAAAAGAAAAACACAAAATAGTTGTACAGCAGTTCCATTTTCTCTTCATCAACCATTAGCATTTTTCCATTGTTTTCTTTTGTCAGTGCCCAAATGCCATTGAAGACAACTAAAATTCCAAATGCAGATACAGTGATACCTCATACAACGTCCAAACTTGGTTCCACAATTTTGGACTTTATATGGATTTGGACTTTGTATAGGTAAAGGTAAAGGTTTCCCTTGCTCGAAAGCCAGTCGTATCTGACTCTAGGGTTCAGTGCTCCTCATCTGTTTCAAAGCTGAAGAGCCGCGATGCCTCATACAACGTCCAAATCCTTGCCGCGATGTCTCGTACAACATTGTTTCCATAGAGATACAATGTGCTGTAACAGCACAGACTTCAGGGCAAAGTCATGGAAACAGACAGGAAACAGACAGAACTTTAAGAAATCATTGTCTAAAGGCTAAATACATTACAAAAACATGTCAAACAACCCTGATTTTAGGGAACAAACCATACAACAAGTTTTTAACTTTTGAAAACTTTATGAAGTGCAGGTTTAAAAGTTACCATGTCCCATCATGCAGCACAGTGTTAATCTGCAGCCATGCGGCCGATCATCCATTATGTACAAGCTACTGTAAACAATTACTGGATGGAAGCAAGGACAAAATGGATGCCAACATGTCCTGTCATGCTGCACAGTGTTAATCATCCAAACAGCAGCAAACACTAAACAATTGCCCACCCCACTAAACAGTGCCCCCCCCCCAAAAAAAAGACCAACATGGGAAAAATTATGGAGCATGCAATCTGGGTTTAAAAACCACAGCAGCAATCACCAAACAATTGCCCACCCCACCAAAAAATTGCCCTCCCCATCCACCTCTCCACCCCAAGCCAATCAGAAACAGAAAACCTTATTTACCTACCTTTCCACTGTGCCAAAGAATGGTCCAAGAACCTGAAGAATGCTGCAAAAATCCCAGGAATGCTTCCAAAAATTCTGATGAAAAATAAAAAAAATTCCAAAATCGCGCTCAAAACCACTCCTAAACACTCTTCGCCTCATACAAAACCCACAAGAGCAATGCACGCATGCATTTTTATACTGCCCAGGCACAATGCAACCTGGGGAAACCCTCAATGCCTCATACAAAGGTGCAGCAACTTTGTATGAGGCAACTTTTTTCAAGGAATTAGGCGATGTTGTATGAATTTGATGTTGTACGAAGCGGACTTTGTATGAGGTATTACTGTACACTAGAAAACTAGGGGGCACTACATACTTTCCTAGTTTTCCAGAGAATTATTGTGGGCATACCCATAGACAACAGCCAATGTTGGCTAAAGCTCTAGTTCACTGTGCCAGCATTTCATTCAAGCAGTTGATTTGTCTGTGCATGGTTTTTTCACTGTCATGCATACTAAGTATTTCACTCACCGCATGTCTTTCTCAGGGCAAAAAAATCTTACACTAAATGCAGCTGGTTCTTTAAACTAAAGTATTAGAGGAGTACATCTCCAGCTGGAGCCTGAGTCAGTCCAGCTTCAGCTGCTATGCATTTTCCCCAAGTAGAAAGATCATACAGTAGGCAAATCACTAAGCATATAATCACCCTTCTTGGATAAAGGTTACAGAAAATCCTTCTTCCTGGTGACTTCTAAAGGCATGGCCTAGGAGGAACCCAAGTGGCGAGATGGGGAACCTCTGCAGGGTGACATGCCAGAGTTTCTCAAAAAAAGCATCTTCAGTGTGACAACTGTCACCAGGACACCTGACCTGTCATTTTCTAAAACCGTAACAGTGACCATCTCAAGCAGCTTGTATTAAAAAAAAACCTGATACCTAGGTTAGATGTTCAGTATATCAGTATAATTTCTCAGCAACCCAGCAGTTTTTTGTTGTCTTGGCAGACAATCTCCTTACTGAGCAGAACAAGTCTGTCCCCGTTGGATCTTATGGCATCTTTCAGTCCATACAACCACACATCCTCTGTGATGCATATCCAGGGTGGGTCTATTTATAGCAGCATCAGTCTTTCCTGAGGGATGATTCTATTGTAGCCATTGACCTATTCTGACCCCAAAGACTCTACCTTGTTCCCTTTGCTATTTGACCTCACAAAACTCTTGGAAAATATTAGGTTTGAGGGTTCATCAATATGCTGACTTGGACATAAGTCTCCTTCTATCTAAATTCACGTTTGTAATTAGGGGCCAGATAAAATCAAGCAAGATGGTTTGGAATACGGTTTTAAGAAAAGGATTTGGATAACATTCTCTGTGTCTTAGGCCCTCGGTGCTATTCTCACAATACTCCAGAATTCAACTTCCTTCCCTTTGAGATATATTAATATTAAATCTCAGTTGAAGTGACAATCATACCTTACCTGATGCTTCACTAAACATTGAAGTCCAATGTCAAAGCAGATACATGATTTCTCATATCCAGATTGTACATGCAGCAGAATGGAACAATACAATGTGTGTGTTTTTTCAATGTAAGAAAGGGAAGACTAAGATCATTCTACAGGTCTAATGAGGGACTGCAGTGGCTTAGTGGTTAAGCTGCTGATCTTGACAACTGGAAGGTGAGCAGTTCGAGACCTGTGTGCTGCATGACAGAATGAGCTCCCATCTCTGTCCCAGCTCCTGCCAACCTATCAGTTCGAAAGCAAGAAATTGAAAGTAGATAAATAGGTACCACTTCAGTGGAAAAGGCAACAGCATTCCATGCACTCCGGCATTTAGTAATTCCTGTCACATGATCATGGAAATATCTGCAGATGCAGACAACAATGGCTCTTTGGCTGTAAATGGAGATGAGCACTGCACCCTAGAGTCAGACGCAACTGGCTTTCAAGCAAGGGAAACCTTTACCTTACAAGTCTAATCCTCATGCTACAGGTTTTGCATACTATTGGTTGTGCAGACCAATTTTAGTGACTTTGCCAGTGTCTTTTTCATGGAAATGACCCTGTAAGGGCTCCCCTAATAACAGAAAGAATGTTTGTACCACTAGAAATGCTAAAATATGTTGAATATTCACCTTCCACAAAACTGCCAAAATATCTCTACAAGCATTGGTGCTTGAAATTCCTTGCCTCTATAAATCTTTTTTTAAAGATCCACAGAGGTATGGGGAGTAAGGGAAAAACAGGAACATCTTACAACAGAGGTGAATAGAGGTGATTTCTTGCCAAAGGCCAAAGAAAAAGATAAAAATACAAGTTAGTAGTTAGCCATTAGCAAAGTCTATAATGAAGATTACAACAATCACATCAGCAAATCTAGTATGAAAAAGTATTGATTAGCTGTCAGAAAGCATCTCTTTGAGAAGAGTCTCTCTCTCTTTCTTTCTTTCTTTCTCTCTCTCTCTCTCTCTCACACACACACATGCCTGAGGCAAACTTTTCTGGGACGAAAGATTGTGGAAAGCAAGGGGGGAGTAGTAGAATAAAATTATTGTTTCATATATTTGACCAGATGTGGGCAATCAGTTTTTTTAAAAAATACAGAAAGAAACACATGTAGTAATGAACACAAAACAAGCCATACAGCACAGAGTTGCATACAAGAACAAGACCCTGCCACAAATCAATATTCCAGCTATGTACCCACATCTACCGGGCAGCACAATTATATAGGTCAGTAATATCATCCACAACATCAGAAGGGCATTTACTTTTCATCTGTTAATGTGATCTATGCTTCTCTGCATAAACAGAACAAAAAGAACAATCTCTACATAAAGTGACGGATTTAACACCATATACTGTATGACAATAGAGTAGTACCTCGCTTAAAGAACATAATGCGTTCCACAGGATTGCTCTTTAAGCGAGTTTGCTCTTTAAGCAAAACACCATTGTAAGTGACCAATTGCAGGGAAGATTGCGAACACCAATTTAGTTGTTAAGCGAGTTTTTGGTTGGTTTTATCATTAAGCGAGGCGACCATTCAGAGAAAATTCTGCTCTTTAAGTAAGTTAGTCTCTAAGTGAGGCGCTCTTTATGCAAGGTTTTACGGTATATCAAATCAAGTTTGGGAACGCTTCAACCTCCCAAGAAATTCTGTTACTGATCTGAGAGTGACTGTAAAAGAAAATGGAATTCCAAAGGGAGATTTAAGAGGATGAGAATATAAATAGGTAACATCCATAAGTTCCGTTCAGTTATCAAATGTTACAGGATGCCTACTGTTTTACTTTTGTAATCCAACAGCTGTTCACATAGCAGCCTCCATTCACAGGCTTAAACCATCTCTAATTTCAACAGTCTAAGAAAAAAACATGAAATTACAAATTTACAGATTTTAACAACAGTAGATAATATTATTAGTAATTTCTCTTTTGGTCTTTTTGTAAAAGAAATCTAAATCAGAAAAATAAAGCCATTGAAAAGTGAAGCAGTAAACAGAAAAATACAGTAAAAAATAATACTCCAACTCTATTTTCTTTTGATGGTTTTATTTCACTTTTCTTCAAAAACTCAACAAAAAACCTAGAAACATGACATTTCTGTTTCATAGGAATACTTCCAAACTTAGTATAATTTTGTTGGACAGCGTATGTTAGACTCTTCCTTCTGCCAGCTATTCTTCTATTAGGTTCATCTTCTATTGCAATCCTTCCCACGAATTCCAATTCTAGCCCTTTACTTAATCTGATATGGCTTGTCAGGAATCAGAAATGCTACCAAAAACCCATTTCTATTACTAAACACATCAGGGCTGTAGGCAGTTGTCCATAATGCACCCACTGGTTAAGATGGAAAAATCACTGCTAGGAAGATGGGCAAAATCCCACTGTCACATGAGTTATCTCTTTATCAGTACTCACTAGTAGCAAACCGGCCCTTAGATTTCATGGCTACTCTTTGAACTGCTGCTTTCAAACAAAACTGTATTTTGTAACATTTAAAGGCCCAAACATATCTCACAATGAAAGTTATTACTGCCTTTAAGCATAAAAGTTAGTCATTGTAAAATTATTATTGACCAAAGTAGTGGACAAAGTAGATAAGGAAAAACTGTTTTCCCTATCGCATAACACTAGAACTAGGGAGCACTCCATGAAACTTTTGGATACTAGTTCTCAAACAAATAAGAGAAAGTACTTTTTCACCCAGAGGATTACTGGTCTATGGAACTCCCCTGCCAGAAGTGGTGACAGCTGTCAGTCTTGACAGCTTTAAGGAAGGATTAGACAAGTTCATGGAGGACAAGGGTATCAATGGCTATAATTATGTATAATTAAGGACAACCTCCGGGTTGGAGAGATAGGCAGGATATCTCTCAATACCATTTCCAGGGAATCCTAAGCAGGTGAAGGCATCTGCTTGGGAATCCCCTGAAGCAAATGGTGAGCCACTGTGTGAGACAGAATGCTGGACTGGATGGGCTGTGGCCATAGACACCCAAAGAGTTTGCGAAAGAGGCCGTAAGGACGTGGGGAAAAGGATACGTTAACATTGCTCCTGAGGAAGAAATTATCAAAAAATTGTTTACCGGAACAGATTTTGAGTTATATATACTACATGAGAGTCACTATGTTTTGAATGCAATTTGTAAAGTGTCACTGATATCAATTTCATTATGGAGACATGAAGTGATTTATTCCAATACTAGCAAAGGTTGCCCGGCGTTGCCGGGCTGTTTTAAATGGTGTTGGAAAGTTTTCGTTGTTGTTGTTGTTAATGTTTGTAAAGAAGAGGTTAGTCTATAATTGAAATTTTCAAAATTTTTATTTATACAAAAAATTTTTGATGGCCTGTTATAAACTGTGATGAGTTTTGTTTGGTGTTTTGGTTTTGTGGATGAAAAAAAGAATAAAGGATGATATACTTTTTTGAAAAACTCTTGGGGCCTTTTGTGTGGGGCTATTGTGTCTTTTTGAAAAAAATTTATTATTGTGGGCAGCAAGTGCTGCTGGTAGGGGTTATCTTGTATTTTGAATGCTTTTTCTCTCGTGGCCTCTGGGTGGAGCTTCTTCCAGTAAGTAGTCTCTTTCTTTATTCATTTCTTTTCCAGTAGTTGTTGTGTGAGGTCGACTGGTGGTGAGTTGGCTGTTTTTCTTTATTTGGGTGGTGGTGGTGGTGTTTGGATTTTGTGGTGTTTGGCTGGGTGCTGGGTGTGTTTGGAAATGTTTGTTGTTGTTAACTTTTTTGGTGTTATTTTTGTTTGTTTTTGTGTATTTTTGAATGTTTTTGATTGTTTGTTTTTGTGTTTTTTGGTGTCCTACGGGGGGGGGGAATCCCCTCTCTGCCATCTCCCCTGGCTCTGGAAGGCTTTGGGGGACAGACCCCTTTTGTCTCCCCAAACCTTCCAGACTCATGGGACCCAGGAGAGGGGATCGAATCCAGGCTACCCTCTGATATTAAAAGGGAAATCTCAATTGGGGATTCCCCTTTAATATCAGTGGGGGGGGGGGTTGTGATCCCCCTCTCCGCTGGCTTCCTTGGGTTTGGGAGGGTTGGGTGGACAAAATGTGTCTGTCTCCCCCACCCTTCCAGACCCAGGAGAGCCATCGGAGAGGGGGATTCCCCCCCCCAACTCCGTTTTTAAAGAGAAGTAACCGCTTGGTTTCTTCTCTTTAATATGGGGCGTGTGTGTGTGTGGGGAGGGGAATCCCCTCTCTGCCAGGTCCCCTGGGGTCAGGAGGGTTGGGGAGACAGGCTCCTTTGGTCCCCCCCAACCCTCTCAACCCCAGGGGAGCCAGTAGAGAGGGGGAGCACAACACCCCCACCCCCACCCAGTGATATTAAAAGGGAAACTCCGATTAGGTGCCGATGGGGAGGGGGGCTTTGGTTCCTGCGGCTTGTCGGACTTGCTCTCCCGGTGTTTTTGTTTTATTTTTTGGGCGCCGGCTTCCTCAGCATTCTGCGCGCTCATTGCGCGCAAGACACTGGGGCTTGTAGTTATGGGTTTGTGCTGTGTTTGTGCTGCGTTTTTTTTAAACGGTTTTCTTTTGATTGGCTGCGGCGCGTTTCCGAACGTTCCTTGCGCTGCACCGTGTAAGAGCCTCTCAGCCTGATTGGCTCTGGCGCGGCACAGCGCAAGGAATGTTGGGAAAGGAAGTTGTTTCCCTTTTTTCACGTTTGTGGGGCTGTTGCCCCACTGCCTGTTTTCTCAATCCTTTGTTGACCTGCGGACCCAGATCGGCCGTGTGCATGAAGGGTGAGTGCAGGCAAGTAGGACAAGGCATAGCAACCTATAGCAAGTTCCAACGGTTAACCCTTGGTTTTATAGGTTAAGATACTTTTTGACACCACTTATGAATTCAACAAGAGACAAGCAATTCATTTATTCATAGAATTTGAGACCAATTATTTTCATTAAACCTTTTGGATTACATGGTATTTTTGTGCCTCAAACGGTTTTCTTGTTCTTGGATATGAACATAACAAAATGTTTAAATTTAAGAAAACACCCAAATCAGTTTTCAGCCTTGATCAATAAATTGATATATTGATTTTATATGCCAGCTTTCTCCCTATGCCTATAGGAACTCATGGTAGCTTACAATCAATCCAAACTGTTAAATAACCATAAGAATAAAAATAACACCTTCCCAAAAGACCTTCATTTTTTGCTTAACAGCCTAACTAAAAAGAAGATTCTTGCTTGATGGCTGAAAGACAAGAGAAAGTAAATTCCACAGACTAGGAACAGTCACTGAGAAGGTCCTCTTTTGTGTCCCCACTAAACGAGACTGCAAGGATGATGGGATGGAGGAAAGGGCCTTCTTTTAAGAAGATTAATTAAGTGCTATGTGGTAGCATGTAAATGTAATTGCTATTCCTACTGCTAAGATTGTAAAATCAAGAAGGCTCATACAGCGTGATACTGTCCTTCAGACAACCTGGACCTAACCCATATAAGGCTTTATAGATGACTAGCTGATTGCCCGGCCTTACCGGGGGGGTGGGGGGTTAACTTTTTTTTAATTGTGGGAAGGTATATCCCTTCTTATGATATGTTTATTTAGTTATTGTGTCTGTGTGTATTTGGGATGCAGATGCAGAGGGTTTTTTTGTCATAGATGGTTTGACGTGTGCTCCGGTGTGTAGCCATGCCTGCCACATGACCACAGAAACATCTGCAGAAGCAGACTGATTTGTGTGTTGATGGAGGCTTACTGGGATGTGGAAGGTGAGCAGTTCGATTCTTGAGTATTGCAGGATGGAATGATCCCCTGACTTTCTCCCAGCTCCTGTCTACCATTTTGTTCGAAAGCAAGGAATTGCAAGTTGATAAAAAGGCACCACGTTGTTGGGAAAGTAAAAAGCGTTACGTGTGCTCCGGTGTCTAGTCATGCCTGCCACATGACCACGGAAATGTCTGCAGAAGCAGATTGATTTGTGTGTTGATGGAGGCTTACTGGGATGTGCCTATTACTTACGGGGTTTTTATGGGGGGCTCAACACGTTGGGAGGGGGTGGCTTGGGGAGTGTTTTTTCCTTTTTGGCTCCCCCCACACCGTTTGTGATGCCCCCTGGCTCTCAGTAAAGGAACCTGGGCAGACTCACCCCGGCGTGTTGATGAGGGAGAAATGGTAGGTATTGAGGGGGCAATTTAGAAGGAAAGGAAGACGGGAGGGTAAGAATGAGGGAGGAGGGGGAAAAAATAAGGAAGGGGAGAAGAACGGCTGGAGGTTTGGAATGAAGGATGAGAGCTAATTGTATGTTTAGGTTTTTCGAACCCTGCTATACCCCAACACAGAGACAGAGTCAGAGTCACAGTCAGTCTCTCTCTCTCTCTCTCATATATATATATATATATATATATATATATATATATATATATATATATATATATATATATATATATATATATATATATATATATATATATATATATATATATATATATATATATATATATATATATATATATATATATATATATATATATTCAGGTACACACACACACACAAGTGCCTGATCCGGAACCCACTGTCTTGTGCATTGTCTTGTACACACACACAGACACACACTCCCGGTCTCTCTCACACAGCATTGATGTACATTGGAAGTGAACAAAAGCTCTCTCCAACATACTGTTTCCAGGCCTGCCTAGATTTTCTCCCAACCAATCACAGTCCAACATGCAAATCAGCTCTCTGTTTCCAGGCCTGGCTGTTAAACTGTCGGTTTTCTCCCATGGCTCCATGGGAGTTGTAGTTTCCGTTCTTTTCCCCATTTTGTGGTGCTTAGGTCCCACTCTCGGCCCCCGGACCCTCGCGGGGATGGTCCCAGTTTGGAAAGGTAAGTGTGGCGGGCTCATTACGGGATAGGCGGGGCATGTGTGGGAGCACAGTCCGGGACACGCACGGCCACAATCCTTTTTTATAGGTACAGATAACCAATGCTTTGAATCAGGACCTGAAGCAGATTGGCAGCCTTGGAAGCTATTGTAATAGACTTCTTTCCCCAGACCTATTCCGACAAATGCTGTTTTCTCACCTTGATTTTGGCACTGTACATCTGGCTTTCGTATATTTATTGGTCACTGCTGCCTAGCTGCATACATTTCCTCACCCCCCAACCACCTACATTTCTAAAGTTGAAAATTACCGTACATTTCCTAGAGAAAATCACAATGTTACAATGAGAAAAAGTGTCCAAGTTGCGGTTAAACTTACAAAAAGCAGTAAACTTGCCTTGAATGACATTTCAAAAGTAGAATATGAGAGTGGGTAGAAATATGAAGAATATATGAGAACCTCAGCTTTCATTTCTCCAAATATATTGGAAAAAGGCATCTGACTTATAATCATCATCATGAGTTTCTTAAATTCTACTATTAACCTGCCTCCACAATATATGAGCACATATTGGAGTATGTATCTTTTATTAGCCTGTCAACAGTGCCAATATGTGTTTAATACACCTAAAAAATCTATAAACATTTCTGTGCAATTGTGGGAGAAATGTAAAAAAATCTGCTAAATTAAACTGTAAGTACTTTTCCTAGTCTACAGGGAACCTTATCCATATATTTTAAAAGAGTTGCTGCACCTGTCCAATCATTCATATCTTGATCAGCAAGCAGTTTGATAATAAAACAGTAACCTTCTTCTATCCTACATTTTGTTTACTTCATACTTGATTCTTCTGCCACCTACTGGACACTGCTTATAAAAAACTGGACTGCGTTCCAATCCAACTGTTTGAAGCATGTCAGAATTACTGCTGTTGTTATCTCACAGATTGGCCAGCAACACGACTATCCAGATTGCTTTTAGAAAATGATATCACTTTAGATAAATTCAAATTTTCAAAATCTTTTCTGGGATTTATACTAGGTAAAACATCAATCATAGTCCCAAAATATTAAAGAACATTCATGACAAATTTAAAATCCACATAAAGAACAGATTTCCATCACTACACTCAACTGACCATGAACCAGAAGAACTATGGATTGAAACCCAAGAAGTTATTAGAAAAGAATACAAAAAGACAATTCCTGTAGTCAAAAGGAAAAAGAACCTAGCTGGATGAAAAAAGACATTTAAATTGTAAAAGACAGGTGAGAATCAAAATTAAAGTAAGAGAAATAGGATCAGAATCCTGAACTACAGTAAAACCCCAATTTACATAAAAGACCGTTTCTGGCATTTGAGAAACAAAATGGCCAACCTTTGAAGCTGATGGGCCACCCCATCATGCAGGCACGGCAAAATGGCCATCTGGTTCTCGAAGCTGACTGAGAGAGTGTGACCCGGCCCCTGGCTTGAAAAGGTTGGGAACCTGTGGCTTAATGAAGAGAGATTCTGCCCTCATATTAACCTGATATTGGCCTAGTATACAACTCCTGATCTAGTGCATGATAATGGGGACAAACTTTTCCCCACAGCTAGTCTGCATGGGTGAGGTGGGGGAGCGGTATCTCTGAAGGATGTTGAAAGTATATTTTACATGTATACAGATAGCATAAGAGAAATTGTGACTTTACATAAGAAAGATGTATAAGAGGCAATATGTAGTATGAGAAAATAGTATATGAGAGAATGGGTGGCTGGAGTGATGGCGGGCAAGACTGAGAGTAAAGTAAGCGTCTGTTTGTATGTCACAGAAAATTCACCTACCTACTAGTGGACTGCTCTTATTATTGTTTCCATTCAATACCCCCAAATGTTAATTAAATATGGCAAACAAAATTGTTACTTTGCAACCGAACAGGCAAATAACATCAAACAGCTTCTATGGCACCCAATAATACTATACAGTAAAACCCCATATAAGGGTTTTAAATCGTACAACAAATTTTTCACTAAGTGGTTTTTTTCCATTGAGTATTCATTGTATGATTATTATTTTTCCCATAGGAAAAATCATTATGCGGGGCGGCATTTTTAAATAAAAATATATATTCGTTATGCAATTTTTTCGCTATATGAGGTTCCACTGTACTGTGCTTGTCTATGAGTAAGCTGAACTCCAAAATAAACAAACAACAAAAAGGATCACAAAAACACATTCATTCAGGAAACATTGCCTTCAGTGAATCAGAAGAATACAGAATACAGTATCTACAAAATAGCTAAGTGCTTAAAAGAGAAATATTATAGGAAAACAATCCTTTCGTTTTCTTGAATTGACTACTTAAATGAGGGGTTGCAAGACTACAATATTTATTTCTGGAAACAATTTTATGGGAAACAAGTAAGGCAATTCAAAATTACAGCTCCCTCAACAAACATAATTCAAATACAATTAGTACATTTAGTACCATTATATACAAGAACTGACAACAGTTATGTGAAAAGTCCTGAAATACCATATGCTTTGAAAACAATTCTGGATTATTTCACTCTTGTGAAAATAAACTGCTAGACATAACATTTTAGTGTCATTAAGGGAGTTTGGGAATAAACTAATATTTGAAAAATATAACTCACCAAACTAGCTGTTAAAGAAGGTGCTGATTGTCCAAGAGTTTGGCTGCGCATTCGGACAAGATTGGTAGTTTCTCCACTTTGCCACGCCTGATGTGTAACAGCACTTGGCAATAAATATCTGCCTGTCAAAAGTTTGGGGAAATTGGTAATGAACATACAGCCACCTGTACAGTCTATGCAACATATGTCAAAAGAAAGATTGCCAGAGGTGAATCTTTCAGCTATACACTGGGTACTTTTGAATTGATTTAGCAAAATATAATGCAGATACTCTTTTGAACCAGATACCATTAACTGGGTCTTGGAGTCAGTTCACTCTGGGTAATGATTTCTCCTTGCAAAATGAATAATAAATCCTCCACTTAAAACAGTCCAGTTATACACAAACGCATGGAAGGCAAGTTACATTTTGTATACAGTACTTTGATAAAGTTGGGTGGCAATATAAATCAGAATGAATGAATGAATGAATGAAGTATTGACTCACTCCACTATAATACTTAAGAGACTGACTAATAAGGGTGTTTACGTTATTTATTATTTGATACTGTTCTAATACCATCTTGTATAAGTTGTATAATTTAGCCAAAAAACATAATGCACAACATATTTGAATAACCTTGTTCTTCATATTCTTTCTTTCCATGTAAACCTTCAAGCAGTCTTGTTTTATTCTTTAATGTCACGTGTTATACACTACTATTAATACAAATGCAAGAATAGACCAGACACACAAAAAAACCATGAACAGGTAACTTTCTATGACAATTCATCTTTCTCAGTCTGAGCATATGAGAGTTTTAAAAAGTCATGGCAGAAGTCTATGCAAGGTATGCTTACAGCTGTTTATAAATAAAACTGTAATGAATATCCTGGGACATTTTTTTCATTTATGGTGGGAATGCAAGAACGTGAAACAAACATAGATACAGGTTTTTGAGGAAGTAAATAATATACTATCACTTAGAATATGAACGTGTCCTAAGATTGCTTTGTTAAATGATCTGGGAGGGTTAAAACTTCAAAAACATAGAAAAAAATATCATTATTATGATGACAGTTGCAAGAATTTTAACTGATAAAAATGGAAAATGTATAGACATTTAGATTCGGAGGAATGATATAAGAAGATTTTGAATATGGGTCACTGCTTGGCAAGCTGGGATCCACCTTAAACAAATCCATGCCAGTGGCATCTTTCCTGTTTGTGTTTGTCTTTGGAATATGGCAATCAATGATAAATTAACATGTGAATTGAAATTGAAAAAAGGTATTACCCAGAAAAGTGAGTTTGTGGATATCTGGGGAGAATTTATTGAATATACCTTGCGAAAATTCAAAGGTGTTAAACTTAGAGATGAATATATAGTATTTCTTTGGAGATAGGGGGAAAGAGTTACGAAATATGCATAGCTGGTTAAAGTAACTGTATTAGATAAGAACTAATGTCCCCGGGTGATGGGTTTACACAGTGCTATATGTAAATTTTATAGGTGTGTTTTTTGTATGGGTTTTCATGCTTTAATTTTTTTTTAAAAAAACTATGAGCAAGACTGCCTTATACATCCACATGCATAGCTATAATTAAGGTATAAGAATACTGAATTAGAGAGGATTTTAGAATAGAAGATCATTTTTTTAAAAGAAGCCACTCTGTGTTCTTAAATCTTCAGAATACCATAAGATAGAATTGGTTTTTTTCCTAACAGAAATGCATTAGGGAAGTTGAACCCCAAGACAAATTTTTTGTTCTACAGAGAAACAAGAGACTCTCTCTCTCTCTCTCTCTCTCTCTCTCTCTCTCTCTCTCTCTCTCTCTCTCTCTCTCTCTCTCTCTCTCTCTCTATATATATATATATATATATATATATATATATATATATATATATATATATATATATATATATATATATATATATATATATATATATATATATATATATATATATATATATATATATATATATATATATATATATATATATATATATATATAAATTTTGGTCCCTATTTAGCCAAAAGACATGTAACTCTAGTCTAAGCCATTTAAAGTAAAGTTTCCACTCTTATAAATTAAATTTACTTTAAATTTAATGAAGCAATACAGGAGCTGATTGTCCAGGCCGCTGACTACCCACATTTTAATAAACTTAAAAATACCTTAAAGTGCACCATTTTACTCTGTATTAAATAATGCAAGAAATAAATTAGATGTAATTTGCATGAAAATGTCTTTCTCTTATAACTATAAAATAAAATTGAACTTTATGGGTAGGAACACTAATCTCTTCACAATCCAATCACCTGGAACAAAAAGCCTACGGAGGAAAATTTTATTAGTGTTATGTCTTCAGATTATTATTGTCCTAGCCAGGGGAAAAATATGAACTATGTGAATTTTAGGGTTCATTCTCACATCAGTGTGTGTAGAATCAATACAATCATCCCCATTAGCATTAATGGGAAAACAAAAAGAGGATGAATTAATTTTAAAACAGTTCCATAATTGCTATCTTGTATTACATTGAGAATCTTTATTTAAATCCAGTTGCGCAGAAATACCAGCAGGCATTTTAAAAAGTATGTTGCAGTTTAATTCATGCATCATTTGCTGCTTACAACTTAAGGAAATTAGCATCTGTCAAGTGTATTAGTCAGCTGCATATGGTCAAAATTAACAGACAAAACTATTTTCTCTGCCAGACTTAAATTAATTAGCATCAGACTTAAAGATGAGCACTTTCCCTCCAATCTGCTTGTTAAATCTGATATAATTCAGTCAAACCCTGAATTACAGTTGAATTAATTATGTTAACCTTGGCTTCTGTAAGAGAAACATTTGTAAAGAATCCCACTAACAAAATTCAGCACTTCCATGCCCCTTTCTTCAAACAATAATAAAATCTATCCAGCACACATTACTGAGGTGCTAAAATATTCACTGCAGTTTGAAATAATTACCCACTTAACATTTACAATTAGTGCTGATTTAATCCTTTGTCCTTAAAATGTCTACTGGTTTTTCAATACAGAAGGAAAGAAATAAAATTTAGCACAACCCTTAAGCCACAAATAAATCAATGAAAACATTTTGGAAATGGTTTAGAAAGCAAAGGGTTGGAGCACTCCAGTTTGGCCATTATTGTTGCAATTCATTCCATGTGATAAAAGGAACAAAGTTATGCAAGCAAAAACAAAGCACAAATTGCCCATGTATCTCCTATATTATTGCTTCTTCAGATACCTAGGAGAATCATCAAAGTATCCCCAGATGCTTGAATTCCACAGTTCAAATTGCAGGTCTTTTTGTAGCCATATGAAAAAAGGACTTTCATCTATTTCATTCTTCTCTCCAAACAGATTTTCTGAAACTGAACTGATTGATCAAAAAAAGCACACATATTTCATTTGAACTGAGTGAAGTGACAAACTTCATTTCAACTGATTGAACTGGAGGCATTCAAAGTTGTGCATAATCAACAACAGCTGTCATCGAGGCCATGAGACCCAGCAGCCGCTGAGCAACATTCACTGAAACCGACCTGCTGTGCTAAAATTTGTTTACATGTTTTGCAATCTTGGAAATTCTGGAATCCTGGAAATATGCCCTGGCTGTCTGAGAGTCCAAGTGGGTGCCTCTATATGATACAGTTCTTTGTGGCGTTAAAACCAATTTGTCAATATTTATGTTGAGACCAAGATCCTCCATAAGGTGAATAGTAAATGTGACATCTAGGTGTGCTTGTTCCTTCAATACCGAAGCAATAAACCGATCATTGATATGTGGAAACCACAGTGCCATTTGATTGTAGAAATGCTGCCATAGGTACAAGACATTTGGTGAATATTTTTACGGCCATGGAGAGGCCGAAGGTTAGTGCATTGAACTGGAAGATGCAGTTTTCAGGGGCAAAATGTAGAATACGACGGTGGTCCTTTCAAATAGAGACATGAAAATAGGCATCTTTTAGTTTGATGCCTGTGAACCAGTCCCCTTTTGAAGGCAGCGTGAGAATAGACTGGAGCGCAACCATTCAAAACCTCTTCATAGCAATATAGCGGTTTAGGTGCCAGAGGTACAGTATTGGACGCAGTTCTCTGTCCTTATTTTCAACCACAAAATGGCTTGAGAAGAAACTGCTGAGGGGATTTCTCTGGTGAATTGGCTAGATGGTGTCTTTGGACAAAAAGGATGCAACCTCTTCACATAGCAGCTGCAATGGGAGTATTTTTTTGAAAAAACCCAGTTGACTTTCTAATTATATCACATATCCCATAGCTATGATTGTTAGAACCTAATTGTCCATTGTTATTGATCACCACTTGTGGAGGTAAGTGGTGTTTAACTTGGTAGGTGAGGTACATACCTAGATGCTTAGCTGCATTTTTCTTTTGTACATTTTCCATGACATCATCAGTATTTTGGTTGAATAAGCCTTCTCCATCAAAGGGAAGGTCTTCAATCCTCCTGCACAGATCCTCTGAGATGCCAGCTGAAAGAAGCCAGGTGTATCTCTGCAGGACAACTGAAGAAGATATGCCTTTGACAGAAGCATCTAGTGAATGCTGTGGCGAATGTACTTGCTGTGACACTAGCTGGGTGGGTTGTGGAAACCTGCTTACGGACATTGTCTAGCATAGTAGTTGGAACTTATCCAATAGATGAGAATTATAGGCCCCCATTATAGCCTGGTAGCAACTCAGGTACCGTATTTTCCGGCGTATAAGGCGACTGGGCGTATAAGACGACCCCCAACTTTTCTAGTTAAAATGTAGCGTTTGCAATATACTCGCCATATGACTACCCCTCTTCCAACAGCGGCGTCTTCGGAGCTTCCCGGGCTGGGGATGGCTCCCTTTACCTGCTGAGGGTGGTGGTGCGGAGGAGGAGGAGGAGGAGCTGACCGGTGGGGAAAGCCAGCTTGGGGTGGGGGCTGGGCAAATGGCCCAAGAATCCAAAGAGCCTTAGGGAAGGAAACTCAAATCTGGAGACTCCCTACCTAGGAAACCCTGGGAAGGGTGGGCATAAATCAGGATGCCATTAGTACTATCATCATCAATTTTAATATTAATATTTAATATTTAATATTACCTTTTGGTAATAATAATTTTTATTTCTATCCCGCTTTCCTGACACAAGTGTCACTCAAAGCGGCTTACAACATATATAACCTATTCCCCTTCACCAGCGGGGAAGGTAAAAGGAGCCACATCGGGCTCGGAGCCGCTGCGAGCCACGCCTCCCTTTTACCTTCCCCGCTGGTGAAAGGGGCGGGGAGGTGCGGCTTGCGGCAGGTTTGTTAGTAATAGCAAGTGTATGCATGGGTTTCTGCAAGTTCTCTGAAATTAGGAAGGACTCAGATAGGGCATTCTGCACTTATCCCCTAAAGTGGATAAGCCAGGAAAAAATAGCATTTCTTTGGGATGTGCACTGCAGTGGCTCAAGTGCCTAAGACACTGACTGGAGGACAGCAGGTCAGCAGTTCAATTCCCGAGTACTGCAGGATGGAATAATCTCCTGTCTTTCTCCCAGCTCCTGCCAACCTAGCAGTTCGAAAGCAAGAAATTGCAAGTAGATAAATAGGGACTACTTCAGTGGAAAGGTAAACAGCATTCCAAGCATCCGGTGTCTAGTCATGCCTGCCACATGACCACGGAAATGTCTGCAGAAGTAGACAGAGATGGCTCTTCGGCTTTGAAACAGAGATGAGCACTGAACCCTAGAGTCAGATACAACTGGCTTTCGAGCAAGGGAAACCTTTATCTTACACATTCAGTGGTTTAACTTTATGAGTTAAACTATCTCCACCTAGCTTCCTGTTAAGAGAAAAAAAGCCTCCCAGTTAGAACCGGGGCAGGAATAGGAAGCTTAGGCAGAAATTCTACGCAAGGTTTTCCAGTTGAATCTTTCTCTACATAAAATATATTTAGGTGTCCATAAAGCAGATGGAACTCTCAGAATGGCTGTTGATGGGATTTGTAGTCCAAACAATCAGAAAAATCCCATCCTTACAAATGACAGCTGTCAGGATACCAGCCATGAAACCATAGCTACTAAAATGATATCAAACTGCTGTAACATAGTGCATTGATACACTTTTAACTTGGAGGAGCAGGTGTATGGAAGTGTACATAGCAATGAGCAAGCAATCGCACTTATGTACCACCCCATAGTGCTTAGTGCACTCTCTGGGTGGTTCACAAAGTAATTAGTACGTAATAATAAATTCATGTCAGAGGTTACTCTGGGTTGAAAAGATTTTTGCAGGCGAAACTCCACTCAGGGGATGCCCGAATGAGGCTCCTTTCATGCCCCAAGTGCAGCCTTTCGGTATTGAAACCCAACCTTCCAGTCTCCAAGTTCAGCGCCTTAACCACTAAGTTTTGTCCCCAACATTATAAAAGCAACTGCAGAAGCAGACTGGGTAAAGAGAGCTGTGACCTCTGCTTAAGAAGTGACAATGAGACACTTGTTTGACAAATTTTCCCTGAACTCAACCACACCAGATAGAACTTCTAATATCCAGTTTTTAGGCAAGATACTAGAGTATGTGGTGCTCATTCTCAGCTCCTGCGGTTCTTGCATGTACCAGATTATCTCAATCCATTTCCATTTGGCATGTGGCTGTGGGAGCCGAAGACGCCGCAGCCGCCGCACGAAGCCGTCCCTCCCCTCCCTGCCCCCTGCCACCGGGCGGGGAGGTTAAAAGGGCTCCCATGGCCGAGGGAGCCGAAGAAGCTGCCGCCGCCGCGCGAAGCCGTCCCTCCCCACCACCTGCCACCGGGCGGGGAGGTTAAAAGGGCTCCCGTGGCCGAGGGAGCCGAAGACGCCGCCGCCGCGCGAAGCCGTCCCTCCCCGCCCCCTGCCACCGGGCGGGGAGGTTAAAAGGGCTCCCGTGGCCAGAGGGAGCCGAAGGATGCCGCATGATGGCGTTCTTGTCTGTGGCCCCACCATGGTTGTGGGCTTGGCTGCTGAGGACATTGCGGTATTTGTCTTGTTTCTTTTGTATTTTGTAGAGTGTATTATGGTATTATTGCTTACTACTGAGCTGAGCTCCAATGTAGTTGTTGAGCCCGGCTCGCATTAAGAGTTGTGTAAGGTCGTTGAGCCTTGGGCTCCGACCCTCCCCCCCCCCCCTTTGGATTATTATTTTCTTTTCCTGATTATATCTTGTAACATTGTAAACTGTTATTATGTTCTGTATTTGTTTATTTTTTATTTAATTGTTTATGCTTGATGTTGTTATTGTTTTGTATTGCATAATGAACTGTATTGTGTCGTATTTCCTCTTTTCCCTCCCCTTTCCCCCTCCCCTTTCCCTTTACCCTACTTATGTTTAGTAGCTGAGGGATCGTGTAACCGTTTTGTTATGTTAGAACTTAAATGTTATTGCACATTTTATTGTTTCACTGCTGTATTGTAACATTGTATCATTTGTAATTTTGTATACTGTATTTGATTTAACTGTTGTAAGCCGCCCTGAGTCGGCCCTGGTCGAGTAGGGCGGGGTATAAATCGAATAAATGAATGAATGAATGAATGAACATGCTGGGTACTCTTTTTATAGACCTCAAAAGGATGGAAGGCTGAGTAAATCTTGATTCCCATCAGGATTCAACGCATAATGTCAGCAGTTTCAGCTGCAGTACAGAAGTTTAACCACTGTGCAAAAGGTAATGGTTTCCCTTGCTCGAAAGCCAGTCATATCCGACTCTAGAGTTCAGTGCTCATCTCGGTTTCAAAGTTGAAGAGCCAGCACTGTCTGCTTCTGCAGATGTTTGCATGGTCATGTGGCAGGCATGACTAGACACCGGAACATTGTTTACCTTCCCACCAATGTGCTCCCTATTTATCTACCTGCAATTTCTTGCTTTTGAACTGCTAGGTTGGCAGGATCTGGGACAAAGACAGGAGCTCATTTCGTCCTGGTCTCCTTAGTGTGAAATCTCCCCCCTCTGAAACTGTATTATTCCTCTACAGTGCAATGACATCTACGAGCCCGACGGGGCTCCTTTTACCTTCCCTGCAGGTGAAAGGGGCGGGGAGGTGTGGCTCACAGCATCCCCGCCCCCTTCACCGGCAGGGAAGGTAAAAGGAGCCCCGTTGAGGTCGGAGATGCCACAAGCCACACCTCCCTTTTACCTTCCCTGCCGGTGAAAGGGGCGGGGAGGTGCGGCTCATGGTGTCTCCGAGCCTGACAGGGCTCCTTTTACCTTCCCCGCCAGTGAAGGGGGCGGGGAGGTGCGGCTCGCGGCATCCCTGCCCCCTTAACTGGCAGGGAAGGTAAAAGGAGCCCTGTTGGCTTCGGAGCCGCCGCGAGCCACACCTCGCCGCCCCCTTCACCGGCAGGGAAGGTAAAAGGAGCCCCGTTGGGCTCGGAGACACCGCAAGCCGCACCTCCCCGCCCCCTTCACCGGCTCCTTTTACCTTCCCCGCCGGTGAAGGGGGCAGGGAGGCGCAGCTCGTGGTGTCTCCAAGCCCGACAGGGCTCCTTTTACCTTCCCCGCCGGTGAAGGGGGCGGGGAGGTGCGGCTTGCGGCGTCTCTGAGCCTGACGGGGCTCCTTTTACCTTCCCCAGCGGTGAAGGGGGCAGGGAGGCGCGGCTCATGGATACCACCACCCCAGCCGGGGGTGGGGGGTGAGGAGGAGCAGCAGCAGCTGACTGGTGGGGGGGGAAGCAAGGCTGAGGGTGGTAATATCCGGGCGGCTCCTTGGTCTGGAGGCCTCGCGGCGGCGGTGGCTGGTTTTCCCCGCCAGTCAGCTGATGCTCCTTCTCCTCCACACCACCACCCCCAGCCGGGGGTGAGGAGGAGGAGGAGGAGAAGCAGCTGACCGGCGGGGAAAGCCACCGCCACGAGGCGTCCGGAGCAAGGGGCCGCCCGGATACCACCACCCCAGGGGGGGTGAGGAGGAGGAGGATCAGCAGCTGACCAGCGGGGAAAGCCATTCACCGCCTCTGCCGCAAGGCTGGGGGTGGTGGTATCCTGGCAGCCCCTTGCTCCGGAGGCCTCGCGCAGCGGCGGCGAATGGCTTTCCCCGCTGGCGGCCCCTGGCTCCAGAGTACCCGGCGTATAAGATGACCCCCAACTATGGCACAGATTTTTTGGGGTTAAAAAGTCGTCTTATACGCCGGAAAATACGGTAGCTAAGGAGGAGGAAACACCTTCTGGAACTGGAACACCTTCCTTACCATCTGAGGCTGCAATGGTTGGGCCTCTTCACTCTTGAACGACGGTGCCTAAGAGGTGACCTGATTGAAGTTTAAAAATCATGCATGGTGTGGACAAAGTAGATAAGGAAAAACTGTTTCCCTTTCGCATAACACTAGAACTAGAGGACACTCCATTAAACTTTTGGGTACTAGTTCTCAAACAAATAAGAGAAAGTACTTTTTAACCCAGAGGATCACTGGTCTATGGAACTCCTTGCCAGAAGAAGTGGTGACAGCTGTCAGTCTTGGCAGCTTTAAGAAAGGATTAGACAAGATTTCATGGAGGACAAGGGTATCAATGGCTATAATTATGGATACCTAAGGACAACCTCCAGGTTGGAGAGATAGGCAGGATATCTCTCAATGCCATTTCCAGGGAATCCTAAGCAGGTGAAGGCATCTGCTTGGGAATCCCCTGAAGCAAATGGTGAGCCACTGTGTGAGACAGAATGCTGGACTGGATGGGCTGTGGCCTGTTCCAGCAAGGCTGTTCTTATGTTCTTAAACATATACGACAGCCAATTTGATTATGTTTTCTTTCCTCCTTCAATACTAGAGTGGTGAGCTCTCTGCTCCTAGATTTTCCTTGAGCTCCCTCTACTATAATAGAGTTCAGTACGGGGTGCTTCACCAGGAAAATTGATTGCAAGTCCAAAACCTTATAAAAGCCACTGACTCTTCTAGAGGTATTTTGAGCAGACAAAGGTCTCTGCCAGGATTCCTTTGGCAGGTCAATTAGGGAAGGCAGCATTCCAACATGCATGGTCAGAGTTGGCTGTCATTTGAGCTGGATGGTTGAAACGCACCTGTGAGCTGGCTACTGATGTGTTTGGTGAGGTAGGCAGGGAGGGCGCCATTTTAGTTCTGCATGAGGGCTCAACATGGCAAGTAGTTGAGCTCGACTTTGCTTGAGAGGAGAACTTACTTGTCTGCCTCTTATCCAGCTTTTTCATTTGCTGGGCAATGCAAGAAGAATCAGATTGTTGGTGCCAAGAGCAGTCTAATGGATGATGTTTACCTACAGCTGCAACTCAGGCACAACACAGCAGGTACAAATGTTGGTGCTAGCATGGTCTCGGGGAGAATCAGGGCATCCCCACGTAGCATGGACCATGTCCCCCCTGACAATCTCCAGGGGGATACTACCATTCTCTAAATGGGTCTCCATGACTGTAATGTGACTGTTGGGATGAAGCTGGTGTGTGTTTCAATTTCTTAAGTGGTTTTCTCAGAATAAGCATTGGATAGTTCGGTTTCACTTACCAGTGATAACTTTCGTTCTTCGAGTATATACACACTATTGGGTTATGCGCCTACGCAGAACACTGATCGGAGGCTTAAAAGCTCATTGGTCAAAAGTTTTGGCGGTAAGACCGCCCACCGTACCGCCCACCCTAAGGTGCTAGTCCACCATTTTACCTCAGTTCCAAGCACAGGATAAACCAATTGATCTCATCCATGCAGCTCAAGAGGGGAGGCAGGGTGGATAGTGTGTGTTCACAAACTATATACTCGAAGAACGAAAGTTATCACTGGTAAGTGAAACCGAACTGGTAAGTGAAACCGATGGGTTCACCCTTGGACTTTCCTCCATATGCAACAAATAGACGCTGTGATTTCCCGAACTCCCTTGTCCTGCTGGTGTAAAACAATAAAGCCCGTTTCACATCCAGCGTGTGCCAAGTCTTTTCTTGGGCATTGGTGGGGTTCTGGAAGAAGGTAGGCAATGAGATTGTCTGCGTCATATGAAACTGGGAGACTACCTTAGGAAGGAAGGTGATGTCTGTGTGGAGCACCACGCAGTCATTGAAAAACTGAAGAAACAGTGCATCTGCCCGCAGAGCAACCAGTTCACCAGCTCGTCGAGCAGACATGATAGCTACCAGAAATGCAGTGTTCCACGTGAGGAGACGAACATCCGTGGTAGCCATAGGCTCGAAAGGAGTCCTGGTGAGCGTGTTCAGAACGGTAGACAAAGACCATTGTGCTGTTGGAGTCTTGACTGGTGGAAAAGCGTTTCGCAATCCCTTGAAAAAACGCTTCACCGTCTGGTCGCGAAAAGCACCAGACGCAGGCGAACCAGCTGGAGAGTGAGCCACCACCACTGCCAGATGGACCCGAATGGAGGTAATGCTAAGGACAGACTCCGCCAAGTGGAGGAAGTAGGCCATGACATCCTGCAGTCCCACCTGTGAAGGGGACCTCTGCTGGGATTCCAGGAAGGCACAAAAACGCCTGTATTTGGAGGCATAGGACTTCCTCGTGGAGGGGCGCCGTGCTAACTCCAAGATCCTGGACAGTCTGGGGTTATCCTCCACGCAGTGAGGTGGAGGCTGGGTAAGTCCGAATGGTGGAGTTGGCCGTGCTCCATTTGGAGAAGAGTCGGCAAGTCTGGCAGCATGCGAGACTGTGATGACATGTGCAACAGTAGAGGAAACCACAGCTGACGAGGCCACGCTGGGGCAACGAGGATTGCGTTGGACCGTTGCTGGTACATCCTGGTGAGGACCTTCTGAACCAGAGGAAATGGGGGAAAGGCGTAGAGGTAGTCCTGATCCCACCGTTTCATGAAGGCATCGCCCTTGGAGTTCAGTCCGATGCCTGCCCTGGAACAGTACATGTGGCATTTCCTGTTGGACTCTGATGCAAAGAGGTCGATGCTCGGAGTCCCCCAAGCCCTGCAAAGAGACTGAAACACCTCGTCGTCCAGCTCCCACTCATGGGTCGTCGAGGTGAGACGGCTGAGGTGGTCGGCCAGGACATTCAGCTTGCCCTGAATGTGTACTCCAATTGGGAAGATGTGTCTTTCCAGGCACCACTCCCAAAGTTGCACCGCAAGATAAAGCAGGATGGTGGACCTCGTCCCTCCTTGCTTTTTCAGGTATGCCACCGCCGTGGTATTGTCTGAGGCCACTTGAACCACATTGCCGGTGAGCAGAGCCTCGAAGGAACGTAGCGCCTTCCAAATGGCCAGCAGCTCCAAATAGTTGATATGGTGCACCATCTCGTGAGGCGACCAAACGTTGTTGACCATCAGAGTCCCGCAAGCAGCCCCCCAGCCGAGGTTGCTTGCGTCAGTCAAAACCTGCAACGAAGGTTGTGGGGGGTAAAAGTTCTTCCACGTGGCCACATTGAGGGGTGTCATCCACCACACTAGCTGGTCCACCAGTTCTGGAGACGGAATCAGCCATTTGGACTGGCTCTCCCTGAGCGGGTCGAACTCGTGGAGGAGCCATGACTGCAGGGACCGGAACTTTAACTTGGCATGAGGAATCACCGCTGTTTTTGAGGCCATGAGACCTAGAAGTCTCTGTGCCTTTTTTGCCCTGATAAATGGCTTGTTCCTGAATGCGCTTACCCCTTGTGCAATGTTCAGTAAGCATTTCTGGGGGGTGAAGGCCCTGGTAGCTAGCGAGTCGAGTACCGCTTCAATGTACTCGACGCGCTGAGAAGGATTCAACTTTGACTTGGCAAAGTTGATTCTGAGGCCAAGACTCTCCATGAGGTGAACCGTGAACTCCGTGTCCCGAATGGGCGACGAGCTGGTGGGAGAGACAATCAACCAGTCGTCGATGTACGGGAAGACCCTGATCCCCTTCTGATGGAGGAAGGCAGCCACTGGAGCCATGCACTTGGTGAAGACTCTCGGTGCTGTAGCCAGACCGAATGGTAGGCACCGGTACTGGTACACCGAGTTTCCCATTCTGAACCGGAGGAACCGTCTGTGATCCTCGAGGATGCTGATGTGGAAGTAAGCGTCCTTGAGGTCTATCACTGTGAACCAGTCCCCCTTGTTGATGAGAGGGAGGACGGTCTGGAAGGTCACCATCCGGAACTTCCTAGTGTGGATGCACTTGTTTAGGCAGCGCAGGTCCAGAATTGGCCGAAGTCCTCCGTCTTTCTTCTAAACCACGAAGTACCTCGAGTAGAAACCATTGTCCCAATCGGTCGGTGTTACCCGCTCGATGGCTCCCTTGGACAGAAGAGTTGATATTTCTTCTTCCAAATGGGGGGACGAGGTGGTGAAATGGTGTTTTCCTACCCGAGGCATCCATACGAACTCGATGGCATAACCAGCGGACAAGATCTTCAAGACCCACAGGTCGTTCGTGATGCCAGACCACACCTGGAGGAAGTTCCGGAGGGGGAGGTATGGGAGGTGGAGCAAGAGAGCCTTGGCCTTCATGACTTCAAACCCGGGACTTGGATTTTGCATCGGTCCGCTTGCTCTGTCTGTAGGGTTGGTAGCGAGGCTTGTGTTGGCGTCTTTGTTTATAGAAACTAGCCCTGGGCTGGTCGGTCAAGCCACCCTGTTGCTGGGGGTTCCCCCAATACCGGGTAAAGGGCTGGAACCAGGGCTTGGTAGGCTGAGCCGGCGTGGTGAGCTCCAGGAACTTAGCCGTCGAATTCGTCTGCCGCAGTTCGTTAAGCACCTTATCGGTGTCTTGTCCAAACAGGCCTTGCCCATCAAATGGAAACTCTTCGATAAGCTTCTTCATGGCATCATCGAGAGAGGTGCCCCTGAGCCAAGCATGGCGACGGAGCAAGATGGCAGAGGAATGTCCTTGGCCTCATAATCGTTAATGTGCCTGGCAGTCTGCATCTGTTGTTCTGCCAGAAAGTCTCCTTCCGTGGCCAGGGAGTCGAATCCTTTCTGGGCATTGGCAGGCAGTTTCGCAGCAAAGGTCTTCACTTGCTCCCAGAGGTGGGACTGACAGAGGCCCATGGCCGCTGAGTAGTTTGCAGCTCGCAGGAAGAGAACTGGTGGTGTAAAACTTACGGCCCACCGCGTCCAGCTTCTTCCTTCCGGAGTCGAAGGTACCGGAAAACCGCTGGCGGCCGTTTTATGCTGGAAGGCCTTGACCACCAAAGAGTTCGGCAAAGGGTGCGCCTGGAGAAACTCGACGTTCTTGTCCAGGACTCTATACATTCCGTCGAGTCTGGACGAAACGGAGTGAGACGACACCGGCTTCTTCCATGTTGCCTTCGCTGATGTCAACATGGAAGGAAGCATGTTGATGTGGATCAGCCGAATCGCCTTTTTGTCCAGTTTGGCAGTCATTTGGTCCTCATCCTCCAACGGCGGTTGGTCCACCTTCAGATTAAGAGCGGTACCCAAACGGGTGAGCATCGCCGTGAAGGAGCGTTGGTCCTCACCACGTGGTGGGTCAACCGCACCGATAGCCTGGTCCGCGTCTTGACGGCATCGATATCACCCTCCTCCTCCTCCGAAGACGCGCTGGATCCACGACAGGACCGCGCCAGTACGGCCTGGGCGGGTCAACGGGCTGGGAGCTCACCGCATCAATGTCTGGACCACACCAAGACGATATGGGTGGGGCAGCGGAGCGAACGCTCAACCCTCAAGAGGGTGGCGGAGCGGCAGCAGGGCCAACATCCCTGGGGCTTGCGGTGGTCGGTACCGGAGCCGCAGAGGCCGCAGGGATGGTGGCCTTGAACTGTTGGGCGAACGACTTCGCCATGGCCTCGAACATTCCCTTGAAGAAGTCCACCTGGGTCGCATCCACCGCAGACGGCTGGGACGAAACGGTGGCAGGCGAAATGGTGGCCAGTATAATCGGAGACAAAACGGTGGCCGGAATGATGATTGGCGGTTCGTCTATCATCGAAGTCCTAGGCCTCGGAGAGACAGATGCCTGTCTAGTGGGTGGACGGCCCCTCTCTCGAGGCGGAGAAGCGACCACCTGCAGTGGGCGAGCTGGAGCCCCAGCCCTGCGTCCTTTAGCAGGCGATCCCGAAGAGGACCGTCCGCCCCACACTGAGGATCTGGGTGAAGGACATCTTGCGACCGAAAAGGAAGGCGAAGGCCCCGGAGAAATAGGAGGGCGAGGTGTAGGTGGGAGTGATCGCCTTTCCTCCGACCTGTTTCTTTTTCTTCTCCCCATTTTTCTCCTTTTTCTTCTTCCTGGTGGAGAGGGTGGAAGAAGATGGTAGAGGCAGAGGCCGAGTAGGCTGAGAGGCACCAGCGGACATGGATGCAGCCGCGGCGGGAGCCAAGGCGAGCTCCATAAGGTGCGCTTTTAACCGGTTACTCCGGTTCTGAACTGCAAGCCGTGTAAAGTTCTTGCAGTGAACTCAGGATTGGCTCTGGTGCGCTTGTCCCAGACAGAAAAGACAGAGGCTATGCCCGTCAGAGGCAGGGAACTTCTTCAGGCAAGCAGAACACTGCTTGAAAGCTGCAGCCATGAAAAATTTTTCCCGACGGAAGGTTCGAGAAGGCGAGCACCCCGAAGGGCAGGCCAGCCGCCATCCCCTTGAGGGGGGAAACGGTGACCAGAGAGAGGGTGGTAACTGAGTCCACCAGAAAGAAGAAACAGCACCGGGGTGGCAATCCTGCCCGAAGGACAAGATTGCCGGAAAAAATTGTAAAGTTCGTCGAAGAATTTTCCTCAGAAAAGACGAAAAAATTGAGGAAGCTCTCAACGATCGTCCTGCTGCTGAGGCGGAAAGAAGAGAACTGAGGTAAAATGCCGGACTAGCGCCTCAGGGTGGGCAGTACGGTGGGTGGTCTTACCGCCAAAACTTTTGACCAATGAGCTTTTAAGCCTCCGATCAGTGTTCTGCGCAGGCGCATAACCCAATAGTGGGGATTCACAAACTATACAAAGGAGAACTGAAAGATACTGTTCAGAAATTGAGGATCTGCTGTGTGAGGATCTTTGCCGAAGGCTGCAGGAGGCCCACCCTCAGCATTTCTCTCAGTGGGGAGACTTGGCGGATCGGAGAAGAGCTAGAAACAAGGTCAACTCTAACTGGAGAATGGTAATGGACCTTACATGGATGAACTTAGTGGAGTCCCGTCCGGCCTTGGTCTCGGGTTCGTAGTCTTTTCAGCCACCTTTTTTGCCTTCTTAGCAGGAAGCAGCTCTGACTAATCCTTGTTTTCCCCCTTTTTAGTGTCCATCTTCTTAAAAGAAGCGTGAGACAGAGGAGTAGAAATGGCAGTTGCTGTATCTATGTCAGCCTGAGACTGCGGCCATTTGGCCTCCAAAGAAATGGCAGGTTCCATGGTAGTGGCACCAGCACGGGAACACTCCCACAGGTAAGAATGGAGTCTTCACTGAAATTTTTTGATTGCAAGCCTGATCAAATTCTTGCAATGAGGACAAACGTGGACTTGATGAGCTGCCCGTCCATGTGTGCCATTTTGGCTCCAAAGGCAGCACACTTTTTGAAAGGGCCCACTGAGGCCATAAACAAAAAATGAAAATGCTATCTATCTTCTTTTGGAAAAAAAATCTATAGAATAAGAACAGGGACGAATGAGGAAAAAACAGCTTGGACGAAAAATTGAGATCTGACACAATGAAAATGTTCTGGACACTGAGAGAGATGTTACCAGCACAGCAGTAAAGAAAAGACTGAGGTGGGAAGCAACTGATTGCACTGTCATGTACGGTGAGGTGGGGGTGGTCCTAACTGTCTTCTTTTATTTTAAAGCTCTGGTAGATTTCCATTGAGAGTTCTGCACAGTTACAAAACCCAAACATATGATTCAGAGACCATGACGAAGAACCAAAAAAAACCACTACGTGAGGAAGATTTGATCCAGACACATGCAGTGATAGGCAGAGAAAGTATTCCTTCCCTAATCTGTCTCTTTTCTGCTTTTCCTCTACAACTGTATCACCCCCAGCAACAATGGCCTAGATTAAAATAACAATGCACAAAGCCACTGTTACAAACTATTATATTTGTTCCAACTGTGGTCAGAGTCATCTCTTTATATCTATGCCGTGACCTGGCTATCTTGAGACATGGTTGGCATATAGACACAAGTCCTCTGATGTAGAGAGATTTGCCTAAAAATTTAAAAGTTAGGCCATTAGCTACATTCACCAGTAAGAAAACAGTTTGTCAGGAAAAGTCTGTGGTTTTGATGCTTTATTTGTACCCTCTCTAAATAGCACTCCTACAGACATCAGTACAACCACTTCTCTAACTCCTCAATGAAACAGAGGTGAAGGGAAGGAAAAATGATGGGAATTACAGGAGAAAACAACAAAAAGATAATTTTTTTATAGTGAGGCTCTCATAGCAGCAATAAAAAGGGAACTGACGAGAGCGATTAGGAGCATGTGCAAGCAGGATAGGAGTTGGTAGCCTCCTATGAGAGAAACATCTCTGTAATGATAGTGCTGGAACTTTCCAAGGTTATCCACACAGCTGTAGGAAAGACCTAACAGATGGATTTACAGAGACCATGAGGAGATGAGGATTCTGTGCTTGGCACAGAGATATATATGTAACAGTGGGCGGGCAAAATTATTGCCAAAAATAAACTGCTCAGCTTGGAAGTGCTGTGGACAGGCTCCACACATATGGAGTTACCTATGAGTGTGATCCACAGAGACCACAAAGGAAAAGCTCACATTTTATTAGTTGGATTTATAGATTCATTTAAGGCCACTTCATTATTTCACTGCATCTGAGCAACAAAAATGTCATGAATACAAATACAGTATACAGTATTTTAAGTCTTGATACAATGAAATAATGTTCTACAATAAGAAACAGAAAGGAAATAAGTGAAAACTTTTTAGCCTGGTCAGATACAACACCTTTCATTTCCAAATACATTTATAAAGCCATGATTTTCTATTATAAATCCCACTCTGAGCACAGCCAACTAAACCTTCAGAGCATTCTTGGTTCTGACAACTTAAGCCCAAGTGACTGCACAGAGCTCTTTGAAGTTGCTTGTACTCATGAAAACCATTCACTGCAGCAAATAAGCTTTGCAGTTAACCAGTTTTGCTCCTCTATAATAAGAAAAAAATGTATACCTTCATTTTTTTTGTTTTTCTTATTTTTACAAGGGAGGTTAAAAGTGCAATCTTAACTCTGTTCAGAGGTTAATTAATTAGTTTGATTATATACATTATTATTAATTTACTCAACGCTGAGTGTTGGGCAGCAGTAAATAACCTGACTCCCTAAAGGGGCCAATGGCTGAGCCCCTTTGGGTGGAGTGATGGTTCCCTCAGTGGAGAAAATGCCACTGGAAACCATCATACTGGGACCAACGACAAAATGAGTAGAGGAGGAATCGCTTTACTACTCTGATTCCCAATGATCATGGAGGTGGAAGAGGCCATGCCAGATGGACTAGCTGTGAAAGCGCACCTTGTCCATATCCTCAAGGCTGTGGCAGTCCATTGCAGTCCCGGTGTTAAATCCTGCATGTCTCATTTCGTATGTGCCAAAGGAGATGGCTCCGAGATCATAGTGTGTGGGTCACTTCATGGCAAGCTGTAATCTACCTTAAACAAATTCACACCAGTGGCATTGTTCCTGCTTGCCTGGGAGGGTGAAAGGTGGCCAAGAACAAACCAACCTCCAAGATCAGGCCTCCTGGCACCCTGGGGCAGGAAAAAATGTATACTCGGATCGAGTTGTAGTCGACGACAACAATTAATTTGCTTAAATCAATATTCAATGTTCATAAAAACAAATCATTTTCAGAAATTAACAGCAAAATAGCTATCGGCACAGCACAATGAGAATTGCCATTAATTTCCTAACATACTTAAACATAGATTTCATGAATAACTTTACACAGCAACATGACTTCTCTCTGCAGATCAAAATTAGCTTCCAGATAGTTATTGTTGTTGTTCAGCCACACAGTTGTTATAAATCATGCATATTTGTTAAACCACAACTTGGATCAAAAACAAAAAAACTAAAAATTCACAGTAATGCTAAAAGAGATGCAATACTAGCAAGCACAATTTTGCTGGATTACACCATTGTGCAAACAGCTGCACAGCAAAAGCAGCACAAGAGACCACCTTTTAGGCCAATTTTGAAATTGAACATAAGAACAGCCTTGCTGGAATAGGCCACAGCCCATCCAGTCCAGCATTCTGTCTCACACAGTGGCTCACCATTTGCTTCTGGGTATTCCCAAGGAGATGCCTTCACCTGCTTAGGATTCCCTGGAAATGGCATTGAGAGATATCCTGCCTATCTCTCCAACCCGGAGGTTGTCCTTAGGTAGCCATAATTATAGCCATTGATACACTTGTCCTCCATGAACTTGTCTAACCCTTTCTTAAAGCTGTCAAGACTGACAGCTGTCACCACTTCTTCTGGCAGGGAGTTCCATAGACCAGTAATCCTCTGGGTGAAAAAGTACTTTCTCTTATTTGTTTGAGAACTAGTACCCAAAAGTTTCATCGAGTGTCCCCTAGTTCTAGTGTTGTGCGATAGGGAAAACAGTTTTTCCTTATCTACTTTGTCCACACCGTGTATGATTTTATAAACTTCAATCAGGTCACCTCTTAGACGCCGTCGTTCAAGAGTGAAAAGGCCCAACCGTTGCAGCCTCAGATGGTAAGGAAGGTGTTCCAGTCCCCTAATCATTCTGGTTGCCCTCCTCTGTACTTTCTCCAACTCCATAATATCCTTCTGGAGGTATGGCGACCAGAACTGTACACAATATTCCAGATGGGGCCTCACCATAGATTTATAAAGAGGCAAAATGACACTTGCTGACTTATTTTCTATACCCTTCCTAATGATCCCTAACATTGAGTTTGCTTTTTTCACTGCTGAGGCACACTGGGTTGACATCTTCATTGAGCTGTCCACCAGGACACCAAGGTCCCTTTCCTGGTTTGTCGCAGAGAGTTCAGACCCCATCAGTTTATAAATGTAATTGGGGTTTTTTGCCCCAACATGCATCACTCTGCACTTACTGATGTTGAAGCTCATTTGCCACTGTTTTGCCCACTCCCCCAGTGTCAAGAGATCCCTCTGGAGCTCTTCACAATCTCTCACAGTTTTCACTATCCTGTATAATTTAGTGTCGTCAGCAAATTTGGCTACCTTGCTTTTTACTCCTACCTCTAGATCATTTATAAAGAGGTTGAAAAGCAAGGGTCCCAGTACTGAACTGGGCAGGGGTCCCAGTACTGAAATTGAATAACAGCTAATGCAATACGCCTTGCACTAATAAAGTTAACATCATTCAAAACAGGTCTGTGTATATAGAGGCAAGAAGCTTCAAGTGCTGTAAATGTAAGCTGACAGACAGGAATAAGTATTGAAGTAAATATTCATCAGTGCTTTCACATGTCAATCTACTTACTTGTCAGAGCTCCTCCAAGGCTTCCTCTTCTAAACGGCCTTCCTTCTTCACTGAGCTGCCTTTTAAATTTCAGTGACTTGCCAGGGCCAGAAGAAACTTCAGGGTTACTAGACTTCCGAAAGGGCATAGGTGGGGGGGACAAGATGCTATCAAGCTGTAAAGAAATGGAGATGCTGCCATTAATGTTATACTGAACAAAAAATATATATGTATATACTGTATTTATAACACTGGCTAGATAGCTCTGCAATTTAGGAATCTGGCTGTGATGCCAGCATTTGGGAGCTCAATTCTACACTGTGCCTCCTGAGAGAAGAGCCAACCTGTGTCAGCTGCAAAGTCTCAGGGTATCCCCAGAAGAAAGGAATGGCAAATCATGTCTGTATATTCGATATCTACAAAACTCCCCATTAATCAGAATTGACGATGGCACATTATTATTATCGTTAGTATCATTATTATTGTTGTGAAATAAAAATTATCATTGGATTCAGTCGAAGACTGGTATAAAATTGAAACTGCAAGACCTAACCAAGGACCTAGGAACTGTTAAGGTAGAGTCAAAGTATATAAACAGTTCCTAGTAAAGTTTTTTGGTTTTTTATTTGGGTTGTTGTTGTTGTTTGGTAGAGTTACAATGTCCAAGGCCAATAAATCCAAAATTTCCAAATATCTAGGGAGTCCTTCAAGTATTGCTCCAAGGGCTCTGATTTCCATGGGTACAACAACAAATTTCTTTTTCCATAAACACTCAACTTCAATTTGCAAATCACGATATTTTGTGATTTCCTCCAGCTATTTATTCTCAATTCGTGCATACCCTGGTGTAGCAATATTAATAAACCAGACCTTCTTCTTTTCTATAACAGTTATATCAGATGCATAAATCAGATGTCTATCTGTTTGAATTTTAAAGTCCCACAAGATCTTGACTCTCTCATTTTCCAAAACTTTCTCAACCTGATGTTCCCAATAATTTTTACTGCATTAAAATTCAAACTTTTGACAAAGTTATCAATTAATATTTTTGCAACCCTGCCATGGTGTTGCAAATAATCAATCTGTGAAACTTTGCTGAATCTGCTGATCAGATAATCTATTGTTTCATCCTTTTCATTACAATCTCAACATTTGCTATTGGGTGGATCATGTACACCTTTCATCAAAGTATAGGCTGATGTTTTTGAACCTCCTGCTTGGGTCCTAGCCCTCAACCTAGGAGTCAGTGAAGTATTGCGTGATAATGTAGATGGTGTACCTAGTAGAGGTACTCTCTGCAACTGCTCTGTTGTGATCTTATCAATGCCAATTACACTCAGGTGGTTTTTAACCCTTTGCACAATGGTTAAACTGCTGTCCTGCAACCAAAAAGTTGTGAGTTCAATCCTGACCAGGGCTCAAGGTTGACTCAGCCTTCCATCCTTCCAAGGTCGGTAAAATGAGTACCCAGCATGTTTGAGGCAAAAAGCTAATTAACTTGTGAACTGCCCAGAGAGTGCACTAACTACTATTGGGTGGTATATAAGTTTGATTGCTTTACTTTGCTTTTACGGATTGTTCCAGCACTCCTACAATTATTGGAGTCACTTATTAGTATGCTTCTTTCAATTCAGCAATCTTGATATCTAGAAACTTAATTCAACATCCTCTTATTACATCTACAAACAAATTAACCAAGGGACGCTTTTTCCTCTTCCACCATTTGTTTGACTTCCAGCAACCCTTGTCTTCCTTCCTCCCATGGCAGATACAATCTATCTCACTTCATAGATGAAGAACAAGATTTACAGTTATACACTTCCATGTTCTCTGATCCAAAGCATCCAATTTAGTCACCATCCAATCCACAATGCCAGTGCTATATCTCATTGCATTATTTCCCATAGTTTAGGATTGTCCATATACAGCAGATATAAAATCCATCTATATGTCAATATACATTATCTGCATTATTCAAAAATATTGTCAATGACACCATGGCTATTATACAGAGTAATTAACTACTTAATTACCTAGATTAGCAGAACAACAGACAAGTGCTGTGGATGACAAACCCTTCTCAGTATAAAAGTTAAATACTGTATAAAGGAGTTGTACCAATTATAGACCCATAACTAGGTTACCAACTATGTTCAAAATGTTCACTGATGTATTATAGCAGATTCTGTTTATCAGCAACTAGTTACACAGAATTTTATACCAGAAAAATAAAAAAGTATTGAAATTCATGCAGAACAAAGGACCAATTACTTATTGATAAGATATTGAGGAACTGTAAAAGCAGGAAAACCAACCTGCATGTTGTTTGGATTAATTACAAAAAGGTGTTTTATAGTTTACCAAATACTGTGCTACAGTATGTTTTTCAGCTACCACATCAAAACTTGTTCCTTGAACAGCCATAGCAATCACACTTATATACTGCCCCATACTGCTTAGTGCAATCTCTGGGTGGTTCACAAATTAATTAGCATTATGATCCAACATGCCGGATACTCATTTTACCGACCTCAGAAGGATGGACGGCTAAGTCAACCTTGATCCCTGGTCAGGATTGAGCTCACAACCTTTTGGTTGCAGTACAGCAGTTTAACCACAGCGCCACCAGTACCATTGCTGTGTAGTTCACATAGATCAACAATTTTGTACTGTCAGGAACTGGTTGATTATTTGTATATATATTATACAGCGTTGGAGACGATACACTTCCTTGGGAAGGAAATCCATTCTTCTGCAACCTCTATCTGCTGTTCTTTCCTTTCATCATCACATAGAATCTCTGGTTCTGAAGGAAGCTGCCAATGACCCTGGTAAGCTTGTTATCTTTGGTAAGATTATTTATTTTATGGAGCAGGATCCTATGATTGTCAGCATCATACGCTGCTGTTAGGTGAATGAAAGCCACTCCCATAATTAGCTTTCTTTTGAAGCCATCCTCAATGTGTTGTGTAAGGTTAAGAATTTGACCATAACATGACCTGCCCAACCTGAAGCCTGATAGCTCCTTCATGATCTTTCCATCAATAAATTTGAAAATATATTTGAGAAACATCCATTCCAGTGCCTTATAAAGATGGCAAAGGAGTGATACTGGTCAGTAGCTTTTTGGGTCATCTGGGTCTTTGCTGGTTTTCAATAAAGCAACAACTCTAGCCTGTCTCCAAAATTTAGGGACCTTAAGTTAATCTATGCAGTTGCTCATTAATTGCAGGAGTCATTCCAAAGTGTGGGGACCAGACTGCCTTATCTGCTCTGTTCTTATGTCATCAATATCTGCTGCTTTATTTGGCTTCATGTTGTTTAATTTAATTGTCAAATTTATATACCGCCCACTCGGCCAAAGCCGACTCAGGGTGGTTCACAATGACAATTTTAAAAACATGTTAAAAACAGTTAAAACAACCCATCCCCTAAAACAAGGGGTGCAGGATCCAAAGGCACCATGGGGGTGGGGGGAGTTCTTCTACACCAGCCACCTTATGGAGGTTACCCTTCCACCTGCACCCCACACTTGACCCGTCAGCCAGGTTTTAAGTTCTTTTCTGAAAGGCATCAATTCTGTCCGGAGATGTAGCTCTGTTGGCAGGAGGTTCCAGAGGGCCGGCGCAGACACGGAGAAGGCTCTCCTCCTTGTGCCAGAGAGGCAAGCCCCTCTGGCTGATGGAACGATTAGAGAGCCCCTCCGGTCTCCTCTGGTTGGATGGACAGACGTCCTCAAGGCAATGCGTTCTCTTAGGTAACCCGGCCCACTATCATATAGGGCTTTAAAGGTCAAAAACAGCACTTTGAATTGCACCCAGAGACAAACTGGCAACCAGTGCAGCTCCCGGAGCAGTGGTGAAGCATGGGCAGAACGCCCACACCCCATCACCACCCAGGCTGCAGCATTCTGGACCAGCTGTAGCCTCCGAATGGTCGTCAAGGGCAGCCCCATGTAGAGCACATTGCAATAATCTAGCTTCCTCCAATTCAGATGCCACAAAGGGGATATTAAGTAAACTCCTCTTTTGTTCCTCTGGTTGGGTGGCTTTTTCCTGCACCTTTTTGCCTTGCGTTTTTCCATTCTTTAGCAACTGACTAGCTATGTGGTCTGCTGTTACTCCAGTATAGTTTTGCTGTGGTTGGGTTAAATCTCCACCTACTCCATGAAAGCTAACATTAAAATACAACAGTTAGTCTTTAAGTGTCACAACAGTTTTGTATTTTTGTTTACTCTCTGATATACTTAAGAAAAATCCTTTAAAATAGACAAGTGTTTTTTCTATGTGTTCTAGTATTAATACTCTCATGAAACAAGCATATGCAATAGAAAAAACAGAATTTAAATCAACACAAGCACCTTCATTCAGGAGCTTAGCAACAGATAAAATAATGGTTTACTATATAAACTATTTAAAACTTTATTTTGATACTTAGAACCCCTTATACTGAAACCCTTATATCCAGTTTGAGCATTTAAATCCAGAATGGACTAGGTCAGGGGTTCACAATCTACAGCCCATGGGCCAGCCCCAGCTCCCAACACCATTCCATCCGGCCCCCAGTGACCACCTCAGAAGCAGAAGCATTTACATCTGTAAACGTGCCCGTGCATGCGCAAATGCACCCACCACAGATTACAGACGCATTTACAACAGGGGAAACCACGTGTCCGGCCCACTCAGCTGTCTGTGGGGGAGTTGTCTGCCCCGTGGTGCAAAAACCTGAGATCTCCTGTATTGGGTGTACAAACTTCCATTTTAATCTTAACCTATAAAACCAAGTGTTCACCGTTGGAATTGGCTATGGGCTGCTGTGCGTCGCCCTACTTACCCGTTCCCTCCCTTCGAGAGCACGGGCGAAGTGGCTACGCAGGTCAACGAATGGTTTAAAAAATCGCGATTGGGGCATCAGCCCCACCATTGGCAAGAAAGGGAAACAACTTCATTTCCCAAAAAGCATTGCGTTTCGCCGTGTTTCTCCCAGTGTCAGCCAATCAAGATGATAAAAACAATGGACTCAGTCTTTGTTTTATGAGCCGCAACCAATCAAAAGTAGCGTTTCAAAACCTTGCCGAGCGACGGACGTCAGAAACTACAAGTCCCAGCGTCCTCCGTGCTGTGACCCCTCAGCCAATCAGGCTAAGGGACATGAGCATGGAGGAGGCTGGGAAAGCCAATGCGTCAACAACTTCCCTCCAGGAGGCACTTCGTCTCCCGGAGGGAAGCCATCCCCAGCTCATCACGGTGGGCGGCTGGCCATGTCGGATCCTGGACTGCCTGCTTTTGGCGGCCCCCACCCAACCGGCGAAGACCTCGGCACCAGCAGAGAGGGAGAAAAGGCTGCGCCACAGAGGCATGGAAGGTGAGGCCCGGCACAGAAGGCTGCACTGGGGAGACGTAGAGTACGAAAGGCCCAACTGGCAACGGGTAAGTGGGGCGGGGGAGAGGAATTGAGGAGGGGAACGGGCCTGGGGAGCACGCCACCCACACAGGTCATAGAGAAGAAAGGGGGAGAACGAACCCACCTCCTTCCCCCCAGTCTCAGTCCCCTGCCCCACTTACCTGTTGGCAGCTGGGCAATTCGTACTCTGCGCCTCCCCAGAGCGGCCTTCTGTGCTGGACCACTCACCTTCCATGCCTCCATGGTGTGGCCTTTCCTCCCTCAATGCCGGCGCCAAGGCCTTCATCGGTGGGGTGTGGGCCACCAAAATCAAGCAGCCCAGCCGGCAAACGATGCTCCCGCCCGCCCAGCAAAGGCCTCCTGGGTGTCCTCACCAAGGCTTGGGGGGAGGAGGAAGAGCTCCTCCTCCCCCTGCAAAGCTTCAGCATGTGTGTGTGTGTGTGTGTGTGTCCTCACCGAGGCTTCAGGGGGGAGGAGGAAGAGGCCTTCCTCTTCCTGCAAAGCTTTGGCATGTGTGTGTGTGTCCTCACTGAGGCGTCAGGGGGGGGAGGAGGAAGAGTCCCTCCTCCCCCTGCAAGGCTTCGGCGTGTGTGTGTGTGTGTGTGTGTGTGTGTGTGTGTGTGTGTGTGTGTGTGTGTGTGTGTGTGTGTGTGTGTGTGTGTGTGTGTGTGTGTGTGTGTGTGTGTGTGTGTGTGCTCACCAAGGCTTCGGGGGGGGGAGGAAGAGCCCGTCCTCTCCCCATGGAGCTATGGCATGTGTGTGTGTATTGTGTGTGGGTGTGTTTGTGTTGTGTGTGTGGGTGTGTTGTGTGGGTGGTTGTGTTGTTTGTGTGGATGTGTTGTGTGTAGTTGTGTTGTTTGTGTTGTTTGTGTGGTTGTGTTGTGTGTGTGTATTGAGTGTGTGTGTGTGTGGTTATGTTGTGTGTGCTGTGTGTATTGTGTGTGTTGTTGTGTGTGTATTGAGTGAGTGTGTGGTTGTGTTGTGTGTGTGTTGTGTGTGTGTTGTGTGTGTGTGTGGTTGTGTGTGTGATTGTTTTGTATTTGTGTATTGAATGAGTGTGTGGTGATATTGTGTGTGCTGTATGTGTGTATTGAATGAGTGTGGTTGTGTTGTGTGTGCTGTGTGTGTATTTTGTGTGTGTGTGTATGTGTTGTGTGTGTGTGTGTGTATTGTGTGCGCGTGTGTGGTTGTGTTGCATGTATGCTTATATTGTGTGTATGTCTACCCCTCAAAACCACCCCAACCACAAGCACACATGTTATACCTGCCCGGCAGGGCAAAAAATGCTGATCTTAACCTATAAAACCAACCTATAAAACTTTACAAAGTTAAAAAAATAAAAAATTTACAAAAAACAACAAAGAATTCATTGTTTTATATAAAGCACAGGGGGGAAAAAGCCCGGCAACGCCGGGCAAACTATGCTAGTTAGATTATATACAGACGCTGAAAATCCACCAGGTGGTACTATACTATAATTAAAAAATAGCAACAATTCTCTCAAAACCTAACAGTATTACTAAATGAATTAAATACTGTATGTTGCTTATTTTGGGGGGGTTTGTAATTGACTTATATGTTTGTAATGCTTTTTTGTTTGTTGGTAACTTTGCTTTTATAAAGTGTTTTTTTAAAAAAAGAAGTTGTTTTAAATCTCTGGTTCTCAACAGTTGGCCCTCCATACAGCTTGAACTTCACCTCCCAGAATCTCTCAATAGTGTCCATGCTGGCTGGTGTCTCTGGGAGTTGCAGTGCAAAATATCTGGAAGATTGAAGGTTGAGAACCATTGTTTTAAATGCACACAGAAAAGTTTTTCACTTGTAATGTCAGGAAATAGAACTTTCCCATGTTATATGATAACTATATCTATTGAAATATATAAAACAGAGGTGTTTGTTCATGTGTCCTGGACCGACCCCCCTGAAATTTGGCACACACCTACCTTGGGTGTCTGGGCGTGCACCCGTCAGGGTCCCTCGCGCACCGAGATGCTCAGCCCAACAGCGATGACTCCACGCATGCAGAGCCGTTGAGCCCTCAGCGTGCACAGGGCCACTCAGCACAACGCTAGCAACGGACAGCAGGACAGGCACAGCCACAGCAACGCTGCCGGGCTGGGAGAGGGGAGGAAAGATCGGTAGACGCTGAGGGTGAGACGGGGGAGGGCATCTCCAGCCTGTCACTATCACGTCCGGATGTGATGCACACTCTGGTTAACCACCCCGGGTGCAGCCGGGCATCCAGCATGCGGCAGCAGCGGCAGACCGACCATGGGCAGCTGCACAGGGAGCCCAGGACGACAGGGGAGCCAGACCACACCAGCACGGGTAAGCAGGGGAACAAATCGGCAGCATCAGAGGGTGCCGAGACAGACATGGGACAACTCGGCGGGAGCCCAGGTGGCCAGAAGTTCAGGTAAGCCAGACCCCGCATGGCAGGGTGAGTGGGGAAAAACACAGCCACAGTAGAGGCTCTGTGCTGGCCACGGGGCGCCTCAGGGGGAGCCCAGGTGGCCGGGGCGACGGGGCAGTACGACCAGGCCTGGCTGGGTATACCCAAGCATAACATCCCAGGCAAAGCCGGGCAATCAGCTAGTCTAATAAAATAAACATTTTTAAAACTTTGCTGCCTTCTCTTTGCCTCTGCCAAATCAGCTTGCTTTCCTCAGTATACAAGTTGTGCTAATAATAATAAAGTTGTATTTATATAACACTTTATCTCAGCTCAAAGGCAACTCAAAGCGGTTCACAATGGGGCATGCTGGAGCATACAATATTGATATACATATAACTTTGAAAAATACAGTGAACAATATACAAAACGAAACAAAAAATACAACATAACAAATGCAGTAAGAAAAAAAAGACTCCCGCGGCCAAAGCCAGGCCAGGGAAGAGGGCCAAGGTGAGGTTATCTCTACCATTTCCCAAAACAGAAGCAAGGCAAATAGTGTTAAGATCTGACTAGGTCAAGAGAAATCTTAACCTATAAAACCAAGTGTTCACCGTTGGAACTGGCTATGCGTCGCCCTACTGACCCGCACCCACCCTTCGTGCGCACGGCCGAATTGCCTACGCAGGTCAACGAAGGATTTAAAAATCCGGCACGGGGGCCTCAGCCCCACAAACGGCAAGAAACGCAAAGAACTTCATTACCCAAAAAGCATTGCGTTTCGCCCTGCTTCTTCGAGCGGCAGCCAATTAAGAGCACAAAAACAACGCTCTCAGTCTTTCCGTGCCGCGCCGCAGCCAATCAAAACATGCGTATTAAAACCTTGCCGAGTCAAGGACGCTGAAACCACAGGGAAAAATACAGATCCCAGCATCCTATTCACTTTAACACCATATAAGGAGTTACTATAGCCAATCATCAGCTTCGGAGCAAACGCATCAAACATGACGGAACAAATGCTGACCAAACGGTATAAAAGGAGCTCCATTGCCTTGCAAACCCCTGCACAAAGAACCTGGGGAAACACAGCGCGGCCAAACAAAACCAAGCCGCATGAAAAAAACGAGCACAAAGGCAAAGCACAAATGGAAAAATACAATCCCCAGGGTCCTGCGCGCCGTGAGTGCGCAGAACTCTGGAAAAGCTGGCACGGCCAAAATAAAAATAAAAAACACACATCAACACAGCACAGGTAACGGAAGCACACACCCCCGCCGCTGGGCTACCTTACCCTGGGCCGCCCAGGGAGGCCAGCACCCGGCAATGAAATTCCCCCCCCCCCCGGCTGGGCTTCCTTACTGCTGCCCACCCAGGGAATACAGCCCCCGGTAAGGAAAGCCCACCACCATCACCACGCCACTGGGCTTCCTTACTGCGGACCAGAACCCAGCACCCAGGAAGGAAAGCCCACACACAACACGACGCTGGGATTCCCCCCCCAAACAAAAACAAAAACGCCGTGGGGATTTGTGCAGTCCGGCCACCAAGACCGAGCCGCGATGCCCACACCCCCACCAAAACAAACAAAGCAACAAACACAATGGGGATATTCCCACGGGCCGTGGCCAGCCTGCGAAAATACCCCCAACCAACATCCCCCCACCCCCCACAAAACCCAACAACACAACCCATAACAGAAAGGAGCACACACCTTAAACTTCCAGCCTCACCGACGAGCACATGTGCAATGAAAAAAGAACGGGAAGAAAACACAGCCCACAACTGAGTTACCATTTCAAAATAGTGCAACAGCACCACCCAGTGGCTACAGCAAAAATTACACTCCATGATTTCAATTTAATCTCCCAGAATTTACAAAAGGGAAATTAGTTTTTAAAACAATCAAACATGTCCAAACGAAAAAAATTAATCAAACATAAATAAATAAGAAAACACTAAAACAAAAACCAAACATCTAAAAACAGTCAAAAACATTAAATTTAAAAAAACATACACTTACACATTTTTTAAAAAAATTCCATTATTTGAAAAAAATATATATCAACCTTTCCTCTTTTTAAAATCCAAATTTATTATAACACTTTAAAACACTACCTACATATAAAAAAACATTATTTAAAAAAATAACAAAACTCATTTAAATACACATACAACAAAAATCATCCAACAACCATTTTTCATATTTTTTTAAAATAACCCCAAAAAAAGCCCGGCAACGCCGGGCAACCCTTGCTAGTAGCATATAAAAAACACAAATAAGAACCATGCTAAATTAGTCTAAGGCTGTGGTTCCCAATGTGGGGCACACACCCCACAGAGGGAAATTTGGTTTTTAAGGGGGCAATTTGAGAATGAGTTGTTAACAGTTAATGACCTTTTAGGCTTTCCTCCATGTGAATAGGAGTTCACTTTTTAAATACAGTATAAGAATTAAATGTTACTGGGAGGTGGGGGTGGGATCAAGATTTTAAAGATGCTTTGGTGAGGCATGGCCAAAAAAAGTTGGGAATCACTAGTCTAAAGGATCATCCTATCCAGCATCCCAGAATCTAGTCAGAGCCAGAAATGGAAAAGCATTTTGTTTCATTCACATTTCCATAAAGAAATCTCCATTTCACACCTCCCAAGATTCAAAACAAAAGAAGAACATTTCAATAGTGGACACTTTTGTGAAGCTCTGAATGCATTTTGTAGGCAATGTGTGCTCAAAAATATGGCCAGGATCCTGTAGTTGTTCATGTAAGGACTCTGTACCAATACAGATTATGGTAGCTAATTAATGAGGTACCAGAGTGTGTCTTGTTTGTGCAACTGGAAGCGTGACCAAGCAGATTACAAAACTGAGCCACAGCACTTTGTCACTTAGCACAGCAAACCTAATGTAAAAGGTATGCCCAGGTTATCCTGCTACGGTAATAGAGTAGATTATACTGCCAAAGACTCAACGCCAATTGTCAGGCGGTGGTTAACTACCCTGACAACCCTGAGAACTAACAGTCTTGGGTGGCAAAGACCATAGGGAATGATGATGGTCCCCAAGTGGATTAAATCCCACTTGAACCTATCTTGATGGAGGACAGCAGCTTCATCAATACTTGCCTGGGGCAGATGAGGTCTTTGTGTGCCAAAAGGACTCAGGACCAGAAAGTGCCTCACGAAACTGGATCAGTGGTACAGGTGTAACGTTGCAATGCAGAAGGAAAAAAGAAGGCCACTGCGATATATTGTTCTGAGGTTAATTTTCATGGCTGATTGCCATGAGGATAGCCAATATTCGGAATCAGCACTTAAAGAAGAAACCTAATGTAAATGCCAATAGGATTCTGGTCTATGTATGTCTATAAGCCACATAATTAGAAAAACTGAATATAAAATACATATACAAAAATACTTTAGAATAATATATTCAAAAGGCACAAAAATATGGACAACTTTCTCTGCTGAAAGAACCAGAAAGAGAATAGCAAAAATTAATCCCAGGTACGTTTATGGCTCTCGTAAAGGCATCCGCTTCCGCTTCCAGGGTCGCTGCCGCGGGTTGGAAGGAATGGTGTTGGGGCTGGGGCTGGTCCATGGGCTGTAGGTTGCAAACCCATGCTCTATACCAGTGATGGCAAACCTTGGCACTCCAGGTGTTCTGGAATTTCAATTCCCAGAAACCCTGATCAGAAGGAGTGATGACTTGGGCTTCTGGTAATTGAAGTCCAAGAACACCCATAGTGCTGAGGTTCGCCATCACTGCTCTATATCATGCATATTTTACAAAGTCTCTTTCATGTTCCCCTAACTGTATTATACCCAAGTTAAAAAGTCCCAATGTCTCAGTTTTCCTCATTACAAACAATATGTCAACATTTTTGTTCTAAATATTTTGATTACATTTTATTAAACTCTTCCCAGCAATATAATCCATTTTGATGATGGGCCACTAGAAGTGAATACAGTTCTCTTGATATGGCTATACCAGTCTTATGATAGCATTACAGTACTGCTAGCTTTCTTTTCACAATAAGCGTCTACAAGCAGTGAAACTACAATATATGTTCATACACTCTAACATCATAAACATATGGGCACACATAGAGAGACAGTTTTATTAGATGGCCATACTCCTTCCCCCCCCATATCAAGAAAAGTGAGCAAATCGCCTTCAAATAATAATATGGTTCTTTTTTAATTTTCTTCCATAGGAATAACTGTCAGCAATTTATACAAAAAGAATCAGAAGGGAACATTTCAGACACTACACTAGAATGATAGTTAAATACATTCCAGTTCTCAGAACCTGTGCAGCTGTTGGGAAGAATGAGCCCACACACATTGGGGGCATGCTATATTCACCTCCAACCATCATTGTATTAAACATGAAAACATGACTGTGCAAAAAGGGCTGGCTGCTGTACCCTGTGTAGTGTCTTCACAAATCAGAACCTGATTTGAGGACAGGCTGGCTCATGTGCAGAGGCTATCCAGGTACAGCAACCTCTTTCTTCTCTTGGTCTTTTTCTGTACTCAGTGTGACCATGCAGGAATCCACAATTACCACAATCACATCAACACATGTGGGCTCCACATGCTTCCTTACTGGTTGAATAGCACCATTGTGTGATGCTAGTACAGTGATACCTCATACAACGTCCAAACTTGGTTCCACAAGTTTGGACTTTATACAGATTTGGACTTTGTATGAGGCATGAAAAATCCTAGCCGCGATGCCTCATACAACGTCCAAATCCTTGCCGCGATGCCTCGTACAACGTCGTTTCCATAGAGATACATTGTACTGTAACAGCACAGACTTCAGGGCAAAGCCAAGGAAACAGACAGGAAACTGACAGAACTTTAAGAAAACATTGTCTAAAGGCTAAATACATTACAAAAACATGTCAAACAACCCTGATTGTCCAAGAACCTGAAGAATGCTGCAAAAATCCCAGGAATGCTTCTAAAAATGCTGATGAATTTTTTTTAAAAAAAATCCAAAATCGCGCTCAAAACCACTCCTAAACACTCTTCGCCTTGTGCAAAACCCACAGGAGCAATGCACGCATGTGTCCTGCCTTTTATACTGCCCAGGCACAATGCAACCTGGGAAAAACCCAATGCCTCATACAAAGTCGAGCGACTTTGTATGAGGTAACTTTTTTCAAGAAATTAGGCGATGTTGTATAATTCGATATTGTACGAAGCGGACTTTGTATGAGGTATTACTGTACATGATGTAAGTTTTGAATGGGCTATTTTAACCAGGTACCCTCAAAATTTGAGGGTCAAAGGGCATGGAATAAAAGAAAATGTCATGAGCACAATCAAGGTAGCTATTCTAGTGAAGTTGCCAATCATAAAATGCCTTTTTCACTGAAAGCAACTGACAAAAGTTGAGAAACTTGCCCAAGAAATTCAATGCAAGAGGTGGGACATGAGATATACTGTAAAACAGAACATTTCTCCTTTGAACCAGTTTCCTGCTCCAGCAGAACACTAATTTCACAGAAAACTCTTTCTCACTTCCTCTTTCACTGTCAACTCCTCCACAATCTCATAAAGATTCAGCCATACATACTCCTCCTCACTCACAAACATTATACATATGCATTAACTTCTCACATAGGAACATATATCCCAATATTTATAAACTCTGATAGGATTATATCGTGCATCAGTATGTATTGTGTAAGATGCATGTAACTTTAAAAGCTAGCTGAGTACATCTCCCAGCTGTAATCACTGAGTGGATGACTAAGCATGTTTGCATTGTAAATGTAGCACCTCAGTTGCCACATGCTTTGCTGATGTTAGCCTACTTGCATTCTACCTATTGGGCTTGCTGTCTGATATGCTGCCCACGTCTCTGTATGCTGTGATGTTACTTACTTGGCTGCTACCTGCTATGCTCTATTTCATGTTCCTGTTGGTATGTTAATGACAGTCTGCTAGTCTCCGGAAGACTTGTCTATCTTAGAATGGTATATTTGTGTTGCCAACTTATCTGGAACTAAACTACATGAACTCACTGGAATCTGTTTCCAGATAAGCAACAAGCAGCAGCACTGAGCCATGAGGCTCAGATATTTTTCCTCCTGCAAGGACTATATGCTTTGGACTGTAACTTTACCAAGTGCCAGCCATGGAGGAGGCTGGAGTATCTGTTTGTCTCCAAGGTCTACTGTGAGTACATTTTTCTCTCTGAGATAGCCAAGAGCCAAGCTCTATAATTGTCTGGGACACTGACTTTGAGAACTATTGTTTACAAAGACTTACCACCGCAGATATTGTTTTGCATTACAGAGAAGAACCTATTGTTTATGTCTTTTACCTAATGGACTTATCAATAGCACACTGCAGTAAAAGCTTTCTTATTCGCACTCTATTAACTAAGTCTTATTATCTGGGTGTGAGTGAAATACTTCGGGCACCTCTGCTGTTGCTAAAGGCCAACTGCTTCACTGTGCAGAATTCGCACCCAGATCCCCAATACCTAATAAACTCTATTCAACCATATATTCATGCATATTCATCTCCTTGCATATACATTTCTCCCACCAATGCCTCCCTCACTCTTCTATTTACTGTCCATTAATTTTGTTCTATACTTAACCATAAGCAACCAAAAACTATTATTGTTACATGCCAAGTCATTTCTGATCTATGGCAATTTTATGAATAAAAAATCGCTAAACTGTCCTAACCAAACAAAGTATTTGCAGAATAAGATTGCAAGAATCTCATAGTGTATATGCATAGATATTCTTCAGGATAATGTTAAATCAACCTTTTCAGTTAATCTCTACAATCCTGAAAATCTGATTTGTTTACATATCCCAAATTAAAGATAACCATAAATTACAAATCAGCAATAAAATATTCAGAATCGTTTGCATTTATAAGCAACCACTATTGTATTTTACTTATGACATTACGTTCTATATAAAGTGAAGAGAGAGACAAATAGACAAACAATGACAGTACTTTCACTGTTATAAACCTAGCCACAAGGTAAAACCTTAATGAGCTCGATTTCAAAGTCACTTTCAACCATAACTAAATAAAAGTTAAATACATATTAAAGATAGGCATTCATATTCATAGTTTGTTGACACAGTCATCATTTGGTTGGAAAAATGCTTTAATCTGCAGAAGAAAATATGTACACTCAGGAAGATTTTTGTATTTACCAGGAATACTAATGAAGTCAACTCTTGTTTAGTCTGTTTTAATCCATTCCTACTCTGTCACCAATTAATTTCTCTGCTAAAATAGCTTAATTTGTTCAGATACAATGCAGCCTTCAGAAAGCTAATTGTTCATTCAGGTCAAAGTACTATAACCCATGCTTAATTAGACCTCATTTTCTCATCTTACATTAACATAGAGAAGAACAGGAACAAGCTAACACATTTGTAATCCCAGATCTTAAAACCATAAGGTAAAGAAAAAAATTGTGGGCTTGATTTCCCAAAACATTTTAATATCCTTTAGGCAGTGAAGCATTGGCAATACATGAAAGCTTGTATAATGTGTTGTTCAGTGAAACCTCTGCCTGGACATCCTCAAAGACAAGGGATCAGTGATGATATCTTCTATAACTTTTTCTTATCCTCCAGGCATTGTAGTTTCTGTCTTTGTAATATGAAAATTTGACAATGCCTTCAAGCTTGTGTATTATACAATTCACCAAGGCACAACTGACACTTCAAACAGGCATAAGAAAAACCATCCTTCTTACTTTCAGACAGGCCCTTTGTAAAGAAGGCTGTTGGTGCCATAAAAAAGATGAGTAGCAAAGAACCATTAACATATCATTTTCAATTTTTTGTGGCCTAATATACATATCACTCACTTTTCTTCGGACTGTGCACCACACTCTTTTCTTTTATATTGGACTAAGGAAATACCTTGCATAACCCTCGAGGGCTGTATCTACAAGCAAGGACATTTAACACTGTCCAAGCTGGACTGTGAACTGAGATTTTACTCTAACCACTAGGTAATACCCCTTGGTAGTTTGGGTTCATGGTGGTCCATCACAGATGACATTTATCCCTTAAAGAGTCAATTCCAGCATGAACCACATAATTAGGCAATCATATCAAAGTTCATCTGGGAATTAAGGTATAGGTTGGTTACTTGCTTCTGCCTGGCTCACCAGAAATGGAGCTTCCAAATTTGCTTCATTTTTTCAGAGGATGAGAATAAACCATTGTTTTCACTCATAGTGAAAAAAACAAAGACAAATGAGTTTAGGCAACACCGGCTTTTCTAATGCTATAAGCCAGGGGTGGCTAACCTTTTTACACCGTGGGCCTGACCATGCCCCCAGACAGCTGAGCAAGCCAGACCATGCCCCCGGAAGCGGAAGCATTTATGGCTGTCATAAATGCGCCCACTTCCACATTTACGACACCCACGGATACGTTTGCATATGCATAGGCGCGTTTTACGGCTGACATAAACACATCCACTTCCACTTGCAGGTGTGGCAGAGGCAGCGATGGTCCGGATGAAATGGCATTGCGGGCTGGGGCCGGCCCGTGGGCCATAGGTTGGGAACCCCTGCTATAAGCACCTAGAAAATGAATTGTTCTACATATATGTGCTCAAATATGCTAAAGGATTAAGAAATATATTTCTACTATTACGGTGGAATGGATAGGGATCCCAACAAAATTCGACAGCTGAGCTTTGGAAGGGTCTATAACTGGATGGTGCAGGCACTGAAAGAAGTTAGGTGTGAGTCAAAGTAACCATTAAGAAAAACTTGGCTTACTGAATTTACCATGAAAAAGTGTGTCTTTATTTAGATTTTCTTTATTTCTTTTGTTGAAGTATGTTTAACAAGTTAAGCAAACCCATCAAAGTGACAAAGTCATATCACAACATACATTTCAGTATGTCTGTTTTCCTCATACAAACAATATGTCACCGTTGTTTTCCCTTCCTACAATTTTTATCCAAGCTCTCTCCATCAGCACCCAAAGCTCCAAATAATGTATCTCTTCACATGTGTATATATTCTTTATACATAATGCTACTCCTCTTCCCTTCCAATTCAGTCTATTCCACTTCAAACAAATTATATCCTCTGGTTACTGCATTGCAATCCTGAAACTAATCCCAACTTTCAGTAACACCTATTAAATCATATTAGCCTCTCGTGTTAAAAAGTTGGTTCTGTTTAGTTTCCATGTTCTGAGTTAATTTGCCATCTTGTTCTCCTCTTTTTTTTTCTTCCACGTGTAGGCCAGACATGAAACTCCCAAAATGAAGGCAGCTTTTCATGAGTTCATTTTGCAATTCCTTTCATCTGACCTAGTGTGAGAAGGATTAGCCAGCAACACTAATTTTAGGATGGGCTAACATAAAGAATTCTGAAACTGTGGCTCATTCCCTTAGCTGCTACTTTGATTTTTTCCTGTCTACTAGCAGGTTTCCATACCACCAGCTCAGTATGTATGTTCCCCTGCTCAGTATGTATGTTCCCCTGTTCTTTGCAATACTGCCGGATTCCATAACCTCCAATCAGGATAGCTTCTGGTCAGATTTTGAAGATCCTTAGCAATTACATTTTTCCTAACAGCTGATAAAAATAAACTTTCTCTTGCCAAAGGTCTTTCATCATAGAAACATACATCATGATTGAACAAGCCAAACATTTCCTAACAATGTGATCTCTGCAGCTAACTGTTCACTTCCAGTACTGTATTCTGCTCTCTCCTGCAGGTCATAGCTGGGGGGGGGGGGGAGATGATGAAATAACCACTGGAGCTCCCAAGGTTTTTATCATGTTGCTGCTGCTACCTGCAGTTAAATAATTTCCAATTTATGGTGACCCTATGAATAAGTGACTCCAAAAGGTCCTGTCATTAATAGTCTGCAAACCTCTTGCTGTCTGAAGGCTGTCAATTCCCTTACTGAGTCAATCCATTTGATACCCAGTCTTTCTGTGATCCTTCTGTCTTTAATCTTCCTCACTTTTTCTATATATATAAAAGAGAGGTGTTTGTTTGTATGTCCTGTATGTGTTCCCACACCCCTGGACCAAAGCCCCTGAAATTTGGCAAGAACCTACCTTGGCACTCCAGCTTGGTTTGTGCAGGGGAACCGTGGCCAAAAGGGGGGCCCTATGCCCCCCAACAATGAGAAAAATGAAAATACTACAAGTCCCAGCAGCCACTGCGGTGCGGCCAATCAGGGAGGCCAGCACAAGCGCGGGAGAGACGGGATGAAGGTGCAGTCAATCAGGGAGGCCAGCATGAGAGTGGGAGAGGCAGGGTGATGGACGCGCGGCCACAACCCCAATAGGTGGCTACGTTTAGAACACGTCAGGGGGAGGAGGAAGAGGAAGCCGAGGAAAGGCTGAGAAAGGCGAATTCAAAGTCCCTTCCCCTCCGCACTCTCCAGAGCCTGCCGGGAGCAACCTAGCCGTGGGTTCTATGCCGCCCACTCTGCCTCCGGTTGCACCCCCCCAATGCAGTTGCTGCTTGAATGAGAGGGTGCTGCTGGTCCTACTCTTCCTCCTCCTCCACCTCCCGCCTTGCCCGGCCGCTGCTGCTACAGGGACACCAGGTCCAACACCCACACCACAGCCTTGGGGAGCAGCGCCCGAGGGAGGGAAGAGGGGGTTGGCTGGGGATCCCAGGCAGCCTGCATGCCTGCCTACCGCAGGACAATCAAGGGGTGAGAGAGGGAAATCCAACCCCGAGCACATGTCTGTGTGTGTGACGCGTATGTATGTGTGTGTGTGTGCTTGCTTGTGTGTGTGAGAGAGAAAGGGGGTAGAAACACACACACACACGTGTCTGTACGTGTCTATGTGTGCGTGAACCTGGGCAACGCCTGGTAATCAGCTAGTCAGTTATACAAGTGAATCTTGTTTCTTTATGGTACATCCAAATTATAATATACAGTAGAACCTCGGATAAAGTCCAAACTCCGTTCCACAAGTTTTGACTTTATCCTATTTTGGACTTTATCCGAATCAAATGGGTGGTGCATCAGATAACGTCCAAAAATGGACTTTATCCGAGGTTCCTATACCAAATACCTCGGATAACATCCATTTTTTCAGCGGTTTTGGACTTTATGCAATGCATCACGTGTGCATGAAAACCGCGACTTTATTCGAATCGGACTTTATCCGAGGTACCACTGTACTTTAGTTTTTAGCTTCTCCAGAGACTTCAGGCTTGATCTATCTAGAACAGAAGTTCTCAACCTTTTTAAGCCAGGGGCTGGGTCATGCTCCCTCAGACAGTTTTGGGGGCTCCTAGATTACCGTATTTGCCAGTGTATAAGATGCACGTCCCCCCATAAAATACACTGGGAAATGGAGTGTGTCTTCTTTGACATCGAAGGCAACGGTTTGGGACCTCTCTACCTGGCGGAACATCTTCCCCTCATGAACATCTTCAGCACCCATTCGTGTGACATCGCTTTTCGTCTGCTGAGTTGTCCGCCAGAGTGTTGAGCTTCCCTTGGATGTGAACTTTGATCGGGAATACCTGCAGTTCTAGACACCATTCCCAGATCTTCACTGCCAGATAGAAAAGGGTGAAAGATCTTGTTCCCCCTTGTTTGTTCAGGTATGCTAGGGCAGTTGTATTGACTGATGCTACTTGGGCCACTCTTCCTGCAATGGACAACTGGAAGGTCTTCATTGCCTTCCAGATTGCTAGTTCCAAGAAATTTATGTGGTGTGCGCTCTCTTAGTGATTCCACATATTGTTGATTCGGAGTGGACCGCAGCATGCGCCCCATCCATAGGTGCTTGCATCGGTGGTGATCTGATCCATTGGTGTGGGAAGGCTGAAGTTTCCCCATGGAAACATTTTGCTCCATCACCCACCAGGACAGCTGCTCCACAAGTTCCAGAGTCAGTGTGAATAGCTTGTGGGGGTGGTCACTGAGGAGATCGAAGGAACTGAGAAACCACGATTGTAGGGATCTCATCTTCAGTTTTGCATGAGTGATGACAGCGGTGGTTGAGGCCATGAGGCGTAACAGCCTCTGTGCCTCTTTTGCTCTGATTCGATGGTGTGTTCAGAATCGTTGGATAACGGATTGAATGGCCTGTAAACGTTGAGTGGGAGCGTTCACTCTGACATTTGTAGAGTCCAGTATCACTCCTATGTAGTCTATACATTGACTTGGGCAGTCCAGATTTCTTGAAGTTTATTCTCAGACCGAGATCCACCATGAATGTGAGACATTTTTCCACTGCCTTTCATTTTGATGGGGAACAGATCAACCATTCATCAATATAAGGGAAGACTTGAATTCCTTGTAGCCAAAGCTGTGCTACAACTGGTGCCATGCATTTGGTAAATACCCTCGGTGCAGTGGAGAGACCAAAAGGTAGGCAAGTGCAGCTGGACCTTCAAGCCTCTCCCGGGCCCAACGCCACCGACCTCGGGATGGGAGGCACCTGTGTTCAGCGTCCCTCCTCCCCCTTGGCCCATCCAGGTGGGGATTCAAAAGGACGGCAGAGCCTCCATTGCCACCGCCGCTGCAGCCGGACCTTTTGCCGCCCTGCCAGAGCTCCTTCCCCGGTCCGGCATTGGCTGCGGGGAAGTCGGAGCACCTGGAGCCCGGTGATGACACGGACTTTAAGAACTGCCATGTTACCATCTGAATCTAAGGGTTTATTATTGTACTAAGCATTGGGCTTGTTGTTATATTGCATAATGTACTTGTCTAATTAGTATCCTGTAATTTGCATTTAGTGATTTTGCATTTTCTGACTTGTAGCTGTAATTTGCATTTGTAACTGTATTCTTTTTTGTATTTGTTGTATTGCATTTTGATATACTGTATTTTGTATACTTTTTCTATGTTGTAAATGCCACTTTGGGTCGCCCATTGGGTCGAGGAAAGCGGGGTACAAATAATGAAATGAAATGAAAGTGTCCTGGTAGATCTGTCCATCCACCTGAAATTGGAGAAATCTCCGATGGTTCTCTCTGATGGATATGTGGAAGTACACGTACTTCAGGTCAATCACTGCAAACCACTCGTCCTTGTTGATGAGAGGGAGGATGGTTTGTAGTGCGACCATGCATAACTTTCTTGTGTGGATGTTGTTGTGATGTCCTGATGAACCATGCAAATTTCTGCTCTAATCCTTCTGCTCTGACAGAACTGGCAGGCAGGAGTTTGCAGACAGCCTTTTCATTGCTTACATATTTCTACTTATTTGCATATTTCTACTGAGATAATCCTCCATGGCTCAGCTAGGCAGGAACGCTATGTCAGCCAGCTGCGTTATCTTTAAGCTAGTGGAAGCCTGCCAAGAAGGCATGATTATCTCTTATGTGTCTCTTAAACTGATCCCATGTTTTGTCTCTTAGAGAACAGGTTGATCCCTTCAGTACATGCTTAAGTCTTTCCCACACTAGTCAGCAAGATTTCTTTCTAGTCAACAAGATTTCTTTCTCACGCTAGTCAGCAAGATTTCTTTCCCACAGGAGGGGGCATGAGACACTCTCACAAACTGCTGAATCATGAAGGGGCAGTCCTTTGGAAAAAGTATAAATAAGGATAAGGGAACCTGACACTTGTAAAATGGGCGATCTTAACGGAGACTACCTAGTTTCGTTATGTAGCACCTCCTTATCTAATGGGAGCATTTTCCTGCCGGGGAAATGTCTGAGAAAGAGACTTTGAATAATTCTATCCTTGTGTGTGTATGTCTTTTGTACTTTGTTCTTTTTTTTCAGATGCTTTCAGAAATAAAACTATGTTGCTGCAGATACGAGTGGAACTCAGTCTTTCACAAGCTCTCTGCCTAAAATAAGCTACCAACACTTGGAAATCGCACATTCCTTAAAGGAAGGAGATCCCACCCGGAGCTGGTGCAGGCACTGTGAGGTTTGGTATTGCTGCATGAGGGAATGGTGTGCTGAAACAAATTAAAGGAGCAGCTACCGTACTTACTAAGCCTCACTTTACCAGGTGCTAGCGACCGGGGTTTGGCGACAGATGTGCTTGTTGAGGCGATGGAGGTCTAGGATAAGCCTGAACCCTCTGTCCTTCTTGTCCACAAGGAAGTACAGTATCTTGAATAGAAACCATTGGATGAGTTGGTGGATGTGATGGTTTCTGTGGCCCCTTTTTCGAGGAGCGGACAGTTCCTCTTTAAGCTGTGGTGACTAATTGGTAGCACGGATCCATCTGACGGTGGGGTATTTCTTGAACTCTAGCATATAACCAGAGTTTAAGATTTGAAAACCCACTTCTCTGTGGTGATGGTAGTCCATGCAGCAAGAAAGTTCCTGAGGGGGCGGTACGGTAAGTGGATGGGTGGAGGATCATTGGTCAGAGAAGTCAAACCTGCTGCTTCTGTCTCCGATCCATTTTCTTAGTAGGTGCTTGCTGTTGCGATTGGTAGCACGAGCGGGAGTGCTATTGGCAAGGTTTGTAGTAGCTCTGCCATGGGTACTCTTGTTGCCGTTGCTGTTGTTGGCGTTGTTGGTATGGTTGAGTCTGGAACATAAGAACAGCCTTGCTGGAACAGGCCACAGCCCATCCAGTCCAGCATTCTGTCTCACACAGTGGCTCACCATTTCCTTCAGGATATTCCCAAGGAGATGCCTTCACCTGCTTAGGATTCCCTGGAATTGGCATTGAGAGATATCCTGCCTATCTCTCCAACCCCGAGGTTGTCCTTAAGTATCCATAATTATAGCCATTGATACCCTTGTCCTCCATGAACTTGTCTAATCCTTTCTTAAAGCTGTCAAGACTGACAGCTGTCACCACTTCTTCTGGCAGGGAGTTCCATAGACCAGTAATCCTCTGGGTGAAAAGGATTGATAATTCCTTCATTGGTACGAAGTTGAGGCACCCAAACAAAGCTTATTGGTTGTTATATCCCTATGCAGTTCTTGAAGTGTGTTATCCATCTCTGCTGCAAAGAGACCTTGTCCATCGAAAGGGAGCTCTTCGATACGTTGTTTGGCATCTTCCTGGAGGTCAGCCAACCATAGCCAGGAGTGGTGTCGAATCTGTATGGCCGATTGCGTGTTCTTGGCTTCTCACAGATGTGACGGGCAGTTCTAATCTGTTGGAGAGTTAGATGATTCCCCTCCTTACAAAGATTGTCAAATTCGGAGTGGAGTTCCTCCAGTAACTTTGCCGTGAATGTCTCTGCCTTTCCCCACAGATTAAATCTATATCTGCCAATAGCAACAGCGTAATTAGCCACCCGAAAGAAGAGTGAAGCATTTGCATAGACCTTTCTCCCCAAAGAGTCTAACTTCTTGCCTTCCTTCGAGGATGGGATCAGGACGCTGCTGGTGGGCGTCCAATACTGGGAGACCTTTACGACCCTGGGATTTGGGATCGGATGGGTGTGGAGAAACTGGCCATCTTCTCCAAGGAGCTTTTACATTGCATCAACCCTCATGGTGACTGAGTGTGACATACTGGTTTTTTCGAAACCAATTTGGCGGAGTTGCCTAAGGCTGGAAGAAGGCCAAGGTGACTGGGAGAATTTCCTTTTTATCAGCCATACCACACACCTCATCAACACACGGGTTGTGAGGATTCTCTGCCTTGATGTTGAGTGTAGAACCGAGGCGGCTCAGGGGAGCCATGAATGTCCTTTGGGCCTCAGGTTGAGACCGTTGGGAGCTCCTGATTTGGTTGTTGTATCACATCTCCATTTCGACCATGGGTGGTGTCTTCTCATCCGACGAGTCATCAGAGCCTTCAGACCTCTCCGAGACGGTGGGAAGTGGGATGAAGGCCTCGGGGTCTGAGTCAGACCAGTAAGTCCTGGCTGTACTTGGATCATCCCCCAGAAATGGTGTGGAGGAAGGCTGGCGTCAGACTGAATTGAGTCCGTTCGGTGCCTCTTAGCTGGAGTGGAATCCTCATGGTGCCGCTGCCTGGACTCTACTTGTGTTGAGGTCCATTCTGAGGTTTCTGGGATGATAGATCTAATCTGATCCATGATCTCCTTTGCCATGGCTTGGAACAAAGGTGCCAGCAAACTTATCTGGATGGACAGTTGTGGTGTGGGATCCATGGCTGGTCTCTGGTCAGGAAGTCTGGAAATGCCTCGAGGTGGAGGTGGTGGTGGGGTCTTCCTGATGGGGTGGGAGACTGGAAGATTTCTCCGGAGAGATGGCGACTGGAGAAGGTGGAGCAGAAGAGTGCAAAGAAATAGCTGTCATGAAAATCACCGAAGCTGGTGATGGAGGCAGAGAGGGCCTCAGAACCCGTGGTGTTGGTAGCAGAGAAGAGGATGACAAATGGTGATGCTTTTTCTGCTTCCTTTTCTCCTCCTTTTTCTTCTTCTTGAGGACAAGTTCCGCTGCTGTAGGCTTTTTTGGAGGAGCAAATGAAGCTAAAGAGGATGTAGCAACCTCAATGATCAGGTTGAGGTTCTAAAGCAGCCGCCATTAGGTGTACCTGGAGGCGGTTTTGGCGGTTCTTTATAGCAACACGGGAGAACTTCTTGCAGATGGCACAGGAGTGAACTGGATAATCCTCTCTCAGGCAGATAAGACACTTCTCATTGCCGTCGGTACTCGGGATCTTGGTATTGCAGGACGGGCACCTTTTGACGGCCACCGCAGAGTCCATCCACCAAAACAGAAGAGCTGGGGAGTGTCATGGCAACGCCACCAGCTGAGAAAAATTATCCTTACCAAGAAGGTATTCTGCACAGAGATTGAAGCTGTACGGGTGGTCCAAGAAAGAACAATTCCCCCCCGGACCCTGAAAAAAAATTTTTAAGAGGTTTTTGTTTTGTTTTTAAACCGACCGCGAGGGAGAGTCCCTCACAGACGGAAGTGGACCAAAAGGGAATGTCTCTTCTGGTTTGGAAAAAATTTGAAATTTGGCCTTAGACAATATGGAATACCACAAAAAAATTAAGACAAGCTCTCAATATGGCTCCTGCTTCAGCAGCGGAAAAAGAACTGATGGAAAGAAGCATGAAATGGCACTGAAGGTGGGTAGAGATGGGGGGCAGTACTAATTATGAAACTTTTGTCCAATTAGCTTGACAGCTCCAATAACAGCTCCGCGCAAGCACAGAATCCATAAGTGTGCATTCACAAACAACATGAAGGAGAACCAAATCATCCTGTTGTTTAGATATGAGCCCTGGGGATGACGTAGGAGGGATAACCCCTGGTTGGGTTTTTTTCCTAGCTGTTTGGATGTCTTTTTGTTTCAATTTCTTGCGCTCAGGAGGTCTTTTCTTTGTTGGAATTTTTTTACTGAGTTTCAGTTTGGATAAAGGTAGCTTATACTATAGTGGATAGGAAGATTAACAGGCGATCGCTGCTGTGTTGGTTGCTCTTGTATCACTGTGGGCACAGTCTCAGTAGTTAAAGATTGAATTATGGTGAATTTTGGTCTTGACTTACAAATAGAGATGTCAAGAGGAAGAGGGGCCAATGGTTCTCCAAAGCTCTGGAAAGTTCTGAGAGTACTCTGCACAGGGTGAGGTTTAACTTATTAGTGTGAATCACAGAGACCATGTTGAGAAAGTTAGCTTTATTATTTCTGGTGTGATCTTCTGTGTTTTCTCAAACTTGTCTCAACTTGCCATGATGATAATAATGATGACCAATGTGATAATACAAACCAGTAGCTCTTCTCCTAAGTGGCAGTGTGTAATAAAAAAATTAACCTTTGCCTTTAGTACCTAATTCACAAAAGTACTAAAAGCAGCCTTGGTCCTATTACATTAAGATCACAGAACTGGGGCAATGAAAAATGTGCAATTACAACAGAATCCTAGATGCAGTACTTTTACTGAAGTACAGTAATGATGTATGTTCAGTAAAGCTTCCTGCTACCCAAGAACAGTTTTGCAACACAAATTTTCAAGCAATTATTACCTGTCTCTAGATAGATAAGTCACCTTTCTGCCTCACCAGCACACATACAGTACAATCTTTGACCAGTCCCAAATAGAAAGGAGTCATTTTTGACATAGAATACTTTATCATAGAATGAGACTCCATGTGAGCTTGTATTCTACAAATATTTGTGTATCAAAACTAACAGAATGCATATATTCCATATACATCTCAGACCTACACAAAAAACTCAATGTTGAAGTCAAAAGGAAAAAAAGATGCAATCCAACATGGCTTACATTGTGGTTGCTCCACAACACTTATCTCTTACTTGTTCAACCTGCTGAAATAGCTTCAGCAAATGCTTAAAACCATGGTTTGGTTAGAAGACATAATCTAACTGCCACCACTGATTCACTTTGCCTGTAGCAATACAGTATCTCCTAAACCTCTGATAGGGGAAACAATTTTTATTTTACATTAATATTGAGAAGCACTTTTCATTCTAGCAGCCAGAAAGATTTTGGAAATGTAAAACAACCATCTGTCCTCAAAAAAGGCCACTGTCTCAGTTTTTGAATTACACTTCTATCTCAGTGGTGCTGCATGACATATCTGACTGATATGTTTGAACTGTGAATGAAGACTTTTGATAAATAATTGATGTAGAACTGTCTATTCCTAGGAAAGTCCAACAGAAACAGGGCAAGGCCACACTAGTAAATCAAGGAGAGTAGTACTGGGCGTTCTGTGCGCTCTGGTGTCTAGTCATGCCTGCCACATGACCACGGAAATGTCTGCAGAAGCAGACAGCGCTGGCTCTTCAGCTTTGAAACAGATGAGCACTGAACTCTAGAGTCGGATACGACTGGCTTTCGAGCAAGGGAAACCTTTACCTTTACCTAGTAGTGGGCATTATCAACCTACAATGGCTATCTTTCAGGTCAAAAAGGCCTTAATTGTTTAACTCATTTACCATAACATATTGACATTGCTTATGGCATACGTCCAGGGTGGGAAATCTGTGGAACTCCAGATATCACTGGACTACAATTGTGATCAGCCCCAGCCAGTATTGACAAGAACAAGAGATAAAGAGAAATGGAGACCAGCAAAATCAAGAAAGACACCAATTCTGGTTGTCTACACTCTTGATTTAATGGCTCACTTCAAAACTAAGCGATTTAAATCACTTATCATATTCAGTAAAATCAACGATATTTGTTTTGTTATTTAAAAAAAATCAAAAAAATCCATCATTATTTAGGTTTTTCCATTTCCCCAAAAAGGCTCCTGCCGGTTAATTCAAACCATAAAATCCCATTTAAAATAGTCTTCACATAACCTTAAAAGATACATTGTAACTTTATTAAAAATCTAACCTAATATATTCTGTTTTAGAAGATGATTCACAGTATGTTTTACTTCTCCATTGAAAATTGCTTGTTTTTAGATAATACATCATCCACAATAATGACAAGCTGAAATGGAGATAAGTGCACTTGTGACATTTTAGAAAAATTGTGTTTGATAGTTAAATCTTATCCCATATAGCTGCTTTCCCTTACAAAGTAAATGTTTTAGTTATAGGTATTTCTTATATCTTTATTTTTCTCTTTTCTGTGCAAATTAAAAAATATAAATGCAAAGAAATTATCTCAGTTGGAACCATGAGATGCTACTAATATCATCCCATGTTTCTTCACATCAGTATGCAAATTCCCGTAGTCTGGAGGCCTCACATGATCATTTCTGGAATAGAGGGTTACAATCAGCCCTCTACGCCTCCCCCCCCCAAAAAAAAAGAAAAGAAAAAAGAAGAAGCCCATACAAATACAGAGCTGCATTACTCATCCCTATCTTTGTAACTATTAGCAATTAAGGGTATAGAATGGGTGACATCTACAGATATCATGCAACTACTGCATATGAATGCAATGATAGATCACTCAATTTTTGCTACAGATTACTTGTCCTGACCCTAAAAAATTAAGGCATCATGCAATTACATCAATTAACATGCTATATGTTGATGATCAATAAATGCTTTCTTAATTTAAAATATATATATATATACTGCTCAAAAAATAAAGGGAACACAAAAATAAGGCATCCCACGATCTGAATGACTGAAATACTGTATTCCTATTGTTGTTCACATACTGTAGTTGAATGTGCTGAAAACAAACTCACACAAAACTTAACAATGGGAATCAAATTCATCAACCCATGGAAGTCTGGATTTGGAGTTACACTCAGAGTGACAGTGGAAGAAAACACTACAGGCTGATCCAACTGTGATGTAATGCCCTTAAATCATCAAAATGAGGCTCAGTAGTGTGTGTGGCCTCCACGTGCCTGTATGACCTCCCTACAATGCCTGGGCATGAGGTGGCGGATGGTCTCCTGAGGGATCTCCTCCCACACCTGGACTAAAGCAACCCCCAACTCCTGGACAGTCTGTGGTGCAACGTGGCGTCGGTGGATGGAACGAGACATGTCCCAGATGTGCTCAATCGGATTCAGGTCTGGGGAACGGGTGGGCCAGTCCATAGCATCAATGCCTTCGTCTTACAGGAACCGCTGACACACTCCAGCCACATGAGGTCTAGCATTGTTGTGCATTAGGAGAACCCCAGGGCCAACCGCACAGCATATGGTCTCACAAGGAGTCTGAGGATCTCATCTCAGTACCTAATGGCAGTCAGGCTACCTCCGGTGAGCACATGGAGGGCTGTGCGGCCCTCCAGGGAAATACCACCCCACATCATTACTGACCCACCACCAAACCGGTCATGCTGGAGGATGTTGCAGGCAGCATAACGTTCTCCACGGCATCTCCAGACCTTGACACGTCTGTCACATGTGCTCAGTGTGAATCTGCTTTCATCTGTGAACAGCACAGGGCGCCAGTGGCCTTGGTGTTCTCTGGCAAATGCCAAACTTCTTGCACGGTGTTGGGCTGTGAGCATAACCTACACCTGTGGTCGTCGGGCCCTCATACCACCCTCATGGAGTCTGTTCCTGACCGTTTGAGCAGACACATGCACATTGGTGGCCCACTGGAGGTCATTTTGCAGGTCTCTGGCAGTGCTCCACCTGTTCCTCCTTGCACAAAGGCGGAGGTAGCGGTCCTGCTGCTGGGTTGTTGCCCCCCTACGGCCTCCTCCACGTCTCCTGGTGTACTGGCCTGTCTCCTGGTAACACCTCCATGCTCTGGACACAACGCTGGCAGACACAGCAAACCTTTGTGCCACAACTCGCATTGATATGCCATCCTGGATGAGCTGCGCTACCTGAGCCACGTGTGGGTTGTAGGCTCCGTCTCATGCTACCACTAGAGTGAAGGCACCGCCAGCGTTCAACAGTGACCAAACCATCATCCAGAAAGCAAAGGAACTGAGAAGTGGTCTGTGGTCATCTCCTGCTAATTGCCTCTGATGTCCACCTGTTGTGTCTTCCATTTGTACAGCATGTGGAATGGATTGTCAATCGGTGTTGCTACCACAGTTTGTTTTCACAGAAGTGTGAATGACTTGGGGTTGCATTGTGTTGTTTAAGTGTTCCCTTTATTTTTTTGAGCAGCATATATTTCACAAAAGAATAAGAAATTTTCTTTCTAGAGAGTATGAGTTTTACCCAACATAACAGAAGATTGCTTTCCTTGCACAACAGAACCTTTCTTCTTATATTCCCCTGGCATTCGTCAAATGTACTCCAAAGACTTCTTCCCCACACCTTTCCTCATTTCTTGGCATTTTTACTATTTTTGAAATTAAACAACTCTCAGGAAATACAGGATTTGATTCACTGTGGGGTTTTTCACAATATTTCATTCCTGAAAGAATTTGTTTTTGGGAAGATAACTTAACTTTTTTTCCCTATCTCACAATTCTAGTACTCATTCATTCATTTCCCGCCCATTAGTAAAACCACTATTCTGGGCAGCTAACCACTACTCTGCGCGGCTGAGTACTATACAAGATACTTTGTCCCCCATGGTGCATTAGTTAAGCTGCAGTACTGAAGCCAAACCTCTGCTCATGATCTCAGTTTGATCCAAGTGGGCTCCAGGTTGACTCAGTCTTCCATCCTTCCAATGCTGGTAAAATAAGAACCCAGCTTGTTGGAGGCAAAATACTAACCTAGTCCTGTGATGGCAATTTAGTTAAGCGAGGTGACCATTCAGAGAAAATTCTGCTCTTTAAGCGAGTTAGTCTCTAAGCGAGGCGCTCTTTATGTGAGGTTTTACTGTATTTATATATTTATTTGTGCCCTGAAAGAAATTAGTCTTTTATTAGAGTCCCAATATTTCGTTCTGTCTAATAATGTATACTGGGATCTTATTGTGGCATATAATTGACAACTAAACAGAACATGTACAATATTTTCTATTTCTCATATTCCATAGACACGTTTTCTTAGGAGTAAGGAATGTGGTTAAATTACCCATATTTAACAATAGAGTCAAACTGCTCACATCTTGCTTTAGTAAATGCTATTTTATGATACTGAGTCTGACCCATTTTCAACTATTTCTCAATTTGAAAATACTTTTTTTATTTTCGGCCAACCATTTCAAGGACTTGATCTTTGTAATTGACTCAATATTGGTTTGAGCGTTAACATCCAGGCCTCTTTGTTTAAATGTTGCCTTAGCCCGCTCACTAGATGGGAGTAAATATTGAATTGAGAGACCAAGATATATAATGGATTGAAAGAGTTGTTTATTCCATATAGAAGATGGGGACATATCCTTGTGTTCTTCGAGATACATTTTTGGTAATCTGCCAGCTTTCATTGAAATAATTTTCTGCCAGTAATTAAATACATCAATTACAGTACTGTACTGTTAAACTGTGAATGGAGTAAATACCTGTTTCTGCTCAGACCACTGCTGCGGGAGTATTGCTATCAGTCCATAGAATGGTTCTTTTAAAAACATACTTGATTCAGTTCAAGTATAAAGGATTTTGATAAGCCCCAGAGGTCTGTATCATAAATTAACATCAGTATTATTTGGGCCTTATAGGCTTTAAAATTGGGCATAGAGAACATGGGTGGTTGCAACTGAGTGATTTAATTAATGTTTTAGAACTTACTGCAGCCTTTATAGTAATTGATTTATAATGGTTAACCCAGGACCCTGTGTCTGTAAAAACTACCCCTAGATATGAAAAAGAATCTATTTGTTCTATAGGTTTTACCTATAGGTTCTATAGGTGAATCACTCTAAGACTGCTTTAAGCGCTCTATGGTACCATTGTACTGTACAGTACAGTATATGTAATTGCTATTGCTATTGGTTCCAATACACTCTCTACACTCTATTCTAAATGCAGCTCCTTGGCTAGGAAAAAAATCCTTACCTTCTTGGCAGAATATAAAAAATCTTCTTTGCTTCCTCTTTTACCCCATATAAACAATACAATGATTTAATCAGCAAAAGAAACAAACCTGATGTAAAAAAATGACACTGTCTCTGTCTTCCATTATAGCCTCAAATTATGTTAAAAACATCTAAGCTAGTGGTTCTCAACATGAGACACAAGGCACACAGAGGGACCTCAATTCCCAAAAGTCTATGTCAGTACATTGGCTGATCAGTGCTTTGGAAAATCCAGTTAGACTTCTGGAAATTCAAGTCCAAAAACCAAACATCGAGAAACACTGGTCTAAGCCCAAAAATCCCACTCCAAATAACTACTCCAATGGTCAAACTGATCAATGTTAACAAACTTCACATAATATTCAACCAATTTATCATTCTTCAACATCAGACCACTGAATCTAGTTCTAGTCCTATGTGACAACAGAGTTCTTTCTTCTTATCTACACAACAGCTCTCATTAATCTGAAAGCTGCTTTCATCGCCTTAAGTCTTCCTTTTTGCAGACTAAACATATCCAGTTTCTCCCCTCAGAGGACTGACCCATTTTGGTTGCCCTAAACTGATCCCATTCCAACTTGCCTATATCTCTCATCAAGAATAGGAACCAGAATTCCTTGACCTCCAAAATCATTACTAAGATCACTGCTTCTATTTCAAACAGTTCAAGGGTCAGAGCAATTATTCAGACCTTATAATCAGTTGCTAGGACTAGGAACAGCAGATAGGAAGCCCTGATTCCAAACAGATAAAAGCAAGAAAGCATGTATGCAATTGTTGTTATACTGGCCAGAATCCAATTGTTCATACATGTTTGTTTAAGTGGAATGGCAGAAATCATAGCAGCAAATTGTTGTTACCTAAGGAAGTTTTAGTTACATTTTTAATCATGTATGCTGCAACTTGTGCTATATCACCTACAGCCAGATAATCACCTGATTGTCTGGCCAGACATTCCGCTATGGAAGAGGTGCCCAAACTACGGCCCGTGGGCCACATTCAGCCCATAGGCCGGATTGCCGTCAACACTGGAACTGCTCTGGAACTGTCACCGGAAGTGCCGAAATGTGGCAAAAACGCAACAATTTTTTATAAAAGGCGCAAAAATGCTCCCCCAATATTCCCTCCTCCAAGGGAAGCCTGGAGGAGGGAAAATGCCTGGAAACACAGCGCAATTTCATATGCCGCCGCCACCAGGAGAAACCACATGACCAGCCCACACAGCTGACTGAGGGGCTTGGTCAGGCCCCTGGCAGGAAATGTTTGGGCACCCCATGCTACAGTAATGGAGTAGACCATATAGCCAGAAACTCAACGCAGTGTTGAGCGGCAGTATATAACATGACTCCCTAAAGGGGCCAATGGCTACAGGCGGATGAGCCCCTTTAGGTGGGGTGATGGCCCCCTCAGTGGAGGAAATGCCACTGGAAATCATCATATTGAGCCCAATGGCAAAATAAACGGAGGAGGAACCACTTCACTATTCTGATTCCCAACCGTCATGAAGGCGGAAGAGGCGATGCCAGATGGACTGGCTGTGAAGGCGCACCTTGTTAAAATGTGTGACTGCTTTGAATGTGTGAGTTTTCTGTTGTTAGCCACCCAGAGTAGGAAAATCTCCTAGATGGGTGGGGTATAAATATGAGAAATGATAATATTTTCAAGGCTGCAGCAATCCATTGCATTCCCAGTGTTAAATCCTGCATGTTTCATTTCAAACGTGTTTCAGAAAATGGCTCCATGATCACAGTGTGTGGGTCACTTCATGGCAATCTGGGATCCACCTTAAACAAATTCACACCAATGGCATTTTTCCTGTTCGTCCCAGGAAAAAAATTATACTCAGATACGAGTAGCAACCGATGACAATCACAAGCACAAATTCAAAATGGGATTCTGACCATGTTATTAGGATCACATATACAATATAATAATATATACTTTATCAGCAATGTGATGCATTTTATTTATATATCACGGTCAACACTCACACCACTCTGAAAAACAAAAGACATAACAGAGGTTTCAGGAAGCCTGTGGGGAGAAGAAAATATAAGCATTTTTGTTGAAAATAATAGATGCTCTCCCTACACATTTGCTAAACAAACACTGTGGCCCCACTCAGTCTATGAGGATTTGATCATCTTATATTAAAACATCCCCCCAACTCTCCTAGCAATTAAACAGCCTGCCAACATTGATTTTAATGGCTCTTTTTATGCTGAAAACAAAAAACCAACAGAGCAAAACATTAAAAAGCATTAAAACCAAACATAGAAGATACAGTGGTACCCCGCATAACAAACGCAACACAAAAAATTTGCATAACGAAGCATTCGTTATGCAATGGCGATACCCCGCACAACGAAAAAAATTCATTATGCGGGGTTTTTGGTACCGTCCAGATTTATGGGTATACCCGCTTAATGGGAACCCTGGTTAACAAACTTTTTTCGTTATGCGGGGTATCTTCCATAGGGAACCACATAACGAGAAAAAAACCGCATAGTGAAGAGCTCCATGGAACGGAGTTTTTTCGTTATGCGGCATTCTATTATATTCACATTTGAGCACGTAATTAGGTATAATAGATTGAATTCCTGCAAGCTCCTGCAGTTAGAGCTTTGAAGGGAAAGCATTTCAGCTGTCACAGCATTACTGATCCTTCCTGCTAATAGCACAAAAACAATACTGCTTTGTAGCTTTCAGTATGGTTTCAAAAATACATACAAGTGAGCTTTAATTCTAGTAATCAATTCTGGCTGCTAGACCTTGACTGAGGAGAGAGAAAAATATTTCACAAATTTACATTACAGTTACACCCGAATTTAAAATAATAGCAAAAAAATGGGGTTTCATAAGAAACTGTTACCATGTCATTGAAGTTGGTAGTAGTTCTAAGTGCTTTATTTATAGAGAAGTTCAAAACCGTTCGATTGATTCTATTTTTGTTGTGTACTATCAAGTTGCTTTAGATTAAGGGTTCCCAACTTTTTTCGCCTCAGGGGTGACCATGCCCCCCCCCACCCAGAACAGCAGAGTGGGCCGCAACACACACCCCGGAAGTGGGCACATTTATAGCTGTCGTAAATGTGGCCACTTCCATGTTTACGCATGTGTTGGTGTGTTTTATTACTGACATAAGATGCGCCTGTACATGCATAAATGCATCTGCTTCCACTTTCGGATGCAGCAGAGGCGACAACGGGCCAGATGGAATGGTGCTACGGCTCGGGGCTGGCCTGCGGGATGTAGGTTGGGAACCCCTGCTTTAGATCTATAATGATCCTACAAATTAGTGACCTCTAAAAAGTCCTGTCATTAATAGTCCTACTTAGTTCTTGCAAACTCAAGACAGAGGTTTCCTTTAGTGAATCAACTGATGTCCTTTTTTAGTCATATTTTCCTTTTTTCTTTTCTGAGAACTATTGTCTTTTTCAATGAGACTTGTCTTGCAATGATGTACCCAAAATACAATAACTTCAGTTTAGTTATGTTTACTTCTAGAGAAAGTTCTGGCTTGATTTGATCTAGAACCAACGTACAGTATTTGTCTTTTTGGCCGTACAAGGTTATTTCAAACACTACATTTCCAATAAATCTCTCTTTTTCTGTCTGCTTTCTTCATTGTCTAGTTTTTACATCTGTACATACTACAGCTCAATCAGTAAGCCAGGTTCATATGCCTCTGCACCAACAAAATAAGCTATGATTGTTTAAATGATATCGCCATTATCAGTGAACTATATAATTTAACTAGCAGAGGTTGCCAGGCATTGCCGGGCTGTTTTAAATGGTGTTGGAAGGTTGGGTTTTTTTTATAATGTTTGTAAAGTAGAGGTTAGTCCAGCTGTAGGCAAACTATGGCCCGTGGGCCGGATCCGCCCCGTTCAGCTGTTGTATCCAGCCCGTGGTGTTGGAAGGTTTTTTGTGATAATGTTTGTAAAGTAGAGGTTAGTCCAGCCATTGGCAAACTACGGCCTGTGGGCCGGATCCGGCCCGTTTGGTTGTTCTATCCGGCCTGCGGACCTAAAAGAGCGGAGGGTTCTCTTTATATTAGTTCACAGAAACACTCCATCCATGCTTTTGTTCCGGCCCTCCGGTCCAGTTTAAGAACCCATTGTGGCCCTTGAGTCAAAAAGTTTGCCCACCCCTACGTTAGTCTATAATTGAATTTTTAAAAATGTTTATTTATCCAATTTTTTTGGCATTGCTGGACTGTTTTAAAGGATGATATAATTTTTTAGAATTATTTTATGTAAGCAAATAATTTTTTTCTATGTGTTTTTTTAATAATGTGTGAGTATATTTTTTTAAAAAATTCAATTTTTTAAAACTGTGTTTAGATGTTTATTTATTTTTTGAGCGGAAACTGTAAATAGGATTTTAGAAATGTTTTAGAAATGTTCTTCCAACTCTTTTTGACAGTGTTTTCTCCTGTGTCCTCTGGGTGGTGCTGTTGCGCTTTTCTTTAACTTTGACTTTCTCCACTGTCCTGTGGTGTCTCTTGTCTTTCCTCATTTCATTTCCGGATCTTGTTCATTAAGGTTGTGTGGGTGAGTTCTCCGTTTTAATTTCTTTTGGGGGCTTGTGTGTGTGTGTGTGTGTGTGTGTGTGTGTGTGTGTGTGTGTATGTATGTATGTGTGTGTGTGTGTGTGTGTGTGTGTGTGTGTGTATATATATATATATATATATATATATATATATATATATATATATATATATATATATATATATATATATATATATATATATATATATATATATATATATATATATATATATATATATATATATATATATATATATATATATATATATATTTGGGGGGGGGGTGTTTCTGTGTGTTTGGTGTTTGTGTTATTTTTGGGATGTTTTTGATTGTGATTTTTGTGTCATTTTTTACTTTATGGTTTATTTTTTGTGTAAGTGAAGGCACCGTGCGGAGTGCCTTTGCTTACCTGGGAATTTTTTCGCTTTCAAGAGGGGAAGGCAATGATGCCTTCTCCCTCCCTTGAAAGCAAAACACTTCCTCGTAAAGTAAAGGAACCGGGCGGAGCGCCATCCGGTGCCTTTGCTTTGCAGTGGAATTGTTTTGCTTTCAAGAGGGGGGAAGGGCAATGATGCCTTCACCCCCTGTTGAAAGCGTTGTGTGTGGGGGGTCCCTTCCTGCGGCCTCAGGTGGCGTGTGGGGGGAGTCTTCCTTTCCCACAGCCTGGGCTTGATGTCCGGGACGTGGGAAGGCAAGCTCTGTTTTTCAGGCAGCGTTGGGAGGGGGGGTGTCTTCTCTTCCTGCAGGCTAGGCAGCCATGCCGTGTTGCGGGAACCCAAGCACCGGCTGCATTTTTATTTTTTCGTGCGGTGGATTTCTCAGAGTTCTGTGCGTTCATGGCGCGCCGAACTCTGGGGCTTGTAGTTTGTGGGTATTTTTCCCTTTGCGTGGCTTTTTTTCCCTGCGGCTTCGTTTTGATTGGCCGCAGCGCTTTTTCCAACGTTCTTTGTGGTGACGCCTCTCACCCTGATTGGCTGCGGCGCGGTGCAAAGAACATTGGGAAATGAAGTTGTTTCCCTTTCTTCGCGTTTGTGGGGCTGTTGCCCCCCTGGCACATTTCTAAATCCTGCGTTTACCTGCGTACCCAGTTCGGACGTGTGCATGAATGAAGAGTGCGGCTAGTGGGGCCTGGCTAAGGAGCCTATACAAAGTTCCAACGGTTAACCCTTGATTTTATAGGTTAAGATATCTACAAAAATAGTCTCTAAAATGAGACAATTCTATTTAATGCATAATATTGAAGAGTACAATTCTCTTCAATGCAATGACCCAGAATAATAACTATAAATAAATCATACAGAATGTACATTCCAAACTTAACACTAAGCACCCTAAGTCTTACAACTAAATGCCAAGGAACGCATCCTCTGCAAGACAAGATAACACTTTATTGAGACCAGTGCTTTATTTAAGTAAAAGACACCACCAAGCATGGTGCCTCTAAGTCAGCAGCAACCTAAGTATGACAAAATAAAAACTGTGACGACTGTGCTAACCCAACCCTCCTCCTTTCTCATCCGGGCTTGGGACCGGCAATGGCGGAGTTATACATCCCATAATAAGATTATACCCACATCGTAGGTTAACACCCACAAAACCAGGGGTACATTTTTATGACATGGCCCTGAAATACATCATATCCAATATTTATTTTGGTATAGAAAACAGCATGAATTCCCCTCACAAGATGGCATCTTTGCTTCTTTACCGTTCAGATTTATGGGTTACAAATCATTAACACCTACTTTTTGAATTGGACCTTTTAAATGGACTGATTAAGATTTGGATGATGTTTTAGATCAGGGGTTGCCAACCTTTTTAAGATAGGGGCCGAGTCACACTCCCTCAGACAGCTGAGTGGACCATTTACGGCTGCAATAAACACGTTTACAACAGATGTAAATTATTCAGCAGCCGATTCCGCCGGTGGCAGCTGGAGCAAGGGCAGGGGCCAGATTATTTGGCGCTGTAGGCCGTAGGATGCCTACCCGTTTTAGATCTGCAGGGAATACGTAGAAGCCATTTTACCAGCAGTGGGGCCTGTGAGTACTTAAACCTGGGACAATGCTTAGAAAACTCATTATTCCACACTCTTATTTGATCTGGGTTAAGCCTGAAAGTTTCCCAGTGAGCTTTGGAGTCCTTGAACAGCAGCTGTCTTTACTACTAAACGGATCTCCAAAAGAATGAATCCCTTTGGGCTTAAGGCCTTTGTGGCTAATGCAGCGAGCATGATCAGATCCTCTTCTATGTGTGAAAATGGATCTATACTTCTAGGCTGTAAAACTAGTCTGTTGCTGAGAAGAACTTGATACCCTGAAAAATCTTGACATTTCTGTTGGACTAGAACTGAGTTCAGACAGAAATGGTGGAGAATATATGGCACCAAATATAGAGACGAATGAGTGGTAGTCTGAGAGTGAGATTGGTCGGTAAAGACTGGATGAGATTTGCAACTATTGAAAGGTTTTGGATGGACTTTGAAATGTGAAAAAGGTCTGAGAATGGTCAGTTATGGAGATCCTGTGTGTTTGCAATAAGAAGGAGGAAGATGGACAAAGAAAGCATTCAACTTCTTAAAGCAGCAAGAAAGTGGAACTGAGGAACAATCTGTGGAGGATCTTATATTTTGACTGTTTTGAATGGGACACAGAAGGATTTTTAGTTTTGATTTATACAGTAAAAAAACCCGGGTTACGATTGCCCTGGATTACGTTTGCCGTGCTTTATGATGGCAAATTTAATTAAACTAATTCCCTGGTTTACAACCTTTTTTTGGTTTATGACTGAAAATTGCACTATTTTAAACTCTAAAACGGCACCCGCTCCCTCCGCCTGAAGTCTCAATGCAGCGCTTACTGCTGCAGAGGTAGTGGCAGCGGCAGCATTTCTGCTGCTATTTCCGGACTGTCTGCCACCCCTGCTGGCACCGGCAAAGTCTGGGGACCTTATTGCTCGGTTCCCACCTTCCTCCGAGCTGTGGGCAGCGCTTAAGCCAGGAACGCACACCTCGCCCAGGCATGCGCTGGGGACCTGTGCATTTTTGGCTGTAGCACTGCCCAGGGAGATTGGAGGAAGGTGGGAATTGAGCGGATAAGGTCCCCAGACTCTCCCGGTGCTGGTAGGGGCAGAAAATGGGCTCAATGCACACCACCCCAGATCGTAACCAAGCGGATAAGTTCCCCAAATGGAGTGGGAAAAGTAGGGAAATCACTTTGTTGTTTTTGTAGGAGTGGGGGATGATCGAGTCTGCCATTTCTTGGGTTTTTTTAGGGGTTTTTTTGTATTCTCTTAGATTTTTTTGTCTGGTCAGGACTGTTTCCCTTTGGGGGGTGGGACAATCATGTCTGGCATTTTTTTTTTTGATGTTTTTGTGGGTTTTTTTGTATTTTCAATGCATTCATATGGAGAAACGTGCTTTGGTTTACGATTTTTTTCACATTGTGACAGAGGCTGTTGGAACAGACCTCCATCGTAAGCTGAAGTTTTACTGTACCTTGTATTTTCTGTCAGAAGGGGGTGGAGAGTGGTTGTCTGATGAGGCTCTTAAAAATAGCAGAGGAAAGAAGGAAACAATTCAATCAATTGATTACAGAATTTCAAAGAAAAGCAAGGAAAGTTAAAGAAACCTACCAAAATGAACAATGCAAAGAAATAGAGGAAAACAACAAAAGAGGTAGGACTAGAGATCTTTTTTAAAAAATTGGGGAAATCAAGGGAACGTTTAAAGCAAAAATGACCATGATAAGGGACAAAAACGGCAAGGAGTTAGCTGATGCAGAGGAGATTAAGAAAAGATGGCATAAATACACAGAAGAACTCTACAAAAAGGACCTCAGCACCCCTGACAATCACAATGATGAGAACATTGAACTTAAGACAGACATCCTAGAGAGTGAAGTCAGAAAGGCCCTAAAAAGCACTGTAAACAACAAAGCCAGTAGAGATGATGGTATCCCAGCTGAATTTTTCAAAGCCCTAAAAGATGATGGCCACAGGATTGGAAAAGATCAGTATATGTTCCAATCCCCAAAAAGGGTAATGCCAAACAATGTTCAAATTATTGAACAATTGCGCTCATCCCACACGCTAGCAAGGTTATGCTCAAGATATAACAGGATAGACTTCAGCAGCATGTGGAGAATTACCGGAAGTGCAGGCTAGGTTCCGAAGAGGCAGGGGAACTAGAGCCCATATTGCCAACATACGTTGGATCATGGAGAAAACAAAGGAATATCAGAAACAAGTCTACTTCTGTTTCATTGACTACACCAAGGCCTTTGACTGTGTGGACCACAACAAAATGTGGCAAGTAATTAAAGAGAAGGGAATACCAGAACACCTTATATGCCCTTTAAGAAATCGGTACATGAATCAGTCAAGAAGCAACAGTTAGGACAGAATATGGAATGACGGAGTGGTTTGGAATAGGAAAAGGAGTAAGACAAGGCTGCATTTTGTCACTCTGCTTATTCACCTTATACACAGAGCACATAACGTGCAATGCAGCATTGGACGAATCACAAGTTCGGAACAAAATTGCTGGGAGAAACATCAACAACTTGAGATACGCAGGTGATACTATCCTAATGGCAGAAAGTGAGGAAGACCTAAAGAAGGTTCTGCTTAGGTTGAAAGAAGAGAGTGCAAAAGCTGGCTTGAGACTCAACATCAAGGAAACCAAGATAATGGCAATAGGCCCTATCAGTCCCTGGAAAATAGATGGGGAAGAAGTAGAAGCAATGACAGATTTTACTTTCTTAGGATCAAAGATCACTGCAGATGGTGATTGAAGCCATGAAATAAAAGGCAACTGATGCTTGAGAGAACAGCTATGAGAAACCTTGGGAGACATCACCTTGCAAACAAAAATTCGCATAGTCAAAGCAATGGTATTCCCGGTGGTAATGTATGGTTGTGAGAGCTGGACCATTAGGAAAACTGAGCGCAGAAGAATAGATGCCTATGAGATGTGGTGTTGGAGGAGAGTTTTCAGAGTACCTTGGACAGCGAGGAGAACAAACAGGTCAATCTTAGAAGAAATCAACCCTGACTGCTCACTAGAAGGTCAAATAGTAAAGATGAAGCTAAAGTACTTTGGACATCAAATGAGAAGAGAGGGTTCACTTGAGAAAGCCTTGATGCTGGGAAAGGTGGAGGGCAAAAGGGGACGGCCAAAAATGAGATGGCTAGATGGTATTGTAGATGCAATGGCACAAAGCTGGGCGGGTTGAGGAGGATGGTGGAAGACAGAGGTGCCTGGCAGGCAATGGCGGGCAATGATCCATAGGGTCGCAAAGGGTCAGAATCAACTGTGCGACTGAACAACAACAAAATCATCCAGTTGCCAACATCCCCTTTTGGGGCAATCTCATAAGAGAAAATAGTAGCGGATCAGCTGGGGGCATTTCTACAGGCCTCGATGTGGGCTGGGATAGCCGATGACTTTCTGAGAGATGCTGACCGAGGTAATATCTCGCTGTTGGACCTCTTGGATCTCTCGGCAACTTTTGGTACCATCAACCACAGTATCCTTCAGGACAGGCTTTCAGGGTTGGGCATTGGCGGATAGACTTTGGCCTGGCTCCAGTCCTTCCTTGAGGAAGTTTAATGTCTTTCAGCAACATTGCCTTCTTAGAAAGATTCTCCATATTACATATATGGGTCATATTACAAATGAGGAAATATTATAAATATTATAAAAATGTGGTTCCCAAAGTCTTTCTGAGTTAATAACAGAACAAAGAGTGTGCTTTGATAGACATGTGCTCTGCATGAATAAACAACACTCTAACGAGACTGTGATTAACTGAACTTTCTAGCCAGTTCAGTTTATAGGAGCCATGGGCAATTACTCTCCTTCACCCAATATAAGTGCCCCCCCACATTGCTGGAAGTTCCACACTTTTCATAGACTTGTACATATTTCATAGGCCCAATGATTTAGAAAAGTCCTTCTTTTTGAGAATTCCTTATAATCAGAAACTGTTCTGTGCTAAAAGCATCAATTTGTTTATATCCTGTGTATCAGAATTCCAACATAGCAAACTCTTCAGGCTGAATTTGAACAGTGAACACATCTGCTGACTTCAATAAAACTGAAGGATATACAACTGCAGACCAGAAATCAACTGCGAAGTGACCTGAGATAATTCACATATCAAAGATACAATTCTGTACTCAAAAGGGAAAAGACCTATAGTATAGGGGTGATAAATGGTAAGTTATGACGTTTGCAGCAGCTTCTTTCAAAGTGGAGCTTTGCAAATTCTATTTATCTGTCATATCATCTATTCTAGACCAATATGTTTTAATGACCAAAAGAATTAGTCGACCTTGGCGGTACAGTGGGCGGTATATATATATATCTAACAATTAAATTAAATTAGCAAATTCATTTTTACCTGAAGTCATTAATACTTACTGATCACTATGAAAATAAAAAGGCATAGGTGAATGAGAAAGGTGGGGGAAAGAACAATAGATTGAATTATTAAGACTCATGAAACAAAATAGAACTATCTAGGGATGCAATAGAGGTCACACTACAAATAAACTGAATTCAGTATCAGTTAACACACACTTCAAGTCCCTATGACACAAATAGTATTTAAGCAAAAAGTACACTGAATGGCAGAGCGGTATGAATACCAGAAAAAAGACAAAAACCACTCAAGGAGTTGAGCACTAATAGAACACACCTTTAGAGGCTCTTCAAACCCATATTACAGAATCTTTATCCTGAGGAAGCTATATGTGAATAGCTGGTTATACCGGAACAGTCTTGATGTACTTTGGATTTGTTTTTACATTGCCCCTATATTATTATTATTCATATCACCACTGAAATTGTCTTGGATTTTTACATTAGAAGAAAAATTCCACTTGATTTATCTATGAATTCTGAAGACAATTTGAAGACATGATTTTTGGATCTTGATATTTTGGAGTACTGTATGAAGCTAATACTTTACCAAATATATATTCTTTAAAGACACAGAACTTTGATTTGCTCTTTGAGTGGTTTTTGTCTTTTTTCTGGCAAATAGTATTTATTCTGTAAAACAACTAGGAAACTTTCCATAATAATATTAAACACTGTCATAAAAGTGCTCACATATCCCATTACTCTACATTGCCTCACATACCCATATCTTTGGAGGCTGAATCTCATTAGCATACTGAAAATACCCAGCTCAGTTCCCCTTTTTCTCTCTCCTTTTCAAAGGCTGCCAGAGAAGCTATGGAAGTCATAAACCACCACCAGAATACCACATAGCTCAATTCAAGCAAAAAAGAGGCCCTGAATTTCAAGAGACAAGATAATGTGGGAGATAATATATATGGTTCTAGGCAAAGAAGCACTCCCTTCTGAAAGATCACATACAAAACATGGCAGAGTTCCTGAATCTGATACTTCTCTGAAATCAAGAGAGACAGCAATGACCAAGAGTGCCTTTGTCTTGCTACATCTGGGGCATCATCTGAATCATTTCATGTGGAAATATCTGGCCAGAACGATGTGTGTGTTATTCACTTTTAATTACTGTCACAAACCCTACTTGGGGATGTCTTAGGAAACTATTGCTAGTGTGAGATGTTAGCGAGAGAGGGGTTCTTTGGGGACATTTATTCTACCAACCTGACTCTACAGAAGGACATCCTCAGAGCAAGCACTTGGCCTTGGCCAGTTCAATGAAATCCCTGCCCCGCCCTATCTCATAGGGCATGGGTGCCCAAACTCCAACTTCACCATAAGTGCTGAAATCGGGAAGTGTTGGAGGAGGGGGAAATGCCCAGAAACGCGGTGCGATTTCACACGCTGCCGCTGGGAGGAACCATGTGGCCAGCCCGCACAGCTGACTGAGGGGGCATGGTCAGGCCCATGGGGGAAAATGTTTGGGCACCCTTGCCATAGGGTCCTCACTGCAAAATGGAGGAGAGAACTGTACTAGCCAATTTGTCATGCTTCTTTTCTCCACCAAAAAAGCAGGTAGCATCCAAGCAGAATATGAACAGCTCGCCATCTCTCCCACTTCACTGCCTACATCAGGGATTTATCATGAACCATTGTAGAGCTGATCCTGCCCACAAGCCTAGTAAAAGTAGCTGTAAGTACCTAAGAAAATGGCCTTTTAAGGAACAGTGACCAAATTATAGAACTCACTTCTTATTAAGGTGAAATCGATTCTTTCGTTTTAGATGAAAAACATGATGAATGTTGTTGAAACATGTTTTTCATGTTGTATAATGTTTTCATTTCTCCCCACTGTTAATATCACTCTCAGATTCTACTATACTTTTTATCTTTGTTTCTTCTTATTGTTTGAGAAGTTTAAACTGTTCATCTCTCTTTGTCTACCAATTGCATGCAATGTAAAACTAAACATACATTTAGAAAACAGTTAAATTAATAAGCATGGGCAGACATGTACAATCCAACTGATCTGCCACTTAAAAAAAATTACTGTTATTATCTTTAAACTATGCTGCTCAGCTCTTTCAAGTTTACAGCGAATTATACATAAAAACTATCTGACAAGTTTACATCAGAACAAATATTCTTGCCTTCCATGAAAGGAAGCCGGCGTTGGGGCGCTCCGATCACCGTCTTCATTTCGAGGAAGGCGAGTCGGGCGGCCCACCTTGCCTTCCACAAAAGGAAGCAAGCATTTGGAGTGCCCCAACGCCAGCTTCCTTTCGGGGAAGGCGAGTCGGGCAGCCTGCCTTGCCATCCAAGAAAGGAAGCCAGCGTTTGGGCATTCCAATCACCGGCTTCATTTTGGGGAAGGCGAGGTGCGCGGCCCACCGTGCCATCCACAAAAAGGAAGCTGGTGTTTGGCCACTCCGATTGCCGGCTTACTTTTGGGGAAGGAGAGTCAGGTGGCCCACCTTCCCTTAACCAAAAGGAAGCCAACGTTGGGGTTCTCCGATCACCGGCTACCTTTCGGAGAAGGCAAGGTAGGCGTCCGATGTCAGTTCCCTTAACTGGGGATCAGACGCTTGGGTCTACGGATGCCCCCTTGCTTTTCCGAGGCAAGCCTTGGGACAGCAAGGGGGACTCTGGAGATCTCTGCCCCAAAGCCTGCAGGCCTGTGGGCTTTGGGGCAGAGATCTCTGGAGGAAATTTGAGGGAAACTTTTTTTTATTTAATTGGATTTATATCCCACCTTCTTGCCCTAGGGCAACTCAGGGCTGCAACTCAGGGCAGCAACTTAACGTTGTGTGATGCAAAAGTTCTCCTCCAATTCCCCAACGCTATCCAGTTTTAACATTGTGCAGTACACATGTTAACCGGGGTATTACTGTACTTTCAATCCCTCTGACAAAGCCAAGAAAGTGGCTTCATTTTGGCAGTCCAGGAAAGAAGAAGAATCCCTCTTAAATTCATTTCATCCAACAAGGAGACATCTACTATAACAGTGATGGCAAACCTTGGCACTCCAGGTGTTCTGGAACTTCAATTCCCAGAAGTCCTGATCAGCAGGAGTACTGACTTGGGCTTCTGGGAATTACACTAAGAATACCTAGAGTGCCAAGGTTCATCATCACTGTCCTTTAACTACCAATCTGGGTACTAGGACTACATTGGTCTAAGTCGGGATCACATGAAATAGACATACTGTACCAAAAGAAAACATGGGGAATGCCTGGATCTGACTATGCAATGAATTCCATGAAGAGAGCACCTGTTTTATGTTTCCTCCTGAAACCAGTGGAAACAAAGAATTTATTTATTTATTTATATTTATTTATATTCAAATTTATATAGCCGCCCAACTCACGAAGACTCTGGGTGGCTTACAATTTTAAAAAGCTTTAAAAGAACCACCCAATTAAAACAAATTACCCCGCTAAAAACCCCACACATTATTAAAAATTACTTGATATTAAACCAACCAGCAGGTGGGGGTCACAACATCTTCAGGACCCCACACCTGCCCCGCCAGCCATATTTTCAGATCTTTCCTGAAGGGCAGCAATTCCATCTGCAGCCTTAGTTCCACTGGCAGGAGATTCCATAGGGCTGGAGTGGACACATTCTCTCTTTCTTGTGCTAGAGAGATGGGCCCCTCTAGCAGGTGGTACAAGCAGAGAGCCCCTCCGGTCCGCTCTGGTTGGATGGACAGATATTCTTGGGGCAATGCGGTCTCTTAGGTATCCTGGCCCACTACCATATAGGGCTTTAAATGTAATGACCAGCACCTTGAATTGCACCCGGAGGCGAATTGGAAGCCAGTGCAGCTCCCGAAGCAGTGGTGAGGCGCAAGCATAACGCACACACCCCATCACCACCTGAGCAGCCGTATTCTGGACCAACTGCAGCCTCCAGATGGTCGTCAACGGCAGCCCCATGTAGAGCGCATTGCAATAATCTAGTCTAGAGGTGACCAGAGCATGAGTGACCATGAGTAAGGAGTCTCGGTCTGGGGGTGTGGCCTAATGGGGGACTGAACGGGCTGAACTTTCTTTCACTCAGAAAGAACGATGATGAAAGAGGCTTTTTAAAAGAGTTTAAAATGTTCCAGAGACATTAAAAAAGGTGGAGGAGGAAGATTAAGTCAACAACTGATGGAATTTACTTTGGATTGGCTGAAAAGCTGAGTGAAAAAGGAGATAGATGTGAGTTTCAAATTTCAAAGAGGAGTGGGGGTTGGACAGACTTTGCCAGTGCAGGAATGGGAGATTTTTCCTAGCCGAGGACTGGGCTTGGACTATGATTGCTTAAATTGATAAAGGCAGCAAAAGCAAGCTGGTGGCCGGACTGAGCGGGGGTGAGTTTGCTGGGATTTGAAGGGGGAAAGCGAAAGCGAGCCTCATTCAGCCTGGCTAGCCTTGAAACATTTCGGAGCCAAGCAGAGCTGTGAGGAATTTGCTGCTGCAGAGAGTGAGTTTTTGGAAGTGGTGGAGGGGGAGGAAAAGTGGAAAAGCAGAAAATTTTATTGAATATGGGGATTCCCCCCCCCCCCGGAAAATATTAAAGATTGGATGATGGACATTCGGGCTTAAAAGAGGAGAGTTTGGTGGCTTGGAACCTTTTCCCTTTCCTTGAATTTTTGGATATTTGGATACAAAGAAGAAGGGAGTAAGATGGCGCTGGGAGTCTGATCAGTGGTCTCTTAGAAAGTATTGTTTTGTTTTCTTCATTTTTGGGATCGGAAGTTTGTTTTGCCTTCTCTTTTTTTTCCATTGTATTACAAGCATTTTTTTTTCTTCTTTTGTGGAAGTGGCAATTGGTTGTTACTTGCTTAAAGGGATATAAGGACAGTTAAAAGAGCTGTGGGCTGACTGTGTTACAGAAGATGTACTTTTGTGGAGATAAACTGGAGACTGTCTGCAATTGGAACAGTGTTTGAATGAAACGTCAGGGAAGAGGGAAGGAGAAGGAGAAAGTGGGCTGGATAAGAGCAGAGAGACAGTCATCCTCAGATAGGATTTTTAAAAGGCTCACCAGGATAGAACAAGAGGAGTCGGAAATGAAGAAAACAATGCAACAGGAAATAAAGGATTTGGAGGCCCAAGAGACTGTGAGAAAAATTGCACAGCAATTACAACAGCAGCAGCAGCAAAAAATAGTGTCAACTCCACCTACGATGGCATCTGCAGCTGTGAAATCTATTGTAATAACGACAGCAAAGATAACAACAGCTGCAACAACAACTATAACAACCACAGCTGCGATGACACCAACGGCAGTAACAACAGCAACTACAATGACAGTGACAACCCCATCAGTGGTGCCAATAAAGGGGGGGCAAGGGTTTAAATCAGATGTTGATAAATTTAATGAGACGGTGGATAATTTGGAACAAAAAAATGGAAATATGTTTGTTCAGGATAAACAGGAACGAAAACAAGACATGCAAGATTTGATGGCAAACATTATGAAGGGTTTTGATGATTTAAAAAAAGGGCAAAATAAACTTAAGGAAGAACAAGAGATGATGAAAAGAGAGCAGGAGGGGATAAAAGCAGTGGTTTCAGATATGAGAGAAAGAAAGGGAAAATAAGGTGGGGAATCATGAAAAAAGGTTAGAATTGGTGAAAGAACAGATGAGACGTGCGAACGTGATAATTCGAAAAATTCCGGAAGGTACGCCAGATAAATTAAAAGAAAGAATTGTAAAATGGTTAGATGGAATTATGGAAGGAGGTTTCACGCCACATGGTATTGTAAGTGTCTTTCGGCTGGGGTCAAGAAGGGGTAAAGTTGGGGCAAGAAATGTACTGGTAAAGTTCGCCAATGTTGCTGATAAATTTTGATTAATGGCTCTCATTCGAGTGAAGGGGTCAGAAGTTTTAAAAATAGATGGTTCAGATATTGAGGTATACAATGATATTCCAATGGAGGATTTTATGTGGAGGCAATCGATGAAGCCAATTACAAAGAGATTCCAAGATAAAGGAGTTAGGTATAATTGGAAATTTCCACGGCAATTGAGTTTTTTTTCATTTGGGTAAACGATATATGAGTGAGGATGTCAATGTCATGGATGTAATGGAGGATGCAAAATTACTGGAATTCAGAACTAAAGAGTGGGATGAACTGAAGGAGGAATTGATTGTTCATGAGAAGGAGAAATGATAATGAGAATATGCCCAAAGGAGCGGAAGGAGGGACTGATTTGAGTGGAAGTTAGTTTGGGTTCCTATTAAGCCCGCACAGTTGGTCGCGCTTCCCCCCTCCCCCCTTTGTTAATACGGAGGCTACTTGTAGAAAAGTGGGGAGGGATAGTAGTAGATTGTTTATATGTTTTTATTGTTTTTTTAGAGTTGTTTATTATTATTTTTTGTTTTTGTTTTTTTCTTTAATAGATTTTTGGGAATGGGGGTTTGTTGTTTGTTGGAGTGCACGCCCATTGGAGGAAGTGGCGAAAAGGGAAAATTGGGGTTAGAAAATAAGGAATGAAAATTTTGAAAGTATTAACCTGGAATGTGAAAGGTACTGGTTGTCAGGTGAAGAGAAGAAGATTAGAAGCAGCTCTTAGGAAAGATAAACCGGATGTAATCTTTCTTCAGAAAACTCACCAAAAATCAGAGGAAACTAACAAATTATTCTTAGGATGGACTCAATTTTATGAAAAATCATATGGTACGTCAAAGGCAAGAGGTGTAGCAATTATGATATCAAGTAGAGTTGGATTTGAGATAGTAAAAAGTATTTCAGATATAGAAGGAAGATATTTAATAATAAAAGGGAAAATAGATGATGAGGAGATTACCTTGGTAAATTTGTACGTACCAAATGAAAATCAAAATAATTTTTTAGATAAGGTGCATAATATATTGAATAAAGAAAGAACGATAAAAATGATTGTGGGTGGGGACTTCAATTTAATAAGATCAAATATAGATACTACAAACATAGCTAGAAGGGGGGAGGAGATAAAACACAAGTGCTGGATAAATGGATGAAAGGATTGGGGTTAAAAGATACATGGCAGGAGCTTAAAGGATCGGAAAGGGTTTACACTTTTTCCCCCAGGTTTATAACACGTATTCTAGAATAGATTATATATTTGTAACTGACAACCTGATAGGGAATTTGGATAAAATTGAAATTGGAATCTTCAGAGAGTCGGACCATGCAAAGGTATTGTTAGAAATGAGAATGGATGGTACAAAGATTAGGAGAAATTGGAGATATAACACTAAACTATTTAAAGATGAAAAATGTAAAGAAAAAATAGTTGAAAGATGGGAGCAAAATTGGAAATGGAATGATACAGGCGAGGTACGATATAATGTGGTGTGGGATACGATGAAGGCAATATTCAGAGGGGAAAGTATTAAATTGGCTAGTCTTAAAAATAAACAATTAAAAGGTAAGCAGGAGGAAATCGAGAAAGAGATTAAACAGCTACAAGTAAAACATGCAATAACTAAAGATAGGAAAGTTCATGAAAGAATGCAGGGGTTGAGGAAGGAGTTAATAGGAAAGGATATTGAAAAAGTGAAAAGAGATCTGGTTTATCTAAAAAGAGAATACTTTGAATATAGTTAAAAATTCAAAAAAATTGGCAAGAGCTGCTAAGGAAAAAAGAAATAAAGGGGAAATAGGGATTCTGGTAGACAAAAAGGGTATAAGGTATAATAAAACAAAAGATAAATGTAAGGTTGTAAAAGAATTCTATCAGGAGTTATATTCAAGAAAAAATATAAACCTGGGAAAATTAAAAGATAAAATTAAAAGTCAGATTAAAAACAAAATCGATCAGGAACATAAACAAATAATGGAGGAGCCAATTACTGAAAAGGAGATAAAAGAAATAATAGGCAAATTGAAGATGGATAAATCGCCAGGTGAAGATGGATTGCCAGCGGAATTTTATAAAGAGTTTAAAGATATAATTGTCCCAAAATTATTAAAATTGTATAATTTTATTTTGGATGGAGGTCAGATTCCACCCTCTTGGTAGAGAACTATAATAGTATTATTGCCAAAACCTGGGAAAGATTTGGAAAAGGTAGAGTCATATAGGCCCATCTCTTTAATAAATCAGGATGCTAAGATTTTTTACGGTGATATTGGCAAAAAGATTAAATAGCTTCATGGATAAATATATAAATAATGACCAGGTGGGATTTATTAAAGGTAGATACATGGCGGATTTAACAAGGCAAGTTATAGATTTAATAGACATTGCAGGTCAAACTAAAGAGAAGGTAGGATTGTTATCTTTGGATATTTTCAAGGCATTCGATTCTTTGCAATGGATAACAGTTAATGAGTTAATTAAAGGCTATGGATTTGGATGTAGGTTTATAAAAATGATAGAACAATTGTATCAACAAGGGTGTGCCAATGTTAGGGTAAATGATGGCCTTATGGAAGAAGTAAGATTAGAAGCGGGAACAAGACAGGGATGCCCACTATTCCCAATATTATTTATAATGGCGATGGAAATATTAGCAAAAAGTATAAGGGAGGATAAAGAAATAGAAGGAATATTAGGAAATAAAGTTAGTTTATATGCTGACGATACTCTTATAATTATGAAACATCCGGGGAAGACGTTGGGAAAAATACAGAGGCATTTGGAGGAATTTGAACAAATAACTGGGTTGAGGATAAATTGGGATAAATCTGAAATGATATTAAATAATATAGACAAGGAAGAACAAGGGAGAATTAAAAATAGATTTAAACTACAGATTAAAAATAGTGTGAGATATTTGGGGATAAATATTTCAAGCAAAATAGAAGATTTAAGAAGATTAAATTATGATAAACAAAAAAAAAGAACTCAAAGCAAAAAATTCACAATATAAAAATTTGAAGCTGTCTTGGTTCGGCAGGGTAGCATTGACTAAAATGATGTTATTACCAAAAATATTTTTTTTTGTTTGAAACCCTACCAATCCAAATTACAGATAAAGAAATTAAGGAATTTCAAGCTTTAATAAATAATTATTGTAATGGGGGAAGACCTAGAATACCAAAGAAAATGTGGTACCAGTCACAAAAAGAAGGGGGCCTGGGAATACCGAACTTGAAAAAATATTATAATGCATTCCATATTAAAAATGTAGTTAAGATTTTAATGAAAGAGGTAGTTATTTGGGAGGAAATTGAAATGATGGAATTAAAGGAGTTGGGTAAAAGCGTGTTTTTAGGGAATGAAAAAGGAAAAATAATGGTTAAAAATAGAATGATGAGATCGATGTTGGGAGTTTGGAAGAAGGTTAAAATGAAACTATCCCCGAATATATCGCCAATAATTGAACTGGTATTAAAAAATTCCCAATAAAAATTGATGATAGGATAAAAGAAATTTTATTAAAGAACGAGATTTCCCTATTGAAAGATTGGATACGAGTTTGCAGAGACGACGTGAAAAGACAAGAGCTGTATGATCAAATGAAGTTAAATTGGTTACAGTTTATGAGGATAAATAAGTGGAATAATAGTTATGTGAGAGAGCAGAGTCTGGAAAGAACTAAAACTGAATTTGAAGAGTTAATATGGAAAGTAAGAAAGTCGGAAATTGGAATTAAAGGTATGGTTAGTAAAATATATAAAATAATAAATGTAGAAAGTAATTCACAAGAGATATTTAAAAATGCTTGGGAACAAGATTTGAAGATAAGCATAACCAAAAAAGAGTGGGAAAATAAATGGGGAAAAAGAGGTATGAGATTCATGTCCGTCAGGGTTAAAGAGCATAATTTTAAAATGTTGTGGAAATGGTACTTGACCCCATTGAAACTGTACCAGATAGATAAAAAAATAAAATAAAATGTGTTGGAGATGTAAAAATACATTGGGCACATATGTACATATGTGGTATGAATGTAAAAAGGTTGAGAAATTTTGGGAGGAAATTGAGAAGGAGATGGTCAATATTATGGGAACATCTCTCAAGTTGGGGCCAAGTAACATCTTGTTGACGGACTAGATAATATGAACTTAGATGATGATAAGAAAGAATTATTGGCTATAATGCTTACTATGGGCAGAATGTGTATAGCAAAAAATTGGAAAAACGACATAACATTGAAAGTAGATGATTGTTAAAAGGAGATGTGGGATCTCGCATTGAATGAAAAATTAAAATGGGCGTTCAATTTTTAAAAAGGAATAATTAAAGAGAATAGATTCTGGAATACATGGAGACAGTTTGTGGATCATGCTTTGAAGGGAGAGGGGAAGAATAGACTGACACCAGACCAATTGAAGTTTTGGGCACAGTAGAAACCAATGGGAAATACCACATCCTCCCGGGCAATGTAAATACACAGGGTGAATGATATATAGAATGTAATATTGGCATAAATTGATAGGGATAGAAAAAGAAATATAACTGTTTTAGACAAATTGATTTGAATAGAAATTAGATAAAATAAGAAGTTACTGGTCATTAATGTTTAAGAGCAAAGTTGGGATATTTACCATTGTGATAATAAAACATTAAAGAGACAGTAAGTTAAATGTTAAATTTCAAAGGTGTTATATTTAGATTTATATACATCTAATTTTATTGTTTAAAGATTCTTTTTTGTGATAATGTCAAATGTATCATTTATATGCTTGCCTATGTTGTTTTTTCTTTCTTCTTTCTGTATTTGTATGTTATTTTTTTCTGGAAATCAATAAAAATTTATTTTTTTAAAAAAAGGGAGTCTCAGTCTAGGAGCGGGTGCAACTGGCGAATCACCCGAAGTTTGGCGAAAGCCCTCCTGGCCACAGCCGCTACCTGATCTTCAAGCAGCAGTCGTGAGTCCAGGAGGACCCCCAAGATGTGCACTGGGTCTGTCTGGGGCAGACAAGCCCCATCCAAAACCAACGATGGTAGCTCCCGAGAGAACACCGGGCCCCTAATCCATAGCCACTCAGTCTTGCCTGGGTTCAGTTGTAATCCATTGTTCCCCATTCAGACCCCAACAGCCACTAAGCACTCGGACAGGACTTTGACAGCATCACTGGGATCACCACGAGACGAGATGTACACTTCGGTGTCATCCGCGTACTGATGGTACCACGCCCCGTGGGAACGGATGATCTCCCCCAGCGGTTTCATGTAGATATTAAATAGGAGAGACAGCACCAAGCCCTGAGGCACCCCATATTGGAGTGGCCTAGGGCTGGACGTCTCACTCTCCAACCACACTGACTGGGTACGGCCCCTCAGGAATGAGGAAAACCAGGACAACAGTTAAGGCTGGAAGAATGCAGTTAGGGCTGATAGACTCACAAACTTCCAACAACAAATACGTTCATCTTCTTTCAGTAGCAAACATTTGTTTTGATCCATCCCCTGAGAAGATGGCCTTGGTCATAACCCCAATCACTCCATTCTATTAATGTCTCTGTTTCTGTAAACACAAGACATAAATCAGGGGTTCTTAACGTTTTAATGCTGTGGGCTGGACCAAGCCCCTTTGACAGCTGAGCAGACCAGACATGTGGTTCCCCCACCATAAACGCTACCATAAAATGTGTCCATGACAGCCTCAGGCGCATTTACGGCTGTCGTAGACACGTCTGCTTCTGCTCCCGGCAGCCCACATGAAATGGTGACGCGGGCTGGGTCCAGCCCATTGGCCATAGGTTGTGAACCCCTGGCATAAACCACAGCAGCATGTCACAAAAGTCAGTTGTAGTGTTTCCATTCCATAGTTCCTTTCGCCTGACCTAGTGGGAGAAAAATTAGTCAGTACAAGGTTGCTGTTGCCCAAGATGGCACAATTTTCGAGGAGCCTCCACCAAAAGATGACTTCATTTTAGAAGTTTCACGTCTGGCTTGTAAATGGAATGAGGAAGAGAAATAAGTAGAAAGGAGGAGGAGGAAAAGGAGGAGAAGAGTAGCAATTAGACTTATATACCACCCCATAGAGTTTAGTGCACTCTCTGGGTGGTTCACAAGTTAATTAGCATTTTGCCTCCATCATGCTGGGTACAAATTTTACCGACATCGGAAGGATGGAAGGCTAAGTCAACCTTTCTGGCAAGGAATGAACTCACAACCCTCTCTGGCTGCAATATAACAGTTTAACCACTGCACCACCAGGGTTCTTTGACCCTGTGTTTCCTTTTCAGAGTACACCTGGACCAGAGAAAAATGTGAGCATAAGAGTGTGCCTCCTTCCAGCACCATCATTTACTGGAAAGAAGAAACTGAGTGCTCTTATTCTGAGAACATTTTGTTCCACAGCTACGCCCTTGGGTGGTTTCTGAAGCCAGACAGACAGACAACCCTCCTTGTCGATGCACGTTGCCCAATGTTGTTGTTGCCATTGCCCCAGCTGTCTCTCCCACCTTCCCCACATGCAGCTGCGCATGAAGTGAGCTACCCCCGCCAGAGGAGAAGCAAAAGAAAAAACTCTCGTCTGTCCTCCGTGTGTCAAAGGCGTTATAACCAGCGTAGGCTCCGCTCCGACCCACAGCCAGAAAGGATGGGGTCCGGAATCCAAGCGCATCATTTGTGGCAGGCCGCAGGGGAAAATTAGGGAGCGACGCCCTCCATGAACACACAAGCATGCCCTCTTAGTCAGCCAAGGGGAAAGGCACACCCGTCCATCCAAGGCGGGCAACTCGCCCGCCTTGGCTTGGACGGCTTGACCAACCAGCCGCCAACAGACGAGCGTGTGTGTGTGTGGTTAAGAAGGTTATCTCCGTTCCTCCGGAGACACCCTCAGCGCAACAGTGTGTGTGTGTGTTTGTTTTTTTCAGCGTCCGCGAACTCACACAACACAACACACATGAAGAATGTGTTCCCCGCCCCTAACACCCCCCCACACACACACACACACACACACACACGAACGTGTTCCCCGTCCCAGAACACACACACACAAAAGAATGTCTTCCTCCCGTCCCGAAACCCACACACAATCTACACAAACACATTTTCTTTCCCGCTCCAAACGGGTCCTCACCTCCTCGTCTTGCTCCTCCAGCGAGGCGTCGCTCTCAGGAGGAAAGTGTCGGTGGTGTCGGTTGGCGACGACTGGCGGGCCGGCCGAGTTGTCGTCGTCGCCCACCTCCTCCTCCTCGCTCTCCCGACGCCTCGACGGCAACTGCCCAGCGTCGCCCCCGCCATGTCCCTCCGCCGCCTCATCCTCCTCGTCGCCTCTGAGTCTGAGGGGAAGAAGAAGCGCCGCCACCGACGCCACGACGACGACCGTTACAGGGGTTGGTTCGGCCGCCGCCGCCTCCCCCGTCCGCTCGGCGGCGCTGCAGCTGAGGGGGCCGGCCCGGGGCAAACCGCTCTGGGCTGAGGCGGCGGCGGCTTCTCCCTCCTCCTCCTCCTCCTCGGAGAGAGTTTGTGAGGAAGGAGAGGGCGACGCCGCCGAGACCCTCGGCCCGCCAGGATCTTCTCGCTGCTCTTGGCGCTCGTCTTTCTCCTCAGAGGTGACCGTTGCCGCCGCCGCCGAAACTTTCTCGCCCATTGCGGCCCGCCTGAGTGCTGCTGAGGCAAAGCGACAACCGCCGTTGCTCTGGGCGGAGAAGAAGTCAAGTGCTCGGCGACACCGGGCAGCATCCTCCTCCTCCGCCGGGCATGGGGAAAGAGCTGACGACGACGACGCCCAAGCGAGGGGTCACAGCCTAACCGCCGCCGCCTTCTACCTGCGCCAAAGCGGAAGCTCGCAGCTCCCGAAGGGCTCCAAAAGAGAGAACATCTCCCTCCCTCACGCCTTGCCTGCTGCCAGCCTGTGTCTGCCTTGCCTGCCGCCTGCCTGCCTAAGCCTGCTGCCTCTCCCTCCCTCCCTCCGCCCCGGGCGGCGGTGGCCTGCAGCGAACCTGCCTCCTGGCCATGGGCGGGGGAAAGGAGCAGCCTCATCAGCCAATGGCAGCGCCGGTAGGTGGGTGAGTGGGCGGGGCCTGCGGAGGGGACGGTTCCTGAGCCTCAGTCCCTAGTAATGGGGATGAGCACGCAGCAGCAACAGGTAAGCGGATCAGAGGAGGAGGAGGCGCCGGCGGCGTTGCCAAAACGAGCAGCGTGGGGGATATCGGCTGGAGCAGGGCGCCCCCGTTGAACGTGGCAGGAGCGCTAAGGTTTATATGTTGTGTTGGGCTTGTTTCAGTCTTATGCACTTACTTGACTGGGAGCAAAGTGCCTGTCGGGTTGGGAAGCATGTGTTTATTTTGCAGTGGCTCAAGTGGCTAAGACGCTGACTGGGAGGCGGAAGGTCAGCAGTTCGATTCCCGAGTACTGCAGGACGGAATGAGCTCCCGTTTTTGTCCCAGCTCCTGCCAACCTAGCAAGAAAGAAATTGTAAGTAGATAAATAGGGACCACTTCGGTGGGAAGGTAAACAGCGTTCCGTGCGCTCCGGTGTCTAGTCATGCCTGCCACATGACCAGGAAAATGTCTGCAGAAGCAGACAGCGCTGGCTCTTCGACTTTGAAACAGAGATGAGCACTGAGCCCTAGAGTCGGATACGACTGGCTTTCGAGCAAGGGAAACCTTTACCTTACTAACCATCGAAAGCGAGACATTGCAAGTGGAACTGTGGTGGCTCATGTGGTTAAGATGCTGGACTCGACGACTGGAAGGTCGGCAGGTCAGCGGTTCGAGATTCGACTCGTACTGCACAACGGAAGGAGCGGCCGTCACTGTTGTCCCAGCTCCTGCCAACCTAGCAAGAAATTTCAAGAAGATAAGTAAAGAGCACTTCGGTGGAAAGGTAAACAGCATGCCTGCCACATGTCCACGGAAACATCCACAAACGCAGACAGTGCTGGCTCTTTGGCTATAAATAGAAATGAGCACTGAACCCTAGAGTCGGATACGACTGGCTTTCGAGCAAGGGTGACTTTTACCTTTACTAACCATCGAAAGCAAGACATTGCAAGTGGGACTGTGGTGGCTCAAGTGGTTAAGACGCTGGACTCGACGGCTGGAAGGTCGGCAGGTCAGCAGTTCGAGACCCAACTCGTACTGCACAACAGAAGGAGCGGCCGTCTCTGTTGTCCCAGCTCCTGCCAACCTAGCAAGAAATTGCAAGGCGATAAATAAATAGTACCTCGGTGGGAAGGTATACAGCGTGCCTGCCACATGTCCACGGAAATGTCTGCAAACGCAGACAATGCTGGCTCTTTGTGGCTATAAATAGAAATGAGCACTGAACCCAAGAGTCGGATACGACTGGCTTTTGAGCCATGGTGATTTTTTCCTTTACTAACCATTGAAAGCAAGAAATTACATGTACTGTAGATAAATAAGTACCACTTTGGTCGGAAGGTAAAACAGCTTTCTGTCTAGTCATGCCTGCCACATGACCACAGAAACGTCTGCAGACGCAGGCAGCACTAGCTCTTTGGCTATAAATGGAGATGAGCACCGACCCCAAGAGTCGGATTCGACTGGCTTTCGAGCAAGGGCAACCTTTATGTTTCTCTTAATACCCATTTTTGGGACTGTAGTGGCTTAGTGGTTAAGACGCTGAACTTGACGAAGGTCAGTAAATCGGCAGTTCGAGACCCAAGTGCTGCATTACAGAGTGAGCTCCTGTCGACTGCCCCAGCTCTTGCCAACCTAGCAGTTCGAACACAAGAAATTGCAAGTAGATAAATAGGTACCACTTCTGCAGGAAAGGTAACAACATTCTGTGCACTCAGGTGTCTAGTAATGCCTGCCACATGACCACAGACACAGACCATGCTGGCTCTTTGGCTGTAAACGGAAATGAGCACCGACCCTAGAGTCGAATATGACTGGCTTTCGAGCAAGGGAGACCTTTACCTTTCTAACCATTTACAACACAGCAGGACAAAACTTCACGGTCATTAATGTGAACCTCAATCAGGGATTGTCTGTTATTACCGGTTGTAAAAAGCCACTCTGGTTTCTAAACTTACCTGTTATGCTAGCCAACCATTGTGTGCCTCTGTACCTGATGTGTCTAAATTAATGCCATGAAGTCTCAGTCTTTTGTCTGACGAAGTGGACTTGATCCATGAAAGCTAACATTAAAATACAGCAGGTAGTCTTTAAGGTGCCACAACATTTTTTTGCCTTTAAAAAAAGACTTTCGTATATATTTCTGAAACCCGTATTTTATTTTAGATGTTGCCCATCTAGGAAGATATTCATGGTGACTTACAGGTGTTTTATATTGACAATTAGCATAGTTTGCCCGGCCTTGCCGGGCAGTTTTGTGTGTGTGTGTGTGTGTGTGTGTGTGTGTGTGTGTGTGTGTGTGTTTGGTTAAGGGTGGTTTGGGTGGGTGTGTTTTGCATTTGTGGTTTGTGACTTTTTTTGATCTTTTTTATTAGATTTATTTATGATTTGGATTTATTTCTTATTTTTCTGACTTGTTTTTACTCTTGTGGCCTCTAGGTGGGGCTGTTAGTAATAGTGTTGGATTCTCTTATTGTTTGACTTGTTTTTTCTCTCCCGGCCTCTAGGTGGGGCTTCTTCCAGTAAGTAGTGTTTGTTTCTTCATTTCTGTTCTGGAGTCGTGGAGGGAAGACGTGCTGGTGAGTTCTCTGGGCTTTCTTTCTTCTGGGTTTTGTTTTTTGTTTTATTTTTTTGTTGGACTGGGAGGTGTTTCTGTTTCTTCTTTTGTGGTTTTTTTTGTGTTTTAGATGTGTTTAATTGTTTTGTTTATTTCTGGTTGGTTTTTATGTTTCTGATTTCTTTTGTGATTATTTGTTTAATTTGTGGTATTTTTGTTGTTTGAGTTAGGTATTTTTGTGTTGTAGTTAGGAGTTTTTTCTGTGCTTTCATGGTATTTTTGGTGTTTTTGTTTGTGGATTTTGTTGTTTATTGTTTTGTTGGTTAATGTGTTTGTTTCTTTATTTATTTATTTGTGTTTTTTTGTGTTTGGCGTTTGGTGTAAATGTTTGTTTTTGTTGTTGGTGTGTATTTTTGCGTGAAGAACGGGCTGCCTGTCGGTTCTTCTTTTTCCCATTGCTGCTTCGAATTTTGGTTTTGATGCAGCAATAGGGGAAAGGAGGTGCCAACAGTCAGCTGGCTCTTCCCCCGGGAAGGTTCGTTAGGTAGGGCGGGGGAGAAGGAGGCAGAGAAGAGCTATCTGCCTCACAATGGTTCTCTCCTCTCTGTCTCCTTTCTCTCCTGGCTTACCTAACCGGAGATCGGCAGGCAGCGATCCGTAAGGGGAGGTGCTTTTCCTTGCGGATTGCTGGCTGCTGCTTTTGTATTACCTCCGTCGGAAGTACAAAGGCAGCAGCCAGTCATCCGAGAGGGAGGGTGCTTCCCCTGACGAACTGCTGCCTGCTGGTGTTTTTTTTTTCACCCTGGCTCAACTTTCCTTGAGGCCAGCGGTGGTCTCGCCATGTCTTTGGTGGAGTAGCATGGAGGAGAGGGAGTCCCTCTTCTCCCCATTGCTCTGGGAAAGAAGGCCAGCGGTTGTCTCACGGTGGTTTTTTGTGTGTGTTTGTTTGCGAGGCCGTGCTGTGGACTTGCGCTCCCGCTGCGGAAGGCTGGCGTGTATTTGTGTGTGTGTATGTTTGCGAGGCCGTGCGGCGGACTTGCGCTCCCGTTGCGGGAGGCTGGCGTGTTTTTTTTTTCACGCACCAGCTTTCTCAGCGTTCTGAGCGCTTGCGCTCTTCAGCCTGATTGGCTGACGTGCTCATGGCGCATAGGACGCTGGGACTTGGAGTTTTGTTTGTTTTGTTTGCATTTGTGCGGCGGTTTTTTCCCTGCGGCTCGATTTCAATTGGGCGCGCCGCGGTTCCCAACATTCTTTTTGCTCGCGCCTCTCAGCCTGATTGGCTGAGGCACACCGCGGCGCAGAGGACATTGGGAATTGAAGTTGTTTCCCTTTGTTCCCATTCGTGGGCAGCTGCCCCACTGGTGATGACCAAAACCCCGCGGCGCTGAGAAGGCAGGGGTTACGGTGAGTGCGGAAGGCTAGGTCGGGGATGGTTGGGCCTGGTGCGGGAGCCTTTGAATGAACCCAACAGTTAACCCCTCTTTTTACAGGTATAGATAATGTAAGTCAAAGCGGGGGAGGGGACTCTATAAATTTCGGATCGGCATTGACAAAACTTAGCTTTAATTAATTCCACATCCCATTGGATTGTTACTGTAATGCTGTACATGCCTTGACTTGAGATGGCAATTAATCCCGTTGAAATCTGTTTAGGTTGACTTACAGATAAACTTGGCTAGTAGCAGACTGAGCAAGTTTTTAGCGTGAGCAGAGAACTGCGATCTTTTCAACTGCCCGTAGACAGGGAGAGAGCTTTAGTTATCAATTATAAGCAATTGGCAATTTATGATCCTGAAAAGTCCGGGCGTGGGAGGGAAACCGGGTGGTATCTGTATTAAGGTCTCCTCCCCCCTCAGCTGTGAACTTGAGAGGGTCGCTTCATTGGCTTGTTGAATACATGAGGCTAAAATAATTAGCCTTGGTGAAAAGATAGCATTAAAAGGTGTTAAATAATTGCAACTGTGTCGCACATGGGATCTCTGGCTGGATCTATTCCCCAACTGACCAAGATGTTAGTAGTAAAGATTTCTTTTCAACAATATACTCCTGCAAGATGTTTAAAAGAGGATAGATTGTGATCTACTGTCCTGTATAAGAGTTACCACATTCTTTTGCTTCGGCTCCTCTGCCTTTAAATGCCGCACTTTGGAAAGAAAATTTCGCTCTTAGCAGCACAGTGGTTAGAGGTTAAGACACTGAGTTTGGAGACTGGAAGGTCGGGTTTTGATACCCGAGTGCTGCACGATGGATTTTGGGGACTTGAAAGGCGCCTCATTCTAGCATCCCCTAAATGGAGTTTCTCCAGCAAAAATCCTTTCAACCCAGAGTAATTTCTGACACGAAATTTATTTATCTATCTCTTCTCTCCCCTTTCCATGGAGGAAAGATTCCATGGATTTTAAAAAACACTTTTGCCAGGGTAAAGGTTAGCAACAGTATGAAAAGTCTTTGGGGCAAGACACACTAGTTTCAGAGTTCATTGATAGAAATTCTCTAGATTTTCTCGAAATGAATGTTTTTCCACCTTTCATACATACATACATATCTTTAATCAACCGTCAGTCAGCACAAAGTCAGTGGTGGGATTCAGCAGGTTTGCCCAGTTCTCCAGAAACAGTAGCAGAATCCCACCACTGCCTTTCAGACATGCTAGGCTGTAACTCCTATTAGTATTTCTCCCATTATGGTAACACAAGTTAGAGAAGTTTCCTCTAAAGGCTCAGGGATGCCAAAAGAAAGACTACAATCATATTTAACTTCCACAAACCTCAAATGACATCCTTGATTCAAGAAGTGGGCCTAGAATTTAGTTTTAAAAGAAGAAAAAGGCTGTGTACATACACAAATTGCATTCTTTACCTCTGAAACCCAAATTTTAACATGACATCGGAGATCCATGATAGGGATCTCTCCCACACACAACTGCAATTAGCAGAGAGAAAATGCAAGTACAATTGAGAAGAGTGTTTGGTTTTTAATATTTCAAGAACTGATTGCAATCGTGTAACATGGTCTAGCATAAAATTCCTATCCCAATGTACACATTCAGAAGATCGGAGTCCCATGATTTCTCATGTCAGAAGCGCCCAGAATTCTCCAAGAATTAGAGTCCAAAAATCTAAAATACTGTAGTATACTACTTGAAATCTGCGGATTCCGCATGCCCAATTGGCACAGAACCTTGGCAGAGGTTAAACCAGTTGAGCAGACTCCTGGCCTCTGGCCCTTGCCAGTATGGAAATTAAGGGGGGTGGATTAATAATAAGGGATTAATTCTCCTGCATCTGACCTGACCGACGACTCTGCTGAGGAAGCAGAACGCTAACCTCCCGTTACCCATTAGGCAATTACTGACTCACGGATCAGCCTAATCTCTGGTGCAAATAGAAGCCATATTTACCCTAGCGTAAGCCCTAGACAATGCTTTTCCCCTGTCAGTGTTTGCCCGAGTTAATTAACTTCCCCAAGAGAGATTTCCCATTAACCCGAGTAAATGGGTGATGTGATTTTCTGTCAGATGACGGTTCTTTCCTGCATTGCCTTCTGATCTATATATGATGATGCCTTTTCCTCAATAAACCACTGATCTGATCTCGCTCCATATTGCCTCGTGTCGTTCCTTGATCAGTCTCCTCCGGGACCCAACGGCCGTCCTAGCGGCCCCGATTCCTACAGAAATCAGTTTACTAGATTACAAATTGTTAAACAGTTGTTGTTGCAGAACCATTTAATAAGAAGAAAACACAGTTATTAAATTGGATGAACCAAAATTTTGGCATGGTTATCAGTCTTCTTTAGCAACAAAGAATAAATGAAGTCTATTTTGCAGTAATTCCAAGTATTTACAGAACATGATTTAACTTTTCAACACTTCTAACACATACTAGAAGATCCTTTTATCTAAGAATACTAAGGAAAATTCCTTGCACTGACTCATATGGCTTATTTTGCCATTTAAATTTCAGAACTATGTTCTATGAATGTAATAGACTGGAGGCCTCTCCTTTATCCATTTGGGTAATGACAGATATTCATGGTAACAAATACTCTTGTTATCTTTGTCCAAAAAGCACTCCTGCTCATGAGGTACTGTATTACATTTTTGTTGTTTTTAAGGAAATGTATATGTCATCTATTTTTATCACAACACTTAGGATGACATTTTCCCCACTTGTTTCTTTGAGAAGGGCTTGTGCTTGCACTCTTGTCTACCAGAAGGGTTCAAGGCATCTTACAGAATTTTAATATTACTGTACAGTACTACCAAAAAGAGACATTAGAATTGTCACAATTATAGAGAGGATCTATATCTCAGTGGTAGAGCATCTACTCGATATTAGCACCTACTAGTTTCAATTCCAATTAAAAGGTTTCAAGTTGCAAGATCAACAGATCTCTTTACATGACAACCCAGAGAGCCACAACCAACCACAGTAGAAAATGCAAATCTGGATGGTCAGATACTCTCTTTTGAGCTGGCATAAGGTAGCTTCCTGTATTTCTAAAGCATACCTGTCAAGTATCCCGTTTTCCCCAGGAAAACCCCTTATTTTTACCCTTCTTCCCACCCCTCCCGTTTTATTAATTTCCTCGTAATATACCTTATTTTTTTAAAAAAAGAATCCTGACCGGAGCCCTCACAGGCGAAGCTGCATTATGTTTTTCCTGCCACCAGAGGCCGTTGCGCTGTGGCTTTTCGCTTATGGAAGGGGAGAGAGAAGGTGGTGGGGACGCCTTCTCTTTCATTTCCCTGCCACATGGTCATGAAGGCTTTGGTTTTGCTGCTGCTGGTCGGAGCCACCATGGGACGGGAGTCTACTCTAGGTGAGTGATATTTCAAATATGCAGGGGCAAATCAGCTCTTCTTGGTCTGGGGCAGAGACTTCTCTCTCACTCTCATGGTTTATTGAGCTGTTTCTGCCCTGCCTCCTGGAGGCTTTCATTTCTGTTCTAGAGTTAACTTGGGATGGGGGGGATGTTACTTAATCATTATATGAGAGAGAGAGAGCTGAGGTTTATTTCCTTGCAGTTGCCTGGCTGGGTTCCTTTTACAGTAGGAAAAGCTGCTGCCGAAGGTTTCCCCGCCCTGCCCAACAGGCACCCCACCTTCTAACAAACCATCTGGAGAGAGATTAACTCCTCAGCTGCTGGGAGGCTTGGAAACTACAGAGATTGCTTTTTTACTTTACTAATTCCCTTCCTTAAGCTGAATCCGACATTCTCAGGTGTTGGTGCTTCAATTGGTTGCAGTGAGGAACAAATAGAATGGTTAATTTGAGGAAATTAATCCCTTGCTCCTCCACCCTAATTGGGGGGGGGGGTATCTAGCCATGTGCAGGGCTAGTTCATTAAAGCCAAGCTGCTTGCACGCAGTTGGTAACCCTAGGGGGCTGGTTTACTATTCTGCACTTTGCTTCCCAGGATTTTTTTTTAAATTAAAAATGAGTAAACAAGCAAGAAAACAAAAGTGGTCCCTATTTATCTACTTGCAATTTCTTGCTTTTGAACTGCTAGGATGGCAGGAGCTGGGACAAAGACGGGAGCTCATTCCGTCCTGCATTCCTCGGAATCAAACTGCTGACCTTCTGCCTCCCAGTCAGCATCTTAGTCACTTAAGCCACTGAGTAAACAAGAAAGAAAACAAAACAAAAGTCCCCCAAGAAAATGGGGAAAGGGTTCTTTGGCCCACACAGCTTTGTGCCCATTGCATCTACAATACCATCTAGCCATCTTATTTTTGGCCACCCCCTTCTTTTGTCCTCCACCTTTCCCAGCATCAAGGCCTTCTCAAGTGAATCCTCTCTTCTCATTTGATGTCCAAAGTACTTTAGCGTCATCTTTACTATTTGACCTTTAATGAGCAGTCCTGGTTGATTTCTTCTAGGATCGACCTATTTCTAATACCACATTTCAAAGGCATCTATTTTTCTGCGCTCAGCTTTCCTAATGGTGCAGCTCTCACACCCATACATTACCACTGGGAATACCATTGCTTTGACTATGCAATTTTTTGTTTGCATGGTGATGTCTCTACTTTTAACTATGTTCCCCAGGTTTCTCATAGCTTGTTTCCCAAGCATCAGTCGCCTTTTTATTTCATGGCTGCAATCACCATCTGCAGCGATCTTTGATCCTAAGAAAGTAAAATCTGCCAGTCGTATCCAACTCTAGGGTGCAGTGCTCATCTCCATTTACAGCCAAAGAGCCAGTGCTATCTGTGTTTGCAGACATTTTCATGGCCATGTGGCAGGCATGACTAGAGCCCAGCAAGTCACATGGTTATATTTGGCCACGCCCACATATTTGACCACACGCACAGAGGGTGCGGCCAAAAAATTTCCCTTATTTTCAAACCCAAAACTTGACAGGTATGTTCTAAAGTGCCATTAAAATTAAAGGTCTGTTGTAAAAAAATACTGTTCTCATTCATCCATGCAACAACACAACTACATTTTGTTTTTAAAAAAACATGGATTTTTTATTTTTCAAGACCACAACTCTCAGTATCCTGTAAGCAGTAACCATGAGTAGCCATACTGACATAGAGCACTAGTCCAAAAAAAAACAACAACCAACTGTTGAAAGTCCAGTTTTAATTTAATCATTTATCTTCAGAAGCAGGGATCTCTTCACTGTAGCTTCAAGCTCATTGTAGCTTCAAACACTTGACCTACTTCTACCCAACACCAGAATAAACCTCTTTTGTTCATTATTATACTTGCCCTTTAAAAAGTTTGATCATGACTATGCACCCTCAGGCACATTTCTCCTCTGATTTACATGGATTAAAAGGAACGAGCAAACTTGAAGCTACTTTATAAGCCAAGCCTGTCCCTCATGGGTATGGATCAGTCATCACTGGAAAGAGGGTTTGGATTTCAACTGGTAATATAATCTTGAACATGTCTACTCAAATGTAAGTCTTGCTGAGTTCAGTATGGCATTACTTTCTGACAGCACATACAGCTGCAGTCTCAGGGCTCAGCCATTTGTTCCTTCTCCCTTTGTGCCTGCTGGTGCCTTACATGTGTCAGGTCAGAGAATCTGTTGCCTGAACACATCTCCCTAAACTTCCTGTAGAAATTCACAGATCTCCATGGAAAAATCGAAAACCTGTATTTGCCACATTTTGTATTTATCCCAAAAGGGTTAAACCCAGTATGACCCAGAGAAATATTTTGCTCCTTGTCCAATTTACTCCCTTCTGTATATCAAAGCAAAACAATCACACTTCTATACCACCCTATAGCACTAAGTGCACTCTCTGGGTGGTTCACAAGTTAATTAGCATTTTTTCCCCAACATGCTATGTACTCATCCTTTAACTTTCTTGCCCCATGCAATCAGATAAACTGAATGTCCTGGAAAATGTCTGTCTTTTCTTCTTTTGGTTAAACAGGGACATGCAAGCAGATATAATTATGGTATAATGCACAAATTGTAGTTCTAAACACTTAATATAATATTTTAGGAATATAGCCATGAAAACATAATGCTCTTAATAGGAAATATAAGTAAGTAACAAAAAAGCAAAATTGATTTGTAAGTGAAGTATTGCAAATACTTAATAATAATCAGGTACTACAAAAGCATTCAAAGTTATGAAAAATTAACTCTCAATTAAGTCACATCTATGTAAGTATCATAATAGACTACATAATTAATAGATGGTGTAATTAGTAGACTAGATCATAAGCAATTAAAAAATAACATAGGCATATAGTAAAAATGTCTTACATGCACACGTTCACTTCCATGCTATCATTTGTACCGTGTAAAACATGTTCAGCTGTCAAGTGTGTTATGATACAGTGACCTTGCTTCTAAACTTGACTGGAGCCAATTGTTTTTCAGTAATTTTTCACAAACCTTAATTTTATAATGTAATACACATTCAAAGCTGCTTTGGCTGCATGCTCCTTAATTATTTTGGCACTCTATACATACTCAGGTCTTCCTGTCAATTTGTGTTCCCCTTAAGAAATCAGCATCTTTTTAAGCAATGGCTCAAAAATATTTTTTGGGGGGAGGGGGACTTGAAGAATTACTTTTAAAATAGTTTTCTATGCAAGATGTTTGTGTTGGGAATGTTGCAGTTCTGCATGTAAAGAGTTAAGAAATAATTCTCAGGAGGAGGGGTTTTTCTATTACTAGGAATAACTTGCGTGAATGCTTGTTTTCCTAACCAAACAGAAAAGTCATCATTTTCCTGGCTAAAATTTGATTAGCAGGCCCTAATCCTTGCTTCTCTATTTGCTGTGTGTTTTTGTTGTCTGATTGGTTCATGAGGGAGGTGCAGCCATTTTGAGTGCTCTCTATACTACTACTACTACTACTACTACTACTACTACTACGGAGAGAGTTCCACAACACAGATGTGCATTAGAAACTTTGCTGACTGGCAAAGGTCTTCTCAACCATTCTGTGCATCCTTCTTTTGTTCTCCCTTGGTGATTTTCGGAGAAATGATAGCTTGTTCAAGTTTTATTTGGGCTGGGTTGAGATTCTTTCAAACTGTGCCTTAAACTAGAGGGTTGTCAGTCAGTGTGGCAAGATCTGGTGAACTTGGTCCTCTGTACTGTGGTATTCAATGGTAGAAGTTTCTTCACCCATCTGCCATTAGGGTCTGAGGAGCTTCCCCAAGATTGCTTCTGGCAGAGTAATGAATTATTATATTTACGGTATTTTTTGGAGAGCATTTATTGCTTAGGAATCTTTTCAAATTCAATTGGGATCTTTAGGGAGGCAATCTTATATATATTTACCGGTAATTTGTTTGAATGACATTTCCCCTTACAGGGATAAGATGTGAGTTCTGCTTTTGTTGGGCGGTTATAATGTGATTTAATTATTATATGGAGGATCTTAAATCTATCTTGGTGGTCATGGATAGGGGAAGGTATGACATTGCCAGCAGACTGTTACAGGAGAACTCATTCTAAATCAGTTTTTCTTTTTTTAATTGTGTCAGAAGCACACAAAGTTGATTTATGGGCTGAAGGGATTTTTGCTGGAGGAACTCCACTCAGGGGATGCTCGAATGAGGTTCCTTTCATATCCCCAAGATCTTTTCCCACCAGAGTGGTCCCTATTTATCTACTTGCAATTTCTTGCTTTCAAACTGTTAGGTTGGCAGGAGCTGGGACAGAGATAGGCGCTCATTCCATCATGCAGTACTCAGGTCTTGAACTGCCGACTTGCCGACCTTCCATCTAACAAGGCGAGCTTCTTAACCACTGAACCACAGCAGTCCCTCATTCTAGGTCAGTTTTCCCAACCTTTGGTTTTTGGACTTCAATTCCCAGATGCCTGTCAATTCCACAAAGCACTGATCAGCCAATGTACTGACTTAGGCTTCTGGGAATTAAAGTCCCCTTGTGGGATGTGGGACCCACGTTGGGAGCAACTGTTCTAGATTCTTTGTATTTATTCGGAGCTCTAGCTTCCTCCAATCCAAACCATGCGATGTGAAGTAACCTGTTCTGCCAACCTTCTGTCCCACTTGCTGCTTAAATGTCAGGTTAGTACAAAATAAGACCCAATTGCTTTTTCATCTAACACATAAAAGCCGACTTAACATGCTTAAGACCTTGGTGGATATAGATGGGAGAGTGGCTCTCTCACAGATATGCCCCTGATATAGCTCAGATATCTATCCTCAGGGCAGGCCAGAAGGACAGGGAGGGAATGTCAGTATTGTCCATGAGGACTCATCAGGATTGGCAGAATCTCTGCCTTGTCCAGCTCAAGTTTTAAGTACCTACATGTGGCTGTGGACCAATGGGATAGAGTGGGGATAGTGTTAGAATACCATTTCCCCCCACCATGCTTCCTACAGGGGCTGGTCGACTTTGTCTCAGCTATACTATCAAGGTCTCCCAGGCTTCTATTCCTGGGCAATTTCAACATTCATGCTAAGATGATAGTTGGAGTTCATGGATAACCTGGCATCCATGGGCCTATCCCAACATATGATTGGTCCAACACAAGTGGTGGCCTCTTGACCTGGTGTTTATGACTGAGTATGGAATCATGGTCTAAGGATGTCCTCACTCCTATCATGGACGGATATAATCAGCTGAGGTTTGGACATGATAGTGGCCCTTGAAGGCTTTTGGATCTGATTGGATCTGATTGCCTCAGGTTGCCAGGTGGAATTCAGTGGTGACCCAGGTAGTTGACATGATCACATCCAAACACCTTATCCATTGCAGAATTTGCCCCTCACCCTAGTTTATGGATGAGTTGTGAGAGATAAACCAAACCTGGATTAGGCTAGAGAGCAAATAGAGGAAAGCTTTCTTGGCACTCCAGTTGTTCTTGAACTTCAATTCCCAGAAACCTTGTTCAGCAGGAGTGCTGATTCAGGCTTTTGTGAATTGAAGTCCAAGAACAGCTGGAGTGCCAAAGTACGCCTTCACTGGTATATAATATAAACTATAAATTTTATTAATAAGGCATCAAACAGCAGATGGAGCTCTAGTGAGTTGTCTGGGCTTCATTAATGCTGGACATGATGTTAGGCTTCAATCTCATGCTAACATAACTGCTTCACATCTCATTTTTATCCCAAGATTGAAGTATTTGATAGGACTTTAATTTTTTTTAATACTGCAGTTAATCATGAAGTTATGTCCAATGCACTATCTTGTCTTATCTTGTTGGATCAATTTCAATCTGTAACACCTGGTGATGTGTATAATGTGCTTGCCTGCTACAAAGCCACTACTTCTCTACTGGATCTTTGCCCATCATGGCTCTTGAAATTGGTCAAAGATAAAATGATAGAATGGGCCTCTGAAGTACTGTAATCAATTTGTCTCTACAGAAAGGATATACACTTTCTCCTTCGTATAGTTTGTGAATCCCCACTATTGGGTTATGCGCCTACGCAGAACATCGATCGGAGGCTTTAAAGCTGATTGGTTAAAAGTTTTGGCAGTAAGACCGCCTACCCTTAGGCGCCAGTTCACCATTTTACCTCAGTTCTCTTCTTTCCGCCTCAACAGCAGGATGATTGTTGAGAGCTTGCTCAATTTTTTCATCGATTCCTCTGGAAAAGACATCGTTTTCACTCATTTTTTTCCGGCGATCTTGTCCTCCAGGCAGGATTGCCCCCCCCCCCGCCCCCGGTGCTGTTTCTGAGGAATCAGTTTCCTCTCCTCGTTTCGGTCACCGTTTCCCCCCTCAAGGGGGTAGCAGCTGGCCGGCCCTTCGGGGTTGTTCGCCTTCTCAAACATTCCACTTCCATCGGAAGAATTTTTTCATGGCTGTGGCCTTTAAGCAGTGCTCTTGTCTGAAGAAGTTCCCTGCGTCGGACGGGCACAGTCTGTGTCTCTTCTGCCTTGGGGAGTCACACCAGAGTCAGACCTGTGTGCACTGCAAGGATTTCACTTGTCTGGCAGTGCAGAACCGTAGCAACAGGCTGAAGGCGCACCTTATGGAACTCGCCCTCACTCCTACCGCTGCACCCTCCACTTCTGCCACGATGAGTGCTTCTCCTGGAAGGGCTTTCCAGTCCTCGCCCTCGCTTCTTATTCGAAAGAAGAAGAAGAAGGATAAGAATGGAGAGAAAAAGAAAAAGCACAGGTCGGACGAGCGCCGTTCTCTACCGCCTACACCTCGCCCTCCTGTCTCTCCTAGGCTGTCTCCACCCTTCTCTATCACAAGATGTCCATCGCCGGGGTCTTCCCTGTGGGGTGGCAGGTCATCTTCCGACTCACCGAACAAGGGCCGCAGGACTGGGGCTCCAGCTCGCCCCTTGTAGCTTCCATCACCACCTCGTGAGAGGGGCCTCTTCTCTACCAGGCAAGCTTCCATCTCACTGAGACCTCAGACTCCCACCATAGACGAGCCGGCAGCCACCATTTCGACCACCATTTCGTCACCGATCATCCCTCCCACCATTTCACCTCCCACCGTTTCATCACAACCAGCTGGTGTGGATGCTGTCCAAATGGACCTCTTCAAGGGCATGTTTGAGGCCATGGCAAAACTGTTTGCCGAACAGTTTAAGGCCACCATGCCTGTTGCCTCTGCGGCTCCGGGACCGACCACCGCAAGCCCCAGGGATTCTGGCCCTGCTGCCGCTCCGCCGCCCTCTCGAGGGTCGAGCAGTCGCTCCACTGGCCCGGCCATATCGTCATGGCACGGTCCAGACGTTGATGCGATGAGCGCTCAGTCCGTCGACCCGCCCAGGCCCTACTGGCGCGGTCCCAATGTGGCTTCGTTCCCCCCTCATCCTCCATTGACTCCAGTTCATCTTTGGAGGAGGAGGATGGGGACGTCGACGTGGAGAAGACACCCGATCAGGCGATTGATGCCGTCGATCCGCCGCGTGGAGAGGACCAGAAGTCTCTCACCACGATGCTCACCCATTTGGGCACCGCACTGAATTTACGGGTGGACCAGCCACCACTGGAAGGGGAGGACCAGATGACGGCCAAACTAGACAAGAAGGCCATTAGACCGGTCCACATCACCATGCTACCCTCCATGCCACTCTCCAGCTGGTTCACCTGCATCTGGTGCCTTCCGTGACCAAACGGTGAAGCATTTCCTCAAGGGCTTACGAAACGCTTTCCCTCCAGTTAAGACCCCGACCGCACAATGGTCATTTCCTACTGTTCTGAATGCCCTCACAAGGACTCCTTTCGAGCCGATGGCTACCGCAGACGTTCGTCTCCTCACTTGGAAGACTGCGTTTCTGGTGTCCATCACGCCTGCTAGACGAGCTGGTGAACTGGTTGCTCTGCGGGCAGATGCCCCATTTCTCAAATTTTTCAATGACCGCGTGGTGCTCCATGCCGACATCACCTTCCTACCAAAGGTAGTCTCCCAGTTTCATATGGCTCAGACTATTTCATTGCCAACCTTCTTCCAGAACCCCAGCAATGCCCAAGAAAGGACTTGGCACACACTGGATGTGAAGCGAGCTTTATTGTTTTACACCAGCAGGACGCGTGAGTTCCGGAAATCACAGCGTCTGTTTGTTGCCTATGGGGGAAAGTCTAAAGGTGAACCTATCTCTTTCCAGAGGTTCTCCAAATGGATTACATCAACCATCTACCTGGCCTATGAGTCTGCCTCGTTGCCACCTCCACCACATGTCAGGGCACATTCTACTAGAGTGGTTGCTACCTCCACTGCCTTTTTGGAGGTCACCCAACTTGAGGACATATGTAAGGCTGCCACCTGGTCCAGACCTTCCACATTTGTCCAACACTACAGGATGGACACCAGAGCCACTGCGGACGCCAAACTTGGTCGTGTCATCCTTGCCAGAGGGCTCCAGGTGCCTCATCCTTGAGGGTCCATCTTACCTGACCGACATAGTTCATCCTGGACTCATCTCATCCGACTGCCCACCGACCAAGTAAGTGTGAGTTTGCTAATCTCCCAATAGTGGGGATTCACCAACTATACGAAGGAGAAAGTTCGGTTTCACTTACCAGTGATAACTTTCGTTCTTCGAGTATATAGTTTGTGAATACACACTACCCACTCTACCTCCCCTCTTGAGCAGCAGGGATGAGATCATTTGGTTTATCCTGTGCTAGGCTTAAGTATGGAACTGAGGTAAAATGGTGAATTGGCGCCTAAGGGTGGGCGGTACGGTGGGCGGTCTTACTGCCAAACCTTTTAGCCAATCAGCTTTAAAGCCTCCGATCGATGTTCTGCGCAGGCACATAACCCAATAGTGTGTATTCACAAACTATATACTCGAAAAACAAAAGTTATCACTAGTAAGTGAAACCAAACTTTCCTTTTAGATACCTTTATTTGGCCCATTCTCAAAAAATCTAATTCGGCAACAAGCTATTTCAACAACTTTAGGCCTGCTACCAAAATCCCTTTTATGGGCAAACTAATTGGGAGTGTTGTGCTGGACCAGCTGCAGGCATTCTTAGAGAACACAGATACAGTAGTTTCAATCAATTTCAATTGAGTTTAAGGTCAAAGCATGAGATTAAGACAGCGTAGTTGCACTGCTTGATGACCTTTAAAGGGAGCTAACCAAGGGAGTGTGAGCCTGATAATCCTCCTAGATCTGTCAGCAGCTTTTGATACCATCAACCACAGTATCTTTCTGGATTAATTAGCAGGTCTGGAGATTGATGGTTTAGCTCTCTGCTGGCTTCAGTCCTTCCTTGATGATTGTGTCCAGATGGTCCAGGTTGGGAATGTTGTATTAGCCCAGTGGTTCCCAAAGTGGGCCCTACGCCCCACAGGGGACTTCAATTCCCAGAAGCCTAAGTCAGTATATTGGCTGATCAGTGCTTTGAGGAATTGATTTAGGCTTCTGGGAAATGGAGTCCAAGAACCAAAGTTTGGGAAACACTGTATTAGCCCCTTGGGTATATTATGGGTTCCTGCAGGAGTTGTTATCTCTCCAATGCTATTTAACCTCTATATCAGTGGTTCCCAATGAAGGGCACACACCCCTCTCCCCACAGGAGGACTTCAATTCTCAGGATCCTAAGTAAGTACATTGGCTGATCAGTGCTTTGGGGAATTGACAGATATCAATTCCCAAAAACCAAAGTTTGGGAAACACTGCTCTATATGAAGCTCTTGGAGGAGGTAATTTTGAGATTTGGAGTGCTTTGTTGTCATTATGCAGATGACACACAGCTCTATCCTAGTATACAGCTTCAGAAGTAGATGCCATCTGGGTCCTGGAGTGCTGCCTGGCCACAATAATAGATTGGACAAGGGCTAACAAGTTGAAATTGAATCCTGACAAGATGGAGATCTTGTTGCTGGGAAGAATGATTGCCTGGTTGGATGCATCCAGCTTGGCCTGGTTGAAATTATAGTCCTCCTGAAGGACCAGCTTTGTAACCTTGGTGTGATTCTGGAGCTGCCTTAATGCAGATGCAAATGTCTGACATGGCCAAGTCTGCCTTTTTCCAACTTAGACATATTGCCCAGTTATGTGCCTACTTGAATAAAAAAATCCATTATTTGTTCACACATTGGCAATCTTATGGATCTATTACTGAGATGCTATCTATTTGGACTGCTCTTGAAAATGATATGCTATGTCTGCAGGTTCAAAATGCAGTCGCTCAGATGCTATTGGGGAAATGTTTGTTTATGTTTATTGGATTTATACCCCGCTCTACTCAAGCACAAGGCTGACTCAGATCGGCAATACAACAGAGTTCATATACAATACATACATATTACAACAATATAGTAATACACATAATCACAGATACCAAATAAATAATCAGAAAAATCAACAATGGTACAAAATAGCAACACAACATTAAAGTATCAGCAATCAATAATTACAATTCAAATTACAAGATATGGAAACATCAAAATACAATGTCAAAAGGCATTACAAAACAAAAGGGAAACCTCATTTCAGAGGGCCCCCAAAGACTGCCCGCAGCAGAACTGCCCCAAGCACAGAGTCAAAGAACAAAGTCAAAGTCTACCGCCCTTGTCCTTCATCTGGCCGAAAGCAGGGAGCTCTCTTTATCCTCTCAGCAATGGCGGGGCCAGGAGGGCGCGGCGGCTCAGGCGGCGGTGTCTTCACATCTCTCTCATCCTAACCCCACCTGAATTGGCTTCCTGTAGGCCATGTGGCATGCTGGCTACCCTGAAAGGGTGCTGGACAGCGTCTAACCATATAAAAACATATATGTTCTCACTCACCTTCTAATTTCAACTCCCCTCTGGGAGGCGGAAGGTCAGCAGTTCGATTCCCGAGTACTGCAGGACGGAATGAGCTCCCGTCTTTGTCCCAGCTCCTGTCAACTTAGCAGTTCGAAAGCAAGAAAATGCAAGTAGATAAATAGGGACCACTTTGTTGGGAAGGTAACAGCGTTCCGTGCACTCCGGTGTCTAGTCATGCCTGCCACATGACCATGTCTGCAGAAGCAGACAATGCTGGCTCTTCGGCTTTGAAACAGAGATGAGCACTGCACCCTAGAGTCGGATATGACTGGCTTTCGAGCAAGGGAAACCTTTACCTTTACCTGTGGATTTGAACCCACAACCTCCTGATTACAGGTCAATGGCTCTCCTATAGCATTTAAAATCTTTTTTTAAAAAAATCCTTTTATACCAGGTTTCCAACAATTACATCAGAAATTATACATGTTCCCACTATCCTTCCTGGGGAATCATACTCAGGTCTCCTGCTTACAAGGCAAAATTGCAACCTCTAAGCCTCAGCGGCTCCACTGTCAATGGAGCTGCTTTTGGTAATCTTATCATTGATAGCATAGGGTGAGGAAGGCAGGCAGAGGAACATGGAGCCCCGTTCATTTGCTCAATGGTTCCGGGCATCGCAGCTCAGCTTTGGCCACCCCCAGAAGGGCCCGGCTCAGCCCTTTGCAGCCACCCCCCTGCAGAGAGCTGCCCGAGGCTCAAGAGACCCTTCTTGCCGGTGGCCACAAGAGAAGGAGCACCAGGATGACCAATGGTGCCCCTTGGTTTGAATTTTTTAGCGCCTTTGCTTTGAATTTGCACCCATGGGGGGCGCCATGGTACTGGGGGGCACCCCGGGCTGAGTCCTGATAGCCCGATGGGCCAGCCCGCCACTGTGTAGGCCTCCATGTCAAATTCAAGGTGTTGATCACAAATAAAACCCTAAACAGTTTAAGACCTTGCTACTTGTTGTAGCATCTCTTCTAAAAGAATGCTACCCATTCCACCCAGGATCTGATTTTATGGGTGCCCACTCCAAAGGAATCTCAGAAAGTATAAATGAGGGACCAGGCCTTCTTGATGGTGGCCCCATCTTTATGGAATGTGCTACTATGAGATGTGTGCCAGGCCCCTCCCGGGCACCCTTGCTATAGCTTTTGTCAGCTCTTACTCTTGTCTTCATTCAATTGTTGCCATTGGGATTTCTTGTTGATTTCCATTTATAGTACTTTTTTTGTTTGCCATTTTACTTTATTATGGGTGGGATAGGGTTGGTGGGAAGATTTTATTGTACAATGTAAACTGGCCAGAATAGTGGTTGTGCATTAGATTGGCAGTCAGTCAGTCAATGAATGAATGAATGAAGTATTTTACATATTTAAAGTTTGTTATGAAGAAAACTCAGATTAAAATTTGTCCCCTGTTACTGAAGATATGGCCAGAACAATTGATAATACTTCCTCCATGTAATTCTCAAATATTATCATAGTAAATCTTCATAAATCAAGAGGGGAAAGAGAGAGAGAGAGATCTTTGTGTTGAGCAAAGCCTGTGGATGTTTACTCTGAAGTATGTCCCGCCATGTTGATTGGGCTTATCCTCCGTTCAAGTGTACATAAGTGTACAGCTGTACACAGTATCATTGGCTTTTGCCCCTTGGAGTTCAAATCTCCATTTAGCCATGGAAACTCTCTGGGGATTAAGCCACTTCTTAAATATCTAACCCACCTTGAAGCCCCATTCAGATTGCTGTAAATTGCTTCTGTGGAATCTCAGCTATCCTGCCAGCTTCATTGTTAATTTTATTGTTCAGTAGCATAGTCGAGTCCGACACTTTAATTACCACTTAATGATGTTCTAATGTCTTCGCTGGCTTAATATACCCAAAGAACAGTACTAAAAAGGATTAGAATATAATGTGTTTTTCTATGTCTTTTTTATCTATAATTTACAATTTTGGAATCAGGAATTTGGGATAAAGAATGATATTAACAAAAGCTTTCTATGCTTGTGGGCCGAAGACTTCCATCTCCTCGCCACAGCTGTGTCGGGGTCAGCCCCTCCCTGGACACCCTCCTCCTCGTTACCGGCTGGAGTCAGAGTGCTTGAAAAGCCACTGAAGCCACAAGGACGTTGAGCCCCCGGCTCTGTCGTGGACCATTGTGGACATTGAGCCCCAGGCTCCGTCATGGACGTTGAGCCCCGGGCTCCATCGGGGACATTGAGCCCCGGGCTCTGTCATGGACATTGAGCCCTGGGCTCCGTTGGAAACGCTGAGTGGCAGAAGACATTGTGTTATTGATTTGTTATTTGTTATTTTAGTGTTTAAATGGCATCTTATTGTGTAAATTGTATTTTAGGGTATGGTATTATACTGTAATGATGTATGGCTATGTTGTAAGCCGGCCAGAGTCGCATTTCACGAGTAGGGTGGCATATAAATTGAAATAATAATAATAATAATAATAATAATAATAATAATAATAATAATAATAATAATAATAATAATATCTGGCAAATGAACAATATCCTTAGCAAACACCATCTCTCTGAAGAGATTATTGCAAGTTGAATACTGTGTTTTATTTTAAGATGTGCACTAGACTTGATCATTGTTAATATCATTCAATTTCATTGGACTGAGTTTTACTATTTGTTATTTAACTTATTTGCTAGTCATAAGATTTTAACCCTAGAGATACACTTAACCACAAAACCATCTTTAAGAAGTACTGTAATATGAAGGGACTGCAGTGGCTCATGTGGTTAAGACGCTGACTGGAAGGGGGCAGGGCAGCAGTTCAATACCTGAGTACTGCATGACGAATGAGCTCCCGTCTCTGTCTCAGCTCCTGCCAACCTAGCAGTTTGAAAGCAAGAAATTGCAAGTAGATAAATAGGGAACACTTCGGTGGGAAGGTAAACAGCATTCTGTGCACTCCGGTGTCTAGGCCTGACACATGTCCATGGAAACATCTGCAGATGCAGACAGCGCTGGCTCTTTGGCTATAAACAGAGATGAGCACTGAACCCTAGAGTCAGATACGACTGGCTTTCAAGCAAAGGTGACCTTTTCCTTACTATGAAGGGTGAGCAAATAGCATACCATTTTTGCATAAAAGCATAGTTATGTCCTGTGTTTATTATTAGTGGACTTTTCTGTTCCAGTACTTTGATATAAGCCTTAATAATAACAGGGATATGAGTGCACAAAAGGTTAGTACTTAAAAAAACAATGAACAGAGTCTTTTTGCAAGCTAAAACCTCCTACCAATGTTAAAGGACCTCAAGGGTAATTTATTTTAAAGGACTCATGCTACATTCACCAGATAACTGCAACTCTATTGCATTACATTATAAGCAACAATGAAAATAGGATTACTATAGTTCTTAGAAGCATTAAAGGGAATTTCACGCTGTCCCAATGTAACTTGTGTGACACAAATAAAAGGTAAAATGTTGTAGGTTCTCCGGTGATCTTATAGCCTTAGAATAACATTTAAAACAGTGTTTCCCAAACTTTGGTTTTTGGACTCCATTTCCCAGAAGCCTAAGTCAATTCCTCAAAGCACTGATCAGCCAATATACTGACTTAGGCTTCTGGGAATTGAAGTCCCCTGTGGGGCATGGAGCCCACTTTGGGAACCACTGATTTAAAAGCTTTTGAGAAAGCAAAAGCATCAAAAAAATTATAGCAATGAAAAATGTCTGCGTTGACAAAAACATACAGTGGAAACCTCAGTTAATGTAATTAATGCATTCTCTGGGATGTATCTTACAGCAAAAATTACTTTAACCGAATTTCCCATAGGAATGCATTGAATGCCATTTCCCATAGGAATGCATTGAAAACCAAAACACATTAACCGAAAAGCGGTTTCCCATAGGATTGCATTGAAAACCAATTAATCCATTCTGGGGAAAATTCCCGAGCCACTATTTTCTATGGATTTCCTTTTGTTATGCGATTTTATGTTAACTGAGCTGTTTGTTAACCGAGGTGTCACTGTATCTCAAATTATAACTAATGTGTACTGAACCAAAAGTATGAGCCAAATATTGTTATCATCACATTAACATTTTTGAATATGTGTAGTAATTTGTTAAGCTTGCTGTCTACAATGCTCTGCTGAAGTTAACATTACAAGTTGGCTTCATTTGGCGTTCTCTTTTGCCTCTTTTTTTGGGTATGAAATGTGGCAAACACTCGACTCTTCTTCCCTCAAACAGTTTATTTGATGCTTGTATCAGTTTGTGGATGATACAGTACTACTGTATAAGAAAAATAATGAAATGATTTCACCTCTGTTTAAATGCCTGACTTGCAAAGAACATGTTTGGCACACAAAATCTTCTAAGCTTGTCTACATGCCCATTTTGGAGCAAGTTGGAGAGCAGTAAATAGGATTGGTAGGAGGTTTGATACGTATTTGTTGTAATCCTATTTGGCTTGCTGTCATTTTGCTAACATTGTGAAATGGCTTTAGAAGAGATCCATTTCTTAAGGATATTGGCAAATTAAATATTTCCATTACTTTGTGGAGGGGTCAAGGAAGTGAAAATTTTGTTTAAGCACATTAAAACAGTGCATATGTGCCCCATCACTTTAAAAAATAAAGGCCAGATGGGAAACTTCCTTCTTGAAGCTGGAGAAGACATTAGATGGCAAGGGGACAGTTTTTTGTTTTTCTCTTAAAGGTCTGGATGAGAGCCAGTCAAAAAAAAAAATCAAGGAAAACTCCCCCTCATTTCCCCCTCCATCCACTTTCAGGAGGAAGTATTCTATTTGGTTTTTATTTTTTAAAAGTAATCCAACACATATGCACTGCCTTAAAACAGTTTTAAATAATGTAACTTCCAGGACCTCTCTGTGGAACCAAGGAATTTCTCAGTATCCTGAAGTGGCTCTCTTCCTAAGCCTTTTCCTGATACAATATTGGCAATTGGCAGGAAGCCTCACTTTTGGTTTGTTTCAAAAAATCACACACTAGAAATGAACCAAAACAGATTGATCCTTATTGTTGTTGTTCAGTCGCACAGTCAAGTCCGACTCTTCACAACCGCATGGACCACAGCACGCCAGGCTCCTCTGTTATCTGCCATCCTCTGGAGTCCACCCAAATCCATGCATCAATGATACTGTTTAACCATCTCATAGTGAATGAACAACATTCTGAGAGAGACCAGAAAGACCTCTGCTAGGAGGAGACGTCCTCTATGAGTAAGGCTTTCTCAGTGGAAGCACCATCATTATAGGACTCTATTGTGCTGCATTTCCACCAGGCTCTCTCCCATACCATAGTTCAGATATTAGTTAGGGTTGAGATCAACCCATTTGCTAACATTTTGCCCCAAGCTGATCTTGTCTTTGCCTTTGTCAAAAAAAAATATCACCACCATTGTTGTTAGATTAAAGGTAAAGGTTTCCCTTGCTCAAAAGCCAGTCGTATCCGACTCTAGGGTGCAGTGCTCATCTCTGTTTCCAAGCCGATAAGCCAGCACTGTCTGCTTCTGCAGACATTTCTGTGGTCATGTGGCAGGCATGACTAGACACCAGAGCGCACGGAACGCTGTTACCTTCCCACCGAAGTGGTCCCTATTTATCTACTTGCAATTTCTTGCTTTTGAACTGCTAGGTTGGCAGGAGCTGGGACAAAGACGGGAGCTCATTCCGTCCTGCAGTACTCGGGAATCGAACTGCTGACCTTCTGCTTCCCAGTCAGTGTCTTAGCTACTTGAGCCACTGCAGCATTGTTAGATTAAAGAGGATATTTTATAGTTGTTTGTCTTAACGTTATCAGGTTAGAATGGATTTAATCTGTTTTAATGTCTATTCTAATTTGCATGTACAACCCCCAGAGTGACAGTTAAGTCAGATGGGAAGTATACAAAATAGATAAATTATAAAATAGATATAAAGAAAAGTTTGAAATACTTGGGTATATATATAACTGAGGATATTAAGGAACTTCATAAGTTAAACATAGACAAATTAAGGCAAGATTTAAAGTTAAACATAGCTAAACTCAATAAATTAAAAGTGTCCTGGTTTGCTAGAGTGAGTTTGGGGCTAATGAAAATTTTATCAAAATTAAATTTTGTCATAGGTAACCTTCCTCTTAAGATAAGTAATAAGCAATTAAAGGAATGGCAAAAAATGTTAAACAATTTTTGTAACGGAGGAAGGAAAACAAGGATAATGAAATCATTATGGTACCAAAGTCAGGACGACGGTGGGTTGGGTATCCCCAATATAACAAATTATTATAAAGCATTTCAGCTAAATAGAATTGTAAATTTGTTAGTACAGAATAAGGATGAATTAGAAGATATAAATCAGTTGGAATATAAAAAATACAACGGTTAAGAAAATACAAAGGTTAAGAAAATACAATTAATTACTAAGACATTAAGAGAATTATACCAATTTTGGAAGGGAATAAAAGAAGAATTAGTCAGAGGAAATTCTCCAATATTAGAAGTGACGGATTTTGCAGATTGTCCATTAAATGAGATAAAGGACATGAAAAAGAAATTAAGGTTTAATAACTTAATACAAATTAATGACTGGATTTCAAAGGGGTCTACATCCCAATTGAGGGAAGAAATTTATCGAAAGTTAGAGTTAAATTGGTTTCAAAAAATTCGGTTGGAAAAATGGGATAGCAAAATAAGAAAAAAGGGACAGAAAATTAGAGAGGTATCAAAGTTTGAAGAATTGATATACAGCTTAAGAAAGGGGATTGTAGTTAAGCGCGGAATGGTAAGTAAATTATATAAAATAATAAACAAAAAGGAAGATCCGCAAAGATTAATAAAGAATGGATGGGAAGAAGAATTAAATATAAAGATAAGTGAACAGGCATGGAAAGGAAGGTGGAGTCAAAGAATAATGAAGCAGTTATCAATGAGGGAAAGGGAACATAACTTTAAATTAATTTGGAAGTGGTATTTGACCCCGGTTCTTTTACATCATATGGATAAAGCAAGATCAAATAAATGTTGGAGATGCAATAGAGATTTAGGTACCTATGTTCACATGTGGTGGGACTGTGAATATACACAAAACTATTGGAAGATGCTAGAACAGGAAATAAATAACATCTTTAATAAAAACATAGTATTGAACCCTAAAATTGCTTTGCTGGGACAGTTAGAAGATATAAATATTGATAATAATGAAAAGGAGTTGCTATCCATTCTGCTTACTGCAACAAGGCAGATAATTGCTTTGGAATGGAAGAACAAAATAAATAAATGCAGAAAAAGATGGTTTAAACAAATATGGCGGTTGGCGTTAAATGATAAACTAACATCAGAAATGAGAGTAGAAAGAGGTGAAGTTAAGAGTAACCTTTTCTGGAAATTTTGGAGACCTTGGATAGTATATGGTATGTCAAGTGAAGACGGAATAAAGCCTGTACAAGAAGAATATGAATTTTGGGTGGATTTATAAACTTATAAATAATAATTGAGCGACAAGGGTAGTTATTTTTTTTATTTACTTTATACAGGGTTGGGCGTGGGTTGGGTGGTGGGGGTGCTATGTTGTATGCATTGTATGTAATGTTATTTTGTCGGATGTATGTATTGTAAAGTAATTAATAAAATTTAATAATAATAAAAAAAACAAAATAGATAAATAAATTACACTCAGATCTTCTGTGATTCATTTTTTTAACATGGATCCCTAACTGGTTTCTACACATAAAATTGTTGTAGTTGCCCAAATTACTACAACATATTTCTCATGAAAGACAGTCTATTTTCGCTACAGTGATGGACTAATCAATGATATTTTTGATCTTGCATGGTATTCATTGCCAATTAGACCTCTTATTTATTTATTTATTTATTTATTTATTTCCTGAAGTAGCATAGCAATAAATCATTTCAAAGCTTTTCCAATTGCCAAATTATTATTCAAATCCTGGTCTCCAAGGTCATAGTACATAACTCTAGCAACTTCTCCACACTGGGAAGTCACTGGATTTTAATTTTATTTCTGCCATGCCAAATCCAATACAGACTGCAGAGTAGATGACAATAGATGCTCCATAAGTCCCTCTCGACTTACCTGCTTTCCTACTATTGACTTATTTCCAAGACTTCAAAATGTGAATTGGATGAAAAGAAAAATAGACTAGCATGCCAGCAGTACATTGTTTCCTGTCAAACTTTTAACTTCCAGATACTCTCAGTTAGCAACCTTATAGGGAAGATTGAATGAAACTAAAATATTGTGCAAAAAGGTCCCAGAAAAACAGATTGCAAACAAAGCATTATCTTTAAAATGTAGAGTAGGAGACAGAAAGGTAGTTGGGAGCATTGAGTGGGTTGATTTGTTCCAAAAATAAATATTTCGTAAAATAGTTATCCATGTCAGCCTGGGGTGATTTAACAGAACATTTTCTTTAAATGAGTGACCTGAAGTAAGGATTTCCAAGGCTGAGCAAGTTTCCATGCTGTCTCTGTCTTTGGCCTCCCTATTGAGTCTGTCAATGATATCGCCAATTAGTGTCAATCCTGAAGTAAATAATAACATGAATGGTATGAGTTCTTAAATTTTAATTCTGCAACATTTGTATTCATACTATATGAATGTTTCATTAGGGAGCTCACTATGAGAGAGTTCATCCAAACCACTTTGATTTCCAATGTAGCTCTGCAAGTTAAGAAGAAAGTGCCAGCAGGAAGCAATGCATTAAAAATGTGAAATTCTACATGTCTTTCACAGGCATTTCTATAATTTTAGTATCCATTCTCCTTAGCTCCAGATTTTGCTTTCCCTCTATAATTCAGTGCTCTTTGTTCTGGGCTTTCCCACCCTTCTTAGTAAATTTTCAGTAGACCAGAACTGTACAGGAAAAAGCTGTTACACAAAGCTGCCTATATTTTTGCATTTGTTATCATGCCACCTAATTCATAAAAACAATGGCAGGTTGAAAATTAGGTTGAATAGACCTGTACAATGACATGGTGAAGTCACTGTGTAATAGTTTAATCATATCTGCAACTAGCAGTTCAGTCATTTTATTATTGCCAACTTAAAACTGCAGTGGCTCAAGTTGCTAAGACGCTGACTGGGAAGCGGAAGGTCAGCAGTTCGATTCCCGAGTACTGCAGGACGGAAATGAGCTCCCGTCTTCATCCCAGCTCCTGCCAACCTAGCAGTTCGAAAGCAAGAAATTGCAAGTAGATAAATAGGGACCACTTCGGTGGGAAGGTAACAGCGTTCCGTGCGCTCCGGTGTCTAGTCATGCCTGCCACATGACCACGGAAACGTCTGCAGGAGCAGACAGCGCTGGCTCTTCGGCTTAGAAACAGAGATGAGCACTGCACCCTAGAGTCGGATACGACTGGCTTTCGAGCAAGGGAAACCTTTACCTTTACCTTTACCTAAACCTGCTAGAAGCATAAATTTTATTAGTGAGCATGTATTGGAAAGAATAATAGATATATAAGGGGTGGAAATGGATACAGGGGACTTATATATAAAGCAATGGTGTGTTTAAGAGTTAAAATAATAATTGAGGGAAATGTTTTTGCTTAGTTTTCCAGCATTTTCTGTCCAGCAAAGCAATCTTCTTTGTTATGTATATGTATATTTTAGCAGTCAGACCTGAAAAGGTAGATACTGTTTATATACCAATGATTAATCATGCATCTGAATTTAACATGCCATTATTATTATTATTATTATTATTATTATTATTATTATTATTATTATTATTATTATTATTATTATTATTATTATTATTATTATTATTATTATTATTATTATTATTGCTACTCAAGGGATTAGTGCTTCTAGATACTAGATCACATCTTGTCAAAATATCTACCTTGTCTGATTTTGCTCAAAACTTATTTTTGGTGATGGTGGTAAAGGTTTCCCTTGCTCGAAAGCCAGTCGTATCCGACTCTAGGGTGCAGTGCTCATCTCTGTTTCTAAGCCGAAGAGCCAGCGCTGTCTGCTTCTGCAGACGTTTCCGTGGTCATGTGGCAGGCATGACTAGACACCGGAGCGCACGGAACGCTGTTACCTTCCCACCGAAGTGGTCCCTATTTATCTACTTGCAATTTCTTGCTTTCGAACTGCTAGGTTACACTTCATATAATCAGTAAGTTGGCCATTAAACAAATAATTGTGCTGAATTTGACAGGCATTTTGTTTGATCCAGCATGTCTATTCTTATGTCCTTATCATTTTCATTATATGTTATTTTTGCTATATACTTATTAGTTCTCAATGCTAAAGATATCCCTTCATGACCACATCCCCAACGCCCAGATAAGAGAATAAAGCAGAATCAACAAAGCTGTTGCCGAATATCATAAATGAAAATTGTGCTGGGCTGGGCACATCTCATAAGAACATAAGAACAGCCTTGCTGGAACAGGCCACAGCCCATCCAGTCCAGCATTCTGTCTCACACAGTGGCCTACCATTTCCTTCAGGGTATTCCCAAGCAGATGCCTTCACCTGCTTAGGATTCCCTGGAAATGGCATTGAGAGATATCCTGCCTATCTCTCCAACCCAGAGGTTGTCCTTAAGTATCCATAATTATAGCCATTGATACCCTTGTCCTCCATGAACTTGTCTAATCCTTTCTTAAAGCTGTCAAGACTGACAGCTGTCACCACTTCTTCTGGCAGGGAGTTCCATAGACCAGTAATCCTCTGGATGAAAAAAGTACTTTCTCTTATTTGTTTGAGAACTAGTACCCAAAAGTTTCATGGAGTGTCCCCTAGTTCTAGTGTTATGCGATAGGGAAAACAGTTTTTCCTTATCTACTTTGTCCACACCGTGCATGATTTTATAAACTTCAATCAGGTCACCTCTTAGACGTCGTCGTTCAAGAGTGAAGAGGCCCAACCGTTGCAGCCTCAGATGGTAAGGAAGGTGTTGCAGTCCCCTAATCATTCTGGTTGCCCTCCTCTGCACTTTTTCCAGCTCCATAATATCCTTCTGGAGGTATGGCGACCAGAACTGTACACAGTATTCCAGATGGGGCCTCACCATAGATTTATAAAGAGGCAAAATGACACTTGCTGACTTATTTTCTATACCCTTCCTAATGATCCCTAGCATTGAGTTTTCTTTTTTCACTGCTGAGGCACACTGGGTTGACACCTTCGTTGAGTTGTCCACCAGGACACCAAGGTCCCTTTCCTGGTTTGTCGCAGAGAGTTCAGACCCCATCAGTTTATAAATGTAATTGGGGTTCTTTGCCCCAACATGCATCACTCTGCACTTACTAATGTTGAAGCTCATTTGCCACTGTTTTGCCCACTCCCCCAGTGTCAAGAGATCCCTCTGGAGCTCCTCACAATCTCTCACAGTTTTTACTACCCTGTATAATTTAGTGTCGTCAGCAAATTTGGCTACGTTGCTTTTTACTCCTACCTCTAGATCATTTATGAAGAGGTTGAAAAGCAGGGGTCCCAGTACTGAACCTTGGGGGACCCCACTCTTTACTTCCCTCCACTTGAAGAAGTGTCCATTTAGTGCTACCCTCTGTTTCCTGTCCCTTAGCCAGTTGCTGATCCAGGACAAGACCTGTCCCTTTATTCCATGACTGGTAAGTTTATTCAAGAGCCTTTGGTGTGGGACCTTGTCAAAAGCCTTCTGAAAGTCCAGATAAACAATGTCAACTGGATCCCCCTTATCCACATGATTGTTGACACTCTCAAAAAATTCCAACAGATTAGTGAGGCATGATTTGCCCTTGTAAAAGCCATGTTGGCTCTCCTTTAGCAGCGCCTTCTATTCTATGTGCCTATTAATTCTATCTTTTAGGATGGTTTCCATCACTTTACCTGGGACACATGTCAAACTGACAGGTCGGTAATTTCCTGGATCACCCCTGGATCCTTTTTGGAAAATTGGTATTACATTCGCTACCTTCCAGTCATCAGGCACAAAGCCTGATTTGAGGGAAAGATTATATATTTTGGCTAGGAGATCAGCAATTTCATCTTTAAGTTCCCTGAGAACTCGTGGATGGATGCCATCTGGTCCTGGTGATTTCTTAGTGTTTAGTTTAACAAGACATGCAAGGACCTCCTCCCTGGTTATTTCTATCTGGCTTAATTCTTGGGTTTCCCTCCCTACGAAGATAGGCTCTGTTTTGGGCATGTGGTCTCTGTCTTCTTCAGTGAATACTGAAGCAAAGAATTCATTGAGTCTCTCTGCAATCTCTGTTTTCTCTTTAATAACCGCTTGCCTTCCATTGTCATCTAATGGTCCAATGGCCTTCCTAGTTGGGTTCTTACCTCTAATGTACTTAAAGAAGTCTTTGTTATTTCTCTGAATATTTTTAGCTATACGCTCCTCAAAGTCTTGCTTTGCTTTCCTGATTGTTGCCTTGCATTTGTTCTGCCAGAATTTATGTTTCTGCCTGCTGTCCTCATTCGGACAAGCCTTCCATCTTCTAAATGAGCTTTTCTTGCTCTTGATCACTTCCCAAACAGCTCCTGTAAGCCACATTGGAGTCCTCTTGGACCTGGCAGTGCCCTTTTTCCTTTTGGGTATGCATTCCAATTGGGCCTCTGTTATTGTTTTTGTAAACAGCCTCCATGCCTCTTGGAGTGTTTGGACTTTCTCAATTTTCCCTTTCAGCTTCTTTTTTACTAGTTTCCTCATCTTTGGGAAATTTCCTTTTTGAAAATGTAAGGTCTCTGTGTTAGATTTTATCAGTGACTTGCGGTCTATGATCAAATTAAACATAATTGAGTTGTGGTCACTGTTCCCTATTGGATCAGTCACATTAACATCTTGCACCAGATCCTGAGTATTACTCAGGATCAAGTCAAGGATTCTTGTACCTCTAGTTGGGTCTTCAACCATCTGTCCCAGGGAACAATCATTTAGCATATCTAGGAACTTTATCTCTTTATTATGTGCTGAACAACAGTTCACCCAGTCTATGTGAGGGTATTGAAGTCCCCCATTATAACCAAGCTTCCCTTCTTGGATGCCTCCTTTACAACATTCTCCAACTGCCAGTCTCCCTCAAGAGTTTGGGTCGGAGGCCGATAGTATATGCCTACTGTTAGACCATCCTTGTGGCCTGGTACTCTTACCCACAGAGCTTCTCATGGTGACTCCAAATCACCTAGATATTCCAATTCATACGATTTTATCACTTCTTTGACATACAAGGCTACACCACCTCCCGTTTGTCCCTTCCTATCCTTCCTGTACAGTTTGTAGCCTGGGATAACTGTATCCCATTTGTTATTATCCGTCCACCAGGTTTCAGTGATACCAATAATATCAATATTCTTATCTATTGCTAAGTATTCCAGCTCCCCTATTTTGTTCCGGAGGCTTCTGGCATTTGTATACAAGCATTTATATATGCTTTCCTGATACAGTCTTTTGAGTCCAGTTGCATTGCTAGACTGCCTCTTGCATCCTTCTGCTAGAGTGCTGGTGACTAGCTCCTTGCTCTGCTCAGTAATTTTTGCATCCTCCTCACTACTCAAGTACACACTTTCCTGAACCGGATGCTGCCCAGCTCCTGTCGGCTTTCCCCCAGTTATCAGTTTAAAAGCTGCTCTGCAGCCTTTTTGATGTTGAGTGCCAGCAATCTGGTCCCATCATGGTACAAATGCAACCCATCCCTCCGGAACAGATTTGGCTTGTCCCAAAATGTTCTCCAGTTCCTGACAAATCTGAAACCCTCCTCTCGACACCACCGCCTCATCCACGCATTGAGGCTTCTGAGCTCTGCCTGCCTGGTAGGTCCTGCGCGAGGGACAGGCAGCACTTCTGAAAATGCTACCTTGGAAGTCCGGGACTTCAATCTTCTTCCTAACAACCTGAATTTGGCTTCCAAGACAGACCGCTTGGCCTTCCCAACATCATTGGTACCAACGTGTACCATGACAACTGGCTCGTTCACAGTTCTCTCTAACAATCTATCTAGATTTCTTGTGATGTCTGCAACTTTTGCACCTGGCAGGCAAGTCACCATACGGTTATCATGTGCATCACAAATCCATTTCTCTGTATTTCTAATTATTGAATCGCCTAGTACAAGGAGCCTCTCTCCTGCAATCTGTTCATCAACATGCACCTCATCAACCATATTAAGGGAGAGAAACTCAGTTTGTTCCTGTTGTTTATCTTCCTGGATCTCATCAAGTGTGATGAAGGAGAGATCATCAGGTGGAACCAGTTGTTCCTCTGTGTGTTCCTCATCAGGTGTGATGAGGGAAAGAGCCTCAAATTTATTCTGTAATTTCAGACTCTCAGAGTGATCCCCTACTCTTCTCCTCCTTTGAGTCACATTCCTCCAAACATCTCCCTCCTGAGTTAGTGAAGGGCCTTCTCCCTCAGAACTGTGCCCTATCTCTTCTTTGTCCAGCATAGTCTGCTCCGCTCTGTCCAAGAACAGCTCAAGCTCCTTAATTTGTTGATGGTTAGATATGCGGGCCTCTAGCTGCTGGACCTTCTCTTCTAGTAGTGCAACCAGCTTGCACTTGCTGCAAGTGTAGTTCTCCATATGCTTTGGCAAGAACACAAACATGGCACAAGTATTGCAGGTAACTACAGCTGTTCCCTCAGAATCCATTTTAACAAGTGCAGTATTCTGGGCCTCAAAAATGTACTACCTTTCTACCTAGTAAGACTGTATTCTTCCTTTGTTATTAGTTTGCAATCTCGCGCGCTGTTAGGTGCGTGGGCCTCTAAAGCAGCTCTACTCCAACTGCAAAACTTACCAGTGCTCACTTCCTTTGTTTGGCTCTCCTCAGCAGCAGCTCTGCTTAAGAGCACATGCAGAGTCAAAAGGGCTGACCCTGAAAGAGCTCAGAGCTTTTAAAGGCTAGTGTGGCTCCGCCCCTATGAGTCACAGTTCAGGGACGGGCCTGGTGTGGCTCTGCCCCCCTGCTTCTGGAAGTTTCTAACTGCTTCCTCTGTTTGAACAGAGGTGGCTCTCAGCAGTTTAAATTATCAATTTAAATTAGTGGAGGCCTCTAAAGCAGCTCTACTCCAACTGCAAAACTTACAAGTGCTCACTTCCTTTGTTTGGTTCTCCTCAGCAGCAGCTCTGCTTAAGAGCACATGCAGAGTCAAAAGGGCTGACCCTGAAAGAGCTCAGAGCTTTTAAAGGCTAGTGTGGCTCCGCCCCTATCAGTCACAGTTCAGGGAAGGGCCTGGTGTGGCTCTGCCCCCCTGCTTCTGGAAGTTTCTAACTGCTTCCTCTGTTTGAACAGAGGTGGCTCTCAGCAGTTTAAATTATCAATTTAAATTAGTGGAGGCCTCTAAAGCAGCTCTACTCCAACTGCAAAACTTACCAGTGCTCACTTCCTTTGTTTGGCTCTCCTCAGCAGCAGCTCTGCTTAAGAGCACATGCAGAGTCAAAAGGGCTGACCCTGAAAGAGCTCAGAGCTTTTAAAGGCTAGTGTGGCTCCGCCCCTATGAGTCACAGTTCAGGGAAGGGCCTGGTGTGGCTCTGCCCCCCTGCTTCTGGAAGTTTCTAACTGCTTCCTCTGTTTGAACAGAGGTGGCTCTCAGCAGTTTAAATTATCAATTTAAATTAGTGGAGGCCTCTAAAGCAGCTCTATCCAACTGCAAAACTTACCAGTGCTCACTTCCTTTGTTTGGCTCTCCTCAGCAGCAGCTCTGCTTAAGAGCACATGCAGAGTCAAAAGGGCCTCTCTCAAATGACAAATGGGTGTTGGACAGCAGCAGTCACCGAGTGGTATCCCAGAGGAGTAAAAAGACCCTTTGGCAGCCCCCCCCCCCAAAAAAAAAAAAAGATGTGAAGACCCAATTATGAAAATTTTTGGTCTAACCTGGAGAAGAAAGCACAGCAATGAAACGAATGGAAAATGAGTTGCAACCAGGAGGAACTTATCCCTTGGTAGTCGTCAATCAAGGAATCAAGGAAAAACTTATTTGTTCACTACTATCTTAGATTTTGCAAGTCTTTAAACTGTGGTATGTATTGTGCAGATAGGGTTACGAATAGAAGATTTTTGGGGTTTATCTATCTCCATCTATGTGCGTGCTTGGCCTGTTTTGTTGTTGTTCAATCACACAGTCGATTATGACCCTTTGCGACCCTATGGACCATTGTCCTCCAGACATCTCTGTCCTCCACCATCCTCCTCAACCCACCCAGTTCTGTGCCCATTGTGTCTACAGTACCATCTAGCCACCTCATCTTTGGCCACCCCCGTCTTCTTTTGCCCTCTACCTTTCCCAGCATCAAAGCTTTCTCAAGCGAATCCTCTCTTCTCATTTGATGTCCAAAGTACTTCAGCCTCATCCTTACTATTTGACCTTCCAAAGAGCAGTCAGGGTTAATTTCTTCTAAAATTGACCTGTTTGTTCTCTTCGCTGTCCAGGGCACTCTCAAAACTCTCCTCCAACACCACATTTCAAAGGCGTCTATTCTTCTGCGTTCAGCTTTCCTAATGGTCCAGCTCTCACAACCATACATTACCACCGGAAATACCATTGCTTTGACTATACGAACCTTTGTTTGCAATGTGATGTCTCTACTTTTCACTATGTTCCCCAGGTTTCTCATAGCTTGTCTCCCAAAAATCAGTCGCCTTTTTATTTCGTAGCTGCAGTCACCAGCTGCAGTGTTCTTAGATCCTAAGATTGTAAAATCTGTCACTGCTTCTACTTCTTCCCCTTCTATTTTCCAGGAATTGATAGGGCCTGTTGCCATTATCTTGGTTTTCTTGATATTGAGTCTCAAGCCAGCTTTTGCACTCTCTTCTTTCAACCTAATCAGGAGCTTCTTATGTTTATATTTATGTTATGTTTATGTTTATTCGATTTATACCCCACCCTTCTCAGCACAGGGCCGACTTAGGGCAGCATTACAATTATCAATTATCAAAAAATGTCCAATAAGATACAATATACAAATAAAATTACCATCAATTACATAGAAGTTAAGTCAATTTCACCAGTCAAACCATAGAAAGCATCAACATATGAAGAACAGAAATAAGATACAAGTTACAGATACAAATTACATCAGTTTCCCAGTTACAATCCATATAGAACCATATAAAGAGCAACACTCCATATAAAGATTTAATATACAATAAGGTGCAACAATGGCAGCATGGGATGGCTGGGTTGGAGTGGAGTGGGGAGGAGACGCTGTGCTCTGCAAAGGTGCGGTGCTCAGCGTCTTCCTCCTCCTCTTTGGCTGCCCGACAGCCCAAAGTCCCATGGTCCTTTTTATCGCCCCAGCGATGGAATGGCTGAGGGAGGGGGAGAGGAGGTGCGGCGCTCGGCATCTTGCTCCTCCTCTTCAGCTGCCCAACAGCCCAAAGTCCCAAGGACCTTTTTATTCCCTCCCCCCCCCTGAGCAGTGGAATGGCTGGGGGGAGGAGACGTGCTGCTCGGCAAAGGCGTGGCGCTTGGCGTCTTCTTCCTCCTCTTCAGGTCTTCCTCACTTTCTGACATTAGGGGAGTATCATCTGCATATCTCAAATTGTTGATGTTTCTCACAGCAATTTTGATCCCAAATTGTGATTCCTCCATCCCTGCATTGCACAGTATGTGCTCTGTGTATAAGTTGAATAAGCAGAGTGACAAAATACAGGATGTCTTTTGGGTCAATCTTGCATGAAGTTGCTGAATATAAGTTTGATGGGGCATTGCCTCTGCCACTCTTCTGAAAATTGATGTTTTTGTGAGTAGTGGAGGCAAGGGTTGTTAGTATCATGAGGAGATCGACATCTTCACCTGTGATTACAACACTGTCATATGCAGCAGCCTTCGATATTGCTGTTCTCACAATCATAACGTCTGCATCTTCAGTAGCCTGTTGCACTTCAATCCCCTTTGCTGTCATTTCTGTCATCAGCTTTGTGATCAAATTTATTTTATTAATGTCATTTGATAAAAATAACTCTTGAGCTATCGTCACAGCAGTTGTTGATTTTTGACAAGGGACGTGAACTGTAAGTTCACCAGAAGCTCCCAACATCCTCTCCAGGAACTGTTGATCAGTGGAATTTCTTCATTTGGTGCTGGACTCAAGTAGCTTGGAGACTCCTCTTGACTTGACAGTTGTCACTTCACCATCTGGAAAAAAATTATAATAATAAAATGAAATTAAATAAATACATTCCATAGTCTTTTTATGTACAGGGTATCTATGTTATGTCTTGTGAATATCTAAAAATTATACTCTACTTATAAATAGAGTGTAGTTGTAATATCATAACTACTATAATGAGCACGCTTATCAATAAAGAATTCATAAATTTAAAAAAATTGATTACCTGCCAAACTCCTTTGACAAATAAAACACTGTCCTGGCTCACTGGAAGAGACCATTGGAGTTCCTGTCCAGATAATTGTATGCGTAATCACTGTCACTTAAGTTGAAATGAACATAAGGAAAGGAACAAGCAGCTTCAACAATGGGACACAACTGAAAAACATAAAATGAAAATTAAGTCTTTAATGTACTTTTGAAACATGTAGGTAAGTACTGAATGAACAATTACTGAGGAAGGTGTGTTTGTGGGGGGGTGTCAAAATTTCCAAACTGAAAGACTTACTCGGTTTTCATGCTCTTTGAATCTTACATGTACACTGTAAGTATGAACATCCTAAAGAGGAAGGGGTAGTAAGAGGGGGAGGGGGGATGTAGTTGAACATTTGGAAATTGAAGTAGAATCCAAAATTCCATTAAATATGTTGTGAAATAGAAGATACATAGCAAAACCCAGCCTTTTTAGCAGTTTTTTTTTTTACAAATTTGAGAAATTTAGCAGTTTTTCAAAGACCTGTATCTTGGTACCTATGGGGTTTTAAAATAGGTTTGACCAGTGATAATTGAAGGAATTTTAATGCTCTACAACTTTCAAATTACATGTAGTACACAACAAACACATGGTTTAGAAGATATAATCGAAAAACTGAGAAGAGTGCTAAAATTTTGCAGTTTTTTTTTTTTTTGGGGGGGGGGGGCAAGGTTCCACAAAGAAATTTTGATGAATAAATTGAGTGTAGCTCCACTGGGCACCCATACACAACATCCCAGAGTTTCATTAACTTGTGAATTTTTGCAAGGTCTAAAGTACATCTCGACTGGGCTATAATTTTTTTTTTATGTTTTTAATTGTAGGGACGTTTTTTAACTTGAATGTTTTAATGGTTGTTTGTATGCCGTCTGGAGTTTTCTTGGCAAGGAGGCGGCGATACAAAATAAATAAATAAATAAATATCCAAATGTAATACCATGATTGAATGGCAGAGAGACTTGTATTTCTACCATTTTATAGTTCCACCTGCAGCTCTCCAACAGAGGGAGCAGAGAAAATGGTGACAGAAGAAGTCAAATGATGGAACTTTCCAGAAGATGGGGAGACTGTTGAGGTGGAGGAGACAGAAGAAGGTAGGAGAAAAGAGTGGGTAGAAAGAGATATGTAAAAGAGGGGAGATATAGGAGTAGCCAGGTCTAGGTGGAAAAAGAATGGGCAGAAGTGCATGTGGGGCCTTGGCTTCCCTGAAAGACTGGAAAGGAGGAAATGAGCTGAGGGAAGTAACACAGTGAACCCTGAGGCAGATACAGACAAGGGCTGAGGCAGCCTCAAACCCCCAGTGTGAGAAACTACATGGAAGTGACCAAAGAAGATATTTGGACTGGAGCTCCCATTATATTTTGAGTTCCTTCAGAAGTGGCAGATCCATGGTGAGTACTTCTAATTACCTCCAAGCCCTCCCATTGAGGAGAATGAGTCCACAGAGAACATATCTCATGCAAAAGGGCAGGAAAGAGTAGGAAAGACGGCAGCAAAGGGGATTTCATTGCCTATTGAAAGAACTAGCGAGAACATTAAAGCCTTTGTAGCCGAGTCTGAAATCTGGGCAGGATTCCAGAGCCCTCTCTGAGAAGAACTAATAGTTAAGTGATATGGACTTCTCTTGTGATGCTTGAACTGTTGAGAGACAGTCTCATGAGGGCTGTGTATGTAAGTCCTTGTAAAATAAAACAGTTTCGGGGATTTTCAGCAAGTGTTAGTTCTTCCTAAAGGAAGGGACAGAGTTCACCAACTCTGCCAGAGGTGGACCCACTCACATTCCTGTATTAAGTTCCCTGCCTGAAGATAAAAGTAAAGGGGGGAATTGGACAGAACATCACTGACTAGATAGAGGTGGCAATACCTAAACAGTAATTCACAGTGTAGAAGTGCTGGGTCAGACTCTGTGTGACTGAACAACAAAAAATGTTTTTTAAAAAATATATGTATGCTCCATTATGTCTTTCAGAATGGCATATATTCACAGGTACCAAATACTGTATATTACTACACATTATTATGCACAGGAAGGCATTTAAATTGAAAGCTGTCTTATTCAATCTTCTTAAATGAAGTTTATTGAGTTTTTTCCTTCTTCAAAAAGCAATTAAGACCAGAATGCATTTATTGATTATAGATAAATTACTTTGATTCTTTCAGTAACTTCACTTTTCAAAATGAATGTCTTCAAGTTTTCAAAATCAAGCCATAGAAGTCTTTTAAGTTATATCCACTATTCTGGAGCATTTAATTTGTTACTAGAATTGCTAGTGAATATAGGGAAAGGTAAGTGTGCTAAATTATCCTAATACTACTCTCATAGATTTAAAAGAGACATCTAAAAAGATTTTTCAATTAAATTAAGCAACCCAATTTTCACAGAACATGTTTCAATCTGTAAGATCCCTGACTTTCTACAGACATGTCCAAAGCTTATAAAATACACATTTTTGATATACAGCTCCAAGAAACCTTCAGCCAGTATGATCACTAGCTATTTTGGCTGAGGGATTCTAGAACCTGTAGTTGAAAAATGCTATAAACATGCATGCATGACTGGTAGATTCACATCAGTCTATGAATTCACAGTTAAGCACACAAGCTGTGAAAGAAAGAGCAGTTATACAGAGTGGGCAGTGACCCAGTGAAACATGATAGGGTTTACAGCTAAACTTAACAGATATGTGATATTTATCATACAGAATATCCATTAAATCCAGCATTTTCTTTCCCATAGCAGCTAGACAATTTATTCTGAAAATTACCCAAGCAAAGCAGTAACCCTCCTATCACTGTTGGTTTTACTATTCAGTTGTGTGTGGACCTGAATAGTACCTAAAGGATATACCTTTTGAAAATCTACCACATAGGCATTGCCCGGGATCCCTAAAAAAAATCACTGTGCATGTGCACATATACATCCACATTTAATACTTTTAGGTATCTAAAGAATGATCTCTATAGCATCTATGTTAAAATAAACTTAGTATCAGTCATGTCAACAGCTAATACTACTATGTAAAACGTATTTTACATTAGAGGTTTATTATTAAGTAGAAAGAGGTTTTCAGGTACTTCTAGGTTGTACTCAGGAAATATAAAGTTAGAACATCCAAACTCAGGAAGTAGCTGTCATTTTCTGCTTGGAGACATCCAGTGAAATGTGTTGGAGGAGTTTTGAGAGTCCCCTGGACAGTGAGGAGAACAAATAGGTCAATCTTAGAAGAAACCAACCCTGACTGCTCCTTAGAAGGCTAATTAGTAAAGGTGAAGCTAAAGTACTTTGGACATCAAATGAGAAGAGAGGATTTACTTGAGAAAGCCTTGATGCTGGGAAAGGTTGAGGGCAAAAAAAGAAGGGGACAGCCAAAAGTTAGATGGTATTGTAGACGCAATGGGCACAGAGCTGGACGGGTTGAGGAGGATGGTGGAGGACAGGGGTGCCTGGAGGTCAATGGTCCATAGGGTAGCAAATAGTTGGAATCAACTGTGTGACTGAGCAACAACAACAAGTGAAGGAGAGTGCATTCATCTCACCCCAATTACTTGATTCTATTGTCAAACTGTTTTTGCTGTTTAGAAATGTTTCCTACAATTGAATCAAACTCTAAACTTATTTAACCTTGTTAGATCTAGTCCTGCCTTCTGGAGCAATCTTTACCTATAAGAAGGCCCGTTAACCATTTGTGTCCAGCATGCACGCCCGCACCCGTCCCTACTATCCCGTACCGAGCCACCTACACTTACCTGACCACCCTTGGAGCATCGCCGTAAGGGTCCGCCAGCCACAAGTGGGGCAACCACCCCACAAACGTGACCAAAAAAAACCTACAAGCCCCAGCATCCCCCGCACCGCACCACCCCTCAGCCAATGAGGCTGAAGGGCGCGAGCATGGAGAAGGCAATGCAGCCAACGCATGCGGTTAAAAAACCGCCAATGCGCCGACAACCAACATTTGCTGCCCTACGCCCCACCGGCGAAGGCCGCCTCGCCGTTGCTTGGGGGAAGAGGAGCACCTCCTCTTTTTTTTCCCTGGTGGCTTCGGTGAGGTAGCAGGGAGACAAGATCATCTCCCTGGAGGCAGGCACCGGCCTCGCCGTAGCTTCGGGGGGGGAGAGGAGACCCCTGCCCCCACGGCATTGGCAAAGGATGCGCCGGGCAAAGACACAGCCAGCAAAAGGTAAGTGGGGCAGGGGAGAGGGACGGGTGTGTGGAATGGGCCCGGGTACCATGCCGCCTACCTGCCCCCTTGCCCCCCCTTGTCCCCCCCCGTCCCTGTCCTCCACCCCACTTACTTTTGTCTGCTGGGACTTTCCCCGACGCAGCCTCCTGGGTGTCCTAGCCGAGGCTGGCGGGGGGAGGAAGAACCCCTCCTCCCCCTTCACAGCTTCAGCGTGTGTGTGTGTGTGTGTGTGTGTGTGTGTGTGTGTGTGTGTGTGTGTGTGTGTGTGTGTGTGTGTGTGTGTGTGTGTGTGTGTGGTTGCCGAGGCTTCGGGGGGAGCACCCTCTCCCCACGGAACTACGGTGTGTGTGTGTGTATTCTCTGTGTGTGATTATGTTGTGTGTTTGGTTGTGTTGTGTGTGCGTGATTGTGTTGTGGTTGTATTGTGTGTGTGTGCGGTTGTGATGTGTGTGTGTGTGTGTGTTTGAGTTGTGGTTGTGTAGTGTGTGTGTGTGTGTGTGTGTGTGTGTGTGTGTGTGTGTGTGTGTGTGTGTGTGTGTGTGTGTGTTAAGTATAAATACAATACAAACCTGCCCGGCAAGGCCGGGCAAAAAAAAGAATAAATATTTGCCATCTTTTGAGTGATCTCTTAAGTGCATTTACAATGTTGTTGTGTTCATCTTTGTCTTTTTCAGGTTGAAGTAACCAACATCCTCTAGATGGTGGATTCAGAGGGAAGCATCCTTTCCTAAACTTGTTTTCTATACCATAAACTACAGTATCTTGCTTGCCCCTCCCCCTTTGTATCCACTCTAGTTTGTCTACATTTTTCTTTAGTTCAGTACCCAGAACTGAACACAATACAGAACAGTACAGTATATCTCCGAGGCGAGGAAGGCGGCATATAAATTGAATAAATAAATAAATAACTATCATAGGCCAGAAATGATGGCTCTATTCAATCAGACCAGAACTACATTAGCCATTTTTGTTTTCGTTGTCTACAAAAGGCTACTAATTCACATGTTCATAATTAATTACAACTGTACACAAAACTGAGCTTTTAACCTGTTTCATTGTGTTATATATTTTGCTTTTTAAATTATAGACTGTTTTAGGGATGGGAAATGCCTCCCAAATGGTGCACAATGAACTACTTAAAATAAAACAGAAAGACTTTAAATAAAACAAAAAATCTTGGTGCACCTTTAAGAATAATACTGTTTTATCTGGCATATGTCTCATGGATATAACCTAGTACTTCAGATGCATGAGTACAATATTCAGGCCCACATGATTATATGCACATCAGTTTTGATTCTAGGAGAACAGAATAAATGAGATGCAAAATGTGACAATTGTATTCTTAACACAGGTCATACACTTTCAACAAGCTGGTTTGCATATACATTCTGACAGAAGTAAAGTCAGTTACTTAAGTTATTTACTCTTTGAGCTGTTAAAACAATTGTTTTGGTTTGTCAAACTTACTGGTTAAAATGTTGTGTAGCTTTGCATACACAACAACAAGGATGTCCTCAATCAGTGAAAGACTGCAGCTGATTAAAGGCTTCCCTTGGGGGTTTGAGGGATATGTTGCTTTGTGTATGAGTTGTGGACATCATGAAATTGCCTTTAATCAGCACTGAATCACCTTTCTTCAGTGGCAATGGGCTGCTGCTGATGCCATCATCACCTTTCTACAAGCAAAGCTGTGCAACAGGATTTTAGTCAGTTCTATTTAATTTAATTTAATTCATTTATTCCATTCTGGGATATTTCCTACTCTGGGCAGTGTACAACAGTTAAAACAACATAACAACATCATTCAACGACAGAAACAGTAACCAATCAAACACAGTTGATGTGTCTGAGGTGGCAATCTTAACCTATAAGGAAGAGATGTAAGGTACATGTCCGGAAAAGGCTCCCACACCCTGGAGCCAATCCTGTAATGCTTCATACACACCTACCTAACGTCACTGAGATCAGCTCCGCGAAGGTCCGGAGGCCGTGAGTGGGGCCTGTGCCCTACAAAATGGGAAAAAGAATGGGAACTACAACTCCCAAAGTGCCTTGGGAGAAAAATGCCTGGAAATAGAATGTTGGAAAGAGCTGATTTGCATGTTGGACTGTGATTAGTTGAGAGTGAATGACTGATAGGGAAAGATCCTGGAATTCCTGAGATAATCTTCTTAACCTATAAGGAAGAGATGTAACGTATGTATCCAGCAAGCCTTCAAACACCCCTGGAGCCAATCCTGTAAGTCCCACTCCCCCCCCCCCTCTGTGTGTGTCTGTGACTGACAGAGAGAGAGAAACACAGAGTCACACAGACAGACAGACAGACACAGAGAAAGGAAGGGATGTGTGCGCCACCCCAGGTCCAGCCCAAACCACACTGGCCGCAACCATGTTCAGGCTTGCGGGGAAACCACCCACAGCGGCAGCGAAAGGGATGCAGGACACCAGGAGTGGAGCGGGGGGAGGCCACAAACACCCCTGTAGCTCAACCAACACCACCAACCCCAGACCACCCGGGACAAAGTGGGTACCCTTGCTAGTATCACTATAAACATTTAACTAATTGGGAAAATGTCATTAAAAGCCTGTTTAAAAAGTAAGGTTTTAAGCTGTTTCTTGAAAATGTCCAACGATCGAGACTGGCATTGCTCAATTGGTAACTCATTCCAAAGCGTAGGCATCGCAACAAAGAAGGCTCTAATTGTCACAGTTTTTCTAGCCATCCTTGGCTTCGGCATCTGTATCTGCATGGATTGTGATGACCAGGTTATGTGGGCAATCTGTTCTGTGGGAGAGATGCTGTGACATTTTAGTTCAAGACAGAAGTGAATTGCTGTCTTGGTTTTGCTGGAAAAATCATACACAATGGCATAGGACTATAGATAAACCTATGTGGAAGTTAAACAAAACAGAAAGGAAAAAAATGTTGTGGCACCATAAAGGCTAACTTCGATATTTTAATGTTAACTTTCGTGGATCAGGTCCACTTTGTCAGACATGGGAGTGAGACTTCATTGCATAAACCTATACACATCAGGTACAGGGGGTCAGAATGGTTGGCATAACAGATCGTTGTTGTTTTTTACAACTGGTGATACCTGTTATTCAGGTTAGTAGTGAAGCTTCCTTTGTTGAATTGCAAATGGATGCAAGCCAACCCTTACACATTTGCTAATGAGTTTGCTAATGCTATATGGAGGGGCTTCTACTTTGCTTCCTCTTTTACCTCTTTGGCTGTCAAGGGAAATAAAAATGGATGGGCTGATTAATATAGATAATAAACTTAGAAGCTCCTGTCTTTGCTTAATCCAAGAGGGAAAGATTTGAACTTCAATGTATTCTTGTAAAACTATTTTCCTGTGGAATCTATCTTTGAACTTGTTGTCCTCACTGTGTCTAACATCAATTTAATGTCCCTTTTTTCTTTCATGTAAAGTCTATTTCATTTTTCCTATGCTAATGCTATAACAGCAGTCAACAGAAGAATAACAGAATAATAACACTAAGTGACAGAACAGAAACAAATGACTGTTTTGATTAACACAAATTATCTAAATCTGAAAACACAACTAAACAAGACTTCCAAAAATAGAAAAGAACATTAACTTCAGTAAAGTTGACTACATATAGATGCATGGATTGCCTTTATGTGGCAAGACAGAGCATTTCAGCCCATATTTATTTTTCAGGTTTTAAAATTTTACATGTCTTAAATCTTTTTAATGCAGCCTTGTCTGGTCCTTTTTTTGGCGGGGGCTACCCCTGAACATATTTATTCAACAAATCTGTTTCCTCATCCCTCATGAAACTAGTACAGATTGTTTACATACATAATTGCATCTATTTGCTCTTCAGTTACAAAGACAACCTGCCAAAGCTGAAGGATAATTTCTGAGTTGCTAGCCTTCCTGTCATCAGTTCGCTGAGATGTTTACACCACCAAATGGGGAAATCTTATCAGCACTTAACAGCTCAAGCAGCCCTAGGGGCCTGAGGATGCCAAAAACTAGAAAGGAAATTGACCTAACCAAAAAAAACAAAACCTGTTATATAACCTTTAATCACAGTTTCGGCTGAACAGTCCTCAAGAAGTTAAAACAAGGATGTCAGGACAGTTAAATGGTTTTTAATGTTTTAATGTTGTCTTGCACTAATGTTTGTGGAATAAAAATATACATGAACTTTCAGCTCTCCTGTGACATCAGTATCTTAGTTTTAAGATATGAAATTAATCCGCACATAGACATCCATAAACTCACTGTCAAAGACTCCCTGACTTAGCAGGGCCAACTTTACTCTTCTTGTTAGGGACATGACTATTTTAAAGTTGCTAAGTGAGTAGTAGTTGCAGCCTTCTAACCATTCCTCTTCTCCTGGCCATTTGTTGTTCTTGTAGGACAAGAGCTGTGATTGTGAGTGGAACACTCTAGACTAGTTTCCAGTACTAAAGTAAGATTCAACTGACAAACCTCAGTTGCTTTTTTCATATATTGTGGGGGGTGAGGAAACATGTTGTCCTTTGCTTTTGGCAGTAAAACATTTTGAACAAGCCTTTGTATTTTAGAATATGAATCAATACTCCTTGTAGCACATGGTGAAAATATAACGTACTAGCGTAGTTTGTCCAGCGATGCCAGTTATAAACTGTGATCAGCTTTTTCGGTTTTTTTTGTGGATTTTAAAAAAAGAACAAAGGATGATATAATTTTTTCAAATTGTTTTATTTAACCAAATAATGTTTTAGTTTGTGGGGTTTTTTTAAATAGTTGTACCATAGGTAATATTTTTAAAAATGTGAAAGTACATGTTTTTTACATTCAATGTTTTTAAACTGTGTTTAGATGTTTTGGGTTTTTATTTGAGTTAAAACTCAACACAGGATGTTATAAATCTTTTTTTTTGACATATGTTTGTGATTTGTGTAAAATTGTGATTTACTGTATTTGACTCTTGTGGCCTCTGGGTGGGGCTGTTGTGTCTTTTTTAGTTGTTTTTACTATTCTGCCCTGCAGGTGGGGCTGCTAGTGGTTTTGTTTTAGTTTCACTGTTTTTTCTCTCCTGGCCTCTAGGTAAGGCTTCTTCCAGTAAGTAGTCTCTTTGTTTCTTCATTTCTGTTCCGGTCGTCGTGGAGGAAGGACGTGCTGGTGAGTTGTCTGGTTTTCTTTCTTCTGGGGTTTTTCTTTGTTTTGTTTTTGTGGTGGTGGGCTGGGAGGTGTTTCTGTTTGTTCTTGTTTCTTTTGGTTGAGTTTTAGGTTTGTTTAATTGGTTTGGTTATTTCTGATTTTGTTTAATTTTTCTTATTTCATTGTTGTTTATTTGTGTAATTTGTGGGTTTTTTCGTGTTGTAGTTAGGTGTTTTGTATGTGGTTTTGTGTCATTGTGGATGTTTTTGTTTGTGTATTTTATGGTTTATTTTTTGTTTATTAATGGGTTTTTTACATTATTGATTTATTTTTGTTTTATTATTTTTTAATAATTTTGGTGTTTGTTTTTGGTGGTTACTTTAGCTTGAAGAACGGGCTGCCTGTGGGTTTCTCTTTTCCTCATATTTTTAAATTTTTAAATTTTTTAAAGATACAAAATATTATAGAAAGAGAAATTGCAATTACAATACAAAAATGAAGAGAGCATAGAAAAATAAAAATATAGGATAGCCATATATACTAAGAATGATGAGATACTGGTAAAACATCTTAATTATAATATACCACATTTAATACTCTTTTTAACCAACTACTAATTATCAATAGAATAATAAATTTGAGTAACCCATCTAATTAAAATCTTATCTTATTTGTCTTATTTATTGGCTGTCCTTTCTAAACCATCTTAATATATTCTAATCAAAAACACTATTACACCTTATGTGACTGTACATTGCCTTATTTTGTGGTTTGTTTATTTTTGTTTATTAATGGGTTTTTTAAATTATTGATTTATTTTTGTTTTATTATTTTTTTAATAATTTTGGTGTTTGTTTTTGGTGGTTACTTTAGCTTGAAGAACGGGCTGCCTGTGGGTTTCTCTTTTCCCCATTGCTGCTTTGAATTTTGGTTTAGATGCAGCAATGGGAGAAAGAAGGAGGAGGCAGTCAGCCCGTTCTTCTCCCGGGAAGGTTTGTTAGATAGGTCGGGGGAGAAGGAGGAGGCAGAGAAGAGCTTTCTCTGCCTAATGATGGTTCTCTCCTCTCTATTTCCTTTTTCTCCCGGCTTACCTAACCAGAGATCGGCAGGCAGCGATCCATAAGGGGTGGTGCTCTTCCTTGCGGATTGCTGGCTGCTGCTTTTGTATTCGGAAGTACAAAGGCATCAGCCAGTCAGCCGCCAGGGAGGGTGCTTCCCCTGACAAACTGCTGCCTGTTTTTTTTTTTGGGGGGGGGTTCCACCCCGGCTCAACTTTACTTGAGACTGGTGGTGGTCTCGCCGTGTCTTCAGGGGGATAGCGTGGAGGAGAGGGAGTCCCTCTTCTCCCCGTTTCTCCGGCAAAGGACAGCGGATGTTTCATGGTGGCATTTTGTTGCTTTTTGTTTTGCGTGGCTGTGAGGTGCTGAGTCTGCCTGCTGGGGACTTGCGCTTCTGTTGTGTTTTGTAAGTTTATTTTTCATGCGTTGGCTTTTTCAGCGTCCTGCGCGCTCACGGCGCGCAGGACACTGGGACTTGTAGTTTTGCATTTGTGGTTTGCTTTAATGCAGTGGTTTTTTTTCTGTGGCTTGATTTCAATTGGCCGTGCCGCGTTTCCCAATGTTCTTTTTGCTCGCGCCTCTCAGCCTGATTGGCTGTGGTGCAGTGCGGTGCAGAGAACGTTGGGAATTGAAGTTGTTTCCCTTTGTTCACGTTCGTGGGGCTCTTGCCCCACTGGCGCATTTATCAAACATTTAGTGACCTCCGTACCGGGTTCGGGCGAGTGCAGGAGGCTCGGTACGGGATAGGATGGACGGATGGAGAAACGTATAGCAAGTCTGTCCGTCCAACCAGAGCGGACCGGAGGGGCTCTCTAATAGTGCCATCGGCCAGGGGGACTCGCCTCTCTGGCACAAGGAGGAGAGCCTTCTCTGTGTCCGCACCGGCCCTTTGGAATCTCCTGCCTGTGGAACTGCGTCTCCAGATGGAGTTGTTGCCCTTTAGAAAAGAACTAAAAACCTGGCTGGCGGGCCAAGTTTGGGGTGCAGGTGGAGGGGTGGCTTCCGTTGGGTGGTCAATATAGGGGAGGATGCCTGCCTCATGGTTTCTTCAGTTCCTGCACCCCTCTCTTTTTAGGGGTGGGTTCTTATTGCTGTTTTTTATCTTTTTTATTTGTTTTTAGCTGTTTTTACCCACTGTTGTGAACCGCCCGGAGTCGGCTTTGGCTGAGTGGGCGGTATAAAAATTTAACAATAAATAAATAAATAAATAAATAAATAAAGTTCCAACGGTTAACCCTTGGATTTATAGGTATAGATGCAATCATTTTAAAAGGGAACAAAAGCCATTTTATATAAGGCCAGAAAAATAAAAATGCCTGCAACAACTTGGAGATCACTTGGTGTTCTAAAGGGCTCTGTTTATGCAAAATTACTTCAAATCTGTATTGTGTTTATAATTTTTTCATTCATTTCATTTCATTCATTTTCATTTCATTTATTCGATTTATACCCCGCCCTACTTGACCAAGGCTGACTCATAATAATAAATAGAACATCTTAAAAAACATGTTTGTTTGCAGAATAACCTCCTCAGATTGTGTTAACACTGATACACCAGCATGTCTGCATGCAGTGGAAAGTAATTAAAATGACTGGCTTCAAACTTTTGGTAATAATAAAAGTAATAAAATTTATTCACCTAAAATCCCATAATGCATTTGCCTCCTCAAACATTATATGAATGGCCTCAATTTAAGAAATCCCTAAGATAAGATACAGTGTTTGCTGAAAGTAATAAGATACCACATTCTGTAAACATTTACAGGATTGAGGTCCGACTGACTGTTCCTATTGATAATAGCTATAATTCCATGTTAGATTTGAAAACCAAAAATGAAAGAAGATTCAGTCACAGGCTACCAATCTTTTGACATTACCTGGATGTTCAAATCATACACATTGCAAAGATCAGATTGCATGAAAGAGAGGAAAAGATATAAAGTCATGCCAAAATAGGGAGGATTGCCAAATACTTTTCTGTAGGTCCTTGTTAACAAGGGACTGCGGTGGCTCATGTGATTAAGACACTGAACTCAATGACTGGAAGGTTGATTCCCGAGTACTGCACGATGGAGTGAGCTCCTGTCTCTGTCTCAGATCCTGCCAACCTAGCAGTTCGAAAGCAAGAAATTGCAAGTAGATAAATAGGTACCACTTTGGTGGAAAGGTAAACAGTGTTCGGTGTACCCCAGTGTTGAGGCATGCCACGGAAATGTCTGCAGTTGCAGACATTGCTGGCTCTATGGCTATAAACAATGATGAGCACTGAACCCTAGAGTCAGATACGACTGGCTTTTGAGCAAGAGCAACCTTTACCTTGTTAACAACATGCAAAAGTAATGTGAACAGATTCAAGTTTTTAGCTATAACATGGCTGTTTTTCAATTTGTGTGACTAGTTATTTACAGCATATTCATCATTAACTGGTTATCCTTGGTTTACCCAAACCTGGGGTCAATTACCAGATTCTCATTGTTCCCTTTGCCAGAACTAATAAGCCCATCTCCCTTCCTTCCCTTGCTTGCCCAGTCTCTATGATATCACAGAGGCCTACACTTGTACTCCAGTTTTGTCCTGAAGTCTCAGAGAAAGGTATGCTTTTATACCGTACGTAGGACTTTTTAATAAAATGTATAATCTATTTTTAACATACTTAAATATTGAAACAAGGAGGCAGTGTTTTAAAAATATACCATGTTAGCTGGGGGATTCTGGAAGTGCAACCCCCAAATTAACTCTTCCAAGCTCTGGTTTGAAGAACCATATTTTAGGCAGAATTCCCGCAAGGTATAGCTGTGTAGCACTGATGTGCTGCGTAGTAAAATAAGCTTCACTTGGTGAACTTTTGTTTCACTTTTATTATAATACAGCAGCCCCGGACTTGCTTTAAAAGGGCAAGTACTGTATATATCTGATTAATCTGACACATGCCTGACTCAAATGCCAACTTGACATTGTGGATAAATTAAGTTTTTGTTCTGTGCTGTTAATCTGTTTCCTTAGTACAATCACATCATGACATCTTAGGAGACATTTCTCAAGTATGTACCTGCCTTATCTGTTCGTGTGTTTTGACTTGCCAAAGTTACCTGGCAAGGCCATCCAATTAGGAATCTGCTTCAGTGGAGTTCCTGATCTTTGCTGGGGACTCTGAAGAAACTGAGGATTCAGAGTATGTCCTTGTTTTTTTAGTGCCTTGAGTATATCCTATTAGGCTTGAGTATCCCCTGGCTTGTGGACTGTGATGCCTTAGTGGTTATGATGCTGAACTTGAAGACTGGAATGTCAGCAGTTTGAGCCTGGAGTGCTGCACGACAGAGTGAGCTCTTGTCTCTGTCCCAGCTCCTGCCATCCTAGCAGTCCAAAAGCAAGAAATTGAAATTAGATAAAAAGGTACTACTTTGGTGGGAAGGTAAACAGCATTCTGTTCTCTCTAGTGTCTAGTCATGCCTGCCACATGTCCACAGAAACATCTGCAGACACAGAAAGCACTGGCTCTTTGGCTGTAAATGGAGATGCGCACTAAACCCTAGAGTCGGATACAACTGGCTTTCGAGCAAGGGGGACTTTTACCTTTACCTATCCCTTGACTTAGACTGGTAGCTGAGCTGGGTGGATGCAGATATCCTATCATGGATAGTCATTAGCACTAGTAAGATCAGCTATTCCTAGGTACTGATGGGATTTAGATAGATAGATAGATAAATCTTTATTGTCATTGTCCTGCACAGAACAACGAGATTGGGGGGAAAACACTTAACAACCCAACAAAACCTAAACAAAATACGACTATACAAAATTATCAACATACTCCCACCCCACAGCACCTGTGATAAATATCAATACTACAGTTTTCATTTCACTTAAGGCTTAATGGGGTGCCAAAAGCTGTTGGCTCATGACCCCTTAAATCTGAAGCTGCAGCAGGAAATGAACTGGAGACTGAAAGTTTATAGCTTTAGGGCTTGGCTATAGCAGCTGGGAACTAAAACCTTAATGTGATGTTGCCTAAATTAATTCAGACAGTTGCACAATGGCTCTGCCCATGAATTCACCTCATTAGATGAGATGAATTTTGCTGAAAGCTATTTAGTGCTTCCCTGTTTGGATTTTGGCATGATCTCTCTTTCATATCACATACAGTATAATCAACAATCTGGAGATCAATCAAGTCAGAGAGAAGTGTTTACTCTCATATACCATATGCACAAAGCAATAAGCCTCTTTATATGTGTAATTATGTGAAATTAGTAAACATGTCACACAGAGTAACGCAAATTATTTTGAGTGTTCAAATTTATTTGCTATTAATGTCCAAAAATCAGTCTTAGCTGGTATCCTAAACGAAGAGGTAACAGGGAATTAAACAGAATTGTTGCACATGATAAATTATTTTAATTTATAAAACTAAGCTGTGCTGTTTTTATTTACCTAAGAGTAAATGGGGCACCTGCTCTGGATCATATACATGGCATATGTATAGGGGAAGTTCAAATATCTGTTCACCAATTTTACCACCTAAATTTACCCCTCCCCCAATTTATCTGAAAAAGAAAGAGAAAAAAGTTCATTTCAGTTCAGCCCCCATGTGGGGAAGGGAAATAGGGGAGATAGAGTAGAAACCACCCCATCCAGTGTGCAGCCAGTCCAACTGTGTGCCTATTTACAAATAAAAATTAAAAGAGGTCTCTTTGCATGCACCACATCCAGTATAATGTACCATCTGTTTTAAGTCCTGATCACATTGAATGTCCCCCATCTCCCAGAATTTACTGCAACTCTCTAACCCTTTATATCTATATCTTGAAATGTTGCATAACAGCTCCAAGTATCTTAGCAGTATTTTGTTTCTGATAATGTGAAAGTACATTGCGGTTATTAAATGATGATATTTTTTTCTCCCAGTTCAAGCTTTGACTTGTGCTCATCAAGATTGTAATTCTTCCGTAAAGTAAAGGTCGCCCTTGCTCGAAAGCCAGTCATATCCGACTCTAGGATGTGATATTCATCTCTATTTATAGCCAAAGAACTAGCACTGTCTGCGTTTGCGGACATTTCTGTGGACATGTAGCAGGCATGACTAGACACTAGAGTGCATGGATGCTGTTTACTTTCCCACCAAAGTGGTACCTATTTATCTATTCACAATTTTTTGCTTTTGAACTGCTAGGATGGCAGGAGCTGGGACAGAGATGGGAGCTCACTCCATCATGCAGTACTCGGGTCTCGAACTGCTGACCTGCCGACCTTCCAGTCACCAAGTTCAGCATCTTAACCACTAAGCCACCACAGTCCCTGTAATTATTCAGTATTCTCTGGTAAAACTGGCAATATTTCTTATTTCTTAGTTTTCTTTAACAGTTTGTTCTAGAATACACATTTTACATTATGCATGCAAGTCTGTAATCGGTCATGCCAGGAAGGCATTGTGCCTCCAGTATAACTTGAAATATGTGTTTATGTATAATAGACTTATTTAACATGCCAGCAGAAATGCTGCCTGCAAGATATTGTAATTGAAGATGACATGAACAGTATAACACTAAATCTTGCCAAATACTGTATGCTGGCTATTTTCTGTGGAAAGTTATTAATCTTTCTCTATTTTATGTTATCTAAAGTGGTATATAGCAGCTGTCATTTTCAAATGGTGACTAATGTCCTACATCGCACACTGGAAATGTTGTGGACAAATTGTGAAATTAAATGGTAACGTTGGCCCAGCTCTTGTACGGAGGTACAGAGAACATCAAGTCCACAGGCCACATTAACATCCAGGTTAGCCAGTATGGCCTATATGGTTTCAGAAGGACAACACACTCCCTGCCCAAGGTCTTACCCTTCAGGGGATTTGAGAAACTTGGTGATGAATACAAATAATCTAGAACTTCATGTCTGCAGGCCACTTGCTTCTCCTCACCTTCCCTGTGCAGGAAAAGAACAGGAAGGCCTACATCAGTGATGGCGGACCTTGGCAATCCAGGTGTTCTTGGACTTCCATTACCAGAAGCCCAGGTCAGCACTCCTGCTGAGCAGGGCTTCATGGAATTGAACTTCAAGAACATCTGGAGTGCCAAGGTTCACCATCACTGGTCTACATGCTCAGTAAGTACTTTTCATGCATTGACTGAAGAGCACTATGGGTATTTGTGGCAGTGGAACATCCTCTGACATCCTACATTTATTGAGTATTTTAATGTAACGTCGGCTGCTACTCGAAAAATTCCATTGGCATGAATTTGTTTAAGGTGGATCCCAGCTTGCCATGAAGTGACCCACACACTATGATCATGGAGCGATTTCCTGTGGCACGTATGAAATGAGACATTCAGGATTTGACACTGGGACTGCAATGGACTGCTGCAGCCTTAAGGATATTGACAAGGTGGGCCTTCACAGCCAGCCCACCTGTCATGGCCTCTTCCGCCTCCGTGACCAATGGGAATCAGAATAGTTAAGTCGTTCCTTCTCCGCTCATTTTGCCGTTGGGCCCAGTATGATGGTTTCCAGTGGCATTTCCTCCACTGAGAGGGCCATCAACCCACCTAAAGGGGTTCATCCGCCTGTAGCCATTGGCCCCTTTAGGGAGTCAGGTTATTAACCACCGCCCAACACTCTGCGTTGAGTCACTGGCTGTACGGTCTACTCCATTACCATAGCAGGCTGCCCAGCCAGACAATCCCAAGAAACACAACAGATGTACTGTAGGATAGTGGTACATACCATGCACAAACATTGCACTGACAAACATCTATTCCAGCTGTGCCTTCTCTTGGGGGAAAATCTACAGACTCTAACAAGGAGCACAGGCTGAAGCTTTTCCTCTGTCTTGCCCACATGGGAAAGACTAAGGAGGAACAGCTATCCTGAATGATAGAGGCTGAGAATTGTTCTTCCAGCAAGCATCTCAGATGGGAACATATCTTTGCTTCATCTAAACATTCCACTGTTAGCTCTGATAACTAACAATTCATCCAGGAACTCAGTAACATAAGGGGTCTGGTTTTAACCCCTCAAATTAAGCAGCACACAAAGGGGACTTTGAGGAGGATTTAACTCCCTGCCCTTCAAATATTCACAGAGTCCATCCCAAGGCATTTTGCTGCCTCAGGCAAAGACCAAAATTGCATCTCCCCTCTTCTGTGTACAGTATATGTCCAGATTTGAAGTTGATTTGCAGCAATGTAGGTGATACTGCCTCTTTATCATTGTCCTGCTCCTGAGGTGGGGTTAGTTGCAGGACCAGCAAACAGACACTTGCCAGAATGTAAGGTAAATGAAGGAACACTACATCATGAAATAAAATCAAGAACAGTCCTCATCAACCCAGTTCAAGAGTCAGGAAGAGACCCACCCTGATGTAGTTGTAAGGAGTTCTTGTATCACACTAGCCCATCATCCAGTAACAGCTATTTGATAGCAGAATCTCTGCCTATTTCAGCCCAGGCCTGGAGTGAATATGCAAAATCTTTCTTCTATCAAATTTTGCCTCTTGAATCCAAGAGTTACCTGGACTGTTTGGCCAGTGAAAGACCCATGAAGGGAAATGTGAGTGTATCTTTTTCTAACCTATTGTCATTAAGGGCCATTAAATACAGGAACATACTTATCTTCCCATTCCTTTCTTTCTGAATAACCTGCCTGGAAAGCTGTGGTGTAAAAACATTCCAAGGAATTGTTCTATTAGTGTTTAAGTGAACCATTTCCTTTGGCAAGCAGGGCTTGTCAAAGTATTCCTCAAGGAACTCTCCATCATGCTCTGCCAGATTACACTCTTTATATTTAGGATCTGCCTGGTTCTAATCTCTAACGTCAGATGAGCTCAATTCTTATTGTTTGTGATGCTTACAAAATAATGATTCTCACCTATTAAAATTGCCTACCAAATGTATTCTAACTGCACTTATATGAAAGGTATAGGATAGTGGTGGCGAACCTATGGCATGCGTGCTAGATGTGTCACTCTGAGCCCTCTCTGTGGGCACCCGTGCAGTCACCCCAGCACAGATTTTATTCTGCCCAGCAGCCCAATGGGAGTGCTTCCTCTCTTCCCCAGCACAGAGTTCACCCCCCTACCCAGCAGCCCTATGGGAGCATTTTCTTCCTCCTCTGTTGTTGTGTTGGCACTTTGTGATTGATAAGTGGGTTTGGGATTGCAGATTGGGCACTCGGTCTCTAAAAGGTTCACCTTCACTGGAACAGGAGTTCTTAACCTTAATTGTCAATTAAACAAGAGATTTAGACTTTCTATCCCTCCTAGATGTCACTGAACTCCAGCTCCTGTTAAGCATAATGAGCAGTACTAAGGAAATCATGAGACTAACATTTTGAAAGCACCAGAGCAACATTTTGAAAGAACCAGATTTCACACTCTGAAGTGAATACAGTGTTCTTTCCAAGTGACTTGGAAGAGGGGAGACATTGTGTTTCTTGAGTATCTTGGCTCATAGCTTTGAGATTGGAAGGTTGAGCTTTCTAACAAAATCTCTCCTCTTCACATCTAAGCTTCTTAAAGCAAGTGGCAATCTTGCTTGCATGTTGCACAGCTGTCAATCCAAATCTACAGCCTAGCAGCAGCAGCATAAAATTCATCTCATTCTGCTAATCTCTCCACTTCTTATACAGTTCTTAATAGCAGACATATCAGTGTCCTGCTCTGAAAAGGAGTGATAGTCCAGGTGAGCAAATTGTGTCTCTCTAGGATGAAGGGGAAAAGAATGCTGTGGTTAGCATTCAGAAAGTTAACATTACAAAATCTTGAATGCTATAAAAACCTGCTGCTTGAAAGAAACCCCCAACCTTCACCAACCAGGAAAAGCTCCTACTCACCACAAATAAATTGATTATTTTCTAAATATGTATTTGAGGCTCACAGCATATGTCACTTCATGAATACATTGACAGTGTCAGAAGTTGCGGGGGGCGTTAGTGAGAGTACAGTTCTGAAACTATAGTAGCATAAATGCGATGTATGAATTCACCTGCAGGCATTTGAATAATCAATATATGAGGTGGTGCATGGATAGGCATCTTTCTCCCTTTTTTTGTTCCTCTTTCTCTCAGTTGTTTAATAAACAAACAAAAAATGACCAGGAATAAACCTATTTGAATCAAATTAACCTTATTTGTGACAAATGAGAGATGATGACACTTGCCCTAGATGCCAAAATATGTTAGTTTTAGCTCTTTTTGTGATTCAGATCAAGTCTCTGCCCTGGTGAAATTTGGGGGAAAGCTAGCATCAGGTACACCACACTAGTGTGTCGCAGAATACATTAACCAATGGATGATATCACAAGAGGACCAGTACTTTTTCTTAATCCTAAACTCATGCAGGTCCTCTGACCTTTGAAGTTACACTGACAAATGATGTTAAATTATGCATCCACAGGGAGGTCAGTGGAATTGTGCCCACATCAACAACCACTCAGCCCAGGCATCCCATCATCTTAAGCTTATCAAACTTTTGCTGTGGTCAACTCATTACTGATACAGTTCTTATTCAGTATTCAAGACAGTTTATATCAATGAACAGCTGGGGTTTTTTTTCCATCCAGTAACCCACACAACTGGTCATTTTGAAATGCTGCCATGAATCATTTCCAAGAATCAGAACAGGTATATATAATTTGTACATTATAAATATTTTATAGACTGGAGTTGGAAACATGAGGCTCTTTAGGTGTTGCTTGGTGCTCTACAATTTCATCATCTCTTAACATAGTTTATACTCTCTAGGGGGGATAAGAATTAGCAGACCTCTCTGGACAGCCACACATTTCACATACCTACAGATTGTCCACAGCAATACTATCAGTAATGAGTTTCCTTTAATAAAAGAGAATAATTAGAAATAGGTCATTTTTTATCTGTGATTAATCCCATTGATTTTCATTTCCATCTCCAATCTTATGAAGAAAAGTGCCTTGACAGTAAAAATGATAAACTATAGTAAGTAAACATGCTACCTATGATTAATTTTCCCACTTTGTCAAATATACATTTTTACTGGAGATTCATAAACTTTGCATGATGGTTTTTGCCAAAATATTCTGCCACTAGTCCTCTTGGAATTAATCATGATAGATATGGGGAAGCAGGGGTTGGTTTGTTTGGGGTATGTAACAACTAGAAAAATAAAAATATGCACTACACACACAATGCTTCCAGCTATCTCTATGAAATATTGAGACTAATTAAAACAAAAATGCTAGAGAACTCTGCAGATGCATTTCTGTGATGCTAGAAGCTGGTTCATTATGGCTGAATGGAAAAAAGCATATCTTCGAGGGTTAACCGTTGGAACTTTGCATAGGGTCCTTAGCCAGGCCCTTCTAGCCCGCACTCACCATTTGTGCACATGCCCGAACTGGGTACGCAGGTAAACGCAAGATTGAGAAATGCGCCAGTGGGGCAAGAGCCCCACAACCGTGAAAAAGGGAAACAACTTCATTTCCCAATGTTCTTTGTGCCGCGCTATGCCACAGCCAATCAGGCTGAGAGGCGCGACCACAAAGAACATTGAGAAACGCGCCGCAGCCAATCAAAATCGAGCCGCAGGGGGGGGGGGAAATGCACCACAACCACAAATCACAAACCTATAACTACAAGCCCCAGAGTCCTGTGCGACATGAGTGCACAGAACGCTGAGGAAGCTGCCGCCCGAAAAATTGGAAAAAAAAAACAACTCGCCGCCTCAGCCACACAAATACCAACCGCCCTTCTTTCCCTCACCAACGGCGCCTGAAGGTCCCGACTGGAGTTTCCCCTTTCATATCAGTAGGTGGGGGGGTTGCGATCCCCCTCTCCGCTGGCTCCCCTAGGGTTGGGAGGTTTGTGGGTACAAAAGGGGTATGTCCCCCCAACCCTTCTGGACCCAGGAGACCAGGGAGAGTGGATTGATTTTCCCCCCCCCAAAAAAAACCCCTCCGTCTTTAAAGAGAAGAAACCAAGCGGTTTTTTTAAGGAGGTGGGGGGGGGAATTGATCCACTGTCCCTGGTCTCCTGGGTCCAGAAGGGTTGGGGGGACATACCCCTTTGTCCCCCCAAACCTCCCAACCCCAGGGGAGCCAGCGGAGAGGGGGATCGCAACCCCCCACCCACTGATATCAAAGGGGAAACCCCAATCTACTTTCACAAATCCACACAATCAAAGCACCATAACACAATAGAGCCCCCCTCCCCACCACCTAGCCCACCCTTCCTATCCCCCACTGACCACGCCCCCTCCCCACCACCTAGCCCACCCTTCCTAACCCCCAATGACCACGCCCCCCTCCCCACCACCTAGCCCACCCTTCCTAACCCCCAATGACCACGCCCCCCTTCCCACCACCTAGCCCACCCTTCCTAACCCCCAATGACCATGCCCCCCTCCCCACCACCTAGCCCACCCTTCCTAACCCCCAACAACCACGCCCCCTCCCCACCACCTAGCCCACCCTTCCTAACCCCCAATGACCACGCCCCCCTCCCCACCACCTAGCCCACCCTTCCTAACCCCCAACAACCACACCCTCCTCCCCACCACCTAGCCCACCCTTCCTAACCCCCAACAACCACGCCCCCTCCCCACCACCAAATAAATAATTTTTAAAAAATCACTAAAAACACAGTCAAAAACATCCAAAAATACACAAAAAGAAACAAAAACAACACCAAAAAATACAAAGTAAACAAAAACACAATCAAAAACAAAACAAACAGACAAAAATACAAATTCAACACCCACCCCCCGCCACACACACACACACACACACACACACAAAAGAAAGAAAACAAGCAAACTTACCAAAAGATGTCCTACCTCCACGAGGACCGGAAAAGAAATGAATAAAGAAAGAGACTACTTACCAGAAGAAGCTCCACCCAGAGGCCAGGAGAGAAAAAACAGTCAACATATAATAACCCCTACCAGCACCACCTGCTGGCCACAATAGTAAAAACAATTCAAAAACACACAACAGCCCCAAACAAATGGCCACAAGAGTAAAAACAAATCAAAAACATAACACAAATTCACAAATTTACAAAAAAAGGTCACACCAATAAAAACAAGTCAAAAAAATTACACTAAAACACACTTTAACACAAATCACAAACATATGTCAATAAAATACAATAGAAACTTTTAAAAATCCTGTGCTGAGTTTTAACTCAAATTAAAACCCAAAACATCTAAACACATTTTAAAAACATTGAAAGTAAAAAACATTTACTTTTACATTATTAAAATTATTACCTATGGTACAACTAATTAAAAAAATTCAAAAAACTAAAACATTATTCGCTTACATAAAACAATTTGAAAAAATATATCATACTTTGTTCTTTTATTAATCCTCAAAAAAAAGCAGATCACAGTTAATAACAGCCAAGCCAAAAAAATTTACATAAATAAACATTTTAAAAATTAAAAGTACAGACTAAGCAATTTTTTAAAAATATTAACACAATTTAACCTTCTAACACAATTTAAAACAGCCCGGCAACCTCTGCTAGTTAGATATAAGAAAGAGAGAGATTCCATTGAGATAACCAAGCAGACAGATTTCCTTTTACACACATGATTCAGCATGCATCATAATAGGCAAAAATTCTAGTATATACTTGGCCTCATCACACTCTCCTGTTAACAGCATCTAGTCTTTGATGTGAAGGCAGAATTGATCTTGAATTGGCTCTGATTTAACATTCTTCTCACATAGCTGGGTCTAATTATTTGTTGCTCTCTACATCCTCTCTTTGAACCAGTAACTCTGCTTATCTTGGATTTCCCATACCTCTCCTTATGATTCATTATCTGATTTTAAGGTAGATCCTCCCTCTTCCTTGCCTCCCCTTCTTGTATTCAAAAACTATTTATGTGGAATGTTTTTCTTTCTATTTGCAATTCAAACAATTTTTAAGAAGATAAATCCAGGACAAAACATTAGCAATTTTCTAGTCTTGGCTTTTTACTCATTTGGCAGTGCAACCCTGAGCCAAAAAGGCCTGGTACAACCAACCAAGATCTAGCATGAGGCAGTTTGGATTGGTCTAAATCCAAACAGAATCTAATCCAGATTGGTCAAAATCATTTCAGACTGATTTTGCAGTTTGAATACTAAAATGAATCTAAATCAGGAGTTCTCAACCTTTTTAAGCTGGGGGCCAGGTCACGCTCCCTCAGACAGCTTCGGGGGCCAGATGGCCATTTTGCCCTTGCTACACCATATGGCACTTCCTGGTGTGGTGGAGGCATTGGTGGCGCACATGAAATGGTGCCATGGACCACAGGATGAGAATCCCTGAACTAAATGGTAGCTGTAACCCTATGGGAGATTTATGCTGGTTTGATTATAGATGTGTAAACCACAGTGGTGCATTGCCATTAATTAAGTTTTAATTCTAATTCCTGATTACATGTCTGTTGTATGATTTGGCAAATGACCAGGGATCTCAGCAATCACTCATTTGTTGACAACAATTTGTAGTTGTGGTTTACGCTGTTGTGCATAGACTGTCATAAATCTCCAATAGGACCCTTCTGGCGAAGATGTCTTCAAAATGTTGCAAACCAACATCTAAGCAAATTGACAGGTTGGTGTTATTGGACTTGGGAAATGGAGCTGGACTTTGATCATTTTGCTTGCAATCTCAGTCAATCATCAGCACTTTCTAATTGTATTTCTTACAGGATACAAAGCATAAAATGAAGTAGTGTATTATGTTCATTTCTCTCACACAAAGCATTTCATTTTATATTTTCTTTAGCAATCAGCGGTTACCAGCAGGTCATTGAAAAAGCCATAGTTGAGCATTGGTTTCCAATTTTATCACTTTACTTGCAAAACCTATGTCTTGTTAATACTAATAGCTGTACCTCATCTTTTTTTAAATACCCATTCCTATTTATTCACCTGAGCAGTAATATGTATGCTGTGTGTGAATGTTAATGTGTTAGAGAGTGGCAATTACATTTCACTGTTTGCCCCCCCCCCCCCGCCCCCAGCTTCCAATTGAAAAAGTGTAAGAACCCTACCAGTACTCTGAATTCTTTAGGTGGTAGTTCTGTGTTTACTGTAACTGCTATTTCTCCCCTCTGCTTCTTCTTACCAGCCTTTCAATCCACCTTTCTTAATTCTTTCCCAGGCTGGTTCCATTCTTCCTTACCCTGGTGGTGCAGTGATTAAATTGCTGTACTGCAACCAAATGTTTGTGAGTTCGATCCTGACTAGGGCTCAAGGTTTCTATCTTTCCAAGGTCAGTAAAATGAGTACCCAGCATGTTGGGGCTAAATGCTAATTAACTTGTGAACTTCCTAGAGAGTGCACTAAGTGCTATGGGGTGGTATATAAGTGTGATTGCTTTGCATATATTTCTTATTTCAGTGAATTCAGGTATTAATCGGTGTTATTTTAATAGTTTGTGTGTTGTTGTCATTGTTTTATGAAGTAACATTTCCCTTGCCCTCTTATACTCCTTTGCCAACAACTTTAAGGTTGTGTTTAATTTTATTACACTTTGTGTTGCTTCATCTCTCTGTTTAGTCTTTACAGAGAAAGTCTTAGTGCACAAGCATCACATATAAACCACCATATTGCAGAAAAAGCAAATTTTAGGAACATTACAGCAAATTTGGAAGGTGGATACCTCAAAATCCCCTGTACTGTATATGAAACCTGTCAGTAATCAGTAGTTCAGAAAAGCTACCAAATGTCATGTATTTATATAGAAAATATTTTATGGCTATTTTACAGGAAAATATTAAAAGTAGCAAGAATAAATACTCTGGACTTGTGTAGAAGCCGTATACAAACCTGATGGGAGCATCTCACTTGTCCACATTTTGTGCATAACATAAAAAACAAAAAAAAGTTCCTGCCATATTAGTCTCCTAATGCAAATCACATGAACATGTAAAGATTCATATTTCTGAATTTCTGTGACTGGCTAGGATCCAAACTGATATAAAGTACAGTAACTCTAGCCCATACTGTTGTATCAGGCCATGAACTGAATCAGGATCTGTTGTGTATGGAATGTAACTGCTGCATTATACCTTTAAGATGAATGTAACTACTTCAGGAAAAGAATGTATCCTTTAACAATCTGTAATAGAACACAATGTATCTCAGCTGTATGAGAATGGGAGCTTGCTACCAGAGAGGGAAGCAACGAGCATTCAGCTCACATGGTACAAATTCCCCAACCATCTCCAGCCACAGGAAACATTCCTGCCACGACACACCTGGACAAGAAGGGCGTGACTCCAGATGATGTCACACCAACAGTAGCCAATAGGCTACCGTGTAGCCACATTCAAAATGTATAGTCACTGTATAAAAGGAGCTGTATCACCGCCATTACCTCGTGTTCGTACTGTATGCCATGCAATAAAGATGTGTTAAGCCTTGTACGGCTGCTTCTATTGTCTTGATTCCCTGAACACCAAATTGGCGACGAAGGTGGGATATGGCTTCCCACGGGATCAAGACACCACCGAGTTTCGACATCAAGCATCCGCAGCAATGGGAATTGTTTGAGATGCACTTTCGGAGCGCGCTGGCAGTTGCCGACATTACAGACGAGGGGAAGAAACGTGCCCACCTCATCACGATGCTCGGGTACCCAGCCATGAAGCTCCTGGTGAACCTAATGGCACTGAGGAAGGTAGAGGAGGTCCCAGTGAAGCAACTCCTGGCAGCATTGCGGGGGCATTTTCAGCCAACTGTCTCCATCTTCACGGCCCGAGCTGCATTCTAGAGAAGGGCACAGAACCCGGGAGAGACCGTGGCGGACTATGCGGCGGCCCTCCACCTGGCTGCAGGCCCATGTGATTGGGAAAACCTAGAGATTGCCCTCAGGGACCGCATGCAATGCAGTCTGTGGGACAAAGAGACCCAACAGAAACTCATGAACCGGGGCCGCGAGCTGACTCTCCAAGAGGTACTGAAAGAAGTGCAGTGGCCAAAGCAACAAGGGCCGGGGTTAAGCTGTTCAGGGCAAAGCCTCCTCCACTTGAAGGGGCAACTGCCCCAGTACAGGTGGCCTGGCGGAATCCACACACCCCAACTTCACCCTCTCTTTCGCGGAAATCTCAACATGCTCCAGCGAGGACAAAGACTCCGAAAGGTCCGGAAGGGGGTGGCTGAGACTCAGAGCAAGGGAAGCGACAGCTGCGGAGTGTTCCACGACCGAAGTAGATGCCCGTTCTGGAAAGCCGAGTGCCACAACTGCAGACGACGGGGCCACATCACCAAGGTATGCAGATGACGGCGAGGGGAGAACAAGGGCCCGGCGGATGTCCACCTAGGAGATCAGATGGCGTTGGCAGGGTCTCCACCGACAGCAACTCAGAAATGCACCGCATGTATCGACGGGTCTTTGATGACGACAACGCGGCCGTTCACAGCATGTCCGTGAGGCACCCCCGTTTTTTTGTTGAGGTACTGTTGCAAGGGGTCCCAGTTAGGATGGAGATAGACTCGGGGTCATCCTACTCCATTATCTCCCAGATGGAGTTCCTGCGCATTACCCCCAACACGCGACCAAAGCTTAAAGCCCTAAAGACTCATTTGTTCAGGGCTGTGGGATCCCAATGTTGGGGGTGGGGGAATTCAAGGTCCAATTCAAACAATGGAGAAGCTGCCCCTAGTAGTTCTTAAAGAGGGGGCATGCTGTCTCCTGGGAACACAGTGGTTCAAGCCCCTGGGACTTACAATAGCGGGCATCCATGCTGTCGGAGCTGACCCAATCCAAGACGTGTGCAACGCACACCCGGCAGTATTCAAGAAGGGGCTCAGAAAGTTCAAGGGGCCCCCAGTTTCATTCAACCTGGACCCGGAAATCCGGCCCATTCGGCTCAAGCCAAGGAGGGTCCCATTCGCCCTCAAGGACAAGATAGAGGCAGAACTGGACAAACTGGTGGACCAGGGGATTTTGGTTCCAGTGGACTCTGCGGAGTGGGAAACTCCTATTGTGACTGCGTTAAAGCCTAACGGGGAGGTTAGAATCTGTGCAGATTATAAGTGTACAATTAACAAGGCAATCCACCCAAATGCATACCCGGTGCCGGTAGTTAGCCACTTGCTAGCCACGTTACACAGGGGAAAGTGTTTCGCTAAATTGGATTTGGTGCAGGCGTACCAGCAGCTGACTGTAACTCCAGCTGCCGTCACTGCGCAAACGAGTGTAACCCACAAAGGGGCTTTTAAGGTCACGTGCCTGCAGTTCAGCATAAATTCGGCCCCTGGGGTCTTCCAGTCCCTCGTGGAACGTCTGCTTAAGGGGCTCCCTGGAGTTCTCCCATACTTTGATGATGTATTGATAACAGGGGGGAACGTGTCGGAACTGGCTAAGAGACTGGACAAAGTTCTGACAATATTCGAGAAAGCGGGGCTGAGGCTGAAGAAGGACAAATGTGTGTTTTTTGCGAGGGAGGTGGAGTTCCTGGCATTCAAAATAACCCCTGATGGTGTAAAGCCCTCTGAGTCGAAGGTTGTGGCCGTCCAAAATGCCCCTCGCCCCACCGCAAAACCGGAGTTGCAGTCATTTCTAGGGCTCCTGAACTTCTACCATTCCTTCTTGCCAAGGAAGGCATCCGTTGCGGAGCCACTACATAGGCTTCTCAAGAAAGATGCGGTTTGGCAGTGGGGAGACAGTCAGGAGAAGGCTTTTAAAGAGTTAAAGCAGTTGTTATCCTCAGACGTGGTCCTGACACATTTCAATCCAAGAAAGCCCGTAGTTTTGGTCTGTGATGCCTCACCAGTGGGGGTGGGGGCGGTGTTGTGCCACGTGTTGGGAAACGGGCAGGAAGCCCCGGTGGCATATTACTCCAGATCACTTTCAAAGGCGGAGTGCAACTACGCGCAAATAGACAGGGAGGCCCTTGCCATAGTCGCAGGGACAAAGAAATTCCATGACTTCCTGTATGGTCGGCCATTCACTATTGTGACCGATCACAAGCCACTGCTGGGCATTTTCACCACGGGCAAGCCCACGTCACAGATTCTGTCCCCCAGAATGCTCCAATGGGCCATTTTTCCCAATGCCTACCAGTACACGTTGGTCCACCGCCCGGGCAAAGACATTAGCCATGTGGACGCCCTTTCCAGGTCACCCCTGCCCCAGATAGGAGACCCTGAGTGCAAGGTGGAGAGAGATCATCAGGTGCTCCTGATTGAAGCCCTAGACTCACCCCCAATAGTACCCGCTGACCTCGCCAAAGCCACGGCGAAGGATAAGACCCTGTCCCTAGTTAGCTCCTAGGTACAGAAAGGGTGGCCATCGACTCCCCCCATGGAGGAATTCACAGCATATTTCAGAAAGAGGGTTGAACTCTCCACAGAGAGGGGCTGCCTCCTTTGGGGCCAGCGGGTGGTCATTCCCGAGGCATTGAGGTCGAAAGTGCTCAAGCTACTACACATCAGCCACCCAGGGATTGTACGCTCTAAAACTCTGGCCAGAAGCTATTTCTGGTGGCCCCAAATGGACGTTGACATAGAGCACATGGTCGGCACTTGCAAGAGTTGCCAAAGTTCTCAACCTGAAGAGTCCTGACTTCTGCACAGAGAATGGGACACAGCCCGGGGACCGTGGTCTCGGGTGCATGTAGATTTCGCCAGGCCTTTCAGGGGCTCCCTTTTCCTGTTAATAGTTGATGCATACTCCAAATCGTTGGAGGTTATTCCGATGTCCAGCACCTCATCAGCCGCAACTGTAAAGCAATTGTGCAAGGTGTTCAGCTGTTTTGGCCTGCCGGACGTGCTTGTGAGCAACAACGCCAGTACCTTCACGTCTGTGGAATTTCAGGCATTCATTGAGAGGAATGCCATTTGGCACATTACCTCCGCCCCCTTTCATCCCGCAACAAACGGCCCGGTAGAACACCAGGTGTGGACCACAAAAGATGCCCTACGGCGTATGAGCCCCGGGGATTTAAACCTGCAACTGTGCCAGTTTCTGCTGTGCTACAGGTCGACCCCTTTGGTGTCAGGACTCTCACCTGCTGAGCTCCTCACGTGCAGGAAGCCGGTAACACTTCTTAACCGGCTGGATCCAACCGGGGTGGAGGACAAAGGGAGGAACATAGAAATTGGAAACACCAAAAGTTTCGAGATAGAAGAGCCCATACATTGCAGGAATTACGTGGCCGCAGGGCCGACTTGGGTCCCAGGAGTAGTCATTGAGCAGACAGGGCCAGTTTCATACTGTGTAGAAACCAGCACGGGTCTACTCTGGAGAAGGCGTGCCGACCAACTCAGGCGACGGGTTACCGACAGGCAGGGCTCAGACACTCAGACACAGAATTCAACGTTAGGGTCCTCTCCCACCCGCTTATCACAAGGGGGAGACACAGGGTACCCCTTGGGTACAAATGCAGATCCTCGGTCCTCACCTGGGGGGGAGGAGGATACTTTGGAAGAGAGGAATGAATTTGAGAGCGTGGAAGAGTTTGATTTTGATTTTCGAAACCGGGGGGGTTTTGCGGAGTGGTCCCCCACCCATCCGAGTGAGAAGAGGGGTTTTGATTTAATCCCAGGTACCCCCAGTTTCTCAGGGTTGGAATTCACCCCCAGTTCCCCACGTTCCCAGTCAGGGGCTGCGCAACGACAACCGCGCACCCCCATTTCCCCGCGCTTTCAGCCAGGGGCTGTGCAACCGCGCCAAGCTGCTAATGAGTCTAACTCTCCCATTGCAGGGCAAGAGCCGAGAGAACAGAGAAGCGTTAGTGCCCATGAACCAAACCCAGCAGCCGCATGCCCCAAGCGCACATGCGGAGAACCATATTGGATGAAGGTCTTCATCCTATCCTAGGGGGGAGGGGTGTTGTGTATGGAATGTAACTGCTGCATTATACCTTTAAGATGAATGTAACTATTTCAGGAAAAGAATGTATCCTTTAACAATCTGTAATAGAACACAATGTATCTCAGCTGTATGAGAATGCGAGCTTGCTACCAGAGAGGGAAGCAACGAGCATTCAGCTCACATGGTACAAATTCCCCAACCATCTCCAGCTGTGGGAAACATTCCCGCCACAACACACCTGGAAAAGAAGGGCGTGACTCTGGATGACGTCACACTGACAGTAGCCAATAGGCTACCGTGTAGCCACATTCAAAATGTATAGTCACCATATAAAAGGAGCTGTATCACCGCCATTACCTCATGTTCGTACTGTATGCCATGCAATAAAGATGTGTTAAGCCTTGTACGGCTGCTTCTATTGTCTTGATTCCCTGAACACCAAAGGATCATTGCACAACTCCTATGAAATGTTTTGGGAAACCATTATAAACAATGTTTTTATTCTGCTCTTCCATATTTTAGAGTCCAGATCTCAGTCTGTCTCCAGATTCTGATCTCTCTAGTTAAAAGCTGCATTGACTTGGGATAACATCTATCAAAGATTTGTTTCCTGAGATCCTAAACCATTTTGGTTCTAGATAGGGCATCGCTGCCTCAGACAGACCCAGTGCGTAATTTGTGGGTCCTCCTGGACTCGCGGCTGCTGCTCGAAGAGCAGGTGGTAGCCGTGGCTAGGAGGGCCTTTGTACAGCTTTGTGTTATTCACCAATTATGCCCGCTCTTGGATCGGGACACCTTGCTCACGGTCACTCATGCTCTGGTCATCTCCAGATTGGATTATTATAACGCGTTCTATATGGGGCTGCCCTTGGCAACCATCCGGAGGCTTCAACTGGTCCAGAACGCAGCTGCTTGGGCGGTGATGGGGTGTGAGCGTTATGCTCATGCCTCACCACTGCTTTGGGAGCTGCACTGGTTGCCAGTATGCCTCCGAGTGCAATTCATGGTGCTAGTTTTGACCTTTAAAGCCCTTCATGCCATTGGACCAGGGTACTTACGAGACCGCGTGACCCCAAGTTATTCAGCCCATCCTACAAGGGCGGACAGGAGGGGCTCTCTGGTGGTCCCATCAGCAATAGAAGTTCTGCTTATGGGGACCAGGAGGAGAGCCTTCTCCGTATCTGCCCCTGCCCTCTGGAACCTCCTACTTTCAGAACTGCGTCTCCAGTCAGAGCTACTCCCTTTCAGAAAGATGCTGAAGACCTGACTCTGCCAGCGGGTGTGAGGCATGTCTGGCCCCACTTTTCAAGCCCGCTGGCTTGTTTAGCCTCTGCTGGGGAGTTGGTGCTCCTTTTTGCTCTGGTACTCCTGTTTTTTAATGTGGATGTTGGGAGGGTTAGGGTAGTTTTTTTATGATGAATACTGGTTTTTATGTGTTTTTAATTTTGTTTTTAGCTGGGGTTTAGGAAATGTTTTTATTAATGTTTGTTTTAAGTGTTTTTTGTACTGTATTTTTTTCTTCTTGTTGTTGCCGCCCTGGGTGGTGCTGGCACCAGGAGGGCGAGGTACAAATTAACGAATAAATAAATAAATAAATAAATAAATAAATAAATAAATAAATAAATAAATAAAATCAATGATATATAGCATCTGGCATCAAGCTGAGGCAACGATAATTACAACACTTGATTGATTGGTTGGAACTAGAATGAATATAACTGTGTGGATATTGCTGCTCAAAACAATTGGGGCTATAGGCATAAACAAATACTGACTTGTAAGTTTTTCTATACAGCATAGAACTGTGGAGATGGAACACAGCATGACAGTGAGTAGGAGGTTACATATCCACAAGGCCTGTGAAAGGGAAGATACATATAAAATCAAAGGTATGACATGCTGCAGTTTCTTCAACAGCACTTCCTTTTCTTTTGCAATCCTAAAGAGAAAATAAAAGTACTGTACTAGGAAAGCATGTGGTTTCCACCCACAGCTCCTATCTCCAGCATGTGGTCTGGTGATATCATCAATTCCCATTTATCTTAGCAGAAGTTAAAGGCTGAAGATTCCAAGAATAAAAGCAATAAAACCTGAAGGATGGAAAAAATGCCATTTGTCTTCATTTAGATGCGACATAATTTCACGTGTGTGTGTGTGTGCATGTGTGCTGGGCAATGCTCAAAAGAGCCCCCTGCCACTTTTGTTTAAGAGACCAGCAAAAAACCTGATGCAGATGATGCTCAAATTACTAGAATAGAAATAGATTTTAAATGGAATGTATCCATGCTGATTGCTAAAAAGAGTCCATCAGCAAGGATAACAAACAACCTGTTCAGCATTACAAGCAGGGCCACAGCATAAGACAAGCATAACTTCTAAAACCCATAGGTGAAAATAGCAGAGATGGGATGGGGCATCCTTATGAATGTGCCATAAAAAATCACCTGTCTCCTAAAATTACAGTAAAACAGCAGTTTCCTGATTTGTCTTTATACGGACTTGGATTTACTTTTTCTATACCTGCTGTCAGTAAGCATTACAGCATAAACACTAGCAAGCACTAATGAAGCAAATTGCATGAATGAGACATCAGGTCAAGTAGGGAGTCCAATCACTCTAGCGCAGGAGTTCTCAACCTTTCTAAGCGGGGGCTGGGTCATGTTCCCTCAGACAGCTTCGGGGGCTGGACAGCCATTTTGCCCTTCCTCCAACACATGGCACTTCCGGGTGTGGGGGAGGCGGGGGCCCACATGAAATGGCGCTACAGGCCGCATTCAGCCTGCGGGCTGCAGGTTGAGAATCCGTACTCTAGCATATGAAAAAGAAAAGCCATGCAACAATCAAAGATAGTTGAAATATTTTCTTAATGAAAAGCTAAGATGAACATTCAGGCCCAGATATGGTACTGAGACTGCATTGGTCACGCTTCTGGATGATCTCTGGCGGGAGTGGGACGGAGATCACACGTCCGTCCTTGCTCTTCTTGACCTCTCAGCCGCCTTCAATACCATCAACCACAGTATCCTTCTGGAACGGCTCCAAGAATTGGGGATCCAGGGCACTGTATGGTCCTGGTTTTCCTCATTTCTGAGGGATCGGACCCAGTCGGTGTGGTTGGAGTGAGAAAGGTCCAGCCCTAGGCCCCTCCAATATTGGGTGCCTCAAGGTTCGGTGCTCTCACCTCTCCTATTTAATATCTACATGAAGCCTCTGAGGGAGATCATCCATTCCCATGGGGTGAAGTATCATCAATATGCTGATGATACTCAACTATATATCTCAGCCCGTGGTGATCCATGCAATGCTGTTGAGGTCCTATCCAGTATGGCTGCAGTGCTGATGCTGCAACCCAGGCACTCCCCTTGCCTCTCCCCCAGGGGCGGGGAGGAGGAGGAACAGCTGCGACTGTGCCCAGAATGGCCGCAGCACTGCTGCTGCCCAGTCACTCCCCTTGCCTCTCCCCTGGGGGTGGGGAGGAGGAACAGCTGCATCTGGGTTCAGAATGTTCCTCCTCCTCCTCTTGGCCCCCGGGGCAGAGGTAAGGGGAGTGCCCAGGCAGCAGCAACAGTGCTACGGCCATTCTGGGCCCAGTCATGGCTGTTCCTACTCCTACTCCCCACGGGAAAGGCAAGGGGAGTGTCCCAGCAAGTGGGCGAGGCCAAGGGGGATTTTTGCTACCGGTACGCCTGTACCAGGGCACACTGGGAGCAACACACCACTGTATTAAGCACAAGGCTAGTGTTCTCTTCCTGTTTCTAGATAATTTTTAATGTTTGAATCCTTGGCCACAATATGCTATTTGCTGGACCTCTGCTGAGTCTTTTTTTATAAGTTAAATAAGTGTTCAGCCTATGATCCAGTGCATTTCTCCACACTGTAGGAAACATTGGTGTCACAAAAGGACGTGTTTCTTATTGTATGAAATTTAGGAAGCTTCCCTGCCATTTATCTTCCTTGTACTGTGATATTTGTCTGCAGCTTTTCTGTATTTTTTTGTTCATTTGCCCTGTATTCTTCAGCCATGCTATAAAAAAAGTTATGGTTTAGGAACTAAGTAGCATTGCTGTCTCTGGCTCTAGTTTATTGAAAATGCTGGTACCGTATTTCATTTGATTATTAAAAAGCACATAGGATTTCATTCCAGGCATGTCACACAAGTACTGTAGTCAAGACTCTGATGTTTAATGCTTATATGTTTTCATGGCCATGTGGCAGGCATGACTAGATCGCCCACCCAGTCACATGGCCACCACCAGCAAGTCACATGCCCACCGATTTGGCCATACCCAGAGAGTTAGCCCCGCCCACAGTTTGGTAGTAATTTTTTTATGCCCATCACTGTGTATGTGCCTATCTTTTCATGCCTCATAGGTTAGGTGTGGTAGCTTCTATTAAGATTTCATTCTGTCTACCAATGGTTTTTTTTTACTTGTTAAGACAAATAATACAGTTCAGAGAAACTGTGGGGCACATACACATACTGCAGCAATTGGCTTAGATGTTGAAACAATGAGAGGAAGATAGCCATCCATTCTGAAAAGTCGTTCTCTGTTCCTTTAGCCTTCTTTATCTTAAGCTCATGTTCTGATGTAGGATAAATTTCTCTTGAAATATGAACCAGTTATCAAAGTGCTGAGTCTGTGGTTTCAAAGCTAACAAGAAACCTGTGCCACATTTCCATTTCAGGTACAGAGAAAGGAGCATGTCAAAGGTCTTTCCCACTTTAGAGAATAACAGTGACCTTGAGTGAAAGAGACAGATTTTCTTTCCTCTGCCTTACTGATGTGTGTAAGAAAATGTGCACTCACCCCTTTCTGATAGAATGTTCTGAAGGAAGAGCAATGGTTTCAGTCTACCTTGGTCTCCATTTCTAAAGGTATAATGAGAAGATGATGTGTGGGTTTTTTCCAAGTGTTCATTTCATATTATAGCCCTAATTTTCAGAAATATTTCTGCCCCTCTCCTCTCCTGCATAACAAAATTAAATGATTTCATTATTCAATACTATCTATTAGGAAAGCCAGTAGAAAGTGCTATGGTCCACTTTTCAAAGAGCTGAGTATTTGCATGTCGCTCCTCTCCAGAGGGTTAAAACAGGAGTTCTCAACCTCTTTAAGCCGTGGGCTGGGTCACTCTCCCTCAGACAGCTTCCGGAGCTGGGCGGCCATTTTGCCCTTCCTCCACCACATGGCACTTCCTGGTGTGGTAGAGGCAGTGGGGGGGGGCACATGAAATGGTGCTGTGGGCCGCATTCGGCCCACTGGCTGCAGGTTGAGAATCCCTGGGTTAAAACACTAGACAAACTATCAAAACTATTTTTCATGTATATAGGCCAACCAATACTTTTGCTATCAGGGACAAAATAGTGCTACTGCTGAAAACAACCAAAACATCGTATTCTTGGTGTGTGTGTGTGTGTGTGTGTGTGTGTGTGTGTGTGTGTGTGTGTGTGTGTGTGTGTGTGTGTGTGTGTGTGTGTGTGATATATTAGCAGAGTTTGCCCAGCATTGCCGGGCTGTTTTAAATTATGTTGTAAGGGGTTTTTTTGGTAATGTATGTAAAAAAGAGGTTAGTCTGTAATGGTTTTTTTAAAAAAAAAATATTTATGTACTTTTTTTATGTTGTCATTTGTTAAATAGATTGTATTGTTTTGATACTATAAAGTAATAATAACTTATAGTTTGTATTTTTTCTAATGTATTTTTGAATATTTGTTTTAACATATATGTTATTTTTAGTTAAACATTTTTTTTTAAAAAGAATAAATATATTAACATTAATTTTTTGGGTTTTTTGTGGATTAAAAAAAGAACAAAGGATGATATATTTTTTCAAATTGTTTTATTTAACCAAATAATGTTTTATTTTGTGGGGGGTTTTTTAATAGTTGTACCGTAGGTAATAATTTTAAAAATGTAAAAGTACATGTTTTTTACATTCAGTGTTTTTAAACTGTGTTTAGATGTTTTGGGTTTTTATTTGAGTTAAAACTCAGCACAGGATTTTAGAAATCTTTTTATTTTATTTTTTTGACATATGTTTGTGATTTGTGTAAAATTGTGATTTATTGTTGTTTTTGACTTGTTTTTACTCTTGTAGCCTCTAGGTGGGGCTGTTGTGTCTTTTTGAGTTGTTTTTACTATTCTGCCCTGCAGGTGGGGCTGCTAGTGGTTTTGTTTTACTTTCACTGTTTTTTCTCTCCTGGCCTCTGCGTGGGGCTTCTTCCGGTAAGTAGTCTCTTTGTTTCTTTATTTCTGTTCTGGTCGTCGTGGAGGGAGGACGTGCTGGTAAGTTGACTGGTTTTCTTTCTCCTGGGGTTTTTCTTTGTTTTGCTTTTGTGGTGGTGGGCTGGGAGGTGTTTCTGTTTGTTCTTGTTTCTTTTGGTTTAGTTTTAGGTTGGTTTAATTGGTTTGATTATTTCTGGTGGTGTTTAATTTGTTTTATTTTGTTGTTTATTTTTGTAATTAGTTGTTTGTTTGTGTACTTTGTGGTTTTTTTTGTGTTGTAGTTAGATGTTTTCTTTGTGGTTTTGTGCCATTGTGGATGTTTTTGTTTCTGTATTTTGTGGTGTTTTTTGTTTTGTTTGGTAGGTTGGGGGAGAAAGAGGAGGCAGATGGTTCTCTCCTCTCTGTCTCCTTTTTCTCCCAGCTTAACCTAACTGGAGATGGGCAGGTAGCAATCCGTAAGGGGTGGGGCTCTTCCTTGGGAATTGCTGGCTGCTGTTTTTGTATTCAGAAATACAAAGGCAATGGCCAGTCATCCGCCAGGGAGAGTGCCTCCCCTGACGAACTGCTGCCTGTTTTGGGTTTTTTTTTCCACCCCGGCTCAACTTTACTTGAGGCTGGTGGTGGTCTTGCTGTGTCTTCGGCAGGGTAGCATGGAGGAGAGGGAGTCCCTCTCCTCCCCGTTGCTCTGGGAAAGAAGGACAGCGGGTGTCTCGCGATGGCGTTTTGTGGCTTTTTGTTTTGCGTGGCTGTGATGCGCTGAGTCTGCCTGCTGCGGACTTGCGCTCCCATTGCTTTTTGTAAATTTATTTTTTGTGTGCCGGCTTTCTCAGCATTCTGCGCGCTCACGGTGCACAGGACGCTGGGACTTGCAGTTTTGCGTTCGTGGTTTGCGTTTGTGCGGCAGTTTTTTTATGCGGCTCTATTGTGATTGGCCACGACGCATTTCCCAACGTTCTTTTTGCTCACACCTCTCAGCCTGATTGGCTCTGGCGCGGCGTGGAATTGAAGTCCTTTTTCTTTGTTTGCGTTCGTGGGGCTCCTGCCCCACTGGCGTATTTCTCAACCCGACAGTTACATACGGACCAGGTTTGGGCGAGTGCAGGAGGCTCGGTACGGGCTAGTATGGCCGAGTGCGGGAGCCTTTGTCACATTCCAATGGTTAACGCTCGGATTTATAGGTATAGATATAAAACCAAGAATAAGATGTTTTGGTTGTTTTCAGCAGTAGCACTATTTTGTCCCCGATAGCAAAAGTATTGGTTGGCCTATATACATGAAAAATAGTACCTGGCCAGTAATAACTCTCTTGAATGTGTATTTCCAAGAAAGACACTCACATTGATCTTTTCTTATGGTGGCAGAAAAGAGTTCTAACATAACTATTTAAGGGCAGGGAATCAATCCAGTGTTGATCTTAAAATATAACCACTTTAAAAGCAGCACAAAGCTCTTAGTATCTCCGGTGAATGGCTGCCTTCGGTGTTGGTCAAACACTCTTCAATAGTCAACCGATAAGATCAATTTTTATACCATAGGATTTTTTTTTTGCATGGATAGTTATGAATCCTATTTCCCTCCTACTGTAGCTATTGTGTGGATTATGACATCCATGGGCTGATACCTTGTGCAAAATGTATGTATGCAGAACTTCAACTTTGGGACCTGATATAGCACTATAACAAGATGATGGTTGTGTGCCTTATCACACACAACCTGTGTACCTCACTAGATCACCACAGTAGCTTTCACAGTTGAAAGCTTTGCACACATGTAGACGTTGAACAGATTATTGGCATTTGGGACATGAATTGCTCTGTCCATTCATAGTTTCTGGGTTGGGCCCAGAATTTTCCTTTCAGGAACAGAAACTACATATTTTGGAGCAAGCTTCATCTTTGGAAGGAGATTTTTGTTGATTTATTTTTCCGGAATAAAAATTGCTGAATATTTCTTACAGGGCCCTCATGACCTCTAAAACAGAGCCTACAGAGTATTGGGAGACCCTTAGTAGGAAGGGAACATTTACTCTCAACAGTTAAATCACAGATTTTTTTTCATTCATAGAAAAGACACTATGGATCAAACTCAACAGATAATAAGAGTACAAAGTGGAATTAAATTGACCTAGATAGGAAAGAAGAAGCTTCCATAAAGGAATTTGGCCAAGTCAAAAGTACAGCTGTGGAAATGTGCAGGGTTGTTAGATTTACTTTGATATTTTTAACTAGAATAAAGGACCACAAACCAAAGTCAGGTGTGAAAGATAGACATTTCAGGAGGGGACAGACATTATCGAAAGTCCATGATTAAAAGAGACAAATTTCTTAAATATGGAAACCATCTCAGGGCAAAACAAGGACTATTCTCATCTCACTTAATTTGCAAATTAGCTTGCTATATGTCACTGACATTTAACACTTAAGCATGGGATTCCTTTGAACTCTGACTTCCCAGCTATGATGGTCTGCTTGAATCCATAGGTTCTCCACTATCACCTTATTTTTAGCTTTAATGATGCCCTTCTTCAACAAGGGGCATCTACTCCAGCATTTTGTCCACACGTGGAATATTGGATGCTTGTTGGGCTCAGAGAAAATTTTCCACAGAAATAGTGAACTTTAAAGCAGTTTAAAAGGGCAATTTGATGAAATCTAAACCCTACTTTTTTTCATTCTCTGACCACTGTTCATAACATCAAGTGTAAGAAGTTTATAGCCTTCAGACACATTTATGAAAAGGAACCAAGCAATGTTCCTTGCCATTCTTGCTGTAAAATCGCTGATTAAACCATCAGAGCCTTGTGGCCACAGCACTACTAATTTCTGATCCAGAGAATGGGAAGGGTTGGGAGCAAAGCGAATGGACAGAAAGTATAGAAGGAGCTTTGTGTTTTCCTTTTTATAAGGAACTAGCCGATTACCCAGCCTTGCTCAGGATTTTTACTTTGAAGGAAGTAAGCAGGCTGTGGTAGTAGAGCTCTGAGGGGAGGAAATGACAGTGTTAGAGGGTCCGGAAGCAGGGCTGCTGGTTTGATACCCACCTCAGCCGCCTGAGACTCACCGGCTTCCAGCTGGGCCACCGCCACCATCCTGAGGTAAAATAAAGGCCTGTCAGTGAAGAAGAAGAAGGAGAAGAAGACACTGAGGAAGAGGAGGACGGCTTGTGCCCCATCAAATGAAGCCGTTCTTTCTCTAGGGCTCAACGGAGGAGCCACTACAGCCTTCCTTGAGCGGTGGCAGCAGCGGGTAAGGGGTGGCCAGGCCTCCTCCACCGGGGTCTGCCTCATTGCTGGGGCTGAGGTAAAAAGAGCCAAGGAGGCCTGGCCTGAGGAAATAGCATGGCTCTTGAAGGGAAACCAAGGCAGCTGAAGAGGGGGCGGTTAGGCGGCTGAGGGGAAAGAGACTGACCCAGACCCCAGGGTGGGAAGCGGGTGAAGGCAGGAGCTGTCAGCGAGCCTCCGGTGGCTCAGGGGCGATGGAAGAAGGAGATGAAAGAAGCCCGGCTGGCTCTGAGGAAGGGGAGGCAAGGCGAGGTGCGGAAAAGGTGGGGAGAGAGGCTGAGGCCTAGTGGATGGCTCGAGCCACGGCCTCTCCTGAGGGCCTCATGCCTTGCTCGGGTTTTTTTCCTTTAAAAGAAGTACGGAGGCTGTGGTACGCGTGTGCAGTACTACTGTTTTGTTGCAGTGTGCGTGCACAGTACTGCCGTTCCATTGCTTTTTCTCCTGTTGGTCTGGGTGTCCTCTTTGCATCCCACGTTGGGGGGCATAAACCCCCAAATGGGTTTTGTGACCCCCACAGTGCTGATCTTGCATGCCCAAGGTACGTATGTGCCAATTTTCAGCGAGATTGGTCTAGGGGTGTGGGTTCCTATAGATCACATAAAAGACCACACCTCTGTTTTATAGATATAGATCAAAATGACTGCCCACTGCCCTTTAGGAAATTTCTCCTTATAGCTGAATGAAGGGGGCAGGGAGGATAAATTCAGTAGAACACTCCATTTTATAGACTGCAGTTGATTACTTATTGTCCTGGCTGCTCTTTTTAATCTAGGTACCAGAAATGTACATAATATACCCAGGTCATCCAATATCCAATATCGATTTGTCTTTTCTTATCTATTTAAGCGCAAATCAACCAAAATCCAAAATGTTCTATCTTTAGCCTTCTGTTTCCATCTCTGGTCAAACAGCTTTACCACCATCTCATCCCATCATTTTCAGGGTCTGCCTAGTGATCTTTTGTGGTCTGTTAGCCTACAGGTCCATCTGTTATCCTTTAGGTGGGTGATATGACCTGCCCATCTTCTTTTTGCCACATATCTATACCTATAAAGAAGGGGTGTGGCCATGCGTGTGCGGAATGCGTTTCCACACCCATCCAGCCTATCCCGTAATGTGCCATGCACACATACCTTGCCCAACTGTGACCATCGTCGCAAGTTTCCCAAGGCTGCGGGTGGGTCCACCGCCCAACAAATAGAAAAATGAGAAAACTACACTTCCCAGGGCCGCCACGCCCCAGCTAATCCGAGAGGCCGGTGTGCATGCAAAAGAGGTGGGGCAATGGCCGCACGACAGAAAAACAAACAGTTGCCGCACTGAAGAAGAACTCAAATGCAGCGGCGCCTCACAAGAAACGGGGGGAACCGCCTCCGGAACCCATCCACAGTCCATCACAGCCAGGTCTGGGAGAAGAGGGAGTGAGCGCAAACACCCCACCCCCCCCAGCCCAACATACCTTCCCTGGGCCGGTCTCGCTCTCCCACCTCCTCCAAGAGCCTCCGTTTTTCGACGGAGCCTTGCAGCGAAGGAGGCAGCACACAGGTACATCAGGTGTGTGGGGGTGTTTCACACTCATCCCCTCTTCTCCAGTTCCTGCCCAGGCCAGGTCTCGCTCTTCCACCTCCTTTGCACGCCCAAGGCTCCGCCAAATAATGGAGCATTGCGGAGGAGGTGGCAGAGGGAGACCGGCCCAGGGAAGGTATGTTGGGCTGGGTACAGGGCAGGCCCATTGACTGCTCACACGCCCCTGGGAAGTGACAGAGTCTGTGGAAAAAGCTGCGAAAACGGTCCAATCGGCGGTAGTGCAAATGATGCAACACGGCTTCCAGGGGTGAGTGGGTGTGTCTAGAGGTACAGTACCTGGGTTCTCATCGTGAGCCAGTTTAATGATATGCACAGGTCCAGTTAGGCCCGCAGGCCAAAGATTGTGAATGCCTGTTTAGTGGCTGCAATGGCTCAGTAGTTAAGAAGCTTGCTTTGATAGCTGGAAGGCCGGCAAGTCGGCAGTTCAAGATCCGGGTACTGCATATCGGTTTGAGCGCCTGTCTCTGTCCCAGCTCTTTGGGACATGAAAGGAGCCTCATTCAGGCGTCCCCTGAGCGGAGGTTCTCCAGCAAAAATCCTTTCAACCCAGAATAATTTCTGATACTAAAGTAGTAGTAGTAGTAGTAGTAGTAGTAGTAGTATAATTTACAAGTGTCCATTGCTACTCAGTAATTAGGGACCAAAGTAACAACCATAGAATCTGTATCAGCTGTGGTACTCAAGCTACTACATATCTTCAGATGTTTTTATCTGAAATGCATTACACTTAAATACTAAAATGTGTCATGGATATTAGAAGCCAATATATCTAAACCAAGAAGCCAGCATGTAATCCATGATTATTCAGGGCTGTAAAACTGTTGTCTTTCTAAAAGTAGACATATGTATAAAATACCAGATAGTTTAACGCAGTGCAGTCTGATTTTTCACAATGTTATTTCTGTATATAGGAAAAGTCCACATGAAGCCTTCTATTACTTCCCACATGTGTATCTATACAACAATATGAAACTTGTGGGAAGATATTCCGCCATCATGCATCGTAGCAATATTATAGGGTAACCACTCTGTATTAGTACCAGTGAGAGGCAAGGACAAATGACTGATGATTGTCAGGGTTGACCCTGAACAAAGATTCAAATGATCAGCATATGCTAATGAGTTTATTTTGTTTATTTCTAAGCCAGATGGTTCAGTCCACTGTATTTCATCTACCGGTATAATAACTTTAACACCTAAAATTAAGAATCAACCTAGGGCCAGACATTCTCCTCTTTTGTCATAACTATTGAAGGACTCGAACCAAACTGTGCCTTTGTTTCATTTTCAAAACAACAACAAGAAGGAAAATTTCCCCAGAGTACCAATAACTTTACTTGCAGCTAAATAAAGAAAGCAACCTGTTGGTATATCTGTATGTATTTACTGTATGTATTTACTGTATGTATTTACATCTTTGGTCTATCCTTCAGATAGGTAAGAAAAGAGGGAACTTGAACCTGCATAATTTTGCACCCCAATTATATTTTAAAACCTTTTCTCATTAATATAAGGTTTTAAGTCAAACATTGTTATGAGCTGCTCCATTAATTGGTGTGATATGTGTGCCCCAAACTGAAAAAGATGTACACATTAAAAACCAGACATAAGTAGTCCTCTGTGCATATTAGCAGTGCTGTTACAATCCTAGGCCACACTGCTCATCTATCCTGTATACCATCTATATCACAACAGTCACCCCAATCCTATGGGATAAATGCATTCTAATCCTGTTGGCTATGTATATCTGCAATGAGAGCCAATAGCTATTATGCTCTTGGCGATGATTACAGCTAGATCGGGGCCAAGAATTGGTGTCTGGCACTACAGGCTGCATGAACATAACACAGTACATTGCATAGTGGACAGCACTAGGTGGGAATACAGCCAAGATTCAAAAGTAACTCTACAGCAAACATTCAGTCAAAGAAAATGTCCAGCAGGATTGGAGAGAACTACTTGAAAACCATTTCATAGTCCTTCATACTGTTCCTCATATGGTGCAATAGCCTGGAAATTAAAATGACAGAAGGCATGACCTTGTGGCTATTAATGCAAAGATCAGAATGCTCCAAAAGCCTCCCTCCGGAGGTCTCGTCAATTTTCCTCACTACCTTTGAGAAGAATACTCGGTACTTAATTTCAAAAGGTACTACATTGTAATTGCCATACCGTGGGTTCGTTAAAACAATTAAACAATTCCTTCCTATAATTGGTGTATTACATTTAGTTGCTGTCTACTCATTTTTTAATCATAAACTAAGGAATAACATTCCCTCCATTCAAAATTTTGTTCTACGATATAGCTTGTCACTGACAACTCCTTCCTGGCATGTTATACATTATTTAATAACATATCTTTGGCATCTCTGATTAAAGATTCAGATCACAACCAGTGGCTTATGCAGTACTTGTTCTCAATTCAGAGCTTCAAACCTTTGTATTACTGTTACCCACAAAAAATACTGAGGCACCAGTCTTCGATCAGTTTTTAGTATGAAAAATAAAGAGTTATTTAATCAAGGTTGCTAAATAGGTATCCATTTTTCAACTGTCTAGACAAGATCAACTCAAATAAATTTCTCAGCATTGACATCCCACCCGTTTCGTGGATCTTTTCAAAAAGGCTATTTCAAATCTCATTGTCCTCACTGTTTGAAGTGAAGGGCATAGCACTTTGTTTCCCTTGTAAATGCCAGGGAGACATGTAGTTCTGTCATTCACATTACTAGTGGCACTAATAACAGTATGGAGCAGACCATTCTATCTTCATCAAGGGCTACATACCAATTGAGATGCACTGTTGATGATAGCCTGACTCAGCTCTAAGTACAATGGACTGTCTATTATACAGGTCACTATCAGAGTTCATGGCTTCAAAACCTAGCAAATCACATTTTGCCAAAGGCAGTGGGAGGTGGAAACAATATTCAATATCCTTTATGAGTGAAGGAGAAAGAAGATAAATTACTGGATAAAGCTATAATTGGCTGAAAGAAACGTGAGAAACCATATCACTAGCCATTGAATTATTTTAAATCTAACAAAACATAAGCATTCAGATATCTTGTTCTACTGTGTTGATAGCCTATTTCTCTCTACCTGCTAGATGGGTGTTTTTGAAACATGCCAGGATGACAACATATCAGAATATAAACTGAATAAATCCCCAGATGTCTATGCAGCTAACGTAAACCAATTAGCTCTTGATGAGCATGTAAAATCCAAACTTATTCAAAATAAGTGTCCTACAAGGCTTTGTATGCTCAGATATGAGTAGCAGCTGACAATGACAAGGCTTTGTCTGTTTTGGAACAATTATGTGGAAACAATAGGGAGAAAATAAATTCAATCTATATTGATCACCTTTAACTTCACACCATTTCTTTTCGTGCACATCATACTGTGTGTATATGGCAAGATCAACTATACAAGCAGCCCCTTTCAGCAATCTTTTCAAGGATGCTAATTAAGAATTAAAAGGTTTAAGTATTAGCATCTTTATAAAAGATTGCAGACAAGTCTAGCTGCATCTCTTGGACTGTAAAATACAGTTGCCTTAGATCACAGAATTTATATGTCAGCCCAGTTGCTGGTTCTTCATATTTAAAATCTAAAAGCCATGCGGTGTGGGAAGACTTAATTTCATATTTCTACTCACTTATAAAGTTTATTCAATGATACTGGATCTATAACTATCTCTTAGCCCAGTGATGGTGAATCTTTTAGAGATTGAGTGCCTAAACTACAACCCAAAACCCACTTATTTATCACAAAGTGCCAACACGGCAACAGGGGAGGGAGGAAATGATCCCATTGGACTACAGGGCAGAGGGGCGGGGCAAACTCAGGGCTGGGGGAGAGAGGAAGCGTTCCTACTGGACAGAGGGGCATGGCAAACTCTGTGCTGGGGAGGAAGAAAGCACTCCCATTGGACAGAGGGGCGGGGAGAACTCTGTGCTGGGGTGGCCCACAGAGAGGGCTCCAAGTGCCACCTCTGGCATGCATACCAGAGGTTTGCCACCACTGTCTTAGCCTAACTCAAAGGACTGTGGTGAAGGTCAGATCCTTTTACAACATTTCTTAGGATGAGAAGTTGGAATACAAGTGTAGTGCATGATATTATTTGTGATTTTTACATCATAGTTAGTCTGGTTCAAATGGAGACTGCTGCCAAGAAATCAAAAGAAGACTGAGCCTTAGAAGACCAGCAGTGATGAAATTAGAACAGATAATCAGGTGTAAGGATGTGTCACTGGAGACCAAGATTATCCACACTCTTGTATTCCTGATCACCATGTATGGGTGTGAAAGCTGGACAGTGAAGAAAGCTGACAGGGGGGAAACTGATTCATCTTAACCTATAAATCCAAGGGTTAACCGTTGGAACTGGCTATAGGTTGCTATGCCTCGCCCTACTTGCCTGCACTCACCCTTCGTGCACACGGCCGATCTGGGTACGCAGGTCAACGAAGGATTGAGAAAACCGGCAGTGGGGCAACAGCCCCACAAACGCGAAGAAAGGGAAACAACTTCACTTCCCAACATTCCTTGCGCCGCGCCGCGCCAGAGCCAATCAGGCTGAGAGGCTCTCGCACGGCGCAGCGTTCGGACACGCGCCGCAGCCAATCAAAAGAAAAGCATTTTAAAAAAACACAGCACAAACACAAAGCACCAACCCATAACTACAAGCCCCAGCGTCCTGCGCGCCATGAGCGCGCAGAACGCTGAGGAAACCAGCGCCTGAAAAATTAAAAAGAAAAACAACTCACCGCCTCACAGCCAAGCAAACACCAGCCGGCTTTCTTTCCCTCACCAACGGCGCCTGAAGGTCCCGACTGGAGTTTCCCCTTTAATATCAGTAGGTGGGGGGTTTGCGATCCCCCTCTCCGCTGGCTACCCTAGGGTTGGGAGGTTTGTGGGAACAAAAGGGGTATGTTGCCCAAACCCTTCTGGACCCAGGAGACCAGGGAGAGGGGATCGATCCCCCCATCCTTAAAACAACTCCTTCTTTTCTTCTCTTTAAAAACGGAGTTGTTTTAAGGGGGGGGAATCGATCGATCCACTGACTACTTACCAGAAGAAACTCCACCCAGAGGCCAGGAGAGAAAAAACAGTCAAAATACAATAACCCCTACCAGCACCACCTACTCGCCACAATAGTAAAAACAATTCAAAAACACACAACAGCTCCAAATAAAAACAAACCAAAAACATAACACAAATTCACAATTTTACACAAAAGGTCACACCAATAAAAACAAGTCAAAAAAAATTACACTAAAACACACTTTAACACAAATCACAAACATATGTCAATAAAATACAATAGAAACTTTTAAAAATCCTGTGCTGAGTTTTAACTCAAATTTAAACTCAAAACATCTAAACACATTTTTAAAACATTGAATGTAAAAAAACATTTACTTTTACATTATTAAAATTATTAACTACGGTACAACTAATTAAAAAAATTCAAAAAACTAAAATATTATTCGCTTACATAAAACAATTTGAAAAAATTATATCATACTTTGTTCTTTTATTAATCCTCAAAAAAAACCCAAAAAAGCAGATCACAGTTAATAACAGCCAAGCCAAAAAATTTTTGCATAAATAAACATTTAAAAAATTAAAATTACAGACTAAGCAATTTTTAAAAAACATTAACACAATTTAACCTTCCAACACAATTTAAAACAGCCCGGCAACGCCGGGCAACCTCTGCTAGTATGAAATATAATGCTGGAGAACTTTGTAGAAACCCCGGACTGCCAGAAAAGCGAGCAAGTGGGTCCTAGAACAAATCAGATCTTAACAATGTCTGAAGGCAAAAATGATGAAGCTAAGGTTGTCCTGTTTGGGAACATCATGAGAAATCAAGAATTTCTGGATAATGCTGGAAAAGGTTAAAGGTAACAGAGAATGAAGAAGACAAAATGTGAGATGCATTGACTCCCTAAAGGAAGTTATAGGCTGGGGTTTACAAGAAGTGAGCCAGGCTGTTGAGAACAGAACATTTGGAGATCTTTCTTTCATTGGTTTTACATCCCAATGATGAATCACAACAACAAATGAAGTAGAAAGTAATCTGTATTCTCAACCACAGATAAACAAAGTGGTTTAGGCCATCCCAGGGCATTTTAAAGTTTCATTAAATCATAAAATCATGAATAACCAGGCATCTTTTTTATGCAGCAGTAATCATAGCGTACTTCTTTCAGTTTACACTGCATCAAGTTAAAAGCAATATTGGAACGTAGAGGCTGATTACACAGGCTGTTTAGCCTGCTGGTTGGAGTGCTGCAGAGACAGGTTGGTACAGCCTTAAAGCATACCTGTCAAGTATCCCATTTTGGCCGGGATTTCCCGTAATTCACCGATCTTTCCCGCCACCATCCTGTAATTGGAACGGCCAGGAAAGGGGTTACAGCGCATGCATGAAGGGGTTCTCTGCATGCGCAAAGGATTTCTGTGCATGTGCTAACAGGTTACTGTGCATGCGTACACTGGCGCACGGAAACCTTCCCTTATTTTCACCACCGCAACTTGACAGGTATGCCTTAAAGATGATGATCAGATGACATCTTTGCTAGTGCACACCAGCCTCCTGTCAGAGTGTTCCTACCTTCACCTTTCCGGTGCCTGTCAAGGGGCTTCAACATTTGGGACCTGGGTAGGATCTCTCTGGTTTGGATCCATTCCAGCATGTGCGATTGCTGGGACCAACCCAAACCCAGTTTGAATTTGCAAAAATTGTGAAGCTGCTTAATAAGTGAGACACTTCTGAATATAGACCCATGATGGCGAACCTTGGCACTCCACATGTTCTTGGACTTCACTTCCCAGAAGCCCCCATGAATCCACATGAATGGGTTTACTGCGATTCATCTGGCCCACGCCGCCCTCGTTGCTCCTGGAAGCAGAAGTAAAACACGCCCGTATATAGGCAATTTAATCACTTTCTCTGCCAAAAAGAGGGCAGGAGAAGTGGGGAGAAATGTGAACTATTTATAGATTATTGCTTCTTCTTCCATGTCTAGACCATACGTGAAACTGACAAAATGAAGGCCTCTTTTGGCGATTTCATTCTGCAATTCCTTTCGCCTGATCTAGTGTAAGAAAGATTAGCTGGCAACACAAGGTTGCCATTATCAGGTTGCCATTGTGTCTCAAAAATACCACAGTCTCCGAGGAGGCTCTTTCTGAGTACCAAATAGACCAGTGGCTGCGAACCTATGACACATGTGGGCATACCATTGCCCCAGCACAGTTTGCCCCACCCCTCTGCCCAGCAGCCCAATAGCACTTCCCTCCCCCCAGCACAGTTTGCCCCGCCCCTCTGCCTGAGCACTCAGTCTCTAAAAGGTTCGCCATCACTACCATAGACTATTGTGGATGTGATGTATCACTTATTAAAAACAATCCTTTCCTTGTCTCATTTTAAAGGGTCTGTCAAGAAATTGCCCACAGTTGAGTCCATAGTGGTGGCTTCAGCTATACATAGTTTCTTGACTAGCTCTTTATAAATGATGCAGCACATCTGCAATAGTCTATATATCAGGGGCATACCTGTCAAGTGCTGTTCCGGAGAATACGGGACCTGCGCAGTAGCCTTCTGCACAGAACCCTTCTATGCATGCGCAGAACCCTTCTATGCATGCATAGAAGGCTTCTGCGCAGAAGGCTTCTGCGCATGCGTTGAAGGCTACTGCACAGAACCCTTCTACGCATGCATAGAAGGCTTCTGCACAGAAGGGGATGCGCAGTAACTGCTTTTCCCCTCCGTGAAATTACAAGATTTCCCCCTCCATCAAATTACAGGATTTCCCCCTCCGTCAAATTACAGGATGGCAGCAGATGGAGGTGGGAGAGTAGAGTTTGCGCCGCTGAATTACGGGAAAACCCTGCCAATCCGGGATACTTGACAGGTATGACCAGGGGTGCCCAAACCTTTCAGGCCATGGGCCAGTCACATAGTTCAGGGAACTGATCACTATGGCCAGGGGGCTGGATCCACCCCAAAGCCAATTCATCCAGCCCATGAAGCCCTTGTCGCTCCTGGAAGCAGAAGTAAAACGTGCCCATCCCCATACGGGCGCATTTTACTTCCGCTTCCAGGAGCGACAAGGGCTTCGCAGGCCAGATGAATTGGCTTCAGGGACCAGATTCGGACCCTGGGCTGTAGTTTGGGCACCCCTTCTATATACAGTAAAAAAAATTCACTTTCCCCTGTCCCCTGACAACCATAGAAAATGATATATTTCCAAATATCCTGAAGCTGTTCACTTATTAAGCCACTTCAAGAGATTGGTAAAAGCCATTTCCATGTGAACAGTCAGGCTTTATGAGATCATTCTAATCTAGCCTGACCATTCCAAAATGGCCCACATTAATTTGTTCCCTGCTGCTAGTGTAGTTACGCCCTTTGTTTAGTGTTGCTAATTGGTTTTCCTATTAATAGTCAATGCCTCCTTTAATCCACTGCATGTATCTTTTACCAAATGTTAAGGGGTCCACAGAAAGAGCCTCCTTGAAAATTGGGGTATTTTTGAAGCACAATTGGGTGCACCCTGGTAACAGTAACCTTGTGTTGCTGGCTAATCTTTCTCACACTAGGTCGGATTTATTAGATATTGTTTCAGAACACAATTTTTTTCATTTTCAACATGATATTTTTTTGCAGATCAAAGGCGTGGCCATCGGGTCTTCCCTGGCCCCAAGTCAAGCCATTCTTTATATGATTTGTTTTGAACGTTCTTTCATTTTTTCTGAATCCAATCTCTTTTCTGAGCACATTCTTGTTTTTCGCAGATATATTGATGATTTATTTTTTCTGTTGGACACTGACACCATAATCGAGCCATTCATGAAGTGGGTTAATGGGCTCAATAGTAATCTAAAGTTTAGTCATGAACACAGCACAGAATCCATTGCCTTTTTGGACCTTACAGTTTTTATTTGCAATAATCAACTTCTGATGAGACTCTATAAAAACCTTCAGACCGTAACACTTAACTCCACTTCAATTTGTTTCACCCTAATCATTTAAAAATAGTATTCCTTTTAGTCTTTTGTCTCGGGCCAGGAGGAATTCGTCCCGTGATGCAGACTTTCTAAGATCAGTTGGTACAATTTGTTCTAATCTCAGGGAAAGAGGTTACCTCAAGGACTCTTTAGATTGTGCGCTCCATAGGATTCGCTCCACTCCCAGATCGCAATTTTTGGAGAGAAGACACAGGGCTCCTTCCGACTCCAGACTTAATTTTTCCTTGCAATATACCCCGTTAACAAATCACATTAAATGGATTATAAATAAACATTGGCACGTCCTTGACGAGATTGCAAATTGCAGTTTGAAGCCGAGGATCGATTTCAGGAAGACTAGTTCCTTTCACAACTTACTTACGAGAACTGACATCAATCCTGACTTTCGGTTACCTATCAGTAACAGTAGTTTTTTGCAGACTACCTCCCACACAATCTCGGGCCATTTTAAGTGCCGGAGATGTGTGTTTCGTAAGTTTTCATTAGAAACAGATACTGTTCACATCAGGAATACGGGTATAACTCATAAACTAACACATTTCACTTCTTGTAATTCTAAAAATGTAATTTATATGATTATGTGCACGTGTGAATTACATTACATCGGGGTAACCAGTAGGCAGTTGAAAACCAGGATTTCCAAGCACCGTTCCTGTATACAGAATCGCACTTTGGGAGCTCCTCTTGTTGATCATTTTGCAGCTAAGGGACATCATGAGAACCAGTTCTCTTTTGTAGCGCTGGAAGTTGTCTCTCCTCGACAATTTGAACAGGCTGATTTGGAACTGTTACTCCATCAGCATGAAGCTTTCTATATTCATTATTTTGGCACCCTCGAATCCCATGGACTTAATTGTGCGATTGACTACACTTGTTTTCTCTGAATTCTCCATATTGTCTCATTATTAGGAACACTTGTATGTTACTGATTTGTATTTAACGGTACCCTTGAAACACTCCTTTAACGTTGAGAGCACACAAAGAGAAAAAAACGTGAGGCTCAGGACGCTATATATAAATTTCAAAAAACAAATGAATTTTATTTGGTATGTATGCTTCATAATGTTTTAATGTTTAATGATTATGCATGCTTTATGATGCTGCATTCATATGTTTCATGTTTTTCCTCTGACTGTTATTGTTATTTTTATTTCTTGAAGTATAATAAGCTGTTGTATATCATCACTCAGATTATAATATATGATTTTTAATATATGAATTTTGTATTAATTTTAGAAGACCGTGATGAAATAAGTTTGAAAAGTGACAGGATTTGGTTCCTATTCCTATCTTTATTACATACTGAATTAAGTGACCTTCTTTGAATACTGAAATGAAGTGATTTATTTTGAATACTGAATCAAGTGATTTATTTTTTGTGCATCAGTTTTGTGACTTAACAATTTCATTATTAAAAGATTCACTCTTTCATATTTTGCACTCTTGCCTCAAATGTTTTTTTTTTCATACTTTGGATCTTTACCGTTTGGTCAACTTTTCCTGCATTTACCCCCTCAAACTTTTCAGGCCACAGGCCAGTCACGTGATCAAGTGGTTCCTCACATGGTCACATGGTTCCTCACACCCAGAAGCAGAAGTAAAAAGCACATGCATGGGCACCAAATGTTCCCGTGCATGTGCAGAACGCTGCCATAAATGACCCACAGCTGTCGTAAATGTGTTTTACTTCTGCTTCTGGGAGCAGCGTGGGCCAGATTAATTGGTGCTGTGGACCAGATCCAGCCTATGCGCCATAGTTTGGGCACCCCTGCTCTAATGGCTACACTGTTCAGTATCAAGAGAGGAAATGCTCATCTCCCCATCCTTAAACTGCAGAAAGTTGATTGTACAGTGGTACCTCATACGATTTTAATCCGTTCCATGGGGCTTGTTGTTGTATGAAACAATTGCTATACTATACATGCATCATATAGCGATTTTCCCTATGGGATGCATCATACAATTTTTTATTATTTATTATTTTTTTTGCTAAGTGGCTTTTCCCATTGAAAAATTGTACGATTTTTTTTTTTCGATTGGGAAAATTGTTATGCGGGACACCATTTCCCCCCAAAACCTAATTGTTATGCAGTTTCGTTGCATTACGGGGCGATTGTTGTATGAAGTTCCACTGTACTTTCTGTTTCGAGATAATATTACATGAATTTTAGATTTCTGAATTGTGTATAGTTCAGTTGACTATGCAGAAAACTCACATTTTATAAAGGATGATGATGAGTGGCAGGAACTAGATGTAGGATCTTATTAGTAATGGCTGTGTTATGTGATTACATATTCTGATAAATTCTGTTTAAGATCAAAGTGGCTTAATCTCTTATTGATCTGACTGCTGGCACGGTTACAACATTTGTATAGCTCCTCACAGTAGAGGAAAGGATGCCCTTATATTGTGTGGAAAGCATTTCTAAGCAGTACTAAGGCCAAGTTAAGGGCTGTTGTACACTTGAGCTGCAATCTTGTCTCTTTTAGAATGAATTTCTTGGCTGAAGGACAGACACAATTGCTTTCATGTACAAACCTAAGTGGTGAAAAGGAGAGGTAAGGGTGATCATAAGGAAAGCATAAAGAAAAGAGGGGGAAGAAGAAAAGCAAAAAAAAAAAATGATGGGAAGGAAGGGTTAGGTTATTTCACTGAGAACTGATCTCCCCAAGACCTATTTGGAGAAATTGCAGATGGGTTGCAATCTGGTACATTAAAGTAACTGTGAGTTTAATTCAATAAGTCCTTGAAAGAATTGGCTTTCAATGATCACAAAAAGTTCAAGTGGCAATTCCTTGAAAGGCTCAATCCACATTCTATTTCTCTAAAGCTGTTAAATCTGTAAAGTTGGCATCAATAGGCCATAAAATTGAAGCAGAATACAATCCAGAATTATCTGGTTGAACAGCCATTCATTGTAGAAAAAAAATAGAAAATCACTTATGAAAGTGTAACTTTTGCTGTCTCCCTCCACCTGGAAGTTCTCAAACAATTATAGGATAGTGCTTCAATGAGGGCAAACTGCCTTGTAAATGTTCAGTATTTCATTAACGCTTTATTGCTCAAAAATCCACTTGAATGGAACATAATGGCCTGGAATGGCAACTTCCAAGTAGGAAAACCCAACCAAATTCACAACTCATATAGTACCAACTTAGAAGGATGTAGTAACCATGCAGAATATTCAGGAACTGATGCAACCAGCCACAAAATGGTCTCAGGAACAATATTAAAGTGTAGCCTGGAACAACAACATATGAGTACAACAGCTCAACCAAATTCTCCCATCCCTTTCGACTAGAAAGACTGATGAAATCAGCCAAAGGTACCCCTTGGAATCACATTCCAATACCTATTCAGAGCAGAAAATAGATATTGCTAGGGGAGGGGAGAATCATGCCTGAAATGGTGACTTCTGGGTTATACCTGTATTACTCAATGAATACAACACCTAGAACACCAATTGGAATTTAGCTCTTGGGAATTCAGGAGGTCATTTTTGTGATCTTCTAGAGATTTGCAAGGAAATGGTTCTAATCCCAAATAATTTTCTACCTCCAGTTTTTTTAAATAACTGTTTCAGGTATTCTAAGCTAGTGATAAAAGGTCCTTAAAAACTGGACCTTTTTATATTGGGAGGCCACTGTAGATGGCTCCACAGTAAGTTCATTAAAGATAATTCACTGAAGACTGATATAGATGGAACTAGCAGAGGACCCAGTGTTGCCCGGGGGTACACTACCTGGGCCAAGGAGAGACCCGGGCCCACCCCCCGCCCCAGCTGCCTTACCTTTTTGTCTGCTGTCATTGCCGCCGCTCTCTCAGCCCTGCCACAAGGTGCCATCTCAGCCTGACTCTGCCCGCCGCCACCGGCCTCCCCAGCAACTACAGTCAATGGGTAGCCATAACAGCCTGGCCCCTCCGTCCTCCCATTGGGTTGTGTCAGGCCGAAGGGAGGCTCCATTTGGATGGGTGGGCAGAGGACCCAGGGGGGGCAAAGGTCTGCGGAAGGCAGCAACCCAGTCCCATCCTCTACCCGCCCCCCAGCTTTGGGTTATCCTTTTCCCCCGAGGCATGCCTCAGGAGTGCAGAGGAGCCATGCCATGGTGGCTGCCCGCTAACAGTAGTTGCTGGGGCAGGGGCAACCGTAATGGCCATAATTGCTCCTGTCTGTACTGGTGGCTAGGCTGTGCACCACCTGGAACGCCGGGCCAAGGAGACTTTGGGGCATGCGTGGAATTTCATGCATGCGCCACAGCCTGGAATGCCAGGCAGGGTTAGGCGCATGCGTGGATTCTCGCGCTTGCACAGTCACCTCCCATGGTTATTTCTGCCAGCCGGGGGGCGTTGCAGCCACTTTTCGGGGGCAAGAACCCCAAGGCACGCTGCCAGTTACCCACGCCGGCCACCCCAGACATGAAGGTAGGCGTGCACACAGTTTCCAGCGCAATCGGTGCAGGGGTGTCGCTTTGTATGAGAGAGCCCTGTGATGTCATGGAACCCCAGATCTGGACAGCTGGGAATTGGTTGAGCTGTGGCGATGACATCACAATCCTCCCTGGTTGGCTTTTTTCCCCTTGCTTTTTCTCCTGTCGGTGTGGGTGTCCCTTTTGCAGATTGATTTAGGGGGCGTACATCTCCCTATGGGGCTTGATACCCCCACAGTGACCATCTCTTCGGCCCAAGGTACTATGTGCCGAGTTTGAGCGAGATCAGTGCAGGGGTATGGATTTGTATAAGGAACATACAACCCCTAACTAAGTTGATGCAGAAGAGAGCTGAAGAGCTAAGTGATCAAAGTAGCTTTTATACAGTTTCTACACATACAGACTAACCCTAGAGGCTATCTACCTTGAAACAAAGTTTACACAATAAAACAAAAGAATCCTCAGCAGGTGGTCAATACAAAAACGGATAAGTCAATCACAGGTTACAAAAGCAAATATTTATGAGGTCAAATACTAAAAGATTACATTTTCCAGGAAAGATAGAGGGAAGAGATTGGGGTAAGGGGAAAAGGAGATGCAACTGCACTGGCCAATGCCAGAGCTGATTTTCAGACGTGCTACTAATGAGCAGGCCCATTCGCTTGAAGTGGTCCAATCAGGATGAAGAGACGTCATAGACGGGAGAGTTGAATAGCCAATCAGCGGAGCAATTCCATGCTTCACTAGCAAAGTCAGCAAAGTCAGCCCCTAAGCTGGAAAGCTTATCACTATAGTGTACACATATGCTAATTCCTCTAACATCTGCTTCCCCAGAAACAATAGCCTTGAGAAGAAAATGCAAATAGAATTAAGCTTTAAGGCAAACAAGGACTGCAGTGACTCAGGTGGCTAAGATGCTGACTGGGAGGTGGAAGGTCAGCAGTTCGATTCCTGAGTACTGCAGGACAGAAAGAGCTCCCGTCTTTGTCCCAGCTCCTGCCAATCTAGCAGTTCGAAAGCAAGAAATTGCAAGTCGATAAATAGGGACCACTTCTGTGGGAAGGTAACAGCATTCCGTGCGCTCCGGTGTCTAGTCATGCCTGCCACATGACCATGGAAATGTCTGCAGAAGCAGACAGCGCTGGCTCTTCTGCTATTAAACAGAGATGAGCACTGAACCCTAGAGTCGGATAAGACTAGCTTTCGAGCAAGGGAAACCTTTATTTATTTATTTATTTATTTTTCATGCTTATATACCGTCCTTTACCTTAAGGCAAACAGAACATCACGAGTTTCTTTGGAAGCTTTAGTGATGAATAGATATAAGCTTCATGGAGTGCAAAACTGCAGAAATTAATGTGCATGGGAGAACTTTTTTGATTGAGATACTGCTTGCCCAAATATGTTCTGGGTGCATGAAAGGAATTTAAGAGATTCCTGCTTGAATAGACAAGAATTGAACAGGTTAAAATAAATGAAAACACTTTTATTAATTTATTGGACATCCTAGGTATAACCGCAAATGAAATTAACACAACTGGGAATGAAAGGGTTAAGTCCACTGCGTCTATAGTCAGCCATGGCTTAGCGGAGGGGGGAAATGCATTTTAAACCTAACCATGATTACTTTAAAATCTTCCTGAGCCTTTTAAAAGGTAATTTTTGTGATTGCTGCTGCTGTCGCTTTGTGAATGGCTTTCTCTGAAAGCCTTTTTAAATAGCGGTTTGAGTTCTTTAATAATTAATTAAAAATTAACCCTTGCAGTTATCTACCTGCAAGTCATGTGAATAAATGGATGAACAGTGTAGTGCTTATGGACACCTAGTCATGGAAAACAAAAATAAAAATATATACTTTATTGAAAATAAAATATTTTAAAAAATGGAAATAAAAGGGTTTTTTTCTGGATTTGGGGTAACAGAGAGAAAAAGGAAACTGCACAAGGAAAAAGGAAAGGCAAAAGATCAGAGGAGAGATGATTCAGGGATTTGGAATGATGGCAATTAGAAGACCAAGCAGCATCACATGCGTCTCCTTTCTTTCCCTTAGGCCTTGAAAAGTCAAGGCCCTTGATACCAGGGTAGAAAGATGCATGTTCTCAAAGGAAATTTAAGCAGCTTGGTTTGTGAATTGATGAAGTCCAAAAGCAAAGGTGAGTGAAACTTCTGTATGCTCCAATAAATTACACTCAGATGCCACCCTATATTCTAGCCTTATTCTTGTTGTAAGAAATGCCTTATTTCCTCTGCAGTAAATAGGCTTTGCTGCAGTCTTTTATTAGAACATACTATGACTTTATTCAATTTTCTTCAGGCCTTTTAGTGGGCTTCATATGTATCTCTTATTATCCATGGCATCTATGTACTGTAATTCTTTTGACTACAGAGAGATGCTCTCTTATAGCACTAGAATAGAGGCCGTTGTGGGCTTCCACAGTTTCAGCACTAGCAGCTGTTCTGTCTTTCTTCAGTTCAATGAAGAGTCTTTTTAGAAAAACGTAACCTTGGCTGCAACCAGACTGGCTCTTTTGGTGTAGGCTGATACAGTCTAAATGGGGTCAATTGAAGATGGGAGGAGGGGCAATTTACCATTTGGTGCAATCCTTGTATCCAAATGGCATGCTGACCTCAAGTGATTCTATGTCTGGTATTGTGAAGTGGCTTAATAAATGAGCCACTTCAGGATATCGGCAAATGAATACTTTTCCTGCTCCTCTGCAAAGGAGATTATAATTTTGCCTGTGCTTAATCCTGGTTCTCAAGCATGTATGCGTACATACACATGGCTTCTTTACTCTGTCTGAAGGAAAGAATCCAGGTGGAAACCCACTAGTCACTTTCCTTCCCTGTCTACAGAGCAGAAAACAGGGTGAAGGGTATTTGCTTAAGTCAAGCCATCTCTAGCTGCAGTGTCTCCAGAGCAAGGGAAGTGCTCCACCAGCTTGGATCTTGGGCCACGAGTGCTGAATTCCAGTGCTGACTATTTACTCTAAGAAAAGACAGGGATGGAAGATGGCTAGTGGCTCACCATTTCCATTCTGGATTTTCTTTCTCAGACAGGGTAAAGATGCACACATGCAAACACGCCTGGGCAGCACCTAAAGTGCAGAATGGAGGGGGTGTAGTGTAGAAGGAAAGATCAGCTTAGGATCATCAAGGAGCAAGCTTGAGATCAAAGATCAAGCATAGGCAAAAATAATAATTTTACTTCTGCCCCTCCACAAAAGATCAGTGGAAGCATTCAATTTGTAATGCAATGTGCCACGGATTGGGGCCGTCTAGTGACGAAATGGCCCCCGGAGGTCGGAGTGACTGGCCACAAGGAAGGACACATGAGACAAATAGTGTGGTGAAGTCCAGTTCCGATCAAAATCGAGTGGAACCTTTATTGACCTGCCTCGAGGGTTCTCCGTGCCTAAATGCACGGGACCCACGTCACAGAAGGCTGATGCAAATGTGGCGTTTCTGGTGGGTAAAGATAACACCTGCCTCCGGCCATTGTCCGGTGATTAATGGACAAACCCGCAGCTATCTAAGATCTGGGTTGGCGAAACCCTATTGTTCTCACCCTATCTCGAAGGACCATGTAAACGGTCTTTGGGTCTCTAACTTCCTTTCCCGCTGATTCAGCATGCTTCCCTCAACCTTATCGAGACCAGAAGGGGGAGAGGGAATTCGACCTAGGAGTCAGCAATTTTACCTTTTATCCTATTTCCTCCGCAATTCCTCAGCCAAGGTTTTATGAGTTATGCCAATCATTAATCTAGCCCGCTCCCAATTTCCTTTCCATTTGAGCCCATTAATTCTCAAGCCGTGTGCTTAGCGAGCGAACCCATCAGGAAGGGTTAGGGCCAATTTATGAATGAGGGCATTCTACATTCCCCCTTATTTTATTGTTTACATCAATCTGGCTGAGGGCTTGGTAGATATAGGGCATAATTTGTCTAGGTGTGAGGGTCTCTTGAGGTCTCCGCCATGAGGTACACATGGAGAAATGTGAAGGGATGCATTGTGCAAAACAGCAAAACATGATCCCCACTACCACAATGCCACCGGTAGCTTTGAGTGTTGTTTGCAACCACCCCCATGGCAACCAAGACCAGAGCGCATTCCACCACCCCTAATTGGCATCTTGCTGGATATTTCTCACAATGGTGTCGAGTTTGGTGATCTGACTTTGGACCTTGTGTGAGTTATCCGTGAGGTTAAAACAGCACACATTGTGGACTGATTCACAGCCCAAATGGTGCAAGAGCAACAAATAATCAATTGCTGCTCTGTTATCTAAAACTGCATGCCTCAATTCAGCTTGCTCTCTGTTAAGAAGAGTGATGGCCGATGAGGTGTGATTAATAGCCTTAGCTAGTACACACGCCAGCTGGCCGATTCTACGTGCATTTCCCACCGCCAACCCTGGCACCCCAAAAATGCTGACTGCTAAAGAGACATACTCTGCCTTACTAAGCAATCTGATATTACTGTCACATGTCTCAACTAGCCGGGCTGCCCTTATGGACCATGCTGGTTTTGGGGTGACTGGGTTTGGGGTGATCATTTCCTTATTGGAGAGTATCAGTGTCAAGCGACTCAAACAACAGTATGAATCAGATAAGTTAGCAGGAATGTAGTTCCACGTCTGTTGGTTACAAGTAAAAAAACATCCTGTGGGCAAAATAACATCCTCATACATGAAACGGGCCATTTGTGGCTGGTTACATTTCCAAGTCTCTTTCCCAGGACTAAGGCAACAGTGATGTGGCACCATGGCTGTGGAGCAGCCGGTCATTCTGGTACATGGTGTGTTTGGGCTGATCGCCACTCGGGGTGCGTACAAAGTGAGCGCATCAGCAGGCAAAGTCTTTGTTACCTGAGTCCCCCAAGCTGCATAAATTGCGTACGTGACTCGGGAATGAGGTCCGACTATACGTTTTCCCAACAGTTCAAAGTTCTTGGCTTGCTCTCCCGGTGCGCGGCAGACCGGGATAAGGCATGTACTTAACAAAGAAGAAGTGTCCGTGGTCTGCTCTAGGCAGATGTTTGACTGGTTGACAAGTCCGGCCAGTCTTTCCCATATGTTGTACCTGAGTGTGGCGGAGAGGTCCCTGCCAGGTGTTGAGTCCCCATAATCAGCTTGAACCCCTCCCCCCATAAGCAATGAAAGGATCAAGACTATCATGAGGGAGTTGTAGGTAATTTGAGTGAACACTGTGGCCACCACATTTTGTGGGGTGGGCTCAGAGTTATGCTCTCTCAAAATGGATAGGGCATCGTCACTCAGGGTCTTGACCATCCCCCAGGTGATTCTCGGCTCCTCCATCCTGGATCGCCGGGGCTGCCTTCCCGCCTCCATCCCATCATCAGGTCTATGTCTTCCATCTCTGGCAATGGGTTCGGGGCTGCCTGGTTCCACGCCATGCGGTTTGAAGTATGGTTTCACACAGCGGGCTGGAATCCAAATGGTACCTGTAGAAGACATAATTGCTGCATACCCCCTTCCCCAGGTTATCAGGGGTGCCGGACCCTTCCAAGAGGGATCTGGCGGTACCCTGAATCAAACCATGGGGCGCGGGAGAGTTTCCCTGCATCGGAAATGCTTCTGCGGAGTGTAGTCAGCAAAAATATTTAAGTGATTGTATGTGAATAATACTTTGTGCAGGCGTTGCTGTGCCTGGCTCTGGCTCTTAGGGGGGACTATCTCCTCCCTTTCTGTTTGTTTTTCAATATAGGACTTTAACGTCCGATTCACCCCTTCGACAATTGCTTGTCCTTGGGGATTGTATGGAATGCCAAATGTGTGCTTTATGTCCCAGGTGGCTAGGAATGTGGCTAGCTGTCTGGAACTATAAGCCAGGGTGTTATCTGTCTTCAAGTGACCTGGTTTGCCCATGGTCACGAAGCAAGACAACAGGTGTTGCTCTATATGAGTCGCAGTTTCTCCCTTCTGGGCCGTGGCCCAAGAACTGCGAGAATGTGTCAATGGAGACGTGCATGTACTGCCATCTCCCAAATTGTGGGACGTGTGTGACGTCCATTTGCCAAATTTGGTTAGCTTCTGTCCCTTGTGGGTTTACCCCCCACGAGCCCCCCCCCCCCCCCGGTGTTCCTGCACATTGCGGGCAAGAACTCACGATGCCTTGGGCTTGTGACAGTGGCAGGTTAAACTGCCTTGCTAGAGCTTTGGCATTCTGATGAAAGAATGTGTGGCTTTGTATCGGGGTCATAAAGACTCCTGAGACTAATCTTTGATGCGTTTCCTTTACTGCTGTGTCAGCCCTGCTGTTACCCTCTGAAATCGGACCAGGCAGATCCTGGTGACTCTGAATATGAGCAACGTACAAGGCTTCCCTGCGATGCCATAAATGGAATTGCATGGTCAGGAATAAGCTTAATAAATTCCTGTCTATGGCGGGAGTGATGTAAGCTCCCGGTAAGTTGTGAATCAAGTTCCGGACGTACAGGCTGTCTGTAACTATATTCAATGGTTCCTGATCAAAAGTTCTTAAGGCGAGGTTCACTGCTGCCAATTCCTCTCTCTGGGCTGATTTCTGCAGAAGAGTTAGTAGCATTTTCCAAGCCTGCTCCTTAAACCAAGTGAGAACCCCATATAAGAACATAAGAACATAAGAACAGCCTTGCTGGAACAGGCCACAGCCCATCCACTCCAGCATTCTGTCTCACACAGTGGCTCACCATTTCCTTCAGGGTATTCCCAAGGAGATGCCTTCACCTGCTTAGGATTCCCTGGAAATGGCATTGAGAGATATCCTGCCTATCTCTCCAACCCGGAGGTTGTCCTTAGGTAGCCATAATTATAGCCATTGATAGCCTTGTCCTCCATGAACTTGTCTAATCCTTTCTTAAAGCTGTCAAGACTGACAGCTGTCACCACTTCTTCTGGCAGGGAGTTCCATAGACCAGTAATCCTCTGGGTGAAAAAGTACTTTCTCTTATTTGTTTGAGAACTAGTACCCAAAAGTTTCATGGAGTGTCCCCTAGTTCTAGTGTTGTGCGATAGGGAAAACAGTTTTTCCTTATCTACCTTGTCCACACCGTGCATGATTTTATAAACTTCAATCAGGTCACCTCTTAGACGCCGTCGTTCAAGAGTGAAAAGGCCCAACCGTTGCAGCCTCAGATGGTAAGGAAGGTGTTCCAGTCCCCTAATCATTCTGGTTGCCCTCCTCTGTACTTTCTCCAACTCCATAATATCCTTCTGGAGGTATGGCGACCAGAACTGTACACAATATTCCAGATGGGGCCTCACCATAGATTTATAAAGAGGCAAAATGACACTTGCTGACTTATTTTCTATACCCTTCCTAATGATCCCTAACATTGAGTTTGCTTTTTTCACTGCTGAGGCACACTGGGTTGACACCTTCATTGAGCTGTCCACCAGGACACCAAGGTCCCTTTCCTGGTTTGTCGCAGAGAGTTCAGACCCCATCAGTTTATAAATGTAATTGGGGTTTTTTGCCCCAACATGCATCACTCTGCACTTACCGATGTTGAAGCTCATTTGCCACTGTTTTGCCCACTCCCCCAGTGTCAAGAGATCCCTCTGGAGCTCCTCACAATCTCTCACAGTTTTCACCACCCTGTATAATTTAGTGTCGTCAGCAAATTTGGCTACCTTGCTTTTTACTCCTACCTCTAGATCATTTATGAAGAGGTTGAAAAGCAGGGGTCCCAGTACTGAACCTTGGGGGACCCCACTCTTTACTTCCCTCCACTTGGAGAAGTGTCCATTTAGTGCTACCCTCTGTTTCCTGTCCCTTAGCCAGTTGCTGATCCAGGACAAGACCTGTCCCTTTATTCCATGACTGGTAAGTTTATTCAAGAGCCTTTGGTGTGGGTCCTTGTCAAAAGCCTTCTGAAAGTCCAGATAAACAATGTCAACTGGATCCCCCTTATCCACATGCTTGTTGACACTCTCAAAAAATTCCAACAGATTAGTGAGGCATGATTTGCCCTTGCAAAAGCCATGTTGGCTCTCCTTTAGCAGCGCCTTCTCTTCTATGTAACTATTAATTCTATCTTTTAGGATGGTTTCCATCACTTTACCTGGGACACATGTCAAACTGACAGGCCGGTAATTTCCTGGATCACCCCTGGATCCTTTTTTGAAAATTGGTGTTACATTCGCTACCTTCCAGTCATCAGGCACAAAGCCTGATTTGAGGGAAAGATTATATATTTTGGCTAGGATATCAGCAATTTCATCTTTAAGTTCCCTGAGAACTCATGGATGGATGCCATCTGGTCCTGGGGATTTGTTAGTGTTTAGCTTAACAAGACATGCAAGGACCTCCTCCCTGGTTATTTCTATCTTGCTTAATTCTTCGGTTTCCCTCCCTACGAAGACAGGCTCTGTTTTGGGCATGTGGTCTCTGTCTTCTTCAGTGAATACTGAAGCAAAGAATTCATTGAGTCTCTCTGCAATCTCTGTTTCCTCTTTAATAACCCCTTGCCTTCCATTGTCATCTAATGGTCCAATGGCCTTCCTAGTTGGGTTCTTACTTCTAATGTACTTAAAGAAGTCTTTGTTATTTCTCTGAGTATTTTTAGCTATACGCTCCTCAAAGTCTTGCTTTGCTTTCCTGATTGTTGCCTTGCATTTGTTCTGCCAGAATTTATGTTTCTGCCTGCTGTCCTCATTTGGACAAGCCTTCCATCTTCTAAATGAGCTTTTCTTGCTCTTGATCACTTCCCGAACAGCTCCTGTAAGCCACATCGGAGTCCTCTTGGACCTGGCAGTGCCCTTTTTCCTTTTGGGTATGCATTCCAATTGAGCCTCTGTTATTGTTTTTGTAAACAGCCTCCATGCCTCTTGGAGTGTTTGGACTCCCTCAATTTTCCCTTTCAGTTTCTTTTTTACTAGTTTCCTCATCTTTGGGAAATTTCCTTTTTGAAAATTTAAGGTCTCTATGTTAGATTTTATCAGTGACTTGCGGTCTGTGATCAAGTTAAACATAATTGAGTTGTGGTCACTGTTCCCTATTGGATCAGTCACATTAACATCTTGCACCAGATCCTGAGTATTACTCAGAATCAAGTCAAGGATTCTTGTACCTCTAGTTGGGTCTTCAACCATCTGTCCCAGGGAACAATCATTGAGCATATCTAGGAACTTTATCTCTTTATCATGTGCTGAACAACAGTTCACCCAGTCTATGTGAGGGTAATTGAAGTCCCCCATTATAACCAGGCTTCCCTTCCTGGATGCCTCCTTTACAACATTCTCCAACTGCCAGTCTCCCTCAAGAGTTTGGGTCGGAGGCCGATAGTATATGCCTACTGTTAGACCATCCTTGTGGCCTGGTACTCTTACCCACAGAGCTTCTAATGGTGACTCCAAATCACCTAGATATTCCAATTGATACGATTTTATCACTTCTTTGACATACAAGGCTACACCACCTCCTGTTTGCCCCTTCCTATCCTTCCTGTACAGTTTGTAGCCTGGGATAACTGTATCCCATTGGTTATCATCCATCCACCAGGTTTCAGTGATACCAATAATATCAATATTTTTATCTATTGCTAAGTATTCCAGCTCCCCTATTTTGTTCCGGAGGCTTCTGGCATTTGTATACAAGCATTTATATATGCTTTCCTGATACAGTCTTTTGAGTCTAGTTGCATTGTTAGACTGCCTCTTGCATCCTTCTGCTAGAGTGCTGGTGACTAGCTCCTTGCTCTGCTCAGTAATTTTTGCATCCTCCTCACTACTCAAGTACACACTTTCCCGAACCGGATGCTGCCCAGCTCCTGTCGGCTTTCCCCCAGTTATCAGTTTAAAAGCTGCTCTGCAGCCTTTTTGATGTTGAGTGCCAGCAATCTGGTCCCATCATGGTTTAAATGCAACCCATCCCTCCTGAACAGATTTGGCTTGTCCCAAAATGTTCTCCAGTTCCTGACAAATCTGAAGCCCTCCTCTCGACACCACCGCCTCATCCACGCATTGAGGCTTCTGAGCTCTGCCTGCCTGGTAGGTCCTGCGCGAGGGACAGGCAGCACTTCTGAAAATGCTACCTTGGAAGTCCGGGACTTCAATCTTCTTCCTAACAACCTAAATTTGGCTTCCAGGACAGACCGCTTGGCCTTCCCAACATCATTAGTACCAACATGTACCATGACAACTGGCTCGTTCCCAGTTCTCTCTAACAATCTATCTAGATTTCTTGTGATGTCTGCAACTTTTGCACCTGGCAGGCAAGTCACCATACGGTTATCATGTGCATCACAAATCCATTTCTCTGTATTTCTTATTATTGAATCGCCTAGTACAAGGAGCCTCTCTCCTGCAATCTGTTCATCTACATGCACCTCATCAACCATATTAAGGGAGAGAACCTCAGTTTGTTCCTGTTGTTCATCTTCCTGGATCTCATCAAGTGTGATGAAGGAGAGATCATCAGGTGGAACCAGTTGTTCCTCTGTGTGTTCCTCATCAGGTGTGATAAGGGAAAGAGCCTCAAATTTATTCTGTAATTTCAGACTCTCAGAGTGATCCCCTACTCTTCTCCTCCTTTGAGTCACATTCCTCCAACCATCTCCCTCCTGAGTTAGTGAAGGGCCTTCTCCCTCAGAACTGTGCCCTGTCACTTCTTTGTCCAGCATAGTCTGCTCCGCTCTGTCCAAGAACAGCTCAAGCTCCTTAATTTGTTGGTGGTTAGATATGCGGGCCTCTAGCTGCTGGACCTTCTCTTCTAGTAGTGCAACCAGCTTGCACTTGCTGCAAGTGTAGTTCTCCATATGCTTTGGCAAGAACACAAACATGGCACAAGAATTGCAGGTAACTACAGCTGTTCCCTCAGAATCCATTTTAACAAGTGCAGTATTCTGGGCCTCAAAAATGTACACGTTTACTACCTTTCTACCTAGTTAGACTGTATTTTTTTTTTGTTCCTAGTTTGACGGCGCGCGGGCCTCTAAAGCAGCTCTACTCCAACTGCAAAACTTACCAGTGCTCACTTCCTTTGTTTGGCTCTCCTCAGCAGCAGCTCTGCTTAAGAGCACATGAAGAGTCAAAATGGCTGACCCTGAAAGAGCTCAGAGCTTTTAAAGGCTAGTGTGGCTCCGCCCCTATGAGTCACAGTTCAGGGAAGGGCCTGGTGTGGCCCTGCCCCCCTGCTTCTGGAAGCTTCAAACTGCTTCCTCTGTTTGAACAGAGGTGGCTCTCAGCAGTTTCAATTATCAATTTAAATTAGTTTTCCCATCTGTGAATACTGTTCTGGCTCCCTGAAGAGGAGTCAGAGACAGCATGCTTTGCAATTCGACTGTCTCAGTCTGAAGCAAGAGAAGTCTGGGATCCCTTGGTAAATGATATGCCAAGTTGCCTGTAAAACCTTCTAATGCAATCGGAAGGGTATCTCCGAGCTGCATCAGCTGGCGAGTCTGTTCCTTAGTAAAGGGCATCACTATCTTGGCTAAATCATGTCCTGAGATGTCTCTAGTTCTAAGCCTTCCCTTGTAGATGACTGTGGCTACCAGTTCTTGCGGAGGAATGATGTTCCTGGAAGTGGTGTGTGGTAAATACATCCATTCCACGATGTCCCCCCACCCCCCGCTGGAGTCTGTGCCTAGAGCTCCAGTGAACATGACGCCTGTCCTAATGATGTATAGGTTTAGCGTGGGGGTAAATGACTCCCTGCCAACCCTATCCACCTAGCGGTGGCTGAGGATGCTATTTACTTCCTGGTGAGTTTGTTTCACCTCTCTCGGAATCTGGATTCGATCTGCCAGCTGTTTTCCTAGCGTTAGTAGAGAAAAGAACGGCTTTAAAAGATCGGTGCTGATTTTAAAATATGGTCTTGCCCAATTAATGTTTCCTAGGATTTGTTGGAGTTCCACTAGCGTTACGGAGTCTTTGAGGTTGATTTTAGGCAAAATCGGTGCTGCAAAAGAACGGAGCAACCGGTGCCCTAAGTACGAGTAGGGTTCGGTTCTCTGAACTTTTTCTGGGGCAATTATCAAGCCTTCGTCACCCAATGAACTTTGGAGGTCATAAAATATGTCGCTGCCCAATTTGGGTGCTGTGATCAATATGTCATCCATGAAATGGCAAACTAAGACTTTGGGGTGCAGGTTCCGGAACCCTTCCAATGCCTCGTGGACGTAAATTTGGCACAAGGTGGGCGAGTTGAGCATGCCTTGTGGCAAAAAATTCCACACATAGCACTGGGTTGGTTCCCTATGATTGATGACTGGCACCGTGAAAGCGAACCTTTCCTTGTCCCTAAGATCTAAAGAGATGGTGTAAAAACAGTCTTTTAAGTCTACAATCAGGATCTCCCACCCTTTTGGGATCATGTTGGGATTTGGAGTACTGCACCGAAGCGGACCAATGGGCTGAATGCATTTATTGATCTCTCTTAGATCATGCAGAAGTCGCTACTTTCCGGACTTTTTCTTAATGACAAAAATTGGTGAATTCCAGGGACTGGTAGATGGTTCTATGTGTCCCGCTTCTAGCTGCTCTTGAACAAGCTGCTTTAAAGCTACTAATTTCTCTCCAATTATGGGCCATTGTTCCACCCAAACTGGCTCTTCTGTGAGCCATTTAAGTGGTAGGGCCATTACCCAAAAGTTAGGGTTGCACGATACTGTTGCAGAATGTCCCTCCCCCAGAGGTTGATGGGCACATTCAAAATGTGTGGTCTGATGACCGCTGTGCCGTCAGCCCCCGGAATGGAGACTTCCACCCAGTCTCGGCTTCTGTAAGCTTCCTGAACTCCTCCTAACCCCCCCCCCCACATCTGCAACTGACTCGCTGGTCCACTCCATGGGCCATAATTTCTGGCTTATCATGGTAACATCGGCTCCTGTGTCTAATAGCCCATCAAAAGGTCTTTTGTTTAAAAATACCTTAATGACTGGTCGCTTCCACTCTATGTTCTTTTCCACTGTCGCTATGATCTGGTATCCTTCTACCCCCCCCCCCCTTCCTCTCTCGGGCAGTTTGCTGACCCGAATCCTGAGCTTCCTCTGCTCACTTCCTTGTCTCTACCTGGCAGGTGACATGGAACCATGATCAGTTGCGCTAATGAATCCCCTTTGCTGACTGTCTGGGGTAGGTGTGTCCACAGCTGGACTTTGACTATGCCTGTGTAATCGGAGTTTATGACTCCTGGGACCACGAAGATCCCTTTTTCCCTGCATGGCTGCGAGGCAAGACTAATCCTATGGTGTCTGGGGGCAGAGGACCCTTGTACTGGGAGTTGACTTGGTAGACTGAACCTGGCAGGTCGCATGTAACGTCCTCCTGGCATTCCAAGTCTAGCCCTGCACTGCCCTTGGTTTCTACCTGTGCCTCGGAGCTGCTGGGAGTGATGCTGGGTGAAATCATTGGGAGGTCCGCTCTGGAGCTTCCAGGGCAGCCGTTGCCTCTATTTGAACCAGGGCTAGAGACACGCCTGTGGGCTGGTTTCCCGAATTGGGACATTGGTTGGCCCAATGGAAGCCACTGTGGCATCTAGGACATTGGGTAGATGGTACTGCTGGGCGGCCCGATGGCTGGCCGCCCCCCTTCTTACGTTTTTTTTTCAACCTGCACTCTTTGGCAAAGTGCCCAACCTTGCCACAGTTGTGGCAGGCTCCCTTGGCCCCTTTGGGTCTGTTTCCCCCTTGCACCGTCGCTGCTAACAGCCCCATTTTATAGGAGTCTGTTCCAACATCAGCGCAAGCCCTGATCATGTCGGTAAGTGTCAGATCAGGTCAGTGACCCATAGCCTGCGGGATTTTGCGGCAATCGAGATTGGCGTTGTCTTTGGCCAACTTCATTATGAGCTCTTCTTGGGCATCTTGGTTATCTATCTGCCTACTGATGGCTTCCTCTAATCTGTTAATGAAATCCATATAGGGTTCTTGTACTACCTGCTTGACTGTGGTGTAATTCTTAGCGCCCTTGCCCGTGGCTGGCACCTTGAGATATGCCTTAAAGGCAACTTCAGATGCCAGCTGGAGTGTGGCTGCTGGCAGAACAGACTGCGCTTGGATGGTTTAAAACTGACCTGAACCATAAAGTTGCTCAGGGATTGCGGCCCTTCCCATCCGGGCAGCCCTTGCCTGCGCTTCCAGACGAAACTCACTGTCCCATAAGAGGTACCGGCTAGGGTTCAATATCATCCGCATCGTGGCTTTCCAGTCATGAGGGATGAGTGTAGTCGCTTCTATCAGCTGCTGAAACGTGCCCCTTGTGAATCTGCTTTGGAGCCCTGTCTCAGTGATGGCTTTGCGGATTTCCAAAAGCAATTTATATTGGATAGGCATGTATACCGCCACCTGATCACCCGTGAGGGCATCCGTCTCTAAGCGGACTGGACATAGCTGTTGGAGTTCGGCCAATTCCTCGGCCGGGATTTCCCCTTTGCGTGCTTCTTCTTCTACCATACGCTGAAAGGGACTTTTGGTGACCTGGGAAGCACCTGCGCTTCCTAGGCTTTCTCACTCCTGCGGTGTCTGCAGCTGCCACAGAAGGGGAGTCCCCCATACCCCCATGCTTAAACTGAATGGTCGGATAGAGACCCTCTGGGGCAGGTGGGGCAGGTGGTTCTACATATGCTGGGGGTTTCTCGGTCTCTATCTGGACTGGACTAACTGCTGAAATGATCTGTCTACACTTCGCCCATGTCCCTATGATTGTAGCGGGTGCTCGGGGCTCCGTCTTAAGGCAGTCCCATACTCTATCCCAAGTCTTTGGGTCCAGTGTGCCTGCTTCTGGGTAGAACAAACAATGCTCCCTCAGATACACCATGAGTTCCGTTAGGCTTTGGCTATGAATGTTAATGTTATGTAGCCTGGCCAGGCGCTTGAGCTTAACTCCATGAGCTCTTCGCCTAACGGATGAATCTGGCACCTCTAAGCAAGCCCCCATACTACCTGGTGAGAGGTTCCTGGGAGTCTTCTCTGCGGGATGGGCCGGCACGCCTCAGGCAGTAAGTCGGGTGATGTGATGCACAGGACGTGGCCTCGGGTCTGAGTAGGTGCGCAGTTTTGGTAACTGTGGGCTTCCTTCCGCCTCTGCCGATGGAATCAGGGCTCACAGCTCACCCTGATGCGGAACATGTCCGTTCTGATGAATCAGTGATGAATGGGTTGCTGCCGAGCTTGTGGTTGGCTCTGCCTTCCTTGCTGCGAGAGAGCACAGTCTCGGCTGGAGACTGTGCTGGCCCTTTAAGATCGAGCTGAGTTCCGATCGGGGAAGCATCCCGATCGGAGCTTCTCCGCAGACTCCTGGGAGAGTCGCGCCAGAGCGGTATCCCTCAGGATCATGTTGGGACCCCTTCAATATCATATCGGGGTCACCAGATGTTGCAATGTGCCACGGATCAGGGCCGTCTGGTGACGAGATGGCCCCCGGAGGTCGGAGTGACAGGCTGCAAGGAAGGACACGTGAGACGAATTGTGCGGTGAAGTCCAGTCCCGATCGAAATCGAGTGGAACCTTTATTGACCTGCCTCGAGGGTTCTCCGTGCCTAAAGACACAGGACCTATGTCACAAAAAGCTGACACAAACGTGGCGTTTCTGGTGGGTAAAGATAACACCTGTCTCCGGCCATTGTCCAGTATTTTACCTTTTGTCCTATTTCCTCCGCAATTCCTCAGCCAAGGTTTTATGAGTTATGCCAATCATTAATCTAGCCCGCTCCCAATTTCCTTTCCATCCAAGCCCGTTAATTCTCAAGCCGTGTGCTTAGCGAGCGAACCCATCGGGAAGGGTTAGGGCCAATTTATGAACGCGGGCATTCTACAAATTTGACAACATCCTGGCTTGTTTATTGAACCACTTTGTGATACTGGAAATTGATACCAGAAGGACCCTTGGCATCTCCAAGGTTTGATTTCGATCCATTCTGAGAGATCATATACTCTGTGAATGGACTAAACTAGAGTGCTCCTACCAACAGCAAAAGCCCCTCCAAAGAGCTAAAAAAGATACAACTAAGAACACTCTGAGCAGAGTTGTGCTGGGCACCTTGGGAGGGCGGTGGAAAGGAAGCGATGGGTCACCTATTGGGGGGGGGTTGGAGGGAGAAATCCCATACATCCCCATTACCTCTGCCTGCCTCTGCATGAAGACTTATTTTATTTTCCATTGTTGAGTTCTTCTTGCCTACTTTTAGTATAAAATGAGGGATGGTCCAGTTTTACTACAGATAGCCATGATCTGCATTGTTGCCACAATATTTAAATACAGAGGAAAGGTTTTGGGGAAAACAGATATAGGCCTTAATTAGAGCAACAAGAACAAAAGGCTGTGGTAATGAGTGAGTCTGACCTCATTTCTGAGATTTGTGTGTTTCATCTTAACCCACACCTTACATTTTCTGGAAAATAACTGTTGATTTAATAAAGCTATGCTGATGCAGTGTTATCTGGATTACAATCCAAGAATCATGTTCTTAAACTGCTATCTTAACTCCAGGAAATGAAAATAGCAAGGGGGTCCCATGAGAACCACCAACAGACTGTTGGCCGATCCTTCCACTCCAAAAGCACCATTGGATTGTTTCAGTCACAAACAAGGAAGATCAAATACTATTTTCAAACTTAACTTATGTTTGTGCAGATTGTTAGTCATACCAACTGCAGCATTTTAACCCCACAGTCCAGCAAGCAGGTCAACCTGCTCCTTGTTTCCAGACAGTGAACCTGGGAGGATGGGAGGATGTCGGCTCTCAGACCAAGCACCTGTGAGCCACACTTCCCAGATTCACCAACTGTGGTTAGACGTGAGAAGCATGTCTTTCTGATGAGAACACTGATTAAATGTCCTGTCTCACACTGGACTTCAAAAAGCAGGTGTCTGTCAGTCAGAACATCGCAGCACGCGTTCTCACCAGAACAGTATAAATATTTGGCTGATTAAGCCCAGATAGGAGAGGGATAGAGCGGTAATCTCAGATGCCATCGAGATGCTGCTCTCAACCTTCCAGAACAAATCTGACCCATAACCCGTTACCTGGATGTGTGGCTCGCTCAGCTGCACTCTCTTAGATTAGTATTGCTTTTCTTATTTTCTTAGAACCATGTATTTTGCTTAGCGTAGATTAGTGAGGATTTTTATATGTTGGAATTCTCTATTTTTATTCCAATAAACCTTTTAAATGATTTCTTCATCAAGAAGAGTTATTCTGTCTCCTTCCAGCCATGAAGAAGCAGAAGGGGAATTTTTCAGATAAGGCCTTGTTAGTTTCAACACCGATGCTTTGTTTTTCGGCCAGCACAGCTGAAGCCGGTGATCAAAGGAAGATAGATGGGAGAGACTTCGGGAGGTTCGGCTTCCCAGGACTGTACCTAACTCCCCCTCGCCCAAGCTGCAACATCGAATGCCAAATTCCCACCATATTATTTTGATAAGGGGATGCTAGTTCTAACAGGCGAAGACGCTATCAGTCCCAGAGTTCTTCAAACTGTGACACTTTTTAAGGCATTGCCATTATCCATTAGAACACCCATTTTCTCACTGGTTCCTGCCCAGGTTTACCTAGTCAAGGTATCCTTTTGCAATGCTACCAAAAGTCCACCGGGCTTTCCTTCACTGAGTCAGCAAACCGTCCCAACATTTTGGGGACAAGGTGACCAGACCAGCCAATCAGCAGGAGAAGGTTTAGGTGCAACCGGGACAAGACGGATCCTGTGTTTGTAGGTAGCGCAGCAGACAGGGGCCTGGTCATACAAGTCTCGATAAGTGCTACTGTATGCTGGAACTGGTCTGATCCCTCACCTTCCTATGCATTTGGTACTATTTCAGCTGAGACCATTGGGAAATCTGGTAGATCTTGCTGTAGTAGCAGAAAATTGGCTCATTTGGACTATGGTTAAATTATGTGATGCCCTGAACAAAATAATAATCTTTATAACCTCATAATAGGAATTGTTTTTCATCAGATTTAAAAAGAGAAATTTCAAATAATTTCTAAAAGGATTCAGTAGCTGCAGAAGTACAGCATTCCTATATTTGAGGCCATGCCATTCTTCAAAATGATGTCATTTACAAGAGCTCTTAACAAGAGATCCCATAATTGCAAGAACCTTTTCAATCAAAAGTGGCTGAATTGAGGATGTCCTCATAATATCATTGTGGGCTTGAGCTATTTAAAATGTCACTGTTAATCTTTTGGGAGGGTTACATAGGAAATTTTAATTAACACATTCTCACCAGTAGGACATTTCTGTTCCAAATACAGTAAATCTCTTGTGAAGTCTCTTGTGAAGTTTCTACGGCAACAGAAAGCTCCTTTGATTTTATCATTACACACAACACCAAGTATACAGATACTTCTATAAAGTTTTTTTCTGGCAAAGATTAGCATTCATTATTTCAGCAGGCTGAAGAACAGAGGAAAATTATCTGTTGTATTACAGGCAACTTTGTCAGTAGTGGGTAACCAAATTTCTGCTCCAGGATACCCAAGGAGAAGGTGCCAAAAATGTATGCACATTCTAAGAAAGGGTGTTTTGATTTGTCAAGAACAAATCCTGCCAGAGTAATCTTTATGAGCATGTAACTACATGGGGTACTTGGTCAAATTCTTAGCTAAAGTCAACTCAACTTTGAAAAGTAATACATTGATAACATCAGTTCAAATGTGTATACATTTTTAGACCCCTGTGTGTTTTTTTGTTTGTATGTGTGTGTGTTCCAGTGCACGGGCACCGGTAGCGGAAATTCCCACAGGCCACACCCACTTGGTTGGCCACGCCCACCTCCCTACCCCAAGCCATGGTGTGGCCAGCCAAGTGGGTGTGGCCCACAGTTAGCCACACCCACAGAGTTAGCCACACCCAGGGTGGGGGTTGTAAAAAATGTTGCAGCACATCATTGGTATGTGTGTACGTACGTACATACGTACGTACGTACATACATACATACATACATACATACATACATACATACATATGAGAGAGAGAGAGACCAATGTCCTTTAGGTATTATGTCATGAGATCCCCACCCCTCCCCCTTCTAACAACAATGAAAACAAAGCTGTGGGCTGAATTAAAAAGCTCAGTTTCAAATGGCAAGACATCTTATGGGAAGCCATTGACTGTGAGCTGCATGCATTGCTTGACTAAAAGCCTCAGGGTAGAATTGATGCAGTGTACTGTTAAAAGAGGGGGAATAAAACCCTCCAGAATATGCCATGAACTGTATATATATGAATCATCATCTAGACACAATTTATGCTTCTACTAGTGACACGTTAGAGCCATATGACTGAAAGAACTAGAGTAGGCTCATTAAATCAATGGGGATTTGATGAGTCAACATCTATGCAAATTCCATTGATTCAGTCATAACCTACTACTAGATTTCAACCATAGGCTTTTTAGACAAGGAGCAATACAGCTACAAGAACATAAATTCATGCTGGCCATTGATAAGGGAAGAATACTAGGACAAGTCACCAGGTTTGAATAATACCAATCACATGAAAGCCACATATCTTTTCCAAGCTCTGCAGGACACAATGTGATGATCAAAGCAGCTTGGTCTGCCTGATCCCTTTTTATTGTTCTTTAAATTCAAGGATATTTTTATTTTATTTTTAGTAAGGCATCTGTACCTACCTGCTACCTTTCAATTTCTTGCAAAAATGGATGTAAAAACCTGTCAGTTCTTTAACGTAGCAATTCACGACAAGCACACAGAGTGGGGATTCTCAACCTGCGGCCCACAGCACCATTTCATGTGGCCACCCACAGCCTCCACCACACCAGGAAGTGTCATGTGGTGGAGAAAGGGCAAAATGGCCATCTGGCCCCCGAAGCTGTCTGAGGGAGCATGAATTGGCCCCGGCTTTAAAAGGCTGAGAACTCCTGACACAAAGTAACAAAGAATTTAGACTTTTGCCTTGCTTTACAACACATAGAACCCTTACATGTATTTTAAAAACTAGGCCTCCTCTGAATTGTCACTGCCAAGTCTTTCAGAATCACTATGAGAGAACAACTTCCAGTGGAATCCAGTCTAATCTACAGAGTACCAATATATGCAGCAAAGAATCTGCAGTGGTCAGCAACAGGAAAAAGCTCAAAGTGTTTTCATCTTGTCTTTTCTTGACCTAAAAGAGACTACTATTCTTAGGCTTTCTTTCTCCTATCTCTGAGGTTTTCTATTATTTACTACTCTCACTTTTTTTGCTAGACAGACAAGCAGATCTGCAAGAATGAAGTCAATATTAGGGAGTTTAATTTTTATGGCTTAGACCGTAAGAATACTATTGCTCCTTGTCTAAGCCTATGGTTGAAAGCCTAGTAGTAAGTTTTGACTAAATCAAAGGAATTCACATAGATATTGAACCCATAGTATTATATTTAAATAAATTTCCTAGATAAGAAACATTTCCTTTTGGATTTACTTCAGAGTGGCTTCTTCTTTCCAATATCCACAAATTCTGCACAAGGCTGTTGCACTCCACAGTAATAATTAATGAAAACTCAAACTACCACCCAGAAGCCTCCCAATCTCTCTTCCATTGTGGATAAAATGTAGAGTATCCAACAGATAACAGCCTTTCTGAAGAAACTAATTGATCAAACTAGCTTTTGTCTCCTCACACTTTCGATCTAACCAGTAATCATTCTTTAGTGCTTTAAAACTACCCCTCTGGCTGAATTTTTAATTCAAATCTATACCTATAAAAGAGAAATGTCCCGGTGTGAATTTTTAATTCAAATCTATACCTATAAAAGAGAAATGTCCTGGTGTGGGTCCGGAATACAAATCCACACCCCTTAACTGTCCCCATCCAAACTGCGCGCACACTTACCTGGCATGGGAGAGATGGTCAACATCAGGGTGTCGAGAGCAGAGGGGTGTGTGGGCCCCACAAAATGAGAAAAACAGAAAAAACTACAACCCCCATAGTGCCTTGCATGCCAAAAGGCACGAGAGGGAAGGGGGTGGGGCCTGAGTGCCAGTTGGAACTTCCAACCCTTCATCCACCCCCTTCCTTCAGGACAGTCTACCTCTCTCTCTCTTACACACACACACACACACACACACACACACACACACACACACACACACACGAGGGGCAGGGAGAATGAAAACCAACTCAGGAGGAGGAATACTCACACACAGACACACACACAGCCTCCAAACAACCACAGTACGTCCACATGTGTGTGTGTGTGTGAGAGAGAGAGAGAGAGAGAGTGTCACAGGGAGAAGTCTGGATTGTATGTGTCAGGGGGGCCTTCCACAAGCCATAAATACACACACACACGGCCAAGGCCGGGCACTCAGCTAGTACCTGTATAAAGTTCAAGGGAAACTGCAAAGAATATTTACATTTGGCAAAGGGATAACTACTAAGACATGTATTCCGGTTCTCACAATTTGTATTTTAATGCACACAAAAGCCCAGTAATTTTAATTATGAAAGGTTTACAAGAATTGCAGGTGGATGATCTATTTCCCCCTATGATGTTTGTATAATAGAAGCAAGAAACAAAACAATCAAAACAGAAACACAACTATTTTGGCATCCTAAAGACCAACAGAATTATATTGGTGTGGGATTTAATGTATAATAGTCCCCTTCCTCCAACTTGTTCCTTGTCTCTGAGAAAGTGGATTCCAATCCATGAAAACTCATGTTAAAAAAATAAACCTGTTAATCTTTAAGATGCTCACAATACTTTTGTGGTTGGTTCTGACTACCTTTTTGGAAACTGTCACTTGCATGAAGTTGGCGTATGTCTAATTAATTTAGCCATCAAGGCCACAAGTAGAGATTTTTTAAAAAAATACTCAAATCTGATAAACACCCAGCATCAAACATGTTGTAATATCTAGACGTTTCTTTGTCACTGATGACAGCAATGGAAGATTGCCCAAGGGCAAAAAATCATCCGAGACTGTTGTTGAAGCCGAAGGCTGACAGCAATAGGAGCAATCAAAGGAATCATATTTAACCTGAGGATAAATGTATTTTACCACTATTGTGGTAGAAAGTATCACTTATTCTTTTATGGCCCTTCTCAGCCTTTTATCACTATGAAAACTGATGGGGCCTAAGGAACATATAAGACCATAAGAGGTCCACACACAATTTACATTTTTATATACATAGGTATAACCCAACAGCATGTGAAACACCATACTGAAAACGTCTATGAGAGACATGAGACAGGAAGATGAGCTTGAGACATATGGGAAATGGAAGCAAGGTGCAGAGGTAAAACAAACAAGAACAACTTTAGACGGGGAAAGAGCTGGGCAGTTGCTTAGGAAACTGAGCATTAAACTACACTGTGGAGTTTATATACAGGACTCCCTTGCTTAAAAGCCAGTCGTATCCAACTCAAAGGTCAGATGCTCATCTCCATTTACAGCCAAAGAGCCAGCGATGTCTTCATCTGCAGACATTTCCAAGGTCATTTAGCAGGCATAACTAGTCACTGGAGTGCATTGAATGCTGTTACCTTTCCCGCTGAAGTGGTACCTATTTATCTACTTGCAATTTCTTGCTTTCAAACTGCTATGTTGGCAGGAGCTGGGACAGAGACAAAAGTGGTGCTTGGGTCTCGAACTGCTGACCTGCTGACCTTCTAGTCATCAAGTTCAGCATCTTAACCACTAAGAACTGTCAGAAGCCTTTTTTGTTTGGGGTTGATTGGTTTGTTTGAATAAAAAAACAGTCTTCCTTCTGTTTAGCTTTGAAGTGTATTTCTCTTTTAATTTCCAGTTTGACTACGTCAGTGCCAGGTTTTAAAAAAACACTAATTAAGATAATAATAATATGAAACACAATACTCAAGTCTTTCAAATCACAGCTACAAAATAATCTTCTGTCTCCACATTTGTTTGTTACTTACTTATATGTTTATGTGACTACCCAAACCAGGGTTAGGAACCCCTGACCCAAACCATTGCATACAAAGAAGGGATCCTTAGACGTGCTCTCACTGTTCCATAAGCATACAAAATCCAGAAAGCCAGAGAAGTTGTCTTGCAGTACAGTCACAATATCCCAGAACTTTGCATAAGACACTCAGAATCCCAAGCATTTGTTTAATCACTGCATGACAATTGTAGCGAGGGGATTAGATTTTATTCAGATACACAGAGGTACTTAGCATATCTGTGGGTAATGTCTTTGATGCCAACCCTATTTAAAGTGAGATGTGTCAGTTAAAAAAAGGAAGTCCTTGATAAACATGCACAGTTTCAAATTACTGCAGCAAAAGAAGGTGTTTAGTTTAATATCCTGCAGGCTGGAATACAAAATATCTTCTTTATTTAAAAAATTGGAGGAAATGGATGCCGTCTTTCTGATTAAATATCTTTTCCCAAAAAGCTGGAGCAAAACATATTAATTTCCTTTGGGGGAACATTTCACACAGAAGTCATTTTCCTTCCTAGAATCGAACATACTGTTTCTTCCGCAACCCTGGGACCCGCCTCAAACTATGCAGAATGTGAACCAGCAAAACCCCAGAGGATAAAAACTCTTCCAAACAGGAGCATATGCTGTGCAGCCAAGTTCCCAGAAGCTATCTCAACATTTAAATTGTGATTCCAAATGGGAAATCCCCTGCGGCCCCTGAAATGTATCTAATAAATTCAGCACATTGTTTATGTAAAAAAAAAAAATCATCTTTGCCCTGTTGAATATCTTGCTGTGGGAAATTAGAGTGGAGGGGAGGGGAGAAAGCATATAATGAGATTTTGCAACAAAACTCTCCTTTCTCTTGACTAACTGGGAATTTTAGCAGAATATGTCACTTGCCTTTTTCATCTTATCTGTCATAATCACCAGGGATATTTTTTTAGCGAAACCATTGCAAATCCCATTGTATCATGTATGTACACATAACATATGATTTAAAACACATGTACTGTACTGTATTTAGTTATTATAAGCTGGCTAAACATTTAATATACATTCAATATAAGCCTATGCATGTCTAAGATCTGAATCTTCGTACATTCAATTGAACTCTTTAGTAAGTGCATATTGAATTGCATTCTAAAATAGCATTATAATACAGACTTTTTAAAAGTTAGGTAAAGGTAAAGGTCGCCCTTGCCTGAAAGCCAGTCGTATCCGACTATGGTTCAGTATTCATCTCCGTTTACAGCCAAAGATCCAATGCTGTCTGCATCTGCAGACATTTCCGTGGACATGTGGCAGGCATGGGTAGACACCGGAGTGCACCGAATGCTGTTGTGCTGACCTACGCCAGTGGGCACAGTCGCCACACAGTGGCGCTACACAGAGAGTCTATTCAAACAGAGTCCAAAAAGCAAGCCAAGGTCTAGTTACCAGTAGTTCATGCAGCGTCTAGTCCAAAGGATGTCCAGGGGCTTTATCAGGGTTGGCAGAGAAGTCAGGGTTATGGTAGACAGGTCAGGGTCTAGGTAGGCAATCTCAAAAGGTATCTGAAGTTAAGCAGGGTGTTGGTCTTTGCACTGAAGAATTGTACCGACGTTGGAATGCTGCAACAAGCTTGCTTAAAAGTCTCCCAGCTAATCGCTATCAGCTGGGAGCCTTCTCTGGTAATTAGTTCTAGCTTGCTTGCATCACAGGTTGAGCCAGAAGCAGGCTGAGATTCCTGGTTCAGGACATTCTCAAGTTCAGGTGCTGGAAGAACTGGGCTGGGCATAGGAAGTGCCTCCTGATCCAGGTCATCTTCAGAGTCTGATGAGGACTGGATCACAACAGCTGTTTACCTTCCCACCCAAGTGGTCCCTATTTATCTACTTATAATTTCTTGCTTCCGAACTGCTAGGTTGTCAGGAGCTGGGACAGAGACAGGAGCTCACTTCATTGTGTGGCACTCGGATCTCAAACTGCTGACCTGCCAACCTTCCAGTGGTCAAGTTCAGCATCTTAACCACTAAGCCACCACCATCCCCCAGCGAGCACAGTCATCACACAGTGGCACTACAGAGACTCTATTTGAGAAAAGTCCAGATAGCAAAGTTCAAAGAGCAAACCAAGGTCTGGTTACTGGTAGTTCAGGCAAGTGTCTAGTCCAAAGGATGTCCAGGGGTATCTTCAGGGTTAGCAGAGAAGTCAGGGTCACATCAGGCAGGTCAAGGTCTAGGCAGGTTATCAAGCAGGGTGTCAGTCTTTGCACTGAAGAATTGTACCGATGCTGGAAGACTGCAACAAGCTATCAGCTGGGAGCCTTCTCTGGTAACTAGTTCTAGCCTGCTTGCGTCACAGGTCTAGCTCCTTTCTGAATCTTTCCCTGACTGACGGCTGATTACTGTCAGAGTCAGACCTCTGATCTGACAGGACACCTACCAGGGGCAACAGACTTGGGCCAGAAGCAGGCTGAGGTTCCTGGCTCAGGACATTCTCAGGTTCGGGTGCAGGCAGAACTGGGCTAGGCATAGGGAGTGCCCCCTGATCCAAGTCATCCTCAGAGTCTGATGAGGACTGGGTCACAACAGATAGTCATTTAGGGGACAGTTATCTATTAGGTTGCCTGGAGCTGGGACAGCTCCGGTTGACAAGTTCAGTGTCTGAAACACTAAGCCACTGTGGCCCCTTGTTAACCTAAAGTACCATAATTAAAGTACCATAATTTTAGAAAATCATTCTGGGGGCCTTTTTCATACCCTCCCCTTTAATTTTGCCAAAATCAAGAAAACTGCCTTAGAGATGCATCCATAGATTGTTTGTGACTGGGGCATACATAGTGCTAGTACTGTATGTGTTTATTTGGGCTTTTTATGTACACATGTATAAAGCTCAACTTATGGAAGTTATTACAGCAATCTAAAAAGTTATGGTTGTGAATGACCAGGCACACAATCTTGTTAGATTGCCCTGAGAGCTTTTGCTCTTGGAGTTCTGCATGTGTGAAACAGTGAACAGGATATTCAGTCATCATATTTTTAGTTTGTGTTGCACCGGGGGAGGGATATTGTTCTATGAGGCATTTAATTAATTTCACAAAGCAATAATAAAACAATAGTTTAGGGCAATGATAGAGAACCTTTTAGAAACTGAGTGCCCAAACAGAGGGGCGGGCTGAACTCTGTGCTGGAGAAGGGAGGAAGCACTCCCATTGGGCTGCTTGGCAGAAGGGCAGGGCAAACTCTATGCTGGGGGTGGGAGGAAGTGCTCCCCTTGGGCTGCTGGGCAGGGGGGCAGGGCGAGCTCTGCTGGGGAGAGGGAGGAAGTGCTCGCATTGGGCTGCTGGGCAGAGCAAACTCTGTGTTATAGCAATGGCACACATGCCCACAGAGAGGTCTGTGAGTGCCCCATCTGGCACACATGCCATAGGTTCACCACCACTGGTTTAGGGAAACCTACATATACAAGTAAAAACTCAGGGCTATAGCAAAATAATTTAGAATGTAGCCTTTAAATGTTGGCTCTTTTTCAATAACTGGGAGTTTGAATCCTTTGCCATTTACTGCAGATCACACGTCTGCCTTCCTCCCATGCCAGTGTAATGGATACAGTGCTGATCAGACTAGAATACCTGAACTTAAATCTCTGTTCCAATGAATTCCATTATAAAGTTCATTAAATGACCTTGTACAAGGATACAGGATTGGATACAGTCCAATTCATAAATAAAATATATTGCTGTATGAATGTGCTTGAAATCTCAAAAACTATTTGGTTTTCACCCACATTGTTGTAGCTGCGACTTTAGTGAATATAGTGTGGCTGGCATTATAAGTTTCTGCTGTGGCTTATTACAGGAACCCTCCATAGCCTCTACGATGACAACAACAACAAAAACCCCACACCTGCAAACAAAAAGGTATTAATATTTTCTCATTCCAAAGGCTGTTTCTTGTTTACTAGATATTGGGACTTCAAATCTCACCTGCTAATGATTGGGGAGTTTGAGAGTTGTAGTCCAACTGGAGAAGCCCATGTTCCTCACCCTGGTATGCAGTCTGCTTTTGCTTATTAGTCTGAAGATAGTAACATGGTAATATAACATATATGTATTAAATAATTAAATAAATAAGAAGATCTTTGCCAAAGAGTGTGGGCAAGCATTTAAGGGGGGAAAAATCATAGTTGATTTCAGTGGTTCCATTAGGAACAGTTTCTCAGTGCTGAACTACAAGGGATAGGAAGTGCATCTTTATACAGTAAAACCTCGGTTTACAACCTAGGTCCATTCCAACAGCCTTCATCGTAAACTAGAAGAATCGTAAACTGAAGCATATTTTCCCATAGATATGAACTGAAAAATAAAAAACGGTCCTGAAAAATAATACAAAAAATAATCAAAAATTCCAAGAAAAACAGAAAACACAGTAAAATGGAATGGAAGATGAAGCTAAGCTCCCTACCTTTTCCACCGCTTGAGAAATCCACCACCAACATCACTTTCTTGGGCTCTGAGCAGCTGGGGCTGCCTACGGCCTGGGCTCTCTTCGGAGCTAATTTTTCTTTAATTTTTGAGGTATATTCAACACATTTCCATCAGTACCATCTATTGGCCAGCCCTGGTAATTGCAGGAAAAATCTCTAACCAACAGCTGATTGGGGCGGTGGGGGAGGGATTTCCATCACTTCCTAGTTGTGAGGAGAGCTTCTACCGGAGCCAAAAAGCGACATAATTTTTTCAAAAATGGAGCAGAAATGCTCCAAACACCCTCCCACCACAGCAATAAGTGATGAATTGCAACTTCTGGCGGTGGGGAGTGGGTGCTGTTTAGAGTCTAAAATGGCATGGGGCCACCATTTTAGAGTCAACAATGGCACTGGTGGTCTAATTCCTGGCGTAAGGCGAAAAACATTGTAAAATGGGACATCATTTTCACTGGATTTTCAGTCGTAAGCCACAGCAAATGTAAGCCAGGGCAGTCGGGAACCGAGGTTTTACTGTACCTGAAGAACAGGTTTGCAACATCAGGTGTTGTTTGCTCCTCAGCTTATGATATGTAACTCTGCATTACTACTAATCAACCGTAATGAAATGCTTAAAATCAAACATGTTTAATTGTGGATGGTTTAATTAACAGACCGATCTACAATTTATAGAGTTCTTTGGGAGAGAGAAGTTAGATAGGTTAAACGTGTTCACAGCTATGCTTTGAGTGAGCAGTCAACTGAAGGAGTCTTTTTACATTTCCATCTCAGTGTCTCTGTCATACTGCCAATTGGCAATAGACTTGTTTCATCCAAGGCGTACTTTGATAGCTTTAGTGATCAGGAAGGATTATTGGGGACAGTGAGAAAAGATGATACAATTTTGCTTCTGAAGCTTCAAGTACTTTATGTGCTCCCACCAACAGTTCCCCAAGGATTTGGCTGAGCAGCTGAGAGATTTCTCAAATGCATTTAAAATCAAACCTATCTAGCACAGCCTTAGTTTTCCTTTCTAGACAAGCACTTTTCACTTTCCTTTTCTTAAGGTGCCAGTGACGTTATCAAAATCTCTAATTCATTGGCTTGGCCAATATACAATATACCCGTCATGGTGAACCTTGGCACTCCAGATGTTCCTGGACTTCAATTTCCAGAAGCCCAAGCTCCCATGAATCTACACAAATGGGTTTCATTCAGCCTGGGCCGCCCTCGTTGCTCCCAGAAGTGGAAGTAAAATGCGCCCATACTTTAACTCCCTCTTTCCCAGGAGAGAGATGAGATAATGAGCAAATCGGCTTCAAGTAAATTTGCATAAAACATAAAGAGGATATTTCCGTGGTCCTGCCTTAAACACAGAGTTTTTAAAAATGAAATTGAGGTACACAAGGCTAAGACAATAGACAATTAAGTGATTAAAGTATAAAAAACAGTTCATTGAAAAATCACCATAATATGAAATGCTGTTGCAGCAGAGAATGAGGAAAGGGATTTTAAATAGAATTATTACAGTAAGGCTGGCCTGCTTCCTTGTTCTCCATGAGGGTAAGCAGTCATGCTAAGAGGAGTGCCTAGGGGGTGCTTCCTCCTCCACCAGGGGGAGCCCAACACTCCTCTCTGGCTCTGGTATGAGGAACATACTTCATAAATAAATGTATAATAATAATAATAATACAATAATATACAGGAGATTTACATGCCCCTTGGATTTTTAAAAAAATACGAGAGGTTATAAAAAAATATGTGGTGGAGGGAAGAGGGCCGGGCAATATGGGATACTTTACAGCTATTATTTTAGGCACCCTGTCAAACTAACAAAGGGGGGGATCAAGAGAGGAGGTTCAATAGGAGAAGAGAGAAAAGAAAGACTTACTGGTTCAAAGACTGGACTATGAGACAGTTTGGATTTTCCCCCTAAACTTTGTTGGGCTGTAACTGCAGCTAGTAAGATGGCTTTGATTTTGCTTTGTTCAGTAACAGTGGAAGACATCACCTGTTTCTGTTTTCTACCACAGTCCCCACAGTGACAAGCTGGGGCAATCACTCAACTGTTTGAACAGACGAAGAAATAAATATCAAAAGCAAAATTGGAGTCCATGCTAAAATGAGCTCCTTGCAATCTCTGAGGGAAAATTACTGGTAAAATAATAAAAGATGCTATTGTTTTAAGAAAGGCTTTCAGAAAAATGGGGCCTTTTGGGGGAAGATGAGGAAGCAGAGAGCAATGGGGGGAATGTATCAGCACCTTCAGATATGACTCCTGGCAGTAATAAGACATATTTGTCATTATAGAGGCTTTTTTATATATGGCCATGACATTGGCAAATGTATTTGTACTGCATATTTTTCAGATTCACTCATCTTTTAATATTCTAAAATAAACAGAGGCACTGCAGTGGCTCAAGTGGCTAAGATGCTTACTGGGAGGTGGAAGGTCAGCAGTTCGATTCCCAAGTACTGCAGGACAGAATGAGCTCCCGTCTTTGTCCCAGCTCCTGCCAACCTAGCAGTTCAAAAGCAAGAAATTGCAAGTAGATAAATAGGGACCACTTCCGTGAGAAGGCAAACAGCATTCCGTGTGCTCTGGTGTCTAGTCATGCCTGTCACATAACCATAGAAACGTCTGTAGAAGCTCTTCGGCTTTGAAGTGGAGATGAGCACTGAACCCTAGAGTCAGATATGACTGGCTTTCAAGCAAGGGAAACCTTTACCTTTACTAAAATAAACAGAAAAACACGTTGAGGGATGAAGGCAAAATGAGAGAGACAGAGAGAGAGAAACTAAAGCCCACGAAATATTAATGAGTTCCACACTTAGTAGTCTTTGTAAATGCCTACATCCTGCCCAATGCCCAATGCCTACATCTTGCAAGTAGATAAATAGGGAGCACTTTGGTGGGAAGGTAAACAGCATTCCATGCACTCTGGTGTTGAGTCATGCCTGCCACATGTCCACGGAAACATCTGCAGACACAGACAACACTGGCCTTTGCTTTCAACTTGCCCAAGGGATTTCCGCCGGAGGATGCTTTGGTGAGTCTTAGTCCCGGACTGACATCATTGACAAGTGATGGGCAACACTGCCTAGTTAGACTGCTCAAACTCCCACACCTTGACAAGGATCTCACCTAGCGAAGGTTTGTACATATATGATCTATAAAAAGTTTGAAGCATGAAAAAAATTATGCAGTACAAAGCATGAAAGAAACAATAGAAAGCAGTCACTAAGAAGTGCTTTAAGACAGGAGAGACATTAGCTAAAAAACAGCCACTTAAAACTGAACTTAGTGCAGGTACCAAATTCAAAGGTGTAAGTGTTCTCCAATAGTTAAACAGATTCATGTTCTGACAATCCATTACCATCCCGGGCCACCAACTTTTACTAGAATGTTACATATACAGTATTGCTTTCTTCTCTATGCATCTCCTGGGCTTGAAAGGGGCAATGGAGCCTCCTCCTGCCCCTTAGAAGTTGCCTCCCTATTTTTCCTTCATCGTACAGATAACCTCACCTTGACATCTTGAGCTCTTCTACCCTTATCAAAATTTAGACTGTAGACTCCTCTTGTTTATGCCATTCTGCAAAGCTCCAAATAGACTGATAGTACCTTATAAATATCATTCTGCCATCTCTTTGAGAACCACAGGGCTGGTCTGTTCTGCTGCTCCATTAAGTCATCAGCTTATACTAAATGAGATATGCTTGGTTGATAGTACTTACAAATTAATGGGAAATCGATAGAGCTCCTCTTGAGGTCATTCTTAAAAACAAGAGCAATACAATTAGTTCATTAGATTGCAAACTTGCGCACATATATCCCTGGTTTATGCATGTCTGCAGAAGGGTAAGTGGCTTTCAAGATATTCTGTGAAAGAAATGTAAATCAGCAGCGCCTTGTTTTGAGCTCCCTAATAACTAGCGACCATTTGCAAAAAAGGATCAGGAGGATGTAAAGTGCATACAAATGAACTTATTATGTTCTCTGTTGTACAATTCCCAACACTTATTACTTTTGAAGTCACTGTTTGCAAATAAGAAGAAAATAGAAGTTGCCAAAGCATTTGTTAGTGAAAGTAGAAAACAGAGATGATCAGGTGTGTTGATCTGAACAAATAAAAGTATTAATCCTCAGAAACATGATTATGAAAGTACAGATTTCCAATTTTATTTATCTTGAAACTTCTATTTTTTTGTATTAACAGCTGCTGATGCCTTTTATTTTTAAAATAATTCCTGGTACATCTGACTGTGTTGACTACAAAGTAGAAGAATGAAAATGGTTCTGCTGTAAAGCAGCATCCAGGAGATTGAGTTCCCCCTGATGAATTTGCTTTAGCTGACCACACAGGAGTCAGCAGGGAAAGAGAAAGAAATTGGCAAATGACATTATTTGCAGCTTGTTAAGGTGGCTCCACTGTGGCTGTCAGATTTGCAAGAAGCATGGTTACACCAGGGCTATGTTAACAAATTGCAAAAAAAAAAGGCTAATTGGTAATTTCCTCTTGTCTTTCTGCCATCCCCTTGCTCTTTTGATTGCATATGCAGGGTGGCCTGTAAGTCCCTATTGAATCTTTCTCTAAATTTGCCACTTATTGTATCCAGGGTGCCGCCAGTACTCTTGCGCTCATGTACCCACGTACTTGTCACAGTACATTCTTCAAGTGTAAATTAGCTTAAATCAGCCATATTTCTCCGTGTGTGTGTGTGTGTGTGTGTGTGTGTGTGTGTGTGTGTGTGTGTGTGTGTGTGTGTGATATATTATAATACATATGGACGGGTAGGGACCAGTGTTGCACTGCAGCAGGTTCTATCAGGTTCTATAGAACCGGTAGCAGAACTGGCTGGCCATGCCCACCTCCCTCCCGCACCACGCCCACCTACCCCACACTCCGGGTGCAGCCAGGGGCTGGGAGGATGAGGATGAGGACATAGCGCGCACCCACCCGCTGCCGCCGGTTTCTGTTCTTTGGGGGAGGGGCAAGGAAAATCCTGATTTTAGTAAAAAAATATGTAGTTAGTCTTCACTAAGGTGTTTTTTTTGTTATTTTATTTTTATTTTTATTATATTAGCTGTTTGGTGTGTTTAATACTGTTATATTTTAATTTTTTGATTTATATATTTTGGTGAGTTTTTTGAGTTAGCCATGGCCACAGAGTTAGCCACGCCTACAGAGTAGGTAGAATTTTTTTTTTTTTGCAGTGCATCAGTGGTAGGGACTTATAGGCCACCCTGTACAATGACACTTTTACACACTTTAAGGACAAGACTGATTAACATGTAATCATCATTATATGTAAATGTTAGTGATTTAATAAAACCAGTTTTCTATATACAGTATAAGAAATACGTACAATTTGGGTCTATGCATGTTCAGGAATAACATCAACTTAGATCAAGACAGTATGAAGCAAGTACTGTATACCTAGAATTACCTCCTTAATTTGTGCTCACTATTCTGGAACTCCTATGGTCTATTTAAAGATCTCATGTGCAAATGTATGGCTATTAATAGAAGTGATGTTGTGGAATCATTAGGAAAGAATACAAAATAATGTTTAATAATTATTTAGGGTCTGATCATGTATGGCTACTGTTGCACCAGCGGGTTATAATACCAGTATTTCTAATGCATGTGGACTAAAATGTAACTATTCTATAACAATCAAGATCATACAAACTAATATAAAGGTTCTCTAAAGTATTTAAAAACAAAACAAAAACATTGAATATACACATTACTCTACCCACAAAGGTTACAGTGCATTGAGGGATTTTAAAAGTATTTAGACACCTGTATCAGCTTTCTGTGTAAATTTTCACATGGAAGCCATTTTGGACCATAGAGCCAAAAAAAAAAAACTATCCAAAGGGTTCTTTGCTTCCTTGATCTACATTGGGGTGCCCAAAGTACAGCCCACAGGCCAGATCTGGCCCACAGTGCCTAATAATCCAGCCACGCTGCCCTCGCCGCTCCCAGAAGCGGAAGTTAAATACGCCCATGCATGTGCAAGATGCTGCCGTAAAGCACCTGCGGCTGCTGTAAATTTTATTTATTCATTTATATTTTCTAATTTGTATTGCCACCCAACTCTGAAGACTCTGAATGGATCACAGAAAATAAAACCAATTGCAGTTTAAAAAGCAATAAAAACCCATTAAAAACTATGTGTTTACAACAGCCATGGGTGTATTTATGGCAGCATTTTGTGCCTGCGCATGCGCAGGCACATTTAACTTCTGCTTCTGGTGGAAGGAACCACATGACCGGCCCGCTCAACCATGTGACTGGCCCGCGACACAAAAAAGTTTGGGCACCCCCAATCTACATCTAACTGATGGAAACCTGCACTGGCTTCGCTCTTACTGACACCTGGTGGTGGCAGAAAGGCATTTAAATAAGAGTCCTATCCAGCAGAAGTTGATGCAGAAATGCTTGCACAACAATCTGGAGAACCCCTCTTGAGTCAGGAAATTGTAAAAAAAAAAAAGAAGAAGTGGAAAATAGATTGTGAATTCGAGCTGGACGACTGGTTCAAAGAACTATGGAACATAGCGATAAATGATCATTTGACATGTGAATTAAAGATAAAAAGGGATTATTTAAAAAGAATGAATTTAAGAGATTTGGGGAGAATTTATTGAGTATGTTTAGTAAAAGTGAAAGGAACAAGACTGGGAGAAGGATATGCATCTTTTTGGAAAGTGGGGCAAATTTCTAAAATAAATCTTATATTATAATAATGGGTTGAAGGTATATAGAGTCCCACTGGTTGTGGGTGCATATATTAGGTTATTTAATTTTTCTCTTTTGTTGTTATTGTTACTGTTGTTAGTTTTATAATTTGTATGTTTATTTTATCATTTGCTCAGTAAGTGACCCTTACTGAGGATGTTTTTAGAGAAGGATTTTGTAGTGGAATTGCCCTATCTAAGTTGCAAGATTTTACAGAACCCTCCAGTGTTTCCTTGCTGGTTTTTTTTGTTCCCAGGACAGGGTGATAAAAGAAGCAATAGAGAGGAAAGGTACTGTAAAAGCAGTTGCCTTTTAGGTGAGAAGCTGCCCTAAAAGAACAGCATAACTCTTACAACTGGAGTAGAGTTAGATAGCTGTTTTAAACTGGGGAAGTTTTTGTTTCCAGAAGAGTTGCTTGCCACTTACAATCGTTGTACAATGGTACCTTGCTTAAAGATCACAATGTGTTCCACATGACCAATTGTGACTTCTGGCGGGGGGGGGGGGGATTGCGAACCCTTGATTGTTTTTAGTTGTTAAGCAAGAGCGACCATTCGGAGAAAAATCTGCTCTTTAAGCAAGTTAGTCTTTAAGCAATGCGCTCTTTATGCGAGGTTTTATTGTACATAGGAACATTGGGGCTGGCTTATAACACAGCATCACAAAAAAATAACTGTTGTCTGATACTTGGTCTAATCCATGTGTCCTATACTAAATTACGTGCGCTGAATCCAAATCTGAAGTCTGATTCTGCCTAACCAGTTACCACATTTTTCGAACCATAAGACGCACCTGACCATAAGACACACCCAGTTTTTAAAGCAGGAAAACAAGAAAAAATATTCTGAACCAAATAGCACTATATTTGCACCACCAACAAGTGGTGGTGCAGCAGGGGAAATGGGTGTGCAAGCCAATTGCACTGAGACAGGTAGCAATGCTCTAGCCTAGCCTCTTGCTCTCCCTGCAACCAGGAAGCATGGCTTCCCTCTCCATTTTGACCACATTGATCAGGGACAGAGGCAAGAAAGGTAAATGAAATCCTTTCTTTTTATGTACAGGTTTGGTTTCCCACTGAAATGCATTGGGAACATACAAACAGAAAAACTTTAGAATACTATACAAGAAATTGATTTCCAATGCATTTAAATGGGAAATTGTGATTTGCGCCCTCTTGTAGCCACCTGAAGTAATGGCCCGCCGAACATATGCTTTTCTTTCCCCAGCCCTTCTTTCCCCGGCCCCTGAACAGCTGTGGTGGCAGCAGCGGCAGTCTTCAGCCAGCCGTGGCTGTTGTAAAATATCCTTTTACGACAGCCTTGCATATGGACTATAAGATGCACCCTCATCCCCCCCCCTTTTTTTGGGGGGAGTGGGACTTATGGTCCAAAAAAGTAGTACTTAAACTTCTGTAAAACTAAATTTAACCAATCCGGCCCACCATCTGTCTGAGGGGGTGTGAACCGGTCCACGGCTTTAAAAGGTTAAGGACCCCTGCATTAGAGGGATCCAAAGAGTATTTCTGCCTGTTGGCAAGAATGATGCAACACAATGTGCAATTATTAACTGCACAAGATGTGATTTACACAGTTCAAGGAATGATGCACTGCACCACAAAAAATAAATATTGTCTGCTAATTGGTCTAATTCATGTGTCCTATACAAAATCAAGTGCACTGAATCCAAATCTGAAGTCCGATTCTGCCTAGGATGTCAAGATCTTGAGTTATTTAACCCAATTACTGACCATTTGAACAGTCATAGCATGCCTACAACTTAAAATCTGTACGTGATAGGCAAATTCTGAGTTCAGATTTGGAATCAGCACACTCAATATCATGTAAATCATATGTGTTATTCCCAGTAGCAAAATCCCTGTTGTCCAGTGTGTCGACATTTCATAACCAGGGTAGAATAAATTTTAATTCTTTATTCTGTTTACTTAATGCTTAGTATGCTTAGATCATTAATATGTTTTATTATGTTAAATTGTTTAACTTTAATTAGCCTGAACGGATCCATTTTGGAAGACTGCTGTACGCAGAAGCCAAATTCTGTCCAATTAAAATGGCAGGTCAGCCTGCCCTCTGTTCACAGACAGTGAATCTGAGAAAGTGTCTGTTCTCAGACTAAGCACCTGGGAGGAGCATGCTTCTCAGACTCACCACTTGTTGGTAGATGTGAGACGCACATCTTTCTGATGGGAACACTGATTAAATGTCTTGTCCCAGACTTGACATCAAAAACGGGTGTCTGTAACTCAAAACACCTGCACACGCTTTCCCATCACAAATAGTATAAATATTATGGCGATCTAGCCAGATTAAAAGAGGATAGGGCAATTATCTCAGATCATCTTGAGATGCTGCTCTCTGCTTTCCAGAATCAAACCGACCCGTAACCCGTTACTCTGATGGGCGGCCAGCTAGCTGCATTCTTTTTAGATAAGTATTGCTTTCTTACCTTCTTAGAAACATGTATTTTTCTTAGCGTAGTTTGGGGAGAATTTTTATATGTTAGAATATTCTCTATTTTTATTCCAATAAACCCTTCGTAAGGATTCCTTTGTCAAGAGCGGTTATTCTGCCTCCTTCCAGCCATGAAGGAGCAGAAGGGGAATTTTTCAGATAAGGCCTTGTTACTTTAAAACACGGACTCCTTGTTTTTCCGGCCAATGCAGCTGAAGCTGGTAATCAAAGGGCTAGAGAGGGAGAGGTTTCAGGAGTCTCGTCTTCCCAGGACAGTGCTTTCCTCCCCCTCACCTAGCTGCAACATCGAAGGCCAAATTACCATAAGAAAACTGTGATAAGGGTGGATAGGATCTAATGGATGAAGCCGCTACCAGACTTTAGTGTCTTGCACGGAAGACAAAGAAGGAGTCGCAGGAAGGACTAACACAGGTTTATTCATTGATGGTCAGTATGAACATGAGGTAATGGCGGAGATACATCTCATTATATACCATAACACAATACATTTGAATCTTGTTGCACGGTAGCTTATTGGCTGCTACCGGCGTGGCCTCGCCCAGGTCACGCCTCTCTTCTGCAGTTGTTTTCTCTTCTGCAGTTGTTTTCTGTAGCTCCTGATCATGTGGGGAAATTCCCGCGGCTGTTCGTGATTTGGGCAATGTGGACCATGTGAGACTGAACGCTCGCAGCTGCCCTCTATGGGTGGCTTGCTCGCGTTCCTTAACAGCTGAGATACATTGTGATTGCGGACTGGTTACATTCATATATTTAAAGTAACATTGTACATGCATAAATAACATCCCTCCCCCCTAGGATGGGACGAAGTCCCTCAACCATTGTGGCTTGCCGCACGTGCGCCTTGGTCGTGCGGCCGATTGACTTAAGACAGGGGAGCCGGTGGCTCCTGGTTCCGCGAAGTCCTGCCCTGCAATGGAAAGGGGGGACTCATTAGTGGCTCTGTGTGGCGTCTGTGGTGACCCTGCATTGGGGGACGGGAATGGAATGAATAGTTGGGACGTGAATCCCTGCCTACCGTTTGAGGAGTTTGGGGACCCCCCCAGTACGAATCTCGGGACCGACGAAGAGGCCCTCATAGCCTCGCCACCCCCCGCTGCCTGTCTGGGCATGCTAGAGACTGTGGTGGGCAGACTCACCCCTGTTGCCTGTCTTGGGGGTGTTGGTCTCCGAGGAGCGGGAGCAATGGTATACTCTAACACAAAAGGGCTAGGGGGACTGGAAGTACCAGGGGCTGAACTGAAACCCCTCTTCTCGCTAGGACGGGTGGGGGACCACTCCGCTACATCCCCCTGGTACTGCAACTCATAATCATCATCAAACTGATCCCTCTCTTTGAAAGTATCCTCCTCTGTGTCTCCCCCTTGGGTAATGCGGGTGGGGGAGGACCCTAACGCTGATTCCCCCTCGCCGGTGACTCGCCTTCGGAGTTGGTCGGCGTGCCTCCTCCAGAGTAGGCCTGAACTAGTCTCGACCCTGTAGGATACCGGCCCCGTTTGCTCAACAACTGTCCCTGGCACCCACGCTGGCCCCGAGGCCGCGTAGTTCCTGCAGTGAACCGGGTCCCCTACCGAAAAACTTTTGGAGCTCTCTCCCCCTATGCTTATATTTCTCCCTTCATCCTCCACCCTGGACGGATCCATCCGGTCAAAAAGTGTTACCGGACGCCTCCTCATGAGGAGTTCGGCTGGGGAAAAACCTGACGCTAAGGGGGTTGTCCTGTAGCAGATGAGGAACTGGCACAGATGCAGGTTCAACTCACCGGGACCCATGCGCCGCAGTGCGTCTTTCGTAGTGTGCACTTGGCGCTCTACCTGACCGTTTGTGGCGGGGTGAAACGGGGCAGCGGTTATGTGCTTGACGGCGTTTCTCTCCATAAATGTTTTGAACTCTGCCGACGTGAAGGTACTAGCGTTATCGCTTACAAGGACGTCGGGCAGGCCGAAGCAGGCAAACAGCTTGCGCAACTGTTTAATGGTTGCGGCAGAGGAAGTGCTGTTCATGGGGATTACCTCCAACCACTTGGAGTAGGAGTCGACGACTAGGAGAAACAAGGACCCGCGGAAAGGGCCAGCGAAGTCGACATGGATCCGGGACCATGGCCCGCGGGCCGTATCCCACTCCCTATGGGGTAACCGGGACTCCTCGGGCCGAGAGCTCTGGCAGCTCTCGCACGTGCCCACTAAACACTCTATGTCTCCGTCTATCTGGGGCCACCAAAAGAAACTCCTGGCCAGAGCCTTGGAGCGCACGATCCCGGGGTGGCTGGTGTGCAGTAGCCTCAGCACCTTGGCCCTCAGCTTCTCTGGGATAACCACCCGCTGGACCCAGAGTAAGCAGCCCCTTTCCAGAGAAAGCTCTACTCTGCGCCTGAAGAACGGCTTGAAATGCTCCTCGGGGGGAGAGACGAGCCACCCTTTTCTCACCCAGGAACTAACTTGGGCCAGGATCTTGTCGGCCGCCGTGGCCTTGGCGAGGTCGGCCGGCACAATTGGGGGTGAGTCGAGAGACTCAATCAGCAGGACTTGGTGTTCCTGCTATACCTCGCATGTGGGATCCCCTAAACTAGGGAGAGGGGATCGGGACAGGGCGTCTGCATGGGAGATCTCCTTCCCTGGGCGATAGACTAGCTCATATTGGTAGGCGTTGAGAAAAATGGCCCAACGCAACATCCTGGGGGATAGAATTTGTGGGGTGGGTTTGCCGGTAGTGAAGATCCCCAGAAGCGGCTTGTGATCCGTCACTACCATAAACTCGCGGCCGTATAGGAAATCGTGGAACTTCTTGGTTCCCGCGATTATTGCTAGGGCCTCCCTATCTGTTTGCGCGTAATTGCGCTCAGCCTTCGAGAGGGACCTTGAGTAGTACGCCACCGGGGCTTCCCTCCCGCTCTCCAACACGTGGCACAGGACCGCCCCCACCCCCACCGGGGACGCATCACAGACTAGCACCACTGGTTTTTTCGGATCGAAGTGGGTCAGGATCGCATCCGAAGACAGGAGTGACTTAAGCTCTTTGAATGCCCTCTCCTGCTTGTCCCCCCACCGCCAAACTGCATCCTTCTTAAGTAACGCATGCAGTGGCTCCGCGACCGATGCCTTCCGAGGCAGGAAGGAGTGATAGAAATTTAGGAGCCCTAGGAATGACTGCAGCTCTGGTTTCGCGGTGGGGCGAGGGGCGTCTCTCACGGCCGCTACCTTGGATTCGGAGGGTTTGATTCCGTCCGGTGTTACCTTAAACCCTAGGAACTCTACCTCCCTCGCGAAGAATACGTACTTGTCCCTACTCAATCGAAGTCCTGCCCTCTCGAACACTGAGAGAACCCAATCTAGCCTCTTTGCTAACTCTAGTTCGCTCCCCGCTGTTATCAACACGTCGTCGAAGTATGGGAGAACGCCTGGAAGCCCCTTTAAAAGGCGTTCCACGAGGGACTGGAAAATTCCGGGGGCCGAATTCACGCCGAATTGAAGGCGCGTTACCTTAAACGCCCCCTTGTGCGTTACGATTGTTTGCGCGGCGGCAGCAGCCGGGGTTACAGAGAGCTGCTGGTACGCCTGGGCCAGATCTAGCTTGGCGAAACACCTTCCCCCATGTAACGTGGCCAGCAAGTGGCTGACCACTGGCACTGGGTATGCATTTGGCCGAATGGCCTTATTTATCGTACATTTATAGTCCGCACAAATCCTGACCTCCCCATTGGACTTGAGGGCTGTAACGATCGGCGTTTCCCACTCCGCCGAATCAACTGGAACCAAAATCCCCTGCCCCACCAATTTGTCCAGTTCCGCCTCGATCTTGTCCTTGAGGGCGAAGGGCACCCTCCTTGGCTTGAGGCGGATGGGCCGGATTTCTGTGTCCAGCTCAAAGGAAACCGGGGGGCCCTTGTATTTCCCGAGCCCCTTCTTGAAAACGTCCGGGTGTGCGTTGCACACGTCCCGCATTGGGTCAGTCTCGATGGCGTTAATGCCGGACAGTTCGATTCTCAGGGGAGCAAACCACTGCGTTCCCAAAAGGCAGCACCTCCCCCCTTTAAGGACCACTAGGGGCAGTTTCTCGGAGTAGCTTTTGAACTTCACCTTGAAGTTCCCCACCCCCAACACTGGGATCCCATTTCCCTGCACGTCCCGTAAATTGGATCTCATGGCCCGCAGTTTGGGCCGCTTCTCTGGGGGAATGCGCATAAATTCTTTTTGGGACAGGATGGAATAAGAAGACCCCGAGTCTATCTCCATCCTCACTGGGACCCCTTGCAACAGTACCTCTACGAAAAACCGCCGGTGCTCCAGGCCCACGCGGTTCACGCCTTCCTCGTTGTAGCCGGCAGAGACCTTCCTGGTGCCGGCCGCCTTCCGTTGTTGCGTCTGGGGGTGACTGGAGCTACCCTTGTCCTCAGCTCGCCCGCACCTGCATACTCGGGCAATGTGTCCCTTTCGGCCGCAGTTGTGGCACTCGGCCTTCCGGAACGGGCACCTCGTGCGGTCGTGGGCCGCCCCACAACCGTCGCAGCGGTGGCCCTGCCGCTCTCGGGTCTGCTGCTTCTCACCTCGCTTCTTGATCCTCTGGACGTCGTCGTCCTCGCTGGAGTAGGGGTCCGCTGTCGTGGACGACTCCTCGGACGACGTCTGTGTGGCGGTGGGCGGCTTGGGGGCCCGCCAGGCCATCTTCGCTGGTGTCCGCCGGGCCGCCTGCACTGGTGACTTGGCCCTCTCGGACGTGGCCCCTCGAGACTTGAATAGCCGGACGCCGCTCCTGGCCTCCTCGGCTGCTTGGGCCTCCCGCAGTACCTCGTTGAATGTGAGGCGATGGTCGCGGGTCATGAGCCTCCTCTGAAGCTCCTCGTCCCTCAAACCACACAGCATGCGGTCACGGAGGGCCTGGTCCAGGTCGTCCCACTGGCAATGCACCGCTGCAAGCCTGAGGGCCGCCGCGTAGGCGGACACGGATTCCCCCAGTCGCTGGTCTTGCCTGTGGAACGCGACCCGGGCTGGGAAGATCGAGACGGGCGGCTGGAAGTGCTCACGCAGCCTCTCCAGGATACGGTCGATGGGCACCTCGTCCACCTTCCGGGGGGCCACCAGGGTCATCAGGATCCGCAGCGTGGCCGGCCCCACCTGAGCCAGGAAGTGGGAGCGCATTTTCGCGTCGTCGTTGACGCCTGAGGCTTCCATTGCATGCCGAAACTGGCACTCGTAGAGCTCTCATTGCTCGGGCTCGCTGACATCGAAGTGGTACGGTTTGACCTTGGGATTCGCCATCAATCCCACCTTCGTCGCCAATTTAGTGTCTTGCACGGAAGACAAAGAAGGAGTCGCAGGAAGGACTAACACAGGTTTATTCATTGATGGTCAGTATGAACATGAGGTAATGGCGGAGATACATCTCATTATATACCATAACACAATACATTTGAATCTTGTTGCACGGTAGCTTATTGGCTGCAACCGGCGTGGCCTCGCCCAGGTCACACCTCTCTTCTGCAGTTGTTTTCTCTTCTGCAGGTGTTTTCTGTAGCTCCTGATCATGTGGGGAAATTCCCGCGGCTGTTCGTGATTTGGGCAATGTGGACCATGTGAGACTGAACGCTCGCAGCTGCCCTCTATGGGCGGCTTGCTTGCGTTCCTTAACAGCTGAGATACATTGTGATTGTGGACTGGTTACATTCATATATTTAAAGTAACATTGTACATGCATACATAACTCAGACCCAGCGGGTTTTCAAGTTTTTCTATCTGTAACACTTTTAAAGGCACCACCATTATCCATTAGATCCCCATTTTCCTTACTGGTTTTCCCTGCCAGGGTTAACTCAGTAAAGGCACCCTTTCACAACACTACCAAAAGTCCACTTTGCTTTCTTTCTTTGAGTCGGTAAACCGTTCCGTTTTTCCAGGAATGAGGTGACCAGACCAGCCAATCAGGGAGAGCAGGTGAAGAAGCGGCTACCACTAGGCCGGGTCTCAGGCAAGCCAGTGTCGGAGCGAGCCGTGGCCTGGTTGCTATATGCGATACAGTGCAATCAAGGAACAGTCTGTGCCCCAATTTCTCTCTACATTCTTCTTCTTCTTGTTGTGCCATATCCGATTCTGAATATTGGCGATCATCATGGCAATCAGCCATGAAGACTCTCCTGCGAATATAATGACGTGTTGTTTCATCTGCCTTCCACATTGCAGCGTGACACCTGTACCACTGATCCAGTTCCACAAGTCAGTTTCTGGTCCTGAGCCCTTTTGGCACACAAAGTCCTCCTCAGCCCCAGGCCAGTATTGATGAAGCTGCTGCCCTCCACCTGGGGACCATCACCCTTCTCTGTGGACTTCTGCACCCAAGCCGTTAGTCCTCAGGGTTGTTGGGTTACTTAACTGCCGACTGACACTTGGTGTTAAGTTGCTGCCAGTATGGTCTACTCTATTACCATACAGGATAATGTGGCCACACAATGGAATTACTTAGGTAAAGGTAAAGGTTGCCTGTGGGTTGCCCGTGGGAATAATTGGCCAAACCTTTCCCCATGGGTTTGCCTGGCCTTCGACAGATCCGGGGACCAACCGAGCTTTGCAGGAAAGGCAATTGGGGTACGGGCTAGTTAGTTAGTTTCTGGGGCAAATCATAAAACCTTGGCTGATGGCTACGATAGAAACAGGGCAAAAACCAGAGATGGTGACTCTAATGGAAATACACCATCCTCCGTTTCTGCCTACAGATTAAGCTGGGCAAATAAGCCTCGCCAGACAGCAGAACAAGCTAGGTACCCAGAGTCAATACACATAGGCTCCGAGATAGGGCAGGAACAATGGGTTTTGCCAGCCCAGACCTTAATTAGTTGTGGGTTGTCCATTAACCACAGGGCAATGTCCAAGAGCAGGTATTGTCTTGACCACCGGAAAATGCCACGTATGCAAGCCTTCTGTATTAGGGGGTCACGCGCATCCTATGCACGCATCACCCCAAGGCAGGGTAATAAATACGTACTACCCAACCGAGATTGGGGCTGGACTTCACCGCACGATTGTCTCGCGTGTCTTCCTTGCAGCCAGCCACTCCTACATCTGGTAGCCATTGCAACAGTCGCCTTTGGTCAAAAGCCAGTCATATCTGACTCTAGTGTTCAGTGCTCATCTCCATTTACAGCCAAAGAGCCAGCACTGTCTCAGTCTGCAGACATTTCTGTGGACATGTGGCAGGCATGACTAAACACCAGCATGCTGTTTACTTTCCCACCGAAGTGGTGCCTATTTATCTACTTGCAATTTCTTGCTTTTGAACTGCTAGGTTGGCAGGTGGTGGGACAGAGATGCGAGCTCACTCCATCATGCTGTACTCGGGTCTTGAACTGCTGAACTGCCAAACTTCCAGTCATCAAGTTCAGTGTCTTAACCACTAAGCCACCGAAGTCCCTATTATATGCAATAGCTGATAGTCAATATATGTTCTTTGTCAACATCTGAATATTTGAAGTACTTCTCTTTGAGAGAATGGCAAAGACATAGTACTATATGCTTCAATGTTCCATTGTCTAGTCATTGCTCTACACTCCTGTGCAAATCAACCAACCAGTCATTTGGTGCAAAAAAACAGGTTTCACAAAGTTAAGGACATGCTGAAATCATATCCACAGATGTTCCATCTCCCACTTGGTGCATACAAAATATATTGACTGGATCCAGACTGAGACTTATATTGTGTCCAATCCAGTATGTTCAAAGCATTGTCTGTCACTAGTGCTACCAGAGATAAAACTGTCCTGCTAAGTACTTTGCTTGTCTGCTTTCTGCAAAAGAATTGATACATCTTGTTTGGTGATTGCTAAACACACATGCTAAACACACAGATTTTAGGGTAAACTATGTCTCACAGGGAACTGATGTGGTGTGGGTGTTATGTTCGTGCCTCGCCACTGCTCCGGGTTACCAGTTTGCCTCCATGTGCAATTCAAGGTGCTGGTAATGATCTTTAAGGCCCTACATGGTAGTGGGCCAGGATATCTAAGAGACCGCATCTCCCCAAGAACGTCTGTCCATCCAACCAGAGCGGACCGGAGGGGCTCTCTAATCATACCATTGGCTAGAAGGGTTTGTCTCTCTAGCGCAAGAAAGAGGGCCTTTTCTGTGTCTGCACTGGCCCTATGGAACCTCCTGCCAATAGAGTTATGGCTGCAGACAGAATTGCTGCCCTTTAGGAAAGAACTTAAAACCTGGCTGGTGGGGCAGGTGTGGGGCACTGATGGAGGAATGACCCCCGCCTTCTGGCTTGTATAAATAAATAATCTGGATTCTCCCTCTCTTTATGGACGGGGTGGGTGGGTTTTGTACTGAGGGATGGTTTTTAATGATTTTATCGGGGGATGGTTTTAAATGCTTTTTATTATTCTCTGTATTTGGTTTTTATGTTTTATTTGTTAGCTGCCTAGAGTCGCTTCGGCGAGGGGGCGGTGATACAAATGTGATCAATAAAATAAAAATAAATAAATAGAACTTCTGAAAAAACACTGAGAAAGTATCTTAGGGCATCTGATAAGATTTGATAAGTGTATTTGTTAGCGGCAATGTCTACAGCTGCCTTTCCCCAGCTTCATCACATTTCACAGTTGTACCCCTACTTGGACAGAACCCTAGTCCACTCGTTGGTAACCTCTTGGATTGACCACTGCAATGCTCTCTACGTGGGGCTGGCCTTGTGCCTGATATGGAGATTGCAACAGAACCAGAATGCAGCAGCCAAGTTGGTGATGGGTGTAAAGAAATTTGACCATTCTTCCCCCACCCCAAGCTTTGGCAGGCTTGCAGTGGCTTCCCGTTACCTACCGTGTCAGATACAAGTTGTTAGTATTATCATATAAAGCCCTATCTGGTTTGGGACCTTATTATCTGTTGGAGCATCTCTCCCTCAATCTGCCCAGTTCCAGGTGTCAACCCCAAGGATTCAGGTCACCACCAGTAAAGGGTCTCTTCCTTCCATAATCCCTGTTACCTTTTGGCTTCCTTCTGCTTGTCTCTCAGTGCCCAAACTTCTCAGGCCGCGGGCTGGTCATGTGGTTGTGGGCCAGTCATGTGTTTCCTCCCACCAGTAACAGAAGTAAAACACACCTTGCAATCTGTTTAGCAACAGGATGAGATAGATTTTAGGCTGCCATTTTCTATACTTAATCCAGGGGTGCCCAAATTATGGCATGGGGACCAGATTTGGCCCCCAGGCCATAGTTTCGGCTCCCCTGCCTTAGAAGTTGCTGGGAAAGTATTCTCCATCATTGTTTGCAAAAGCCCTTGTATTTTTGATCTCTTTCACCTCAATTACTAACAACATTTGGTGCCAGATGTACTGCCTGTGAGAGTTAAATAAAGGACAGCAAATACATCAAGGATATATGCTATGATTCTGATCACTTGAAACTGTATCCTTGAATAAACAGGGTGGGGGAAAGTATGCATTTCATTAAAGAGGCAGCAAAGCCATGAACGAGAAAATGCCCACCACCCTGCTTATTGCCATAAACTTTGCTTACTGCTTTGTGACAAGTTACTGTAGATGGGTTTTCCTCATCTTCTTGAAGAAATATGCCATTGCAAACCCCAAGTAAAATCTTTTAGCTTGTGATGAGGTTTACCTGATTTATGTTAAAAAAAAAGCACACCTAATCCAGGAACATTTCACAGTACTCTCATTCTGCATACTGAAAGGGGTTGTTCAGTTGATTCTGGCAAACAGCTTGATCAGGATTAGGTGTAATGTACATTTGAGGGCACTGAATCCGAGGTTGCTTTCAATTATTCATTACAACTCCTCCTTAACCTTCTTTTATTACCTATTCATTCCCTCCCACCCACAAGCTTCTGGAACAGAAAATCCACATTTGAACTAACAGGGTAAAATAATTTCATTTTCCCCACATCACCTCAACCTTGGAGGTGCAACAAATTTAGAATTTGAAAGGCAAGGCTTAGTATTATATTCTGCTTTTTAAATCCACATATGATGTAGTGATGAACTGGAATTTATTTATTTACTAGCAGAGGTGCCCGTCCTTCATCCAGGATGGACCCAACCTGGGCCGGGAAGAGAGCAGGGCCCCCCTCTCCCATGCTGACCTTACCTTCCGAGGTGCCCCCCCCCGGTAGTTTGTGCATTCTGTCTTTGTCCTGGTGGGCTGTCCGTCCCTTGCTGAGGCTGGGCGGCACTGCAGGGCTGAGGCGGCGCCTATGGGGCCACCTCGGCAGGCCACGGCTCACGGAGGCTGTCTTCGTTGGCGCCGGCAGGCGGCGGCTGCAGGAGGTGGCCATCGGTCTGTTGCGGGCTGCAGATATCTGGTGGTGGCACATGTGCGCTGGCGCACACATCTGCACCAAAGAATCACCCTCGCCAGCTTTGGTCGCCCGGTGATGACGCATGCCGACATCACACCAGCGATGTGAAACCGGCGATCCTTGCTGGTGAGGCTTACTCCCCACCTGCATCTTCTGGAACCCCCTCTTTGACCAGGTAGGCCCTGTCCGGTTTTCAGGGGGGTGGGTTGTGGGTTGTGGGGCTGCATCCAGGACATACGAACGTACGTCCTTGCTTTATATGTATAAATTTATTTAGTTCCACTTTTATCGCCGCTCCCTTACTGAGTCGACTCTGGGCAGCTTACAGTCTAACCAATGAGAAAATATAAAAGCATCCCCACAATAACAATTAAAACTATAAAAGCATTAAAAACCATTAAAATACCCCTCCACATTCACAACAGTTAAAGACTAAAACCCAGATGGCATTAATATGAACCAGGGGGGCTGCTCCACAGGCAGCACCCCACACCCACTGGGCCAGCCAAGTTTTGAGGCCTTTTCTAAAGGCTAATAACTCTGACTGGAGGCATAGTTCGGTATCACAGGGCCGGAGTGGATACCGAAAAGGCCGTTGGTACCATTAGGGAGCCCCTCCAGTCTGCTCTGGTGGGATGGGCCGATATCCTTGGGGTGATGTGGTCTCTTAGGTAACCTACATTAGGAATCTAATGCATGCAGTTAATATGAAAAAGAGAGTTTAACCAGATTTAAAGAGGGATCTTAAATCCCCACAATATAATGGGGAGAAGAAGGGATCACTGAAATCAGATATTGTTTCTCTGCTCAAAATGTTTGGGAAGGTAGAGAAGATGGCATAGGGAAGTGATGCAGGGAAGGCCACTTCCAGTAGTTTCATTGCATGAGCCTACATCTGAATCCAGTCCAGTATTGTTAAACTGCTGAGCAGATTAAATCCCACTTGGATCCATATCCATGGAGGGCAACAGCTTCATCAATACTGGCCTGGGGCTGATGAGGACTTTGCGTGCCAAAAGGGCTCAGGACCAGAAAGTGACTCATGGAACTGGATGAGTGGTACAGGTGTCATGCCCTTTTCATGTCTAATTTGTGGAGGGATTTCTCAATTGGAGTAGATGGATTCGGGAAAAAGACTGGTAGGCAGAGGTTGCGAAATGTGCAGATCAGAAACAACTGTAGGAAGGAAAGACAAATCCTTCTTTTCTACTGTAGAATATCTTGAAAAGAAACCTATCAGACGATTTGAAGGATCCACGTGTTCTTCAGCAGTGTGGATACCTTCTCGCTGAGTGTGGGGGACAGTTGAATGACTCAAACCAGTCTGGTAGGTGGTATGCATTCAAATTCTATGACATAGCCTTGTCAAATTATGGTGTGAACCCAGATGTCTAAAGTGATGGATTGCTAAGCAGGTAGGTACAGTAGAAGAGAGGAATAGGACTGCAACAGTGGGCTGGGGGATAGGTATTGTGGACAGGGGCCTCCCCTGGGACCTACTTTTATAGACTGGTTCAGCAGCTAATAATTGTGTGTTGTTAATTCTAATTTATGCCAAGCCTTTCCAGGATTTTCTAGGTAGAGAGAACTCTGAATTGGTTTACTATTCTCTTCTTCTGGTACACCCAGAAAAGCCAGTGGGGAATTGTTTGGAGAAAGCATCTCCAAACATATCGCCGGTGATGGAAGTAATAGATTTGATCGATTTTTCTTTCCATAATCTTAAGGAGGTGAAAAAGATCTTGCAACAAAATACAGTGATACCTCATACAACGTCCAAACTTGGTTCCACAAGTCTGGACTTTATACGGATTTGGACTTTGTATGAGGCATGCAAAATCCTAGCCACGATGCCTCATACAACGTCCAAATCCTTGCCACGATGCCTCATACAACGTCGTTTCCATAGAGATACATTGTACTGTAACAGCACAGACTTCAGGGCAAAGTCAAGGAAACAGACAGGAAACTGACAGAACTTTAAGAAATCATTGTCTAAAGGCTAAAAACATTACAAAAACATGTCAAATAACCCTGATTGTCCAAGAACCTGAAGAATGCTGCAAAAATCCCAGGAATGCTTCTAAAAATTCTGACGAAAAAATTCAAAAAAATCCAAAATCGTGCTCAAAACCACTCCTAAACACTCTTCGCCTTATGCAAAACCCACAAGAGCAATGCACGCATGTGTCCTGCCTTTTATACTGCCCAGGCACAATGCAACCTGGGAAAAACCCAATGCCTCATACAAAGTTGCACGACTTTGTATGAGGCAACTTTTTCCAAGGAATTAGGCAATGTTGTATGAATTCAATGTTGTATGAAGCGGACTTTGTATGAGGTATTACTGTAATTTGCTTCTATTAAAGAATTGGTTAAATAAAGGTAGGGAATTACAAGAGAGGGAAAATTTGTATGTGAAATTAAGTTTAAATTGGTTACAGAAAAAGCAGATGGAACAATAAGAAAGGGATAGGATCACAGGAGTTTGTAAACAGATAAATAACTGTATTTGAAGAATCTTTACCTATAAAGAGGGGCATCAACTGTTGGACTCCAGTATACACGCCCACACCCGACTATCGTATCCCATACCGAGCCGCCTGCACTCGCCCAAACCCGGACCGCAGAGCGCCGCAAAGTTGCCGAAGCCGGCAGTGGAGCAACAGCCCCATGAACGGGAACAAAGAGAAACAACTTCAATTCCCGACGTCCTCTGTGCCGCGCCGCACCTCAGCCAATCAGGCTGAGAGGCGTGAGCAAAAAGAACATTGGGAAACACAGCACACCCAATTGAAATCAAGCCGCAGAAAAAAGCAGCCGCACAAACACAAACAACATAAAGTAAACTTCAATTCCCAGCATCCTCTGTGTCGTTACCACTTCATCCAATCATGCTGAAGGGTGCGAGCGCATAGAACGTTGGGAAAGGCAGCATGCAAACTACAATACAAGCCTCATTAAAAGACCCACAAATTCAAAAAAGGAATAACCGTCACGCTTATGCAAAATAGCATGCACGCTACACAGTTGTAAAATGTTAGACTTCAAAACACAAAGAAGACGAAACCCTGTGATGGAAAAGTTGTGCACGCATACCGTTGTGCGCATGCATGTAAAACACCACAGAAAAACCCTAACGGAAAACCCAACCATCATTCCAAACTATGAACATCACATAAGTGACAGCTGGCGGAAAGTGCAGAGGAAACTCCGCCAAATAATTAAACAAATAAAGGAAAGAAATTCATTATATACAGGAAGAACAATACAAACAGAAAAAATAAAACAAAAAACACCACTTGAAAGTACAGACGTCACATCAGTGACAGCAGACGCAAAGTACGGAGTAAACTCCATAACATTATAAAACACAGAAAGAAGAGAAATATATATATATATTTACAAGAAATCATTCACACTGAAAATATATTAAATATTAAAAGAAAACATGAAATGACAAACAAATAAGTACCTCAAGTTAAGGCATGAAAGAATGAACAATGCAATTCAATAACTAAATGTAAAAGCCTTACACAATTAAATTACAGTACAAAGAAATAAGTTGAAAGAAGGAAATAATTCTGAGGGAAACAGTGTCCATTGCTAAAGTGTACTGCACAGATATAAGTTGAGACAAGGAATTGACTCTGAGGAAACCAGTGTCCATTTCCATATTACAGTACAAAGAAATAAGTTGAGAGAAGGAAATAATTCTGAGGAAAACAGTGTCCTTTGCTAATGTATACCAAACAGATATAAGTAAAGACAAGGCAATAACTGTGAAAGAACCTGTGTGCTACTGTAAATTGTACCTCAGAAAGAATTAGGCAAGAAGAAGCCACAAAGAAGTATTTAACGTAAACTTTATTTAAAAACAATGCCACAAAAAAAAGAACCAACATAGGCCAAAAAGAGCGCACAGCAGTTAAGAGAAAAATAAAACAAAGAAACACCTCAGGAAAGGGAGGAAAGACTAATTAAACGCAGGAAAAAATGCAGACATTAGAGGCCAAATTACCTCAGAGGAACATGAAACAAGACTAAGAATACGTAAAGAAATAGATAGTACAGAAAGAGCAAAAGAGAAACCAAAGAAACATGTAAAGATATTGCAGCCGAATAAAAAACCAGAAAAGAACAAAAAGAGAGAAGCAAGAAAAAACAATTAATATTAAAAATGGCACAAATTATTCACAAAATACCAACTTAAACATTGGAAATCTAGACAATATTTGCAGATACTGCCAGGCCAAAAAAAAATCAAAACAGAAACAGTCACTATATTGCAAAGAAGGAAAAATTAAAATTCAACAGCAACAGCCCCCAGAAGAATTAATCAAATATACAAGAGGAATAACACCAGATTCAAAACATTTTTTAAAAAAACATCAGAAAATGCAATTCATGCTTTCAAATGACTTCATTTGGAGCCACAGCAATCATTCAGCACAAAGGATTTAATCCAACTTTCACAATACAAGGTCAAGTTTACCACAACATAGGTTCATTACTACCACTACCAGAAGAACAACCAAAGTTCTTACAAATATATTTCATGGGAGATGAGAAAGAAGAAACTGCCCAATGATGTAAATACATTGAAGGAACAAAATATCATATTGTACAGAGATTACAAAGAATGGTACATCAGCAAAACAATCTGATTCACACTTTCCAAACTACAGTACAAAACATGCCAACAAATGAATATAAAGTTGTGATTGCTGCAGACAAAACACCAACAGGAGAACACATCCGACAATACAATGCACCAGAAACAAATGAGGTCGTAGCAGTCATTTCTGGAGACACTTTTCATCCCAGAGATATCATTTTGAAATGATACCTGCCAAGTTTCGGGAAATTTCTGTCAAATAAAACCAAAACAGGAAACTGGACAGCTATGCTTATCCTGTGCTGGCCTCCAGTCTAACTCCAGTTTAATTGCAGTCTAACTAATACGGGATGATGGCGGGAAAGAGTGTAAAATACGGGGGGGTTACAGAAATTTCCCTAAACTTGACAGGTATGCAAAAAACTGCAATGAATATCAGAAACACATTGCTCCTACGATGCTCTTCAATATGCATTGCTTTTCCCATATGGAGAGGATGGATATCATTTCAACTTTATTTATTTATTTATTTATAAATTTTTATCCCGCCCTCCTGATGAAAAACATCACTCAGGGTGGCTTACAACATATACAAAATACAATATAACCACAAATAAAACAATAACCATTAAAAAATACCAACCCAACCCACTAAAAACAACATTAAAACACATAAAAACTCATCAGATAGTAGCTAAAAAAACACCCTCACCATCCCCCACCCAGCATAAAATAGCAAAAAACAATCAACAGACAAAGGTATTAACAGTGAAAAACAGGATCCCTTGAGAAGCTAAATAAACCAGCAGGCTTGTACAGAAGAGTCACACATGCCCCAAACCTGCTGACATAGCCAAGTCTTCAACATTTTTCTGAAGGGGAGAAGATCCGACTGGAGACGCAATTCTGGTGGTAAAAAGTTCCACAGGGCAGGAACGCCCTGAAATGCATCGATCCAAAAACAGCAAAGGAAACTCACAAAAAATAACAGCAATGGAATACTATTAATATATTCTCATGGTTAGAAATGAAGAACAAAACCACATCATCCACTGCAGAAAATTTTTAAACAATTCGTTGTGGATATGTATGCAAAGATTGAGAGTGAAAGATTACTATACTGTACATCAGGACAAATCAAAAAACACTCAGAGCAGAACAGTATATACATCTAAAGGATGCTGTAGCACAAGATGGAAACTTAACCAATGTAGGCACACTGCTCATCCTGCCAGCATCATATACAGGAAGTCCCAGATATATGCACGAATATACTCAGGATGCAATGACATATGTAAGAAAACATGGAAGACCAGACATATTTATAACATTTACATTTAACCTAACATGGCCAGACATAAAAAATAATCTTAGAAATGATGAAACAGCAAACGACAGACATGACTTAATTGAAAGAGTGTTTAGATAAAAACAAACACAATTAATTAGTCTAATCACAAAAAATCAAATATTTTGTGAATGTAACTGCTGGATGTATATGATTGAATGGCAGAAACAGGGCCTGCCTCACTCCCACAACCTGATATGGCTTAAAAACAAACTACACCCAACAGATATTGATAAACTCATCTCTGCAGAAATACCAAATGCATCTGGTATGATTCATGGACCATGTGGCCTTCTCAACCCAGAAGCCCCCTGTATGAAAGAAAAAACTGCACAAAAAGATACCCAGATACCCAAGAGCATTACTGAAAGAAACACAGACATCAGAGGATGGATACCCACAATACAGGCAATATGCACCAGAGAATGGAGGACAAACCATGAAATTAAAAATGAAAACACAAGGAAAAATAGTAATAAATAGCTGGATTGTACCAAACTGTTCTCTACTATCAAAAATCTTCAAAGTACACATCAATGTCAAATATTGTAATAGTGTAAAATCCATCAAATGCGTGTGTAAATATATTAACAAAGGCAGTAATATGGCAATTTATGATGTCCATAGCAGCAACAAAAACGATGAAATTAAGCAATATCAATGTGGAAGATATATTAGTACTAATGAAGGATTTTGGCGCATACTAGGCTTCCATATACATGAGAGGCATCCAGCAGTATTACACCTTAGTGTTCATCTAGAAAATGGACGAAGAGTGTATTTTACTCCAGAAACAGACACAACTGTTGCAGAAAATCCACAAGAAACAACATTAACTGCATTCTTTAAACTCTGCCAATTTCGCCCAAACTCTACTATATCAAGATGTAGCAAAATATTCTACCTGGAACAAAACAAAGAAAGAATTCTGTCACAGGAAAACAGGAATAGCTATACCAGAACATGTATTTATGAAAGTGATGCAATAGGAAGACTATACACTGTACATCCAAATAATTCAGAATGCTTTTATCTGCGAATACTACTACACACAATACCTGGACCTACATCTTTCCAGCAACTAAAAACTATCAATGGACAATTAATGGAAACATACAGAGAAGTATGCCAGCAAATGGGATTACTGGAGGCTGATCAGCATTGGGAAAATATATTACAGGAAGCAACAATGATTTCAATGCCAGAACAAATAAGAACATTATTTGCAACAATATTAACTTCATGCAGTCCTTCAAATTCACTTAGTTTATGGGGAAATTTTAAAAACCCACTAAGTGAAGACATACTAATGAAAGCCAGAAAAAATAATCCAACATTAGAAATAGATCTTGGGCCACAAATATATAATGCAGCATTAATTAACATTGAAGACAAATGCATAAGCATGAGTAATAAAACAATTAACAATCTTGGTCTACCAGCACCTACACGCAATCAAGGAGATACCTTAAATGCAGATTACATACGAGAAACGAACTATGACATAGAACAATTAAAAGCATACATAGCTCAAACAAAACTACTTCTAAATGATGAACAGAAATCTGCCTAAAACAAAGTAATGAATCACCTAGAAACAGAAGAAGGAGGAATAATTTTCCTAAAAGCATCAGAGGGAACAGGAAAAACATTCCTTACAAACCTAATCCTAGCTGAAATACACTCAGAAGGAAAGGTGGCACTTGCAATAGCCTCATCTGGGATCGCAGCAACATTAATAGAAGGAGGCAGAACAGCCCGTTCAGCTCTGCAATTACCACTTGATATAGCAAAGCAAGATAACCAACCTGCAACATAACAAAAAGAAGTGGATGTGCACAAGTCCTAAAAGGAAGTCAAATTAGTCTGGGACGAATGTACTATGGCTCATAAAAAATCAATTGAGGCCTCAAACATCACACTAAAAGACATTAGAGAAAGTACCAACATTATGGGAGGAGTCCTTCTACTCCTTTGCAGAGATTTTAGACAAACACTCCCAGTAATTCCAAAATCAACTCCAGCAGATGGAATAAATGCGTGCATAAATCAATCACACCTATGGAAATATGTAGAAATTATCACCCTAACAGAAAACATGAGAGTAAGACAAAATGCAAATACAGAACAATTCACAAACTATCTCTTAAAAATTGGAGATGGGAAAGTACCAAGAAACGAGGAAAACAACATTAAATTTCCAAACTATTTCTGCAATATGGTATCATCACCATTAGATCTCATCACTGGTGTATACCCAAACATTATTGAAAATTATCATAACCATGAATGGCTGAAAGAAAGAGCTATCTTAGCAGCAAGAAACTATGATGTCAACACAATAAATGAAGCAATATTAGAAATGTTACCAGAAGAAGCAACAGAATATAAATCAATTGATACAGTAATAGAAAAAGATGATGCAGTAAATTTCCCAACAGAATTTTTAAATTTACTAGATTTACCTGGAATGCCACCACACAACCTTCTATTTAAAAAGGGAAGTCCCATTATTTTACTACAAAACCTAAGCCCACCAAAGCTATGTAATGATACTAGACTATGTGTGAAAAACATGATGCCTAATGTTATAGAAGCCAACATTATGACAGGAAAAGGGGCAGGTGATATAATATGTATTCCACGCATTCCACTGATACCCACGGATCAAACAATTTCCTTTAAAAGACTTCAATTCCCTATTCGATTAGCATTTGCAATCATAATCAATAAATCACAGGGGCAAACACTACAACATTGCGGAATACATCTAGAAAAACCATGTTTTTCACACGGTCAACTTTATGTCCCATGCTCCAGAGTAATTTCGCCAACTAATTTATTTATTCTAACACCAAATAACAAAACTAAAAATATTGTACACCATCAGGTACTACAGTAAAATAAATTATAGAAGATAATGCTTACCTGTTCCATAAAAATAGCCACCATCGATGTGAAAATCAACATCTTCAGAATACATCTACAAAAAATAAAATAAAATGAAATATCCACATAAAAACGAACACGAAGCAAGAACAGATTAACTCTCAAAGGACAATTCGTTGCACACAACACGAAAGAGAAAACCAAAATAAATCTTGCGAGAAAAACAAGATAAAAAAACCTAAATATTCCTCCACTAGAGGGCCATCATGTGAACAACAAACAGAACGAACAATTGCGCAAGACAAATAACGCGTCGTAATCTAAAAAAGAGCACCAACAAATCTAAAAAACAATTAAAAATAACAAAATATTACATTTAAAAATTGAAAACATGAAGAAAACCCCCTCTGGGAGAGGGTATACATTGTTGTTGTTGTTCAGTCGCACAGTCGATTTCGACTCCTTGCGACCCCATGGACCATCGCTCTTTAGGCACCCCTGTCCTCCACCATGCTCCTTAGTCCACACAGCCCCGTGCCCATTGTGTCTACAATACCATCTAGCCATCTCATCTTTGGCCGTCCCCTTCTTCTTTTGCCCTCCACCTTCCCCAGCATCAAGGTCTTCTCAAGTGAATCCTCTCTTCGCATTTGATGTCCAAAATACTTCAACTTCATCTTTGTTATTTGTCCTTCTAAGGAGCACTCAGGGCTAATCTCTTCTAATATTGACCTATTTGTTCTCCTCGCTGTCCAGGGGACTCTCAAAACTCTCCTCCAGCACCACATCTCAAAGGCATCTATTTTTCTTCGCTCAGCCTTTCTAATGGTCCAGCTCTCACAGCCATACATTACCACCGGAAATAACATTGCTTTGACTATGCGGAACTTTGTTTGCAGTGAGATGTCTCTACTTTTCACTATGTTCCCCAGGTTTTTCATAGCTTGTCTCCCAAGAATCAGTTGCCTTTTTATGTCATGGCTGCAATCTCCATCTGCAGAGATCTTGGATCCTAAGAAAGTAAAATCTGTTACTGCTTCTACTTCTTCCCCATCTATTTTCCAGGGACAGATATGGCCTGTTGCCATTATCTTGGTTTTCTTGATATTGAGTCTCAGGCCAGCTTTTGCACTCTCTTCTTTCAACCTAATCAGGAGCTTCTTTAGGTCTTCCTCACTTTCTGCCATTAGGGTGGTATCATCTGCATATCTCAAATTGTTGATGTTTCTCCCAGCAATTTTGATCCCATATTGTGATTCCTCCATCCCTGCATTGCGTGTTATGTGCTCTGTGTATAAGTTGAATAAGCAGGGTGACAGAATGCAGTCTTGTCTTACTCCTTTTCCTATTCCAAACCACTCCGTCATTTCATACTCTGTCCTAACTGTTGCTTCTTGACTCATGTACAGATTTCTCATGAGACATATGAGGTGTTCTGGTATTCCCATCTCTTCAATTACTTGCCACATTTTGTTGTGGTCCACACAATCAAAGGCCTTGGTGTAGTCAATGAAGCAGAATTAAGCTTGTTTCTGGTATTCCTTTGTTTTTTCCATGATCCAACGTATGTTGGCAATGTGGTCTCTGGTCCCCCTGCCTCTTCTGAACCCAGCCTGCACCTCTGGTAGTTCTCTTTCTACATGCTGCTGCAGTCTATCCTGTATTATCTTGAGCATCACTTTGCTAGCTTGTGGGGTGAGCGCAATTGTTCGATAATTTGAACATTCTTTGGCATTGCCTTTTTTTGGGATTGGGACGTATACTGATCTTTTCCAATCCTGTGGCCACTGTTTCGTTTTCCAAATCTGCTGGCATATAGCATGTAGTAGCTTGATTCCATCATCTTTTAGGGCTTTGAAGAATTCAACTGGGATACCATCATCTCCACTGGCTTTGTTATTTGCCGTGCTTTTTAGGGCCTTTCTGACTTCACTCTCTAGGATGTCTGGTTCAAGTTCAATTTCCCCCTCATTATTACTATCCGGGGTGTTTAGGTCTTTTTTGTAAAGGTCCTCTGTGTACTCTTTCCATCTTTTCTTTATCTCTTCTTCATCCACTAACTCTTTGCCATCTTTGTCTTTTATCGTGGTCATTTTTGCTTTGAACATTCCCTTGACTTCCCCAATTTTTTTAAAGAGATCTCTAGTCCTGCCTCTTGAGTTGTTTTCCTCTATTTCTTTGCACTCTTCATTTAGGTAGCTTTCCTTATCTCTCCTTGCTTTTCTTTAAAATTCTTTATTTAAGTGATTGTATTTTTTCCTTTCTCCTTTGCCTTTTGCGTTCCTTCTTTCCTCTGCTATTTTAAGAGCCTCATCTGACAACCACTTTCCTTTTTTGTGCTTCTTTTCTTTTGGTATAGTTTTCCTTCCTGCCTCCTGCATAATGTCTCTCATCTCTGTCCATAATTCTTCTGGTACTCTGTCTATCTGGTCCAGACCATTGAATCTGTTCCTCACCTCCACCGTGTATTCCTTGGGTATGTTGTCTAGATCATATCTATCCGGCCTATTAGTTTTCCCTATTTTCTTCAGTCTGAGCCTGAATTTTGTGATCAGTAGATTGTGATCTGAGCCACAGTCCACTCCGGGTCCTGTTTTTGCTGACTGTATGGAGGTTCTCCATCTTTGGCTGCAGAGTATGTAGTCAATTTGGTTTCGATGTTGGCCATCTGGTGACGTCCATGTGTAGAGTCTCCTCTTGTGTTGCTGGAAAAGGGTGTTTGCTATGACTAGTGTGTTATCTTGGCAGAACTCTATCAGTCTTTGCCCTGCTTCGTTTTGTGTTCCCAGACCAAACTTGCCTGTTATTCCATCCACTTTTTGATTTCCTACTTTTGCATTCCAGTCTCCTAAGATAATGTGGACATCGTTTCTTGGTGTCTGTTCTATAAGATGTTGTAGGTCCTCATAGAACTGGTCTACTGTGGCTTCATCTGCACTAGTGGTTGGTGCATATATTTGGATTACAGTGATATTAAATGGTTTGCCTTGTAGTCTGACTGACATCATTCTATCATTTTTGAGATTGTATCCCATTACTGCTTTACTCACTCTTTTATTTACAATTATGGCCACTCCGTTTCTTCTGAGGTTTTTTTGTCCACAGTAGTAGATATGATGGTTTCCAGAACTAAATTCGGCCATACCTGTCCATTTTAGCTCACTGATTCCCAAGAGGTCAATACTTATTCTTTCCATTTCCTTTTTTACCACTTCCAGATTTCCTTGGTTCATAGATCTTACATTCCTTGTCCCTATGCAATATTGTTCCTCACAACATTGTATTTCTCCTCCCCCTTTCCTGCCCATCCTTTTCTGTCCATCTAGTGTGCTGAGCATCCTTCCTGTTTCCTCTGATTTGTCCCTTTGTTTTGCCTTTGCTTTGGTCAATAGGGTCCTCTTGGCAAACTCCCTGGCGTGCTTTGCCGGTTTCTATGCCATTTTGCCCCCCATCATAAATATTATCACAGTTTAAAACAAGGTAACATCATGCATATTATCACAGTTTAGAACACAATATCAGTTTAGAACTGATGTCAGTCAGTTCTAAACTGACACAGTGACACAGTCACTGTGTCAGTTGCTATAAGTCATCTATGTTAAGTCAACTATATTATTTCAGTTTGATTACTGATCCCTTGCATGCATGCAGCAGCTCTCACCTCCCTTTGGCTGTGTGGAGTTGGTCAAAGGCACCGACTTGGGCCTCGCTGTGATGGTGGCTGTGGATGGTGTCTCCTGGGGGTGGTCGAGAGTCTCCTGTGTCTGCAGTTGGCTGCAGTGGTAGCGTGGCCCTTCTTCTTTGCCCTCCGGGCCGTTGCTACTCTAGGAGGACTCCCCTGGGCCTCTGGATGGTAACTGGGCAGTTGGGGCCTGTGTCTTTCTCTGCCTTTTCCTTCCCTGGACCCAGGTTTTTGGATGGGGTGGGGGGAGGGACCAATTCTTCACTCACCTCCCCCAGGCCTCTGGATGGTAGCTGGGCAATTGAGGCCTGTGTCTTTCTCTGCCTTTTCCTTCCCTGGACCCAGGTTTTTGGATGGGGTGGGAGGGAGGGGCCAATTCTTCACTCACCTCCCCCAGGCCTCTGGATGGTAAATGGGCAATTGAGGCCTGTGTCTTTCTCTGCCTTTTCCTTTCCTGGACCCAGGTTTTTGGATAGGGTGGGGGGAGGGGCCAATTCTTCACTCACCTCCCCCAGGCCTTTGGATGGTAACTGGGCAATTGAGGCCTATGTCTTTCTCTGCCTTTTCCTTCCCTGGACCCAGGTTTTTGGATGGGGTGGGGGGGAGGGGCCGATTCTTCACTCACCTCCCTCAGGCCTCTGGATGGTATACATTAATAACAAACAAATATGAAAATAACACAAGTTATAAATCTAAGAACTTGCGAGTTTCCCGCCTAACCCACGAGGAAATAGAACAAGAAGTGCAAAGAAGACTGTGAGGAGGAGGATCAATCGATACTTCTGAGCATTCAGAAATTGGAACAGAGACAACAACATGACGAAGGTTACCATCAAAAATTAAAAACATGAATCCAACAACAGAAATACAAAACAGCAATGAACAAAGAGACTTGGGTGCGCGACCAAAAATAAGAAATGTGACAAATAATCAACATTTGAAAACAGAATGTCCAAAGCCAAATAATGATGAAAATAATGAAATCCCAAGAGAAACCGAAACAACAACTACGAAATCCAATATAATAAAAACAACAATAAATCCCAAATCAGAATCAACAATAACTTTGACAACAAAAACAGCATACACATTACAAGCAACCGAAATGGAAACGAAGGTAAAGGATCTAATACTTCTTTAAAAAAAACAATTATGGAAATAAACAATAAACCAAAAAACCCAATTCAATTAGAAAAAACAATTCTAGCAATCAACAAAAAAACCAGATGAACAAGTACAAGAATCCAAAATCGAAACACAAGGAAAACCAAGATAGATGACGAAGATAATAAAGAAAAAATAAATATACCAATAGAAACAATAATCCAAAATAAAATAAGGAACATGCTGTTTCCACCTTTCCCAATGAACCCAACATTGGCAATACAACTACTACTGCATTTCCTGAAAATCCAAGAGGAACAGAAAAAAATAAGGTAAATATAGATAACCATCATCTACATGTCACATTATTACTATTTATTATTGTGAAATCCTATAATATACAACAATAATATTTAATAAATGTAATACATTTATTAAAAAATTATGTATTGTAATTGCACTACTACATTTTTTAAAAATAGGATTTTATAAGTGTACAACAGATAAGTTTACTTTAAATTTTTACATTACCATAAAACATTATGTATCTGTTATCATGTTAGATAACCACTTACAATTTAAAAACAAAACAAAAGAATTAACAAAAATTGCTAATGTGACAATAATAATAACACTAATTATATCTAAAATATACAAATAACAAAATTAATAAAAATATATTATTTAAATTCTCATTTATTTATTTCAGGAACACAGCATGAAGAACAACAGACAATGACAACAACACAAGATACAGACAACACCTAATTCCCAACCATTACAAAACAAAAAGTAATAAAAGAAATTGTATTATAGTTAAATATTTTAAATTTAAAGCAAATCTTATTAAAATCAACTGTTTAAAACAAAAACATTTTATGAATGAACAATATATAAGAAACATAAATTAAGTAATATTGTTAAGTTAAACTGGGAAAAAAACAAATGTTTAATAAAAAGTTATTATTGTATGACCCAAAAAATGTTGCATCTATTCTTTAATAAACAACAAATCTTAAACAAAAACAATCCAAAACTAAAAAACACAATTAAAAACTGCCCGGCTGGCCAGGCATAAATATGCTAGTTAATATATAGAAAGAGACGAGGGTTGATCACAACTAGAGGTATAGTAAGTAAATTGTACAAAGATCTAATAGAGATGAATGGACAAAAGGTATTAAAACAAATATGGGAAAGTGATTTGGGAGTTAAAATAGATAAAGAGGAATGGAAAAGAAAGTGGAACCAAAGAATAATGAAATCGCTTTCCATAAAAGAAAAGGAACACAACAGCAAACTGTTGTGGCGATGGTATATGACCCCATTAAGATTACACCAGATGAATAACAATAAAACTAAGAATTGTTGGAGATGTGAAAATAAAACAGGATCCTATGTGCATATGTGGTGGCAGTGTAGCTATGCGGAAAGTTTTTGGAAGCTAACTGAAAGGGAAATAGAACAAATTATGGGATGCCCAATAAAATTAAATGCCAAGATAGTGTTATTAGGAGAGCTGAACGATATTAGCATCGACAGAAATAAAAAGGAGCTGCTGCTTATGTTATTGTTGGTGACAAGATTATTAATCGCTAAGGAGTGGAAGAATACTGTAAGTTCAGAATTAGTAAAGAAAGATGGTACAGAGAAGTTTGGCAGCTGGCATTAAATGAAAAACTAACAAAAAAATTAAAGCTAAGAAAGGTATCATAAGTAGGAGTGTATTATGGGATATATGGAATCCCTATGTGTCATACACCTTAACAAAAGAGGAAGACACCAAGCCCAGCCAAGAAGTGAGAAAGTTTTGGGAAGATTAATCTGGAAAAGGGCAATATTGGGGAGGAAGGGAGGATGGAAGAAGGATTGACTGAAGATGTAAATTGTATATGTTAGAATGGTTGAATGTGTTTTTTAATTTATTTGTATGTTTTCAGTGTTATTATATATAATTAATAAAAATGATTTTTTTGGAAAAAAGAATATCTGATTCCATAGATATGTAAACCAGTGAGCTATCCCACCAGCTTCAAAAGCTAATGAAATGTGCACAGAATAATTTGCAGACACTCTTAGGGCAGTGATCCCTTAACATCGATATTGATACTGGGCATACCTGTCAAGTATCCTGTTTTTCCCGGGAAAGCCCCTTATTTTTACCCCTCTTCCCGCCCCCTCCCGTTTTATTAATTTCCCCGTAATATCCCTTATTTTTTTTAAAAAGATCCTGACCGGAGCCCTCACAGGCAAAGCTGCAGTATGTTTTTCCTGCCACCAGAGGCTGCTGTGTGGCTTTTTGCTTGTGGAAGGGGAGAGAGAAGGGGGGGGGGGCTCCTGTAGTTTCTCTTTCATTTCCCTGTCACATGGTCATGGAGGCTTCATTTTTACTGCTGCTGGTCGGAGCCACCATGGGACGGGAGTCTACTCTAGGTGAGCGATATTTCATATATGCTGGGGCAAATCAGCTCTTCCTGGTCTGAGGTAGAGACTTCTCTCTCACTCTCATGGTTTATTGAGCTGTTTCTGCCCTGCCTCCTAGAGGATTTCATTTCTGTTCTAGAGTTAACTTGGGAGGGGGGAATGTTGCTTGATCACTATATGAGCAGCCCACCTTCTAACAAACCATCTGGAGGGAGATTAACTCCTCAGCTGCTGGAAGGCTTGGAAACTACAGAGGTTGCTTTTTACTTTACTAATTCCCTTCCTTAAGCTGGGTCCAACATTCTCAGGTATTGATGCTTCAATTGGTTGCAGTGAGGAACAAATATATTGGTTAATTTGGGGGAATTAATCCCTTGCTCCTCCACCCCAATGGGGGTGGGGGTGTCTAGCCATGTGCAGGGCTAGTTCATTAAAGGCAAGCTGCTTACAAGCAGCTGGTAACCCTAGGGGGCTGGTTTACTATTCTGCACTTTGCTTCCCAGGAAAAAATAATAATTAAAAATGAGTAAACAAGAAAGAAAACAAAACAAAAGTCCCCCAAGAAGATGGGGAAAGGGTTCTTTGGCCCACACAGCTTTGTGCCAATTGCATCTACAATACCATCTAGCCATCTTATTTTTAGCCACCCCCTTCTTTTGTCCACCTTTCCCAGCATCAAGGCCTTCTCAAGTGAATCCTCTCTTCTCATTTGATGTCCAAAGTACTTTAGCATCATCTTTACTATTTGACCTTTAATGAGCAGTCATGGTTGATTTCTTCTAGGAGCGACCTATTTCTAACACCACATTTCAAAGGCATCTATTTTTCTGCGCTCAGCTTTCCTAATGGTCCAGCTCTCACACCCATACATTACCACCGGGAATACCATTGCTTTGACTATGCAATTTTTTGTTTGCAAGGTAATGCCTCTACTTTTAACTATGTTCCCCAGGTTTCTCATAGCTTGTTTCCCAAGCATCAGTCGCCTTTTTATTTAATGGCTGTAATCATCATCTGCAGTGATCTTTGATCCTAAGAAAGTAAAATCTGCCAGTCGTATCCAACTCTAGGGTGCAGTGCTCATCTCCATTTACAGCCAAAGAGCCAGTGCTGTCTGTGTTTGCAAACATTTTCATGGCCATGTGGCAGGCATGACTAGAGCCCAGCAAGTCACATGGCTATATTTGGCCACACCACAGATTTGGCCACACCCACAGAGGGGTGTGGCCAAAATTTCCCTTATTTTCAAATCCAAAACTTGACAGGTATGATACTGGGAACAGACTATTCTGAAACAGTTGCATGAGAATAGACTCTATTTCAAATTCTCTAAACATCTCAAAACCAATATATGCCAAGAAGAAAAAGACTACAATTCAGTGATTGATGCCACAGTTGTTGCAGTAAATCTGGATGGGATGTCCAATGAGATTCCTGACTGGGCTTCTTGGGATCAGTTTCAGCTTGCGTCTCTTAAAGAGGTGGACAAGGCTCTTGCATGTTGTTGTTTTTTTAAAGTTTTTATTGAAAATTACAAAACACAGAGGAAGAAAGAATGAAAATAAAAGAGGATGAAAGAAGATAAAAGGTGCAACTAATTACAACATCATAGTAGACATCAACACAAGACGTTACATAGAACATAAAACAAGAATCTCATTATATACGCATTGATTAGGTATTTACAGTGATATATTGTTCTTACATATTCTGTTTAATTAATACAAATACATACTTTAATAATTCTCTATCCAGAACGCCAATTGTTCAGGTGGTGGCTTGTTTCCCTTTTCTTTCTCTATAGTATACTCAATAAAAGGTTTCCATATCTTATAAAAGTTATTCTTCTTTGTTATGCCTTTTTAAATATTTATTTCACATGTGAGCTTATCATTAAGTGCAATCATCCACATTTGTTTGTACCATTCTTCAATTTTCAATGAATCATTTTCCTTCCATTTAGTAGCAATGCATATTCTAGCCATTGTTATAATGATTGTTAATAAATCTTCATCATGTGTACTTAAGGACAAATTATTAAATTCATACACTAATACGGGTGTGGATCAAATTTGATATCAATTCCCAATATTTCTGTTGCTTCTTTTTCTACCTTTGTCCAAATTTTTTTTATTATTTCACAATTCCACCACATATGGTTGTACGTTCCCGTCTCCTTTCTGCAACTCCAACACTTATTAGATTTATTTCGATCAAATTGGTTCAATCTAACTGGTGTTAAATACCACTTCCATAATACCTTGTAGTTATGCTCTTTAATTCTTATTGATAAATTTCGCATAATTCTTTTTTTCCATTTTTGATTCCACGCTGCTTCATTAATGTTTATGTTTAGATCATTTCCCCAAATTTCTTTTGTGATATCTTTCTCTTGTTCCAAATCATTTAATATTTTATATAATTTACCAATTAAGCCTTTTAATTCTATTTTTCCAGATCTTAATTTTATGATTAAATTCTCAAATTCTGTTACACTTCTATTTAAGCTCACATCTGAAACAAATTTACTATTCCATTTATTAATTGCTGCTATTTGAAGCCAATTTAATTTCATTTGTGTAAAAATGTACGATTTTCCCCCCTGCATTTTTACATATTTCTAGCCAGTCTTTTAGCAATATTGCCTTATTATGTTCGAGTATCCCTTCTAATTCATTTGTCAAATTTAATGGAAAGGTTTTATAATCCTTTACTTCAATTATTGGTTAGATAGCAGGAGCCATTTTGCTTTTCACCGAATGCCAAGTATCTAATAATGCTTTTAATATTACATTGTTTTGCTTAATTTTAACCTTGTTTTTGTCTAAGAAAATCGCAATTTTATTTAAATCATGCATACCAGTATTTTCCCACATGGTATCAGGTCCATTTAAGATCTTAATAATATTCTTTAGCTGATATGCAATGTAGTACTTTTTAATGTCAGGTAATCCTAATCCTCCCTTTTTCTGTTCCCTGTACCATAATATTTTCATGATTCTTGGTCTCTTTCCATCATTGCAATATTCATTTAATAGGATTTGTAATCCCTTTAAGTCTTTTTCCTTAATTTGAATTGGGAGAGCCTCAAAAATAAAATTATTTTTTGGTATAAACTTCATCTTAATTAGAGCTATTTTACCTAACCATGATAATCTCAATTTTTTATACCGAATTAGCGTTTCTTTTATTTCATTTACAAGTGCACCAAAATTTAATTTTATTAATTTGTCGTATTGTTTTGATAGTGTTACTCCTATATATTTTGCATTAATTCTAATATTATAGTATCAATAGGGTGGTGTCAGGATACAAGTTGATTTTATTCTTATTTATTCCTTTGATTTTTTTGTCTTCTCTGATTACATTTGCAAAGAATTCAATTACCATTATAAAAAGCATTGAAGATAGGGGATCACCTTGTTTTGTACCTGCTTTTATCTTTATGTCTTGGGTAAGGACATCATTTACTTTTATTTGTGCACTACTTTGCTGGCATAATTTATCAATTACTCTCATAAATTTAGATCCGAATCCATACTCTTTAATGGTTTCTTTAATAGTCTGCCAGTGTAATGAATCAAACGCTTTGTATATATCCAATAATAATATTCCAATTTTATCTTTACTTTGTTCTGCTATATTCATTATTGCAACTGTAAATATGGCTGTAAATATTTTTAAATCTTGATTAAGTAGTGATATGGGTCTATAGGACTCAATTCTTTCTTCGTCTTTCCCAGGCTTTGGAATCAGTATAATGATTGATTTATACCATGAATCTGGCATTTTACCCCCCTCAAGCACATAGTTAAATATTCTTTTAATTTTGGGGATTATCATTTTTTTTGAATTCTTTGTAAAATTCAGCTGGGATTCCATCTTCACCTGGTGTCTTTCCCAATTTCAATATATCTATAACAGTATTTAACTCTTTTTCTGAGATGGGTTCTTCCATCAACAACATATGTTCTTGGGTAATCTTAGGTTTAGACCATTTCTTAATGTAATTTATCATTTCTTCTGTTTTGATCTCTTTTTCTGAATATAATTTTTGATAGAATTGTCTTACTATTTCTGCTTTTTCCTTAATCTTATTACACCTATTTCCACTATTATCAATTAATACTCTTATTTCCCTTTTTTCTCTTTTTTCTTTGGCTGCCTTTGCCAGCAATTTAGAATTTCTATTGCTGTACTCAAAATAATTTCTTTTTTAAATAAATCAGATTTCTTTTGACTGTTTCTATGTCCTTCCCAGCTAATTCTGTTTTTAATCTTTGTAAATTATCAAACACATCTTTATCATTAGTTCTTGCGTGTACTTCCTGAAGTTGTTTAATCTCATTCTCCAAATATTTGTTTTTCCTTAAACTGCTTATTTTTAATGCCCGTTAATTTAACGCTTCCCCCTAAAAATCAATTTCATTGTGTCCCAAAGGATATTGTCTGTAACATCTCCTGTATCATTTAACAACCAACATTCCTCCCATTTTTTATTATTGTTTCTTTATCTTCCTTATTTTTGCAAATTTTTGGATCATATCTCCATTTATTACCTCCCCCCCTATTTGCAGTTATTTTTAAGTCTACCACTAATTTGGCGTGGTCCGATTCCCTAAAAATCCCTACCTCAGCATTTTTTAATAATTAACCAAATTGTTTGATATCATAACAAAATCAATTCTCGAATACGTGTTATGCACATGTGAATAATATGTGTATGCAATTTCACTACCCTTAAAGTTAGACCATGCATCGTTATAGTCCTAATTGTTGCATCCATACATCCAAAACGTTTTTCCCTCTTGTTTTTTGCCTTAGTATATTTGTTGAATCTGTATGTAATCTTGTTAGATTAAAATCACCTGCCGCTATTAAATTACTCGTATTTTCGCTTGAAATAATTTGGAGAATTGTTTCCAAAAATTCTTCCTGTTTCTGGTTGGGGGCATAAATATTAACTAGTAGGAATTCTTCATTATTTATTAAGCCTTTTAAGATTATATATCTTCCTTCAGGATCGATAACAGTGGCCCCCTCCACCATCCCGGCAGCCACGAGCCTTGCGCTGCCAGAACTGGGGCGAGGAGGAGAACATTGGCCGTACCTGGGGTTGCTTGCGGCCTCAAAAGTGGCACCCCTCGCCATCCCTGCAGCATCGCCCCTCATGCCGCGTGGACCAGGGTGGGGAGGAGAACTATGGCCCCACCTGGGGTTTCTTGGCGGCCTTAGGGGCGGCGCCCCCCTCCCCATCACCCCCGTGGCCTTACAGCGCTTGGACCAGGGCCGGGAGGAGGAGACTCCTGTCATTGGAGTTCTGTTGGGGGGGGTGGAGGGAGTGAGAGGGTATGTTTTAAGTGGGTTAGGGAGGGAGGGAGGGGGAGATGGCCTTGCCAGCCAGGAAGAGAGGGCGACACTCCGTCTGGGTTAATGGTGGAGGTTCCATGGGCTGATTTAGAGGTTGTGACGGGCATGGGGCGTTATAGCGGGCACCGTGGGGCGGGCCGCACTCGGGGAACGCGGGACCGATGCTTAGTATCTGTCCCGCGTTCTGGCCCCCCGGTTTCACCTCTAGGTCCTGAGCAGCTGATCCAGGGTGACCCCGCCCTTAGGCTGCTGCTGATGAATGCCAGGTCAGTCTGTAATAAGGCTCCCCTAATACAAGACTCTATTTTGGGGGAGCGGGCCGACCTGGCATGCATCACTGAGACCTGGCTGAGACCTGAGGATGGGGTGCCTCTATCAGAGATGTGTCCGGCCGGGTTCGGTGTTTGGCACCAGCCTAGGGATGTGGGTAAGGGCGGTGGTGTTGCCATTATAGCCAGGGAGTCATTGAGAGTCACCAGGGCCACCGCTCCACAAATTTTGGGTTGTGAGGCTCTGCTCCTGCGTTTGGGCCCTAACGGTCAATTGGGGGTCCTACTCCTGTACCTGCCTCCTTGCAGGGTAAGGGACTCCCTGCCTGGGCTCCTTGAAGCCATCTCGGCATTGGCTTTGGAGTTCCCTAGACTTATGGTTTTGGGGGACTTCAATTTGCCTTCGCTGGGGTCTGGTTCCGAGGTGGCACAGGAGTTCATAGCTTCCATGGCAGCTATGGACCTGGCTCAGGTAATTCAGGGCCCGACCAGGGGCAGTGGCCACATGCCAGATTTAGTCTTTTTGTCGGGGCGGTGGCAGAGTGATCTGAGTTTACAGAAGCTAGACATAACACCTGTGCCATGGTCAGATCACTATCTGGTGGCTCTAGACTTTCTGGGGGCGACACTTCATCGTAAGGAGGCAGGGTCGATTAAAGTGGCCCGCCCCCGGCAACTGATGGATCCGGATGGATTCCAGAGGGAACTGGGGGAATTTCCTCTGGATCGGCGACACGATTCACCTGAGGCAATTGTTGACCTGTGGTACGGGTCGACGACATCTGCCTTGGATGTAATCGCTCCACTACGGCCTCTCAGAGCCCGTGGAGCTAGGTCATCCCCGTGGTTCACTGAAGAACTACGGGAGCTCAAACGGGCAAAGAGACGCCTTGAGGGCCGCTGGGTGAAGACCCAGAGCGATTCCGATTGGACACTAGCTAGAGCCGCTATTAGGGCCTACCTAGTGGCGATGGGGGTGGTGAGGAGGCAGTACTTCACCTCCCTTATTGCCTCCACTGATAATCGCCCAGCCACCCTGTTTCGGGTGACCAGGTCCCTCCTGGGTAGGGCGGGGCCTGTGCCTGGTTGGCTGAGGACTTTGCTGACCATCTGGTGGAGAAAATCGATCGGATCTGCTCGGGGTTCAAACTTGGCATGGACGGGAAGGGTCCGGGGGGAGCCAGTGCGCAGTCTTGTGGTATTACCTGGGATCGGTTTGATCCTGTTGCCCCGGATGAAGTGGACAGGCTCCTTGCAGTGGTCGTGCCACTAATTGTCCATTGGATCCCTGTCCCACCTGGCTGGTAAAAGCCTCTAAGACGGTGACAGGTGGCTGGGTCGGGGCTATAATTAACGCGTCTTTTCGAGAGGGGATATTTCCTGCACTGCTGAAACATGCTCTTGTGCGCCCCCTCCTGAAGAAGCCATCCCTCAAGCCAGCAATCCTAACCAACTACAGACCTGTATCCAACCTTCCTTTTTTGGGGAAGATTCTGGAGAAGGCAGTGGCACGTCAGCTGCAGGGGGTGCTGGATGAAGCGGAATATCTGGACCCATTCCAGTCAGGATTCAGGCCTGGATATGGTACTGAGACTGCATTGGTCGCGCTGATGGATGATCTCTGGCGAGAGCGGGATGGCGGTCATCCGTCCGTCCTTGCTCTTCTTGACCTCTCAGCGGCCTTCGATACTGTTGACCACGGTATCCTTCTGGAACGGCTCCGAGGATTGGGGATCCAGGGTACGGTGTGGTCCTGGTTTTCCTCATTTCTGAGGGGCCGGACCCAGTCGGTGTGGTTGGAGAGTGAGAGGTCGAGTCCTAGGCCCCTAAAATATGGGGTGCCTCAGGGCTCGGTACTCTCTCCTCTCCTATTTAACATCTACATGAAGCCGCTGGGTGAGATCATCCGTTCCCACGGGGTGCTGTACCACCAGTATGCGGATGACACACAGTTGTACATCTCGGCCCGTGGGAACCCCAGTGATGCAGTCAAAGTCCTTTCCAGCTGTCTGGAGGCTGTTGGGGTCTGGATGGAGGCAAATGGGCTACAGCTGAATCCTAGCAAGACCGAGTGGCTATGGATGGGGGGTCGTTATCCCGGGAGCTACCATCTTTGGTTTTGGATGGGGCTGTTTTGCCCCAGACCAACCCGGTGCGCAACTTGGGGGTCCTCCTGGATTCGCGGCTGCTGCTAGAAGAACAGGTGGCGGCTGTGGCCAGGAGGGCCTTCGCCCAACTTCGGGTGATTCACCAGTTGCGCCCACTCCTGGACCGGGACTCTTTGCTCATGGTCACTCACGCTCTGGTGACCTCCAGACTAGACTACTGTAATGCGCTCTACATGGGGCTGCCCTTGATGACCATTCGGAGGCTGCAGCTGGTCCAGAATGCCGTGGCCTGGGTGGTGATGGGGTGTGGACGTTATGCCCATGCCTCACCACTGCTTCGGGGGCTGCACTGGTTACCAGTTTGTCTCCGGGTGCAATTCAAGGTGCTGGTTTTGACCTTTAAAGCCCTACATGATAGTGGGCCAGGGTATCTTAGAGACCGCATCGCCCTAAGGACGTCTGTCCGTCCAACCAGAGCGGACCGGAGAGGCTCTCTAATTGTGCCATCAGCCAGGGGGGCTCGCCTCTCTGGCACAAGGAGGAGGGCCTTCTCCGTGTCCGCACCAGCCCTTTGGAACCTCCTGCCTGTGGAACTGCATCTCCAGACGGAGTTGTTGCCCTTTAGGAAGGAACTAAAGACCTGTCTGGCGGGCCAAGTTTGGGGTGCGGGTGGGGATGGGGGTACCGTTGGGTGGTTGGTATAGAGAAGTGTGCCTTCCCCCAAGGTCCCTTCGGTTCTTGCGCACCTTTTAGGGGTGGGTTTTTTTTAAAAAACTTTTTTAACTTTTAACTTTTTTATCATGTATCTTTTATGTATTTACTGTCCGCTATGTAAACCGCCCTGAGTTGGGTTGTACCTGAGAGGGCAGTATATAAGCGTGAAAAATAAATAAATAAATAAATAAACACTGTTCACTTTTATGAATCCTAATTTTTTGCATGTTGCTCTTGCATGTTGTAACCCCACAACCTCTCATCTCAATCTTTGCCCATCCTGGCTTTTAAAGTCAGCCAAGGGAGTAGGGGAGTGGCTAAGAAATATTATCAATGCATCCTTGGAAGAGGGTGTTATGCCCTCTAAACTAAAGGAGACAATTATAGCCCTCTCCTAAAAAACATCTGGCCACGGATGTCTTGGACAACTACAGACATGTGGCGAACATCTCTTTTTTGGGTAAGGTGATTGAGAGGGTAGAGAGGTAGATCAACTATAGTTCTTGGATTAATCCAACTGCTTGGACCCATTCCAGTCGGGCTTCAGGCCTCGCCATGGCACCGAAACTGTGCTGGTCGCACTGCAAGATCACCTGTTCCGGAAGGCAGAGGGGGGGGGGGCTTCATCCATTCTGGTACACCTGGACCTCTTGGTATTCTCCTGGACCATGGTATCTTGCTGGGATGACTGTCGGAGTTGGGAGTTCGGGGCTCTGTGTTACAGTGGTTCCGTTCCTTCCTCAGTGATCGTCCCCAGAGTTCAGCTTGGAGAACTCTGTTGACCCCGTGGATGCTCCACTGGGGTGTTCTCAGGGGTTATTTCCCCAATGCTATTTAATATTGTGTGAAGCCGCTGGGAGGGATCATCCGGAGATTTGGAGTGTGTTGTCATCAATATGTGGATGACATGCAACTCTATTAATCTTTTACATCATCCGCAGTGGAAGCAATGCGGTGCCTGGACAACTGCCTGGCTACGGTGCTGGAATGGACTAAATCTAACAAGCTGAGACTGAATCCAGGTAAGACGGAGGTACTGTACTGGTGTTGGAGAAACTTGGAACCCTATGCTAGCTGGAATGGCACTGTCCCCTAGAGAACAGGTACGCTACTTGGGGGTTATTTTTGATCACTATTTGACTCTCAAAGTACGAATTGCAGCAGCATGCAAAGCTGCTTTTTCCCATCTGCATCAAATAGATCAGTTGTGTCCCTACTTGGACAGGCAGTCCCTTGTAACACTAGTTATCTCACTGGTAATCTCTCATATCAACTACTGCAAAGCTCTCTACGTGGGGCTTCCCTTGACCCTGGTACAGAGGCTTCAATGGGTGCAAAATGCAGCAGCTAGGCTGATTGCTGGAGTGAGAAAATTCAATTATATCTCACCAGCACTGGCAGGGCAGCATTGGTTACCCATTTCTTTCTGTATCAGATTTAAGGTGTTAGTTTCAACTTTTAAAGCCCTAAATGGTTTGGGACCTTCCTACATGGCGGAGCATCTCCCTCTTAGGATATCAACCCGCATCACCTGATCCTCCCAAACGGCGCAGCTTCAAATGCCAACAACAAAATTGGCAAAGAAAGTCACGACCCAGAGAAGAACCATTTCCAGATTGGAAAGACCTCCCAGATGGGCAAGGTATAAGTGGAATAAATAAATACAAATTATATTAGTGTGGAAGTCAAGCCAGGAAAAATTCCGATGTCAAAAATCCTGTCGCTTAACATAACAAATTGCACTAATAATAAATTTGGTGTCAGAAATGACTCTGGGTTGAAAGGATTTTTGCTGGAGAAACTCCACTCAGGGGATGCCCAAATGAGGCTCCTTTCATGTCCCCAAGATCCGTCATGCAGCACTTGGGTATCGAAACCCGACCTTCCAGTCTCTAAGCTCATCATCTTAACCACTAAGCCACTGCACTGCTGTACAAATTGTACTAGAGTAGGCTTAATGAATCAGTGAGGAGTTAGTGAGTCAACTCTTCCATGTGTTCCATGGATTCAAAAGGGCCTACGCTTAAGTTTCAGTTAAAGCAGGCCCTTTTGAATCAATGGTACGTATGGAGTTGACTCATTAAATTCCTACTGATTCAACAAGCCTACTCTAGTGAAATTTGTTATGTTAAGCAACAGGGTTTTCACCACTAATTAAACAGGCCTATTCTATTGCAATTTATTATACTAAACAGCAAGGAGTTTGACCAATGAGTTGATACACAAAAAAGTTCGGTTTCACTTACCAGTGATAACTTTCGTTCTTCGAGTATATAGTTTGTGAATACACACTCATGGGGTTATGCGCCTGCGCAGAACGGAGATCGGAGGCTTGAAAAGCTATTGGTCTAAAGTTTTGGCGGTAAGACCGCCCACCGTACCGCCCACCCTGAGGCGCCCGCGCGCCATTTTACCTCAGTTCCATACTTAAGCTAAGCACAGGATAAACCAATCGATCTCATCCGTGCAGCTCAAGAGGGGAGGCAGGGTGGGTAGTGTGTATTCACAAACTATATACTCGAAGAACGAAAGTTATCACTGGTAAGTGAAACCGAACTTTCTCCTTCGTATAGTTTGTGAATCCCCACTCATGGGAGATTAGCAAGCTCACACTTACTTGGTCGGTGGGCAGTCGGATGAGATGATCCCACGATGAGATGAAGATGCAGTAGGTTGACCCGTCAAGGGCGTTGAGTCCGGAGCCCTCTGGTGAGGACGACACGGCCAAGCCTGCCGTCCGCAGTGGCTCTGGTGTCCACACTGTAGTGCTGGACAAATGTGGAAGGTCTGGACCATGTGGCAGCCTTACATATGTCCTCAAGCGGTGTGCCCTCCAGGAAGGCGGTGGATGTGGCAACCGCTCTGGTGGAATGCGCCCTGACATGCGGTGGAGGTGGCAGTGAGGCTGACTCATAGGCCAGGTAGATGGTGGAGGTGATCCATTTGGAGAACCTTTGAGCAGAGATGGGTTCACCCTTGGACTTCCCCCCATAAGCCACAAAGAGGCGTTGCGACGTCCTGAACTCCCTTGTCCTGCTGGTGTAAAACAATAAAGCTCGTTTCACATCCAGCGTGTGCCAAGTCCTTTCTTGGGGGTTAGAGGGGTTCTGGAAAAAGGTTGGCAAGGAGATAGTCTGTGCCATGTGAAAAGCGGAGACCACCTTGGGCAGGAAGGTGATGTCCGCTTGTAGGACGACGCGGTCATTGAAGAATTGGAGGAATGGTGCATCTGCTCGCAGGGCAACCAGTTCTCCAGCTCGTCGTGCAGACGTGATAGCCACCAGAAATGCCGTCTTCCATGTGAGGAGGCGAATGTCGCTGGTGTCCATGGGCTCGAAAGGGGTCCTGGTGAGCGCGTTGAGCACGGTAGACAGTGACCATTGAGCCATAGGAGTCCTGACCGGAGGGAAGGCGTTCTGTAGTCCCTTGAGGAAACGCTTCACCGTTTGCTCGCGAAAGGCACCAGAAGCGGGCGAACCAGCCGGAGAGTGAGCCACCACCGCTGCGAGGTGGACTCGGACGGAGGTGATGCTGAGGCCAGACTCCGCCAGATGAAGTAGGTAAGTTAAGACCTCCTGCAGTCCCACCTGGGGGGGGACATTTGCTGGGAGGCCAGGAAAGCACAAAAACGCCTGTACTTCGAAGCATAAGACTTCCTTGTGGAGGGGCGCCGTGCTAGTTCCAGGATCCTGGATAGTCTGGGGTTATCCTCCACGCGGTGAGGTGGAGGCTGGGCAGGTCCGAATGGTGCAGCTGGCCGTGCTCCATTTGGAGAAGCGTCGGTGACTCCGGCAGAGTGCGATACTGTGACGACATGCGCAACAGCAGCGGAAACCAGGGTTGGCGCGGCCATGCCGGTGCCACCAGAATTGCATTGGTTTTGTGTTGGTACATCCTGGTGAGTACCTTCTGGACCAGAGGAAATGGAGGAAAGGCATAGAGATAGTCCTGATCCCACCGTTTCATGAAGGCATCGCCCTCGGAGTCCGGTCCGATGCCTGCTCTGGAGCAGTACCTGTCGAGTTTCCTGTTGGATTCCGACGCAAAGAGGTTGATGCTCGGCGTTCCCCAGGTCTCGCACAGCGACTGGAATACCCCGTCGTCCAGCTCCCATTCGTGGGTCGTCGAGGTGAGCCGGCTCAGGTGATCTGCCAAGACGTTCAGTGTGCCCTGAATGTGTACTCCGATCGGGAAGATGTGTCTCTCCAGGCACCATTCCCAGAGCTGTACAGCAAGGTAAAGGAGGGTGGTGGACCGGGTCCCTCCTTGTTTGTTCAGGTAAGCCACCGCTGTGGTATTGTCCGAGGCCACTTGGACAGCCTTGCCGGTGAGAAGGGTTTCGAAGGACCGTAGAGCCTTCCAGACGGCCAACAGTTCCAAGTAGTTGATGTGGTGCACCATCTCGTGGGGTGACCAAGTGTCGTTGACCGTGAGAGTCCCGCAGGCAGCCCCCCAACCGAGGTTGCTTGCGTCGGTCAGTATTTGTATGGTTGGTTGCAGGGGGTAAAAGTTCTTCCCCGCGGCCACGTTGAGTGTAGTCGTCCACCACAGCAGTTGGTCCTTCAGTTCCGGAGACGGAGTCAACCGTTTGGACTGGCTCTCCCGGAGTGCGTCGAATTCGTGAAGAAGCCACGACTGCAGGGACCGGAATTTCAACTTGGCGTGGGGAATCACTGCCGTTGTTGAGGCCATCAGGCCTAGAAGTCTCTGAGCCTTCTTCGCCCGGACGTACGGTTTGGTGCGAAGGTCGCTCACCCCTTGTGCAATGTCCTGCAAGCGCTTCTGGGGTGCGAAGGCTCTGGTGGCAAGCGAGTCGAGTACCGCTCCAATGTACTCGACGCGTTGAGAAGGAGCCAACTTCGATTTGGTGAAGTTGATCCTGAGGCCGAGACTCTCCATGAGGTGGACCGTGTATTGTGTGTCCTGGACGGCTGACGATTTGGTGGGAGAGACAATCAACCAGTCGTTGATGTAAGGGAAGACCCTGATGCCCCGCTGGCGGAGGAACGCGGCCACTGGAGCCATGCATTTGGTGAAGACTCGTGGTGCCGTGGCCAGACCGAACGGTAGACACCGGTACTGGTACACAGAGTTTCCGATGCGGAAACGGAGGAACCGTCTGTGCTCCTCGAGGATGGAGACATGGAAGTAGGCATCCTTGAGGTCTATGACTGTGAACCAGTCCCCTTTGTTGATGAGGGGAAGGACGGTTTGCAGGGTCACCATCCGGAACTTCCTGGTGTGGATGCATTTGTTCAGGCGGCGCAGGTCCAGGATCGGGCGGAGGCCTCCGTCCTTCTTCTGGACCACGAAGTACCTCGAGTAGAAGCCGTTGTCCCAGTCGGACGGTGTTACCCGCTCGATGGCTCCCTTGGAGAGAAGGGTTGATATTTCTTCCTCCAAATGGTGGGACGAGGTGGTGAGACGATGTCTTCCTACCCGAGGTACCCGCACGAACTCGATGGCGTAGCCAGAGGACAAGATCTTTAAGACACACTGGTCGTCCGTGATGCTCGACCATACCTGAAGGAAGTTCCGAAGGGGGAGGTACGGGATGTGGAGCGAGAGAGACTCGGCCGTCGCAGCTTCAAACGCGAGACTTGGACTTCGCGCTCGAACGCTTGTCCTGTCCGTAGGGTCGGTAGCGGGGTTTGTGTTGACGCCGCTGTTTGTAGGAGCTGGGTCTAGGCTGCTCCGGCGGCCCCTGCTGCTGCGGGTTGCCCTGGAATCGCCGTGTGAAAGGCTGGAACCTCGGCCTGGCGGGCGGAGCCGGCGTGGTGAGCCCCAGGAACTTGGCCGTGGAGTTTGTCTGGCGCATCTCATTCAGGACCTTATCGGTATCCTGCCCGAAGAGGCCCTGCCCGTCGAAGGGAAACTCCTCGATGAGCTTTTTCATAGCGTCATCGAGGGAGGTGTCCCTGAGCCAAGCATGGCGACGGAGAAAGATTGCGGAGGCCATGTCTTTCGCCGCATAATCGTTGATGTGCCGGGCAGTGCGCATCAGTTGCTCGGCGACGAAATCCCCTTCGGTGGCCAGTGCGTCGATCCGCTTCTGGGCGTCGGCGGGCAGTTTCGCAGTCTCAATCTTCACCTGCTCCCAGAGGTGAGATTGATACAGGCCCATGGTGGCAGAGTAGTTGGCGGCACGGAAGAATAGGGAGCCGGTGGCGTAGAATTTACGGCCCACCGCGTCCAGTTTCTTTCCTTCCGGCGTCGAGGGAACCGGGAACCCGCTGGTGGCCGTCCTATGCTGGAAGGTCTTGACCACCAGGGAATTCGGCAGGGGGTGCGCCTGCAGGAACTCTGCGTCCTCGTCCAGGACTCGGTACATGCTGTCGAGCCTGGACGAAACGGAGTGCGCCGCCAAAGGTTTTCTCCATGTTGCCCTCGCCGAAGTCATCATGGAGGGGAGCATGGTTATATGGACCGGCCGTACAGCTCGCCTGTCTAGCTTCGCGGTCATCTGATCCTCACCCTCCAGCGGCGGTTGATCCACTTTGAGGTTGAGTGCGGTGCCCAGCCTTGTGAGCATGGCGGTCAGCGAACGTTGGTCCTCACCACACGGTGGGCCCACCGCGCCGATGTTCTGCTCCGGCGTGCGCTCGGCGTCGACGTCTCCCTCGTCCTCCTCCGACGACGAGCTGGATTCATCGGAGGACGAGGGAGGAACTCTTTCATCCACGTCGGGACCACGCCAGTACGGCCTGGGCGGGCCGGCGGGATGGGAGTCCACCGCATCAACGTCCGGACCACGCCATGACGGTTTGGGTGGGCCGACGGAGCGGACACTCGACCCGCGGGAGGTCGGTGGGGCCACAGCAGGGGCGTCATGCCCGGGGCTTGCGGTGGTCGGGACCGGAGCCGCAGAGGCCGCAGGTATGGAGGTCTGGAGCTTGTTCGCAAACGACGCCATGAACTCAAACATCTCACGGAAGAGCGCCATCTGAGGTGCGTCTGGGGTCGCTGTGGTAGCCGACGGAACGGTGGCCGACGAAACGGTGGCAGGCTGAGGTGGAGGCGAAATGGTCGCCGGAACGGTGGCGATCGCGTCGTCTGTCGGCGTCCTGGGTCTTGGGGAGACGGAGGCCTGCCTCGTGGGCGAACGGTTTCTTCCCCGAGGGGGAGAGGGGAGCACCTGAAGTGGGCGAGCTGGAGCCCCAGCCCCGCGTCCTTTTTCAGGCGACCCGGAAGACGACCGTCCTCCCCAGATGGAAGACCCTGGAGAAGGGCATCGAGCAGTCGAGAACGGCGGTGAAGGCCCGGGAGAGGCGGGCGTGCGCAGGGTGGGAGGAAGCGACCGTCTCTTCTCCGACCCATGCTTGCGCTTCTTCTCCCCATTCTTGTCTCTCTTCTTCTTCTTCCTAATCGGAAGCGTGGAAGAAGAAGCGGGAGGCGGCTGGGAGGTCCCGGCGGAGGTAGAGGCGGCCGCGGTGGGAGCCAAAGCGAGCTCCATCAGATGAGCCTTGAGCCGGTTGCTTCGGTTCTGCACCGCAAGGCGCGTAAACTTCTTGCAGTGCGGGCAAGACTGGCTCTGATGCGACTCTCCCAAACAAAAGAGGCACAGGCTGTGACCGTCGGAAGCCGGGAACTTCTTATGGCAAGCCGTGCACTGTTTAAAGGCTGCAGCCATCAACCAAGGAAAAAATTCTTCCAGTGGAAGTCCAAGCGGGTACCCCGAAGGGCGGACCAGCCGCCACCCCCTTGAGGGGGGAGACGGTGATCGGAGCGAAAAACGGGCTACTGAGTCCACTCGAAGGAAGAAACAGCACCGGGGTGGCAATCCTGCCCAAAGGACACGATTGCCGGCAAAAATTGTAGAATTCGCTAAAGCTTTCCCTCGGAAGGGCGAGAAAAAATTGAGAAGCTCTCGACGATCGTCCTGCTGCTACAGCGGAAAGAAGAGAGCTGAGGTAAAATGGCGCGCGGGCGCCTCAGGGTGGGCGGTACGCTGGGCGGTCTTACCGCCAAAACTTTAGACCAATAGCTTTTCAAGCCTCCGATCTCCGTTCTGCGCAGGCGCATAACCCCATGAGTGGGGATTCACAAACTATACGAAGGAGAACAAATTATCTCCAAAAGGATGTGCATAACAATTCAGGAATAATTCTCCCAAAGATTTTGTACATGTCAGTGAGGTGGCAACACTACCATCATCCTCTGAAAACAGATCAATATTTGAGCAGAGCTTTCTTGGCAAGAAAAATAAGGTAAATAAGGTACTATAACTCTTTTCTGATGTGGTGCATTTCCTATTTTCCTCCACAATCTAAGTATTCCAGCCATTTTTGCCTATCTTGCAATTCACCAGAGCAACACCTAAGTATCCACAGATCATGAAATTATCGGCTCTCAAGAAGAAACAATGAACCTTTAAACTTTCCTTTAAGAACTGAATAAAAAAAATTCCCTCTAAAATACTTATTTTTATTAGTGATGGTACCAAAGATAACAGGTATACAATATTTACTCTATGCTACGTACACATTATATGACAGCTGCTATTCTGACAGTCGTTCACAGTCCTTTAAGCATATGTGATTTGTCATTACTTTATTATGAGTATATGCTGTTTGCCAGCCACCTGCATGTGGCTTAAACATCACAAATATTACTGTCTGTACTTTACATGGTAAAGCATTCACTATATTTTTCATTTACAAAGAGGCAAAGTGGAGGGAAAAAGTGTTTAGATTAAACCAAAAACCAATGGGCTATTAAATCAGTATCACAATCAATGGACTTAATAACCTTATATGTGATGTCATGTTTTCCATGTACTGTACTATGTTTACATATCTATTAACTGTAACTTCTAGAACACAAATTGAAAGCTAATACAGGTACTTGCTTTTTTTGGCTTTTTCAAATCTCTTTCCCAGGAGGGTAAGGCAAATTTGATTCATGTTATGCTCAAATCATTTTTTTTAACTTTTAGTATAATCCAAGTTTAACAGCATAAGTCTTATGATGCAAAGAATTCAGAGAAGAGTTGTTTGTGTTCTCTTAGAGCAGGGTGCCCAAACCTTTTGGGCTACGGGCCGGTCATGTGGTTCAGGGATCCGGTCACTATGTCCTGGAGGCCAAATCTGGCCCCAGATGCCAATTCATCTGGCCTGCAAAGCCCTCATTGCTCTTGGAAGCGGAAGTAAAAAGTGCGCATTTTACTTCCACTTCCAGGAGTGACGAGGACTTTGTGGGCCAGATGAACTGGAGTCGGGGGGCGAATCTGGCCTCTGGGCTGTAGTTTGGCCACCCCTGTCTTAGAGTCTATTTCCCAAAAGCAGGCATATATGCAATTACTTATTTTCCAAGGAGACTGTTCCTGTCCTGTTATGTAAGTGGTTTTAGAAATAAATTCTCCAAAGTGTTCAAAACAAGGGCATTTTTATTTCAATGACAGCTATTCAATTCAGTCCACAACCCAGTTAACGTGCAGCATTATTCCTTAAGAGCTGACTTGAATAATTTGCCATACGGTGTTGCTACACTGGAGAGTAACTAGATTGCAGACTGGATTGCATCCACCATACAATGGCCTTTGAACAGAGTATCAGACCTTTTTTTAATTTAAAGAACCTTTCAAACTTATAAAAATAACCAAGGGGTGATATAGGCTATAGGTCTCTAAAATGCTTGCCTGTGTGACAGAGTGATGCAGAAGCCCAAGATTCACAAGCAAGGAAATTAAAAACCATTAAAATTAAAGATCTTGTGTTTCAAGGAAGGCACTGAAGCGTCAGCTTGTGCTCTCATATCCCATTTCAGAAGCAAAAGATTTATTTTTCTCACGGTATCTGTCCTCATTTGTACAGTGTTAAAACTGCAAAATAGCTAAAAACAAGCCAGCTTGGAAATTACTACAGAGATGTGCTTATAGTTGGCAGAATGGAAATCCAATATAAACATGTTCCTTCTAGAATTAGAATAGCATGCATTGATCAACTACTGGTCAGAGAATCAGACTTGTTTATAAACAAAATATTTAAAATATAAAAAGAAAGTCACAAGCAACAAAAGGAAAAATTTCCACTTGCCTTTGTGGGCAGAAACACACCAACTGCAAAACTGTGTTAGGTTTAAAGTTTTCATCACGGTCATTTACAACAACAAGGGAAGCATGTTTATTTCTGCACCTTTTTAAAGCACATCATCAAAACATATCACATTAAGTTTAGTTTGAAACCCCATAATGCAAAACAGAAAAATTCATTAAACTACTAATATTTTAATAACTTTCAATGCGTTCCCAGCCATTTTTTCTGGGTAGTACAGATTACATCCATGTATTTGTAACAGCTATTGGCCAATTCTGTCATCACAGAAATGCTCTGATTTCTTGGATGATCAGATCTGATGCTGTTGGCTTTTCTCACAGCACAACTCATTCGTCAGTCCTGTTTCTTGTCTTCAAGATGACTATAAACCACCACAATAACCGCAAAAGCTGCCGGCACAATACGGCACGTCCAATTGATTGCTTGGTGATTTTTATCCCCTTTTTATGGACTTGGGAGGGACAGGAGAAAAAGCTCTGCACTTCTTTTCACAGCTGGGCAAGAAGTCTCTTCAGTACTCTATACTTCTTCTGCTTTAACTGAGATGTTTTCTTCATTTGGTTGGCAGTTCCCATTTTGCTGCAGTCTGTCTTTTTCTTCTTCTTCAGCAGCAGCAGCAGTATTCTCCTCTTCCATTTTTTCAAGTTCAGAACTCTGATTCTCTCTACTTAGATCTTTATCCTAAATATTTTTTAACAAAAAAGCAAAGATTGTGATAGAAAATGAATACCCAATAAGACAAACTGCAAAGAATACTGATAAGCCTCAAATTTAGCAAAACGCATGACATAATTTGAGATGACAGCAAATATTATGTATGGAGGTTGGCTGTAAAAAGTCTGGAGATTTAGATCTAAAAGCACTCCCAAGCCCATAGGTATGTAGAGAAAAATGAAGATTTTGCAGTGCTCTCTACTGTGTTTGTATCTCCAGAAAGAGAAACTTGTTAAAAGCAATCTATGGAAATGAGATTTCCAACTCTGACTAAAGTTACTCCACTGTTGGGGTTTTCTTTTGTTTCTTCTGACATGATTTAATGATGGGAATTCTTGGAATCCACTAAAGGCATCTTTGGGATTGTTTTCAATAGTTTCATTAAGTGATGCTGGCTCCTTTTAGATCAGTATAGTTAAAAATAAAGAGGATTTTAAAGTATCTGGGGGGGGGGGGGGAATTAAATATTGAACTAAATTTAAAAATATGCTTGCCACTGAAGAAACAAAAATCCTCAATAGTATTTAGATAAGTAAAATAATTTAAATGCCTCCCTGGTGCTGGCACTAGTCCTGAGTAAAGAATGAAACTCCAACAAATATTCGTGAAAGATTTGCTAAACAGGACATTGTTTACTTCCAGTATCTTCACAAATGGAGTTTGTTAACTAAACCTCATTTAGTTACCTGGTATGGTGTAACGGAGATACTGATGAACTGTTAGTGGGTTCGAATGGAAACTCACTGGGGTGTAGAAATGGTAAAACCACACCATGTCTTATTTATCTTGAAAGCCCTATCAGGATTATTATATGTTAGCGCCCAACTGAAGGCATATAGCAAATAAAGTATACAGTGGTACCTCAGACAACAATTTTAATCCATTCCACGGGGCTCGTTGTTGTATGAAACAATTGCTGTACGATGCATGCATCGTACAGCGATTTTCCCTATGAGATGCATCATACGTTTGTTTGTTTTTTTGCTAAGTGGTTTTTCCCATTGAAAAATTGTTGTACGATATTTTCCATAGGGATAATTGTTACGTAGGATGCCATATCCCCCCAAACCTAATTGTTATGCGATTTCATTGCTATACAGGGCGATTGTTGTATGAGGTTCCACTGTATGTTAATTTTCTGATATAATGACAAATCCATCTCTGACTTTTGGGCACTGGGTTTTTGAGGGTTCGTTTGTTGTTATTCTGTCTCTCACAGCTACACTATGCCTACCATTACAATTATGGCCTGGTCATTTCTTTGTCAGAGGGCACACAAACAAAATCAGCAGGGGATCAAATACTTATTTATCTCACTGTATCTCCCTTCCTGTGATGATGCTGATGCTCTGAGATATTCTGTACTGTGATAAAGAGCACACCATGTATGTGGATACTATGGAGGAACAACTGAGATAGTCAAATGAAACACAAAAGTCACTTACATTTTCCCCCACCCTACTTCTACAACTATCTCCTGCTTGCTTGCAATGACTCACCTTCAAACTGGTGGTTTTATCAGACTTCTCTTTAACATCTTTGTCCTTGCTACTCTTTTTCTTGGAGGTAGATCTCTCCCTCTCTCTCCTGTCATTACTCAAGTCTCTCTCCTTCTCTGTCTTTTTGTCTTTCTTGTTTCTGTTTGGAAAAGAAGAATTACAATTGAAATTATGGTGGTAATATACAATATATGCATTTTCCTTCTTCAGGCATTCACTGTACAGGTTTTTAAAAAAATCCTGAAACTGTAGACACAGGGGAGGAAGGGTGCAAGGAAACTAATAAATATATTGCAGACAGGAGAATCAAACCAATGGGCAGATAATGGATCTATGAGTGGCAGCATATGAACAAAAAGGCAACATTATTTAAGATACTTAAATGACAGATGAATTTTTAAAAATGAATACACAATATACTGTTGAATTTTTTTGGGAATAGTAGCTGTGTTAGTCTGTGGTTCAGGCATATCAGAAAACAAAAACAAAAATAAAACCACTCCAGCACTTTAAAGACTGCTATGTTTTTACTGTGAGCTTTTGTGGATCAAGTCCATTTCTTCAGACAAAGGAATAAAATTTCCAGGTATGGTTTATATACTCCTTTGTCTGAAGATGTGGACTTGATCCACGAAAGCTCACAGTAAAAATATGACAGTCTTTAAAGTGCTGCAGTGGTTTTTATTTTTATTTTGTTTTCTGATACTGTATACAATATACTGTGTGTCTATGCCATATTGTACTTACATGCACCAATGCAAATACAGTAGAACCCTGTATAACGAAAAAGTTCTGTTCCACAGTGCTCTTCGTTATACGAATTTTTCATTATGCAAAGCGTTCGTTATACGGGGTACCACTGTATAATAATTTTGTGTCAAAATTATTATGGGTTGAAAGGATTTTTGCTGGAGAAACTCCACTCTGATGATGCCTAAATGAGGCTCCTTTCATGTCCCCAAGATCTTTTCCACCAAAGTGGTCCCTATTTATCTACTTGCTAGGTTGGCTGGAGGTGGGTCAGAGACGGGCGCTCAGTCTGTCATGCAGTACCAGGGTCTTGAACTGTCAATGTGCTGGCTTTCCAGCTAACAAGGCGACCTTCTTAACCGCTGAGCCACTGCAGCCCCTTAATGCAAATATGAAACCACACTATACACTGACTGATCTAAAAAAAAACCTCAATAGTTTTCAGCCACCTAGGCTTATCCAAATTATTTCCTTTCACTGTAAAATAGAAGCATATAACTTAAACTTTATTCTAAAAATGAAATATACAGTTCTCAGAATAACATAAATTTGAATCTCTCAGTCCATGCAGATTGACGCAACATGTTTTCAAACTTACACTAATTTGGGGGGGGGGGGGGGGAGTGTGTGTGAGAGAGAGAGGGGTACAGGTATAGTAGTGTATAAGAATGTAAGGACAAGCTACTTACCAGTAAATGTTGTTCAGTGGTCATTTATGATCAACATGTCCCACCCAGCCTTCCCTCCACCTGCAAAATATTTTCTTATGCTACATATAATTTCACTACTTCCTTTGTGGCATTCAAAATGAGCTGAGGGGGCACCCGTTGGGCAGCAAATGGTGTACTGGGAAGGCCCAATAGTCTTCTCCAAAGCTTTTTTATAGCGGCTTGCCATCCTTTTAGAGGTAGGTTGAGTTGTAGACAAGTTTTTTGCCCAAGATTGTTTAACCTTATCCAGAAGTGAAGACAGCATTGAGATTCATAATGGTGTTGGTGTATTCTTAGTGAACTGGTCGTAGAGGTGATTCAATTTGGGAGCTTTCGTATTTGTAGTTGGAGAGATTTTGTCATATGAAGAATCAAGTCAGAGTATGTTTTAATATCTTTGGTTGGGAAAGGAGAATTGTTTTTTCCCATATCCGATTCTTGCGGTGTATGAGATGGTGACGTTGAGTGCTCCAATGACGGAGAAGGATCATCAGTTCCAGACAAAGCTTGTGATTCAGTAAATGCTTTCTATGTTTCTTTTCCCAGTTTACAACGCTTGGAGTCAAAGATGGCATCAGAGTGCTGCGTGTCTGTAGGTGACATTGGTTGTTTTGGTGGTGCTTTAATTGGGTAAGATTAGACTGAAAGAATGTTAGATGTTGACTAGATGGTTTTCTTTTGGGTCTTTAGTGTTCTGATGCCAAATCCTCCATGCTGCAAGAATCAGAATCTTGGGTATGGACCTTACATTTCCATAACACCAATGGTTGTTTTTAGTAAGCCTTCTTCTGTCATGTTGATGCTTTATTTCTTTGAACATAGAGGGTCCATATCAGAGTCAGATGAATCTGAATCGGCGGCGTTTTCCAATGTGTCAATGTCAAGAAAGCAGGATTGTTCGACGTTGACAATGCTATGTTCAATTGAGGTGCGTCTGGATCTATGTGTACCACAAGTTGGAAGGTCTTTCTGTATTGGAAGTTCTCAAGGAGACGGCCTCCAAAGTAACCTTCAATGCTAGGTGATGGGGCTTGTAAGTTTGCTTCAGTGCTGACTTACAACATCAGGTGGTCAATTCTAAATTATGTTGCTTTTAACTCAATGATGAGTATGCATCTGGGGTGTCGAATACAGAACCCTAAGGAGAGCAGAAGGGTTTTGCTCTGTAGTCAGGCTAGTAGCCTGCATAAGGGTGTTGCCAATGTCCCATGCAGAATTGTGCCATTGGTCCCCACTGACATGTAGTGTGGAAATCCTGATGGGGCATTCTCACTGAGTTATGGAAATGGAAGTTAGCAGTGGCTGAGTCCTGCCAAAGAAAAGGTCTATGATGAGGTTGATGTGATTTCAATGGGGTTTGAATTGGGAGAGGTTTCAATGTCAGAGGGTGAGATTTTCTTCTTTTCACACCAAATCCTCTGGAGGAGTTCAAGATATCTCTTCTTATGAATCAGAGGAGGTTGTTCTGACTGTGGTGGTTGTTACTGAGGTTCTTGATCTTGAGACTGAATCCATCAGAGGGAATTCTGCAGTGGAGGACTGATAGTTAAAAAATCTAGCAATATCTTCATCCTCACGCCAAACCAAGGCACACCAATTCATCTGGGTTGGTGTGTGGAACGCTCTTAGGAGAAGTGGCTGATTGCATTTCCTTGACTGGTTTTAGGGTCTCTGGTTTTGGTTTATGCTTTGGTTTGGTGGGATCAGACACTGTTTTTCCCCTTTGCTTTGCCGGCCTCGATGATTCTGAGGACTGTTTTTCATGGCCTTGTGTTTTGATCTAGGTCTGGGATTTTGCAAAGTGTGTGGAGTTTGAGTTGGTAATAAATCCATGATGATGGACTTGGGTTTGGTCTTTCAAATTCAAAGTGTATTGGGTTTAGTCTTTCAAATTCAAAGTGTAGAAGAGGGTTTTGGATAGATGGTATCAACTGCTTTTAGAGATTGCTGCCAGAAATAAAGATTTAGACAGGATTGTTTGTTCCTCAAAGCAACTTCTGGTGATTTTTTTTCTTTTTGCAAATAGGGCTGCAGTTCGTTTGGTGGCCCTCTCCCATACAATAGGGACACTTTGAGTGTTTGTCCTTGAGGGGAATTTTATTGGTGCAGGTTTCATGGTATTTGAATGAGCCCATGGAAGCCATAAACAAGGAAGGCAACAAACTCTATTTAATTTTTTAAAAATAAAAAGTGGAAAGAAGAGGAAACAGGGAAAGGGAAGGTAAATAATACCTCTAGTGCATGCTAGATTGCTATAAGACAGAGGTGTCCAAACTACGGACCGGGGGCCAGATCTGCCCCTGATGCCAATTCATCTGGCCCACAAAGCCCTCGTCGCTTTTGGAAGCAGAAGTAAAACGCGCCTGTACTGGAGCATTTTACTTCGGCTTCCAGGAGCAACGAAGGCTTTGTGGGCCGGACAAACTGGCGTTGGGGGCCAGATCCAGCCTCCGGGCCATAGTGACCAGCCCCCCGAACCACATTACCAGCCTGCGGCCCAAAAAGTTTGGGCACCCTTGCTATAAGAGATCACTGCTATCTTTTTCAGTGGCAAAAAGGAACTGAGGGGACAGCCATTGAGCAGGAAATAGTATGCTAGGAAGAGTGAGGAACAAATGGCTAAGCTCTGGAAGATTCCAACTGCTATCTGCTCAGGTGCAGATTCACACCTTTTGTGTGAATCACAGTGACCACAACAAAGCACTATTTTATAAACCTCTACACTGAAGTAAGTTCTTTTATGTTCCTTCAGCTTTCTCAAAAAGGTAAATCATTACATTATTAGCCTTTAAAAGGAAGCTCTAGTTTAAACCTGGGTTGTTAAAACATAGCAGGTGGGCCTTAAGGCAAGCAACCCTCAGTCTTAGTTCCTCAATTGCAATATTAATCTACTCAAACTATTTCCTATTTATAGTTACCCTTCCAGGTTTTTTTAGGATGGATAGAATAATAATCCTGGGATTGATCTAGATTTATCTATCTGCAAACATAACAATTCTACCATGCTCAGAGAAAACAAAGATCGAGCAGAGATATTTGGCTGCAAGAAGACAGATTTTCACAGATTTCTCTCTTGCATGTGACAGTCTTCCAGCAGCAATAATACTGCAAGATCAAGGAAGTATCGGCAAGAAGCAGATCAGCCTTCTGTATAATAAACTCAAGTTATGATCGATCCAATTTACTGACATCTTGTCAAGATTACTGAAGAGATTGCAACAATAAAAAAACAGGGTTATGGATTTTCTTTATTTTGAAAGTTGTATGCCTGATTTCAGTAAATATATTCTCTGATGGCTTGCAAATAAAATTAAAGGGGAAACAGACAGCACAGTAGAACAGACTTATAAAATAAAATAAAAATGAGATGTATAATACTTTTTCATAAGTTTTTAATCAGCACATCAAAGTATATTATGCAGATTGTATACTACTGAAAACATGAGACTTTAGGCTGTGTACTCACCTCCTAGGAGATGGTGACCGGGAAAGTTTCCTTTTTGTCATTTTGGATGGTCTTGGAGACTTTGAGGGACTTCGGCTTTTCCTTTTCCGCCTATCTCTACAGGATTCATACATTAAACATCAGTCAACTCTAATGGAATTTGTAATCTCACAAGTGGTTCATGGAACAAAATGTCAGCCAAGCATCCACCTCAAATAAATCTAAGAGGTAATATCTGTCAACTCTGGTCACCTAAGACCAGTCTACCGCTTCTTCCCTCCATATACAAAATAGCCACAGCCACACTCCCTCCACAAGCAAGAACAAAAGCCGTTCTCCAAAAGCCCCCTAAATTGCTAGGTTTTGCACCAAAACTAAAAATGTATATACAATAGAACCCCGTATAACGATCGCCCCATACAGCGATGAAATCGCATAGCAATGAGGCTTGGAGGGGGAAAGGCGTTCCGCATAGCGATCGTTCCTATGGGAAAATCTGTACAACGATTTTCCAATGGGAAAAACTGCTTAGCGCAAACGTTGTATGGCTTTCCCCATAGGGAAATCATTGTGCTGATTTTCCCATAGGGAAGATCGTACAACGACGAAAACCACATAGCGATCAGCTCCGTGGAACAGATTAAAATTGCTATACGGGCTTTAACTGTATGTTCATTTCCCTATTTATTTTTTGACCTGAGCCTGCTGCTAGAGGAATTCTGGGGATGCAAATTCAGCTCCAAAGCCCAGCATATTTGCCCACCACTATTCCTCTCCCCCCGCCCCAAATTGGTCTGTACATGCTTTTAAAAAGACAACATAGTAAAACCCCTACTTACGAAAAAAAAGTCCGTTCCATAGGCTTTTGCTTAAATCGAATTTTTGTGTAACTCAAAGCAAACCCATAGGAAAAAAAAATTTGTAACTCGAAGCAAACCCATAGGAAAAATAATCTTTATGTAACTCGAAGCAAGCCCATAGGAAATCGTGTAAATCGGGACATGGTTATAGCAAAATCATTATGTAAGTTGAATTTTATGTAACTCGGGGCATTTGTAAGTCGGGGCTTTACTGTACATTTAACCTCTATTTTAAAAACCAAGAAATATTTAAAGCGTAACAAAATTGATCTAACCTGCTGGAACTACGTGAACGCCTTGATGAACTGTAGTTTCTAGGGGGGGTCCGGGATTTCTTTTCCTTCTTCTTTTTTTCATCTCTCTCTCTTTCTTTCTCTCGATCACGCTCTTTATCGTTGTCTTTTGTCTTCTCTGTTTCTTTCTGTCTTTCTTTTTCATTGTTCTTCTCTCCCTCTCTTTCTTTCTCCTGATCTTTCTTTCTCTCTTCTACTTCTTCCTTTATCTGTTCTTTGTCATCTTTGTCTTTCTCTTTGTCTATTTCCCTCTCTTTGCCCCTTTCCCCTTCTTTGTCCAAATCCTCTGCCTTCTCTTTTTCTACCTTTTCCTTGGGTTTTTCCTTCTCCTTATCTTTTTCCTTTTCTCGGTCCTTCTCTCTATCCTTGTCCTTATCTTTCACTCTCTCTTTATCCCTATCTTTGGTTTTTTCCTTATCTCTCTCTCTTTCTCGGCCCCTCTCTTTATCCCGGCCCCTATCTTTGTCTTTCTCCCGATCCTTCTCCCTTTCTTTCTCTCGATCTTTCTCTCTGTCTTTCTCTCGAATCTTCTCTTTTTCTCTGATTCGTTCTTTGCTTTCCTTCCTCTTCCCTCTATGGAGGAAAAATAATGTAACTCATCCAACATTCATCAAAATATAACCAAACATCAAATAAAAGTAAAATATTTTCTGGAAACTCAAATATCTCCCTTCAGAAGGGAAAACAGGCAGAGAGATGGCAAACAGCATGATAGCATTAACTGAATCTAGTAAATGAAGGCTGAAATAAGGTTACGTGCCCTCATACAGTGATGAAAACTATTTGTCATTATGAAGGAGTGAAAAAGAAACTTACATTATAAGCCAATCACAGTTCTAGAATGAGGCAGAAGCCCAATATTTCTTATATTGTACAGTGGAACCTTGGTTAACAAATGGCTTGGTTAACAGATTGCTTCAGAATTGATTAATTGGTTTTCAATGCATTCCTATGGGAAACTGCATTTTGGTTAATGTATTTTGTTTTTCAATGCATTCCTATGGGAAACTGCATTCAATGCATTCCTACAGGAAATTCGGTTAAAGTAATTATTGCTGTAAAAAACATCCCTGAGAACGCATTAATTATGTTAACTGAGGTTCCACTGTACAGGATTTTGGTTGCAACCTCCCAATGCATGACAATAGCTTTTTAAAAAGACAACTGAATTATAGGAATCTCACCGAGAAAGAGAAAGAGAACGACTTCTTGATCTCTGGCGTTCTTTAGATTTTGATCGTTTTTTGACTGGACTTCTGGATCTGCGTCTGTCCTTCTGACTAGAGCGGGATCTGTCACGGGATCTACTTCTGTAATATGCAATAGTGGATGATAAATGCTACAGACTACATCAGTTCATCAAATCTGTTCATAAATCAGCTGTTATAAACTATACCCTGTTGTCCAAACTATTTTGCTTTTACTGCAATTTATATGGATTACACAGAAGGTCATAAAATAGGAAACATAAAATTCAAAAACAGATTCTAAACAAAAGGCAACTAAAAATGGTAACAAAGCTGGTAAGATAACACCATAAACTTACAACATGCACTAAAACCAAATAGCAAAATATTAGCGAAACAGCATACACAATTATCCACATGTAACTGTGTTTGCCTTTTCAACAAAAGCAAATACAAAAGTAAAAAAACCTTTTGTGGCACTTTAAAGACTAACAAATATATTTTAGTATTGGTTTTCATGAATTACTATCTACTTCTTCAGACACTTCATGTTCATTTTCTTTATGAGTACTCTTCCATTTTTTGCTAGCTTTCTAAACATTATGCTGTATACAATCACTGGTAAATAAAACAATGTACTACAAGAGACATAACTAAAGCTGCTATTCTTGATCAAAGGGAAACATAAGCAGGAAAAAAGTCATGCGAGACAAGGGTACAAAACGCCCTTTTTGCATCAGTTAGACATCATTTTAAAATAATACATTTGCAAAATAATCTCACTTCATATGTTACATGTAAAGTCTCCCTAAAACAAATTCTTGTTTAGTTAAAAAATACTGTTGTAGACATCCCAATTGCAGAAACAACCCACTGTGATATTCCAAGCTATCACTCACCTTGTCAGATACAATGTTCAGCATGTTGATTAAGTCACACTTCAAAAACAGCAAGAAAAACTCTATATGGGCACTGAACTAAGAGAGATTATCCAAACCTGGTGTCTTCAAGACATTTTGGATTGCAACTAACTCCCATTAGCTCCAGTAACATGCCAGTGATGAGAGATGCAATCCAAAACATAGAGAGAGAAGTTAAGAAGAAACAGCACATTGGTTTAACCTGGTATTATGCTTTCACAGGCAGTAATGTCTTCAGATGTTTCAAAAACATATAAACACAGAAGTAATTTTTTTTACACCAGTGAAATATTTTGTCTCATTCTCCATTATTATGGGGGTGGGGGTGGGGTTGGAATGGTAGCCGTGTTAGTCTGTGTTGCAAGCATGTAAGAGAATAAAGAAAACAAAAACAAAAAAGGCTATAGCACTTTGAAGACTGTTATATTTTAATATTCGCTTTTGTGAATCAAGTCCACTTCGTCAGACATGAGTGAGGCTTCATGGCATCAATTTATACACTCCATTAAATGAAACATATGTTTACTCTCCTACAAACTGGCTTTTTGCAGAAGTAGCAGCAACACCTCTGTTTTAACTCTCACAAAAGGAAAATCCATGCTTCCTGACAGAGGGGAGGATGAATTCCTATGCTTGGTGGGTTCTGAAGGCACCAGCTGTACGATGCTGCTACTATTTTTGCAAGAGCCCTACCTGCAAGAAAACATACACACAAAGATGCCCAGGAAGAAAAGGAGAAAACAACTTTAGTTTTTTTTTGTAGCAAAGCAAATAAGTAGATTCATTGACCTAGATCAGTGATGGAGAACCTTGGCACTCTAGCTGTTCTTGAACTTCAATTCCCAGAAGCCCAAGACCCAGTGAATCCACACAAATGGGTTAACGTACGTGCAGTAAACCCATTTGTGTAGATTCACAGGGACTTGGGCTTCTGGGAATTGAAGTCCAAGAACAGCTGAGTGCCAAGGTTCGCTATTAGCTGCCTTTATTTTTGACAATCCCTTGGCAGACATCTAATCTTGAGCAATAAGAAATTCAAGATCAAATTTTCATTTCATTGATTTATAAAGGGGTGGAGAATACCATTCATATGAGAATGAAAGCACTATGGCTTATGACACAAAAGGAATAGCTAGCTGAAACTTTCAGAGTAATTTTACACATTAAGATGGTTACCTGAGTTTTGAGAGTGATCTTTTCCTTCGAGATTTTGAACTAGATCTGGATACTGAACGTGAATGGGAGCGCGATCGACCACCTTTCCTTTCACTGGTCTTTCCAGACTCTGAGAGAAAAAACGACTTTGCAGTGTAAGCTCAGAACATTTAAAGATTCCAGCTAACAATCTGGCACAAGTAGAATGTACCACATATATTGCAAGAGGCCTACTCTCTGCACATCTTCCTTCTTTGCAAAAATCCTTCAGAAACATCCAAGAAAGTCATTGCATATATTCGTTGAGTGCAGCCATCCTGCAGCAGTACACATAAACCAGATAATTATAAACAGCTAGCTAAATAAGGAATGGGATCTATGTTGCTGCCACAATGCACAAAGTTAAAACATGCTTGGTAAAACCAACTTCAGAAAGAAAACACAAAAATTTCAATATAGTATTCTGAAAACTGATGCAGAAATGCACACACTTAACACTATTTCATTGTGAAAGCACTTTTATTACTGAAATAATTGATTCTTGCAACTGTAGAAAGTTATGCAGTGGATGGATTTGGCCTGTACTGAAATAAGCAATTCCAGAACCCTGGCCAAGAATATCTATTCCACCATACAGAATTCAGCTGAGTACTACATGAAGCACTAGATGGATGTTCTCTTTTAGTTTTACTGAGTTCTTTCCAAAATATATTTTTTTTTAAAAAAAAAGCTATAAGTAAAGTCACTGTTTTTTAGAAGAACTATCTCTCAAGTTTGGATTGATCAAGTGATCCCTAGTCAGTCAAATCAAGAAAAAGCATCAATCAATCTGTCACCTTATGCAGTTATTTCTAAATTTGAATGCTTCCTTTTTTTTAAAAAAGGACCTTTTAAATCAAGAAAACCTAGAAATCTAAGATCTAGTTTATTTATAAAGTTGGTGAGTCTCCTTTTGAAACTGCTACGTGACTACTAAAAATATACAAAATACTTGTGAATATTACAGCATCTTCTGTGAAGGAGGCAAACAAAGCTAGATGCTCTGTTCAAATTTAATGCTCTCAGCTAAAAAACTGATGTTTTTTCAGGGCCGTAGCCAGAGGGGGACCGGGGGGGGGGACCTTCCTGAGCTAACAGCCCCCTCCCAACCCACCCCGGGATGCCAATGTTATATATGTGTGTGTGACATTGTTGCCCCTCCTGATTTTTTTTTTTTTGCTCCCCCCAAATCTAGACTCCTGGCTACGGCCCTGTGCTAATTTTAAGCGGCTGCTTTAATGAGGATACAATCTACAGTTTGTTGGACTATGCTGGATATTTAATCCAGGCTTCTGTCTATTTCTTCCCCATTCACTTAAGCTGCCAAAATATTCAAGAACATTTCGAGGTATCTGTCATTTATCCCAATGTGTTCAGTTATTACATGAAACCATTTAACAAACTGAGTTCTCTCGGAAGACGTAAGAGGACAGAGAATACCTGAACTTGGCTGATGGCACTGTAAAACCAGCCACATTGCATTTAAACACGAGAGAATGAGGATGGGAACCCAAATAGAATGGCCTTAGAGACAAGGGGAAAAGACGGGAAATACAACAAGTTGAAAGAAAAACCATGAAGAGGGGGGAAAGTGAAAAAGCCAGAAGCCTTGGGGAAAGAACGGGAGAAGAAAAGTGACTGACTGAATTACGGGCCCGAACGAGGACAGGAATATGAGGGGAAAAAATTGTCCAAAGGTTTTTAATGGATATTAATAGGTCTGTTCAGCTCTCTGAAACCTTTTTAAAAAACCTATTACATGCTTAAACAGCACTATTTTGACTGATATATACTAAAAGTATCCAGAAATCAACATTTACGGGTTCCAAAAAATTCTATCAACTTGCTGTTGCTTTCCTATTCCTTTAAACAAAAAGAAAAGGTCTCTTCTAAATACACAACAGGATTCACACCAGTGTAGATACTCTTTTTGCAGTGTGTGTCATATCATACCTGGCTCAATAGCAGCAGAGATAAAAGACTGGGCTTCTCGTACTCTCTTCATCACTTCTTCTAATTCCTTAGCAGCAGCCTGTGGTGTCATTTCAGGAGGCTTCACTATTGCATTATTGGAGTGATTTATTCTAAATTAAATAAACAGATTATTTCATTTTGCATATGAGTTGGTATATATGCAAGAATTCATACTGAAGCACTGCATCAATTATTTACCTTGCAGCCAGCACATACCATTAGTTAGACCCTAGCTTATTCAGCTGAACCCCTAAATTCTATATTTACAAGGTCAGGAATGATTTTTTTTTAAAAAAAACACCACTGCCTTATGATGGTCTTTGTTGTTTATTGGGGGCTTGTGGTAAAATTATTTCCACTTTACTTCCTTTCACCTTTATCCAAGCCTTTTTCTCCCCTTGTGTTACTGAGACTATAAAATTTGTATGCAATTTCTCTCTCTCCTTCGCATGACTGCTGTATAGCACCTGGTAAGTAAAGGTAAAGGTTTCCCTTGCTCGAAAGCCAGTCGTATCCGACTCTAGGGTGCAGTGCTCATCTCTGTTTCTAAGCCGAAGAGCCAGCACTGTCTGCTTCTGCAGACGTTTCCGTGGTCATGTGGCAGGCATGACTAGACACCGGAGCGCACGGAACGCTGTTACCTTCCCACCGAAGTGGTCCCTATTTATCTACTTGCAATTTCTTGCTTTCGAACTGCTAGGTTGGCAGGAGCTAGGATGAAGACGGGAGCTCATTTTCGTCCTGCAGTACTCGGAAATCGAACTGCTGACCTTCCGCTTCCCAGTCAGCGTCTTAGCGACTTGAGCCACTGCAGTACATTTTAATGAAAAATATTCTTGCATATATTACTACGCTGGCTCCATTTTACCTCTATAGGTTACACCTCACCTATTTAATTTTATATGCAAGAATCTAAAAGGAGTCACAACAGATTTTCTAAAACAGCTACCAAACAAGGGAACAATGTAAAGATATGGCATAATATAAACGATCTAGGTTTGCAATTAATATCAAACTAACTTTCTTTCCTTGGATAGTTCTTCCACCCCACTAGAACAGCAAATATAACTTATGATTGGATTACATTCTTCCAGCTATAATTATAATACAGTAGTACCCCGCATAATGAAAAAGCTCCGTTCCACGGAGTTCTTCGTTATGCGGATCAAATGGTCAATACCCTGCATAAAGAAAAAAAAATCATTTTACAGTGTTTACATTAAGCGGGGTATTGCAATTGCCATACGAACACTTTGTTGTATGGACTTTTCATTATACAAAATGTTCGTTGTTTGTTTACTTATTTATTTGGTTTATTTATATCCCGCCCTTCTGGTGCAAACGCCACCCAGAGCGGCTAACAACAAAGAGAAAGCTCTTTTACGAGAGAGAGAGAGAGCAACCTCAACAATTCAACAGTGCATAAACACACCAGATACAAAAAGTACACTAAAATAGAAACACATTCTTAAAACCACTAAAAACCTCCAGCACCCTCCCTATCCCCTTAAGAAGATAAAAGGACAAGAATTTAAAAAGGTAAAATCCATACTAAAAGAAAGCATAAAAACAGATAACACGTACAAAATTCACAGCAATGAGGCAACTAAACCAGCCAGTGGTCCTGTGCCGTTCCACCTGTCAAATCCCATACCCGCTGGCATAGCCAGGTCTTAAGTGCTTTTCTAAAGGGGAGCAGCTCAGTCTAGAGGCGCAGATCCGGTGGTAAGAGGTCCACAGGGCCGGGGCAGATGCAGAGAAGGCTCTCCTCCTGGTCCCAGTCAAGTGTGCCTCTCTCATCGTAGGGAACACCACAGAGCCTCTCTGATCTGCCCTCGTAGGATGGGTAGAATACCTTGGAGTGATGTAAGTAACCCGGTCCACTGCCATGAAGGGCTTTAAAGGTCAAAACCAGCACCTTGAATTGCACCCAGAGGCAAACTGGCAACCAGTGCCAGAGCAGTGGTGAGGCGCGAGCATAACGCCCCCGCTCCATCATCACCCAGGCAGCCACATTCTGGACCAGCTGAAGCCTCCAAATGGTCATCAAGGGCAGCCCCATGTAGAGCGCATTACAGTAATCCAATCTGGAGGTGACCAGAGTGTGAGCAAGGAATCCCAGTCCAGGAGTGTGCATAATTGGTAGATGACATGAAGCTGTGCAAAGGCCCTCCTAGCCACGGCTGCCACCTGCTCTTCGAGCAGTATCCATGAGTCCAGGAAGACCCCCAAGTTACGCACCAGATCTGTCTGAGGCAGTGATGCCCCATCCAGAGCCAAAGGTGGCAGCTCCCGGAATAACACAGGTCCCTGAACCCACAGCCACTCAGTTTTGCCAGAATTCAGCTGAAGCCTGTTGTTCCTCATCCAGACCCGAACAGCCTCCAGACACCTGGTTAGGACTTTGACTACATCACTTGGGTCCCCAAGGGCCGAGATGTACAATTGGGTATCATCTGCCTACTGATGATAGCTCACTCCATGGGAACGAATGATCTCACCCAGCGGTTTCATGTAGATGTTAAACAACAGAGGCCAGAGTACCGAGCCCTGAGGTACCCAGCATAGGAGCAGGGTAACACTGTACTGCTTTTAACATACATTTAATACATTCAATGTTGACTTTGGTGCATGACTTTGGCCAGCTAACAAAGCAGGATATATCAAAAACAGAGCCCAAACAATGTTATTTGAGCTTTTGTGACACAAACCCTACATTGCACAGAACCTACAAGATGGAGTGTCTATACCAGTGGCGGTGAACCTATGGCACGCGTGCCAGAAGGGGCACGCAAAGCCATTCTCCTGGGACACACACCATAGAGGAGAAGCCCTACCCCGCACAGCCCGGCCGGCACCACCACCACCCTCTCTCTCTGCCAAAAGAGAGGTGAGAGGGGAGGCTGAAATCCCAGCTGGGAGGCTGCAGCTATGAAAAGTAAGGTGGGGAGCACTCCTGGGGGAGAGGCCCGATGGGGGTGGGGTCGGAAGGCCCACTGGGTAGGGTGTAAGAAGGCCCATGGGGGGGTCAGAAGGTCTCACGGGAAGTAGGAAGGACCAACAGGGGGTGGGGAGGCCGATCAGGGGTGGGGAGGCCCTCGGGGGGGGGGCGTCTTGGGGTAGGAAGGTTCATTGGGGGTGGGGAGGCTTGTTGGTGAGGGGAAGGCCTCACAGGGCTTCCCCAGAGCCCAGGATGCCTTTCCAGCGCCTGGCATGGCGCTTGTTGGGGGGCCTGGCGTGATAATGGGGGCTTGTCCGGGGGTGAAGCTTGGTGGTGCGGGGGTGGTGCACATGCACACACGCATGTGCAGTTTAAGCACATCAATGATGTCACCGGCACATGTGAAGACTGCCATCCATCTCTCCCACCTCCTTGCACACTCGGTCTCTAAAAGGTTCACCATCACTGGTCTATACTATAACACTAGTTAATGAAATAAATTAACAAGCTTGATCAACTACTTGATTTACTGTTAGTAGAGAACAGCCATTTAACACCTTCACTAGCACACATTATTGTATATTTGAACTACACAAAAAGTTGAAAAATGAAATCTTCACAATCATTCAGCATTTCCTAGCTAATATCAATATATTAAAAAATAGCATATTGAGGCTTGACCAAGTTGCTATATAACAACATCATTTTGATTTTACAGGATTTGCATAATTTCTTACTTCAACGGTCTGTCTCCAAACACAACTCCATTAAAGGCAAGGGCTCGAGGTACTGAATTTTGATCAGCAAATTCCACGAAAGCAAAGCGTGTTGGTTGAGTCTCATCACCTGCCATCCGCACAAACTTGACTTCTCCAACTTGTTTAAAGAACTCAAGCAACTGATCGGCTGTAGTAGTCTTAAGGGAGAAGGAAATTTAAAAAATGCAGCTCAAGGAAATTCATACAACTGTTCTGTTGATTACAATGAACTTAGGAAATATTTCATTCTCTTTCATCTTCTTGCATTTATATAGACTGCAGTGTTATTTTCTGCCATAAATATTTAGGTAAAGGAATAAAGCATGTCACTGGAGTCATAAGTATTAAGAACAAATCAGATGTATGCAGTCGAGGGATTTTGAAATAACAAGATGAATGCTTGGAGTATGGCAGCAATGACATTCCAGAGAAGGACAAGAGCCCCTCCTTCACCAATCAAGCCTAAGTAAGTAAACTAACTCCTCACATTGATATACAACACATCTATAAGGCTGGTTGCCTTACTAGCCCACCATTTTAATTAAATTTCAAGAAAAGAAATGCAAAGTGACATAACTGCTGTTTTGTTTTTTGTTCTTGCTGTTTTCCAGTATGCTGTTTTAGGACAGAGTCTGAAAGAGTATATGTACAAATATCTTGCTGGAATCACCAAAATTAGTGATGTGAGGCCACACAGAGAGGATAGCATAAATTTAGACACCATCTCCTTAGAAGCCGGTTTGGCAAAACTGAATGACACTGCCAAACACAAAACAAGCTGTGTCTCCTTGTCTGCCACAGCAACTGCAACCTTTAAGTCACAGTTGCCCAAACTACGGCCCAGGGGCTGAATCCGGCCCTCAATGCCAATTCATCCAGACCACAAAGCTGTTGCTCCTGGAAACAGAAGAAAAGCACGCCCGTATGGGCGCATTTTACTTTTGCTTCCAGGAGCAATGAAGGCTTTGCAGGCCGGATGAATTGGAGTTGGGAGTTGAATCCGGCCCCCAAGCCAGTGACCGGCTCCCTGAACCACGTGACCGGCCCACGTCCCAAAAGGTTTGGGCACCACTGCTTTAAGCACTATGAAAAACAAAACACCAATGGAAGATGGGTGGCCATGGCATTGTGCATTTGAAATTATGTGAAAAGGCACTAGTTCTCACTCCCCATGGGCAGCACCTTTGACTCATAGGACATATACAACTTGTAAAGCTTCTCTATCTGGATCACAGCCTCTCCGCTACCCTCTCAAACAGCAGTCTTTGAAAATCAAACACCACCAAAGGCTTTCTAAAGGCTAGGGATGGAAGGATGCAAAGGTCAGAGATGGGAAAGGAAGTACTACCTCTTCCATTTCCTATCTTCTGGAACCCACTGTCTTGGAAATACCTTTCAAAATGACTTTTTAATATACTTTTCCTATTGCCACCTTAACAAGAAATATATAGGGAAGTATTCAAGTACTGGAAACATTTGATGGAATGACAGCAACAAGATTTACCTGGGAATTCAAGTTTCCAACATACACAGTCCTTCTAATTTCATCAATCTTGGAAGGATCCACATTGCCCATTATAGGTGGCTGGGGTATGTCTCCAATGCTTGTAATGTTATGATCCAACGCTGCTGCTGGTATAGCTCCTAATGAACTAAGGGGAATTCCAATCTGAAAACAAATCAGTTTTTATAGAAATGAGTAGGACCATCATTTCTCAGAATGGGATTTTCAGATTTTCCTGGTCTCATATACCATAATTCTCTATTTTGAGAGTACTGCCCACCTTACAGGCACCTTGCAAAGACTTGAATGTGATGCACCATCTAGGAGAAAGGCCTAAATTAGAAGGCTTTGATGCTTAGGTAAGCTACGCTTTACTCAAGTGTCCTGCTTGGAATGAATGCTTCCACCACAACAGCAACAGGACACTTGGAGGGCAGTTTGGCACAGATAATCCTCCATACCGTTTAATATTACTTCCTTCTTCTAAATGCATCACATGAAGGTGTCATCTGTCAGGTGCCTGCAGAACTCCCAGAACAGAGAATTGGGGTGTTTTGTGGTCCAGGAATTTTTTTTTTAAAATCCAAAAACCCATCCCTAATAGTTTCTTCCTACCATCTTATTAATCTAAAAAGTGTTGAAATTAGTTGTTTAGGAAAGCCTAATACATGGAGAAGCGCCACTGTAACTGACCTTATACATTCAGTAGGGAAACATTCTTTGGCACAGAAGCTATATACTCTCACAAATGTACTAAGCCTGTGATGTGAGCAAGTGTTTTTTTCAATCCTTAGCAAAAAATTCTAACCAGATCAAACCTTTCAATTCCAGGAAGTTTAGCACATGACAGATACTATTCCAATTAAGACTTCCAAAATCACTTCTAGAATCCATCTGAAGACTTCACTAATGTGTTTAACCATCATGCAGCTTTCCCCCTATCTTTCACACTCATATCCTAGTTCCTTTTCACATAACATCCAACCTGTGGAGAATTCTAAATTCTCCTTACTATTTTAATACTTTAGAACTGGTCTACTGATTGTTTTAATTACTGTGTTTTTTGGAGTCCAGATTAGAATTAGACCACCTCTAAAATGCAAAATGCATTTAAAATGAAACTGAACAAATCACATAACCACTAAAGAGCACTGGTACATTCAGTTTTACTTACCGAACTAACAGGAGGTGTTGGTATAGGAAGCAATCCTCCGCCAGGAATCAGGCTTGCTATTGTAGGAGCAGGAGCCAAGAGGGAGAGGGCTTTGGCTTCATCTGGGATTTTACCTGAAGAGCAAATGATTTTAATCAGCAAAGGTCAGGTCACCCCACCAAGTGTTACTTTTTTATTTATCATACCCTTCAACTTAAAAATAGAAAAGAAAATTTCTATGAGAGCCATACAAAAAAATAAAATATTTTTTTCCTTTTCCCCTGTTCCACCAGGAACAACAAGTGAGCAAAACTAGCAAACTCATTACCAGATTTTTATTTTAAAAACTGAACAACGTAGACAATTATTTAACACTTTGAGCTATGGGTCACCTGTACTGGAAACTTAATGTTCATGAACCAAACGATATCAAGCATGGACGCTTTCGCAGGACGTTGTTTTCACGGTGATCGAAAGTTGTGTTACACATGACAACCGTTCGTGTTGGCTGCATCACTAATAGCACACAGAACATCAGATACAGAAAAGAAGAACATTTTTTAAAGTTTAATCCCCAGAAATGGCAAATAACCAAATTAGTCAAAGGAAAAAAAAAGAGGAAACAGGAGTGTGCTAACCAAGGTCTGCACTTTTCTTCTGTACCACGAGGGTATAAAAATGTACCAGATGCCTGCCAGACGTCAGTCTGGTGCAACAAGACAAAAAAGCTGGAACTAGACTAATTTGTAGCTTTCATATTCAACTGAATAAATATCCTACATACTCACTTTCAAAACAGTGTGAGTAATCTGGAGTCCTTATGAAAACACTTATGCAGTCACACCAGTCCTCTGCAGACAGAACCATTATTAAGCATTATGCCTACATATACTAATAATGCTTAAATATTGCTTCTTCGTCTAAACACAGGCAAGATGTTTTTGCAACTTTTTTGTTTTTAAAATGGCAAAGAGGTTTTGTTGGATGTTCTCCGGTGACAAGGCCAATTTCTGCACAATATACAGTATCACCCTTTACGTTTAAAGTCTTTATCCAAAAATGATTATCCCTGGTTAGGGTTATTCTGTCTTCACAGAATCACTAGATATTGAACTATAATAAAATATACTTTCCCTAAAATGTCCTAAACCTAGTTAATTATAATTATAGTTCGTAATTTAGCAGCCTGATTTAAGACAGCTCAAGAATACATATAGATTTGAAAAGAACAGACGAATGACTGACCAGAAAGTACAAATAGCACTCAGCCTATTAATTAATCTTGCCTGAAGTAACACTAAGTGTTACTTGTCTACGTATATTAAAGCATTTAGACAATTCAGTGTTCACAAAGAATCTGAGGACATGATGGTTTAATCCCATTTCCAAGGAAACAGAGACACTTGAAGATGGGAGTCCAAACCTTGCTGCACTTGGCTACCAAAGTTAAAACCCAAATATGGCAGAAATATGCATATATTAGCCAGTTCCTGCAGACCTTCGTAGAATTCAAGAGTATCTGTATTCTTATTTTTAATATTCCCACATTAATTTCAAAATTAAGTAAGCACACTCTTGGAAATCCTGACACTAGTTTAAATGGAATTAGATTGCACTGTTCACTTTTTTTCCAGTGTAATCCTATATATTATGTTCAAACAGTTATTGTGATTATTCTTTAGTTCAAGATATTTTCAACAGGGCTCTCTTCCAGGTAAGTGGCTACATAACTGGAGCCTCTCACAGTTTAGTTCTGTGAATTGTATATGTAACATAGCCTCCTCTGCTGACAGAGTTATTTTAATTCCGCAAACTTCTGCTTGTGGTACAGAGAGGAAGGCAATTATTCATGATTCCAACTCCTTCAGACAATACCCCAGCCCACTCCGATTTCCTGGAAAATGAAATGAAACTAGAAACAGTACTGGGGACATTCAGCCAGAACTTCTCTCCCTGTTCTTCTGATGGAAGTCTCTGCAGAATTAAACTGTCAATCATTGGAGGGACATCAACTGGACACTATGTTATGAGTAAAACCTTGATTCATCATTCTAAAACAAACCATTTTTAAAAAGTTTTTGAAGATTCACTTTTAACACTAGACAAAAATGAAACAAAATCCAACGTATGTTAAAAGGTTTACTAGCTGTAACTAAATCCAGAAAAGAGAAAAGAAAATGTCCCATTATCTACTATAATAAAACTAATATTTTAGACTATTTATTTTGTTCCTAAATAATTGTAATTAAACATTTAATAATAAAATTGGAATACAAATCCACAAAATTTAAAAGTATTCCGTTAGTTAACCATCACATCAACAGACATTCACACAGGTTGGATTACTTCCTATGCTAAAACATGGACAATGACTTTAATGACTTTCATAGACATGAAATGAAGCATGATTATCCACAAGCTTGTGCACACACACACTCACACAGCATTCATTCAGAGCAAGACCATGTCATTTTAAACTGAATAACTATTAAGTACTGTAATCATAAATCTCCAGTTCACTTAGGCGTTTAAAACTCTTGCTGATGTTTTACTCCTTCACTTGCATACAACTCTATACCTACCCAAAGTTTAGTATAAATCTTTAGTATAAATCTTGTAAGCCAAAAAGAAAAATCAGTATTGTAATAAGATCCTTTGTTACTAATATAATCCCGTATCTGCATACATTAAGTTACCATATATTTCAGAGTATATGAAAACTCTTTATTTATTTTTTTAAAAGGAAGAGAGACCGATGAAAAAGATGGCAATATAATTGTTCTGTCATCTCTGCTGCAAAGAAAGGTAACAAAAGATGGTGGATATTTTTCTTGGGAAATTTTCGCAGAAAATATTCAAACTTGATGAAAACACTTCTATAAGGTGCCTCTGTGGAGCTAATAGAATATGCCGTAATCATGTTTCAAGATGCAAGGGGAAAAAATAGTGGCGCTTGTCGTCTTCCCACAGAATGCTACAGTAAAGAGAAGACAGTATACAAAACAAAGACTAGTCAATACTGCAAAAGTCAATTCAGAATTATTTTGACTGTTTTCCAGTTCTTCAAGATTTGTTCCAGAAATTAACAGGCTGAATTTTTAAAATGTGCACTATCAATTATCTATTAATTTTGAAATAAAACTGCCCCCTTCATCAATTCGACAGACCACGTGGGACTATCTTTCCCATGCAGCTGCTCTAAATAGCTATGGTGTCTGCATATACACAGCCATTCAAACGTAATGGAAATGTGGCTCCTACACAACTAGCTGTGTGAAGGGGGCCAAAATTGTATTTTTAATTCTGGCAAATGAATTGCTAAATTCTATAACTCTACTTAGCTAAAAGCCAGAGAGGCTCCATTAAAAGAAAACCAAACCCAGGAAGCCTCAGAGAACACTACAGAAAGAATGAATTCTTCAGACTATAGTCCAAAGAAAGTCATATAGTATTGCAGTATCTTGAGTTAACAAAAACAAACTGGCTTTTCAATTTGTTTAATAAACCAGACCTGGTCTGGATTATTCCCATTAATTTAAATAAGAGTGCTATTTTCAACTACTTAGGATGAATCTATTGTCTAACTACAAAGTCTAAAACAGTCCTAGTGTTGTGTTGAAGATATCTGGCTGACAGAATTTCACCCACAAACAGTTTCACAGAGTCAAGCTTAAAATGAATCATGAACTCTTATAACAGAACACCATTTTACAGAACTGAAGAACCAGTTCACAGGTAGAAATGAAAGAATTAAAAGCAAAAAAAGGGACAAAATAAAAAAAGAAAGAGAAAAGAAAGAAAAATAAAATAATAAAAACAGAGACAGGGCGTCCATCTTCTGCAGGTCAGACTCCGCTCTCATTTCCCCCATGAAGTTGTCACTTGGCGGCAGGTTAGTGGCATGGCAAACAATGCCTAATTCAGGCAAGTGTAACAGGTCTGCCTTGGCCAGTCTAGTCATCTAATAATGCACAAATATCACAGAGAAAACATACAAAACCAAATTAATAGTCAAAATCCATCTACTAGAAAATGTGGACATAAAATTTAGAATGATGATTAAGGTGGCATTTCTGATACACTGTAGGCTTCTCTCAACCCAGAACACAATTAGAGAGCAATCTCAGGTATACATACAACATGTGAGGGGCCACATTTTGACAATGTAATGATGTTTCACTTGACCTAAAGTTCAAGTTCATAATATTGGTTAGTAATGTAAACCATCTGAATTACATATGTGTTATACCAATTTTACTGCCCAATGAAGCCCTTTCCATGCAATGCTAAGAATAATTCCTGATAGACAAGATGTGTCCAATTTTTGTTTAATGAGCAGTTGAGCAACTGACATCTTTAGATACCAAACAAATTGATTTTCTAGCCATTAGGCAAGAGCAGAGGGTGGGAAGCACATTATTGTGCTGTAAAGTCTGCATCATGATCCCATTGTTTTAAGCAACATTTTTGGAAGGTTCTTAATCTGACACTGCTCAACAGCAATAATATGGAAGGAACACTTGTTACTGTCAAAAAAAACACTGCAAGGGAGAGCAATGATAATATTCCTCTGCAAACTACTAAACCGATGGAATTCCTGTCAGTCATAATTAAGGCTATAATCCTGTGCACACTTACCTGGCTGTAAATGCCAGTTAACTAAATGGGCTTACTTCTGAGTAGACATGCAAAGGACTAAACTTTGAGTGATATTAAAGAAGCATGACAAGTTAAAACAAATGAAAAAAAAAATTGAAAGTATTATTTTATCTGTATTAATTGTGTATGTAATACATGCTCTGTAATATACCCACACATGTAGGAATTGAGGGACTGCGGTGGCTCAGTGGTTAAGAAGCTCGCCTTGTTAGCTGGAAGGTCAGCATGTCGGCAGTTCAAGACCCAAGTACTGCATGATGGAATGAGCACCCATCTCTGTTGCAGCTCCTGCCAACCTAGCAGTTCGAAAGTAAGAAATTGCAAGTAGGTAAATAGGGACTTCAGTGGGAAAAGATCTTGGGGACATGAAAGGAGCCTCATTCGGGCATCCCCTGAGTGGAGTTCCTCCAGCAAAAATCCTTTCAACCCAGAAAGCACCTTTGTGGGCTTCTGAAACAATAAAAATTGTAGGAATTATAAAATATAACTAAACACAGTATGTATCATATTTGCTGGCATATAAGACGCACTCGAGTATAAGATGCACCCCGTTATTATCAAAATAGCCCACTACAACCCACTTTATACAGTACAAGACGCACTCTATTTTTCCAGTGTATTTTAAGGAGGGGGAAGTGGGTCTTATACGCCAGCAAATACCGTATTTTATTTATTTTTAACCTTTCTTACCATTTTATTCTTGATTCTAGACAGCATAACATTTTATTGGCCTAGAATGCAATGTCATCTGAATATTTTTCAATTTATGCCCAAGTAATTTACTGGATGTCAGATCAATTTATGCATTATGCAATTTTTCTCTTGCTATCTTTATTTCATTGTGAGAACCATCTTATGTCAGCATCATCTGAAACATTTTTTTAATTAATAAATTTTATTGAACACAATTATCATACTCATTATTTCAACATTCAAAAAGAGAGGGAAAAAGGAAAAAGAAAAAAGAAGAAAAAGACAAATTACAAAGCTTAAAACAGACTACAATATCTCTATAGACCATAATACAGACGATCACAGACACAAAACATTAACGATTAACTTGAAAGATCACCGGTGCTGTACATTGGAATTTGTAAAATTCATCTTTCAAAATTAAGAAAAACTCTAACTTTCCCAAAATTTACATTTTCCCGGGTCTGGCTTGACTTTGTCCTTGTTTGTCAAGGCATATATAACATATGGATTCCAAATTTCCCAAAATCCTCTTTTCCTCATTATACCTTAACTTAACTTATCTCATATCTTAACTTATATCTTCTCCCAATAACGCATTTTTTGATTTAATTTAATTGTGATATTCATAATATTTTCCAATCCCTTTTCTATTAATTCCCCAAAAGTTTTAGCGTAACGGCACCCCCACCACATGTGTAAATGCATGCCCTTTTCTATCTTACATCTCCAGCATTGTTCAGACTGGTTCTTATTCATTTGGTGGGTTCTAATCGGTGTCAGATACCACCTCCAAAGGATCTTACTATTATGCTCCTTTAATGGACAAAAACTTTGTAATTCTTTGGGTCCATTTGCTATTCCACACGTTTTCTTAAATAACAATTCCTAAGTCATTTTCCCACACTTGTCTTAATAATTGTTGTGGTCTTTTTTCAAAATTCAATTCCTGATAGTTTACTTATTGTTCCCTTCATTGGTTTCAATCCTCTTCTAATCTCATACGTTGTCTCTTCAAACACTGTTGGTAATCTTTGTTCTATTTCATTTTCTCTAATCTTCCCCCACCCCACTTATCCATTTGAATCACTTAAAATCAATTTAACCCTAACTTTTTATAAATTTCATGCCTGTCTTGTTGATTCCTTCATTTTTCTATCCATTCCTTTACTAATAATACTTTGTTCTGTACCAGGGTATACCTTATTCTTTTGAAAGTCTCAATGGACAATCTTTTAAATCTAAAAGTTCTAATATTGGAGATTTTTTTGGAGCTGCTCTTTCCTTTAACGCTTTCCACAAATTATAAATTGTCCTTAATGAAAAACTATTGATCTTTTGTCTTGATAATCATTCTCCCAAAAATAGCTCTCCTTTTAATTCTTTATACTCAAGCCAATCTGGTTCTTCATTATCTAAATTATCCTGTGTTAACTTTTTTATTACTCTCTTCAAGTGGAAAGCATTATAATAATTTCTCACATTTGGGATACCTATTCCCCCTTCTTTCTGCTTCAAATAATATAATGATTTAGCTACTCTTGGACTTTTTCCATTATTGCAATACTTGTTCAAAATTGGAAAAAGAAATAAAAGAGTTAGAGAAAGAACATGCGAGAACTGTGAGGGAAGATATACTGAAGAGATTACAATCTCTAAGAAAAGAAATATTAGTTCAAGAGATAGAAAAAGAAAGAAGGGATTTGATATATTTAAAAAGAGACAACTTTGAATTCAACAACAAAATATGAAGAGATTAGCAAAGGCAGCAAGACAAAAAATGTAAAAGAGAAATTGAAGTTTTGATCGATAAAAAGGGAAAACGCTGTAATAAAATGTTGGAAAAATTGGAAATTGTTGTGGAATTTTTCACAAAATTGTATGATGTGAGAGTGGTAAACTCAGTTCTTTTAAAATCAAATGTAGACAAAAATTTAGTAATGAAAATCAAGGATATTCATAAGGAACAATCGGACAAGAAGGTTAGTGAAAAGTGACAAAGCTCCAGGGGAGGATGATTTTCCCTCCGAATTCTATAAAGAATTTCAAGAATTAATAATCACTCAATTAAAAAAATTATATAACTATATCTTAGAAGGGGGTAACATGCCAGATTCTTGGAATCATTCAATTACTGTCTTAATTCCAAAAACCAGACAAAGATAAAGAAAAAGTTGACTCATACAGGCCGATTTCACTTCTTAATCAGGACGTAAACATATTTACCTCCATCATGGCACATAGATTGAACAAATTTATGAATTTGTACTTACATGAGGATCAAGCAGGATTCTTAAAAGGAAGGCAGAGGGAGGGTTTGATAACTAGACTGATTAATATAATAGACTATGCAAAAAAAGAAAAATTGTGTATCTTGGCTTTGGACATTTACAAAGCATTTGACTCAATCCAATGGAAAACAATAAAGGAGATAATAAATAAACTAGAATTTGGAAAGAAATTTAGACATGTAATATAACAGCTATACAAACGAAGTCAAACTAGGATAAAAATTATTGAGTCATATAGTAAATGTGTAAATCTAAATGCGAGGACAAGGCAGGAATGTCCTCTGTCGCCTATCCTATTTATAATGGCTATGGACGTTCTAGCCACCGCAATTAGAGATGATGATGAAATAAAAAGAATTGGTAAAAAGAAAATTAGTATGTTTGCAGATGATATCTTGCTGGTAATAAAGGATACACAGAATAAAATAAAGAAAATTCAATACCATCTGAAGAAATTACAGGATTAATAATTAATTGGGATAAAACAGAGGCCATTACTTGTAACTACACCTAATTAGAAAGAGAGGAATTAATGGAAACCTATCAATTTAAAATTAAAAGTAAAATTAAAAGTATTACCATTACGGAAGTTAAAGATCTCTATAAAATACACTTTGACAAAACTAAAAAGTAAATAAAAATACAATAACACAGTTAGATTTTGAAACTATCTTGGTTCGGGAGAGTAGACTTATGCAAGATGAAAATAATTCCGAAAATAATTTTTTTATTGGAGAACCTCCCTATAAAAATAAAAGAGTCGGACTTAAAGGGATGGCAGAAAATATCAACTTTTTTTCTATCATTTAGTTTTACTAATCAGCAACAATGTGAAATGGAGCAAAAAGAGAATACTACAAACACTATCCACAACATCTTGGTGGCAAGTTTGATGTAAAGAGGCAAAAGTGGAAGGGCCTTATTTTTTTTTGTTATCACCTGCAACCTACTTAATCAGGTAGAAGAAGAAAGCTCTTGTCTGCCTGAGCTATTTCTAAGAAAAAGAAAAGAAAGACTGAAAAGCACACAGGGAAGAATTGTCTACTCCATATGTGCTCTTCTGTCCTTCTCAACTTGAAGTTACAAGAAGTACTAAGGAAAGGGATAGGAGAGAATTAGTAAGAGGAATGCAAAATAAGATTATGTTGAGAGCAGATCAGTAGCAATGCTGTAGTATTCTTGATAAGCACATTTTAAGAAGTCTCTTTCTTTCTTTTCTCAAAGTATTTCTTTTAAGTAATAAAACAAAGTAAAACCATCTTCAAATATGTGGGTAGACTTCAAGAATTTCTTTGATTCTAAAAATCTAGTTCTGGTTTGGTGAAGTATTCCAGTAATCTAACATATTGCTGGAGGACCAGGGAATACCAGAGCATGCTAAAGCATTTTTGGATCCATTCTAAGATTACTGAAGACAAATCCAGAATTAAGAATGAAGGTTAGTAAACATTAAAACAAGGAAGGAAGTAATTAGTTAATAATACTTTTAGCACAGAATTCTGATACAGTACATGGAAATTATATATATATATATATATATATATATATATATATATATATATATATATATATATATATATATATATATATATATATATATATATATATATATATATATATATATATATATATATATATATATATATATATATATATATATATATATATATATATATATATATATATATATATATTTGCATTCAATGTATCTGCAGCAGCAGGGACACATTCTTAAGATTCTCCACCCCAGTATTGGTTCTGTAAACCTCCTAGAATGGTGTTTTACCAGATAGGCGGGATATAAATTTACTAAATAAATATTTACTAACTGAAGTACTACATGTATTCCACGTTTGGGATAAAACTTTGCTGCTCAGAATGTAAGGACAGAAATATGATACTGTGTGTTTTCTACACCGAAGTTCCATCACGTTTCTTTTAGGTAGCGTATTCTTTTTTGTGAATACTGGCCAGAATCTTATTATGCACACATGCTGCAACAACTCAAACAATGTAGCTTTTCAGTAAAATGCCAACAGTTGGCATGCAACAGGGAATATAAGCATCAATGTCTCTACCAGCAGCAATTTACTGCTACAAATTATGTTGTCTAACTTGCAGCCACATATATTAAGTAATAGGATTCTGGCCAATTCTAATCAAAGAGTTCCCAGAAGCAGTTACAGTTTAGCAAGAATTATGACAAAATTCTGTAGTTAGAGTTTTAGATGTAGACAGAAAAAGGGTAAGTGAGAAGCAAGAAATTCAGTTCCTGAATAACAGAAGTCTTCCCCATAGCTCTTTAGGTTGCTTCTACAATTTAGCAAACATCGTATCTCCACAGTCAGTAGGGCTGTGATTCTTATCTACATTGTAAAAAAGATGAGTTCTACAAAAATACATAGCCATTAGACAATGGACAGGAACATCAAGAGACCCATAGATTTTTATCCAATTGGATGAAAGGCATTTGACATTTTTTGACAAATTAATCTCAAGTAAACGATATAATGTGGAAGCACTGTTTCCTGTATGTTTCTGATACTGTACTGTTCCCAGAGTAACATTAAATCTGATGTATTAACATATCTGTTACAAATTTAATTAAAGTATGACTATGTGACAAACAACAGATACTGTTCATTCTGAGCACACATTACAGTAATCTTTGGTAACCAAGGAGCAGTGACAACATTTTGCTAAATATTTCCTCCTTCTCCTGAGATATTTTTATTTGCCTGCAGTTTATATACGACGACTATCCGTTTTGGAAGCCAAAGCAATCTAATTTTCAAATGTGCCAAATAAGAATGTGACTTTATTCAACACATTTATTTGGTTTACATTCACCAAAGAAAGGCCACAATCCTATGCCTTACACCCATCAGTATAAATCCATCAGTATAAACTGCAAATCAGTTACACCAATCAGCACCAACAGGAAATAACTACTGTACACTGTTTTTTTAACTTGCAGAATTTCAATGAAGTTATATATTGATATAATTTTTTAACTTGATTCTGGCCATTATTTTTTCAGTGGTTAGTGTCAGAATAGGGTTCATGAGATCAGTGTTCAAATCTACACTTGATCATAAAGCACACTGTCACCAAAGTCAAACCACTCATTTTTATCCCCTCACAGGGATCTTTAGCAGAAGCATGGGCAAAGTGCCCATTGGAATTAAGTGATTACTCCATGGTTCTCAGTTCAAGACATATAAAAATGCCCTAAAATGATTTATTCTCCCTCTCAAGCTATCCAAGAACAGCATGTTTTGTTCCTAATATGCCCTCCCAATTCCCCTACTTCAGCTCCCACAAAAAATAAAAATAAACTCTGACCTCTTTAAATCGCAGTTTTGAAAGACCTGATTTAATGGACATGGGGGGCTGGGACTTCAATTTGCTCCTAAATACTTCACCATACTGTATCTACATTTTACTTAACTTGTAAATCTAAAACATGTCAGTGGACCACAAAGAAATTTAATTAGAAGCCTAGATGTAGTGTTTAGAATTGAAAATGGTATTGTGGGGACAAAATTTCCCAAGGTCAAAAAGAGAGAGAGACTCTGCTGTGTATATTTGCAAAAACTAGTCATATTTTAGTTTCAGTTTTAAATTGGTATTTATTTGGATCATGAGTATTTGTGTTTTAACTTTACAGCCAACATGTGTATCCTCACCACATATTTCCCAAGGAAAACATTAATCTCAGAACAGATGAACTTCATTTTGGTTCTGATTTATTTCATGAGTAAGGATACAATTTTTGTTAGCTAACACAACTTTGAAACTAAGAAAAATTGCTTAATATGCTATGCTGTTGCCTTGGTTTCACTGTTACTATAGCAATAACACATATATAACGTCACATAGGACTTACGAGGATTCTCTGGGTAGTTTACAAGGTTAATTAGCATTTTGTCCCCAACATTCTGGGTACTCAGTTTACCATCCTCAGAAGGATGGAAGGTTGAGTCAATCTTGACCCCTGTCAGGATTGAACTCACAATATTAGCAATTCTGGATTTAGTACAGTTTAACCACTGCGCCACCAGAGCTGTTTCAACAAATGTTATTTTCTAAGGAGCAGAAAATTTTCTTCAGGGAAATTAAACATTGAAAAAAATTCCTACATGTCACAGATTAAAATTTGAATTTCAACCAAGCTCTTTGTTCTTAGTGTGTGTGTGCGTGTGTGTAAAATATTTATACTTTGCCTTTCTTCTCAAGAGGACCTTTTGAGATACAGTTTCCTTTTTCATAGGCCTGATTTAGTTACAAATACGTCTGGGGTCATAGCTGAATTTTTATATGAAAATTAAGTTAACCATAATTCTGTATTTTGCCTTGCACTATCAGACTCTTCCTATCAAGCAGCTCATCATGGAGAAGTCCTTACCTCCAACCTTCTCTAAGACCCTTTTATCACTTGCATACTATCCTGATACAAATTTCTCTTCTCCCTACAGAACTGGAAGGCTAGAATTCAAATCAATGTAAATGGAAAAGTATGAAAGGCATCCTTCATTAACCTGCACAGTGTTATAATATATCCTTCAATGTGTTGTGAAGGTAATGTCTAGCATGATCCATTAAAGCCATACATTACTAATTAATGATTAGGATAACATCTCTTGTGACAATTCATAACTGAAGAAAGCTGACACGATGCCAGTGAAAGTGAGCCACCTCAAGCCAACTACTATAGGTCACACTAATACTTGAGGAACCTGGGCTTCAACGAAGACAAGAAAGTAGTCTTCTTGTTCCCAGTGTTTCAAAAATAAAACTAAAGATGTAATAGAATTTTCTGACATATTTTCAAATCCTTCTCTGTTACTCAATCCAGTATTATTCCACTTTGAAGCAAACGACCAGCACAAAGTTTTAGGTTGAAGATGTCAGTGTTTTAGTGAAAGAAGCAAAATGTTTATTCTCACAAAACATTAAGAAAACATAACCATATTTTGTTAGAAAAAAATTCTCAGAGTTTATAACAGATCTCTCTCTCTCTCTCTCTCTCTCTCTCCCCCCCCCCAAATAAATACTAGTCCCCCTCCCTTACTTGAGGGAGATGGGAAAGTATCATCTTTTCCATTTCCCTCAAATAAGTCCAAATTTCAAGAAAAACAAAGACAAACATAGCGTGTATACCTTTCTCAGGTACTAAAACACTTCAAGCAACAAAACTGACAGAACAAAGACCATTAAAACAAAAACATTTATGAAATACCAACCTTCAGCACAGGGCACAACTATCAGAGCTCTGTCAATAAAAACTGTGTTTGTTAGATGCTGGGCGACACCAACACTTGAAGATTCCCGAAATCTAATATAACATACTTTGGAGGAAAATGCGAGTGGTGCATTGCTGCAAGAAAAGAAAAAGTAATGAAAGTAGTGCTACTCATTTTCCCAGCATTGCTCAATTATAAATATTGCAAACATAAATATGAAATACAAAAGTATGCTTTGACAGATAGTCTCAGTTTAATTTGGGCTGTTGCATACATATTAACTCATTCATTAATAGAAATTAAGAAATCAAGCTGCACTACCTCTTCTCAACCAGAGGTGGGCAAAGTGCATCCTGCAGTCCACCCCAGGAATTTTACACCTGTGGCCACTCCAAAGCTTCCTCCCATACCTCCAGAGCAAAAATCATCTTTTTTTTAATGAAGTTAAAATTTCCAACACTTTAAGGCTATCAGAATTTCCCCCCCTCTTTTTTATATTGGGGAAATCCAAGGGCAATTTCAAGGCCATTCAACCCAAAAAAAACAAAAGTGAAAAGTAGTCACCTGTTTTGCTTCCTACCCGTTTCATTTTTTTACTATTTTGGAGGCTGAGTAGCTAAGGGCAGATACTGAGAGACAATGTTTTGCCTCCAGGCCCGCCTGCCATGTTCTCTGCTACCATTCTAATCAAACAATAACCAGATTTTAGATTTACATTGTTTTTTTACTTTAATAACAAGCTCTATCTGCTGAAACACAGCATAAAAGATCTACAGTTGAATTAAAGTACAGTAATACCCCAGATAACGCTAAAACTTGGTTCCACAAATCTTAGCGTTATCCGATTTTTTAATGTTACGCAATACATGTATCGCATGTTAAAATCCTATGGGATGAATCGCATAACATTAAACTCCATAGAGATACATTGTAACCAACACAGACTTCAGCGAACGTTATGAGATACATCCCATAGAATTTTAATGTTGTGCGATGCCATTTCCCCCCCAGATTCCTTAACGCTATGCGGTTTTAGCATTATGTGGTGCAAACATTATCCGAGGTATTACTGTATTCCATTAAGTATTGGGTCCCTAAAAGTTCTTGGACTAAAACTTCAGAAGCCTGGTTCAGCTGGCCAAGATTTTTGGAACTTGCAAATTCAAGGTTGAGAACTACTGCTTTCGTGTTTGTGGTGAGGAGTCATTCTCCCATTACCATTATTAAATAGCTGGGAGTCAGAAATCTTAAACAACCTACTCCAAGTCACCCAGAAATCAATCACTAGACCAGGAGTTCTCAACCTTTTAAGCCAGGGCCCGCGATATGCTCCCTCAGACAGCTTCAGGGTCCGGTTGGCCATTTTGCCCTTCCTCCACTACATGGCACTTCCTGGTGTGGTGGAGGTGGGGCACATGAAATTGCAACGTGGGCCGCAGGTTGAGAATCCCTGCACTAGACCCTATGTGACTTACTCCCTGCCTTGACCTCGATTTTTAGCTTTATGCAACTATTTTCTGCACAGATCTGATTTCCCAATGTTTAGAATTTTGCTTCTTGATAAAATCACAGTTAATGCAAACCTTGTATCATTTTTTAAACTGAGTAAACATTTCCCAGTCTCAACATCTTAATCCCTCTTAATTACTAAACTAGCAGTCTGTACTTATTCTATCATTATTTTGTACCAGACATTGTATATACTAAAATGAAATTTCTCTCCAAGTAATAATTTTTATTTATTTATTTATTTCAATTTTTATGCTGCCCACTCAGGTAAAAAACCTGACTGAGGGTGGCGTACAACAGTTAAAACATATAAAAACATGTTAAAAACACCATCATCCTCCCCTCCATCCACCCTCATAATCTTCCAAAGGTTGTTGAAAAGACATTCCTTTCACCAGCTTTAAATTTATAATAATAAAAATATTAAGCTAACATTTTAACTTGGTGCATTTGAAAGAATTAAAAACTAGTCAATTATGCAGGTCCTTGTATATGTTTTAAGAACTACAATTATGTTCTTTAAATTGTTTTTTTAACAAATGGGACAAAACTATGGACATGGAATGTGAGATCAATGAACCAAGGAAAACTGGAAGTGGTAAAAAATGAGATGGCATTGACATCTTGGGCATCAGTGAGCTAAAATGGACAGGGATGGGCGAATTCAGCTCTGGAAACCAGAAACAAGTTTACTTTTGTTTCATTGATTACACTAAGGCATTTGACTGTGTGGACCACAACAAGATGTGGCAAGTAATTAAAGAGATGGGAATACCAGAGCACATCATATGCCTCCTGAGAAATCTGTACATGAACCAAGAAGCAACAGTTAGGACAGAACATGGAATGACAGAGTGGTTTGGAATAGGAAAAGGAGTAAGACAAGGCTGCATTTTATCACCCTGCTTATTCAATCTATACACAGAGCACATAATGCGAAATGCAGGGATGGAGGAATCACAATATGGGATTAAAATTGCTGGGAGAAACATAAACAATCTGAGATATGCAGACGATACCACCCTAATGGCAGAAAGTGAGGAAGACCTAAAGAACCTCTAGATTGGGCTGAAGGAGGAGAGTGCAAAAGCTGGTTTGAGACTCAATATCAAGAAAACCAAGGTAATGGCAACAGGCCCAATCAGTTCCTGGAAAATAGATGGGGAAGAAGTAGAAGCAGTGACAGATTTTACTTTCCTGGGATCAAAGATCACGGCAGATGGGGATTGCAGCCATGAAATAAAAAGGCGACTGATTCTTGGGAGACAAGCCATGAGAAACCTGGGGAACATAGTGAAAAGCAGAGACATCACATTGCAAACAAAAATTAGAATAGTCAAAGCAATGGTATTCCCAGTGGTAATGTACGGATGTGAGAGCTGGACAATTAGGAAAGCTGAACGCAGAAGAATAGATGCCTTTGAAATGTGGTGTTGGAGGAGAGTTTTGAGAGTACCCTGGACAGCGAGGAGAACAAATAGGTCAATCTTAGAAGAAATCAACACTGACTGTTCATTGGAAGGGCTAATAGTAAAGACGAAGCTAAAGTATTTTGGACATCAAATGAGAAGGGAGGATTCACTTGAGAAGGCCCTGATGTTGGGAAAGGTGGAGGGCAAAAGAAGAAGGGGGAGGCCAAAGATGAGATGGCTAGATGGTATTGTAGACACAATGGGCACAGAACTGGGAGTGCTGAGGGGGATGGTGGAGGACAGAGGTGCCTGGAGAACAATGGTCCATAGGGTCGCAAAGGGTCGGAACCGACTGTGCGACTGAACAACAACAACAACAAACCATCATATCTACTACTGCGGGCAAGAAAACCTTAGAAGAAATGGAGTAGTAATAATTGTCAACAAAAGAGTGAGAAAAGCAGGAATGGGATACAATCTCAAAAATGACAGAATGATGTCAGTCAGAATTCAAGGCAAACCTTTCAATGTCACTGTGATCCAAATATACGCACCAACCACTGGTGCAGATGAAGCCACAATGGACCAGTTCTATGAGGACTTACAACACCTCATAGAACAGACACCAAGAAATGATGTCCAAATTATATTAGGAGACTGGAATGCCAAAGTAGGAAATCAAAAAGTGGAGGGAATAACAGGCAAATTTGGTCTTGGAGTACAGAATGAAGCAGGGCAAAGATTGATAGAGTTCTGCCAAGAGAACGCACTGGTCATAGCAAACACCCCCTTCCAGCAACACAAGAGGCGACTTTACACATGGACATCACCAGATGGCCAACACCGAAACCAGATTGACTACATACTCTGCAGCCAAAGATGGAGAACCTCCATACAGTCAGCAAAAACAAGACCTGGAGCAGACTGTGGCTCAGATCACAACCTATTGATCGCAAAATTCAGGCTTAGACTAAAGAAAATAAGGAAAACACGGAGACCAGAAAGATATCACCTAGACAGCATCCCTAAAGAATACGCGGTGGAGGTGATGAACAGATTCAATGGCTTAGACTCAATAGATAGAGTGCCAGAAGAATTATGGACAGAGATGAGGGACATCATGCAGGAAGCAGCAAAGAAAACCATACCAAAAGAAAAGAAGAGTAAGAAAGCAAAGTGGTTGTCTGATGAGGCTCTTAAAATAGCAGAGGAAAGAAGGAACGCAAAAGTCAAAGGAGAAAGGAAAAACTACAATCATTTGAACACAGAATTTCAAAGAAAAGCAAGGAGAGATAAGGAAAACTACCTAAAAGAACAGTGCAGAGAAATGGAGGAAAACAACAAAAGAGGCAGAACCAGAGATCTTTTCCAAAAAATCGGGGAAATTAAGGGAACATTTAAAGCAAAAATGACCATGATAAGGGACAAAGAAGGAAAGGAGCTAGCTGATGCAGAAGAGATTAAGAAAAGATGGAAAGAGTACACAGAGGAACTCTACAAAAAGGACCTCAACACTCCTGACAATCACAATGATGAAGAAGTAGAACCTGAGCCAGACATCCTGGAGAGCGAAGTCATAAAGGCCCTAAAAAGCACTGCAAACAACAAAGCTAGTGGAGATGATGGTATCCCAGTTGAATTCTTTAAAGCGCTAAAAGATGACGGCGTCAAATTACTGCATTCAATATGCCAACAGATTTGGAAAACAAAACAATGGCCACAGGATTAGAAAAGATCAGTATACGTCCCGATCCCAAAAAAGGGCAATGCCAAAGAATGTTCAAATTATCGAACAATCGCGCTCATCCCACACGCCAGTAAGGTGATGCTCAAGATAATACAGGATAGACTTCAGCAGCATGTGGAAAGAGAATTACCAGAGGTGCAGGCAGGTTTCAGAAGAGGCAGGGGGACTAGAGACCACATTGCCAACATACGCTGGATCATGGAGAAAACAAAGGAATACCAGAAACAAGTTTACTTTTGTTTTATTGACTACACTAAGGCATTTGACTGTGTGGACCACAACAAGATGTGGCAAGTAATTAAAAAGATGGGAATACCAGAGCACCTCATATGCCTCCTGAGAAATCTGTACATGAACCAAGAAGCAACAGTTAGGACAGAACATGGAATGACAGAGTGGTTTGGAATAGGAAAAGGAGTAAGACAAGGCTGCATTTTGTCACCATGCCTATTCAACCTATACACAGAGCACATAATGCGCAGTGCAGGGATGGAGGAATCACAATATAGGATTAAAATCGCTGGGAGAAACATCAATAATTTGAGATATGCAGACGATACCACCCTAATGGCAGAAAGTGAGGAAGACCTAAAGAATCTCTTGATTGGGCTGAAGGAGGAGAGTGCAAAAGCTGGCTTGAGACTAAATATCAAGAAAACCAAGATAATGGCAACAGGCCCAATCAGTTCATGGAAGATAGACGGGGAAGAAGTAGAAGCAGTGACAGATTTTACTTTTCTGGGATCAAAGATCACTGCAGATGGGGATTGTAGCCATGAAATAAAAAGGCGACTGATTCTTGGGAGACAAGCAATGAGAAACCTGGGGAACATAGTGAAAAGCAGAGACATCACACTGAAAACAAAAATTAGAATAGTCAAAGCAATGGTTTTCCCAGTAGTAATGTACGGATGTGAGAGCTGGACAATTAGGAAGGCTGAACGCAGAAGAATAGATGCCTTTGAAATGTGGTGTTGGAGGAGGGTTTTGAGAGTACCCTGGACAGCGAGGAGAACAAATAGGTCAATCTTAGAAGAAATTAACCCTGAATGCTCACTGGAAGGTCAAATAGTAAAGATGAAGCTAAAATACTTTGGACATCAAATGAGAAGGGAGGATTCACTTGAGAAGGCATTGATGTTGGGAAAGGTGGAGGGCAAAAGAAGAAGGGGGAGGCCAAGGATGAGATGGCTAGATGGCATTGTAGACACAATGAGCACAGAGCTGGGAGGGCTGAGGGGGATGGTGGAGGACAGAGGCGCCTGGAGAGCAATGGTCCATAGGGTCGCAAAGGGTCAGAACCGACTGTGCGACTGAACAACAACAAAAATGCTAGGCTTATTTATAACTACTGTAGTTAAATTGTTCAAAGTAATGGGATAACTTGAATATGTTAGTATTTTCTGAATATCTCATTTTACCTTCCTCTTCTGTATAAACTGTAAGCTTGAACTATTAGAACATAAGAACAGCCTTGCTGGAACAGGGCACAGCCCATCCAGTCCAGCAGTCTGTCACACACAGTGGCTCACCATTTGCTTCAGGGTATTTCCAAGCAGATGCCTTCACCTGCTTAGGATTCCCTGGAAATGGCATCGAGAGATATCCTGCCTATCTCACCAACCCAGAGGTTGTCCTTATGTATCCATAATTATAGCCATTGATACCCTTGTCCTCCATGAACTTGTCTAATCCTTTCTTAAAGCTGTCAAGACTGACAACTGTCACCACTTTTTCTGGCAGGGAGTTCCATAGACCAGTAATCCTCTGGGTGAAAAAGCATTCTCTTATTTGTTTGAGAACTAGTACCCAAAAGTTTCATGGAGTGCCCCCTAATTCTAGTGTTATGCGATAGGGAAACAGTTTTTCCTTATCTACTTTGTCCACACCATGCATGATTTTATAAACTTCAATCAGGTCACCTCTTGAGACGCCGTTGTTCAAAAGTGAAGAGGCCCAACCGTTGCAGCCTCAGATGGTAGGGAAGGTGTTCCAGTCTCCTAATCATTCTGGTTGCCCTCCTCTGCACTTTTTCCAACTGCATAATATCCTTCTGGAGATATGGCGACCAGAACTGTACACAGTATTCCAGATGGGGCCTCACCATAGATTTATAAAGAGGCAAAATGACACTTGCTGACTTATTTTCTATACCCTTCCTAACGATCCCTAGCATTGAGTTTGCTTTTTTCACTGCTGAGGCACACTGGATTGACACCTTGATTGAGTTGTCCACCAGGACACCAAGGTACCTTTCCTGGTATGTCACAGAGAGTTCAGACCCCATCAGTTTATAAATGTAATTGGGGGTTTTTGCCCCAACATGCATCACTCTGCACTTACTAATGTTGAAGCTCATTTGCCAGTTTTGCCCACTCCCCCGTGTCAAGAGATCCCTCTAGAGCTCCTCACAATCTCTCACAGTTTTCACTAACCTGTATAATTTAGTGTCATCAGCAAATTTGGCTACCTTGCTATTTACTCCTACTTCTAGATCATTTATGAAGAGGTTGAAAAGCAGGGGTCCCAGTACTGAACCTTGGGGGACCCCACTCTTTACTTCCCTCCACTTGGAGAAGTGTCCATTTAGTGCTACCCTCTGTTTCTTGTCCCTTAGCCAGTTGCTGATCCAGGACAAGACCTGTCCCTTTATTCCATGACTGGTATGTTTATTCAAGAGCCTTTGGTGCAGGACCTTGTCAAAAGCCTTCTGAAAGTCCAGATAAACAATGTCAACTGGATCCCCCTTATTCAGTTAGCATGGTCTTCCAAGTGCCTCAATTGAAAAAATAGGGCGATGCAATCTACTAAAACATGCACAATAACCTTCAAAGTCTATCAATGTCCAACATCATAGTCGGAACTATTAAGCCATATGTGAAAATTCCAACAGTATCTCTTTACTCTGAGAGAAAGGAAACAGAATGACAGAAAGGCTTCAATTATCAATAAGTGCAAAAAGAAATCAAAATATCCTAAAAAATATATAATCATCCCTGAAAGATCTAGGACTCCTAATGTAAATGAAGTCCACTAAAAACTTTAGGACAATGTACTGCAGCAGTGTTACACACTGTAAGGAACAAGAGGTGATCTAGCAAGTTTCTTGAAATCATCCTGCGAAATCACATTTAGATTAGCATATGGAATTTTGCCTATCCATCAAGAAAAATGTTTTTAGAGGTAAAAAAAAGTGCAGAAAAAGGTAACTAAAATAATCTGGATTAAAGATCCTTTTTTGTAAGAAAAGACTAATGCGTGCAGGGCCTTACTTACTTTAGATAAAGAGATGAATTTACCAACAATATTAAAAGGTTAGAAAACAATCTAAGACTAAGTGCACTGTATGGTTTCCCCTCTATGCCTGAAACACAGGCAAGAGAAATAGTTCCTGTTCAGCTACAGCTTCTGGAAACCATTGGTGGAGCTAAAGGCCACTACAAAGGAGTGAGTTAGGATGGCTTCTATGGAAATATTGGTCACATTTGTCACTTTCTTAGGAGGTAAACATAAACAACATATTCAAGAGCAGTTTAGCTACTTGAAAGGTGCAGTAGCTCAGTGGAAGAACACATGGTCTGTAGCTAAAATGACCCATGCCTGGAAAGATTTCAAAAGTCTCATCTGAAACCCTGGAGCACTGCTAGCACAACGGGGCAGGAAAACTTCAGCCATCCAGATGCTATTGGACTGGAACTCAGTGTGCATACACTGTAGAGAAATGGTTCCCAATCCGGTAGCCCCCGACATTTTTGGACTACCGCTCCCTGAAATATTGGCCAAGCACAGCAAATGGCAAAGATTTCTGGAAATTTTAGTCCAAGAATATCTGGGAACTCAAGTTTGGGAACCACTGCTATAGTCAATACTGAGCTGAATGAACCATCAATGAATGAATAGAATGCAAACTCTTATGTCTTGTACCAGATGATGGGAGCAAACTATCCTATTCTGCTTCTACGTTTCCAGTGCCTTTTGACTAATCAGCCATTGGATTGGAGCTTGATATGATTCTGAAAGACAATAGTAGTTTCTTTAAAAATGACTAGCTTAAATTTTATAGGTCACCAATAGCCTCGGATTCTGTGCCTCTGTCAGGAAAAGCTACCCTTAGGACTTTCACATAAAAGGGGGTGGGGGGAGAGAGAGAATAACTGGAAAAAGTAATAGAAGCATATAAATTCTGTATGGTGTAGAGACAGCTCCATTGTAGAATTTTTAAGTGTGAAGAAAGAACAGGTGAGACACAGTTTGACTTCCAGAATTCTATGGGTACCAGAGAGGCACTGTCTACAATGCAAACCCTCATACAAAGATGTAGATATGAGATGTAACATGAATGCATATTTTATAGATTATGCAAAAGCTTTTGATAGATGCTAGCATGAGATGATCACAACACTGAAGGAAATAGGTGAAGATGATTATCAGAATCATCACCAAACTTTATTGCAATCAGACAGCTCAAGTCAGAGTTGAAGAGCAGCTGACAGAGCAGGTTCAAATTCACACAGCTATGCGACAAGGCTGTGTTTTGTCCCCGACACTGTTTAATTTTTTTTTCCAGAAGCACTATCAGATTGAAACATTGGCATTAAAAGTAATGGGGAATACCTGAATAACATCCGAAATGCTGATGACACAGTGTTGTTGGGCACAAACCTTGCAGATCTTCAGTTGATGCTGGATCGAGTTAGAGCTTCAAGTGCAGAATATGTTTTGGATCTCAACACCAAGAAGATGAAATATCTGGTTATAAGCCAAACACCAACTCACGGCAAGCTAATGGCAGGAACACAAGAAATCGAAAGAGTGGATAAAACTGTCTATTTTGGGGAGTTTGTTAAATGAAAATTGGGATCCCAAGGTAGAGATTAAAATATGAATAGAAAAAGCAAGATCCACCTTCATAAAAATGCAACATTTGTTATGCAATAGAGATCTAACTCTTGCTACAAAGGTCCAAATAATGAGATGTTATATATTCCCAGTATTGCTATATGGAATCAAAGCTTGGACATTGACTAAAGCATCTGAAAGAAAATTGAAGCTTTTAAAATGTGGGTCTACAAACGGCAGCTAAGGATATAATGGATTGATCATGTGACTAATGTAGAAGTGTTGCGCAGGATGGATAAAGAAAAACCTCTTCAAGACCATTAAGCAAAGAAATACCTTGGCCATATAGTGAGGAACAACATGAAATATAGAATACTCCAACTTGCTCTGCAAGAGAAGATCCCTGGGAAGAGAGGCCCTGGAAGTAGATAGACTTCATGGCAGAAGAACCTGAGAGGCTGGTGTAGAACGCCCTCAGAATAACTGTTCCGAAGAGTTAAGAAAAGGAAGATTATTGCCATGATGATAACCAGAACAGATACTGCACCTGAAGAAGTGGAGACAGCAACAGGCACAGGCTTTTCCTCCTTCCTTTGTAACTGCAGAATACCAGGTCATCTCACAATGAATGAGGAATTCAAGAGTAAATGAAATATATTTGTTCAGCGTTTACAACTTTAAAGTACTAAGAAACAGAAAAGTACTAAGTACAGGATACAGTAATGGACAGAATAAAAAGACACACAGAGAAACCCAACACCAAGAAAGCCAATGTCATTGTTAGGGATAAAGTTTTAAGGGATAAACCTTCCCTATGTCACATGGAGGACACTGAATAAGCTGAGAGTCAGAGACCAACATATTCAAGTGTAAGACCAACATGTTCAAGTGGGGGCTGCTGGTGAACAACATGCTGCGTGAATGTGGGGAGATGCAGAATCTGGCTCATTTACTGGTCTGCCAATTACAACCAGAAGCATGTACAGAGGAAGATTTAATTTTGGCCTCCAAGAAAGTGGCTTCATTTTGGCACTCCAGGGTTTGATCTGGACACAAAAGAAAAAGACAGGATAAAGTATCAGTATTCCTAGGGAGTCTCTTCCCAAAATGGAAGCAAAGAATTTCAGCCTTACACAGAAAGCTTGGTTACTCTTGAGTAAACAGGGCCTAGACTGGTGTGTGAGGAAGTCACGCTATTAATGGTGGGAGAGGAAAAGACCATGAAAGAAATCGGGTATCTTTCGAGTGTCCTTTGCTAAATATAAGCACGAATCGGGCTAGAGTCTTTAAAGTGCCACAATGGTTTTTTTTGTCTTTTTGTTTACTCTCAAATGGAGCTAAGAGCCTCACACGGAGAGATGTGAGGATAAAGAGGTCTGCCGCAGCTGGACCGCCAGGCCCCAAAAATCTGCAGTATCTCCCTAGCCCCGTGATGGTGAACCTTGGCACTTCAGATGTTCTTGGACTTCAATTCCCAGAAGCCCAAGCCCCCTGTGAATCCACATGAATGGGTTCACTGCGATTAATCTGGCCCGCACTGCCCTCCTCGCCCCCGGAAGCAGAAGTAAAACACGCCCGTACAGTTAAGGCTCTTCTGAGCATACCTGTCAACCTTCCCGATTTGGCCAGGATTACCCCGTAATCCTGCGCCGATTGACGTCATTTCCCGACCGGCGCTGCCAAAACCCCGTAATTTGGCATTGGATGAAAGGAAGTACTGTGCAGCCCTTCTGCGCAAGTCGCCTTCTACGCATGCGTAGAAGGGTTTTACACTTGTGTACAACCCTTCCACGCATGCGTGGAAGCCTACGCCGCTTGCGTAGGGGGCTGCGCAAGCGGCATAGCCTTCCACACATGCGTGGAAGGCGACCTGCGCAGAACCGCTCTGCGCAGGTCCCGTTTTTCCGGATCCGCGGGTTAACAGGTATGCTTCTGGGTAAACCCTTCCTCCATACGGGCGGGTTTTACTTCCGCTTCCGGGAGCGACGAGGGAAGCGCAGGACGGATGAATCGCAGTGAACCCATTCGTGTGGATTCACAAGGGGGCTTGGGCTTCTGGGAATTTTTTGAAGCCCAAGAACATCTGGAGTGCCAGGGTTCGCCATCACGGCCCTAGCCTCACCGCCCGGAAAAATAAGGGATAAAATATTGAAGCTGTGATGGGGGGAATGAGCTCCAAGGAAGGTGGGGGATGGGGGGAATAAACCGTCACTCGCCGCCATCTTAACTCTGGGCACATCTACCCATAATGCCACCGGAGCCACCATTAAACAAGCCCCGGGAAGCCCAAAAACAAAATGGCGGGCACGGCCTCCAGTCCGTATTTCACTCTTCCTCGAGGGACGGTCAATCCCGCCATTCTCTATGGCGGCGGCCTCGAGGCCGGCCCCCAGTAGTCAGGCCTCGCTACTTACTCCGGAGGGTAGAGACGCAGCTCCTCGATGTCGCCTAAGAAACCGAAAAGCGTCCTCATCTGCTCGCTAGTCACGGCCGCAGAGAGATTTGTGACTTGAATAACCGAAGTCGGGGTCAAAGGGAAGCCGAGCGGCACCCCGATGCCACCGCTGTTCATCATGATGGCGGTTTCTTCGCGCTCCCCGCCGATCCGACTCTCTTGGTGTACAGCACACACCGGAGAGATGACGAACCGGAAGTCATCACAAAGGGGGGGGAGAGAGAAACGGTTTCTTCCTAGAGCGGTCTTGTGACCCAGGTAGATTGGTCGCGGTTTCCCCCTGCTGGGGAGGTGGTTAATGTGTGGCTTCTTGCGATTTAGGCTTCGCTTTAGCTGGATCACATACATCTGAGAGTAAACAAAACAGAACAGCAACATTTTTTAAAAAAAGACAAAAAATGTTGTGTTACCTTAAAGACTAACTTCTGTATTTAAATGTGAGCTTTCGTGGACCAATTAAATACAGGAGTTAGTCTTTGTTGTTGTTCAGTTGCACAGTCGAGTCTGACCCTTTGCGACCCCATGGACCATTGTCCTCCAGGCATCCGTCTTCCACCATCCTCCTCAACCCACCCAGCTCTGTGCCCATTGTGTCTACAATACCATCTAGCCATCTCATTTTCGGCCGCCCCCTTCTTTTGCCCTCCACCTTTCCCAGCATCAAGGTTTTCTCAAGTGAGTCATCTCTTCTCATTTGATGTCCAAAGTACTTTAGCTTCATCTTTACTATTTGACCTAAGGAGCAGTCAGGGTTAAGTATTCTAAGCTCAACCATTTGTTCTCCTCGCTGTCCAGGGGACTCTCAAAACTCTCCTACAACACCACATTTCAAAGGCATCTATTCTTCTGCGCTCAGCTTTCCTAATGGTCCAGCTCTCAAGGTGCCAAAACATTTATCCCCAGACTAGGCTCAGCACCTTGGCTATCTTTTGCAAAGAGCAGACTTAAACCCAGAAGAGATTTGCAGGTCCCAACAATGTTACATGTAACATTGATTGATTGATTGATTGATTGTTAAATTTTTATACCGCCCACTCAGCCAAAGCCAACTCCGGGCGGTTCACAACAGTGGGTAAAAACAGATAAAAACAAATAAAACAGATAAAAACCAGTAATAAGAACCCACCCCTAAAAAGAGAGGGGTGCAGGAACTGAAGAAACCATGGGGCAGGCATCCTCCCCTATATTAACCACCCAACGGAAGCCACCCCTCCACCTGCACCCCAAACTTGGCCCGCCAGCCAGGTTTTTAGTTCTTTTCTATCCAAGGCTGATCAAGTTCTTCTTTTACTAAGGAGCCATTGTCACTTTGTCCATTTTCTGTATCACCTCCTGGTAGATTCGGAGGGGAAGGTGCATATATGTCAATTATGGCAGAGGCTCCTGCCTTTCGTGAGCATCACAAAGGCCCACCTGATGACCTCACAGAGGACCATCCCATGGTATCCTTCCTCTGAAATTCCAGGCAATGAGAATCAATCTATTGATATCACAAGGGCCCTCATGATGACCTCACAGAGAACCACCCCATGGTATTCTTCCTCTAAAATTCCATCCTCCTTCAGGAAAAACACCTTTAAAACCTTTGAAAATTACACTTTTATTGGGTTTTGGAAAGGGTTTAAGCAGGGATCTTGGCTTTCAGCAGGCACAGCCTGGTTGAGTTTCAGCAAGAGGACTGCGTTGGGGTTCACCACGTCACACGGGCAACAAGGGAAGATCTTCTCTCTTCTGCAAGACAGAAATGGAGGAAACCAAACTAAGCGAGCGTGCTCGTCCACTGCCGTCAGCCGACCATGACCAGGGCCATCCACCGGTCTCTGCGGCAACATCATCCCGGGCTTCCACTTTCATTCACTCCGCTTCTGAGACCAGCCTCCACCAGCCCCCGAGGTGCTTGGGTCACATTCATTCCACCAACCACGTCCCCGCGGAACAGCAAGTCAGGCATTCATGCACACTCACTCACACATTCACTCACACACACACTCACACACTCATCGCCCATTCATACAGCGTCCACCTGGTCCGTCAGCCAGCATTAACTAGCTTCAAGCCACCGGCCTTAGCAGCATCTGGTTTGCAAACTCGCTACCCACTTAGCAAGAGAACTTGCCTGCTTCCTCTTCTGAGGGTCCCTGGCAGCCTCTCTCCTTTCCTCTTTCCCTCCTTCTGCTGGTCTGCCCTCTGTCCACTGGACTCCTGCTCCACCCTGCCAACTCTTTTTATCCACTGGTCAAGGGGCGGGGCCCTGTGATGTCACAAAGGCCCAGACCCTGGTCAGCCCTTGGGATTGGTTGAGCTCTGGCGATGACATCAAAATCCCCCCATTGTTGACTTCAGTTGGCTTTGGAACATTATTATTATTTATTTTACTTATACCCCACCCATCTAGGAGATTTTCCTACTCTGGGCGGCTAACAACATGAAACTCACATATTAAAAACATATCAAAAAACAAAAACAAAAAATAATAAAATAAAAACAAAAACACTGTAGCACTTTAAAGATTAACTGCTATATTTTTACTGTGTGCTTTCGTGGATCAAGTCCACTTCTTCAAACAAGGAGTAAAACTTCCAGGCATGGTTTATATAAAGTGCTGCAATGTTTTTGTTTTTGTTTTATGTTCTTATTTTTTTTATTGTTTTTGTTTTTGTTTTCTGATATGCCTGAACCACAGACTATTCCAAAATATTAAAAACAGTCACCCATTTTAAAAAATACAAAAAGCCCTATTGGTGACAGAGAGAGACAGAATAAAATACATAACGCTCAGGAGTTGGTGAAACATCATTCCGGTTGCTTGCAAAAAGATCTTCACACTTTTTATATACTTGACATGAATCTGAAAAAGCCAATATAAGGCAAGCATGAAGTAGCTGGGTTTAAAATAGGCCCAGCCTGCTAAGGCACAAAGCCTCCTTGGGTTTCCTTAAGACAGCCTCTTTTAACTAAGATTGGTTGGTATAACTCAGAATCCTTCCCCTCTTGCTCTTCAGCACTTTTATAGGGTAGGTGGTTTTAAGTGTTTGATGATGATGGTGTTTTTAACATTCAGTTTGTTTTATGATTATGAGACACCCTGAGTCGGTCTAGGCCGAGAGAGCGACATAGAAATCTAATAAATTGAATTGAAATTGAATTGAATATTTTTGAAGTTGTCATGTAAACAAATGCAGGGGGTGGGGAACATGTGAAGTTTGCATATATCGATTGTTCTTGAACAGAAGGAAATGAAGAACATTTTGCAATGTGCAGAGGCTTCAAGTGACATTCTCATTGCATCACTTTCATTGTTTGGCGTCATTTTGTGCTGAAGGACAGTTTTAAACGCATTAGATATTTGCAGGGTGGTACAGCTAGAATGACCAGAAGGATTAAAAGTGAATACTGTACAGAGATACCTCATACAACGTCCAAACTTGGTTCCTGTTGTGTTCTAAGGGTTTTACCTTCCACATGGATCACAATGTATCTGAACCAATGTAACCTTGCCTATAGCAACAATGTAACCTTCAGCTGTATCATATGAACCCTGAATGAGGACGCGAGCTAATGTCCACCAGCTGGCAGCAGCGAGCGTCCAAGCTCTATTGGTCCGATCTCATCAAAGGCAGCAGCGCGGGAAGCTTTCCCGCCACTACCTACACCTGGACAAGAAGGGCGTGACTCGCAATGACGTCACGCAGGCAGTAGCCAATGGGCTACAATGGCACCACGTTCAAATGTATTACCACTGTATATAAAGAGCTATCGATCCGCCATTACCTCATGTTCCCTCTGTCCACGATGCAATAAACCTGAGTTAACCCAGCCCGAGGCTGTGTCCTGTGTCTTGGTTTTCATACACCAAATTGGCGACGAAGGTGGGATGATGGATTCCCAAAGTGCCAGGACACAGAGCGGGTTCAATATTACCAAGCCGCAAGACTGGACCATCTTTAACATGGATTTCAAGGCGGCATTGGTGGAACTCAAAGTCAAAGACGACGAGGAAAGGAAGAGGGCCATCCTCACCCGAATGCTGGGTGTAGAGACCAAGCGGACGCTGGTGGGCATGATCGAACCGAAGACGTTGGACGACTTCAAAACCGACGACATACTGAAGTTGCTGCGTGAGCGTTTCCAACCCTCGAAGGCAATGTTTCCGGCTAGGAGTGCGTTTTGGAGGCGAGTCCAAGCGCCGGATGAGTCGGTAGAGGCGTTCGTGGAGGCCCTGAGGGTAGCCGCCGTTCCCTGCAAGTGGGACAACCTGGAGATGATCATGAGGGACGTCGTGCTGTGTGGCCTGAAGGACAAGGAAGTGCAGCGCCGCCTGATGAACAGGGAGCCGCCACCCACGTTGGCCGAGGTCGTAGAGACCGCGGAATCCGCGGAGTCCACGAATGCGGGAGTGGACGAAATACACGAGTGGCGTGAGTGGCGTCCTAGGGCCAGCAAAGCGGAAAGCTCGGTGCGTGGCAAGTCAGGACAACCGGTGCACGCGACTCGACGAACCTCGAGGTCCTCTACAGATGGCAGCGACGGCGAAGAGGTACAGAAGGTCCGGAAAGGGGGGCGCCGCTGCGATGGTTGCGGGGCGGCCCACGAGCGTGCGAAGTGCCCTTTCAGGAAAGCCGAATGTTACAGCTGTGGCCGGCGCGGGCACATCGCCAGGGCATGCAGAAATCGGAAAGAGGGCCGGAGGCAGTCGAAAGACCGTTCGGCCAGACCGGACCGTCCAGCGAGACCCCAAGATGGCGCCCGACCCACGAGGAAGCAGGACGGCGTGGGCCGCGTCTCGGACGGCAGTGAGGACGACACTGTGTTCAGCGTGTCCGCGGGACAAAACCATTACTTCATTGAGGTAATAGTACAAGGGGCCCCCGTTAGGATGGAGATTGACTCGGGGTCCTATTATTCCATAATTCCCCAGAAAGAGTTCTTGAAGATCGACCCCCAAGCGCGGCCCAAGCTTAAGACTCTGAGGTCCACGCTACGAGACGTACAAGGGAACAGCATTCCAGTGCTGGGGGTCGGGAAATTTCGGGTTCACTATAAAAGACATTCCGCAGAACTCCCGTTAGTCGTTCTCAAAGGGGGGAATTGTAGCCTCCTAGGGACGCAGTGGTTTCAGCCCTTGGGTTTGTTCATAGGGGGGGTGCATGCCGTGGGCGCGGATCCGATACAAGCGGTGTGTGACGCGCACCCCACCGTGTTTGAAAAAGGACTTGGAAAGTTCAAGGGACCCCCTGTAGCCTTCGACCTAGACCCGGAGGTCCGCCCGATAAGACTCAAACCGCGCAGGGTGCCTTTCGCACTAAAGGACAAAATAGAGGCGGAACTGGACAAATTGGTGGGCCAGGGGATTCTTATTCCTGTTGATTCCGCGGAGTGGGAAACTCCAATCGTAACAGCACTGAAGGCTAACGGGGAGGTGCGCATTTGCGCTGATTATAAGTGTACAATTAACAAGGCGATTCGCCCTAATGCATATCCGGTGCCAGTGGTCAGCCACCTTTTGGCCAGGCTAAATGGGGGAAAGTGTTTCGCTAAGCTCGATCTGGCACAAGCCTATCAGCAACTCCCCGTAACTCCCGCCACGGCCGCGGCACAAACGATAGTCACACATAAAGGAGCGTTCCAGGTGTCGCGGTTACAGTTCGGCGTGAACTCGGCACCCGGCCTTTTTCAGTCGCTTGTGGAACGCCTCCTGAAGGGGCTGGAGGGGGTGTTGCCTTATTTTGATGACGTATTGATAACAGGGGGGAGTGAGGCCGAACTGGCAAAGAGATTGGATAAAGTGCTAACTGTGTTCGAGAAAGCGGGGCTGAGACTGAGGAAGGACAAATGTGTTTTTTTCGAAACCGAGGTCGAATTTTTAGGGTTTCGGATCACACCTGAGGGTATTAAGCCGTCCAAATCCAAGGTAGCAGCCATTAAGAAGGCCCCTCGCCCCACATCCAAAACCGAACTTCAGTCATTCCTGGGGCTCCTCAATTTCTACCATACATTCCTTCCGCGGAAAGCCTCCGTGGCTGAACCGCTTCATCGGTTACTTAAGAAGGAGGAGGCATGGATGTGGGGTGACGAGCACGAGAAGGCGTTCAACGAACTTAAGCAACTTTTAACATCGGACGCAATCCTTACACACTTCGACCCCAAACGGCCGGTGGTCTTAGTCTGTGATGCATCACCGGTGGGGGTGGGGGCGGTGCTTTGCCACGTGTTGGATGACGGTCGGGAGGCCCCAGTGGCGTTTTACTCAAGGTCCCTGTCCCAAGCAGAGCGAAATTACGCGCAAACCGACAGGGAGGCATTGGCAATAGTAGCGGGGACCAAAAAGTTTCACGATTTTCTGTATGGCCGCCCATTCAAAATCGTGACGGATCACAAGCCCCTGTTAGGAATTTTCACGGCAGGCAAGCCAACGCCGCAGATACTGTCCCCGAGAATGTTGCGATGGGCCATTTTTCTTAACGCGTACCAACACGAGTTGGAGTACCGGCCTGGAAAGGAGATCAGCCATGCTGATGCGCTGTCGAGATCCCCTTTGCCCTTGACGGACGACCAAAAAGCCAGAATAGGAAGAGACCGCCAGGTGTTGCTAATCGAGGTTTTAGACGAACCCCCAATAGTACCAGCCGATATAGCCAGGGCGACAGGCAAGGACAGAACGCTGGCGAAAGTCAGCTCATGGGTGCAGAAAGGGTGGCCAGCATCGTCCCCAAGCAAGGAATTCGACCCATTCTTTCGGAAGAAGCTAGAGTTGTCCCTAGAAAGGGGGTGCCTGTTGTGGGGCCAACGGGTGGTGGTCCCAACACCCATGCGGCCGAGGGTTCTCAAACTGCTGCACGTCAGCCACCCGGGCATCGTTCGCTCAAAAGCGCTGGCCCGCAGTTACTTTTGGTGGCCACAGCTGGACGAGGACATTGAGCACATGGTCGGCACTTGTGAGGCGTGCCAGGGGTCCCGACCAGAGGCGGCCCGGCTTCCGCATAGGGAATGGGACACAGCAAGGGGGCCATGGTCCAGAGTGCACGTAGATTTCGCTGGCCCTTTCCGAGGAACCATGTTTCTCCTGGTAGTGGATGCATTCTCAAAGTGGCTGGAGGTCATTCCGGTAAAGAGCACATCCTCCACCACTACAATTAACCAACTACGGAGGGTCTTTTCAACGTTCGGGTTACCCGACACTTTAGTCAGCGATAACGCGAGTTGCTTCACCTCCTCAGAGTTCGGGGCATTCATGGAGGCGAATGCCATTCGGCATGTCACGTCCGCGCCGTTTCACCCGGCCACGAATGGCCAAGTGGAACGGTTGGTGCGTACAACGAAGGAGGCGCTTCGGCGCATGGGCCCCGGGGACCTGAACCACCAAGTATGTCAGTTCTTACTAGCGTATAGGGTGACCCCCTTAGCGTCAGGTTACTCGCCGGCAGAGCTATTGATGCGGCGGAAACTGACTACACTCCTGTCCAGGCTGGACCCCACAAGAATTGAGGATAAGGGAAAAAACGTGGGGCTGGCAGTCTCGAAAGGGTTCGCCGCCGGCGACCCTGTCCATTGCAGGAACTATGCCAGCGCGGGGCCAGCCTGGGTGCCGGGGACGGTTGTAGAACAGACGGGGCCAGTGTCGTACCGAGTCGAAACCCACACCGGTCTCCTCTGGAGGAGACACGCAGACCAGCTGAGGCACCGAGTCAGTGGGCCAGTCAGTGAGGATCCCCAACAAGATTCAGCGTTAGGGTTCTCCCCCACCCGCGTAACCCAAGGGGGAGACAGCAGCGGACAACAGTCCCAAGCAAGGGGGGAAGGAAGAAGCAGCGGCCCCGACTCATATCCTTTTGATAAACCAGTTCCGTCAGAGGCCGGGGAAGGGGGAGAGGAGTTCGCGACCGCTGCCCCCGAATGGACTTTAGATTTTGATTTAGCGAGCCGGGGGGGTTTTCAGGAGTGTTCCCCCACCCATCCAAGCGAGAAGAGGGGGTTTTCGTTAGCCCCCAGTGCCCCCGGTTCCTCCCTAAATAAGAGCACACCTCCCAACAACGCCGCAGAGCCGCGGCAAGTCACTAACGAGTCTCCCTCTCAAATTACAGGACAGGAAACCAGGGGACAAAGAGAAGGTAGCAAACCCGGGGAGAGGCAGCCCGCATCGAGACCCCAGCGTGTTCGAAACAAGCCATCTTGGCTGAGAGATTTTGTCTCCTAGGAGGGGGAGTGTCTGGAAGCATGGGCTCGAGACGTTGTCTCGTCCTAGGGGGGAGGGATGTTGTGTTCTAAGGGTTTTACCTTCCACATGGATCACAATGTATCTGAACCAATGTAACCTTGCCTATAGCAACAATGTAACCTTCAGCTGTATCATATGAACCCTGAATGAGGACGCGAGCTAATGTCCACCAGCTGGCAGCAGCGAGCGTCCAAGCTCTATTGGTCCGATCTCATCAAAGGCAGCAGCGCGGGAAGCTTTCCCGCCACTACCTACACCTGGACAAGAAGGGCGTGACTCGCAATGACGTCACGCAGGCAGTAGCCAATGGGCTACAATGGCACCACGTTCAAATGTATTACCACTGTATATAAAGAGCTATCGATCCGCCATTACCTCATGTTCCCTCTGTCCACGATGCAATAAACCTGAGTTAACCCAGCCCGAGGCTGTGTCCTGTGTCTTGGTTTTCATACACCAAATTTTCCAAAATATTAAAAACAGTCACCCATTTTAAAAAATACAAAAAGCCCTATTGGTGACAGAGAGAGACAGAATAAAATACATAACGCTCAGGAGTTGGTGAAACATCATTCCGGTTGCTTGCAAAAAGATCTTCACACTTTTTATATACTTGACATGAATCTGAAAAAGCCAATATAAGGCAAGCATGAAGTAGCTGGGTTTAAAATAGGCCCAGCCTGCTAAGGCACAAAGCCTCCTTGGGTTTCCTTAAGACAGCCTCTTTTAACTAAGATTGGTTGGTATAACTCAGAATCCTTCCCCTCTTGCTCTTCAGCACTTTTATAGGGTAGGTGGTTTTAAGTGTTTGATGATGATGGTGTTTTTAACATTCAGTTTGTTTTATGATTATGAGACACCCTGAGTCGGTCTAGGCCGAGAGAGCGACATAGAAATCTAATAAATTGAATTGAAATTGAATTGAATATTTTTGAAGTTGTCATGTAAACAAATGCAGGGGGTGGGGAACATGTGAAGTTTGCATATATCGATTGTTCTTGAACAGAAGGAAATGAAGAACATTTTGCAATGTGCAGAGGCTTCAAGTGACATTCTCATTGCATCACTTTCATTGTTTGGCGTCATTTTGTGCTGAAGGACAGTTTTAAACGCATTAGATATTTGCAGGGTGGTACAGCTAGAATGACCAGAAGGATTAAAAGTGAATACTGTACAGAGATACCTCATACAACGTCCAAACTTGGTTCCACAAGTTTGGACTTTATACAGATTTGGACTTTGTATGAGGCATGCAAAATCCTAACCACGATGCATCATACAACGTCCAAATCCTTGCTGCGATGCCTAGTACAATGTCGTTTCCATAGAGATACATTGTACTGTAACAGCACAGACTTCAGGGCAAAGTCAAGGAAACAGACAGGAAACTGACAGAACTTTAAGAAAACATTGCCTAAAGGCTAAATACATTACAAAAACATGTCAAACAACCCTGATTGTCCAAGAACCTGAAGAATGCTGCAAAAATCCCAGGAATGCTTCTAAAAATTCTGATGAAAAATTCAAAAAAATCCAAAATCACGCTCAAAACCACTCAACACTCTTTGCCTTGTGCAAAACCCACAAGAGAAATGCACGCATGTGTCCTGTCTTTTATACTGCCCAGGGTAGGAAAGACGGCTAGGGTGTAACCTCAAGGGGAAGGCAAGGAGCAACCACCCAAATCAGAGGAGTCAATCAAAGAATAAAATCAATAACATTTTAATATGCGGAAGCAGAGTAACCCGGGCAGAACCCAAATAGAGAGGCCAAGGAGCGGGATATCAAGATTAGAAAATCATGCTGGTCAGACTAAATATTACGTATAGCAATCACAATGACAATAAGAAGTACGAACACAATAAAGTCTATATGACCAAAAAGCAATCATACATTGACCAATGAGTATCCCAGCCTTACTCTAAAGAAGCATGTATATCACTAAAGACAATACTCTCTAGACTCATTGACTCATTGGTCAATGTATGATTGCTTTTTGGTCATATAGACTTTATCGTGTTCGTACTTCTTATTGTCATTGTGATTGCCATACCTAATATTTAGCCTGACCAGCATGATTTTCTAATCTTGATATCCTGCTCCTTGGCCTCTCTATTTGGGTTCTGCCCGGGTTGCTCTGCTTCCCCATATTAAAATGCTATTGATTTTATTCTTTGATTGACTCCTCTGATTTGGGTGGTTGCTCCTTGCCTTCCCTTTTATACTGCCCAGGCACAATGCAACCTGGGAAAAACTGAATGCCTCATACAAAGTCGAGCGACTTTGTATGAGGTAACTTTTTTCAAGAAATTAGGCGATGTTGTATGAATTCGATGTTGTATGAAGCGGACTTTGTATGAGGTATTACTGTATTTTGAAATGCATGCCCTACTTAGTTCCCCTTTCCTTCTTAATTCCTATTGTACAACTGTTCAGACAGTTTTAGCAGAAAGGAGTGCTTACTTAAAAGGCTTGTGTTCAAATAAAGCTGTCAGATTAAAGAGAAAAATATAACAAAGCAGTTCACTTCACCTCCGTTGCAATAAGCAGGAAGAACAATTATTCACCCAAATGATGTTTGCAAAAGGGTACTTGTTGTGTATGTAACAGTATTACTTTAAGAATGTATGAATGTAACCTGACAATGATTACAATGTAACCCAGCTGTTTAAGGAACGCGAGTAAGCTGCCCATAGAGGGCAGCTGTGAGCGTTCAGCTCACATGGTTCACATTCCCCAAATCAATGGCAGCCGCGGGAACCTTTCCCGCGCGAGGATCACCTGGAGAAGATGGGCGTGACTCAGAATGACGTCACGCCGGTAGCAGCCAATGAGCTACCGTGCAACGATATTCAAATGTACTTACTGCAGTATAAAATGAGCTGTACCTCCGCCATTACCACATGTTCATCCTGATCATCATGAAATAAACCTGTGTTTTAGCCCCTACTGCGCCTCCTTCTTTGTCTTCCGTGCAAGACACTAAATTGGCGATGAAGGTGGGATCCATGGCGAGTCCCAAGGTCAAACCTCACCAGTTTGATATCAGCGATCCAGAACAATGGGAGCTGTACAAGTGCCAGTTTCGGCACGCGATGGATGCTGCAGGCATCGACGACGACGGGAAGATGCGCTCGCACTTCCTAGCCCAGGTGGGGCCAGCCACGCTGCATATCCTGATGAACCTGGTGGCCCCCCGGAAGGCAGACTGCATCCTGGCGCTACTGAGGGAGCACTTCCAGCCTCCCGTCTCAATCTTCCCGGCCCAGGTCACGTTCCACAGGTGGGACCAGCACCCGGGGGAGTCCGTGTCCGCCTACGCGGTCGCCCTCAGGCTCGCGGCGGTCAATTGCCAATGGGAGGACCTGGACATGGCCCTCCGAGACCTCATGCTGTGTGGCCTGAGGGACGAGGAGGTCCAGAGGAAGCTGATGACCCGCGACCATCGTCTCACGTTCAATGAGGTATTGCGGGAGGCCCAAGCAGCCGAGGTGGCCAGGAGCGGGGTCAGGGTGTTCAAGTCCTGAGGGGCCGCACCTGAGGGGGCCAAGTCACCCGTGCACGCGGCCAGGCGGACGTCGGCAAAAACAGCTTGGCGGGCACCCCGGTCGCCCGCTGGCACCCCAGCAACCTCCAATGAGTCTTCCTCTACGGCGGACCCCTACTCCAGCGAGGCCGACGACGTACAGAAGGTAAAGAAATGCGGGGAGAGATGCCAGACCAGCGAGCGACAAGGCCACCGTTGCGATGGCTGTGGGGCATCTCACGACCGGACAAGATGCCCATTCCGGAAGGCCAAGTGCCACAACTGCGGCCGGAAGGGCCACATCACCAGAGTCTGCAGGCACGGGCGAAACGAGGACAAGGCCGCATCGAGACACCCTCAAGCACACCAACGAAAGGCGGCCGGCATCGGAAAGGTCTCAGCCAACGATGGCGCGGAAGGCGTGAACCGTGTGGGCCTGGAGCACCGGCGTTTCTTTGTAGAGGTACTGTTACAAGGGGTTCCAGTGAGGATGGAAGTAGACTCGGGGTCGTCCTACTCCATCCTGTCCCAAAAAGAATTCATGCGCATTCCCCCAAATGTGCGGCCCAAATTGCGGGCCATGAAGTCACACTTACGGGACGTGCAGGGCTATGGGATCCCAGTGTTGGGGGTGGGGAACTTCACAGTGAAGTTCAAAAATCACACAGAGAAACTGCCCTTAGTGGTCCTCAAGGGGGGAAGATGCTGCCTTTTGGGAACACAGTGGTTTGCTCCTCTGGGAATCGAACTGTCCGGCATTAACGCCATAGAGACTGACCCAATGCGGGACGTGTGCGATGCGCACCCGGACGTTTTCAAGAAGGGGCTCGGGACTTACAAGGGGGCCCCAGTCTCTTTTGAGTTGGACCCCGAAATCCGGCCCATACGTCTCAAGCCAAGAAGAGTGCCCTTCGCCCTCAAGGACAAGATTGAGGCGGAACTGGACAAATTGGTGGGGCAGGGGATTTTGGTTCCAGTTGATTCAGCGGAGTGGGAGACTCCGATTGTTACAGCCTTAAAATCAAACAGGGAGGTCAGGATTTGCGCTGACTACAAATGTACAATTAACAAGGCCATTCGGCCAAATGCATATCCGGTGCCAGTGGTTAGCCACTTACTGGCCACGTTGCATGGGGGGAGGTGTTTCGCCAAGCTAGACCTGGCGCAGGCATATCAGCAGCTCACAGTAACCCCAGCTGCTGCCGCTGCGCAAACCATCGTTACGCACAAGGGGGCATTTAAGGTAACGCGCCTACAGTTCAGCGTAAATTCGGCCCCCGGGATCTTCCAGTCCCTTGTGGAACGCCTTTTAAAGGGGCTTCCAGGCGTGCTCCCATATTTTGACGATGTTTTGATAACAGCGGGGAGCGAATCAGAACTAGCGCGAAGACTAGACAGGGTCCTTTCAGTATTCGAGAAAGCGGGACTTCGACTGAGAAGGGACAAATGTGTATTCTTTGCGAGGGAGGTTGAGTTTCTCGGGTTCAAGATAACCCCGGAGGGCATCAAGCCCTCCGAGTCCAAGGTTGCGGCTGTGCAAAACACCCCTCACCCAACCGCGAAACCGGAGCTGCAGTCATTTCTAGGGCTCCTAAATTTTTACCATTCCTTCTTGCCAAGGAAGGCATCCATTGCGGAGCCACTGCACGCGCTACTAAAGAAAGAGGCGGTTTGGCGGTGGGGAGATAGGCAAGAGAAAGCTTTCAAGGAGCTCAAAGCGCTTTTATCCTTGGATGCTGTCCTGACCCACTTTGACCCGAGGAGACCAGTAGTTTTAGTCTGTGATGCGTCCCCAGTGGGAGTGGGGGCGGTGCTGTGCCACGTGTTGGAGAGCGGGCGGGAAGCCCCGGTTGCGTACTACTCCAGGTCCCTTTCAAAGGCGGAGCGCAACTACGCGCAAACTGATAGGGAGGCCCTGGCCATAATCGTGGGAACAAAGAAGTTCCACGATTTCCTATATGGCCGCGAGTTTACGGTTGTGACTGATCACAAGCCCCTTCTGGGAATCTTTACTACAGGCAAACCCACCCCGCAAATTCTATCCCCCAGGATGCTACGTTGGGCAATTTTCCTTAACGCCTACCAGTATGAACTGGTCTATCGCCCAGGGAAGGAGATCTCCCATGCGGATGCGCTGTCCCGGTCTCCCCTCCCTAGTTTAGGAGATCCCGCATGCGAGGTGGAGCAGGACCACCAAGTCCTGCTGATCGAGTCCCTCGACTCACCCCCCATAGTCCCGGCAGACCTCGCCAAAGCCACGGCGGCCGACAAAATCCTGTCCCAAGTGAGTTCCTGGGTTAGAAAAGGGTGGCCCACAACTCCCCCCGAGGAGCATTTCAAGTCATTTTTCAGGCGCAGAGTAGAGCTTTCCCTTGAAAGGGGCTGTCTGCTCTGGGGCCAGCGGGTAGTCATCCCAGAGAAGTTGCGGGCGAAGGTGCTGAGACTGCTGCATACCAGCCACCCGGGAATAGTGCGCTCCAAGGCTCTGGCCAGGAGCTACTTCTGGTGGCCCCAAATAGACGCGGATATAGAACACTTAGTGGGCACGTGTGCGAGCTGCCAGAGCTCTCGGCCCGAGGAGTCCCGGCTACCCCATAGGGAATGGGACACGGCCTGCGGGCCATGGTCCCGAATACATGTCGACTTCGCTGGCCCTTTCCGCGGGTCCATGTTTCTGCTGATAGTCGACTCCTATTCCAAGTGGCTGGAAGTAATCCCCATGACTAGCACCTCATCTGCTGCAACCATTAAACACTTGCGCAGGGTGTTCAGTTGCTTTGGCCTGCCAGACATCCTTGTTAGCGATAACGCCAGTACCTTCACTTCTGCGGAATTCAAGGTGTTTATCGAGAGGAATGCCATCAGGCACATTACCGCTGCCCCGTTTCACCCCGCCACAAACGGTCAGGTAGAGCGCCAAGTGCGCACTACGAAAGACGCACTGCGGCGCATGGGTCCCGGTGACTTGAACCTCCAACTGTGTCAGTTCCTCATCTGTTATAGGGCAACCCCCCTAGCTTCAGGACTTTCGCCGGCCGAACTCCTCATGAGGAGGCGTCCGGTAACCCTGTTTGATCGGTTGGATCCGACCAGGGTGGAGGGTGAAGGGAGAAATATAGTGTTAGAGAGTTCCAAAAGCTTTTTGGTAGGGGACCCGGTTCACTGCAGGAACTACGCAGCCTCGGGACCAACGTGGGTCTCAGGGACGATCATTGAACAAACGGGGCCAGTATCCTATAGGGTCGAGACTAGCACAGGTCTACTCTGGAGAAGGCACGCTGACCAACTCAGAAGACGAGTCACTAGTGAAGGGGAATCAGCGTTAGGGTCCTCCCCCACCCGCGTAACCCAAGGGGGAGACACGGCGGCGTCCTCGGGTACAAATGCATACCCTGGACTCTCAGCCGAGGAGGAGGATACTTTGAAAGAGTGGAATGAGTTTGACTTTACGTTACCATACCAGGGGGTGTCGCGGAGTGGTCCCCCACCCGTTTGAGCGAGAAGAGGGGTTTGAGTTCAGCCCCTGGTACCTCCAGTCCCCCCAGCCCTTTTGCTTTAGAATATACCATATCACCAAGCCCCCCGAGCCAGGCAGCAGCGGGAAATTCACTCTCCTCATCCCCTAGAACTCCGGGTCAGGCAGCAGGGGGTGGCGCAAGTACGCCGGATGCAGGCGAAACGAACCGGGGGGAGGCAACAAGGGTCTCCTCGTCGGTCCCGAGGTTTGTACTGGGGGGGGGTCCCCAGGCGCCACAAGCAACAGGCAGGGGTTCACATCTCAGCTGTATGTTCCGTTCCCTTCTCCCAATGCAAGGTTGTCGCAGAGTCCCCGCCAAACGACTAACGAGTCCCCCCTTTCCATTGCAGGACGAGACTCTGCGGAACTCAGAGCCCCTAGTTCCCCTGTGCTAAACCAAGCAGCCGCACGCCCCAAGCGCACGTGCGGGAAGCCACAATGGTTGAGGGACTTCGTCCCATCCTAGGGGGGAGGAGTGTTGTGTATGTAACAGTATTACTTTAAGAATGTATGAATGTAACCTGACAATGATTACAATGTAACCCAGCTGTTTAAGGAACGTGAGCAAGCTGCCCATAGAGGGCAGCTGCGAGCGTTCAGCTCACATGGTTCACATTCCCCAAATCACCGGCAGCCGCGGGAACCTTTCCCGCGCGAGGATCACCTGGAGAAGATGGGCGTGACTCAGAATGACGTCACGCCGGTAGCAGCCAATGAGCTACCGTGCAACGATATTCAAATGTATTTACTGCAGTATAAAATGAGCTGTACCTCCGCCATTACCACATGTTCATCCTGATCATCATGAAATAAACCTGTGTTTTAGCCCCCACTGCGGCTCCTTCTTTGTCTTCCGTGCAAGACACTAAAGTACTGAATTACATTTTGTGTCAGAGAGAACTACTCTGAACAACAGAACAACCCAGAAAGACAGTACTAAAACTATAATAGTATACACCCAGACACAGAGTTCAGAGTAGAAAGACATGAATATTTTTGAGGGAAGAAACATTTAGCCTCATCAAGGGTTGAGCACCTGTAGTCATCCCTGGGTGGACTTAAAAACCACCATCCTTCTAGTTAACAGCTAGACATGCTATCCCCTTGTGCCACAGAAACCTGAGCGGTGCCATCCTCCTGCTTCACTTTGCTGACATATCTAACTCCAAAATATGTGGTGTCCATCTTGGTTTTAGAGCTTAAAATTAAAGTACACAAAAATGAAAAAAAACCTAACCTTAAAAACATTGCATGGAAATTTATGAAATCCTGGACTCCAGAAAACTCTAATAAATGTGTCTTGACTTGGTGCCAAAATGATGTCAAAGTCAGTGCCAACTGAGACTATAAGTGAGGGTGATTCCCAGCAGAGATGCTATGGCCAAAAACACTTTCCTTGTGTCTCCACCTAACTAAGCATTCTCAATGACGGGACACACACCTTCCTCTCTGCTCACTCCAAGAAGCAATGAAAACACAAAATGCCAAACACATGCAAAAAAAAAAGCCTCCCCCTGATGGGAAAAGGTGTTAATCAGCTCAGGTGCAACGGAGGAGCATTCCACAGCTGCCTTGTCAAGGGTTCGGCATCCCTAGCCGTTGTGCTCTCAGGGCAGTCAAAACAGCTTGGCTGGGAAAGCATTAGACCAGGGGTGCCCAAACTATGGCCTGTGGGCCACATCTGACCCCTGACATCAATTCATCCGGCCCACGAAACCCTTGTGGCTCCTGCTTCCGGAAGCAACGAGAGCTTCATGGGCCAGATGAATTGGTGTCAGGGGCTGGATCCAGCCCATGGGCCATAGTGACTGGCCCCCTGAACCACATGACCAGCCCACAGCACAAAACATTTGGGCACCCCTGCATTAGACTGAAGATTTAAAGATCCCTGATTCAATCCTGGGCTTTGGCAATGCTTGCATGTTGTGTTGTCTTTACCCAATGGGCCCTTTAATTTGAGAACCTGTTAAATACATTGGACTATAAAAGAACTGGATAAATAAATAAAATAATATATGGAACTCTGGACTTTTAGTGTCTTGCACGGAAGACAAAGAAGGAGTCGCAGGAAGGACTAACACAGGTTTATTCATTGATGGTCAGTATGAACATGTGGTAATGGCGGAGATACCTCACATTATATACAGTAATACAATACATTTGAATCTCGCTGCACGGTAGCTCATTGGCTGCTACCGGCGTGACGTCATCCTGGTCACGCCCATCTTCGGTGGTGGCTGAGTAGTAGTTTGCTATTGCGGGGAGTTCCCGCGGCTGCAGGTGATTTGAGGAATGAGAACCATGTGAGTGAACACTCGCAGCTGCCCTCTATGGGCAGCTTGCTCGCGTTCCATTAACAGCTGTGCTACATTGTAATTGTGGTCAGGTTACATTCATACATTTCTTAAAGCAGCATTGTACATACATAACATCCCTCCCCCCCTAGGATGGGACGAAGTCCCTCAACCATTGTGGTTTGCCGCATGTGCGCCTGGGGCGTGCGGCCGCTTGACTTAACACAGGGGAGCCGGAGGCTCCTGGTTCTGCGGAGTCCTGCCCTGCAATGGAAAGGGGGGACTCATTAGTGGCTCGGTGTGGCGTCTGTGGTAACCTTGCATTGGGGGACGGGAATGGAATGAATAGTTGGGAAGTGAATCCCTGCCTACCGTTCGAGGAGTTTGGGGACACCCCCCAGTACGAACCTCGGGACTGCCTGCTGCCTGTCCGGGAGTTCTAGAGACTGTGGTGGGCGGACTCGCCCCTGTTGCCTGTCTTGGGGGTGTTGGTCTCCGGGGAGCTGGAGCTATGGTGTACTCTAAAACAAAAGGGCTAGGGGGGCTGGAAGTACCAGGGGCTGAACTGAAACCCCTCTTCTCGCTAGGACGGGTGGGGGACCACTCCGCTACACCCCCCTGGTACTGCAACTCATAATCATCATCAAACTGATCCCTCTCTTTCAAAGTATCCTCCTCTGTGGCTGGGAACCCAGGATATGCGTTTGTATCCGCGGGTTCCGCCGTGTCTCCCCCTTGGGTAATGCGGGTGGGGGAGGACCCTAACGCTGATTCCCCCTCACTGGTGACTCGCCTTCTGAGTTGGTCGGCGTGCCTTCTCCAGAGTAGACCCGAACTAGTCTCGACCCTGTAGGATACCGGCCCCGTTTGCTCAACAATTGTCCCTGGTACCCACGCTGGCCCCGAGGCCGCGTAGTTCCTGCAGTGAACCGGGTCCCCTACCGAAAAACTTTTGGAGCTCTCCCCCCCATGCTTATATTTCTCCCTTCATCCTCCACCCTGGACGGATCCATCCGGTCAAAAAGTGTTACCGGACGCCTCCTCATGAGGAGTTCGGCTGGGGAAAAACCTGAAGCTAAGGGGGTTGTCCTGTAGCAGATGAGGAACTGGCACAGATGCAGGTTCAACTCACCGGGACCCATGCGCCGCAGTGCGTCTTTCAGGGGGAAAGGTGGGCCACCCTTTTCTAACCCAGGAACTAACTTGGGCCAGGATCTTGTCGACCGCCATGGCCTTGGCGAGGTCGGCCGGCACAATTGGGGGTGAGTCGAGGGACTCAATCAGCAGGACTTGGTGTTCCTGCTCTACCTCGCATGTGGGGTCCCCTAAGCTAGGGAGAGGGGATCGGGACAGGGCGTCCGCATGGGAGATCTCCTTCCCTGGGCGATAGACCAGCTCATAGTGGAAGGCGTTGAGAAAAATGGCCCAACGCAGCATCCTGGGGGATAGAATTTGCGGGGTTGGTTTGCCGGTAGTGAAGATCCCCAGAAGCGGCTTGTGATCCGTCACTACCGTAAACTCGCGGCTGTATAGGAAATCGTGGAACTTTTTTGTTCCCGCGATTATGGCTAGGGCTTCCCTATCTGTTTGCGCGTAATTGCGCTCGGCCTTCGAGAGGGACCTTGAGTAGTACGCCACCGGGGCTTCCCTCCCGCTCTCCAACACGTGGCACAGGACCGCCCCCACCCCCACCGGGGACGCATCACAGACTAGCACCACTGGTTTTTTCGGATCGAAGTGGGTCAGGACAGCATCCGAAGACAGGAGTGACTTAAGCTCTTTGAATGCTCTCTCCTGCTTGTCCCCCCACCGCCAAACCGCATCCTTCTTAAGTAACGCGTGCAGTGGCTCCGCGACCGATGCCTTCCGAGGCAGGAAGGAGTGATAGAAATTTAGGAGCCCTAGAAATGACTGCAGCTCCGGTTTTGCAGTGGGGCGAGGGGTGTCTCTCACGGCCGCTACCTTGGACTCGGAAGGTTTGATTCCGTCCGGGGTTACCTTAAACCCTAGAAACTCTACCTCCCTCGCAAAGAATACGCACTTGTCCCTCCTCAATCGAAGTCCTGCCCTCTCGAACACTGAGAGAACCCCATCTAGCCTCTTTGCTAACTCTAATTCGCTCTCCGCTGTTATCAACACGTCGTCGAAGTATGGGAGGATGCCTGGAAGCCCCTTTAAAAGGCGTTCCACGAGGGACTGGAAAATTCCGGGGGCCGAATTCACGCCAAACTGAAGGCGCGTTACCTTAAACGCCCCCTTGTGTGTTACGATCGTTTGCGCGGCGGCAGCAGCCGGAGTTACAGAGAGCTGCTGGTACGCCTGGGCCAGATCTAGTTTGGCAAAACACCTCCCCCCATGTAACGTGGCCAGCAAATGGCTGACCACGGGCACCGGGTATGCATTTGGCCGAATGGCCTTATTTATTGTACATTTATAGTCCGCACAAATCCTGACCTCCCCATTTGACTTGAGGGCTGTAACAATCGGCGTTTCCCACTCCGCCGAGTCAACTGGAACCAAAATCCCCTGCCCCGCCAATTTGTCCAGTTCCGCCTCAATCTTGTCCTTGAGGGCGAAGGGCACTCTCCTTGGCTTGAGGCGGATGGGCCGGATTCCTGGGTCCAGCTCAAAGGCAACCGGGGGCCCCTTGTATTTCCCGAGCCCCTTCTTGAAAATGTCCGGGTGTGCGTTGCACACGTCCCGCATTGGGTCAGTCTCGATGGCGTTAATGCCGGACAGTTCGATCCCTAGGGGAGCAAACCACTGCGTTCCCAAAAGGCAGCACCTCCCCCCTTTGAGGACCACTAGGGGCAGTTTCTCGGAGTAGTTCTTGAACTTCACCTTGAAATTCCCCACCCCCAACACCGGGATCCCATTTCCCTGCACGTCCCGTAGATTGGATCTCATGGCCCGCAATTTGGGCCGCTTCTCTGGGGGAATGCGCATAAACTCTTTTTGGGACAGGATGGAATAAGATGACCCCGAGTCTATCTCCATCCTCACTGGGACCCCCTGCAACAGTACCTCTATGAAGAACCGCCGGTGCTCCAAGCCCACGCGGTTCACGCCTTCCTCGCTGTGGCCGGCAGAGACTCTCCTGGTGCCGGCCGCCTTTCGTTGTTGCGTCTGGGAATGGCTGGAACTGCCCTTGTCCTCGACTCGCCCGCGCCTGCATACTCGGGCGATGTGTCCCTTTCGGCCGCAGTTGTGGCACTCGGCCTTTCGGAACGGGCACCTCGTGCGGTCGTGGGCCGCCCCACAACCGTCGCAGCAGCGGTCCTGCCGTTCACGGGTCTGCCGCTTCTCACCTCGCTTCTTGATCCTCTGGACGTCGTCGTCCTCGCTGGAGTAGGGGTCCGCTGTCGTGGACGACTCCTCGGACGACGTTGGTGCGGCGGCAGGCGGCTTGGGGGCCCGCCAGGCCGTCTTCGCTGGTGTCCACTGTGCCGCCTGCACTGGTGACTTGGCCCTCTCGGATGTGCTCCCTCGGGACTTGAACAGCCGGACTCCGCTCCTGGCCTCCTCGGCTGCTTGGGCCTCCCGCAGTACCTCGTTGAACGTGAGGCGATGGTCGCGGGTCATGAGCCTCCTCTGAAGCTCCTCGTCCCTCAAACCACACAGCATGCGGTCACGGAGGGCCTGGTCCAGGTCGTCCCACTGGCAATGCACCACTGCCAGCCTGAGGGCCGCCACGTAGGCGGACACGGATTCGCCCGGTCGCTGGTCTCGCCTGTGGAACGCGACCCAGGCTGGGAAGATCGAGATGGGCGGCTGGAAATGCTCACGCAGCCTCTCCAGGATACGGTCGATGGGCACCTCGTCCACCTTCCGGGGGGCCACCAGGGTCATCAGAATCCGCAGCGTGGCCGGCCCCACCTGAGCCAGGAAGTGGGAGCGCATTTTCGCGTCGTCGTCGATGCCTGCGGCTTCCATTGCATGCCGAAACTGGCACTCGTAGAGCTCCCATTGTTCGGGCTCGCTGACATCGAACTGGTACGGCTTGACCTTGGGATTCGCCATCGATCCCATCCTCGTCGCCAATTTAGTGTCTTGCACGGAAGACAAAGAAGGAGTCGCAGGAAGGACTAACACAGGTTTATTCATTGATGGTCAGTATGAACATGTGGTAATGGTGGAGATACCTCACATTATATACAGTAATACATTTGAATCTCGCTGCACGGTAGCTCATTGGCTGCTACCGGCGTGACATCATCCTGGTCACGCCCATCTTCGGTGGTGGCTCAGTAGTAGTTTGCTATTGCGGGGAGTTCCCGCGGCTGCTGGTGATTTGAGGAATGAGAACCATGTGAGTGAACACTCGCAGCTGCCCTCTATGGGCAGCTTGCTCGCGTTCCATTAACAGCTGTGCTACATTGTAATTGTGGTCAGGTTACATTCATACATTTCTTAAAGCAGCATTGTACATACATAACAGGACTCATGGGTGCCACTTAGACCCTTTTCCTTCCCACAGGAAGGGCTAGACAGAAGTAGCTGCCAGCTCCATAGGTTTCCTCACAGGGAATAAAGCTGGCCTCAAAGGGTCAAGGAAAGGAGGTCTTTGGTGGATAAACAGCTCATGGTCAGAAACAGCTGATGCCTCCAAGTTCAGGTGTGCTGTGAATCCACTACTTGTTAGAATATGCGCTTTATAAAGGGTTTCCAAGGTGCTAAATCTATGGTTTAAGTTGTCAAGATTCAAGGCTCTCAGTGCCACAGTCTATGTTTGATTCATGGCCAAAGAAAGTTTTTGTGTTCTCCCTGCCTTCCTTGAGGACTCAGGAACCCTGGCTTCAAACCCTGCTTATTTGGGAATGAAAATAGGAACCATCCTATCTGGGATGACACATTATTCTCAGTGGGCACATTAGATGTGAGTTTACATTCAGAAGGTGCTCAAATTCTCTGACCCAGCACTGCCTACTGAAAGTCTTGGATTCACCCCACCTCCTCCAATATCTGTTCACCCAACCAAGCAATTAGCTGCTTTGGGAAAGCTTCTGTTCTTGAAGTTTCCACACAATGGTAGCTAGACATCAAAGATATTTTAAGAAGAGCAGAATAAGTTACAAGGGGCTGTTTATTTATTTATTTTCTTCTCAACAAAGCAAAAGTTTAGAGAGCAGATGCACCAGCCAGGACATGAACATGGGTCACATGTTTGGGAAGTTCACGTGATTCTTTTATAATACTAGTGCAGTTAAAGTGGGTCTTTTCCTTCCTCAACAGGAAGGTTGTGGGGAAACCACACAATGCCCCCAAGGAAACATTGAGGCCATGTAAAGATTTAAACTTGGGCCTCTTTTAAATCGAGCAATCTCATGCTGCTTTATATTGGCTTTTGAAGATTCATGCCAGGTATATAAAAATGCCAAGGTCGGGTCTTCTACAAGCAACTGGAATGTTGTCTCAAAACCAACTGAAGCCAACAATAGGAGGATTGTTGATGTCATCGCCAGAGCTCAACCAATCCCAAGGGCTGAGCCTTTGTGACATCACATGACTCCACCCCTTGGCCAGTGGATAAAAGGAGCTGGCAGGGCAGGGTGGCAGGAGTCCAGTGTGGACAGAGAGCAGCCCAGCAGAAGGAGGGAAGGAGGAGAGAGGGTGCAGGGACCCTCAGGAGAAGAAGCAGGCAAGTTATCTTGCTAAGTGGGTAGCGAGTTCGCAAACCAGATGCTGCTAAGGCCGGTGGCTTGAAGCTAGTTAATGCTGGCTGGCGGACCAGGTGGACGCTGTATGAATGGGCGATGACTGTGTGAGTGTGTGTGTGAGTGAATGTGTGAGTGAGTGTGCGTGAATGCCTGACTTGCTGTTCCGCGGGGACGCGGTTGGTGGAATGAATGTGACCCAAGCACCTCGGGGGCTGGTGGAGGCTGGTCTCAGAAGCGGAGTGAATGAAAGTGGAAGCCCGGGATGATGTTGCCGCAGAGACCGGTGGATGGCCCTGGTCACGGTCGGCTGACGGCAGTGGACGAGCACGCTCGCTTAGTTTGGTTTCCTCCATTTCTGTCTTGCAGGAGAGAGAAGAGCTTCCCTTGCTGCCCGTGTGACGTGGGGAACGGCAACGCAGTCCTCTTGTTGAAACTCAACCAGGCTGTGCCTGCTGAAAGCCAAGATCCCTGCGTAAACCATTTCCAAAACCCAATAAAAGTGTATTTCTCAAAGGTTTTAAAGGTGTTTTTCCTGAAGGAGGATGGAATTTTAGAGGAAGAATACCATGGAGTGGTTCTCTGTGAGGTCATCATGAGGGCCCTTGTGATATCAATAGATTGATTCTCATTGCCTGGAATTTCACAGGAAGATTACCATGAGGTGGTTCTCTGCGAGGCCATCAGGTGAGCTTTTGTGATGTCAATGGTAAGATTCTCATTGCCTGGAATTTCAAAGGAAGGATACCATGGGGTGGTCCTCTGTGAGGTCATCAGGTGGGCCTCTGTGATGCTCACGAAAGGCAAGAGCCTCTGCCATAATTGACATATATGCACCTTCCCTTCCGAATCTACCAGGAGGTGATACAGAAAATGGACAAAGTGACAATAGCTCCTTAGTAAAAGAAGAACTTGATCAGCCTTGGATGTTGCATGTAACATTGCTGGGACCTGCAAATCCCTTCTGGGTTTAAGTCTGCTCTTTGCAAAAGATAGCCAAGGTGTTGAGCCTAGTCTGGGGATAAAATTAAGAACTGTGGGAAAGAGCTTCCCTTGCTGTCCGCGTGATGTGGGGAACCGCAACGCAATCCTCTTGCTGAAACTCAACCAGGCTGTGCTGGCTGAAAGCCAAGATTCCTGCTTAAACTCTTTTCAAAAACCAATAAAAGTGTATTTTTCAAAAGTTTTAAAGATTTTTCTTGTAAAACGGAGGTAAACCCTGGCATGGATCCTCAGCACCTGAGAATCATTTGCCAGGCCTTCTGGTAATATTAGCTCTTTGTCTATAGGATTAAAAGATATTGAGAGAGAGATACTATCCCTCATTAGGTGAGAGCCTTGTTGGAGTGCCAGGGCTTGAGCGGTCTAACTAGGCCAGGGGTTCCCAACCTTTTCAAGCTGGGGGCCAGGTCATGCTCTCTCAATCAGCTTTGAGGGGCAGGCGACCATTTGGCCTTGCCTGCACCATGGGGATGCCATTTTCTCCCAACAGCTTCAAAGGGGCAGCCATTTTGTTTCTCAAATGCCCTTGGAGGGGTGGGAAGCCAGATGAAATGGTGCCGGGGGCCATATCCGTCCCATGGGCCTTAGGTTGGGAACCCCTGAACTAGGCAGAGTTGCCCATATCTCTTGTCATTGTCATCTGTTATGTATGTTAACTGTGTTTTCTGACAGGAGCGGAATGTATCTTTTCTCATGTTCTTATGCAAATAAGTGGATCGAAAATGTGCACACTCTGTTACCCAATGGGCTTGTTGTATTATTGTTACTGTTACTGTTTATAGGAGTGAAATGTATCTTTTCTCATGTATCTATTCTTATGCAAATAAGTGGATCAAAAAATGTACACACTCTGTTAGCCAATGGGCTTAAGAACATAAGAACATAAGAACAGCCTTGCTGGAACAGGCCACAGCCCATCCAGTCCAGCATTCTGTCTCACACAGTGGCTCACCATTTCCTTCAGGGTATTCCCAAGCAGATGCCTTCACCTGCTTAGGATTCCCTGGAAATGATATTGAGAGATATCCTGCCTATCTCTCCAACCCGCAGGTTGTCCTTAAGTATCCATAATTATAGCCATTGATACTCTTGTCCTCCATGAACTTGTCTAATCCTTTCTTAAAGCTGTCAAGACTGACAGCTGTCACCACTTCTTCTGGCAGGGAGTTCCATAGACCAGTAATCCTCTGGGTGAAAAAGTACTTTCTCTTATTTGTTTGAGAACTAGTACCCAAAAGTTTCATGGAGTGTCCCCTAGTTCTAGTGTTATGCGATAGGGAAAACAGTTTTTCCTTATCTACTTTGTCCACACCGTGCATGATTTTATAAACTTCAATCAGGTCACCTCTTAGACGTCGTCGTTCAAGAGTGAAGAGGCCCAACTGTTGCAGCCTCAGATGGTAAGGAAGGTGTTCCAGTCCCCTAATCATTCTGGTTGCCCTCCTCTGCACTTTTTCCAGCTCCATAATATCCTTCTGGAGGTATGGCGACCAGAACTGTACACAGTATTCCAGATGGGGCCTCACCATAGATTTATAAAGACGCAAAATGACACTTGCTGACTTATTTTCTATACCCTTCCTAATGATCCCTAGCATTGAGTTTGCTTTTTTCACTGCTGAGGCACACTGGGTTGACACCTTCATTGAGCTGTCCACCAGGATACCAAGGTCCCTTTCCTGGTTTGTCGCAGAGAGTTCAGACCCCATCAGTTTATAAATGTAATTGGGGTTCTTTGCCCCAACATGCATCACTCTGCACTTACTAATGTTGAAACTCATTTGCCACTGTTTTGCCCACTCCCCCAGTGTCGAGAGATCCCTCTGGAGCTCCTCACAATCTCTCACAGTTTTCACTACCCTGTATAATTTAGTGTCGTCAGCAAATTTGGCTACCTTGCTTTTTACTCCTACCTCTAGATCATTTATGAAGAGGTTGAAAAGCAGGGGTCCCAGTACTGAACCTTGGGGGACCCCACTCTTTACTTCCCTCCACTTGGAGAAGTGTCCATTTAGTGCTACCCTCTGTTTCCTGTCCCTTAGCCAGTTGCTGATCCAGGACAAGACCTGTCCCTTTATTCTATGACTGGTAAGTTTATTCAAGAGCCTTTGGTGTGGGACCTTGTCAAAAGCCTTCTGAAAGTCCAGATAAACAATGTCAACTGGATCCCCCTTATCCACATGCTTGTTGACACTCTCAAAAAATTCCAACAGATTAGTGAGGCATGATTTGCCCTTGCAAAAGCCATGTTGGCTCTCCTTTAGCAGCGCCTTCTCTTCTATGTGCCTATTAATTCTTGTTGTATTATTGTTGTATTATTGTTACTGTTACTGTTTATAGTGCATATAAGGCCGAGTTTTGCCCCATCCAAACTGTGTTCAAACCCCACTAATAAAGAGCTGAATTTCACTACTTCATTCGTCTGCTTCTTCATTCCCTGAACACGAAACCTTCAGAAGATCAAAGGCTAACTTGAGAAAGCGGGGTTTCTCTGTAGCTGGTAACCTGTGTGAATGCGGAGAAGAGCAAACAATCGCCCATATGATACAATATACATGATGCCCTACAACATGCACTGAGGAGAACATTATGTTGGCAAGAGGAAATGTTGAGGTGGCTTGATCTTGGGCAGATGTCATCAAGTTCTTTTAATTCCTTTTTGTTTTAGATGTTAACTTTAGCTTTGTACTGTATATACATTATATCTTAGAAGAGATCAACCCTGACTGCACCTTAGAAGGTCAAATAGTGAAGATGACGCTAAAGTACCTTGGACATCAATGAGAAGAGAGGATTCACTTGAGAAAGCCTTGATGCTGGGAAAGGTGGAGGGCAAACGAAGAAGGGGGTGGCAGAAAATGAGATGGCTGCCACAGACCTTCCTCCATGGTATTTTTGTTTGTTGTGTTTCATTGAAAAGTAAAGGTTTCCCTTGCTCGAAAGCCAGTCGTATCTGACTAGGGTTCAGTGCTCATCTCTGTTTCAAAGCAGAAGAGCCAGCGCTGTCTGCTTCTGCAGACATTTCCGTGGTCATGAGGCAGGCATGACTAGACACCGGAGTGCACGGAACGTTTACCTTCCCACCAAAGTAGTACCTATTTATCTACTTGCAATTTCTTGCTTCCAAACTGCTAGGTTGGCAGGAGCTGGGACAAAGAAGTAATAATGGACAAAGTCCAAAATTAACATGCAAGGGGTCTCCATCGTATGGAGGAAAATGCTAATAAGGGTATGATAGAAACCCACATGTGCAAATCCATTAGCTTCACTCCTGCCTTGTCACAGGTGGATCATTCACAATCGTCCCTGGATAGGTTCGAACCACCATCCTTCTGGTTAACAGCCAGATGCACTAACCTATTGCGCCACAGAGACCTGCATAGAGGGTGCATCCCTGCTGTCCTTTGAGCTGGAGTTGCAATGCCAGGGACGGCACAGTGAGAAATGAGTGAAACACTCCTGCCAGCTGATTCCCTTCCCATCCAGCAGAGGGGTGCTGGGCCCATAATCCAGAGGTCGATGGATCAAAATCATCCTCTGCTAAGAGACTGAGGCTTTATGCTTTGGGTGTCAGGCTAAACAATGGGGATCCTTTCTCCTTCTGACGTAACATTTTCCAGTAAGCATTTGCAAGCGTTTTCCTCTCTCTGGCAACAGGCCTGGAAGAGGGAAATTATTTTCTCAGCATGCAACTGGCCCCTAACCAGGTGGTATCAAAATGGCTCTTTCTCCCTCACAACCAAGCAACCATCACCGTGAAATGATTCGTTAGAAAACCAGCAAAACTGCCTTCACAGGGCGGCTTCCCACCAGTCTTTCAGAAAAGGACATAAAAGGCTCACATCAACTGCACCAGTGGTGTAGACTTAGCTGGTAAGAGTGTTTCACTCATTTCTCACTGTGCCGTCCCTAGCATTGCAACTTTAGCTCAAAGGACAGCAGGGTTGTGCTGGTATATTGGGCAATCAGGCTTTGTCCCACCCCTGCCTCTGGTGTCCTGGGGCACCAATAACAATGTATGGGATTTTCCCCCTTGCCAAATATACTGCTCAAAAAAATAAAAGGAACACAAAGATAAGGCATCCCATGATCTGAATGACTGAAATACTGTATTACTATTGTTGTTCACATACTGTAGTCGAATGTGCTAACAACAAAATCACACAAAACTTAACAATGGGAATCAAATTCATCAACCCATGGAGGTCTGGATTTGGAGTTACACTCAGAGTGACAGTGGAAGAAAACACTACAGGCTGACCTAACTGTGATGTGATGCCCTTAAATCAAGTCAAAATGAGGCTCAGTAGTGTGTGTGGCCTCCATGTGCCTGTATGACTTCCCTACAACGCCTGGGCATGCTCCTGATGAGGTGGCGGATGGTCTCCTGAGGGATCTCCTCCCACACCTGGCTGGACTAAAGCAACCCCCATCTCCTGGACAGTCTGTGGTGCAACGTGGCGTTGGAGGATGGAGCGAGACGTGATGTCCCAGATGTGCTCAATCGGATTCAGGTCTGGGGAACGGGTGGGCCAGTCCATAGCATCAATGCTTTCATCTTGCAGGAACCGCTGACACACTCCAGCCACATGAGGTCTAGCATTGTTGTGCATTAGGAGGAACTCAGGGCCAACCACACCAGCATATGGTCTCACAAGGGGTCTGAGGATCTCATCTCAGTACCTAATGGCAATCAGGCAACCTCCGGTGAGCACATGGAGGGCTGTGTGGCCCTCCAGGGAAATGCCACTCCACACCATTACTGACCCAGCGCCAAACCAGTCATGCTGGAGGATGTTGCAGGCAGCATAACGTTCTCCATGGTGTCTCCAGACCCTGACATGTCTGTCACATGTGTTCAGTGTGAACCTGCTTTCATCTGTGAACAGCACACGGCGCCAGTGGCAAACCTGCACATCTTGGTGTTCTCTGGCAAATGCCAAACATATTGCACGATGTTGGGCTGTGAGCACAACCCCCACCTGTGGTCGTCGGGACCTCATACCACCCTCATGGAGTCTGTTCCTGACCGTTTGAGCAGACACATGCACATTGGTGACCCGCTGGAGGTCATTTTGTAGGTCTCTGGCAGTGCTCCACCTGTTCCTCCTTGCACAAAAGCGGAGGTGGCAGTCCTGCTGCTGGGTTGTTGCCCTCCTACGGCCTCCTCCACGTCTCCTGGTGTACTGGCCTGTCTCCTGGTAGCGCCTCCATACTCTGGACACAACGCTGGCAGACACAGCAAACCTTCGTGCCACAGCTCGCACTGATGTGCCATCCTGGATGAGCTGCACTACCTGAGCCACTTGTGTGGGTTGTAGGCTCCGTCTCATGCTACCACTAGAGTGAAGGCAGCGCCAGCGTTCAAGTGACCAAACCATCAGCCAGAAAGCAAAGGAACTGAGAAGTGGTCTGTGGTCATCTCCTGCTGAACCACACCTTTATTGGGGATGCCTTGCCAATTGCCTCTGATGTCCACCTATGGTCTCTTCCATTTGCACAACAGCATGTGGAATTGTCATTCGGTGTTGCTACCAGGGTGGACAGTTGGATTTCACAGAAGTGTGACTGACTTGCGGTTACACTGTGTTGTTTAGGTGTTCCCTTTTTTGAGCAGCATAGATGCCCCCACCACTCCCTGACCAGCACCTTCCCATGGTGCACTGCACACCCGTGCCTGCTACTTCAATTTTCCCACAGTATAAATCAGGGATTCTCAACCTGCGGCCCATGGGCCGGATGTGGATCATGGTGCTATTTCATGTGGCCCCACCACCACCTCCACCACACCAGGAAGTGCCATGTTATGGAGGAAGGGAAGGGCAAAATGGATGTCCGGTCCCCGAAGCTGTCTGAGGGAGCATGACCCAGGCCTCGGCTTAAAATGGTTGAGAACTCCTGGTTAAATTCCCTGATCTGAAATGTATCTGTTAAGGTTGAGTATGATGTTCAGAAACACCTACTTCTCTGCAGAAATTTGTCTTATTACCATGTTCCCTGTCCTTCATCTTTTTTTAACTGAGAAACTAGCATCTAGAAAGCAACGTTTTCCTTTTATTTCTAAAAATAACTCTCAAGTCCCAAACAACCCTCAAAATCATTTCTAACAAATCAGATGTTATCCAGCTGCCCAGAAAAAGTAAATTAGTAAATTATCAGGTTGAGATAGTTCCAATGAGCAATAAGGAATAGAAGGAAGGATTGCCTGGTGTGTGGTTCCCCCTTGTTTTTTTGTTTTTTTTACCAGAACTTTTATAGTCAACATTTAAGACTAACAAGTGAAAGGAGACCAAATGATAAAAACCAATTTAAGAGAGAATGCTTGGACAGGGAATTCAGTCTAAGACTACTAAAATCTGTTTTGAGCTCCACAGAAAATCTAAACACTGCCTTGGGTAATGGAGGACTTACCTTGATAAATGAGTTACCCAACATGTTGAGGGCAAAAATGTTTATGACAGCTGCAGGTGCAGTGTTTTGTGCATGCACGGGAGTGTTTAACTTCCGCTTCCAGGAGCAGTGAGGGCGGCACGGGGCCAGATTATTAGGTGCCAAGGGCTGGATCCGGCCCACAGGCTGTAGTTTGGGCACCCTGTCTTAAACCATTGATCTTGCTTCCACCAATTTTCACTCTCCCTTCATTTGAATCTAGTTCAGATTTTTGTATAATATGTACTGTGCACAGGTTGAATAGATAATGGGATCAGATGCAAAAGCTAGGCTTGTCACTGATTTCACATATTACCTGAGTCACAGGTATTATGTGGTTAAAAAGAAATGTAGTTTAATTACAATCTTGTTTCGTAACAAGCCTTCTAAAACAGTGTCATTATAGAGGTCATGTCTGAACCCATCTTTCATATGCTCCAGCACAGGGGTGGCCAAATTACAGGCCCGACTTGGCCCATGGTGTCAAAACATCCGGCCCATGCCACCCGCGCCACAACCGGAAATGGAAGTAAAATGTGCATGCACAAACTGCCATAAATGCACCTATGGCTTTATGACAGCAGTGGATGCATTTTATGGCAGCATTTACGGCAGGAGAAACGTGACCAGCCCGCTCAACCATGTGACCATCCTGCACCATGAAAAGTTTGGGAACCCCTGCTCCAGCAAGTAACAGTATACTGCTGAATCAGAAAAACTGGCAGAAAACAAAATGCCAATATCTATTGTAAACTCTAAGGGACTGTGGTGGCTTAGCGGTTAAGACGCAGAACTTGACTGGAAGGTCGGCAGGTCAGCAGTTCGAGACCTGAGTACTGCATGATGAAATGAGCTTCTGTCTCTGTCCCAGCTCCTGCCAAAAGCTCTATAGTCAGAGTTATACAAAAATAAGAATGAATGAGGGCTACTCGTAAAATATAATTTTAATGGCAGGTATGAAGCAGGGTTGCTCCCTCTCTCCTGTTCATAATGGCTATGGAAGCATTGGCGACAGCAATTAGAAAAGATGATCAAATTAAAGCAATAGAAAACAAGAAAATTAGCCTATTCACCGATGACACTCTACTGACAGTAAAGGATCCCTGGGTAAATTTTAAAAAGGTTAAAAAACATTTAAGCAAATTTGAAAAGCATACAGGATTAAGGGTTAATTGGGGAAAAACCGAAGTAATATTGTGTAATTGTAACGAGGCAGAAAAAGAAAAAAGAACGTTATCAAATTAAAATTAAAGAAAATATGCGATACCTTGGTATAATTATATCAGAAAATGTGGAGGATTTATACAAATTAAATTTTGATAAAATGAAAATAGAAATTAAAGGTATGATAAATAGGTTGGAAAAGTTAAAATTGTCTTGTTTTGGGCGGGTAAATTTATGTAAAATGAAAATTATTCCAAAAATTAAATTCTTATTAGGGAATTTGCCAATAAGTATTAAGCAAAAGGAATTACGTAAGCAGATGGCAAGGGATTGTAGACAGATTTTGTAATGGAAATAAAAATCCTAGAATAGTAAAAACACTTTGGTATTCAAATTCAAAAGATGGAGGATTTGGAATTCCCAATCTGAAACTCTACTACACAGTTTTTCAATTAAGAAGAATATCAAAACTAACACAAAATGATCTTAAAAGTGAAGAATCTGATTGGGTGGAATTTAATGAACATAAAGGAGAACTATTTCTAGGGAATCCAATGCCAAAAAACAAAATAAATAATAAAACACTTGAAGAATTATATAAGTATGGGGGAAACTGAAAAAGAAAACATCACCAAACATTTCCCCAGTACTAGAACTTACAGGTGTTGGAGACTGCCCGATAGCTGATATAAAGGATATAAGAGGTCTTTTACAACAGAATAAAATATTGTTAGCTAAAGACTGGATCAAGAATTGTAGAGAAGAACAAACAAGGGAAAATTTATATTAGAAATTAAAATTTAATTGGAGAAATGGGATAAAAGAATTAGACTACAAGAGCAGGATACAAGACAAACTACAGCCTTCGAAGAAATAGTATATAGTATAAGAAGAGGCCTCATTACATTAAAGAACATTGCAATAAACTTTACAAGGAATTGAACAGAGAGACATCGTGTGTGTGTGTGAAATATTAAAGCAGATATGGTAAAACGATTTTAAATTAAGATCATGAATCTAATTGGAAAAAGAACTCAATTATAAACTCATTTGGAGGTGGTACATGACTCCGATAAAACTTCATCAGATGAACAAGAATAAATCTAAGAATTGCTAGAGATGTGAGGAAGAGGAAGGCTCATATACACATACGTGGTAGCATTGTAGGTATGTTGAGACAATATGGAAAGCTGTAGAAAATGAAATAGGAAAAATTCTAGGAGTTTCAGTAAAGTTAACTTAAAAATTAGCGCTACTGGGTGAGTTTGAAGACCAAAAGGAATTAGTGTTAACACTTTTGACCGTGACAAAACCGATGTTAGCCAGAGAATGGAAAAACAAGATTAAGTTTAATAAAGAAAACTGGTACAGGGAGATCTGGTATCTAGCATTAAACGACAAATTGACAGCCAAATATAAAGCCAGAAAGGGCATGATTAGCAGTAGTATCTTTTGGAATATTTGGAACCCATTTGTAGTTTATGCCACAATGAATGAAGAAGGTATCAAACCTAGTCAAGATTCAAGATAGTTTTGGGGACTCTAAAATTAAAAGAGGTAAATTGCAAGCTCCAATTTGTACAGCACTGGGGGATTGAGAGGATATTTAGGGTGGATAAGCAGGTAGAAATGGTGGAGGGTTTTGTTGGGGGACACATTTTGGGGAATAATTGTGATTTATATATTTGTAAATTTAATAAAAATATTTTTTTTAAAAGAAAGCAAGAGATTGCATGTAGATAAATAGGTACCACTTTGGTGGGAATGTAAACAGGGTTCCGTGCACTCCGGTGTCTAGTCAATGCCTGCCACATGTCCATGGAAATGTCTGCAGACAGCGCTGGCTCTTTGGCTATAAACAGAGATGAGCACTGAACCCTAGAGTTAGATACAACTGGCTTTCGAGCAAGGGCAACCTTTACCTTTTTTTAATCATTTCCCCCCACTTATTAGTGCTATTTCAAAGAATTCAATTTTTAGGGCGAGGAATAGAATTTCCCAGGAAGCTGGTATGGAATTAGATTTTAGTTTTTGCCTAGTCCACCTCTTCCAATACTTTGCAGATTTAATTCTTTTTTAAAAAAAACTGTCATGAGGAGAGAATTAACAGTTCAGAAAATTTCTGACTGATATAGAAATCAGTAATATTTTGCACTCTTTTAAAGAGAATTAGTTTATTAACTAGTCTTCATGTGTTAATTCAGAAACAATTTAATTACTGTATATACAAAAATTTGGAATGCTGAATAAATGGTGTTCAATAAAAACATTGTTGTTGCTGACAAGAGAATAGCTGCTTTTAAAATAAGTAATATACAGCAAATTAAGGATAACATCTTGCTTCTGTGTGTTGTTTATTGCTATGATTGTGTTCCTAGCATGTGTTCAAGTACATACACAGTAAAAAAAGTAAAAAAATATATTTACACAATAAATATTTGGGGTTTTAACCAAAATTTATGTTTGAACTGATTCTTTAATGAACATCATGAAAAGAATATTAAGTTGACAAAGTGTTTATTAGTTCTATAACAAATCTATCAATTCTGCAAATATATTGTACTAACAAGATGAGAAACATTAAAAATCTATGGGTTCAGGATAATATCACTGCATTTTGAATGAGGCCCCTCTTCCAAAGATATTCTCAGTTAAGGTATTTTGGCTACATCCTAACACAAATGTAATGCATTTAATCCAAGACAGATAGGTATCAATGTTTCATTTCAAAGTTGATGACTTTCTTTGTATTCTCATTACATCCACTGATCATTTTTGGCAAATTGTTAAACAAAACTATTTCAATTAAATTAACTGCTAACAGTATAATGTACAATGCTTATTACTGCATATTAATTGCAGAGTATTTAAACATTTCAACATGATGTCTTGTACAGAAGGTAGAAATTTAATTCCATGATCAATAAAGAATCAGTTCTGCGTTGGGACTTCCATCCTTCACATAATTACAGTTTTATGTCTCAGATCAAGTTAAGACTGACCTTTTTGTGTTCCCTTTAAAAGGCTGAGTTTACTAATATAATTGGAAGTGATGAATATTATTTTTACATGATAAAGACTAATTAAAAAGAAGATACAGGTAAAACTGAAGCCTGTCAAGATGTAGCTATGTTTCTCAGGAGTTTTAAAAGATTAACAGCACACGGAAAATACGTAGATTTTACCAAAATACAGCACATTCCTGCTAATATAAAAATCAATTCCTATGTAAATATTAATGAAAATCAACTAAAATTAATGTACAAAGAGTTGTTAAAGGGTTTCAATTAAAATTATTAAAAACTATACACATTACAATATGCAGCTGATAACTTCTTTGAAGTGCAATATCATTGGATTTTATATATCTAGAAAGGACTATATGTTAAGCATGTAAATTCCTTTCTATTCCAGCATTTATTTCCAAAATCTACAGTAAGCTGGTGTTTTTGCTAGATTTCTCTTTAAAAATTATCCATTTCTATTTATTAAAAATAGTAATTGAATATTGCTCCAATGACAGGTTAATCATTCACCATTAAAAAAACAGTTACTGGTCTTCTATGGCACTTTTTTCTGGTCCATAATAACCATGTATTACTCTTTACCCCGCGAGTTAGGCAATTTCTTCTCTGTTACATTAGGAGAAAAGAGGAAAATAAACATGTTCATCATAAACAAAATTAATTATGTATAATCCAATATTTTATAAAAGTAATAAGGAACCAAGGCAGCCTGTGGTAAATTACTATTACATTAATATAGTTAGAAACCCTTTAATGACTCTGAAGTGTCTAGTTCACATTGAATGTCATCTGTAAGGAGAGCCCTTTGAGAAAGATCACTACAAACCGCTGGGTCCCAAGTAGCCATACCTTTGCCATACCATTTCCCAACAGCCATTCCTCCACCACTGTGCAACAGGTTGACCAAAACAACCTGGCTTTGGTTACTTAGCTCCATACATATGGTTTCCTTTTAGTCTAACAAGGCATTTCAAGGCCAAATAAAATCCAAACTTCTGTCATAACTCTTCCTGAACCATTTACTCCTGGGTAGCCCCTAGTCCTCATAGGGCTCACTGCCATGAGCCCCATTTTTTTTTAAAATGAAGCTTTTTCTGGCAGAACAGTTAAGAGGTTTGGAACATGCACATACATGATATATATATCTCTGTGTGTGATGAGTTACATACAGGCAACGCAATAAAAAAAACCTAGCCTTTTCAGTTTCATGTTTTTTTTAAAAAAAATCTATAAATAAATTGAATATGAAGTATTTAACAGAAGGCAGAAGAAATCCACCCTTTTGCACAAACTGGGGATTTTCATGAGTGAGAACATTATCTCGATAAAACTTCACAGCACAAATGAAAAAATTGAAACTGTGAGATTAAAAATAGATACTCAAAATTGAATTACACATAGGAATTAACACAGTGAGTGAATGTGACGTGAGCCAGTCCTGCAGAATTCCATAAGTATATTTATAGTCCCTGTAAAAGGACTTCACATTTTATTCCATTTTGCTATTGGTAGATATACGTTCTCGTTTTAACTCCCTCCCTTCATTCCTTGATTCTCGACTTTCTTAGCCATTTTTAACCTGGCTGTTTAAATTAATCAAACCAGTTCTACCTTCCATCTACCCATTCATCTATATAATAAGCAAATAGCAAAGCCAACATGTCAGATCCCTTATCCACATCTACAGAAGTGGTTTCAATAAAGAAATTAAAACAAAGTGAACAAAAAAAATTAAAGGTAACAAACAGCTACAGAACAGAAAACCTTGCCGTCTGTCCATGGGATACAATAGAGGCTCCTTGTACAGATGCTTAGTAATACATATGATTTATCCAAAAATAAACCAATCATCTGTACAAAATACACCACAGGCTTGTTCTTGGAGGAGTGATTTTTGATTGCTACATGGTTTAAACTCAACAAGGTTTGTTGCTACTTGCATTTCCAAAACCGTTTCTTCTATGTTCTTTACAGTGGTTTTCCCCTTTTAACCACATTTATTATTTAATTTCTGTACATAATTTTAAAAGTTTGTGTATAGAAAAATAGTCAAAATGTTCAGTATCCCACAAGTTCTTCAGAGGATCACAGGGATATTTCCTCTTTCTCCACAGGATTCAGGAAAACTCTCGAACAATGACGAGTTCTACCACGTTCTGAAAAGTCTTTAGTAAAGATACTGCTTGCCCATGATCAATGTTGATGAAGCTATATCCATTAGCCTGGAAAGAAAATTAAATCCCAATAAATACAAAGCACTGTATTTTCAGTGTGATTTTTTAAAAAAATTTTTTACACTAAAACAGCTGTTCTTTTGAACACTTAGCAAAAAGGAATGCCATGTGTTAAAAGAGAAATATGAAAATAAAAACACTATTAAGATTTATAAAGTTACCATACCCTCAAAAAAGGAATTTTTAAAACTCTGATTTGTAAAATAAAAATTCAAATGAAAAGGATACCGCCTCTAAAACCTTTTTATTATGAGAATTCTGAAAAGCAAAATCATCTAGTGGCTATTTTCTTTAATCCACAAACTGAGGGAATGAGCCCAATTTAACAAAAATGTTAAATTCAGTACGGTAGGAAGAGGGCAAGACTGAACAAAAGCATTAAATACTTGTTTTCCTTGTTTGATAGATACCCTGTTGGTTAACCATATATATTCCTCTTCCACTTCACAGGATTTATAACATATCTTTTCGTTTCTGTTTTTCTATTTGCATATTTCAAGTAATTAAATCATGTCATACAGTATTTTATTTTTCAACATCACTGAAATAATTTTACAACTGGGTGCTATTATTTAGACCAAGGGTCAGCAAACCTGGCTCTCCAGATGTTCTTGGACTTCAATTTACCAGAAGCCCTGATCAGCAGGTATACTGGCTTGGGCTTCTGGGTAACTGAAGTCCAAGAACACCTGGAGAGCCAAGTTTTCTCACCACCTGGTCTAGACCTTCTAGACTCTAGAACAGGGGTGCCCAAATTTTTCAAGGCAGCGGGCTGGTCACGTGATTGACTGTGCCGGTCACATGGTTCCTCTCACCAGAAGGATAAATAAATCATGCATGGACAGGCACAGAATGCACCCGGGCATGCACATAATGCCTCCATAAAAGACCTGCAGTTGTTGTAAATGTGTTTAAGAGAGCAACGGGTCATTTATGGCAGCGTTCTGTGCATGTGCATGCATTTTACTTCCGCTTCCGGGAGCGGCGAGGGCCAGATTAATTGGCGCCACGGGCCATAGTTTGGGCACCCCTGCTCTAGAAGGTCCTTGTTGATCTACCTACCTATTATTCTATTAGTCTTTTTATAAATGCACAATGATTTCAAATTATTTTTGGTACCTGTAGTTATTACAGCAAAAGAACCATCTAAAATCAAGGATTTGTTTGTTTCTGAAGTTTGTTAAAGAAATGTGAATCTTCAACTGCATCAAAAGTAGCAGAGGGTAAAGGAAACGGGGGGTCGTGGATGAAGCGGATTATCTGGACCCCTTTCAGTCAGGGTTCAGGCCCGGACATGGTACGGAGATAGCATTGGTCGCACTGATGGAAGATCTCTGGCGAGAAAGGGATGGAGGCCATCCAACCATCCTTGCTCTCCTTGACCTCTCAGCGGCTTTTGATACTGTCGACCATGGTATCCTTCTGGAACGGCTCCGAGGATTGGGGATCCAGGGCACTGTGTTGTCCTAGTTTTCCTCATTCCTGAAGGGCTGTACCCAGTCGGTGTGGTTGGAGAGTGAGACCCAGCCCTAGGCCACTCCAATATGGGGTGCCTCAGGGCTCGGTGCTGTCTCCTCTCCTATTTAATATCTACATGAAACCGCTGGGGGAGATCATCCATTGCCACGGGGTGCGGTACCGTCAGTACGTGGATGACACCCAAGTGTACATCTCATCTCGCGGTGATCCCAGTGATGCTGTCAAAGTCCTGTCCGAGTGCCTGGCGGCTGCTGGGGTCTGGATGGGGGACAACGGATTACAACTGAACCCTGGCAAGACTGGGTGGCTATGGATTAGGGGCCCGGTGTTATCTCAGGAGCTACCATCCTGGTTTTGGATGGGGCTAGCCTGCCCCAGACAGATCTGGTGCGCAACTTGGGGGTCCTCCTGGACTCGCGACTGCTACTTGAAGATCAGGTGGTGGCCGTGGCCAGGAGGGCTTTTGCCCAACTTCGGGTGATTCGCCATTTGCGCCCACTCCTAGACCGGGACTCCTTACTCATGGCCACTCATGCTCTGGTCACCTCTAAACTAGATTATTGCAATGCACTCTACATGGGGCTGCCCTTGACGACCATCCGGAGGCTGCAGTTGGTCCAGAATGCGGCTGTTCGGGTGGTGATGGGGTGTGGGCGTTATGCAAGTGCCTCACCACTGCTATGGGAGCTGCACTGGCTTCCAATTTGCCTCCGGGTGCAATTCAAGGTGCTGGTCATTACCTTTAAAGTCCTACATGGTAGTGGGCCAGGATACCTAAGAGACTGCATCGCCCCAAGAACGTCTGTCCGTCCAACCAGAGCAGACCGGAGGGGCTGTCTGCTTGTACCATCTGCTTGAGGGGCCCGTCTCTCTAGCACACGAAGGAGGGCCTTCTCTGTGTCCGCTCCGGCCTTGTGGAACCTCCTGCCAGTGGAACTAAGGCTGCAGACGGAATTGCTGCCCTTCAGGAAAGATCTGAAAACATAGCTGGCGGGGCAGGTGTGGGGTCCTGAAGATGTTGTGACCCCCACCTGCTGGTTGGTTTAATATCAAAGTAATCTTCCACTTTTTAATGTGTGGGGGTTTTAGCGGAGTAATTTGTTTTAATGGGGTTGTTCTTGTTTTAAGGGTTTTAAGATTTTATGCCACCCAGAGTCTTTGTGAGCTGGGCGGCTATATAAATATGAATATAAATAAATAAATAAGAACTTTGAAAAAATCAGCTGATAGTTTTAGCAAGAACACTTTAAGAGTTAAGAGAGGTACTGAATATCTAACAAATTACAGTCTTCTGGAGATGTAGGGGGCATTACAGCAAGTTTCAATACAATGGGAAGAGATGAAAAGAAGAATAAATAAATAATTATACTGTGATGCTCTAAACTAGTTATGCCATGCGAAGGTCTGGAGGAGTGAGATCCTTCTAGTTCTCCCCAAACCATAGGAGCTTTCACTACCATAAACCATAATATTATTTTCATTTGGAGTTGGCGACACAGTGATTCTGCTCCTAACTGGTAGGCAAATTGCAGAACGTGGTCTACTGCTTGGTAGTACTACAGTACTTTGTTTCTGCAAGGTTTACACATTTAAATTTTACATTCCTGTTTGACTCCATGGCATCACAGGCCTGCCTCTCTCATATATCCTAAGAATAATCTGGAAATTAGGAACAACATGTTATCAATATGAAGCTAAAATCTTGCTGTTTCTTCTTGCAGTGTGTTCTGGTCTCAGATTCAGAGAAAGCCATTTAAGCAACATTAAAAAAAAACTCCTGCTGATTTATATTACCTGAATAATTTTATCTCCTGGATGCAACAATTTAGATGCTGGTCCTTCAGGCTGTACCCTGGTTACAAATATACCCTTGAAATAAACATAAATACATAAATGTTCATTCAAACAAATGCAGGAAGGAGATGAACCTTATATACCAAATGCATGTTTAGGCTTATTATCACAAACCTAATAAAATTACTTGTAACTTATTTCAAATCAAATTAAAACGGTTTTGGTGCAGATGTACAATTACAAGCTGGGGAAATGTTATAAGAAATAACATGGCAGTCTTTTTCAGCAAACAGAACAGAGACTATTGTGCTACTTTTAATATTAACCATTTGCTTCCATAAATTGCAGTTCACTTCTTCAGATGCATTTTTAAAATGCCAAATATAGTCTTTCAGTCTTCAAGTTGCCATAGGATTCTGCTATAAACTGGGGAAAGGTTTCCATGCCTGAGAAAAGCCAAGTACTGCACAACTCCTGATCCTGGGCAATTGGGAGTGGGGAAAAGATGTCTGTGCAAAACCAAAGGAAAGGAGGAAAGGTATTTGGGATTTGCAGGCCAAATTTAGTAAACTGCACAATGCGACTTCCCAGAGATACTCAAATGTCAAATGGTTGCCAATGAAAACCATGTCTTGGAGCTTAGTCTTCAACATTAGAGAAACAGGAAACATTAGCGAAAACAGGAATGAACTTCAGTAGACTTTTGCACAATGACATTACTTGGTTCCCCAAGTAGCGTTGCTAAGCGATTTTTGTTGTTATGCGGGTTTCTATTGAGTTTCCCGTATAACGACATTTTTAGCATCGTTGTCCGGTTATTTTAGCATTGTTGTCTGGACAACAACACTAAAAACATTGTTATGCATGGGAACACGTGGTGCATAATGACGCATTGTTAAGCGAAAATGATGTTATCCGAGCACGTTGTTATGTGAGGGTTGACTGTAATGCTATCCTACTAATGACAGACTGCTTCCATAAGTGTAACTACAATAGGGTAATTTCTTCCCTTAATGGCTTCTCGCTCACCCTCACCCAGAGAACTATGAAACACTCATAAACAGTTTTGTAGATAACATGGAGAGCTGCAAAGAAAGTAGGGGAAGAAAGCCTTGTTGTGTTAAAAGGACATTCAATTCTTCTATTGTGTCCTAATCAAACCCTGGACTGCCAAAATGAAGCCACTTTCTTCGCTTTGTCGTTGCCCAAATGCAAGTCCTCATCGGTGCATATCTCTGGCAGCAATTGGCAGACCAACAAATGGACTGGACTCTCTGTCTCTCCACATTCACAGTGTGTCGTTGTCCACCAAAGTCCCCACTTGAGCACTTAGAGACTCCAACCCTCAGCTTATTCAGGGTCTTCCTGATGACATAGGGGAGATTGAGATTTTCAGCTACAGTATATTCACCTTTAATGTTGTTCCTTGCTGAGTGAGCTCCTTCTGCCATCTTCTAATTTGGTTTTGCTCTTGTGTACCCTCAAGAATGTTTGTTCTTGCCATGAAGCTCTTTCTGGATCTGAGCCAGCAGACTTGAGGCTCATATCCATTCAGAGGGTGTTGAGGGTCATTCTCTTGTTTAGTTCTCTCAGTATCTGCTGCTACTTCTCTCCTGATCCTGGAGCAATTTCGATTTTTATTTGTATCCCGCCCTCCTCAGCTTGCGCCGACTCAGGGCGACTAACAACATATTAATAGCACAACACAATCAGGTCAGTAAGAATTCAAAAACAAACATCATCAACACTATGGCGAACAACTTATACATAATATCCAAATAATACGCAATATTACAATATACAAGTCCCAGATACAAGATATCCAGCAGTACAATATATATGATACAGTATTTGATTCGATAAAGCAAGGAATAAAAACAGTATGATATAGTATCATACGTATTAAGACTAATAGGACAACCAACTATCCATACCACAGCCCCAGATACTGAACTCTGCCCCTGCCTTACAAGTCTGGAGGGGGCACCCAGGAGCACCGGCAGGTAGAATGGCCTGGTGCTCAGAGACAGAGGGGCCTCTACAACTCAACCGGGGCCGAACTCCGCGGCAGCAGTAGCGACGAGACCAGCATCTAACCAGTCCCACCTTTCATGTCTGGGGGGCAGTGCACAGGACCGCCAGCAGGGGGGGCTGGCCCCTGAAGCAACCGGGTGGCAGCATCTGCAGCAGCAGCATCTGCAATGGTGGCAGCGTCCGGGCCTCCGGGACCGGTCTTATTCACCCCTCCCACGCTAGGAGGGGCTGGTCCCCTGAGGCAGCTGAGCGGCGGCAGTTATGATGGCGGCCAGGCCTCTGGGGCCGGTCTTTTTCACCCTTCCTGAGCTGGGAGGGGCTGGCAATACCAACAAGAGGGCATATTTTCTTAACTGGTGCAGATTTAAAGCAGGAGTTCTCAACCTTTTAAAGCCGGAGGCTGGGTCATGCTCGCTCAGACAGCTTTGGGGACAGGATGGCCATTTTGCCTTCCTCAACCACATGGCACTTCCTGGTGTGGTGGAGGTGGTGGTGGGGCACATGACATGGTGCTGTGGGCTGCATCTGGCCTGTGGGCCACAGGTTGAGAATCCCTGATTTAAAGCATCCTGTCACTACCAGCATGGCTTCATTAACAGCAATGCCAACTTTTTTTGCATTTGTGGATGCGTTCCATACTGGAGCAGCATACTCAGGACCAAAGCTGATATGCGCAGTGTGGATAGTTGAATTCCCTATTTATAGTTTGTGAGTTTCCTGATGATGTTGTTCATTGTAACAACGTTAGCTTTGGTATTCAGGCAGTGCTGCTTAAAAGAGTGTCCGGTCAAGCATCACACCGAGGTATTTTGGTGTTGGACAGTGGTGTAATTGATTCCCTTGCCACATAGCATTCAACTTAACCCTTACTTCTCTGTTTCGAAGGTGGAAGCACATACTTGAGACTTGCTTGGAGTAGGCTTCAAATGGTTGATGTTGTAATACTGTCCTAATTCTTCAAGGGCTCCAGTAAGTTTTCCAGCTACTTCATAAAAGCTTGACCCTTGATTGGCCATTGTTGTGCCATCCGAACAGTTTTGGCTGATCATTTGTATATATATTATACAGTATTGAAGACAATACACTTCCTTGGGGCACTCCATTCTTCTGCAACCTCCATCTGCTGTTCTTTCCATTCATCATCACATACAATCTCCGATTCTGGAGGAATCTGCCAACGACCCTAGGAAGCTTGTTATCTTTGGTAAGCTTATTTATGTTATGGAGCAGAATCCTATGACTGATAGTACCATATGCTGCAGTTAGGTCAATGAATCCTCAATGTGTTGTGTAAGGTTAAGGATTTCACCACAACATGATCTGCCTGGCCTGAAGCCTGTTTGCTTCTTTATGATCTTTCCATCAATAAAATTCGGAGATGTGATTGTGAATCATCCGTTCTAGTGCCTTATAAAGACGGCAAAGGAGTGACACTGGTCGGTAGCTTTTTGGGTCATCTGGGTCTTTGCTGGGTTTTCAATAAAGCAACAACTCTAGCCTGTCTCCACAATTTATGAACCATAAGTTCATCTATGCAGTTGTTCATTAATTGCAGGAGCCATCCAAAGCATGGGGACCAAACTGATTTATCTGCTCTGTTCTTATGTCATCAATACCTGCTGCTTATTCGGTTTCATGCTGTTTATAGCTTCCTCCAATTCATAAGCCACAAAGGGGTTATTAAGTATCACCACCACCCCTGTTCCTCTGGTCGGATAGCTTTTCCCTGCACCTTTTTGCTTTGCGTTTTTCCATTCTTTAGCAACCGACTAGCTATTTGCTGTTACTCCACTATAATTTTGCTGTGGCTGGATTGAATCTCCACCTAAATTTTTAAGGAGTTTCCAAGCATGTCTACTGTTCTGCTTCATATCCAGGTTCTCAACTAATGTGCACCATCGTGATTTCCAGTTTTCAGCTAGAGCCTGCATCAGCTCTTCCACAGCTTCAACAGTATCTTTCTGAAAAGGATCCTGGTTGTAGAGTGCCTGATACCTATCTAGCAGAGGTTTGATTTCATCAGCTAGGCCCTGGATGTACTGGGTGCAGCATCTTCTTGAAATATTTTTCCTTGATATTGTTTTCAAAAGCTGGACAAATTCATGATATTTATCTTGATGCCAGGGGGTGGGGGATGAGGGGTGGTCTTCTACATGCTTTTGTCCAGCTGTTCTCGAAAATTCAAGCATTTAGCCTTCTTAAATTTCACTAGCATGACTCTACACTCCGCTAATTATAAATTAACCATTACGCTAGTCTTTAACAGACTCTAATCCATTGTATACAATTCAGAATACCACAGATAATGGGGAGTGCCATCCAATTTCTATCCTACTCTCTTTTTCTGCTCTGAAAAAACTTGAAATGTGTAGGGGCAAAGGCTCCTAGGATACTCTGTCCATGCAAATTAATCCTTAGCCACATTCCTTAGGCAATTTAAGGCATCTGTCAGCCACAGTGATAGCTCCAAAACTAAAAGCAAGTCTAGTCAGTTCCATACATACTTCAATCAGTGGGATATGTAGATTTGTTCAAGACTGATGAACTACCCAATGGACTGAGTGAGAAAGAAATCAACTTTTAACGGTGTAGCCTCTGGGTTCTCTGTGTGTGATGTTTATTGTTGAGTTTGTGAACCTGCAGTTTCCCTCTGAGGTATTACCTTTATTACTTGAACTATACTATGCTAACTTGTTAGCTGCTATATCTTCCTGAGACAACATCCAGTAGCAGACCATCCAGAGAGATCTGTTATGTTAGAGTACTATTTGGGGACTCAGTAACTGCATACACATTCAGAAGGCAACAACATACACAATGTTACATATAATAATAGATTTGTAAACTTTTTCATGAAGAGTGCTAGGCAATGTGAGTTAAACAAACATAGCTGGCAAAATCCACTGCACTTTACCTATCTATATAATTAAAATGTAAGTGTGTGCCTGTATGTCCCGAATGCGTTTCCATGCCCCTCGACTGAGCCCCCTGAAAGTTGGCGAATGCCTACCTTTGGCGTCACAGATTGCATAGCTGGAGTCTGGGGGGCAGGGGAGCCCTGCGCCCCATAAACCCACGAAAACAGAGAAAACTACAATGCCCCAGCAACCACTGTGGCACGCCTCAGCCAATCGGTATGGGCATGTGTGGACAATGGCCATGCGCAGAAGGCAGGGGGAAGCGGTTGCCGGCCATGTGCGTGCCGGATTTCCCCCCCACACACACACACACACAAAATCAGAAAAACAGAAGGGCCTCGTGGGCGGAGTGAAGGGGACAGAGGAGACGGAGGATAGTGGAGACACCCAGGCTGGGTAAGGTGGCTGTCGACAACGGACTGCGCCGGGATGCTATCACCTGGGCAGAGCTGGGCACCCAGCTAGTTTTACTATAATTTGTGTTGTTTGCTAAAATGAGTACCCAATGTGTAGGTGGCAAAATGCTAATAACCCGTGAATCACCCAGACACTGTTTTAAGTGCTATGGGGTAGTGTATAAGTATAATTGTTATTGCTATAAATGTGTGTTACATTTTTTTTACCAAAGGATTGAAAGACCAAAATCCTTTTGCTTAGTGCAATAAAACGCACTATAGTAGGCCTACTGAATGAATGGAGATTTGGTAAGCCACTTCTCTGAAAATTATAAAGTATCCTTTGGAAAACCAAAACTTTGTTTCCTAAGACAGCAAAGTGAGTTCATTGATGAAAAAAGATACCAAAATTACTCAAGGGAATCGTAAGGTTTGTAAAAATAGGGCGCATAATTTAATTTAAAAAAACCAAAAAGCTAAATGAGGATTCAAACACTCAGTAGCCAAAGAATGTGATGTGTCATTTGAAAAAATGAAGTAGTAATTAATGTGATGTGTCATTTGAAAAAATGAAGTAGTACTTTCTAGGAGTGGGGTGGGCCAAGAGGATGAAATACATTGCTAGAGTTGATTTCTACTTACACTGACCCTAAAGAAGAATAAAACTGGACAGTTGGCATCCTGGTAAAGATGTGGATACATAGCAATATACTGTATTCATGCACGGGTCTTTCTGAGGGTGGTTGTCCAAGAAAGTAACATTCAAAGTTTGTGAGTAATTCAGTTTCTGCATTCAAATAATGTGTGTGTGCGCGTATGTGTGTGCGTGAATGAATCCCCAACTCTGCTATCTTATTGTTGTAAGCTTAACACTGTTTAATTCTGTGAGAATATAAACAGTGTACAGTTTAAGAAATTCTGTATTTTTGTCCATTAGCAGTACATAAATGTATGCATTGTCGCTGAAAAATATGTTGCAGAAAAAAATATTCCAAGCATACATTTTCAGATAAATTCAACTTTTTAAATACTCACATCATCATCAGGCCTGAAGGGGTTTCCTCTGCCACCAATTCCTCCCGATATACTAAACCCAAGCTCTGGATCCTTTTCAATTCTCACTCGAATCTAAAATAAAAAAATACATTTAAAATGGGCTTAACTATATACTGAAGCCTAAAAGCAATGAACAGACATTTGATTTACTAGTTACAGTGGTAAATATATTGTTTCTTTTCACTTTTTGCTGCTTTATTTCTCTGATCAGTTTGTTGATGTTGTTTCCAATTTGTTACTGTATTTGTTATGCTTCCATTGTTCATATTAGTATTTCAAACTACTTTTGAGATATTTTTAAAGTGTCTTTAGTCACAATAGAGAGATGACAAAAGAAATAAACTTGTTCTAAGCGCGTGGTAGTATTTCTGCAAATGTTTGACAGCACAAATATTAGCAGTACACATTATAGGTCACTGTTAATTGGTGAGCCTGTCACAGGATACAGACAGGTTACCTACCTGTAACTGTAGTGGTCATCTGTGAATTCACACCAATGGGTTCCTTCTGTACCTGCATAGATATCCTTAAAACATTCCAGAGACTGAAAAATGCCTTAATCTCTGATTGCCACACTGAACACACTCCCCACTTCACCATTTATCCTAAGTTACCTCCATCATCCACTGCTAAGAAAACATTTGTGGCAGAGTGAAGGGAAGATGGGTGGGTTATGTGAATTCACAGATAACCACACAAAGAACTATAACTACAGATAAGTAACCTGTTCTTCTTCTTGGTCTCTGTGATTCACTCCGATGGGTGACTAACCTCCTGCCTGGTGGGATGTCATGCCAATACAGAGGAGTTGACTGCTCTGCCAAATGAAGCCTAATGCTTTTGCTATAACATTCAATCAAGAACGTCAACAGCTGGGACCATGTTGCTGCTAGTTCTAATGGAATGGCCTTTCAAAAACAGAGAGAATGGCCTTCTTGCTAACTGATAGGATAGAGTAATTGTGATTACTATCCATGTAAACAGTCATTGAGATGTGATGGGCTTATCTTTCTTTGGTCCCTGTTAACTAATAAAAAGTTGTGTAATCTTCTAGAATTGCATCATTCTTGCTGCAGAAGACCAAAGCTCTACAAGCATCAAGTGTGGGTAGTGATCTTTCTAGGTCTGCCGTTGGTGATGGAAAGAAGGTGGGCATCACCAGAGATTGATTAATGTGGAGATCAGAAACTTTCAGGAAGAAAGATGAACTGAGGAAGATCATCATCTTATTCTTACGAGATTTCAGGAAAGGTCAATCATGTTTGAAGATGAATAACTCACTAACCCTTCATGATGATGTTATTGCCACCAAGAAAACTAACTTATATGTTAAGACTCTAAGAGCTACTGCCACCCACTGGCTTGAGCAGTAGCCTCATTAGCTGGTTGTGCAATAATGTTATTGACCACTGCAGCACAGGTGGTCTGACATCAGAGTAAACATTCCTCAATCCTTTCAAAAAATAATAATTAAGGATTGAGTTTGTAAAAAAACTAGGATGCAGGCAATCCTGAAAGTTGGTACAGTATGTGACTATCACTGGCAAATATACTTCAGTCAAGGAATGTACCAAGCCTTTTCACTTCAATTGCAGCAAGAAGCATAAAACAGTGTGGGCTGTTAATTGAATTCATCTAACAACTTAGTGTACTGTGTAATGTACAATACATATTTCTTCAACTTATTTTTGTAATTCTGCCTGGTAGACAGTTTTCCTACTCCACTATGACTCTTCACAGTGATGAAGAATTCTTCAAGCTGTCAATTTAAGTCTGACAAAGTCTGACTGATGTATTTAACCCCGGTTCTACATTCTCCGGGGCAACCAGCAACTCATAGATGTCTGATGCTGTGAGCCTCAAAGTCACAAATCAGTTTTGAAGTGGCTATCATAGGGCAATGAGGATTGCATTGACCTTTTCTTAATGGGAGTTTCACCGTTACTGTGTTTTGTTGTTGTTCAGTCGCACAGTCAATTCTGACCCTTTGTAACCCCATGGACCATTGTCCAACAGGCAATGTGTAGAGAAGATGCATTAGCATCCTTGTCCACCAATAAATGCATCACTGAGAGAGCTGCAACCATGAGCAAAAGTTTTGACATGCCTTGTTGCATTTGGTTGGAAACAAACGTAGTGTGGGATGACTCCAATTGTTGCAAATGTCCTCAGACATGACTTGGGACAATTTACATTAATTGACCTTGGTGTTCTGTTGACGTTGATAATTGGCTATCTGCTTTTCTTCCCTCATCACATGTATGGATACAGGGGGAATGTTCCTCTGAACACATCATTCCCATAGGCGGAGTGTGAGGTAAAGAAGTGACACTGAGAGTGTTTCTCTTTGTTAATGTAGTTCATTGTAGAGGTTGTGTCTGTGGCCACTTACACTGTTATGCCAATGATCATTGTTTTGAATACCTTGAAGGTCTTTCCTGACAGTTAATATCTCAAGCTCATTTATATTATGTTTTTGCTATACTTGTGACCATAGTACATGGATCTGTGAGATCTGGCTGTTAGACACCCCACCCCCAACCTGTAAAACTTGTATCTATTGCTATTTGGATACACACACACACCCAACCTGTAAAACTTGTATCTATTGCTATTTGGATACTGGGTTACGACTGTTTGAATTGATAGATTTTGAGTGTCCATCCACATATTAGTTGTTCTTCTAGTTCTGGGGTCATAACTAACTTTTTGTATTTTTTCTCTCTTTTAGTACATTGAACACTACCAGATGCCAGGCTTGAAAAGAACTCATCTTCAGACAGGAATCTTGGATTGCTGCCATCATTGAGGCCATAAGACCCAGTAGCCTTTGAGTCCATGTATGCCATTATGGACACATTGGCCTTGAATCTAATCAATTTAATATAATCTGTTGTGAGGCAAAATTTACAGAGTTTGAAATCTAGAATTACTCCAATGTACTGAATGATTCTTTTTTCACTTCAAATGTGACTTTTCTGGGATTATCTGATGACTGAGATCTGATAGTAGCTGCAAATGAGAGATATGCAAATCTTTCTGAGCCTTGTCCTTTGAATTTGCCATGATTAACCAATTATCTGTCTATGGAAACGCTACTGATTCTGATGTATGCTAAAAATAGATCTCCACTTTGTGGAGATTTGGGGTACTGTAGAGCAGGGGTCCCCAACCACTGGGCCACAGACTGGTACTGGGCCACGGGGTGGGTGGTGCTGTGAGCCCCGATGGCAGCCTTCTGCCCTCAACATGCTCCACTGGGTTTGCCTGGCAAATAGAGCAAGAGCACGGGCTTCAGACACAGCAGATAAGGCAGGTGGCCAGGCCCCTCCTCCATGTTGCTTAACTATGGCAGGCTTCCATGCCCCGCCTGTGCTCAGTGACTGTGCTTTCCCGCCCAATTACCAGTCCGTGGAAAAATTGTTTAGCACGAAACCGGTTCTTGGTGAAAAAAAGATTGGGGACTTTGAATGTGAATATTTTTATGCCCACAGCAAAACGTAGGAAACATAAATGTTCCAAGTGGATGGTAACATGAAAATAAGCATCCTTTAGATCAGGGGTGAATGATTCTTTTTTCACTTGAAATGTGACTTTTCCGGGTTTATCTGATGACTGAGATCTGACAGTAGTTGCAAATGAGAGATATGCAAATCTTTCTGAGCCTTGTACTCTGAATTCACCATGATTAACCAATCGTCTGTCAATGGAAACACTACAGATTCTGAGGTATGCTAAACATAGGAAACATCAGTAGTCCAAGTGATCAGCAGGTGTACTGACTTGGGCTTCTGGGAATTGAAGTCTAAGAACAGCTGGTTCATTAAGGTTGACCACCCCTGGTCTAGATCTATTGCATCAAATTACTTCCTGTTATCTGAAGAGCAGTAATAGTGCTTAAAGAGTTTATTTAATAAAATTTTGAAGGAGAGGATATCCCACCACCTTGGAACCATTCACTGATTGTAGTAATACTAAAGCTAGGTAAAGAACCTTCTGATATGGGGGAAATAGAGACCTATTTCATTAATAAATCAAGATGTTAAGGTATTTAAAACATTAATGACAGAAAGAATGAATGTTAATTGAAAAAGTATATTAAAACTGATCAGTGTGGAAAGACAGAAGATTTAACTAGAAGAGTATTAAAAGAATAAGATGAATAAGAAAAATTTGAAAGTGGAGATAACGGTCTTAAATATTTTTAAAGTTTTTGATTCAGTGGAATAGCTAGCATTAACAAAAGCTCAGAAGTAATGGGATTTGGAGTACAATTTCAACATATTATACAACAATTATACTAAAAATATTGCATCAGTGATACTGAATGATGGAATAACCAAACAAATTCATCTAGGCTGTGATAGTAGGAAAGGCTGCCCTTTATTTCCATTATTATTCACACTGGTAATAGAATTGTTGGCAAATATAATAAGAGGAGATAGGCTAATAATAGGAATAGGACATCAAGATCCTCTGCACTTGAAGGGAAAAAAGTGGAAGTAAAGAAGAATAAGAATGAAATAACAAATAAATTAAGATTAATTTATTTGCAGGTGATGTTAACTATTGAAGATCCAGTAACGGCAACAGAGAATATTAAGGCTCATTTGAAAGTTTGGTGAGGTAATGGGCTTATAAATGAACTGGAATTATTTGGAAATGATTGTATTTAATTGTGATAGGGAGGAAAAAGAAAATATTAAACTAAATTCAGGCAATTAACTACTTAGGAATAAGTATCACTAAGGATTTGCAAGATTTAAAGAAAGCTAATGTTAATAAACTGAAATAGAAGGTGAAGGAAAAATTAAATAGCTACAGAAGATTATCATTTTTGTTGTTCAGTCGCACAGTCGATTCCGACCCTTTGCGACCCTATGGACCATCGTTCTCCAGGCGCCTCTGTCCTCCACCATCCCCCTCAGTCCTCCCAGCTCTGTGCCCATTGTGTCTACAATACCATCTATCCATCTCATCCTTGGCCTCCCCCTTCTTCTTTTGCCCTCCACCTTTCCCAACATCACGGCCTTCTCAAGTGAATCCTCCCTTCTCATTTGATGCCCAAAGTACTTTAGCCTCATCTTTACTATTTGACCTTCCAATGAGCAGTCAGTGTTGATTTCTTCTAAGATTGACCTATTTGTTCTCCTCGCTGTCCAAGGTACCCTCAAAACTCTCCTCCAACACCACATTTCAAAGGCATCTATTCTTCTGCGTTCAGCTTTCCTAATTGTCCAGCTCTCACATCCGTACATTACCACTGGGAATACCATTGCTTCGACTATTCTAATTTTTGTTTTCAAGGTGATGTCTCTGCTTTTCACTATGTTCCCCAGGTTTCTCATGGCTTGTCTCCCTAGAATCAGCCGCCTCTTTATTTCATGGCTGCAATCTCCATCTGCAGTGATCTTAGATCCTAAGAACGTAAAATCTGTCACTGCTTCTACTTCTTCCCCGTCTATTTTCCAGGAACTGATCGGGCCTGTTGCCATTATCTTGGTTTTCTTGATATTGAGTCTCAAGCCAGCTTTTGCACTCTCTTCCTTCAAACCGATCAGGAGATTCTTTAGGTCTTCCTCACTTTCTGCCATTAGGGTGGTGTCGTCTGCATATCTCAGATTGTTGATGTTTCTCCCAGCAATTTTGATCCCATATTGTGATTCCTCCATCCCTGCATTGCGCATTATGTGCTCTGTGTATAAGTTGAATAAGCAGGGTGACAGAATGCAGCCTTGCCTTACTCCTTTTCCTATTCCAAACCACTCTGTCATTCCGTGTTGTGTCCTAACTGTTGCTTCTTGGTTCATGTACAGATTTCTCAGGAGGCATATGAGGTGCTCTGGTATTCCCATCTCTTTAATCACTTGCCACATCTTGTTGTGATCCACACAATCAAATGCCTTAGTGTAGTCAATAAAGCAAAAATAAACTTGTTTCTGGTATTCCTTTGTTTTCTCCATGATCCAACGTATGTTGGCAATGTGGTCTCTAGTCCCCCTGCCTCTTCTGAAACCAGCCTGCACCTAGTTTGTGATAATTGCAATGTGCAAAATGAGGATTATACCCCAAGATTAACTTTTAGTTTTAATGTTACCAATAATGGTAAGAGATGTAGAGTTAAAATATTGGCAGAACATAATAAATAAATACTGTAACAGGAAGAAAAGAGCAAGGATAAATGTATGGTTTTTGAGGACAGCACCAGGATGGAGAGACATGAGGCTAAAGAGATGGATGGTATTTACTCTTTCTAGAAGCCCAAGACAGTACTCCTGCTGATTAGGGCTTCTGGGAATTGAAGTTCAAGAATAGTTGGAGTGCCAAGGTTCGCCATTACTGATCTAAGGTCTTTGTCAACATCATAAAACTTGTATGGACAGCATTTTGCAAATTGAAACCATCAAAACCAAAGCTGTCGTTGATTGTTTCAAAATGGAATTGATGGATGGAAGAGATCTTTCCCATGAGTAGAAATTTATACTGCCATTTTTTAAACTGCAACTTTGGTGAAGTTGGTGCAAATCCGACAGTTCTGCATCTGAGACTCCTCATCCAAACAACAGAGACACTCAGAATGTCCATTGGTGATAAGTCTCTTTTGTTACAAGTGATATACTTCTTGAATAGTTCCTGCTGGGACCATAAAAGGCAGAAAGGCCTCTACACAGAAATGAGAACAACTTTTTTAGTCTTTTCAGAGAGAAAAATTTATCAATGAGAGTCAAAATGAACAACTGGAGAGGAGGTAAAATGATTAACAGGAGGTAAGTATATATAGGAGAAAAAGCTACTTAAACACAAGGCTCTAGAAGTATCAAAGGTATTTTCTCAGTGGCAGATTAAAGAGAGATGAGATAATGGGTGTGGTGGGGCACATGCTCAGTGGAGAGAGCAAGGATTAGGGAACTTTTGGAGGCTCTGGAATTTTCCAAGGATGCTCACACAGGTGTGGAAGGAACCCACTGGTGTGAATCATAGAGACAACATGGAACAATCAAAGGGCCAAATTATAATAACACCAACCACGTCAACACTGCTAGAATGGCTATGCCTAACATATCACTAAATACTGACAATGCACTCCCAGCAGCAATCTGAGAAACTAACAGTAAGACATAATTTTTGTTCTCACCTCCTGCTTTGACAGCTCGTGGCACTGCCTGGGTGGACCTTGGGACTGACTATAGGGAGGCTGATGGGCAACTTTAAGCATCAAGTAATCAATAAGTTGCTCTCTAGAAGGATGTCTTGCAACATTTGCTTGGGGTGCAGCATGATGGACTTGACTATAGTTTGCCTGAGGTCTTGTTGGCTGGCACATCTGCCCATTCATCAAAGGTATCTGAACAAATGACACACCTTTAAGCAATATTTTACGTCAGCTATTTTGAATTCTTTATAATAGTTTTGTAATGCTCACAAGGTATGACTTTAAAATAATGTTTTGAAACATGTACATTAAATTTCTTAAAACAAAGCAAAATAGAATGATTTTAAAAATTCAACTTTTGTTCATAATAGAGTAGATGCACTTCTAAAAGGCTCAACTAATCAATGTTAACTGGGAATTATTTTAGGGAAAGCATTTTTACATATTTTATAGAAAATTTACCCCATAGTAACTTGCAGATGACAGAGAACTTGCCAATGTATTAGTTGTGTCATTCTATACCCACAAAATGTTTAAAGGTTATTATCTAAGGCAGTGGTGCCCAAACTTTTTTTTTTTTGCTGGGCCAGTCCCGCCCCCGACATGCAGCTGCTGCAGGGGCCGGAGGCGGGCTGATCCTGCTGCTGACAGTTTTGATGTCAGCAATGGCGGTGGTGATCGCACTTTGTCCCCACTGCTCTGAGCAGCCTCTGGCTCGGCCCCATCCCCTCTGCAACCTTTGCCAAAGCCGGATCACCACTTTGGGGAAATTTTCGGAACCTCCTCCATTTCAAAATCCACAGCACTGGGAGAGCCCCTTGGCGCAGCAAGGCTGACGTCAGTGCAGCGCGCCAGGTTTACCCTTCCAGGATTTTGAAATGAAGGAGGCTCCGAAAAATTTCCCAACGCGATTGCCGCTGCTGCTGACATCAGGCAGTGGGGGCAGGTGGAGGGGCGGTCTGCGATAAGCCCGGGTACTCAGTGCGGTCCACATTAATGATAATGCCCGGGCCTAATTGGGCCCGTGGGCCGTAGTTTGGGTGCCCCTGATCTAAGGATTATCTCAAAACCAGAAATGCTAATCATTGTGCAGAGCCAACACTAGGAATTAGTTTATAATAGTTTCTAACAATCTTTTACGCTAGTGCAGAACAAGAAGTCACTAGAACTACCTTCAAAATTCCATAAATAGGGCAGGGCTATTACATAAGATGCTATATTTTAACCAAAATTATATAAATTAATATAAGTAAAAGTGATGCAATGTAAAATATTAACTCAAGAACAGCTCACTTTTGTGTAGCATATATACTCGAGTATAAATCAATCTGAATATAAATCGAGGTACCTAATTTGGACCTCTAAAATTAGGAAAATAGATTGACACAAGTATAAGTTGGGGGTGGAAAATGAAGCAGCTGCTAGTGTGTTTCAATAATTAAAAAATGAAAATACAGTAAAATTAATTAATTTAAACATTTGTGTGGGCATGTTTTTGAGTGTTTACGGTAGTTACTTCTTTTTTTAAACTGTGATTTGCACCATCAACCTGTGGGGGTGCTGCAAGGGAAATGGGCGGGCAGGCCAAATGCACTGAAGCAGGAAACGATGCTCTAGCCTAGCCTCTTGCTCTCCCTGCAACTAGGAAGCATGGTTTGCCCTCCATTTTGACCACATGGAGCAGGGACAAAGGCAAGAAAGGTAAGTGAAACCCTTTCTTTTTATGCACAGGTTTAGTTTCCCCACTGAAATGCATTGGGAACATACAAACAGAAAAGCTTTAGAATACAAGATATTGATTTCCAATTAATTTAAATGGGAAATCGTGATTTGCGCCCTCTTGTGGCCACCTGTGGTAATGATGGCCTGCTGAACATGTTTAAATTTCCCTCCTCCTGAAGCCGAACTGCACCGAATCCAGCCAGTTTGGGACTCTCGTGGTTGAGTATATACTTGAGTATATACGGTAATTAACAAGGGTCTGATTTACTGATATATTGATATCAGATATTAGTTCACTACAAAGGTATTATAATTCTTTAAGTGCTAGCAGCTCATTCAGACGCAAAATTATGCTGTTAAATTGTTAATTCCTTTTCTTTCTCCACTGTGTATTACTTGCAGTTAAACAATGGTCTTGCTTTGGCAATTTGTTTGGCTTTTGTGAACAACATTTGGGCTTTTAAAATCTCCCATCTCCTAGCAATACTGCAGAGAGAGAAAATACAACTTTTACTTCAGTTTTAAGCTAACTGCAGCCAAGTATAATGTCCAAAGTTGGAGAGCTTTATTCAGTATTAACTATGTTAAGCAACTAACTTCAAACCATGGCTTCCAATTCAGACCTTTCTCCTTAAACCACTGTGAAGAAGAACAACTGTTCTTCTGAGATAAGAATAGCCATGATTAACTGAGAACTAAAGTGAAGATTTCTAGCATTGGAGGACCTTTATAAGAATAAAACAAAGCTTAGCATTATGTCCAAATCAGATACTTGTGGCAAAATCATACACCTATTGATGGTTAATGATAAATGAAGTATTAGTACCTGCACAGGAAGTTTCTTATTGCCTTCTGGAGCAACATCTTTGAGACTAAGTGTGGCAGATGAATAGTTCTGTTGCCCAGAAAGGAATACATCCTCTTGACATTGTTCTGCTGGACTGGATGCCTGGGGATGCTTTAAATTAAAACAAACACATACATGCATTTTTGCTACATACAGCATATTTGTAAATTTATTCAAGTAAATGTTGGGCATTTTTATTTAATCCTACTAACCATCCCTGAGATGGCTACAAATATTAACCCTGGTACTGTATCTAAAAAACACTAGAGCTTTTAAAAGACTCAGAACTGCACAATAAAACCAGTCACAAAAATAGCTACTGTTTAAGAACTTGATAATAGTCATTTATTAATTTTGCTTGGTCAAACAATTTTAAGCATTTAGTTTGTATGATCTGTTGTAGATAGAAATGTTATTATTTATTCTCCTTTAGAAATTAAATGGCAATGCAGTTATTTTCATTCCATTGCAAATATATGAATCTCAGACAGCTCATAGTGGCTCTACTGCAAAGAAATAATAATACTTGAAGGGCACTATTGCATTTTGTAGACTAGAATAGAGAACTACATCCATGTTCCAAGGCCTGATCTCTCCTCTACAAGTAGAACTTAAGGCAGCAATAACAATGTGCTTGAAGATGAAGTCAAACCAATAAGAAATAGATGCTTATGCAATAATATAATGTATGCTTATGCTTAAGTTCAGTTCAAGACAAAAACTACACAGTTAAGCCAAATGTCATATGGAAAAGCTGTAGGAATTAAAGGCAGCAAATGCAGAGTTATGGAAGAGGAGAACCTCAACTAGATGAAGGTGATGAAGCTTCAGAAGTGAAGTTCATAAAGTATATAACAGGATATAATTTGAAGAAATATGGGAGTGGAGGCAAGACTAAAAGAACTAGGTTGGATAAGACACTAGTATAGCAATTTAAAGAGAGGAATGATGTAGGCTGAAAGGTAGTCTGTTTGAGTGGCGGAGATGCAAGAAAAAATATATTAAAAAGGCAGAAGTAATTAAGATAAGGAATGATCATAGTATGAATGGAAGTGTTTTCCAAGAAAGCAGACAAAGAAAGTTCATTTTTCTCCATGGAAAAGTGACGTGCTTGGAAATAAGGCTAAATACTGGCAGGAAGTAGCATCAAAGATGAAGTCAAAGTTTTATGTCTAATCAATATTATATACAGATGTCAGTGATCAAATGCAATTTTCCAGGAGAAAAAGGCAGATGAGGACATTTTAATATTGAGTGGATAACAAGAAAAGGTTGGGCCATTCTGAGAAACAGGACAATCCATCAAGATTTCTGACTGCAAAAAAAAAAGTATACCAAAAGCAGAACAGTATATTCACACAAAACCTATGCTTTGCAGCATGAAGTTCAACTGTTTAGTTTCATCAGTGCATGAAACACTTGGAAAGGGGTATCTGATCTAAGTACAAATTTAAAAATAAAGTTAAATGCGCAACAAGGATGATGGTGTATACAGATGCACTTTTATAACTGTTCTGTTTTCAGAAATGGCCCCCTGTATACTTTAGTAGAAATCAGAAAGCTCAAATGTTAATAGGAAAAATTCTTCAATAAATGATCAACCATAATTCACAATAATTCAAATTATAGGAGTACACACCTTTAAAGAATGTCCTTTTACAATGTTTTGCTAAAACATCTTTTTCTATATGTACTCACACGAATAATGTGAACACCAGAACTCCTTCCGTCTGCAACACTCAAGGCAACATTGCCTTGGCTGCCATGCAGATCCCTAGAGCTGCCATAGTGAAAGTTGCTAACTGGTGCATAATTGGAATTAAAGGACCGAGACAGCATGCTCTGAATAAAGAGGGGACAGATAACAGAGATTAGTGCAACATGCACAAATCACCAGACATGTTATACACAGAGTCAGCACAGACACACATATTGCAGATCATGCAAAAAGTAAATATCGTGCATACAAAGGGTAACATCCAATAGGAATTCAAAATCTCAGTGACACAACATGTACTTTGCTGGAGTGTAACTGATCATGCAATTTGACATATTTCACATACAAAGGGGATAACTGAATTACACATTTGGGAAAAGTTCTGAGTAGGATACTTGTTCTACTGATATTATTTTTTCACTATGGAATGGGAATTTCTTCTCTTTTTTGGTTTTCCAGAAATTAACACAAAATTGTCTGTCATCATTGTGATCGTCTTCCTGTTCCTAACTCCTTGGAACTGAGTATAGCTTAAGATGCTTTTTGTCAAATTTAGAAGATATTTTTACAATTCCAGTTTGAATTCTTGTCTGAGCGCAAAGTCACACCTCTTTTTATGCTTATTTTGACTATCAGCCCATTAGTTTAAACCACCAACTTTTACCACAGATTTTTGTGAAGAATACAAAAACAGATGCAACACGTATTAAAGGATAGACATTGGAGCACATGGAACACTGTTACCTTTCCCACTGAAGTGGTATCTCTTTATCTACTTGCAATTTCTTACTTTCAAATTGCTAGGTTGGCAGGAGCTGGGACAACATTGGGAGCTCACTCCATCGTGTAACACTCAGGTCTTGAACTGCTGACCTGCCGACCTTCCAGTCGTCAAGTTCAGTGTCTTAACCACTAAGCCACTGCAGTCCCTACTTCAACCTTAGCCTGGTCTATTTAGTTGCAACATGAGTTGGTAATGTCCTAGAGACATATAATTTTAAACTATGGGTGAGGAATCCTATTTTAGAGTGCTGCCATATAATATTCTGCAATCAAGAAGCACAACATGGTGCACAGTGTTGTTTTCTTCTTCTTACAAAACATGGCACTTAGAAGAAGAATAAAAGTCAACACCACATTTCCTAGCCTCTCATTCTACAGCTATGATTATGGACCTGTTCCTCCTACCTAGGGATGTTTGTGACAGTCAACGCATATCCAGGCTCTTGGATAGGAAATGAACTTTACAAGCTTTGTTTGAGTACTTTGGCCTAAATTCTTTTAATAGCTTCTATAAGTTCAGCATGTGGAGTTCATTATCCCTGAAGTGACCTTTATCAAATTCAGTCTCAACAGGGGCTCATTTAAAATAACTATTGCTATAGTCCAAGAAACACACTAAAATGGTGAAAGATGAACATAGTCACGTTATTATTGGAACTAAAAGTAAATCTTCCATGTAAAGGATAAGAACTGCAGTCAGCAATGCCCTAACCAGAAACAACTATAGTCAGATTTTAACTGTGACTTATACAAACGAATGAACTTCAAACTGCAGTTTATCATTCTAAATTGTTCAGATAAAGCAAGACTTTCAGTTCTGAGGAACACAAATGATATTGATTCAGAGGCTCACATATATGCATATGTGGCATGTCTCACAATCATTCACTTAACCTGGTGTGAGAGGAGACTCTTCTCTCTGCCCATTCTCACAGAAACCCTGATACATACTACTTTTTCCTAACAGTGTCTTGTATGAATCCAGGGGACAAAGGAGGTTAGTGAAAGGGGCCCTGAGAGAAAAACGAACCGCTTAAATTGTGAGTTGTGTACCCATGAGATAAGCCACAGATCAGGTCATCCACTATTCATCTGGACTGGCCAAAACTGAACAATGAATATGGAAGGAAATGCTTGATTTCCTAGATGGTGTACTGAAAGACCTAGAAGGGGAAAGTGCATAATCTCAAGCCTTGCCTGTGTTAATTCCTACAGCACTTTAGTTATATCTGAATGCAATCTGAAAAAATACAGACCTAGATGTGAAAACTATTTTAGGACATCACAATCACAAAATTATTCATACAGTCAGGTCCAGAAATGTTGGAACATTCAAGGTTAATACCCCAATTCCATCAAACCCCCTGCATTTACGCTGGCAGTCATGACTTTCCTCACATCTTGAGTGTATTCTTCCATCTTCACTGTGGTGGGGATGCAGAGACCTCATACCAAAAAAGGTATTCTCGTTCCAATATTTCTGGACCTGACTGTATGTTGTTATACAACTATTCATTACAATATGCATCACATTTAAACTGCTAGGATGCAGAGAAATCTCACTCTGGGCACAAAGATCAAGTAAACGCAACATGTAAGCTTTAGCTTGCTGTATCAATACAGAGCAGCCACCAAAGGCTTACCTTTCTTAAACTTCACACAAAATGGTACACAAAAACACAAACTACAGATATGTCTAATTCTTAAGCACTGATCAGCTAATGTACTTACTTAGGGGAATTGAAGTCCCCTTGTTCAAGAGTGTCAAGGAAGAACTGGTGTGTATAGTCTCTCACATTTAACAGCAGAACAACAAGATCACAAAAAGCTCCCACATTAATGCTGTCAGTCTCCAACAAAGCATGACATTGACATAGGAATTCCCCACTCTCTTCTTTAGAGAACATTATCCATTCCAATTCATCTATGGTTCAAACGTTAACAGAGTGTGGGAACTGAAATGCTACTTATGTGACTACATTAATGTATCAACCCGATTTTAATATTTGAGCCTCAAAGGTACTAAACACATCACTGAAGAATTACATTCACTAAACTTTATTGCAAACAACCTTTCCATATCCTTGGCACTAACTCTTCCATTATTTTGTATACCTAGATCCATACTATAAATTAGCTTATATTATATTTTGAACATGGGTTCATATTTATAGGCAGATTACAGCTCCCCCAGTGGCTTAGTGGTTAAGGTGCTAAACTGGAGACTGGAAGGACAGGCTTCGATACCCAAGAGCTGCACTTGGGCACATGAAAGGAACCTCATTCGGGCATCCCTTAAAAACCATTTCAACTCAGAGTAATTTCTGACACGAAATTATTCTTATTCTTATTATTATTATTACCAATATGTTAAAACGTACTATCACTATTGTAAAATATGCAGCTCTTACTTAAATGGTTGACATTTATAGGCTGAATTCAAAAGAAGTAAGTAAGCTGAAGGAGAATAGTAAAGTGGTTTACCTTTTCTAACTTTTTGGCCTCAATGTGTCGTAGCACCTGCTCCCTCCAGTCAGGAGGAACTTTGCTTTTTCCAGGAGGGTCTAGCAGAGAATGTTCAGAATTAACCCGTGGACTTGTTCGCTTAGAAGGACTAGTCCTTGAGTAATTGAAGTCACTAACTGACATAGTTCTCTCTGGTATTTCATTTGCTGAAGGGCGAGCACTCTGTGGTCTAGGTACATTTGGCCCATCAACACTATAGGTTCTTGCAGAAAGAGGTCTTGGCGGTCCTGTCATTATTGGTGGTGGGCCTCTTGCCATCGAGTGTAAATCTCTGTAAGTTAAATAATCGCCTTCAGGAACTTGAGGATGCCGCGGAGGTGCAGAATCACCCATACTCATTGAAGCAGTGGAAGAGACACTGCTCTGTCTCTGAAGAGTGTTTCGAGTTGCTCCAGAGAGAAGTCTGTCATTTGGTGGAACAGCCCACATTTCCATATGTCTTCCACCCATCCTTTGATGCATGTTATATGCAGCACTAGCTCTAACATTGTTGTGATTAGAAAAATTCATGTTGGCAGAATGTTTCACAGAACTGCAGCTCTCTATTGTATCTGACCTTGGCAAGCGTTGAGGAGGCAAGCAACTTTGTTCGACTGGAGAGTTTTGCTTCTGGGGCCAGAACGATTCTTTGGCTGCAATGCTGCTACTATACTGGATATTATACTGGGGGGGACTGAACATTTGTGAAGTGTTTGTACCTTGTCCTCTTAATGCATTAGTACCTTCAGGATTATGATTTGAATCAAATTTGAACACTGTTTTTGTAGATACTAAATCAGACGCTGATGAACACCCAGGGAACACTTGTAATGGCTGGTCATAGAGGAGAGTAGCTGACTTGCTCCGGATGATATTTTTTCCTTCTGCAACAGCTGTTGTTGATTTTACTACTGGATTTGTTTGCTGGGATCCATTGTCTTTGATAATATCATAGATTTTTAGATCTCCTGTCTCCATGTTAGTTATGCTATGAGATTTCACAAATTGCCCACTCCTCTGTGGTGACAAGTCTTCAGTACTCTTTGAAAGACACATTTCAGAAGAAGAATCAGTATCAACAGTAGCACTTCTCTTTAGCTCTGATTTTCGTGCAGAATGAGTCACTTCCTCAGAATGTCCATTGACGTTATTCATAGGGCACATATTAGAATATTTATTTCCATTCTCCAAGTGCTCAATTTCTTCTTTCATATTATTGTTTAAAATACCCTTCACTGATATTTCCTGTGTTTTTATTCGTTCAGCTACATCTGTTCCTTCCTCATCAGGCAATCTACAGATATTCTTGTTAATCTGGTGCAATTTGTGAGAATCAGCAGCAGCACTGTTTAGTTCAACATTTCTTTCTATCACAGCTAACCTCTCTTCAATGCTTAACCTGAAATCAGTAAAATTTGTAACTTTATCCAGTTTTTCATCCAGTTTTTCTTTTGTTGTGACATTTACTACACTTCCATTTTGTAAAAGATTATTAGAATTTTCATCTTCTTGCCTGAAAGCAAAAATATAATCACTTAATAAATTGAAGAATGTAGAAAGATGATGATGATTAAAATGGCTTATCAATTATTTTGTACACAATCTATATAAATGGATATTAAGAATGAGTTGAAGGGTAGGTTACCTACTGTAAACGTAGTTCTCCAAGTGGTCCTGTGAGCATTCATATGTCCCGCCCTACCTCCCCTCTCTCATTTTAGAGCCGCACTTTCTCCGCAATGCCAATGAACTGAGGAAAGGGGTGGGATGCTGGTGTTAGGCATGCTGGGATGAGCTCCTTCGGAGCTAAGCTTGGAAGAACCGGCCTTCACGCATGTGCGAACGTAACCCATTAGTATGTATGCTCACAGACCACAGCAGAGAATATCTAGATTAGAGCCACTGAAATAGAAAGGACATAGGCTAGTCATGACTAAGCTAAACCCCAATAGGTCCATGGATGGATAAAATGCAAAATAAATCAATAAAATAATCTACTCTCAACCTAGCATATATAATACCCATCTTCTTGACAAGATCTATTAAAACATGTTAACAGCAGAAATCAATAGTCTTTATTTTCATAGGGTAATGATTTTTAGTGCCAAGCATTGCTCTTAATAACAATATGAATAAAGTGACTACTCAACTTGAACAACTTTATCTATTCTACATCATCTGACTATTCATGTAAAAAATTATGAAATCCAGAAGACAGTATGAACACTCTTTATGTCCAAATGCTAACCAAAATCTCATTCCTCTGCTATCTTTGTAGCAGTTTGAGCTTTAACTATTCTGACACAATGTGGCAACCAGTCCCTCAATCACCTATGCAGTTATATCAGAGAATAAACAAAACAAAACACATTGTACCACCTTGAAGACTAACTGTTAAATTTTAATGTCAGCTTTTGTGGATCAAGACTATGCAGTTATGGTGATTCTAACAGGGAAGTAGTGAAGAAGGCAAGCATTTAATTTTCATTTTGGTTATGATAGTGAAAAGTGTTGCAGAGACAGCTAAAAGTAACACCAACCGCTTCCAGACCCTATCACCTCCCAATTATGCTGCCTTACAATGGCAAAAGGGAGGATGTTTCCCTGTTTTCTTACATCACAGTTGAACATGCATGGATCCTATTTTATGCAAATCTTTTTCAGCACTAGAGGTAGAATCACAAAACACGGACAATAAAACCAAACAAATTGCTTTTGAAATATGAAATGGGACTTTGATTTGTAGTGGAAATGTGAAAGTTACAGTCTAATTTTCAAAAGGACGATCGAGGTTTTAAAATCTTCTTTAAGAAATCAGTACAGAATCAAAATAAATATATATCTCAAATAATCTGTTTGATTTATACTATTTCTCAAACCTGATTCTGGAAGTGATGTCCATGTTAATTTCTTTCTCTGGAGAGCACAGTGATGCTTCGCGACTACTGTCAGTATTTAAAGAAACCGAATCAGACATTCGAGAAGGAGAAGAACAATTGCTGTTATTCTGATTGCTGTTATGGGTGGGGTCATCCGACAGAGAATCTACATCTTTACTGTCATCTAAAAACAGATAACTTTAGTTTAGTATCTCTCTCTCTCTCCAATTTCTAGTTTAAAGAAAGCTTCACAGCATAGTAAATATAACTATCAAATATAATTGATTGGAATGAAAGACATCTGTTCAAAATAGATTCATTTTCAAGCCTGAGCTAGATAAAACTAATAGTATTTGCCCTCTGCTGAAATGCAGTTGTGCTTCCTCAAAATTTTCCATCCACACAAATACCTAGTGATTTATTGTGTTTATATAATTCAGACTTCATAATAGGTCACATATAGGTATGCGTAATTTTATTTGAAATGTTCTGCTACATGCATTTCAGAAGACAAAGAAATATTTTTAAAGCTCCATGGTCAGAATCTTACTGTTTGCACAGCATACACTTAATATTGTGTAACTGGTGTGCATGATCATTCTGATTGTCTGTTGTGCATGTCGCTTCATAACAAATAGCTAGAAAATTGTGAAAATCACGTGCAATTTTAATTTCAACCGTTAGATACTGGGCCATGAAATAATTTATTCAACCACATTATTTATATTGCTTTTCAACATAAAATATAACATAAAATAACCGTGTACAATAAAACAGACAACACAGACAACATTTTTAAACTGATATTGAAAATCAGTGCTGGAGAATATCAACACGTATAAGTCAGTTTGTACTAAGTAGCAGAATACTGTACCATAGGATAAAGGTCGCCCTTGCTCGAAAGCCAGCCGCATGCGACTCTAGGGTTCAGTGCTCATCTGTTTACAGCCAAAAAGCCAGCGCTGTCTGCGTCTGCAGATGTTTCCGTGGACACATGGCAGGCATGCCTCAACACCAGAGTGCACAGAACACTGTTTACCTTCCCACCTAAGTGATACCCATTTATCTACTTGCAATGTCTTGCTTTCGAACTGCTTGGCTGACAGGAACTGGAAGAGACGGGAGCTCATTCCGTCATGCAGTACTCGGGTCTCGAACTGATAACCTGCCAGCCTTCCAGTCAGAGTCTTAACCACTTGAGCCATCACATGTCCCATACTGTACCATAGGTACCTGTAATGTCTCTCACTTAGCTAGTCACTTGAATACAAAATATTACAAGGAAACTACTTGATAAACTGCTTTGTTCCCAATCCTTTAGGGCAGGGGTTCACAACTTATGGCCTGCGGGATGGATCCGGCCCACAGCACCAAATGTTCCGACCCCTGACCTTGCTCCAGCTGCCACCATCACCACCGGCAGAATCAGTCCATGGCTGTCGTAAACGCATTTATGACAGCCACGGATGTGTTTTACAAAAGCATTTAAGGAGGGGAAAACCACTGGTCTGGCCCACTCAGCTGTCTGAGGGGGCGTGATCTGGCCCATGGCTGAAAAATGTTGAGAACCCTTGCTTTAGGGACTCCCCCCTAACATATTAAGAAAACATAGATTTTAAAAGGTATACATCTTATGCTTATTACTTAAACATAGCAATATTTACTACATTTGGCAAGAGAAACTTTAACAATGTATAATTTTAAGTTGTTTGTTGAACTGTGCTCCAAGCAACAAAGCATTTTATGCTGTTAACTTGAAAATGTGTGCTTTACCCCTTTAGCATTGATGTGAAATAATTTCAATGTGTCACCATCTACATTATTTCAATAAGAGTTTTAAAATGTCTAAGTTTAAGGTATGAAAAATTTAATGGTCTGTTATAAGCTAATTTCAAATAATAATGGTTTCTTTTTGGAAAACTTACTAATGAAGGATTTGCTACCTTTTCTGCTATTGCTAAGTGCTACTACTTTTGGTTGATTAATGGAAGTTTCTATGAGAGGTGGTCTCATTTCTGCAATTTTCATTTCTTCATCTGAGGACAGTTCTTCTGACTCCTGTAAAAGGAAATTGATACAGACGGTATATCATGGAGAACTGCCAAAGTGAGTACAAATTAAGCCCTTGCACATATCGAATCACCTTTGCTTGCATTGTTTGTGCACATAGCGACTTTTCTGGTTTTGTTATTGTATTAAGGTTTCTCCTGAAAAGAACATTTTTTGAGCAACTCAATTCAAAAAACTAGGCTTCAGAAGATAAGGAAAAACAGAGCTACCAGGCTGTAATGACCAGGAAGAAAGCAAAATGTACATGGAGCAGGGCACAAGGGGCAGGTGTGTATATTTGTGTGGTTTTCTGCACCTCTCCACAATTCACTGAAGCCTGACATCACCAGGTATCCCCATTTATTCAGAGTACAGTAATACCCCAGATAACATTAAAGCTTGGTTCCACAAGCTTTAATGCTATGCGGTTTTTAACATTGTGTGATACATTTATCGCAGAATGTTAAACCACAGCCCATGGTGGCCACTTTGAGTTGGGAAGGGCCAGGGGGAACCCAGCGCCAGCCAGGACAGCTTCTAGGCACCACCACCCCACCCTCAAAGTCAAAGCAGCCACTGTGGGCTTGCCCTCCGCTGGCTGCTTTGACTTGGGAAGGGCCGAGGAGAGTTCCTAGAAGCTGCCCTGGCTGGCGCTGGGCTCCCCACAGCCCTTCCAAACTCAAAGCGACCCACTCGCCTGCCACCTCGGAAAGGGAACCAGAACCGGTGAGTGCAGACACACCTGCAGCCTATCCTGGAAGGGAACCGGCCAAGTGTGTGGCCTGTTCCCTTCCAGGAGGGGTTATGGTTGTGTCTGCACTCACCCGCAGCCTGTCCCAGAACGGAAGGGGCCAAGCGTTTGGCCCCTTCCCTTCCAGGACAAGCCTCATCTGGGGCCGAGCGGGTCACCTGCCTCTTCGGAAAGGGAACCGGGGATCGAATGTCTGATCCCCGGTTCCCTTTCCGAGGAGGCAGGTGAGAGGAGATCCAAGCCCCAAAGCCAACATGGCTGCTCTCCACCTGGGAAGTGCCTTCCCAGGTGGAGACCAGCCTTGTGGGCTTTGGGGCCAAGCCTTGAAACAGCGAGGACATCTCGGAAGTCTTTGCCCTAAAGCCGGCAGCGTGGTCTCCCCTTGGGAAGGTGCTTCCCAGGCGGAGAGCAGCCCTCCCAGCTTTGGGGCAGAGATCTCCAGAGGAAATCTGGGGGGAAATGGATGCACTTCACAATGTTAACTTAACATTGTGCAGTGCAAATTTATCCCCAGATTTCCCAATGTTATCCGGTTTTAACGTTGTGCAGTGCAAACGTTAACCAGGGTATTACTGTATCTCTAGATCTTGCTTTGCCCATGCACAGTCTATTTAGCTATTTCCAGACCTCCCAACCTTTGCCTAAACCAGGTGCTAGCTCCTCTTTCAATTCCATCAAATGTTGATCTTTCATAGCATTCCATATGTCCATTGTACTTTTAAATTGGTCGAAATCTTCTGCTGACTTAAGGAATCTTTTTCCTGGATTTTAATTTATAGGGGGCTAGTTGAAAGCCATAGAGAAGATGTTGTTCACATATTAATGACCTAAGCCTCCCTGTATATGCTGCCTCTTCTCTTCAGACTGGGGGACGGACGGACGGACGGACGGACACAAACACATTACCAGCTAGATAATAGACCTTATCTAATAGTGTAGGTTTCAAACATTCCATGATTATCCAGAAGCATCTGAAGTATATTGCTCAAGGTGTGGAAAACTAATGGTGGGTGTAGAAGAGATAGAAAAACCAGGGTTTTCAAAGACTTTAAAACAAAAAAAATGGACATGGGAGGAATAGCTCAGGTATTATTTTGTCTTTTGAACTGTAAAAGACATTCAGAGTGGATGGAATCAAATTTAGGATTAATAAGACAATGCTGTATGTATTTTCATTCCTGCCTAATTTCATATCCTTGAAAAACAAAAATCTCCCCCACTCTCCATAATTTGGCTTCAATAAGCTATGCATCTGTCATAGTAACTACAGGAATGCAACACTACCAACTAAGCAAAACAACTGTACCAAATCCTCTGCTGTGACTTTAATAAAACATTTTCACTGGTTACATATAACACCACCATGCCAAACTAAAGGAAGAGTCTTAAGCTCATTGCTTTTCCTTTTCTGTAAAAATAATTCCACTGTTTTTATTCTGTATTTCAAAGTCATTCTTATTAGTAGAACAGAAGAGGCTCTGTTTTAATTCTTAGAACAAGAATGGGTAACATGTATCAAACTACAATGTTCCTTAATTTTTTAGGAATTAATGCTGGTAATGTTTACGATTCTACTTTTACTGCAGTATTGCTTAAGAAGACATAACATTTTTGTCCTATGTGTAATGGAATTAGAAGCAGATACGTCATCGGAGACAATGCTATCTACTTTCCAAGCTGTTTTGCATTCTCCAGCTGTGCATTTCCTAAAGACTATCACGTGAGCCACAGGAACTTCTCTATTGGGGTCCAATTAGATATTGCCTATTCACAAAGCAGTTTTGCTGTTTTGATAACAGCACAAACCTATGCAACTCTATACAGAAGAGCCTCTGAACTCAACAGTCCCTTGAGAAATATTCACATGACTGCACTATAAATGTATCTCTGAGAGTAATTACTGTTTTAGAATTTTTTTTAATGAAAAATTATTATTTTACTCTGTATTAATTTTCATATTGTTTTGTTCAATTTCTGGTGCTAGCTATGAGGCAAAGAATATGGGACAGAAGTAAATAAAATACCTCAAGAGTATCTTCATTATGAGCCACTGGCTGTGTGTTCTCCATGGCTTCAGCTTGTGTATTAATCTGTGAGTTTTCACTACTGTTCTCAACTTCTGGTTCACTTGACTTCTGCACACAATTTCCAATATTATTCTGCTCATTTTCCATTTTGCTATTTGCTGGAGTAATTTCTAAAGTCTAGAGCAAATTGAAAAATGTTAATGTCACAAAAATATTCCCAAAGGCGGGGGAAAAACCATATAAATATTGTACAGATGGTACAATGACCACCAAGGCCCCCAATATGAATAAACTCAGAATTTAGGGGTGTGCTATATTTCTCTTTATTGGATTCCCAGAATTTTCCTAGAATTCTGGGAGTTTTAGTCAACAATCACATACCTACAGACATCTATCTTTCCTTCCTTTGCTTCCTGCTGTTAATGTCAAATAATACTGGGAATCTGCCATGGTCTCACTGCCAAAGAACTGCCTTTTCATACAAGTAGTATTCTCCGTCTTTACTCAGTGTCCATCTTCATTTGCATGTCACACTTCAATGCTTCCTTCCTTCAAGATGACTATAGTAGGATTTTAATCTCACAGTGAAAGGGTTTTAACACCCCTCCCCTTTGTGGTTACTTAAAACTAATCTGACCTTTTCAAATTCAGTACTTTAAACTAGTAGACAATACTATGTGAACAGCTTTTTACAACAATGATATAAATCAAAGGAAGAAATTGGTCAGAAATCATTAAAATTTATTTCTCTGAAATGTTCATCACAAAACAATGATGATGAAAACAAACATGTCCCTTTGCCAGAATCATCAATCTACCGAATTACTGCAGCTGCTTTCTTAACAGTGGCAAACTTACTTGGATCACTTACGCTCATTCTAATATAAAATTTCCTGTGGGTCTATCCTAGAAGAATGCTTTGCAGAATACTGAAATATAATTCACAGAGTAAATTCTTTTCAAAATAATTAATGGGCATGCATACAAGCATTGATGTTTGAAATTTTAGCATTACACAACAATGCTCAGTTGCGTATGACATCAAGAGAATATTAAATCTAACCTTTACACCTACATCCTTCACTGAAACCTGGTTTTCTTGCTTTGTTTCTTTACTAGCATCTTCTGAGTTCTCTTCATCTTTCAGTCTATGTACTATTGTTTGAACTGTTTTGACCATATTCTTTAGCTCGTCAGGGTACGGCGTTGGATATCTCTTCAAATTGCCCTCCTAAAGTGGGGGGGGGAAAGATTGTAAAACATTACTTGGTGCTGCAAACAAGCAAGCAAATGTATCACTGCGCTCATTATAATGTGTTTGCCAAAAAAAGAAAAGAAAAGAAAATCATGGTACTGTTATGATATTTGCTACATTTATATCCAGCTTTTTCATGAAAATCATGGTTTACTCTTTTGGGTATTTATTTTATTTTATTTTATTTATTTATTAGTCATATTTATATATGCCGCCCACTCAGGCAGAACCCGACTCAGGGCGGCATTACAACAAGTTCTAAAACAGATAAAAACACTTTTAAAAACCCATATCCCACCCACTTTAAAAAGAAGAGAAAGTTCTTAGTTGTTTACATAAGCCAGCAGGCAAGGCCCGTGTTCCCATTAGGGCCCCACACCTGCCCTGCCAGCCAGGTCTTCAATCTTTTCCTGAAGGGCAGCAATTCTCTTTCAAGTCTTAGTTCTGTTGGCAGGAGGTTCCAGAGGGTTGGTGCAGACACGGAGAAGGCTCTCCTACGGGTGCTGGATAGATGTGCACCCCTAGTTGATGGCACCATCAGAGAGCCCCTCCGGTCCGCTCTGGTTGGACGGGCAGACACTCTTGGGACGATGCAGTCTCTAAGGTATCCTGGCCAAAACTAACTAACTAAACCAGTAAATCTATCTATGGCAACCTTTTCCAGGGTTTTCTAGGTAGCAAGTAATCAGAAGTGGTTTATCATTCCTTTTCTCTGGGGGAACCTTGGAATTGTGTTGCTTGCCCGAGGGCACACAAGTGGAGAACTGAACTCCAAACCTCTGGTTCTGTAGTTAGATGCCTAGCTCACTAAGGTATCCAGCCAACAAATCTGTTCCTATGAAGATATAAATCACTTAACTGCATCATTCAATTTATCTGTACTTTATTGTATTTTAATCTTTTACTTTCCAGGGAAGATGTCAAGGCCATATGGTGATCTCAGGCAGTCTTTCATCCAGGCAGTGACCACATATAGATGTGCTTAATTTCAGCAGATAGCTGTGTCATGTAACTTCAAAATCACATTCTTGAAGAGCCTCAGAGTACACTAAGAGCACTGGGTCAGAGACTATCTGGATCCGGCCCACAGTGCCAAATAATCTGGCCTGTGCCACCCTTGCCCACGCAAAACACTTCCATAAAGCCCCTGAGTCTGTTGTAAATGCATTTACGACAGCAGTGGGTGCGTTTATGCCAGTGTTTTGCACATGCACTGGTGCTAGGAAGAACCACGTGAACCAGCCCACAGCTCAACCACCAAGTGACCAGCCCAGCCAGAAAAATTTGGGCACCCCTGATCTGGAGGTTTTCTATACAGAAGATAAAACCCTCAAGCGTTTCATAACAACTTTCAAGGCGCAACAACAACAAACACCTGTTGGTGGGAGAGAAGCTATGAGGTTAGCCACCAAGGCAGAAGGCTGTATTCAACGCAACAAATACAAAATATTAAAACACTATTTATTAAACTAATATTAAATAAACAATTATATACCCTGGGTGGTGCCTCTCTTTCATCTTTATCTTCATCACATTCAAAGGCCACCTGTGCACGCTGTTTCCTCTGCTCTTCCCACAGTGAAGGATTGAAACTTTCATTATCTGATACAAATAAAACTACACAAAAGGGGGGGGGGGAAGAATCTGAGTAAATAATGCTGTTTACTTATAATTTGTTATAGAAGACAGGACCATTTAAACTGAGTCACCATGAATTCTCAGAGGTTCATTTCTGAACACCATCATTTATAAATGAGCAACCATTTAAAAGAAAAATTCCATAAAGTTCAGTTTGAGTCCATTACTAAAACTGAAGTGCAAAGTCTTTAAGATTACAATGTTTAAAAAAACAGTCTGTCCCTGCTCAACAAGTCAACTCTCAACATTGATTTCATTAGAAAACCCACTTTTAACTTTGTTTGTGAAAGGACACAGAATAAAAGGATTAGGCATTGATTGCACTTTGACAATATTCATGGCCCTGATCTAGAATTTTTACAGAGATCAGAAACACTGCATCAGCTGTTTATGGCCACCAGTACTAAAAACAATGATTCTGTAACACGTCTACTGGATCTTTCAAATGTTAATGAAATTGCCTTTGGTTCCTTTTTGAGGAGGGTTCCAAAACTTATTATCTTGTAAGGAGCTTTGTATATGCACTAGGAGTAGCACTTTGTACAGTATTTCCATTGGGTTTCTGAGTGAGACTGTATGAAAGCCTGACAGACTATTGCTGCTTATCTTAATCTGAATCATGTGTTGTAATCTTTGTTCTTATTCAATATGTGACCCAAGCTGCAGGGTGGATAAAGAAACCTATGGCGTTATTGAAGGAATACTGGCAGCACACACAAATGACAATTCTGCAACCTGTGTATATTAATACACAGTTTGTCAAAGTATTCTGGAAATTGCTGGCACAGGTTGCAATTTTTGAATTTAAATATTATCATTACCTCTTTTAAACACTTTCAGGCAGACCATTAATGATTTAAAGGAGTTTTGAGGCTTTTGACTGCCATCTCTGCCATCAGGCAAACCAATCCGGTCTAAATAAAATAAACCCCCTTTTTACCTTCCCATGGTACTTATAATGAAGAAGATTTGAAATAGGAAAATTAAATAAAATTCATACCATCTTCAGATCTTGGTTGCTGTGGGAACATGTAATTGGTAAGTACTGTTTTCTGTGTTTCTGGGTCAACTTCTTTTTGAAGGGGAATGAGTGGTTTAGACTGAGAAGAGAAAATATACAATTAAAATAAGTATACAATAAAATATATAAATAATGAAAATTGTCCTTTTGACAACTGGGTGGCACACATCAAGTTAGTATAGGGATTCCCAAACCCCGACCCATGGGCCTAATCCGGCCCACGCATCTCGTTAATCCGGCCCATGGTGGCCACCCAGCCACCTCTAGAACCTTTTTTCACAATCAAATATTTAGACCAGTGTTGAACTCGATGACTGGAAGGTCAGAGTTTGATTCCCGAGTACTGCATGACAGAGTGAGCTCCCGTCTCTGTCCCAGCTCCTGCCAACCTAGCAGTTCAAAAGCAAGAAATCACAAGTAGATAAATGGGTACCACTTCGGTGGGAAGGTAAACAACATTCCGTGCACTCCCGTGTCAAGGCACGCATCCATGGAAATGTCTGCAAACACAGACAGCGCTGGCTCTTTGGCTGTAAACAGAGATGAGCACTGAACCCTACAGTCGGATATGACTGGATTTCGAGCAAGGGCAAACTTTACTTTTACCTAAATGATTTCCCAGATAGAAAAAAAAGGTATGAATCCCCGAGTACTGCTGCAGGCAAAATCAGTCACTCTATTGATACATGGCAACTTTATGGCTGCAGAATGAAGTCTGTAATTTGCTTAGTCAAGTGTTGGGCCACTGGAAACCCAAGGATCTGATTTCCACAGTACTGTACAGATATGTTGGTGTGCTGCTACAACAGTTTTGTGACATTTAATATGGCTTACGGTAAGTAACACCAGAGTGTTGGGGCATGCCTGTCGTGTGTTCATGGAAATGTCTTCAGACACAGACAGCGCTGGCTCTTTGGCTATAGACAGAGATGAGCACTGAACCCTAGAGTTGGATATGACTGGCTTTTGAGCACAGGCGACCTTTTCCTTTTCCTTCCCAACCTTGGGTCTTTGGACTTCAGTTCTCAGAAGCCTAAGTCAATCCCCCAAAGCACTGATTAGTCAATGTACTGACTTAGGCTTCTGGGAATTGAAGTCCCCTTTGTGGGGTGTGGGTCTCACATTGGGAGCCACTGATTTAGATTTAAATCTCGGAACCCACCATGGAAACTTGGACAGCAACTAGTCAGAGAAGACTTTGGACATTGAGATAGCTTGGCACCAGGAGTGGGCAACTTCTAATCCAGACATGTTCATCTTAGTGTCTGATCCAGTACAATGGCTTTGATATTCTAAGTTAAAACTGGACAGTGCTCAGCTGAATTCAACCTAACCACAGCAGGTGCCAATATTGGAAACATAAATGACAGCTGGTTGAAAATTCTAATTGTGTCTGTGGGTACTTTACTTCACATTTGATGGAATGCCCACTTAGATTTACCCTGGATCCCTGTAACAACTACAGTACAGTGATACCTCATACAACGTCCAAACTTGGTTCCACAAGTTTGGACTTTATACGGATTTGGACTTTGTATGAGGCATGCAAAATCCTAGCCGCGATGCCTCATACAACGTCCAAATCCTTGCTGCGATGCCTCGTACAACGTCATTTCCATAGAGTTACATAGTACTGTAACAGCACAGACCTCTGGGCAAAGATAGGGAAACAGACAGGAAACTGACAGAACTTTAAGAAATCATTGTTTAAAGGCTAAATACATTATAAAAACATGTCAAAATCCAAAATCATGCTCAAAACCACTCCTAAACACTCTTCGCCTCGTGCAAAACCCACAAGAGCGATGCACGCAAGCGCCCTGCCTTTTATACTGCCCAGGTACAATGCAACCTGGGAAAACTCCAATGCCTCATACAAAGTCACAGCGACTTTGTATGAGGCAACTTTTTTCAAGGAATTAGGCGATGTTGTATGAATTTGATGTTGTACGAAGCGGACTTTGTATGAGGTATTACTGTATATCATTTTGAAGACACTGCTGTTCAATGACTAAATAATTTAGACATTCTGCCTTAGGATTAGTCCCTTTAGCAACTGCTCATACATAACCTATTTCACTAATTACCTAACATTTATTCTGTGTGTTTTAAAAGTGTGTAGAATTTAATCTTTTAATGTTTTGTTTTATATATATTTAATGATGTTGTATTCTTCCATGTTATATGAAAGAAAAAGCAAATGCAATTGTTTAACTAGTCAGACCTAGCTTTTGCAGACACTCAACGACTATATAACCATAACACATCCTATCTACACACAAGCATGTCTAATGATGCAGAAGAAATGTGCAACTTTTCTAAGACTGGAAAATATCTTCTTGAAAGTATGTGGATACTCTGATTACAACCTACTTAGGATGCCTGTCTTGACAGACCTCCACTGGCTTCCTGTTCGTTTCCATATCAGGTACATACTATTGTTAACATTTAAGGCCCTATACCAATGTAAGTGAACCTATGGTACGTGTGCCAGACATGGCACACAGAGCCATTTCTGTGAGCCACAGGTAAACCCCGCCCTGCACTATTGCCGCCAATGACAGTGCCGCTATTCCACCCACCCCTCTCCCTCCACCAATGGAGAGGTGAGAGGAGAGGCTGAAATCCTGCCCAGGAAGAAGCGGTGGGGATGAGATGAAGCGACCAGACACCCCCACCCACCCCTCCTAGGAGGCAAGGCAGTGGTGCACATGGTGTGTGTGCATGCGCCCATGTGACATCAACAGAGGCATGCCACCGACATCACATCAGTGTGTGGGCACATGCGGCGCCTGCCCATGTACTACCTCCTCCTTCTTAGGCACTTGGTCTCTAAAAGGTTTGTCATCACTGCCCTATACAATTTAGGACCTTATTTGTCAGGGTGTCTCTCTCATAGAACCATCCCACCGATCAGCGCAGCTCCAGGTACTGAGCCCAAGAATGGTGAGAAAGGTCATGACAAGAAGAGCCTTCTCGGTTGTGGCACCTTCATTATTGAACTCATTACCAGTTGAAGTGTGCCAGGCTCATCGCTGGACATATTTAAAAAAAACACACAATTGAAAACATTACTCTTTAAAGAAGTATTTAAGGACATCCTCCCCATTGCCAATTAGTAGTTTGTTTAATTTAGGATATTGTCCTGCCTTAGATATTGCCAGTGTATACTTTGTTTGCTGCTGATTGTAATATTTGTTAAAAAAATGTTGTACACCACCCAGAGTAGCCAATAAATAAATAATTACAATATATTAATATTTCTAGTACAGGAAATAATTTATGTGGCCAGAATTCTACTGCTTGTTTATACTGTCAGAACTGCAATGGTGCAAATCACAGAGACAAATTGTCACTATCACCTAGTCACTGTTTGTACCCCTAATCGTATGCCAGCTCCTGCAACTAGAGTGCAATGAATACAAATGGAGACTTATTAACTAGTGGCAAGTCACCACTGAGTTTTACACCACTGGTGCTTAAACCGACATAAATAACCATCAGAATTCTGGCCTGTGCACTTTGAACAAGAGACTCTTCTGGCTTATCAGAAACCCAAATTAATCAATTTGATTTGTTTATGAAAATATCAAACCTAGATGCCAAGTTTACATCTAAATCCATTATGATTTAGAAATATCACTGCTTTTTCAAATTTGTTTTGCAGAAATTCAACATTTATTATTATATTTGAAAAATGCTTACCTGATTATCTGATAGCCACATGGCAGTCAACTGTTGAAGCTTTGTAAAGGTGTAGGGCAAACACTTTAGTCTGCAGTTCAGATACGCAAAACAAAAATTAACATCAAGACAAAATATTAGTCAAGAGCACAGCAAACATGGGATAATTTCATAATGATAAAATATATTCATAATTTAAGAGTAAGAGACTTTTCCACATACTCAGCAGTGTTAGGAAATAATAGTTCTGACTTCTTGTTTACTTTAATTGACAAATTATTGGGAATTTTTTTTGATGAAGTTTCTTGAAGTACAGTTTATTTGAACAAATAAATATAAAATATTATTTTTATGTTAAGGCATTTTATTTTTTATAAATACTACCAAGAAAAATATAACACTAATTAAGTCAACATAGGCCTGTAAGTTCTTAAATGAGAAGCAATTGCATCAAGTAAGTGTAGTTGGCATTTAAAAAGTAATATTTTAAAAAATACTTTTTCTTTTAAAAGTAAATATCCATGTTATACCAAGCTGCTTTTGGAAATTTTCCTGAATTTCAAAAGCAGCCTGCAATGCAACTATGAATTTAATGAACAAATATACTGTCCACTTTAGCACACAAAATAAGTTCTAAAGTTCTTCAAACTCTAGTCTATGCTTGTTAATCTAGTCTACGCTGCAAACTGGAAAGGAACAAAAAGCATCATAGTAAGATACAGACAAACACATCACAAGCAACCGCATAACACACAAAACAACCATAGTTTAACCTTCACATTCCAGTCAGTCCATTCTCTAACCAGATAGCATGTGACCTTGCAAACAATGCTTCAATAGCAAATAGTTGAAGGTTCAAAGCAAGCTTATGACCACACTATACTGTATAGGGCCGTGGTGGCGAAACTATGGCACGCATGCCAGAGGTGGCACTCGGAGCCCTCTCTGTGGGCACCCATGCAGTTGCCCCAGCTTAGAGTTTGCCCTATCCCTCTGCCCAGCAGCCCAATGGGAGCGCTTCCTCCCTCCTCAGTTGCCGTGTTGGCACTTTGCGATAAATAGGTGGGTTTTGGGTTGCAGTTTGGGCACTCAGTCTCTAAAAGGTTTGCCATCACTGATATAGGGAAAGAAACTCACAGTAGGTTCACAAATTATTCTTGTTGGCAGGGGAATATTTCCTGGACCTACACTTTCTGTCATCTGCTGCCACAACTTCAATCTTCATAAACATCAAATTTGCATGTAACCTGAGCACTAATCTTCTTTTGGCTACCTCCCATACCAATCACTATTTTTATTCTGTGGTTTAATTATGTTTTCAGTCTCAAACTTATTTTCATGACAACAACTCCATCTTTGTACAAAAATCCCCTTCCCTGAAGAAACCACCAAATTAAGAACCTTTATGGCAGAAAATATATTTCTGCTATTATATTTTTATTAGATGTCATTATTTATTACATTTTAATTCATAAGTTCAGAATGGCCTATGTTTTTTATCCTTACAACCTCTCTATGTAAAAAGGTTTGGCTGAGAGACCATAACTGGTCAAAGCCAATTAATGAAACTTCATCATACATAACAGCCTGCAATTTATTTATTTTTTAAAAAAATACAAATCACAAACCTATTGTCACTCAGATTGATGACCTTTAATTTCTGCATATCACCCATTTCCTCTGGTAGGAATTCCAATTTATTAGAATGCAAAAAAAGAACAGTTACATGTTTCCAATTTCCAATCTGAAAAATAAATAAGAAAGCATGATTGTAGTTCAATGAATTAATTGCTCAGTATATCCCACCATAAATTGATTTATCTAGTTACTCTTCTTTGAATATATATATACCGTACATGAATCTATTTAAAGGTAAAGGTAAATTCTGCTTAACAAGATTTATAAATGTATAAATATTGCGTGTATAAATGAAACAAATGAATAAAATTAATTCAAAATATTTTGGATGTACTGTAATATGAAGGGGATACCAGTGGTGAACATAGACTAAGGCAAATGAGAAGAACCTTTTGCTTGTAATGTACCACGTGCAGACAATGATATGCATGTGTATGTACCTGTCTCTGTGCTGGGGGATAAGGTTGCAGATTTGACAACCTGCTCATAAACATGGCCCTAAATGATTTCCCTGGGGGGGACCAGGACTGCAGTGACTCAAGTGGTTAAGATGCTGAACTTGACGACTGGAAAGTCGGCAGGTCAGCAGTTCGAGACCTGAGTACTACATGACAGAGTGAGCTCCCGTCTCTGTCTTAGCTCCTGCCAACCTAGCAGTTCGAAAGCAAGAAATTGCTAGATAAATAGGTACCACTTCGGTATGAAGGTTAACAGCCTTCCGTGCACTCCAGTGTCGAGGCACACGTCCATAGAAATGTCTGCAAACACAGACAGCGCTGGCTCTTTGGCTGTAAACAGAGATGAGCACTGAACCCTACAGTCGGATATGACTGGATTTCGAGCAAGGGCAACCTTTACTTTTACCTAAATGATTTCCCAGATAGAAAAAAAAGGTATGAATCCCCGAGTACTGCTGCAGGCAAAATCAGTCACTCTATTGACACATGGCAACTTTATGGCTGCAAAATGAAGTCTGTAATTTGCTTGAGTCAAGTGCTGGGCCACTGGAAACCCAAGGATCTGATTTCCACAGTACTGTACAGATATGTTGGTGTGCTGCTACAACAGTTTTGTGACATTTAATATGGCTTACGGTAAGTAACATGGATGGATCCAAGTACACACCCATTCTCAAATTAGAATGCTGTTATGTGATATACTCAGCATCATCACTTTCATAGGATGAAGTTGTAAAGCAAAGTGATCACAGTTCACCTTTCATACAGCTCAGTAAAAGAGTATGCATGTGATGCACAACATGATCAGTTTCCACTAGTGAAGAGACAACTTCTCATTTATTTACTCAACATATTACATAAAATAAGTTTAAAAAGTACAGAACTCTAGTATTTATGTTACTGGTGAACTCCCACTTTAGCTCTATGTTGTTGTTGTTCAGTCGCACAGTCGATTCCGACCCTTTGCGACCCTATGGACCATCGTTCTCCAGGCGCCTCTGTCCTCCACCATCCCCCTCAGTCCTCCCAGTTCTGTGCCCATTGTGTCTACAATACCATCTATCCATACAGATTGTTTAATATGAATTTGTTTATTCAAAAGAACGATGGGGCTTACTTAAGTGTTTATTAACATTTTCTATTAATTCCAACAGAATTTAGTAAATGGTTGGGCAATATCTTTATTGAATCATTGAGTAAGAAAAGAAGCTGTATGTTATCCATAACTCTACTTCTAGTAAATCTGATATACTTGGGTGAAAGCAAACAGTTCAAACATGAGTCACATGTTCTGCTGATGACACATGAGACCAGATTGCTAATAAGGCAAAATAAAGTTTAAATTTCACATGAGGCAGAAGTGCATAGGTGTTTATTTTGCAATCTCTCCCCCTGGAAGGAAAGGGCTGGCTTTATACTCCTCAAAGATCTGCTTGTAGCCTTTGCGTGAACAAGGCTTTTTCCCCCTTCACTTTTTGCTATAAGCCCACAAAGAACTCTTGCTTTGGCCAAAAGCTACTAACTGATCTGTCAGGAAGTAAGGGAGGTGGAGAAACTGCAAAATGATTATATTTATTACCCTGCTTCTTACCAAATCTACTTCATCATTTTGTGTTTTAAGTATCCCATCATATCTAGGATAACATTCCAGGTTGTAAAAAAAAAAGTTTGGCATTTGTTTGCTTCAAAAAAGATACAACAGCAAGTAATCCAGAGACCTCTATAGACCCCCAACTGAAAATGCACCAACAGACCTCTTTGTATTTCACCTCAAAGCTTATAAGGATGAAATAACAGTGGTACTGGATTAGACCAAGGCCTATCTAGTACCATAATCTGTCCAAAAGGAGCCAACAGGATGTCTATGAGAAGCCCTAAAGCAGGAGCGGCCAACCTTTTTATGCTGCAGGGCTGACCACGCTCCCAGACAGCTGAGCGGGCCAGACCACGCCCCCCGGAAGTGGGCATATTTATGGCTGTCATAAATATGTCCACTTCCACGTTTACAACAGCTGCAGGCACATTTGCACATGCATGGGCGCGTTTTATGGCTGACATAAATGCACCCACTTCCACTTTCAGGTGCAGCGGAGGTGGCCCAGATGGATTGGCATCACAGGCCAGGGCCGGCCCATAGGCCAGGAACCCGTGCCCTAAAGTATAAAAACAAACAAACACAAAAGCATCTTCCGATTCTTGCAACTGGCATGCAGAGGCACTCTTAGTTTTTTGAGACAACTCTGCCCAATGTAATCTTATTTATTCCGTATAAGATAGATATATTTATAAATTCCACACTGATTACACTGCATCACAGAAAAAATATTGTCTACTACTTGGTCTAATCCTGTGTCCTATACTAGATCAAGTGTGCTGAATCCAAATCTAAAGTCTGATTCTGCCTAAGACATCAGGATCTGAAGTTAGCAAATCTCACCCTCTTGATTCGGTTCTTGCGTTGATCATGCGGAGTATATTAGCCACAAATGTAGCAAAAATTGTCCGGTTTATTAACACAGCTGCGCCTACTCATCTTTAATTCAAAACAGACTCACTATTGCCTAGCTGTACTATCCAATAAGATGGTTTCGCACTAGAGACAAACCCTTGGTCCATCTTGGCTTATACAGTATACCTATTTCTGATGTCAGCTCACTGACTTGCCCAGACATGCGCAGCAGCTGCTGAAACATGCATGCCACCAGGGGATGTGATTTAGCTGAGGCGGCAGCAGGCATAGTGGTAGCTGCAACTGTTATAATGTTCCCATGTAAAAATACATTACTCAATTACCGACCACTTGAACAGTTATTGCATGCCTTAAAATCTGTATGTGATAGACAAATTCTGAGTTCAGATTTGGAATCGGTACACTCAATATCATGTAAATCTCATATGTTATTCCCAGTAGCAAAATTATTATTGTGCTGTGTTATGAGCTGCTACATAAATACTTTTTCTGACAACTAAGCCAGCATCATAAGTTTTCAGAAAATTATTATTTTATTATTTATTATTTATTCAATTTATATCCCGCCCACTCAACACAAGGCCGACTCTGGGCGGCTAACAACATAAGAAGTAACCCCAGGGCAACCCAAGGAGTTTACATACAATTCACAAATACAATAATAATCCTAAAAACAGTTAAAACAGTAAAAAAAGTTAAGACTACCCACCCCCTAAAAAGCAAGGGCTGCAGGATCGAAAAGGCACCATGGGGAAGAGTTCCTCTACACCAACCACCCCATGGTGGTTACCCTTCCACCCGCACCCCACACTTGACCTGCCAGCCAGGTTTTAAGATCCCTTCTGAAAGGCAGCAGCTCCGTCCGAAGACGTAATTCTGTTGGCAGGAGGTTCCAGAGGGCCGGTGCAGACACGGAGAAGGCTCTCCTCCTTGTGCCAGAGAGGCGAGCCCCTCTGGCTGATGGAACAATTAGAGAGCCCCTCCGGTCCGCTCTGGTTGGACGGACAGACGTCCTCAGGGCGATGCGGTCTCTTAGGTAACCTGGCCCACTACCATATAGGGCTTTAAAGGTCAAAACCAGCACCTTGAATTGCACCCGGAGACATACTGGCAACCAGTGCAGCTCCCGGAGCAGTGGCGAAGCATGAGCATAACGGCCACACCCCATCACCACCCGGGCAGCCGCATTTTGGACCAGCTGTAGCCTCCGAATGGTCGTCAAGGGCAGCCCCATGTAGAGCGCATTGCAATAGTCTAGTCTGGAGGTAACCAGAGCATGGGTGACCATGAGCAAGGAGTCCCGGTCCAGGAGTGGGCGCAACTGGCGAATCACCCGAAGTTGGGCGAAAGCCCTCCTGGTCACAGCCGCCACCTGATCTTCTAGCAGTAGCCGTGAATCCAGGAGGACCCCCAAGTTGCGCACCGGGTCTGTCTGGGGCAAAATAGCCCCATCCAGAACCAACGATGGAAGCTCCCGGATTAACGCAGGACCCCCTATCCATAGCCACTCAGTCTTGCTGGGATTCAATTGTAGCCCGTTAGCCCCCATCCAGACCCCCACAGCTTCCAGGCATCTGGAAAGGACTTTGACGGCATCACTGGGGTCCCCATGGGCCGAGATGTACAACTGAGTGTCATCCGCGTACTGATGGTACCGCACCCCATGGGAACGAATGATCTCACCCAGCGGTTTCATGTAGATGTTAAATAGGAGAGGAGAGAGCACCGAGCCCTGAGGAACCCCCCATTTGAGGGGCCTAGGACTGGACCTCTCACTCTCCAACCACACCGACTGGGACCGACCCTTCAGAAATGAGGAAAACCAGGACCACACAGTACCCTGGATTCCCAAACCTCGGAGCCGTTCCAGAAGGATACCATGGTCAACGGTATCGAAAGCCGCTGAGAGGTCAAGAAGAGCAAGGACGGATGGGTGACCACCGTCCCGCTCCCGCCAGAGATCATCCATCAGTGCGACCAATGCCGTCTCGGTACCATATCCAGGCCTGAATCCTGACTGAAAAGGGTCCAGATAATCCGCTTCATCCAGTACCCCCTGCAGCCGACACGCCACTGCCTTCTCCAACACCTTCCCTAAAAAGGGGAGGTTTGAGACAGGCCTATAGTTAGTTAGGACAGCTGGGTCGAGGGAAGATTTCTTCAGGAGGGGGCGCACCAAAGCATGTTTTAAAGGTGCAGGAAACACCCCCTCCCGCAATGATGCATTGATCACAGCCCCAACCCAGCCACCTGTCACTGCCTTGGAGGTTTTCACCAACCAGGTGGGACAGGGGTCCAAAGGGCAGGTAGTGGCGCGCACAGCTGCAAGGAGCCTGTCCACTTCATCAGGGGCAACTGGATCAAACCGGTCCCAGATGGCATGGCAAGACTGTGCTCCGGCTCCCTCCGGACTCTCCCCATCCACGCCAGGATTAAACCCAGAGCGAATCCGATCGATTTTCTCCACTAGATGGTCAGCAAAGTCCTCAGCCGACCCCTGCCAACCGGGCACCGGGGTCTCCCTACCAAGGAGAGACCCGGTAACCCGGAACAGGGTGGCTGGGCGATTATCAGCGGAGGCGATAAGGGTGGTGAAGTATTGTCGCCTCACCACCTCCATCGCCACTAGATAGGCCCTAATAGCGGCCCTAGCTAGTGTCCAATCGGAGTCTCTCTGGGTCTTCACCCAGCGGCGCTCTTGGCGTCTCTTTGCCCGTTTGAGCTCCCGCAGTTCATCTGTGAACCATGGAGATGACCTAGCTCGATGAGCTCTGAGAGGCCGTAGTGGTGCGATTTCATCCAAGGCCGCTGTTGTCATCCTGTTCCACAGGTCGACCAGTGCCTCGGGCGAATCGTGTTGCCGATCCAGAGGAAAATCCCCCAGTTCCCTCTGGAATCCATCAGGATCCATCAGTTGCCTGGGGCGGGCCATTCTAATAGGCCCTGCCTCCCTACGGTGAAGCGACGTACCCAGGAAGTCTAGAGCCACCAAATAGTGATCTGACCATGGCACAGGTGTTATGTTTAATTTCCGTAATCTCAGATCACTCTGCCACCGCTCCGACAAAAAGATTAAATCTGGTGTGTGGCCACTGCCCCTGGTCGGGCCCTGAATTACCTGAATCAGGTCCATAGCTGCCATGGAAGCCATGAACTCCTGAGCCACCTCGGAGCCAGTCCCCAGCGAGGGTAAATTGAAGTCCCCCAGAACCATCAGTCTAGGGAACTCCAACGCCAACGCTGAGACGGCCTCGAGGAGCTCAGGCAGGGAGTCCCTTACCCTGCAAGGGGGCAGGTACAGGAGTAAGACTCCCAACTGACCCTTAAAGCCCAGACGCAGAAGCAGGGCCTCACAGCCCAGAATTTGTGGAGCAGTAGCCCTGGTGACTCCCAGTGACTCCCTGGCTATGATGGCAACGCCACCGCCCTTACCCTTATCCCTAGGCTGGTGCCAAATACTGAACCCAGCTGGACTTCACTATGAATTGAAGACAGAAAAAGAGCATACCTCTGGTGGCAACTGTGTTAAGAAGTTATGATCTGCAGCAAACGTCCTTATATTAGACAGCTGCCCAATAGATGAAGGCAAAGCTTCAATCTCATTGAAGCTACAATCCAGTTCTTCAACTGATGCTAACCTAAGCAAAAATGAACAAATTAAAATATCAGTATTTTCTTTTTTCATATACAGTAATTTAAAAGTCTCCAATGGAAATACAAAAGGAATGTTACAACTCATGTGCATGAAAGGTAAGTCCTAAGTGGCAAGACCAAACTAATGACTAACGTTGTAGCTGCTGATGTTAACCTCTTTTAAATGAAATCACCATCGGAGCTATCTGCATTGTACCCAAGAATTATCAAAGTGCAGTGAATATGACTGAAGAAGGAACCACAAATATATTGTTTATTAGTGAAGAAAAAAGGGGGATACATACCCGCCTATTGAATCTGGCAAATACATTAGCTGATTTTCATCAATTTTTAAAATTGCAAGTTTCTTTAGACAACCTGTACAAAACAAATGACATCAAAATATATGTATGACAGAACAGACTTTCAAATTTTATACCAGCAGATTAAATTGACTGCTAATTCTACAAAGAGCAAAACCTCTGAAATGAATTGGACATTCTAGATAAAACCCACACAAGACTCAACCCAATGGGTGCAAAGGCTGACATGAACAAGATGCAACACATTAGCCTAAATGGACTCTAGTGGCTATCTAACATAGGAAGGTGGCCAAAGCTGCAGAGTTTTTTTTAAATCTCACAGCTGTCAGTAATTAACGAATGCTGTGCCCTAGATTGGATTTAGGAAACCAGCCTTCAATACTGACCAGCTCTTTTTATCTTTCTAAAATAGGACACAGCTATGTCTTAGAAAATATTTTCTGTTTTTATATGATGCTATTGTAAAAGGTACCAAGGTTCAATTAGTTCTAGCTAACTACAATCAACCAATCCAATATTTACTGTACTGCCATGAATCACTTTACAATGTACTGCAGATACCCAACAGCCAAAATCCTATTCATCTACATGCAACATAAATTTACTCCGGTTAACCCTGGCAAGTACCCAGAGAATCTGGCCTGCCTAATTGGATTACATAATCTTTTTTTCCCTTTAATATTTTGTCATATTTCAAAACAAGCAAAATACTTCTAAGATCAAATTAACATATAGCTATTTTTACTTTTATTTTTACTTTTATAGAAAAACATTTTGTTTGCTCAGGTAAGTGAATTTTTATTTAAAAATATTTGTAGTTTCATTTATTTAGGGCTAAAAGATGACAAAAAGATTGTTGTGGTTTTGTGAACTATTTAAAGTTAACATCATACAATACAAACCGATAGATTCTGGCAACTGTTGAAGTGAGTTACTAGATAACAGCAAGTCTTGTAAACTTTCACATCCTGAAATGCCTTCTTCAATAGTTTCAATGTTGTTTTTTGAAACATCCAAGTAGGTCAAGTGCTTCAGACTGCCCATAAACTGAAAGTATATAAACGAGAACAAAATTAAAACCTCCTGCATACATATATATCCTCCAATTAATAAAAATTGTATATATGCTAATTCTCTATCTGTTACAACATATTAAACCTGTATCATATCATTTCTCTGTTTCCAGGGGAAAAAACTAGCATGCACCATTGGTTATTTCCCAACAAAATCCAAAACTTCGAAAACTGCCTCACTACACTACAAACATTTATGTTTTAAAATTCAACCAGTGTACACAAACTACCTTTACATGTATGAACCCTCCATAAAAAGGATAGACATAACAACATTACCACACTTGACTTTGCAATATTCTCCAATGCCCGTAACAGGTTAAATTTAATACTGTATTAATGTCTGTGTTGGTATCTTCCTCCCCAATCCCTCCATCTCACAAAAGCACCCAAAACTGTACTGGAAGGCTTTACAACCCTCTAAAGCAGATTTCCAGGGATATGAAGGGGAAGTCAGGAATAATCACGTCTCTTGGTTTTGCTGGTAGAAGTGACTTTTGCCAGTAGTTGTACACTGCTGATGCATGCCCATGATGAACTGAATTAACTACTCACTAAAATCCTGTAGCAAAAGTTATGCTTCATAAGGATTATCAGCTTAACACAGTGGACAACTGAATTTCGGATATTATGTCATCAAAATATTCATTTTCATATTTCAGAATGCTGAACGTTTGAAGTAATATATTCACACACATTTTACTGAAAAGAGGCAATAATTACAAGTGGTTTGGGAAATGCCATTACATATGGAATGAGAGTGAAATATAAGTATGTATATCTATCTCTATCTCTCTATACAGTAATACCTCATACAATGTCCGCTTCATAGAACGTCGGATCCATACAACGTCGCCCAATTCTGGGGGGAAAGATGCCTCATACACCGTCGCCGGACATTGTATGAGGCATTAGGAGTCGGGTGGGAGCGAAACTGGCCCCAGCTGTGAGGCGGCCAGAGAAGCGTCCGTGGGGGAATCCCCCAAAATATCCAAGCGGCCCTGAGCACCCTCGCCCGAGGACAGGAGGAATGGGGCGAGGAGGAGGAATGGCGCTTCCAGGGCGGGGGCGGGAGACCTGACGAGTCTCCTCCTCTTCGGGCACTGGTTGCTTCTCTTGCTCCCGCCGGCGAATCTCGCTCTCACCTACCCGCTCTCAACCAAGGGTCACTTCCCTGGCGAGAGCGGGGAAGGGAAGCGAGAGGCAGCGTGGCGCATAAGAAGACCAGCCACGCCGGAGTCTCGCTTCCCTTCCCCGCTCTCAACCAAGGGTTGCTTCCCTGGTGAGAGCGGGGAAGGGAAGCGAGAGGCAGCGTGGCGCATAAGAAGACCAGCCACGCCGGAGTCTCGCTTCCCTTCCCTGCTCTCAACCAAGGGACGCTTCCCTGGCGAGAGCGGGGAAGCGATCGAGACTCCGGCGTGGATGGCCTTCTTATGCGCCATGCTGCCCGCCTCACAATGGAAGCCAGTCTCGCTTCCCTTCCCTGCTCTCGTCAGGGAAGCATCCCTTGGAGACTGGCTTCAGCTGTGAGGCGAGCAGTGTGGCGCATAAGAAGACCAGCCACGCCAGAGTCTCAAACAGCTTCAAACAGCTGAGAACTCTTGAATTAGATAGTATGCTGTGGAATCAGGGGCTGAGAATTCAGTTCCTTACTGTGCATCCCAAAAGATCGAGGCTATGTGGCCTTAGGACTAAGCAGCAATGGTCAGTGTTGAGCTGCTCAAGGTGCCCACAGGTGCCCGGGCACTGGTAGTGGAAATTCCACTAGGCCACACCTACTGGCCAGCCACGCCCACCTCCCTACCCCAGGCCTTGGCATAGGGAGGCCAAATGGGCGTGGCCCACAGAGTTAGCCACACCCACAGCAGTAAAAATTTTTGCAGCGCATCACTGAGCAGCATAGTCCCAGAATGTCCCTGGAAGGGACTGATAAACCATTTCTGAAAACTCTCTACTTAGAAACACCTGAAAACGTTTGTCATAAGTCAGAATTGACTTGATGTACACAATTATTATTATTGAAGAATATACATACCCCTGGAATAAGAGTTAGTCTGTTACCATCCATCCAAAATTCTTTCAACCCACTTAATTGTTCAAGTACTTCAGGCTGTTAAAAATAAAACAAAAACATCCTAGTAAATAGTTACAGATTAAAAAAATTTGCCCACAACAGTAAGCTAGCTAAATTCAAAGTCTTCTTCTGGGGGCTGAGAGGGGTCTGGATCTGATCTAAACTCAGTTCATCCCCTTCTTTGGCTCTTATTTGGTTCTTCTGCTGGTACCACTGATCCAGTTCCGCAAGTCACTTTCTGGTCCTGAGCCCTTTTGGCACACAAAGTCCTCATAAGTCCCAAGCCATTATTGATGAAGCTGCTGTCCTTCATCAAGATGGATTCAAGTTTGATTTAATCCACTTGGGCACCATCACTCTTCCCTGTGGATTTTGACACCCAAGCCATTAGTCCTCATTGATGTCAGGTTAGTTAACTGCCACCTGACACTCAGTGTTGAGTCGCTGGCAGTATGGTTTACTCTTACAATAGCAGGATAACCTGGCCAAACTGGTCTAAATACTTCCCTTTAACCATCATGTTTATTTTTATAGGGATCTAGAGAACAGGAGAACAAGCTTATTTAGCTATAAATCTAAGGCAAATACAGTGCTATCATTTCTGCACGATCCTAAGTATTTAATTGGGCATGTGACATAAGCTGATATACAATAAAATAAGTTTAAAGTATACAGAAATATTTTCTGTGTGTCACACAAATAGGAAATGAAATCTGACTAAAACCATCAGCTTTAAAAATAGATTCCTTGAAGCATTGTGATACAAGCAACAGTTGCTCTATAAGATAGCAGTTTAAGCTGATGTTTATATTTGACATTGATTAAAAATAGATTTAAGGATAAGAGGTTTTAGGAAAGCCACGTTACTTAGCTAGTACTCACCACTTCTGTGAATTCATTACTTCCCAGGTCCAGTCTCTCCAGTTGAGTCAGTCTGTTCATAGTTCTGTAGAGGCAAAGGATTAATAAGGAATTAGATTTAAGAAAAATACCAGTTACATCCAATCTTCTTGTGTTTCTACTAAAGCATCTTTTTAAATCAGCATTAGATACTCAGGCAGTTCTGTAAAACAGACATACTTGAGCGGCAGATTTCTACGCAATGTTAAATAATCTATATATCAATTATCCTACAGGAAAGAGAAAACCAAATGCTAGAATTCTGTATTACCTAGTTTAATTAAAAGCATGGTTGTCTCAACAAATTAAGAAAGTTATCCCTGCTCACCTGCAGTTCTTTTTGCAAACCTTTTGAGCAGAAGTAGCTGAATTCATTTTAAGTGCTAGATCAAGAAACTAAAATACAGTAGTGAAGGTTAAAAAAACAATTTTTTTAAAGTTCACATATAAGTACATTTTTTTCTACTGTACCAAGAGTATTTTATTATTACAAAACTGTTTTGTTATGTCCAGATGCTGTATCTTTAAACCCTTCTTTTTTAAAAAAAAACCTGGTAGCTAAGAGATGTAAGCCTGATGGATTTATACATCATTTACTTTTCCAGTTCAGTTATATACTAAATGAATGGGCACCATTCAACATTTTTTTTAAAAAAAATATGTTCTCCCTGTTCCTCTTCTGTGTTGTTGCTGTTCCATGCTATCATGTCACTAGTGGCGGGATTCAGCAGGTTCGCCCCAGTTTGCCAGAACCGGTAGCATAAATTCTGGCTGGCCCTGCCCATCCAAGTTTTGAAATAAAGAAGTCCTAATTCAGATGCAACGCAGGGCTTTCACCCTGGCCACACCCACCATACCACGCCCAGAGTAGATAGTAAAAAAAATTGAATCCCACCACTGCATGTCACTTCCAAATTAAGGTACCCTATAAATTAATGACCTCCCTTCTGTTTGGAAGGGCCCAATGATTTCCTCTTATTTCTTGACACTGATCCTCTTTATCTTCGTAAAAATCTCCTCAATGACATGTCTTTAGCGGTTCCAGAGGACTCCCCTACCATCCAGAGGAAATTGTCAGGTGGCACAGGTTCAATAAAAAAAATCTCATTACCAATTCGACTGGTAGAAAATTTATAAAATGTTAGAATCTGGCCACTATATTTTCTGTTTGTTATGTGTCATCAAGTTACCTCTGAATTATGACAACCCAATAAATGAGTGGTCTCCAAAATATCCCATCCTGAACAGACCTGTTCAGCTCTTATAATCTTAAATCTGTGGTTCCTTTAGGGTCATGATGGCGAACCTTGGCACTCCAGGTGTTCTTGGACTTCAATTCCCAGAAGCTCTGTGAATCCACACAAATGGGTTTACTGTGCGTTCACCCGTACAGTGATCAGGAATACAAGAGTGTGGATGACCTTGGTCTTGGTGATACATCCTTACACTTGATTATCTTTTCTAATTCCGTACATGCAGTAAACCCATTCGTGTGGATTCACAGGGACTTGGGCTTCTGGGAATTGAAGTTCAAGAACGCCTAGAGTGCCAAGGTTCGTCATTACTACTTTAGGGAGTCAATGCATCTCATATTTGTTTTTATTTTCCTGCTGCCCTCAACCTTTCCCAGCATTATTGTCTTCTCCAGATAATTTGACTTCTCACCATGTAGCCAAAGTAGGACAGCCTCATTTTTCATCATTTTTGCTTTCAGAGATAGTTCAGGATTGATTTGCTCCAGAATCCATTTGTTCATCTTTCTGTCAGTCTGAGGTATCTGCATAGCTCTCCTCCAGCACCATTTTTAAACAAATCTATTTTTCCTGTCAACTTTCTTTACTGTCCTGATTTTCACACTTGTACATACTGATCAGGAATACAAAAGTGTGGATGACCTTGGTCTTAGTGACACATCCTTACACTTGATTATCTTTTCTAATTCCATCATTGCTGCCCTTCTGAGTCTGTCTTCTTTTGATTTCTTGGTTGAGGTCTCTATTTGGATTGGTAATTGGACCAAGCTATACAATCTTTAGTTATTTCATTTTCTTCATTGTAAACATTAAAGTTGTAATTTGTCTGTGGTTATGGTTTTTGTCTTAATGTCCAACTGTAGTCATAGGGCATACAGAAAAAGCCTCCTCAAAGATTGTGGTATTGAACCACAATCGGGCGTGCCCTCGTAATGGTAACCTTGTGTTGTTGGCTAATCTTTCTCATACTAGGTCAGGCAAAAGGAACTGCAGAATGAATTCACCAAAAGGTGCCTTCATTTTGGCAGTTTCACGTTTGGCTTAGACACGGAGGAAGAATTGCAATCGTGCTTTGGCACTTTCTTCTTTCACTTTCATTAAAAGTCATTTCAAATCACGGCTACTTTCTGTCAGTAAAATGGTGCCATCTATGTATTATTGATCTTTTAAAAACAATTTTCACTGCTCCTTCATCTTAATCTATTCTGACTTTCCTTATATGTTCTGCATACAGGCTGAAAAGGTAAGGGAATGAAATGCAGCCTTATCTGACACATTTTTCTATAGGACAACTATTCTCTCTGTCCTAATAGTAATTTTTTATCCACAATATAGGTTGTGCATCTGGACAATCAAGTGCTGAGGCACCCTCATTTTTTATGGAACGTGGATATTTAGTACACTTATTACCCATTTTCATTAGCAGAATTGCTAACACTTTAGTTCAAACACACACACACACACACACACACACACACACACACACACACACACACACACACACAGAGTAGCACAGTGACTGCAGCCAAAACTCTGCTTATTATCTGAGTTCAATCCCAAATGGCTCGAGATTCTATCCTTTCAAGGTAAAAAGAGTACCCAGCATTTGGGGGGCAAAATACTAATTACCTTGTGATCTGTCCAGGGAATGCTCTATATAGGTGTGATTGCTATTATGAATGCTATACATTTTTGTTTAAAAATCTAGAAGAAACTAACAAGTATCAAACAAAGGAATTAAATATTCATTTTCTTTATGTAACAATCCCACTCTTGGCTCAGAAAGCATGTTTATGTTTGTTTGTTTGTTTGTTTGTTTGTTTGTATGTATTCATGCAACCCCACATCTATTTATTCATTTTGTTGACAAAAGTGACCACACTTGTTTCATCCAATGTGTTTGGTTAAGTAAAATCAGTCATTTTCATTTTTTTAAGTAACTGACTTTTATGATTTTGCTTACAGCTTAAATATAGCCAAATGAGATTAGAAAAACTGGAGGGTGCTATGGAGATAAAGGTCCAATAAAACAATACTTTTTAAGTGCAACTCTCTATCACAGTGTGAGCTGACAGACTCATTTTTATTTTGATGGTTCATCTATCTAAATGCAGTGGTGTCCTATTTGTATTTTCTTTTTTATTTTCTTCCCTTCTTTTTTCTTGGGGCAAAACTCCAACAATCCGCCATGCAAAATTTTGGGGATTCCTACCCAAACTCATACCTAGGTCTATGTGGGAGGTGCGATTTTTAAACGGCTTTGAGCCTAATGGGCAGTAAGGCTACAGTGCCCATGAAAACCTAGGTCTCCCAGGAAGCACTGTGGCAGTTTTTCTTTTAGGGGAAATAAAGGGGTACACAGAAAGAACCTCCTCAAAGACTGTGAATACAATCAAGCATATCCTGGGCAACAACCTTGCCAGCTAATCTTTCTATCACCAGATCAAACCAAAGGAACTGAAGGATAAATCCACCAGAAAGGTCTTTGTCAAGACCAACCGTAACAATGATCTCAATAAATATTGAAGGAGAACAAACATTCTTGAGGAAAAGAGTTAAACCAAATTAGAAGATGGAGGAAGGAGCTCACTGGGCAAGGAACAACATTAAAGGAGGATCTAGCTGAGCAACTCAACCTCCCCTACGTCACTTGGAGGATCTTGAATAGACTGAGGGTTGGAGTCCCTAAATGCAAGACCAACATGCTCAATCAAGTGGGGGCTGCTGGCAGACAACAACACTCTGTGTGAATGTGGAGAGATATGAAATATTTTGTGTTAAACCAATACGATCAGCATACAAAAAGTATAAAAATGGAAGAGGCATCTCCCAAAAAAATCTAAAATGAAACAAATATGAAAACTTTCACTGTGCATATAAAGTGCATAATATTTTACCTGATGTACTTTTAAAACTGTTTATAAGTCAATTATCTTTTACTATGGTACTAGTTTAATTATGTTTTAACATAACATTTTAATTTGTATTTAATTTTTAATTATGTTGTAAGCCATTTTAGATTTCAATTTTCTTGGGAACAGTAAGATAGAAATGAAATTAAACATAGGAACGAGGTCACACTTTTTACCCTGTGCAGAAGTGACTGAAAAAAAGAATAATTTGTAATGCTTGCCAAATGAACAACTTTATTTAAGATAAAAGTTTCTATAAAAGTAAGGCCTATATATGGTTCATTGCAAAACTCTAATTTTTCTTAACTGCAGTATTTCTTCAAACAACTTACTGACACCAAAAGAAGCTCAATTAACACAATATACCTACTTTGGCAACATTTTTAATTGGTTTTCTCTTAGTTCCAAAATTTGAAGTTTAATTAATCTGTAAAATAAGCAGAAAATATTAAGAGAAAATGTCAAATATGCATACCTGTAACAAAATAAAGTTGTTTTAACAAGTATAATGACTCAAACATCAGTTGGCTTTAATTCTCAAGATGAGAGCATGTAAAAAGACAACATGCTCACAATGACTATTTTAATTATTAAAAACAGATTTTTAAGTAAAGTTCTAAACAGACTCATATAACCCCTCTAATATTTAGATTTCCAGTTCTTTAAGACATCAGTAGTGGTATTCAATTGTGTCCAACTACCAGCAGATTGAGATGGCTCTTTGGGAAATATTTTGGGTGGTAAACAATAAAGTAGGTGAAGACAGACTCCCATTTGAGGAATTAAAGTCTGCTTGTATAATTCTGTTCTACACTCCTAAGAGCTAATGAGGGCAGAAGGTGAAGCTGGAGCAACATTATTTATCTGCAGCTCCTCTAATTTTGTTTAAATTAAAGACGTCTCTTATCATCTACTAACTTCTTTGTTTTTCTTCTGTCAGTTTTCTTAAATTTAGCTTTCTTATTCTGTTAACATGACCTAGATACTACCCAGGTACGTACCAGGCACTTCATTTGGACTGTGACTCACTGTGACTCTACATTTTTAGAGTTGCAATGTTGTTTTCGCTTCATATTTTGGAACATTTTATTATGTACCAATTAGAAAACAAGGTACGTAGGTTTTTCCTCTTGGCATACCAAAACACATAGACTATTGAGTACGAAAAGATAGCAAAGTCTGTGAAAGCACCCTAATAAAGTTAGTATGATATATCTCCTTTTAAACACAAGGAGGCTTAGAGCCTGAAGAAGACCCAAGTAAGTCTTCATCAGCAGGAGTAAGTAGTTAGGAGAGCAGAAATGGGACTTCTCTATTACTACTGTGCTCCCATTTTGCAATTAGAATCTTTGAAGCGGAACTAGCATGGACCTAGAGTAGTAATGAGGAAAACATTTTGACACTTGATACCTTTCCACAAATAACAAACTAATCCGTCATGCAATAGCCAGAAGGTGTAACATCACAGGCAGAGAGAGGTTAAACCAAGGGCAGTCAACCTGTGGCACTCCAGACAATATTTAGCTCCAATTCCCACCATCCTCCATCATTGGCTGTTCTGTGGCTCTCTTGCTTAAACAAATACATAGGTCTTCTTGGGACAGAAGTTTATAAATTTGGCATAAAACTGCTGAAACAAATTTATAGGATAAAATGTATATTATGTATTCTTCATACTACAATGCTTTCTACACAGGTTTTCCCTTGAACCTGGCATGGAAATTATAGCAGGTCAAGAATGTCAGGTGCTCCGCCTTCTCTCCCTGGAAAGACTGATCATGGGTATGGGGAGGTATTGCCTCATCTTCCTGATCCTGGGCAGCCTGCACTAGTTACCTATTTGTTAGCATGGTATGTTCAAGGTGTTGGTTCTGTCCTATAAAACCCTATATGATCTAAGACCCTGCTACTTCTCAGAATCTCTCTTCCAAGTGCTTTTGTACATCTAACATAGCTCGAGTTCCTACTCCCAGAAAACCAAGGCGAAGAATAGGGCTTTCTCTGTGATGGATCTCTCTCTTGAATTACCTCTTCCATATGAGATGCAACTTGCCCTGACCCTACAAAGTTTCAAACACACAAGTGAAAATGGCACTCTTCAGGGAAGCTTTTGGGGAGCTATGTTTAGATTACAGTGAAACCTTGGTTAACAAATGTCTTGGTTAACATAAAAATCGCATAACAAAAGGAAAACTATAGAAAATAGTGGCTTGGTTTACGGATTTATTTATTTATTTATTTATTTTGGGGGGAATGGATTGATTGGTTTTCAATGCACTCCTATGGGAAACAACATTTCAGTTAATGTATTTTGGTTTTCAATGCATTTCTATGGGAAATTGCATTCAATGCATTCCTATGGGAAATTTGGTTAAATTAATTTTCGCTGTAAGAAACGTCCCAGAGAATGCATTAATTACATTAACCAAGGTATCACTGTAGTTTAATTCTCTCTTAGCCATGTATATTTTTGGCTTCTTTAAGACTTGAGGAAATTATTTTGTAAACAATTTTTAACATATTGCTATCTTTGGGATGTGTATACAGTAGACCCCCGCATAACGACGTTACTTGGTTCCCCAAGTAGCGTTGCTAAGGGATTTTTGTTGTTATGCGAGTGTCTATGGAGTGTCCCGCATAACGACGTTTTTAGCGTTGTTGTCTGGATAATGACGGTTATTTTAGCATTGTTCTCCGGACAATGACACTAAAAACATTGTTATGCGGAGGAACACGTGGTGCATAACGACACGTTGTTAAGCGAAAATGATGCTATCTGAACGCGTTGTTATGTGAGGGTTGACTGTACTTTTTTGTGATTATTTTATTCATGGCTGTTTCTTTTTTTAATTATGCATGTACACCACCCAGAGTAGCTTGCTAGAGGGAGGTATATAAGTGTAATAACCAGCGGACTGACTGACAGACAGACGGAAGGAATACCTTATTTTATATCAAACGAATCCCATCTTTCAAGTTGCTTAAAGTTACGTTATCCCAGTTCATGATATCCTCTTAAATAAATATATAACCTTTAGCAGTTACCTATATGGTTGAGTGGGGATAGCTTTCTATCCTCTTTCATAATACAGTACATAGTCTGTTGTTGAGCAACATGAAGCACCAGGTGCTGTATGGTTTTTAAAAATAAATGATTTTCAAAACCTTTTACAAACTTACCTGCCAAAGTTGGCTGGTAAGAACTCCAGAAAAGCATCATTCAGGTACAGCTGTGTTAGGTTCAACAACTGTGAAAATCCATCTGGAAGCCTAAACAATTTTGAAAACATTTTTAAAATAATAAATGTGAGACTACATGTGTCAGTAGAATGTACAATTGATATTCATTATTCATCATTAAAAAGGAGCAGAAAGATACAACTTATGACAACAAAATAACTTACTTTGAAATAGGATTTACACTGGCCTCAACAATTGCCAACACTTTACAATTTTTGATATTTTCTGGAAACTCCTGTATGCCTGTGAAAGAACACACAAAGTGCACAGGTAAAGAAGAAAACCTGTAACTCAATTTTATGAAGATTTTATTACAATACTAATTTGCAAGGACTGTATAGTTTTTTAGAGTTTTTATTTAAGTTATACGTTCGTCTTAACACCTTCAATACATTCAGATTGCTGCTGTGATAAAGACTTTGATCTTTATACCTGTTGAACGGGGAGTAAACTCATGAAGGTACTTTCCTGCATAAGATTTCCTATTATCAGAAAGCCAATCTTCAGCGCTTTTTAAAGTTCCCTACTAATCCCCATGACTTGCAGAAGCAAAATATTAGAAAAATAAAGTAAAACTGTAGAAAGTCTTGTGCAAAGAGTAATAATGGATGATCCGCATAACTTATTCAGGCTTCTCTCTAGCTATGGAAGACTCTGAAAATGGTTTCATGTATGCGTGAAAACCCATGTGTGTGTGATTCACAGAGACCAAGAAGAAGTCCAGTTGCATTTATGTATATTTGAATGCAACTGAATGGAGAAAGAACATTCAAAAGTGAGACATCATGTCAGAGATATGATTAGCCTATATATGTACTGTACTGCTGATAATACTAATCTTTCTAACAATGACTGTGAATAAAATCAGTTAATTAACTGTAAAGTATCATTGCTTCATGGAAAATGACTTAAAGCAAATGTTTTTGGTACCTTTTGCAAATGTAATAAGAATTCACCAAATGCCATCTTGCTCAGTAAAATGCTGAATTACCATGTTGATAATGCAATCCAATTTATTATTTTTCATAATACCACAGAACGCTTTCATTTAGACTGTGTATATAATTGACAAGTATTAAAACTCTGGGAATATGTTAAGAATTGCTGCTAAGAGTTTTAGTCTGGCAAGACCTGAACAGACCTTTTGTAAGTCATTAATTCACTGAGTTAGTATGAGCTGGAAATGATCACTCACCAAAACCAAATGTCAAGCAAATATAAATCCATGGAAAATGATCAATTTTATGGAAACACATTGCTTACCATATACCCTTTTAAAATTGCTGTTACAAATACCCTTATGTCATCTCATGCAACAAAACTGATAAGAACAGATACTACCCTTGATCTTAGCCAAAAGGCTGAGAAGCGACAAAACTAACAAAAAGACTTACTTTTTACTTTGAAGGTAACAATTTTTGTTTGGCATAAGATTTTACTGACTTCAGATGCATTTTTAAAAATGGGCTATAGTATTTAAGGCAGGGGCTCCCAACCTTTTCAAGCTGAGGGCTGGATAATGCTCTCTCAGTCAGCTTTGAGGGCCGGATGGCCATTTTGCCCTGCCTATACTATGGAGGCAGCCATTTTGTCCCAACAGCTTCATAAGGTTGGCCCTTTTGTTTCTTGAATGCCCTTGGAGGAGTGGAGGCTGCATTAAATAGTGCCGTTGGCCAGATCTGGCCCGTGGGACTTAGGTTGAGAACCTATAACAGACTATAGTTCTCTTGTATTTCTCCATGTTGTTTTATTGTTTTAAAAAGTTCACCAGTTTATAACATTTTTCAGTATTCCTCATCAGAAAACAATATAATCTTTATATTCTTTTTCCCCACGCTCTATGCCTCTTCTCCTTTGGGCTAGAGAGAGGGGGGGGAGAGAGAGAGTGTTAGAGCAGACCACCAGAGGGGGTTAGTGAGATAGAGCGAGGCACAGACAGGAGACAGACAGACAGAGGAGACAGGAGAGGAGAGTGGAGGCTACCTGCTGAGGCAGCGTGCAGGTGAGTCAGGAGGAAAGGTTTGTCATGTGGGGGGGGGAGGGCTTCCTGCATTGTGTGAGGGGGAGGGCAGAGGGAGGGTTTCCCATGGTGTGTGTGGGGGGAGGCAGGGGAGGGTTTCCCAGGTAGCCACCAAAAGGTAAGGGGGGTGGACAGGGACTGGGGTGGGTGAGGCGGGTGGGCTTGGTTCCCGGGCCAGTTTCCTTACATTTTGGTGCCTGGCCTGTTCCCCTAGGCGCGGCCTTGGCCTGGCCTTTGTCCCTGCGGGCTTTGAGGCTTCGATGCCGGCAGGGATAGAGGACAGTCCGATGCAGTGGGTTGGGTTGCGCCTTTCCCCAGTGCGGTTTATTTTTAAAACCACCGTGCCGCCTGCCCAGCACCCTCCATGCTCGCGCCCTTCAGCCTCATTGGCTGAGGGGTGGTGCGGCACAAAGGAGGCTGGGAAACGTAGTTTTATTTTTTTGTTTGACTTCGTTGGGTGGCTGCCCCACTCTCGCCAACCGGACCCTTTTGGCAATGGTCGGGCCAGGTAAAGGTAAGTGCAGGCGGGTCAGTACGGGATAGTATGAATGGGCGCAGGCATGTATGCCGGAATCCAATGGTTAATATCCCTCCTTATAGGTAAATATATTCCAACATGCATTCAAGCATTTTTTTTTCCAATAAAAGTTGGGAACACAACTGTGAGAAAAAGACAAGCAACCAAAATGCTTAGTTTTCCCTGATGCCAAGTAGTTCTCAAGGGATACTTATAAACAACAACAACACCAATCACCTTGATATGGGAGCTCCATAACTCGCTCACCATTAGTGTTCTTGCATCTTAAGCTGCCAGGGCCATGCCCAGGATTCTAGATGGGGGAGGGGGAGATTTCCAGGAGCGGCAACAATGTCACACGCACATATATACCCACTGGCATCCTGGGGTGGGTTGGGGGTCAGGCTGTTAGATCAGGAGTCCCCCCCACACCGCTCCCTTCTGGCTACGGCCCTGCAAGCTGCCATTGGGCAGAAGGACTGTGTTGAGAGCTGCCCCACTATTTGCCTAACGGAAATCACCTCTTCTCTCTTACCGTCAGAGGAACTGGGAAAACGGAAGGTGAACTGAGATACACCATTAAAATTAGAAAAAAATTAGAGGCATTTAAGAGTTCCCTATTATTATTATTATTATTATTATTATTATTATTATTATTATTATTATTATTATTATTATTATTGAAACAATTTGTACAATTACTATTAGCCTACTTGTATGTGCCAAATGTTACCAAGCTGGATTTGGAAAAGTTAGAGCAGTAGTTCCCAACCTTTGGTTTTTGGACTTCCGTTCCCAGAAGTCAATTCCCCAAAGCACTGATTAGCCAATGTACTGACTTAGGCTTCTGGGAATTGAAGTCCTCGTTGGAAACCACCGAGTTAGAGGCACTACATTTTATATTATAAATATTAATTAATTGACTATGGAACGTACTAAGAGGAAATCCAAATGTGCTTTATAGATTACAATAAAACCTTTGCTCATGTAGATCATGAAAACTTATGGAGAAGAAATGTGTGTGCCACAAGATTTGATTGTCCTGATAAGTAGCACAATGTATGGAATTACACTCACATCAATGTAAATTGAACAGGATTTTGGGTATTATGAAGAAAAAGAATGGTTTCCAATTGTAAAAAAAGTCAGGCAAAGGTGTATGTTAGATAACTTTCTGTTCAGTTTTTTATGCAAAATATATTATATCAGAAGCTATATTAGTAGTGAAAGTGAAAAAGGTGGAAGAAACACCAATAATTTATAATACAGATGATACAATATTGATTGATTATGGGCTGAAATCCTATGACCGTATAACTTCAAGTTTCAGAAGCTGTTGCAACATTCACACCAAAGCAGAAATCTTATTCAGCAAATACTTCTGCACATGCAACTGTGTAAACAATTACATAGTTACTTCTGGTGTCAGATGTATCATTCATTGCACAATTATACCATACATGCGGTCTGCCTAGTTGTAACTTTATTACAGAAATGACCTAAAATGACTACTGATAAAGGTTTTAAAAAGTGCAAAATCAGGATTACAGTTGAACATCAAGAAGACAAGCTAACTATTAAAAAAAATAAAAGAAAGGCAGGGAGAATGAAATCTAGCTTTGAACATTTAAATACTACCAGAGACTCGGTTCCAATTTCAGTGCAAAAGACATGTGAGAGAGAACAGAATTAGAAAGGAACAAAGTCATCAATGAGTAAAGCTGACCTTTAACTAGAATATGAAGTATACAGGTTTGTATACTGTTTCAGCTCTGAAACTACAGGTGCAGCTTTTCTATCACTCTAAATTATGTGTACAATCTTTGTTCCATTACTACAAAAACAGGTTGTTTTTCTAGCAATTGGCCCAGTTGTCTTTAATATCTTCAGACAAATGGCTCAGTGCACATTCAGAGCCATCTGAAACCTACTGATTTCAGCAGTTAATGCTTGCATATAATGATCAATGATAGTCACATAACAGGTTCACATTTTCACATTACACATATAATAATCACACCCGCTATTTGCACCTATATATACACACACTAGAGCTATGTTTGGTCAACAGCAAAATAGGCATCAATAACATAACATATTACAGTACTCCTTGTTCCTGAGCTATCCATTTCTCTTGAAATCTGGGACAACAAGAAGTAGGAATAGAAATTTGTCTACACAACAATGGTAAAGGGAAAAGCAAAGATAGCCATCCACAGAAGATGAAAAAAGGAAGAGTAGCAACTCCCTCTCATATATGTCCTCATTCAAGCACTCTGTCCTACTAATAGTAGGTATGCTGAAATGATGAGTAGGCAAAGTCCAATGTACGTCTTCCTGTTTACTTTTCATTCAAAGCATATGAATGGATATAGTGAAAGCACGGCGCCAAAATGGCCGCCGCGCTCTTTGCGGGCCCCCCCCACCCAGACTCAGACATCCGGGTGAGTTAGGGGGCGTGGCCACCCCTCTATAAAAGGAGTGGCCATGAGGCAGCCGAGCTGCCATTTTAGAAATAGCGACAGAGAGGAGAAGTTTTCTCCGTCGCTGTTTGTTTCCCCTTCCATTTACAGAGCCTAGCTACCGCTGGCTCTGGGCGCCTGGCACTATTGCGATCCCCATACAGGGAACTTTTTTATTTAGCCCGTCAGGGGATCGCGGTGGCTCAAGTGGCTAAGACACGGAGTGTCGTCCTTGCCTGACAGGAGCCTCACGAAAATCCTTTGTTAGGGCTGGCCCTTGGCGGCAGCCTTGGGCAAGTTATACAGTCCCTGGATGGTATTCCTACCCCAGGGGTGCCCAAACTTTATGGGACTGCAGTGGCTCAAGTGCCTAAGACGCTGACTGGGAAGCGGAAGGTCAGTGGTTCAATTCCTGTGTACTGCAGGACAGAATGAGCTCCCGTTTTCAGCCTCAGGCCGGCCCTTCGGAGGATGCGGCCCTCGGCCCACGGTTGCCTGCCATGGGCCGGATCGATTGGGGGGAGGGCCTGGTGCTGGCTCACAGCACGTTTTCCCCATCAGGGGCTGGAGTTTTGGGCATGGCCCTATTCTGGCACAGTCTCTCAATTTAGGGCCTCTGGCACAATTCCTATTGGGCCGTCCGGCCCACCTGGCCCACCTAATAGGGGTTTCTGTGGCAGGGGATGCCTGGTTAGCACGTTTGGCTGTGCTGGAGGCATCCTTAGCAATCCAGTGGGTGGGGGTCCCTTCCCTATCTACTGGGCTCCTTTGTGTCCGCTGGCGACTTCGACTGCTGCCACTCTGCAACAGGCGGCCAGCTGGGTCGAGCTTCTTGAGACACTCCGGCCTGTGCTTGCCACTGTCTCGCAGCTCCCTGTTTGTCCAGAACTGTGACTGGAGTGCATTGGAGGTCGCCCCAGAGCTCGATTTCGGAACCCCCAGTGGGGGCGGCTCACGGGGGTGCAACTAGTGAGTATTAGGTTCAAGTTGAATACACCCAAATCACAGTCCACTTTCAGCGGTGGGGTTCAGTGCTCATGGCCTTGCCAATTTGAGGCTAGTGGGCATCACTTGCCATCCTATCCCAGTGCCCCTTAGTTGCATTCTGGCACGACGTTGGGGGTGGGGGTTTCCGCCCCCGGGGCAGTACGTGGCATCGCAGGGGCTGTCCAGGTCCCGCTGCGTATGCCCTGTGTACATCATGTACCGGCAACGGCCTTGCCGACGACTGGATATTCATTGCCCCCCGGTGATCATCTGACCCAGATCAGGAAGGGAAAGATTTGGGGGGGGGGAATACGTGGATATATTCTTCCTATGAACTGAGATCCCAATAAGGATAGGAAGTACGGACAGGAGGACAGAGACATTGTGTGGTCCCGCCATAGTAAGCCACCACGCTCTGGGGCGTCCGCCCCCGGGACAGTGCTGAGCATTGCAGGGGCTGTTTGGGCCCGGCTGCGTATGTCCTTTATACAGAACCTGCCGTCAAGAGCTTTGCCGACGGCCGGCTATTACTTGCCCCTGGTTGATTATTGGCCGCAGGCCATGAGGGGTAAGGGCTGGAGGGGGACATGTGGATATTTTCCCTATTGCACTGCGAGCCTACTAGGAGGAAAGAGGAGGACAGGGCGACTGAGACAAAGATATGTCCCATCGTCGTTAGCTACTGTGCACCTTGGGCCAACTGGTTGTCGGCATACCTTCTACGTATTGTGGTATGCCGCAGGGCTTGGTCTACTCGGGCCATCCTGATGTTGATCAGATGAGCCCATGGCAGTTGGCTCATGGTGAGGAATGTGGATGAGGGTGGCTCTATACCCTGAGGGGAGGTGGGATGAGTCCTGTCAGCAAGTGTGCTCGTGTACATGACTCCCACGGGACTGGTGCCTGGTGATAGGTACCATGGTGGTCATGCTGAGCAGCGGGCTGATCAGGCACGGGCTCCACGTAAACTGGTCGGGCGGGGGGTTCCGGCCCGCCTGCTGTGTTCGGCCTGCTCAGCTGACGATGCGTGTACTAAGCACCACGATCGTTACCGACTTCGTGTCCCCTTTTTGCGCTGGCCCTCACGCCGCCTCCGCGTGCCTGCGGGTTGGTGGGTTACGGGGCAGAGGTAGGAGTGCACAGGGGCGATCAGAGCTCCATTTGAAGCAACTAACCTTGTCATAAGCCCCCCCCCCGCCCCAATTAGTATAGTCAGCCTGGAGAGATGGCACTCAGTTCATCCAAGAAGGGATTGGGCGGGATACCTGCTGGAGGGTTTTCTATGAGGGCTTTTGTATCCATTCAGGGGTGTTGGGGGTCCCAGGATGCTACTAATCTGGTTCCCTTGCAGGGTAACGAACAGGGGGCTCCACTGTCCATAGCTAAGGGAGTTGGGGCTATGAGAGTAGCGGGGGCCCTTCTTGGAACCACCTTTCCTAAGTCGAATGTCTCCCCCATGAAGCTCATACTGAGCTGGAACTAGGGTGAATGTCATTTAATCCTCCATTCAGCTTACCCTGTGGGTTCTCCATTCAGGGATGTCGTTCCTGATGACCTTGTTCAGTCAGGTACTCGTAGTTGGTTTGGCTACTAGGGGTGGCACGCTCACGCAGTTCTGGTGCTGTTTTGGCACAGTGTGATATGCACTCGGCTTTCAGATTATTGCCAGTGCACCCAATGATTTAGACCTATTGGGTTTTTTAGGTTCTGAGGGGAATTTTACTTAGATAAGGCCAACCCCCTTCTGATTGAGTTAATTCATGTTCAGCACTCGACCGATTGGGGACTTCACTCAGTGGCCGTTTGCTCACAGGTCGGGGTCTCGGTCTCTAGCCCATTCCTTCGACGACTTTTGGTTCGGGGGTGAACGGGGCTTGGACACGTGCACGCGTCTCCTCATTACAATTCAGACACTCAGGTGGGAACTGGGTGTCCCCTTGGCGCCTGAATAGACCGAGGTCCCATCTACTAAGCTCTCATTTCTGAATCGACTCCGTCGCACGGGCATCCGGGTTAACCATGAATACGGTGGCTTGGATCTCCGCGGCGAGTTTGGCATTGATTGCCGAACATAAAGTGTGCCCTCGTGAGCTGCAGTTAATTCATGGCCACCTTAATTTTGTCCGGTCTGGCTCAAATTACTCCTGGGTTTAACGGGGTCTCTTCCTGGAGATCAGACCTGATGGTCTGCCCTAGATTTCAAGTACGGTCGGATACCTCCGGCTCCCGGACTTATGGGGGTTTACTCTGAGGGTGGGTGCACGGATCGCCTCTGCGATCTTACCTTCCTTGCGTTTTTTTCCCATTTTGGAGAGCACTGATGATATGGTGCAATGAGTGGGCCTACTCAGTGGTCCAATTCGGTGTGACAATGCGGCAGTGGTGCACATTGTCAACACCCAGACATGCAAATCCCCCAGGGTCATGACAATATTTTGTCTATTCTTTTGAGAAGCCTACACATAAATGTGCCGTTCTAGGCCAGACATGTTCTGGGTATTTATAATGACATTACTGCTGCTTTCCACCACCTGCAGATCACCCGGTTCCGTGCCTTACTCCGGAAGCAGAGGGATTCCACTCGCCACTTTTGGGCGATGGCTGGACGTTTGGCGAGGAGAAGGGAACCGGACAGGTCATTGGCACCATGCACGCGTAAGGCGTATCACTATGCGTTCATGCGTCGTGTTTGGGAGGGGTGGACACGGGAACGTGTCCGCCGCCCGTACACACGTCACCCCTGTTCCCAGAGTTTCTGACCCACTTTGCACAAGGCTGGCATTACTTATGTACAGATAGGTGTGAGGTGGCTCTTGGCCACGCAGCTACCACGGTAGCCTTTTTGGAGCGCTCCGCATCAGTGAGTGGGTGCCAGAGTTGGTGCCACCTGTGTAAGGCGGATGTGTCTCGTAGGGCACTGGAACTCGAAGATGTCTCTGTCACACATGAGTGGGCTCGAGTGGGGATGCGGTCCTCATGGGTTATTCAGCACGGTGTAGGCAGTGGTGTATACTGCTACGAAGTTTTTGAGACATCTGTCCGGTTGGTGCCCTACATGAATTTTCGACAGTGCCTGCTGCGCGCCCCAGACTGTTTTCTGCCACCGAGATGAGTCTACCCTTACCATAGTAAAGTCCCTGAGGGTGACAGGTGCCGCGTTTCACGGTGTGGGGCCCGTTTTGGCACCATTTACTTAAGATAGGCGTCGCGTTGATCGCGGCTACGTTTGGGGTACTCGGAGGTGGATATGCGTCTATGCACAATTTCAGATATGTACGTCCCCTCACTGTACGAGTACCTAGTTATGTCCTTCACCTTTTTTCTCCTCTTTTACAGATCCCAGGGGTCTCAACACACCGGTGGCAGGGGGCTGGTGGGCCGCAGCTATGTACACTGGGCAGCAGTATATGCTGCAGTGACAGAGAGTGGACCCCGGCTGGGCTGTGTGCATCCGCACGTATGCTAGGGTATGGTATGCGCGGCACATGGGGGCGGGAACTGTGGCCATTCCTGCTGTCTGACAGGGATGCTGGACCGCCCAATGTTTTACAGGCACCTCGGCGGCAGCGATCTTATACGGATCACTGCGGTTACTAAACCGTCGAGGGGCTGTGACCTGGCATTTTATATCACGTATGGATTACATACGGTCGCTATGGTCTAACATCGTGCCGAGACACCAATTTAGGGGAGATGCGGATCTCCCTAGTTCGGACTGTTCCGGCAGTCAGTGGACGGGGCTGTGGCTCCGTCCTGTTCTGAGCATGGCTATGAGACGGCCATTGGAGACCGGATGATAGGCTTACACAAAAATTTTTGCTGGTAGGCAGGAGAAGGGGTCCACCTGTCGGCTAGAGGTATGTACCTCGTTCTGGGTGTGATGCAAGCAGGCCTGGCGACCGAGCTGACGGTCTTGGGGGGGGGGCGGTGAGTCATCATGGATGCTTCCCCGTGTGGCGAGTAGCACTGGTAAGGTAAATATTTATGACCCACAGGTATCCGGCAGGTTCGCAATTGACTGGCCAACACTTAGACAGGTACAGGTGTAATAACGTTGACTGGTCAACGACGAACCAGGCAAAGGGGTGATGGCAGGAGCTCTTCAGCATGCATCATCCCGTGATTTGACGGATACACGTCAGAGGGTGGGGTCAGTAGATAGTTTATTGACTACGGTCAACAATTTGTTTGTCTCAACAAACAAATTGATACAAATGGATACATTGTAGCCAATTGCCATTGGCAATTTTGGGAGGAACCTTACCAGTGTTACTGCGGCCTGCTTGCCTTAAGAATTATAATTGGCTGAGTACCAATTGAAAGTTATAATTCGGACTAGGGCATTATTCAATAAATGTGGCCCAATGCCTTTATCCATATGCCGGTGTCTGAGTCTTTCTTTGGGGGGTGCGCCTGCAATGAAAGCGCGGCGCCAAAATGGCCGCCGCGCTCTTTGCGGGCCCCCACCCACCCGGACTCAGACATCCGGGTGAGTTAGGGGGCGTGGCCACCCCTCTATAAAAGGGGTGGCCATGAGGCAGCCGAGCTGCCATTTTAGAAATAGCGACGGAGAGGAGAAGTTTTTCCCTCCACCCCCTCCCTAGTGAACAGTGTGATATTTTGGTCGCTTCGGGGCCGGGTGGGAATTTTTGGCCTGAACCTACAATTGGCCTCTGGGTTCTGGCTTTTTTGCCCATCCCACACTGTTGCTATGGTTTGATATAGGGGTTTTTTGCTCTTGACTTTGGTCACATGGGCGGGTAGCACTGGTAAGGTAAATATTTATGACCCACAGGTATCCGGCAGGTTCGCAATTGACTGGCCAACACTTAGACAGGTACAGGTGTAATAACGTTGACCGGTCAACGACGAACCAGGCAAAGGGGTGATGGCAGGAGCTCTTCAGCATGCATCACCCCGTGATTTGACGGATACACGTCAGAGGGTGGGGTCAGTAGATAGTTTATTGACTACGGTCAACAATTTGTTTGTCTCAACAAACAAATTGATACAAATGGATACATTGTAGCCAATTGCCATTGGCAATTTTGGGAGGAACCTTACTAGTGTTACTGCGGCCTGCTTGCCTTAAGAATTATAATTGGCTGAGTACCAATTGAAAGTTATAATTCGGACTAGGGCATTATTCAATAAATGTGGCCCAATGCCTTTATCCATATACCGGTGTCTGAGTCTTTCTTTGGGGGGGTGCGCCTGCAATGAGGGGCAGCAGTGACTCTGTCATTAACTGGCATCCCTGAAATGCCCAGAAGCCAAACATAGAGAGCACATAAGGCCCATGTGCCTTCTAAGCTAGTCTGGCCATCTCTGCTATAAATGCTAATATAAGTGTTACTGAATGCAACTGATAAAGAGATTGCCCTGAGGTCCTCAAATGCACATAGTTAACAGAACGATCTTCTCCCCTCGAGGACTTCATCCACATATGAGACATTAAAGCAGTTTCTAGGTTCCAATACCTAACACTAGACACTATAGGGTATTCAAATGCTGTTTTAGGATCCTGTGTCCATTCAATCCTTGACTGTAACTCTGTCTTCCAAAAAGATGAACATTAGGGAAATAGCTGGCATGTGGCTACAATCAAGTAGAGTCACTGTCTTTTTGAAAAAAGCACTGACAACCACAATGGTATAAATCACTGAACTTGAACCAGACATCCTGGAATGTGAAGTCAAGTGGACCCTAGAAAGTGTTACTAACAACAAAGCCAGTGGAGATCAGGATATTCCAGTTGAGCTATTTAAAGTCATAAAAGATGATGCCATTAAAGTGATGCACTCAATATGCCAGCAAATTTGAAAAATGCAGTAGTGGCCACAGAACTGGAAAAGGTCAGTTTATGTTCCAATTCCAAAGAAGGGCAACATTAAAGAATGTCCAAACTATTGTACAATTGCACTCATCTCACATGCTGGCAAGGTCATGCTCAAGATCCTACAAGCTAGGCTTCAGCAGTATGTGGATCGAGAAATACCAGAAATACAGTACCAGTCCACCTCACCTGTCTTCTGAGAAACCCGTATGTGGGTCAGGAAGTGTCAGTTAGGACTGGATATGGAACAACTGACTGGTTTAGAATAGGAAAAGGAGTAGGGCAAGTCTATATCTTCTCACCCTGTTTATTTAACTTACATGCAGAATACATCATGCGTAATGCAGGGCTGGAAGAATCACAAACCAGAATTAAGACTGTTGGGAGAAATATCAGCAAGTTGAGGTATGCAGATGACAGCACCATAATGGCAGAAAGTGAAGAAGATCTAAAGATCTAAAGAGCCTCTTGATGAGGGTGAAAGAGGAGTGTGCTTGAAACTCATTATAAAAAAAAAAACCCCAAGATCATGGCATCCGGCCCCATCACTTCCTGGCAAATAGAAGAAATTGAAGCAATAACAGACTTTACGTTTTTTGGAATCAAAGATCACTGCAGATGGTGACTGCAGCCATGAAATTAAAAGACACTTACTCCTTGAGAGGCAAGCAATGGAAAACCTAGGCAAGGGAGGATTGGGACTTTCCTTGTAAGCTTTAAATTGGGTGATCAATCTTTGTTTGGCCGAAATGCATTCTTTGTCAAACCATGGCTTAGACCAGTGGTTATTTTGCTGTGACCTTCCATTAGGTTTGAAAGGAATATGTTTGTTCAGGTCTGGAACAAGTCCATCGTAATGAGCTAAAAGCCCTTTTGGGTCCCCCTCTGAGATAATAGCAGTGGCCCTTTGCCGGTACTGTTCAGAGTCCAGAAGTATCTTCATCCTGCCATCCAGAGCTTGAGATCATTTCACACCAAAGCAAAATAAAAAGTAGAGACAACACCCTGACATCAAAAGTCTACATAGTTAAAGTGATGGTCTTCCCAGTAGTAATGTATCGCTGTGAGAGCTGGACCATAAGGAAGGCTGAATGCAGAATAGATGCCTTCAAATTGTGGTGCTGGAGAAGACTTCTGAGAGTCCCATGAACTGCAAAATCAAATCAGTCAATCTTAAAAGAAATCAACCTTGACTGCTTCTTGGAATGCCAAATACTGAAGCTGAAGCTCAACTACTTTGGCCACCAAATGAGAAGAGAAAACTCACTGGAGAATACCCTGATGCTAGGAAAGATCAAAGGCAAAAAAGAAGGTGGCGGGAGAGGTTGAGATAGTTCTGGGCAGACTCCAGATGAACCTGGCATGCTGTGGTCCATGGGGTCGCAAAGGGTAAGACTCAAATGTGAAATTGAACAACAACAGATATTAAGATCAGGGTCCATCCAACTGGTACTTGTGTTGATGGAAGATGGCCCATTAGTCAATCCAGAAAGGTTCCCCCCTTCCTATGCAAAAACCCATAGCAAAGCACTCATCTTCTCTCCATTTCATTTTCATTTCATATTTATATTTGTATGCCCACCCAATCGCTCCATCTCACTCAAGCACTTTGAAGCAGATATCAAGGAGTGTACAAACCACTAGGAGCTGAGAAACGTCCTCTTCCTGGCTCTACCTTTTGGCAGCACAATTATTCAGCTAGACCTTGGCCACTGTTTCTTCTAAACAACAATATTAATATTAAATTAATGTTCATCTCAGTAACAGTGTTGGGGCCTCCTAGGTTATAACTTCTGGGAGATTTTAACATCCACATCTAGACAAATTTGTCCAGCATGTCTGCAGAGTTCACGAAGTTCATTACTTCCTTTAAGTGCCTACGTTTTCCTTGACCTTGGTGATACCATCCTGAGAGGGAAATGGATCTATTAAAATGGTCCACCTTCACAGGCTTATGGATCTTATTTCTTTCCAGACAGCCTTGGGAGGATTTCTGGCTGAGCTGGTTGGAGTTCCTGCTGAGGCTCTAGTCAACAAATGGTACTCTGAGGCAACCAGGGCCATCAACACAATTACTTCTGAAAACCCTCTCCAGCTCAGACTCTGTCTCTCATCTTGGGACAATGATGATCTTCAGGGTCCGAAACAACATAGGAGAAGGCTAGAAAGCAAGTGGAGGAAAACTCCCACAGATGTTAACCTGGCTCCTGTTTTTTAAAAAAGTGCTCTAGCATATATGCCAATGCAAGAAAGACTTCAAGCAAGGCAGACTACTTTAGGAATGTCACAGAGTCATGTAATCACCAAGCAGAACTTTGTCATATTTTTCATTCCTTGATGGCAACTGATCAACCAGATATGTCTCAACCTGATGTCACAAAATGTAACAAGTTTGCAACTTATTTTAAATCTAAGGTTGAGGTCATCTGTGGAGAACTTGACTCCCAGGCTAACACAGTTATTCAACATGAAATTTCAATGCACTAACTTGTTTTGGTTTAATGAGATCAATTTCAGCTAGCAATATCAAAAACTGTGGACAGGATGCTTGCAGTCTGTAAAACGACTACTTCCCCTCTTGACCTTTTCCCCTCTTGACGGTAAAAGCAGCCAACGAATTGATGGTGGAATGTGCCACTCACATTGTTAAAGGAAGATTATTTACCCTGCCCTTTGAAGGAGACAATCATTCAGTTCATTCACAACAAACTGGAATTAGCAGCCAACAATTTAAACAACCACGGGACGATCAAGAGGGTGTTGGTGGATCAGCTTCAGGCAAGAGATGGACTATTTTGATCCTTTCCATGTTACTGAGACAGCACTGGTTGCTCTGCTTGATGACCTTGTAAAAGAATCAAAAAGAAAAATGCAACCTTGCTGGTAGTTTCTCAGCAGCCTTGGATACCACTGGCCACAGTATCCTCCTGGATAGGTTGTTTGGATTTGGGATTGGGGCTTAAACTTTGGCCCGATTCTGGTCATTTCTCAGCATCTGTGTGCAGAGGGTGCGGCTGAGGGAAACAGTGTCAGATCCTTGGACCCAGCTGTATGGGGTCCCACAGGCTTCAGCCATCTCTCACAGGTTGTTGGGTGAGGTTATCTGGAGATTTGGGGTACACTGTCATCACTCCATTTCTCCCTTTCTACTTCAGCAGTGGAGGCTGTTCAGCTCTTAGTGCAATACCTGAACATGACTGAGCTTTGGATGAGGGAGAACAAGCTGAAGTTGAATCCCAGGAAGACAGAGATCTTGTCGAACATCGTTTCTCCGGACTAGTTAAGAGTGGAAATTTCCCTGGATTGGATAATTCTAGCCTATTGTCTATGGATAAAGTAAGAAATCTGGGCATCCTACTGGACTTGGCTCTTACTATGGAACAGTAGGTATCTGCCACAGTGAGGGCTGCATTTTATCACTTTCAGCAGATTGCCCAGCTCAGCCCAAATCTGGGTGAGAGATGCCTGACAACATTGATCTATGCTTTGGTAATCTCGAAGCTTTATTCCTGTAATGCTCTCTACATGGGGTTACCCTTGAACTTGGTATGAAAACTTAAACAAGTCCAAAATACAGTGACCAGGCTCATTAGGTAAAGTTAAAGGTCACCCTTCCTCAAAAGCCAGTCGTATCTGACTCTAGGGTTCAGTGCTCATCTCTGTTTGTAGCCAAAGAGCCAGCACTGTCTGCATCTGCAGATGTTTCCGTAGACATGTGGCAGGTATGACTAGACACCGGAGCACACAGAACGCAGTTACCTTTCCTGGCAAAGTGGTACCTATTTATCTACAGTACTTTTGATTTCTTGCTTTCGGACTGCTAGGTTGGCAGGAGCTGGGACAGACGGGAGCTCACTCCATCAAGCAGTATTTGTGTCTCAACAGCTGACCTACCTACTAGGTCAGTAGGTCATCAAGCTCAGCCTCTTAACCCACTAAGCCACCACAGTCCTTGTTATGCAGCTACGGAAGGGCAAATAGTTTAAGAGTTCCCTCTGCAACAACAGATTCCCTTCTGCATGCCTAGCCATGCATTGTTTGAGAGATTGGTTGCACAACTCATTGTGTGATACTAGGGACCTGCCAGAGCGGGAAACTCTTACAAAATTGCCTTTACATTCTGAACAGAGTACCAGCCACTAAGTGTAATTATACTCTGATACATATCATAACATCATAAGGCTATCTCAAATTGTATCATGCTTCATTGGTATTTAATTATTTTTCTTCATCACCCTCACACATATGACAAAAGCACTTAAGGTGCAGTTGGATTCTGCCCAGCTACTCCTACGCCAATACAGAGCTTGGAAGAGTAAAAGTGAGTTCTGCCAGACTGCCTTGAGCTATCACTCTATTTGAATGGACGACAAAGAACAATTTGATTTAAAAATGGATTCTTTCAATGTTCGGTTTCCTTTTTTGCTTATCTTGTAGTTTAATGTCAGACATATATATCTGAACAAGAAGATATTGTTCACAAGTTCTTTTTAGTTCCACGAACACCTTAAATCAGGGAATCCCCAACATTTCCCACACCATGGACCGGCTTCATGCCAAGCAACTTTCTCATGGACAGGCAAATGGTGGCAGCAGGAGTGGATGGTGTAAGCATGAAACAAAATACACCCAAGTGCACACTGCACACAGGTGGGGGGGGGGGCGGCTGCAGCCCAAAAACAAGGTGAAGGGGTCTAAGTGCCTGCCAGCCACACCGCCCAACTTAGGGAGGAAGGCATCACACTGTACACAGGCGGGAGGAAGAGTCCTGCCGCAGTTAAGCATTGTAGAGGAGATGCCTGACCACCCACCCATCTGCTGTGTGTGAAGCCCCCACCCCTACCTCACCTGTTGGACAGACCCGGCAGAGCACACAGAGGACAGAAGGCTGCCGCGGGGCTCCCAGCGCCCCCCTCCCCCAGCCTGGTTCAGGACAGTCCACGGCCTAGCACTGGCCTGAGGCCTGGTGGTTGGGGACCCATGCCTTAAATGATAAACAGTAGTCTCTTACGTTTGCTTTCAAATCAAATATTTTTCCTATATAGAAAGATGAGATACGCTGCATCCCCCTAGAGCATTGTATTTATCACAGGGTGCAGTGGCTCAAGTCGCTAAGACGCTGACTGGGAAGCGGAAGGTCAGCAGTTCGATTCCCGAGTACTGCAGGACGGAAATGAGCTCCCGTCTTCATCCCAGCTCCTGCCAACCTAGCAGTTCGAAAGCAAGAAATTGCAAGTAGATAAATAGGGACCACTTCGGTGGGAAGGCAACAGCGTTCTGTGCGCTCCGGTGTCTAGTCATGCCTGCCACATGACCACGGAAACGTCTGCAGGAGCAGACAGCGCTGGCTCTTCGGCTTAGAAACAGAGATGAGCACTGCACCCTAGAGTCGGATACGACTGGCTTTCGAGCAAGGGAAACCTTTACCTTTACCTTTACAATCAATTGTGATGTTTTGTTTTGATGTTGAAGGTGAATATTTTAAGAATTTCAAAAATATTGTTATAAGTTCTAGAGTATATTATACGAAAACAGGGAAACAAATATAGTTAGATTGATTTACATCATAATAAAAACTTTTTAATAAGTATAATTATAACAATATTATAAGACGTTAACAATTGTTTGGTATGATGTTATAGGTATTTTATCTTTATGGTTTTTTCCCTCCTTTTGTTCTTTTTCTCTTTCTACATTTTTTTGGTTTTCCTTGTTACTTTCCTTAATATTTTTGCAATTGCACTTTGTTTTACTGTTTTACATGTATGTTTGAAAAACTTAATAAAAATTATTTTAAAAAAGAAAGAAGATTAAAAACAAACTGTGCCAAATCAAGGAAATTTTGAACTTTTGCAATCAAAAAGAAAAGAGAAAGAACTATGATTAACACAACAGAATTCTACAAATGGAATGCATTACATAAATTTAACAGACATGTCTAAGTGTATGGACTAATCTTAATTAGCGATGAAGAATTCAAGAAAAAACGTAACAGATGTCATAAGAAATTTGAAACAACAAGTTTAGACAAGCATAAGAACAATTTTGAATCCCTCATGTGAGAGAAGGATAAACTTTTGCTGAACAAACTTGCTTACACCCTATTTAGACACATATCTAGCTTTAACTGTTTGAAATCAAAGCGTGGTTTCATGATTTCTTGTGTATCTCACAGCTAGAAAGATGACCTAAAATATGGCTGCACTGTAATTTTACTTTGTCTATATTTCATTGTGAACTTTTCGATCTGCCAAGAATGCTGCCTTGTTTATTGTACTCATATTCCAAGTACGGGAACCAAAACACTTTTTAGTAGCTGCCTCACAGTTATGAACTGCCTTCTGCTCCACACTTAACAAAGCTTGCCCCTGAGGTGAATAAACTGTAAAAGCACTTCAAGTTTCAAAAATGTGCTGCTTTTTTTTTTTTTTTTTTTTGCCTATGGGAAAAATAATGGCTGGAAATTTCATACACATTTTATTCGCCCACTGATTAAGTCTCTATGCCATTACAGGAGTTCCCCCATATCCAAGGAAAATAGATTACATAATCAACAATATTCTGTGCATCTGCTTTCTAAGGAGCACACAAGTCACACTTTCATGGCTGAAACATCATGGCAAGCTGTAGTTTGATAAACCAAGAAAGCCAACTACATAAGGAAAGGTGGGAAACCGAGACAAATGGCACGTTCTGCAATACATGTATAAGCAAACATGGATTGTTTGGTTAAGAATATAATATCTGAACCAGATCAGGGATTGGGAACTGCTTTAGCCTGAATATTTTCTTGATAGTTCAATGAAGTTTAGTAGTTATTTTAATCAGAAATTGACAACTCCCAAAGTCTCATCTCTCCCCCTCCCCCAACAGCCACTGCAACACTCTCGTGGATGTTGAAAGGCTGCAACCCTAACCTCCAAACACATATTTTAATGGGGAAAGTTCCTTTTGGATGGAAAAAGCTCCTTAATGAAGAAATCTATTGATCAGTCGGTCGGTCGGTCAGAAATAAATAAATGTGAAGGCAAAGTGCTATGTACTGCAATGACCCAAAAACATTGTAAAACTGTCATGCTGCCACTCTCCCAAGAAACGTATAAAATTATCTAATACCCGCCCCACCTTTTTTTGAAACATTGAAACATGAGTTAAGTAAACGGGAATTCATGTAGGTCCCTGGGTTTGGACTGTGTTCCTCTTGATCCAAGTAGTTAATGCAAGACAAGAAATCAAACAAAGCACCAATGATTACAATTAAACATATTAAGCAAACCACTTTTCTAGGAAAAATCTTGTTAATCTTGTTGCTTTGTAAGAAACTATATACAATGAAAGCTGAAGCCATTGCTAATAATATGATATTTTAGGCAATTTTAACAACTGACACAAATATACCACCTACTGAGAAATGGCAATTGAGCAGGGAAAGAGTTAACATATAATTGTTGGGAGAAGGGAGCTTCTGTTATTGGTACTAACTTGCTTGCATGTTTTGTTTGCTAACCAATCAGAAAAAGCCCTTGCCTTCCAATTTTAAATTTGATTGATTAACCATAAACCTTTGTCTTCTGTTTGGAGAAGATGACCATTTGTTCTTAAGGGAAATGCAGCCATTTTGAACTCTGTATTTTTTCAGCCACATGCAAGTAATGAAGGAAAACTTCATTTCCCCCCTTGTAACTAATCTAAATCTTCAGCCTCTTCTAATGAACCTGAAATCAACCTGTTAAGATTTCTGAGCACATACCTCAAACTTTTGGTCTGAGTAATTATTTTTGGCTGTGATGTGTGCTGAGCATGAGGGGAACTTGCAAACAAATCAAATTTTAGTAATTTCCTCATTTTCATTGTGCAACTACATACCCCAATGTCACCACAGTTCCCCAAAAGAACCTTTAGATGTACTGTATAAGTGTTCTAGGGAGCAAACTCCATCTGTTCCCCAAAACACAGACGTTCCTGCCCACCTCCTCACTTTGAAAGGTAGCTTGTCCCATGAGATAGGGGTGTTGTGATTCCATCTGGGATGACATCATTGAATGGCATCATTCCTTTTCTCTGGGAAAGCACATTTTGGTTCTTTTCCCCAGTGTCTGGGAATATGTTCTATCTCACGGGCTGAGATGGAACATAGATAGGATAGCCACCTGGTATCCTTTGATCTACGCACAAAACCTGCCACTTTGAGAAGTCAATTAGCACTTCTCAAGGACACTTTCCCAGGAAAAAATGGTATAAAAACCAGGACTTTTGCTCTGTTCAAAAGTCAGATCTTGATTGCAGTGGGAGCTCTATCTCTCTTGTCATCTGACATAGACTCCCCCATCAAACCATCTCGTATGGGGCAGCGGGGCACCGCCGCACTTAGCCTAAAATCCAGAGGTGGTGGGACTTAGGTTCTGCAGAGACTTTGACACTTAGAATTTCTTCTGAGACTATGCAATTTTTCTATTACATCGCATTTATTGGACTCTGTTATTTTCTTCAATAAATCATAAAAGGACTTTGATTGTCAAGAGTGTTCTTTCTGCTCCTCTTGAACTGGAGCAGATTGAATGGGGATATTTAACAATACAGCCTTTTTCCTAAGAGAAGGATTACAGCTTTTGGGTTACTTTGTGGGAGCTTCTGCCGAAGGAGAAACTTTGTTTCAAGGACTGGTGGAATCCAGCTACAGGAAAACGAACTGCTGCAGAGGTAACTGCTTTACTCCCACATACCTTACCCAGCTCCAAGGCCGTTATATTCCCCAAAATGAGATAAGGGTGTTTTTCGCATGGGAATCCAGAGTCTTGTCCCAAGGGGCTTTGCAGCTTTAATTTCAACTGCGACATCAGTCATAGATCGCCATTTCCCTGTGAACCTGTTGTCCAGCTCCACTGGATTTGGCTTTCTCAGGCCAACTTTGAGAAAGCACACCCTTCTCGACCGCGCGAGCCAAATCTCTGGTGTCTCTTGACTGTGTGGCACCTGTGGGCCTCTGAATCAGAGGAAACCAAGGAATGCACCAGCAGAGAGTCATCCTGATAAGGGGAAATTCTTATCATATGTCATTATGCTAAGCAATAGCATATACTCTAAATCAGGGGTGCCCAAACTTTTTGGACCATGGGCCGGACATGTGGTTCCTCTCACTGGAAGCAGAAGTAAAATGCACATACACATATGCATAGCGTGCCCATGCATGCACATAATGCTGCCATAAATGACAGCAGTGGGTTGTTTACAAAAGTGTTTGCACATGCACATTTTACTTCTGCTTCCAGGAGGGGCAAGGGTGGCACAGGCTGGATGATTTGGTGCTGCAGGCTGGATCTGGCGCACAGGCCATAGTTTGGGCACCCCTGCTCTAAATCCTAGCACATAAACTGTACACATACTGCTTCTACTGAAAATTGTCATAGCCCTGATACAAATACTATGGGCACCAGCAGCATTTCACAAGACCACAAAGTTCATTGTCACATAGGCCAATGATAAAGAGGATTACATAGCCATAATTATGAAATAATCAACTGCTATTATTAGGTAAAAGATCTTCAACAAATATTAAAAGAAAAACAGACACAACGTAGAAGATGTACTTTTTAAATATCTAAGAAGTAAACATCCAAATTATTTTCTTTTAGCTTCAGCAGTGTGATACCATATGGTTTGTTTTTTTTAAAGCAAGGCACAAAAACACATTTAAACAGCAGTTGAACAAGATAAAGTGAACCAAGAAAAAGCAATAGTACATGAATATACTCACTGTTTGAGATCTCACGTCCTAATATTATTTCTGGAGAAAAGTCAGAATTCTAAAAGTACATTAATAAAATTCTGTTCTTTTGGTGCTTGTAGATATAGTGCATAGACAAGAACAACTCACCATTCTTGCTGACATCCAGTTCCCTGAGGTTAATAAGATTTGCTATGGATGCAGGCAATGTTGTTAGATCATTGTCCGGCAAACTCAACTTGTGTAGAGACTGACAATTAAAAAGTTGCTAATGAAAAAAGACAAAATATATAGATAACTCATTAGCATACTAATATATCTCTAATGTTAATCACTACAAGTCTGTTTGTCACAGTAATATGACCAAAGCAACTATTATAAAGAAATTTATAGCTTATAACTGTTAGTAACCCACACATTCTGAAATATTTGCCGCTAACAATTATTTAAGTTTTTTATTATTTTGCCAATTAATTTTAAGGTTGTTTTATGGTATAGCTATGAAAGGAACATTTGCAAAATCCTGCAGCAGAGGAAAAGAAAGCAATATAGCTCAGATACTTGAGGCTTTTTATATATGTGTTTACCAATATTAAACATATATGCTCTAAAGTTAGTATCTGAATCTTTGTATGCTTCTCCACACATAGTTCTGTGATGCAAAGGTATATTTAGTCATTTTTAGGGCAGAGGTGGAAATTATGTCTCTTCAGAAGTTTGGGATCTACAATTCCCAACAGCCATGAGTAGTACCATCAGCATGAGAGATTCTGGGTACTACAACCACAAAGCCATCTGAAGCCTACCCTTGGACTAAACAGAGTATGCTTGAATCCATGAAGAAAAGGCATGCTTTTTTAGGACAGAAAAAAAATCTACTTCTAAGCAATGGAATTTTGTAAAAATTGTTCATCTGTTTTACACACTTGAATCTGCACAAAGCTGCAGAAATATTAAAGCCATGTTCAAGATGTGTAACATACTGTCATACTATATTATTGTGCAGCAAAACAAAGCAACGTTCTACAAGACAATTCTAAAAATACACACACACACAATATCAGAATACAATTTACCTTTGGAAGCTCTTCAATTTGATTAGCATCTAAATATAGTTCTTCCAATGTCTTTTCAAAAGTAAAAATCTCTTTCGGCACCTGCTCCAGGCTGCAGTGCGAGTAATCAAGTGCAGTGACAGTTTCTTCCTCTCCACGCAAACAACGGCATGGCACCAACCGCACAAACAAGTTCCTCTTTGTTGTCATTTTTAGGCACTGTTGTGGAAAGAGATTCTTTTTTTTAATAAAAAACAGCATTCTAAAAATAGTTACAGTCTTAGGAAGGCACAGAATAATGCCAGACAGCTTACCAAGTACTATATGACAAATGTATTTTAAAAATAAGGGAGTTAAGTACTGTGAAAATGCATAGTATACCCAAAGCCAGCTTTTAGGTTATTTTCATCCATTTGACTGGTAAAAAAGGTAGTCTCTTCATTCTGCTATATCCTTTTAAGAGAGCTAAATAGTAGCCAGCTATAAATTTATTGTTATAATTGGCTATACTTTTCTTTAATGCAAAACAAGTGAGAATCAACAGGATAAAGATTTAAGACCCTAGTTTGAATGTATAAATGCCGGTTTGTTTAAAAGAGACAAATTATTTGCCTTTCAATACTGTCAAACAATGAATCCTCAAAACACTGAAACTTGGAGAGAAAACCATTTAGATACTGAAGTCATTATGAATGTTATTTAACACTACTAACACATTGCCAAGTTTAGCAAAATTTGATCTGTGTTTCCCAGAATAACCTCAACTTCCCACACTGGTTAATTCCTTCTTTTCTATAATATTTTTCTTGCTACGTCTGCTTGATTGGCAGTTTTGAGAATTTAATGGCTCAGGCAAGGGAACGCTAAGAGACTAGGTAAAGGTCACCCTTGCTCAAAAGCCAGCTGTATCCGACTCTAGGGTTCAGTGCTCATCTGTTTCAAAGCCGAAGAGCCAGTGCTGTCTGCTTCTGCAGACATTTCTGTGGTCATGTGGCAGGCGTGCCTAGATACTGGAGTGCACGGAATGCTGTTTACCTTCCCACCAAAGTAGTACTTATTTATCTACTGCCAATTTCTTGCTTTTGAATTGCTAGGCTGGCAGGAGTTGGGACAGAGACGGGCACTCAAACCGCCATGCAGTACCTGGGTCTCGAACTGCTGACCTGCTGAACTGCCTTCCAGTCAGCTTCTGGAAACTATGAGAGTATCAACTCCTAATTTATGTTTTTTTTTAACTGTTCTAATATTTGAAAGGCAAGGTTAAACATCTAGATGGAGCAATTAGGTTCTTAGTCCTTTGCTTAAGTTTTATATAGGATCTGCATCAAAACATAAACCTGATGTCTCCTTTCGTGCCTATTCCAGTTTACAGTCATAAACAAAAATAACTGCTTAATAATTTATTGAGATGAACTGTCTTACTTACCACTGGGTTATGCTCTTCTCCCTGCAACTTCTTCCCTGAGCTTTCAAAGCCAACATTCTATAAAAAGGAAATGATAATCTCATTACAACTATGATTATGTAAAACTGCCCCCTTTTCCATCAATGCAGGGATTCTCAACCTGCAGCCCGCGGGCCAGATGCAGCCCATGGCACCATTTCATGTAGCCCCCACCGCCTCTGCCACACCAGAAAGTGGAAGAACGGCAAATTGGCCGTCCGTCCCCGGAAGCTGTCTGAGGGATCGTGATCAGGCCCCCAGCTTAAAAAGGTTGAGAACTCCTGCGTTAATGTCTGTGTATTTTATGTGTTGTTTTCAACTGAAGTATTGTAATTCAACAGAAATTTTAAATGGGAAGAAAGGTCAGCTGGACATCCTATTCTAAATCAGAAGATGACACTTCATCTAATTATTTGAGCCAAATTTCACATCTGCTTACAACAGCAATATCATTATAAGATTCAAGAGGTATCTATTTGAAAAATAAAATGAAAATGCATTAATGAAGCATGAATTAATTCTATTTTTCAGCTTCTGATATATCAGAGAATTTAAAAAAAAACAAAGTTGTGGCACTGTATTTAAATGTGAGCTTTCATGGATCAAGTCCACTTCATCAGACGTAAGAGTCTGATAATACATAATACAAAGATAGTTTCCAATGCACTGTGGTAACATTATTTCTGCATCCAAATTCAGTAATGGCACATCACTAACGTTGACCAAACTGGCAGCCAACTTTTTAATGATTGTTTTATTTATACTTGATGTCCATCTGCTGTTCACTGCTGCGAGTAGCAAACTTTGACACTAAATCAGGTGATATACAAATAGATTAGCTCAGGGGTACCCAAACTACGGCCTGCGGGCCATATTGCTGCTGACACTGGAAGTGCTCTGACATCACCAAAAGTGCTGAAATCGGAGTGTGTTTTGCACCAAAACACGGTGAAAATGTACCGGAATTTTTTTTAAAGGGCGTGAAACTGCTCCCCCAATGCTCCCTCCTCCAAGGGAAGTATTGAAGGAGGGGAAAATGCTCAGAAACATAGCGCAATTTCACGCACCGCTGGCACTGCCGGGAGGAACCATAGCTGACTGAGGGGGCGTGGTCAGGCCCCTGGCAGGAAGTTTGGGCACCCCTGGAATAGATAGTTTATTGGCCAAGTGTAGCAAATACACATAGAATTTATAGTACTAAAGCACTCTGTGTGCTAACTAAAAAATAAAATGAAAAGTAGGAAGGTTAAACATCCTTAATATAAAGCTATATTATAGCTAATTAAATGAAATATATCAGAACTGGAATTTCAATAATTTAGTGGGTATTCTAAGAATATTCTTTTTACATTAAGTAATAAGAGTATTACAAAAACCAAAGAAAACTCATTTCTTACAAATAAGTTACAAATTTGGAACAAATATAAAACAAAATTTACCCCAATAACCCCTCCTTTACATCTAGCAGGAGAATTTGAGAAATTCCCAGGAAACCTGTATGGAAATTTGAAGGATTTACTGAAGTAGAAACATTTATTAGCCTAAAATATTGAGGTAATGTTAGAAGGGGAATGGATCTCTTAGATGGATTTTATTCAGTTGGAACAACATGCTAAAGAATGGGTGAATTTTTTTTTAAGAAATGTAGGAATCTTGCAAAACTTGAAGAAATGGTAATACAGAAAGAAAAATATGAAGTAACCATAGGAACAGTTGATGGTATAGATTTTCGGATAGAAAGATAACAACATGGTATCCCATGTCTAGCATGTCAGTGGTCATGAGATACACCAGTAACAACCACAATTCAATGACTGATGTTAGTACTGTACTGTAATATTAGGGAAATAATAATAATAATTTCATGTCAGAGATTACTCTGGGTTGAAAGGATTTTTGCTGGAGAAACTCCGCTCAGGAGACGCCCGAATGAGGCTCCTTTCATGTCCCCTAGTGCAGCCCTCAAGTATCAAAACCCAACCTTTCAGTCTCCAGCTCAGCGTCTTAACCAGTAAGCCACCGGGGGAGCTGCAATAGGGAGATGGTAAACTGTATCAACAATGATAATTCATGAATTGTTTGTAAAGGTGAGAATTTACATCATAAGTGCATTATGGGAAAATACAACATATAACATACGTCTGAAGAAGTGGACTTGATCCACGAAAGCTTACAATAAAAATATAGCAGTTAGTCTTTAAAGTGCTGCAGTGTTTATGTTTTTTGTTTTGTGATATCTATACCTATAAGGCAAAGGTCCGACCTTGTGGGTGCAGAATGCGTTTCCACACACCCTGACCAGGATCCTGGAAACTTGGTGGACACGTACCTGCCACTTGTGAGATCAGCACCGTGTGGGTCCACAACATCATGGGGGTCCCTACGCCCCACGAATTGGAAAAATGAAAAAAGCTACCAGCCTCAGCGTCCCCTGCGGCACGCCCAGCCAATCAGGGTGGCCAGCCACAGCACGCAGGAGAGGCGGGGGGAAAGGCCATGCGGATGCAAGCCAAATTGTTGCCATGCGCACAGAGTGCAGTGAGCGAGCGAGAGTCTGACTGCGTGTGTATGAGACAGAGAGTGTGTGTGCTGTTCGATGAGGAGAATGGAGGAAGAAAGGGGGTAAGAGGAGGATGAAGGAAGAGATGTGGAGGAGGAGGATCGAAAGAAGAGGAGGCAGCAAGTAAAGAAGGGGAGGAGGGAGAGAAGAAGAGAGAGAAATACAAAGAAAATTAGGAAGATGAGGAGGAAGGGAAGAGGAAGATAGAACACGATGAAGGAAGAGAGGTGGAGGAGGAGGAAGATGGAAAGAAGAGGAGGAGGAAAGTAGGGAGGGAAGAAGAGGAAAGAGGAAGAAAAAGAGGAATAGAAGGAGAGAGGACAATGAAGGGGGAGGGCAGATGACAATGAGACAGGGCGGAAGACAATACGTAGGGGAGGAAGATGAGGGAAAGAAGAGAATGAAGAGGAGAGAGAAAGAAAAGGTAACAGAGGAGGATGGAGAGACAAAAGGAAGAGAATGGAGGAAAAAGAGGAGGGAGGGAAGAGGAATCACAGCTTCCTTTGACAGAAATACCCCCACCCACCCCCCGGCCAAGGCCGGGCAATCAGCTAGTACAACATATAACAACCTGTTGTGGCATTTCAAATTTGATGTCCCAAAAAACCCTTGACTGCACCTTTAGGTAGAAAGCTTCAAACCTTTGAGATGGTTTCACAGAACCAACTTCACAGAAATAATTCATGAATTATAATATTTGATATTTGTTGATCACTGTTGCTAATACTGAACATCTCAGCTAGGTTAGGTAGCAGTGGCACCATAAACTCTCATATGCATGACAGTATTGATCTTCTGACACTCCAGCTCAGAAATAAGATTGTGTCATTGCTCAAGGGTATATTAGTTAACCAGCACACTACAAAGATGTTTATTCCAGGGCTAAACCAATGTACTCTGGTATGTACAGCTGGGAAGGGTTTAGTTGCACTGGCATCCTCCCTGAATACCATATGTTTTATTTAACTAAGATATTTATAATACTTATTGTTAAAATGTTTTTTGTTTTGAAAGTTCTATGTGACAATATTCTTAATTTAGAATTACGACCAAAGACCTCATTATGGAATAGAGAATTATAAATTCTTAATTCTGTATTACGAGACAGACATTTATATTTTTTAATATAAAATAAATGAAGCCTAACTTTCCTTGCATTGGAGTCTCAATGTTATAGGGCTACACTGGCTTCTGTATAGATTATTTACACCGTACAGATTATCACACTGTCACTAGTAGTTGATGTAATGAATTAAAATAGGTGCTTTTGCTTTTAATTAGTAGTTTCTTTGAGTTCTTAATTTCCTGGGAAGAGCTAGAGAAGCCTGGGAAGTGACCTTCAAGGCAGATGTTAAGTTACTTTACTTTTGGATGTAGCCATAACAGTCTGAAAACTGTGTGAATGGAACTAAGATGATGGACATTTTATGCTGTGCTTTAATTGGTTAAAATCCAAGAAGAGGAGGGATGCGTGAAAAAAGATGGGGTTTGTTATACTGGAATGTGAGGGAGAAACACCATGACTGTCATTGCGATGACTCTGATCGCCAAGATGCTGAACAAGAAATACAGGGATACCTCATACAACGTCCAAACTTGGTTCCACAAGTTTGGACTTTATATGGATTTGGACTTTGTATGAGGCATGCAAAATCCTAGCCGCGATGCCTCATACAACGTCGTTTCCATAGAGATACATAGTACTGTAACAGCACAGACTTCAGGGCAAAGTCAAGGAAACAGACAGGAAACTGACAGAACTTTAAGAAATCATTGTCTAAAGGCTAAAAACATTACAAAAACTTTTCAAACAACCCCGATTGTCCAAGAACCTGAAGAATGCTGCAAAAATCCCAGGAATGCTTCTAAAAATTCTGACGAAAAAATTCAAAAAAATCCAAAATCGCGCTCAAAACCACTCCTAAACACTCTTTGCCTCATGCAAAACCCATTCCATTCCATTCCAACTTTAATTTGTACCCCGCCCCACTCAGCACATGGCCACAAGAGCAATGCACACATGTGTCCTGCCTTTTATACTGCCCAGGCACAATGCAACCTGGGAACACCCCCATGCCTCATACAACGTCACACGACTTTGTATGAGGCAACTTTTTTCAAGGAATTAGGCGATGTTGTATGAATCCGATGTTGTATGAAGCGGACTTTGTATGAGGTATTACTGTACAGTGCTTGTGAGTAAACAATTGCAATATGTAGTCAAATGTGTTAGCTAGCTAGGCTAGGCCAGAAAAATATAGCTAGATATGCTTTTTTATTATTATTCTGGGAAAAGGGCAAGTAAAAATGTTCCTTTTTTCTATTTTTTTTCCTGATACTGAACTTTTCTATCCCTCCCCCCATCTAAATAGACCTAATTAAACTGTAGACATGTATGTATTTGTAGAGCTTAAGCTGGTGGGAGAATTCCAGTTCCTGTATTTCCTGATTGGCAATGCTACTATCAAGGTAATTCACACAGCATGTCCTACCTGATCTCGCTGGTTTGTAAGCATAAACCAGGAGTTCACAACCTTTTCCAGTTGGGGGTCGGGTCATGCTCCCTTAAACAGTTGGTGGACTGGACTGGTGTTCCAGCCGCAGCCGCTGGAATCGTCCATAGACTCATTTATGACTGTTGGAAACACATTTACAACAACTGTAAATGAGTCCACAGTTGCCGTAAATGCATTTACAACAGCTGTAAATGAGTCCACGGTTGTCGTAAACACGTTTACAATGGGTGCAAATAAGTCCATAGCCGATTCCGGCAGCGGCAGCTGGAGTGAGTACGAGGGCTGGATAATTTGGTGCTGTGGACCAGATCTGACCCACAGGCCGTACATTGAGAACCCCTGGCAGAAACAGGCAGTGACTGAAACCTATCATAGATTTCTCTAGCCTGGAGAAGGACCACAGGTACTCTGAAGCAGCACAAAGGTTTATGTGGGCTTCATGAATGGGTACAGGTCACTAGAAGGTGGAACGAGTCCTATGACAATGGGAAAATTGAGGTGTATTACCCTTAGAGTTGCCATGAGGAAAGAAATCTCCAGATATTTCACTGAGTCTATATCTCTAGAAATACAATTAATAACAGCAACAAACAGGTGGATCATATAGTGAATAAAACAAAACAAAACAAAACAAAATGCAATCAGGGATATTGGGTCATTACTGAGTATAAAAAGCCATACTGATTCACAACTGTATCTGTTATAGTAACCAATCAACCATTGTATAACTCTATATTCCCACATGATCATAGGGCTGTGTATAAATTAGTGCCATGAAGCCTCAGTCTTATGTCTGACAAAGTACACTTGATCCATGAAAGCTAATATTAAAATATAGTAGTATTTAGCATGCCACAATGTTTTTGTCTTTTTTTGTTTTGTTTTATTTACTATCTGATATACTTGCACAAACTAAAACAATTACCTTTTGAACTTCCTACATCCTCATGGGGGTGATGCAAGGCTGAACATTCTTGGAAGCTCTATTAAAGAATATTTTATTCCATAACCAGGACTGAATCTGAACTGAGATGGGTTTTACAGTGTTTCCCAAACTTTGGTTTTTGGACTCCATTTCGCAGAAGCCTAAGTCAATTCCTCAAAGCACTGATCAGCCAATATGCTGACTTAGTCTTCTGGGAATTGAAGTCCCCTGTGGGGCGTGGAGCCCACTTTGGGAACCATTGGAAGAACTATAAATGTTTAATTTGTTCAATAAGCGTTACCTGCACTGAATCCAACTTATAATATTGGTGAGTGTGTTCCTGTATTTACTCTTATGTTTCTTATGGACTATTATCCATAGATGTTTAGAAGTGTATTGTATTATATGAGGATTTCTGTAAATATGCATACATTTTTGCACTGTTTGTAAATAATATCTTTATTATATTTTGATTGTATTAGATTACTAAAGAATGAACTTTGGTTCTGAAAAGCAATTTGTCAGCCGGCGCAGGCTTCGAATACATTTGAAAACACTTCTTCTACAATATATATGTTTTAAGAATTATGTGCTTCTAAAATAATTGCCATTTAATGTTGCCTGAAGTTAAGGATATTTTTTTTTTGAGTACCTGTTGGAATACGTTTGAAAACACTTCTTCTACAATATATAATTGCCATTTAAAGTTGCCTGAAGTTAAGATTTTTTTTGTTTTAGTACCTGTTGGATTCTAGTTATCTGTTACTTTTGAATTATAAGAAGAAAGATTACCTGACGACAAGGATTTTTGTGTACCTTATTGGACTTTAGTTATTTTTCAATTACCATTACAAGAAGAATTATATAAAAGTAGTTTGCACACCTCGCAGTGTTCACATATTTTGTTGCTCCACAACGGGTTTTTTCTTGCTTTCTGTGTATTACCGTTGGGCCCATTTCCATGCTACCTGCACTGAATCTACATGCTTTCAAAACAGACTGAAATTGATCATCCCTCCCTTTTTATTGTCTAAATACCAAAACGTGTGTTACACTCTGGTTGGTAACAGGGGAGGAATTTAAACTCAGTAGTAAGATTAATGACTAATTCCATTATGGATAGCCTAGGGGATTTGCTGTAATACTATTGAGAGCAAAATGAGACAGCTTGATAACGTGGTAGATAAAATAATTCAGCCTTGTTTGAGCCAGCCACACAAACACATAGAATATGTTGCTTTTGAAAATATCTGATAGGCTAGGCAAAGTAATATATATTTCATACAAGGACATTAGTTTCTCTGGAGGTGGTAAACCTTTGTTGCAACTGTCCCATTTCAGATTCAGATATGGATTTATAGGATGAACATTTGCCACTGCAGGAAAATGTTAAAGATTTATGAAAATTGGTAACTTGCATGGGGTCTAATGGCATTATCCTTTTTCCAGATGTTTTTGGCAATGTGTCTGCAGTCAGAAATGACAGATTCTACCAAGCAAATCTTAAAGACTGTATTGCGTCCAGCTCTTATAAGCAATAGTCCAGACAACGATAAACAGAACAACAACTGGCGTTTATTAAACAGTCTTTCAGGTTACGCTTACAAGATGCTCTGGACATTAAGATGGCTATACAATCCCATGAAATCAGTCCCTCTGAAATCTGCCGAAGAAGAGACAATGCCTAAGCTACTCTAGAAGCAGTAGTGTGTGGAGGAGACCCGGGCTTAGCATGTTACTGGCTACCTGTGCGGAATGGGTAGTATAGATCCAATCCGGCCCCACCCTTGTTTACCCGTGGGGCTTATATAGTGTCTCCCCAGCAGTGGCTCCTTGATACAAAGTAGCGATCTGCCGGACAAGCATAATGAGCATGCTCAGAGAGGGAGATTTCGCGCCAACTTTAGCTCCGAATTTGGATGGCGGGAAACCACCATTTTCTCTTTGCAAGGCGCTGCCCGCACAACTTGCAATTGTGCCTTAATACACAACAGACTGACAAACCCTGACCGACATTTGCCATAAGACAAACTTTAGTATCAACATAAAAACAATATACAAATATCTACAGTAATACCTCATACAAAGTCCGCTTCATACAACATTGGATTCATACAACATCGCCTAATTCCTTGAAAAAAGTTGCCTCATACAAAGTCGTGTGACTTTGTATGAGGGATTGGGGTTTTCACAGGTTGCATTGTGCCTGGGCAGTATAAAAGGCAGGACACATGTGTGCATTGCTCATGAGGCTAAGAGTGTTTAGGAGTGGTTTTAAGCACGATTTTGGATTTTTTTAATTTTTTCGTCAGAATTTTTAGAAGCATTCCTGGGATTTTTGCAGCATTCTTCAGGTTCTTAGACAATCAGGGTTGTTTGACATGTTTTTGTAATGTATTTAGCCAATGATTTCTTAAAGTTCTGTCAGTTTCCTGTCTGTTTCCTTGACTTTGCCCTGAAGTCTGTGCTGTTACAGTACAATGTATCTCTATGGAAATGACGTTGTATGAGGCATCGCGGCTAGGATTTTGCATGCCTCATACAAAGTCCAAATCGTATAAAGTCCAAACTTGTGGAACCAAGTTTGGACGTTGTATGAAGTATCACTGTACATCCAAAGGTTCTGAAATGTCATTAGATATAGCTTGTAAGCAGAATGACTACAATAAATTATATTTCTAACAATATCAATCAGATATGCAGCAGACTTTACAACTGTCCCAGATTAAAAATATCTGATCCATCATATCAAACATAAAAATGTCTTTCTCTATAATCATAAAAGAACAAAATGCATTTTCATTTGGAATACAACATGTCATCAGGTCAAGATAGACTACTTCCAGACTCATTTGTCTTCTCAACATTAAAAAAGAGCCATTGCTAGATCCTTTCTAACAGTATGGCTAGGACTGTAAGAGCAATTCTTTACAAGAGAAGAACCTCTCTGCCTAAGATGCAAACTAGAAATCAGCGGTGTCTGTTACAATGTGGGATTGTGAACAGCAAATCTTATGACCAGACTGGGACCTACTTATTTATTTAGGGCTATTTAATTCTGGCACTAGCATCCTCTTAACATGCATCAGGAAATTGGGATTCCTATAATTATCCCCTCATGAAAAACAGTTTGTCAAAGGATTACATTGGGCAAGGCATGTAAAATGAGACTCATTAATGGAGCATGTCTGGTTAATGAAACACTTTTCATGAGACGACAAAACTCTCTGGAAAGGAATAATGCTAGAGAAAGAGGGAGACCTAACAAGAGATGGATTAACTCAAGAAAGGAAGCCATAATCTTTATCTTGCAAGACTTGAGCATGACTCTTAATGACAAGTCATTTTGGAACCTAATAATAAACCTTTCACTAATTCATAGGGTTAGTATAAATTGCAAGTGACTGGATGGCTCTAGGTATAACACATTTGCATTTGTTGGACTTCAGCCCCAGAATTCAACAGGCTCTATACAGGGTGCCTCTCAGAAAGCTGCCAGTCCCTTAATCCTTTGCAGCTCCCTAGCCGTTTAGACATTTCCATCTATTTCTCCTGTTTTCTTAACAGGAACAAATGGCTGACAAAGTATTCATTTCCTACCTGTGCATAACTGAACACTGTTGTGAGGAATCTGATTTCTTGACTGAAGTCCCCAGGATTCTGGCTGGGGGAGTTCCTGGTGAATTCTGAGGGCTAAAGATCAAGAAATACAGAAGTCCCATCCTAGATAGAACATAACATCAGCAGAGCAAAACAGCAAAGCAAAATACCAATTCATCATTATTTAAGAAACTTAACATGGCTTCTAAACATCATCATCCGGGACTCTGAACCTATTCTTTCTGAAACCATACACCTTTCCAGCCTGGACATATCTCTATGATGTGTGCTAATTTCATACAAATTATCCAAAGAACCACTAGAAGGAAAGAAGAGAAGCAAATTATGCCCTCTTTCCAGATTTCCCTACTCATTGGCCTGAACCAAATAATCCACAGAAGTTACATTAGCTAGTTATGTAAGAACATTTCTACCATTTTCAGAACAATAATTAACAATAAACCTAAAGCAAGAATGAGTATATTCTTGATTATTTTGTTGAATTGTTGCAGTTACACAGAACTCCATAAACCTAATCATCTGAATGCGGATTCCCCATGCCCAGTTGGCATGGAACAGCCCTCGCAGAGGCCACTTCAGTCGAGAACGCTCCTGGCCCGTGGGCTCTGCGGGCACAGAAATTAAGGGGGGTGGATTAATAATAAGGGTTGATTCACCCACAATCTGACCTGACCAGCGATCCTGCTGAGAGAAGCAGATCACTAACCTCCGTTACCTATTAGGCAATTACTGACTCACAGAAGAGCCTAATCTTTGGTGCAAATAGAAGCCATATTTACTCTGGCGTAAGCCTCAGACAATGGTTTTCCTCTGTCAGTGTTTGCCTTAGTTAATTAACTTCCCCAAGAGAGGTTCTCCATTAACCCGGGTAAATGGGTGATGTGATTTTCTGTCAGATGACCATTCTACCATGCGCAGCCTTGAACATAATATATACTGATGATTTTCCCTCAATAAATCACTGGTCTTCGCTCCATCTTGCCTCGTGTCATTACTCGACCAGTCTCCTCCGGGACCTCAAGGGCCGCTTTACGGCTCCAATCCTACATCTGAAATTCATCAGCTACAATTCTTTTAGTTGAGTATTTTCAGTTGGGTATTTTTGAACCACAATTGGGCGTACCCTGGTAAAGGAAACCTTGCATTGCTGCTTAATCTTTCTCACCCTGGGTCAAGGTGAAAGGAACTGCAGAATGAACTCAACAAAAGGTGACTTCATTTTGGCAGTTTCAAGTCTGGCCTAGACATGGAAGAAGAAGAACCATGCCTGCAATTAAATTTCCACTTCTGCTACAAAATAAAGAAGTTCCTTGCAGTCTCATTAAAATTTGAACAAACCTTAAATGCTGCAGAATACCAAATCTCCTTTATCTATCTGTCTGTAATTAAGTATAGTTACTATGAGAGGAGGCACCATACAATCCAAACAAAAAAGAAAAAGAAAAAAGAGTTATAGCTATTCAGTAAATTATTGTAAGAGTCGATAAGAGGCATGAGCCTTCAGATTTCTGAATCTTCAGAATCACAACTTAGTTTTGGAATCATCTGAGGTGAAGCTGACTGGCTCAGAGTATGTGTATCCCAAAGAAAGCCATTTCCCAACAAATTAAATACAGTTTTAAATTGAATCCTGTAATTGGTGTGCTCTCATTGTACTTTTAAAATCTAAACACTGAGAAGTAAGGTTTCATATTCTGACTTAAAAGGTTAATGACACAGAGAATGTGAAGGAGGATTTCTTAAAAGCCAAAAACCTTGAAATAACTGTGTGTGAATATTTATCCTGAAGGGAAAAAAATCTCAAGTATAATAGCAGTGACTTATACTTACAAAAAAGAAGAAACATTTTTCATAAATCATTAGTGTTTTAGAGGCTGTTTCAGAAATCAATAACAGAACATGAAAACAACAACAAAAGAGAGGCTAACATATTTTAAATGAAACAAAAAATGTGCACCAGTGCTTCAAAAGAAATGCTGATTCTCATTTTACACCCACCCCACACCCAAACCCACACCCGAGTATGGAAACTTCTTCCCTGAACAAGTATAATGGGAAAACGTAATGTATTCCCTCTAATACAATAGTAGACTGTAGTTTTTCAATTGTGATGCTTTTACTTTACATGAACTCTTATTACATTTATGGCCCAAATAATTTTGACATTAATATGAATTTGATTATTTATTTAAGAATTCTTCACATAACAAAAAATTACTAGACTCTGATCTTGTTGTTCAGTAGTAAGACATTTAGGACACATACTAAAAAAACTGAACAGAATGTAAATCTGTTTTCCTCAAATACACACCAAAATATTATGGACACTGCATGTATATGAGTCTAAACATTCCTGGCAGTTGTCTGTGCCCATCTGGTTCTCAAAGGTGAATTCAAAAGGTGTGACTGCCAAACAGCATTGGGTGCTATCAAAAGCCCATGCTGTCTTCCATGCTACTTCTGGAATCACACAAAGACCTCACGGCTCGTTTATTTGTTGTTTGGTTGCTCGCTTGTATGCACTATGTAAGATACTGTAAATAGCAACCCAGAGCACCTTCTGAAGACAACAGGGACACTTAATATCAGGCAAGGGAGGCTTGAAGCTGAAAACTACATCAGCTTTCCATTATGTAATTTTACCTTAATTTAGCTTCAACTGGCTTTACCTAATGAATAGACCAAATGTTATTCCCAATACCCTGACAGAGAATTTCCTCATATGTGAATTGCTTTTTTACCTGGTCAAATAAGGTTACTTACCTCTAACTGTTGTTCTTCAAGTGGCCATCTGTGATTCACACAACAAGGATTATTCTGCGCAGGTGCAGATTTAACCCTATTGTGTGCATCGCAGACACCGTGAATAATAAGCCCTTGAATTTCAATTGAAAGCAATATATGGGGGAGGGTGTAAATTATAATTCCCTTTTGAGAACAAGACAGCATATACACCTGCCAGAAATTTTGGGACTTTCACTGTCCATATAATATTTTGGTGCACAGCCTGAGGAAGATGGATTTATGTCAAAAGGTAGCTGTTTGTTCAGTTTCTTTTAGCGGCCCACTAAAGGTATCACCAATCTTTGCCTTTGAATCGCAAAAGAACTACATAGCTACTGCAGTTATTTTTCTAAACTATATTGGACACGTGATTCTTACAACCTCAAAATACGTCTTACAAAGGCTTACAAAGTTTTATTCTGTGCAAGCATATCATAGAGTAAACAAAACAAAAAGACAACGTACTAACTGCTGTATTTTAATGTGAGCTTTTGTGGATCAATTCCACTGGCTCTTTGGCTGTAAACAGGGGTGAGTACTGAACTCTAGAGTTGGATATGACCTGCTTTCGAGCAAGGGCAACCTTTACCTGATAATAGAAGATCCCTGTTTGGTATTCAGATTTGCTGTGGTTAGTAAAGGTAAAGGTCTCCCTTGCTCAAAAGCCAGTGTGTATCCGACTCTAGGGTGCAGTGCTCATCTCCATTTACAGCCAAAGAGCCAGTGTCTGTTTGCAGAGGTTTTCATGGACATGTGGCAGACATGACTAGATCACATGGCCATCCCAGCAAGTCACATGCCCAGATTATGCACCGCCCACATATTTGGCTCTGCCCACAGAATTAGCCCCACCCATGGTGTGGTAGTTAAAAAAATTGGTGCCCACCACTGGAATAAGCCCTCTTATGGGGCGTCCTTTTGAGACTGTGCTACATGTATTTGAAACTAAAAGTCTGTAATAAGATGCACCGCTCTCTTCTGTGGGGTGGGTGGTATGTTTTTTTTAATGTGGGTAGTTTGTAATTGTTTTAATTGTTTTATATTTTTTTATGTTTTATTGTGTTTTTAGATTGTTGGTAAGCCGCCCTGAGTCGGGCTTGCCTGAGTGGGCGGCATAGAACTCGAAAAATTAAATAAAATTATTAAATTAAAAGTCTACAAGGAACAGTAAACTAGGAAGTTGAAATCTTAACCTCCCCCAACCCTTCAACATTCAGGAAGTAATTCTTATCAGCATCCTGGGGGCTCTGGTGACTCAGTGGTTAAGAAGCTCACCTTGTTAGTTGGAAGGCCGGCAAGTCAGCAGTTCGAAACCCGGGTACTGCATGACAGATTGAGCACCCATCTCTGTCCAAGCTTTTGGGGACATAAAAGGAGCCTCATTTGGGCGCTCCCTGAGCAGAGTTTCTCCAGCAAAAATCCTTTCAACCCAGAATAATTTCTGGCACAAAATTATTATTAGCTACATCCTGAAGTCCCCTCCTCTTGTTGGATTACTGCTATTGTTTTTTAACTCTGTGCTTTACAAACTGCATTCAAAGTTCAATTTCCGGAATTTTCATAAAAGCTTTTTTTCTACTATTTAAAAATTCTTTTTTTAATAGTCCATTTGTTTTAAAAATAAAATCCTGTCTTAAAAAAAAATACAGAGCTCAATCTAATCTACCACAGCTGCAGCACTCAGACAGATAGATCCCCATAGGATATACAGCCTTATTTTTCTTCCTCCCTACCTCAGTTCCTCAAGACCTGAGGAGGAATGTGAGAGGCATGCATAGGCCTCCCATTTCCTGTTAAAGCTTAGTGTAGTAATGCCCATGGGAGAGATGCAGGGGGGGAAAAGAGTAAAAGCAGTGTTGTGCCTTGTGTAGCTATCTCTATGTATGGAAAGCTATAATAATCAAAGCTTCATTAATAACAGCTTCCCAAAATACTGATGAAGTGCTTCAATTTATTTTTAAGAAACAAATATGGATTGTTCCACAATTTGAATTAACATTCTAATTTGTTTCCAGGCAAAGCTAAACAACATACATTGTCAACAGGATACAAAACAGAGTAGAATGTAAACCGCCAAAATAAAAAAGTTTTTTTTTGGGGGGGGGGGGGGGAGAATCACTACAGGAAAGTTACTTTTAAAAATAATAAGAATTTCTCATACTATCACAGAGAAAAATCAGCTGATTACAAAGGAAAAATCTCAGTTTGATCTGCAAGTATAATAATAATTTCATGTCAGAACTTATTCAGGGTTGAAAGTTTTTTTGCTGGAGAAACTCTACTTAGGGGACGCCAGAATAAGGCTCCTTTCATAAGACCTGGGACAGAGACGGATGTTCAATCCATCATGCAGTACCCGGGTCTCGAACGGCTGACTTGCCCACCTTCCAGCTAACAAGGTGAGCTTCTTGATTAGCTGAATGCCAGGTAGCCTTTTAAAAGTTTTCACAAACAAAATGGCTAAAAATGCACACGCGCGCATCACATTTACTTCCTCATGGGTAAACAAGTACTGTACAGCCAGTGGACCAGAGTGGCTCACTTGTAGAGGAATAATTCAAAATAAGAACCAGCAGCATGTTTCTTGAATGCCATGATAATTTTTGCTTTAAGTATATTTCACTGTGAATTGTCACTAATCAGTGATAGAAAATAAGTCAGCAAGTGTCATTTTGCCTCTTTATAAATCTATGGTGAGGCCCCATCTGGAATATTGTGTACAGTTCTGGTCGCCATACCTCCAGAAGGATATTATGGAGTTGGAGAAAGTACAGAGGAGGGCAACCAGAATGATTAGGGGACTGGAACACCTTCCTTACCATCTGAGGCTGCAACAGTTGGGCCTTTTCACTCTTGAACGACGGCGTCTAAGAGGTGACCTGATTGAAGTTTATAAAATCATGCACGGTGTGGACAAAGTAGATAAGGAAAAACTGTTTTCCCTATCGCACAACACTAGAACTAGGGGACACTCCATGAAACTTTTGGGTACTAGTTCTCAAACAAATAAGAGAAAGTACTTTTTCACCCAGAGGATTACTGGTCTATGGAACTCCCTGCCAGAAGAAGTGGTGACAGCTGTCAGTCTTGACAGCTTTAAGAAAGGATTAGACAAGTTCATGGAGGACAAGGCTATCAATGGCTATAATTATGGCTACCTAAGGACAACCTCCGGGTTGGAGAGATAGGCAGGATATCTCTCAATGCCATTTCCAGGGAATCCTAAGCAGGAGAAGGCATCTGCTTGGGAATACCCTGAAGGAAATGGTGAGCCACTGTGTGAGACAGAATGCTGGACTGGATGGGCTGTGGCCTGTTCCAGCAAGGCTGTTCTTATGTTATGTTATAAATGTTCATTTATTAATAGCAAAACATTTACCTAACATTTCTAGTGTAAATGTTGGCATGCATAAGAGCTAAGCCTAATTCTTGAAAATTAAAAATGAGAGGGAAAATGTCTTCAACCAAATTATAAACATAGTGAATTGCTCCTGACATGATATATCTGAATTCTTCTTTTGGCCTCCATCTAGCCCCAATAGTCTCTACAGGGGAGGGGGTGTGTGCATTTACAGATCTCATTTTCCTAAATCACTTGTTCTAAATGAAGTAAAGCCCATTCCACTCTTAAAGCAAAGCAATCACACTTACACTGTATATACCACCCCATTGAGCTTAGTGCACTCTCTGGGAAGTCCACAAGTTAATTAGCATTTTGCCCCCAACATGCTGGGTACTCATATTACTGACCTCAGAAGGATGGAAGGCTGAGTCAACCTTGATCCTTGATTAAGATTGAACTCACAACCTTTTGGTTGCAGGGTAGCAGTTTAATCACTGTGTCACCAGGGCTCCGCTTCAACCCACAGGGAGCCTGCCCTCTGTATGAATACCCATAATATTCAAAGAGCACTTCTATTCTAACATACAGTGACATGTGTTGAGGAGGGAGTTGAGTTTTGTTGTTCTTATGCATTTGTTGAGTCTTTTCTGATTAATAAGCCACCTATAAATTAATGGCTTCCAAATTGTGTTCTCATTAACAGCTTTACTGCTGTCATGCAAACCAAGAGGGAAAATGAAACACTTTCCCTGCTCCTCTGCAGAAGGGCAGGGAAAGTGTATTTTCCCTCTTGCCAATCATTGTAGTGCTTGTAGATGGGGGATTGATTTTCCCCATTTTCCCCTTTGCTAAGCATTGTCCCCTTCAAATAGAAGCTATGCATCTAAGCATTGTCCCCTGCACAGAGAAGCCATGCATCAGCAAATTTTCTTGCAGGGAAGTCACACTAGAGCAGGGGTTTGCAGCCTTTTTGTGCAGTGGGCCTGACACACCACAGATGTGTGGGGCCAGAAGGCATGGTTCCTCCTGCCGCTTCCAGTGGTGGTGAGAGCGAGGGTGGCACATTTTTGGTGTTCTGGGGGGTTTCCAAACAGTTTTGGTGGGCTTTTGGAGCATTTTTGGCACTTCTGGTGCATTTCTGGCACGTTTTTCATGCTTCCGGTGTGTTTTTTGATGCTTCCGGCAGTGGTCCTTACCGCACGCCAGATTAATTGGTGCCACGGGCTGTAGGTTGTGAATCCCTGCATTAGAGAGAATCCTGGACCAATCTCTGGAAAATAGCAGCAGCAGTGATTGTCACCTGTGGGAGTTCTGGAGAGAAAGTGAGAAAAGGTGCAGGGTGGGCAGATTAAGAATAACCTAAGAGTCTGAGAGAGTCAAGTAAGGGGGGCGGGGGATAGAGGTACTGCCTGAGAGAAGCCCTCCATATTCAGTGCAAGAGAAAATCCCCAGACTCTACCCATTTGCAGAGGTATGATGAAGTCAATAGTGCTGGAGAGAGTGGAAGCTTTTTCCTCACTCACTATTGAATCTACACAAGCAGGCAATCCTCTTGTACCAATATGAATCTTCTTTGTTCCTACTGCCTGAGATTTTCTTGTGCAGCTCTGAGAAGGCAAATTATATTTGGGGAGTACAGAGCGTGAGCAGGGTTCTGAGGCACAGCTGGCAGATGGAATTGGAAGTAACTTTGAGACATCTTCTGCGAAGGTAGAACAAAGAGCTCTGGTCACCTCCAGATTGGATTATTGTAACACGCTCTACATGGGGCTGCCCTTGTTGACCTTTCGGAGGCTTCAGCTAGTCCAGAATGCAGCTGCCCGGGTTGTGATGGGGCGGGGGCGTTATGCTTGTGACTCACCGCTGCCCCGGGAGCTACACTGGCTGCCGGTGTGACTCCGGGTGCAATTCAAGGTGCTGGTTTTGACCTTTAAAGCCCTCCATGGCATTGGTCCAGTTTACCTAAGAGACCGCATCACCCCTAGGTGTATAACCCGTCCTACGAGGGCTAATCGGAGGAGCTCGGTTATGGTCCCTTCAGCAAAAGTAGCCCACCTTGCAGGGACCAGGAGGAGGGCCTTCTCCGTGTCAGTCCCAGCCCTCTGGAACCTCTTGCCTCTCGAACTATGCACCCAGACGGAGATGCTCCCCTTTAGAAGACAACTGAAAACATGGCTATGCCAACGGCTATGGGGCTTGGATGCATCGACTGCCCAGTCCCGTTGGGTCATTTAGCCTATACGAGTTTTCTGTCCTGACTTTATCTGTATGGGTGGGTGGGGACTTTTGAATTTTTTTAATATGAAGTTTTTAAATGGGGTTTGTTAATCTGTTTTATTTCTTGCTTTTATTATGTTGTTAGCCGCTTCGGGTCACTCTTGAGTGAGGGAAGCGGGATAGAAATATTTTAAATAAATAAATAAAACAAATAAATAAAAAGAAAAATAAGGCTGTTTTTGGTGGGGGGTGGGGGGAAGGGGAAATGGGGGAAATCATTTGCCCCACTTACAGATCCAACACTACAATGACTGACAAGAGGAAAAAACAATTATACTTTTCCTGCCCCTCTGTAGAGGAACAGGGAGGTGTTAAATGTAAATCAGATGTTTACTTCAGAAGCAACCTTTGAAGGCTATTGTCAGGATTTGCAGCTGCTGCTCTAAGTCCTGCAGAAATGAACCTTCACCCTGCTGCAGCTGCTAAGCCCCACCTAAAAGCCTTGGTGAAGGTTCCAGACTAGCATAGGCTCCATATGGAGACTCTGGGTGCAAAGCATTCTCTTCAAAATTATGGTGAATAAGTGTAGCAAAAAGCAGCACTAGACTAATTGGACCAAGGATCTGAGTCAATGCAAAGGCAGCTTTCTGGTTTTGTTTATTTTGTTTCCTTTCTAGTTACTACCTTTTCTACAGTAATTATAAAGGCTATTTTCAAAAGATGCATTGTTCATGTCACAGAATTATACCAATGTCCAAAAAACCTTAGAAACATTGTGCACACATTTAAAAAGTACACTGATGAAGTCGCACCCTTCTAGGCTACACAGCTGATCAGGACTACCAAAACCAGCAGCACATCACACTTCTGACTATTGCACAAAAATGCATTATTAAGGCAGGAGGAACCCGCCTTGAGTGGTGTTCGCACCGATAGGGCAGGATATAAATATACGAAATAAATAAACACTTCTTTCTCAACTTCTGATTAGCATCAAATCAGCCATAAAAAGAAGTTCCATTGGAATAACAACAAAGAATTAGTAAGAGGTGTCACAAAAATTCAAACTGTCACAAATTCACCAAGCTTCTCTTCTGACATTCTCGTAATTTAAATTTATCTGGTAAATAAAAACATATCCAAGATTAATAGGATTGTATTATATCTGCTTACAGAGATATGATAATGCTATCAGTATTCTTTAAATCATAAAATACAGCATAAGCTGCTTATACTGGGCTCAAACATCCAACAACATGAGAAGCCCAGCTACAGTCAGCTTCAAAAGAGAAACTGTGTTTTTTGGGCAGGGTAATTGTATGTAAAGGGGAATGTGGTGGCTTAGTGGTTAAGACACTGAACATGATGACTAGAAGGTCAGCAGGTCAGCAGTTTGAGACCCAAGTGATATATGGCAGAGTGAGCTCCCGTCTCTGTCCCAGCTCATGGCAACCTAGCAGTTCAAAAGCAAGAAATTGCAAGTAGATAAATAGGTAAGTCCTCAGTGGGAAGGTGAACAGGCAGGCCTGCTACATGTCTATGGAAATGTCGGCAAACACAGATAGCACTGGCTCTTTGACTATAAACAGAAATGAGCACTGACCCCTGGAGTCAGATATGACTGGCTTTCGAGCAAGGGTGACCTTTACCTTTACTAATTGTGTGTAGATTGTGAACAAATGCAGGCAGCAGCCATTCTTAAATCTTCAGAATTTACCCAGTGGCCCCAAAATGTTACAAACAGTGATCTAAGACAAACACAATTAAGTCTTGAGGTTAACAATGCAAGTCAATACAACAAAGGGTCCAAATACCTTTAGCATGGTTGCAAATAGCTGAGGTTTATGTCAACTCCTCAAATGAGGATGAATGGGAGGGGAAACGCCCTGCATGTTACTTTAAATCTTTCAAGTATAATGCACCCTGCTTATGTAGAAAATGGAGATCACCGCCCATATGAAAGGAATGGACATAGATATAAAGCCATAGAATGAACAGGAGTACAGTATCACCATCTCTGTGTTTTCAAACTGCTCTGGACACACAGGTTTGTTGGATAAACATACTAGGGGAATACAGGAGTCAAAATTCAGACATATGTTTCAACTAGCTATCATGTTTCCAGACAACATTATAAAATAAAAACTATACACATTGCAGCATTACAAGTGGGTGAAAATCTGTCTGAAAAGAAGCAAATATCTTTCTTACAGAACTCATCTCCTTCCCAAACAGAAATGTAAGCCATAAGCTTCATAACAGAAGATGAGTAGGATGGAGGATGAGACAGACCAAGCTACGCATAGATCTTTGTAGACAATCTTTTTGTAAAACAGTGGCTGAAACCTTACTGCTTGATGTAGCAAGTGGCTCTTCTGTAAATTCCACTGATTCAAATGGGCTTATTCTAGCTTAGATTTACTATGCTAAAGTAAACTGTGAATAGAGTAGACCCATGGAACTAATCATTAAGCAACAAGATTTCAGCCAATATATCAATGTTTCAATGCTAGCCAATACTGTTTCCTGAAACCCAAAGATATGTAATACATTGTGACTTAGAAATTGCTTTAAATAATCTCTAAGCAAAGTATAATCATCTTTTTGTAAAAGATTCATGTTATTAGAAACAGCTAGCATTGTGTTAAGATCAGAGATGTGTGTCATTAAATATAGGCATTACATAAAGATCATTACAAGGAGATGCAGTAAGGAAAATTGGGTCAATAGTTCAATAAAGTGGAGAATCTGTTTGCAGAACCTGTAGTTGCAAGTTCAGTTTCATTGGAGGTAAATGCAACCTTGGGCAAACTTTACACTTGCAGAGCTGCACTAGAAGGAGACTAATAAAACTACAACTGAGTTTGTTGCTGTTACATGCTGTCAAGTTTTCTTTGACCTATTGTGAATGAGAGAACATGGATATGAAGCAGAACAGTAGATGAGCTTGGAAACTCCTTAAAATTTTAGGTGGAGACTTAACCCAGCCACAGCAAAACTATAGTGGAGTAACAGCATACCAAATAGCTAGTCAGTTGCTAAAGAACTGAAAAACACAAGGCAAAAAGGTGTAAAAGCTATCCAAGCTAAACAGCGTGAAACCAAATAAAACAGCAGGTATTGATGACATAAGAACAGAGCAGATAAAGTAGTTTGGTCCCCACGCTTTGGATGGCTCCTGCATACATGAACTAAAGGTTCCTAAATTATAGAGACAGGCTAGAGTTGTTGCTTTATTGAAACCCAGTTGCCGCCCAAAGCACCATTTCATGTGGGCCCCCCACCACCTCACCAGGAAGTGCCGTGTGGTGGAGGAAGGGCAAAATGGCTGTCCAGCCCCCAAAGCTGTCTGAGGGAGCGTGACCTGGCCCTTGGCTTTAAAAGGTTGAGAACTCCTGGTAGAAATTGATGCCATGAGGCCTCAGTCTTATGTCTGATGAAGTGGATTTGGTCATCGAAAACTCACATTTAAATATAGGAGTTAGTCTTTAAGGTGCCACAACATTTTCTTTCTTTCTTTCTTTTTGCTGGTTTGTTTTGTTTACTCTCTGATATGCTTGCACAGACTAACATGGCTACCACTTCAAACATTTGAATAAATTTTAAGTGATTCTTTCTGCGTTTTAATACCCACAGAGAAAATTCTGGCAGACAGCTGAGAAGCAGAATGTAGTTTCTGTAGCTTTAATGGTTCATCTTTCTATTCTACAAATGCCTAACAATTCCTCATTGGGGAGAATATTCTGGAAAGTTATTTTTACCTTGCTTTTTCCCCCTACAAAAATAGAATCCATGGAGAGCATTGGATAAGGAGAAAACCTTCTAATAATTAACTATGACACAGATATACACATGTGTATTATTTTTAGACATATCTCTGTGGCTAGTTGTACTGTTTGTTTCTGGTTTTTAAAAAGATGATATGCAGCAATCAGCTATTTTTAATATATGTATTTGTGCACATGTTTTACATTTTATGCATTGTCTAGAAACATTTCCCTGCTCACTTGTTGTTGTTCAGTCGCACAGTCGACTCCGACCCTTTGCGACCCCATGGACCATTTTCCTCCAGGCGCCTCTGTCCTCTACCATCCCCCTCAGCCCTCCCAGCTCTGTGCCCATTGTGTCTATAATACCATCTAGCCATCTCATCCTTGGCCTCCCCCTTCTTCTTTTGCCCTCCACCTTTCCCAACATCAATGCCTTCTCAAGTGAATCCTCCCTTCTCATTTGATGTCCAAAGTATTTTAGCTTCATCTTTACTATTTGACCTTCCAATGAGCAGTCAGGGTTAATTTCTTCTAAGATTGACCTATTTGTTCTCCTCGCTGTCCAGGGGACTCTCAAAACCCTCCTCCAACACCACATTTCAAAGGCATCTATTCTTCTGCGTTCAGCTTTCCTAATTGTCCAGCTCTCACATCCATACATTACTACTGGGAAAACCATTGCTTTGACTATTCTAATTTTTGTTTGCAATGTAATGTCTCTGCTTTTCACTATGTTCCCCAGGTTTCTCATCGCTTGTCTCCCAAGAATCAGTCGCCTTTTTATTTCATGGCTGCAATCCCCATCTGCAGTGATCTTTGATCCTAAGAAAGTAAAATCTGTCACTGCTTCTACTTCTTCCCCGTCTATTTTCCAGGAACTGATTGGGCCTGTTGCCATTATCTTGGTTTTCTTGATATTGAGTCTCAAGCCAGCTTTTGCACTCTCCTCCTTCAGCCCAATCAAGAGATTCTTTAGGTCTTCCTCACTTTCTGCCATTAGGGTGGTATCGTCTGCATATCTCAGATTATTGATGTTTCTCCCAGCGATTTTAATCCCATATTGTGATTCCTCCATCCCTGCACTGCGCATTATGTGCTCTGTGTATAGGTTGAATAAGCATGGTGACAAAATGCAGCCTTGTCTTACTCCTTTTCCTATTCCAAACCACTCTGTTATTCCATGTTCTGTCCTAACTGTTGCTTCTTGGTTCATGTACAGATTTCTCAGGAGGCATATGAGGTGCTCTGGTATTCCCATCTCTTTAATTACTTGCCACATCTTGTTGTGGTCCACACAGTCAAATGCCTTAGTGTAGTCAATAAAACAAAAGTAAACTTGTTTCTGGTATTCCTTTGTTTTCTCCATGATCCAGCGTATGTTGGCGATGTGGTCTCTAGTCCCCCTGCCTCTTCTGAAACCAGCCTGCACCTCTGGTAATTCTCTTTCCACATGCTGCTGAAGTCTATCCTGTATTATCTTGAGCATCACCTTGCTGGCATGTGGGATGAGCGCGATTGTTCGATAATTTGAACATTCTTTGGCATTGCCCTTTTTTGGGATTGGGACGTATACTGATCTTTTCCAATCCTGTGGCCACTGTTTTGTTTTCCAAATCTGCTGGCATATTGAATGCAGTAATTTGACGCCATCATCTTTTAGCGCTTTGAAAAATTCAACTGGGATACCATCATCTCCACTAGCTTTGTTGTTTGCAGTGCTCTTTAGGGCCTTTATGACTTCGCTCTCCAGGATGTCTGGCTCAAGTTCAATTTCTTCATCATTGTGATTATCAGGAGTGTTGAGGTCCTTTTTGTAAAGTTCCTCTGTGTACTCTTTCCATCTTTTCTTAATTTCTTCTGCATCAGCTAGCTCCTTTCCATCTTTGTCCCTTATCATGGTCATTTTTGCTTTAAATGTTCCCTTGACTTCCCCAATTTTTTTGAAAAGATCTCTGGTTCTGCCTCTTTTGTTGTTTTCCTCCATTTCTCTGCACTGTTCTTTTAGGTAGTTTTCCTTATCTCTCCTTGCTTTTCTTTGAAATTCTGTGTTCAAATGGTTGTAGTTTTTCCTTTCTCCTTTGACTTTTGCGTTCCTTCTTTCCTCTGCTATTTTAAGAGCCTCATCAGACAACCACTTTGCTTTCTTACTCTTCTTTTCTTTTGGTATGGTTTTCTTTGCTGCTTCCTGCATGATGTCCCTCATCTCCGTCCATAATTCTTCCGGTACTCTGTCTACCGAGTCTAAGCCATTAAATCTGTTCATCACCTCCACCGTGTATTCTTTAGGGATGCTGTCTAGGTGATATCTTTCTGGTCTCCGTGTTTTCCCTATTTTCTTTAGTCTAAGCCTGAATTTTGCGATCAGTAGGTTGTGATCTGAGCCACAGTCTGCTCCAGGTCTTGTTTTTGCTGACTGTATGGAGGTTCTCCATCTTTGGCTGCAGAGTATGTAGTCAATCTGGTTTCGGTGTTGGCCATCTGGTGATGTCCATGTGTAAAGTCGCCTCTTGTGTTGCTGGAAGAGAGTGTTTGCTATGATCAGTGCGTTCTCTTGGCAGAACTCTATCAATCTTTGCCCTGCTTCATTTTGTGTTCCAAGACCAAATTTGCCTGTTATTCCCTCCACTTTTTGATTTCCTACTTTGGCATTCCAGTCTCCAAATATAATTTGGACATCATTTCTTGGTGTCTGATCTATGAGGTGTTTTAAGTCCTCATAGAACTGGTCCATTGTGGCTTCATCTGCACCAGTGGTTGGTGCGTATATTTGGATCACAGTGACATTGAAAGGTTTGCCTTGAAATCTGACTGACATCATTCTGTCATTTTTGAGATTGTATCCCATTACTAAGGAGTGTTTAAATAGTATACTGTATTGCACATATTTTAAATGTGGACACTTGCACCAGTGCAGAGGTTCTGGCATACAAACCAGACAGTTCCATAAATGAGGACCAAAACAAGCCACCAAATCTTGAGCACACAACAGATTAAATATACATGGATAATACAAAAATTGACTAAAATTGTTCCTTGACATAGTAAATTGTATTGGATTAGACCCAGTAAGGCGAGGCAACTCCTATTAAAGTTCCCCTGATTCAAATACGCATACTGTACTGTATTCTGCTTCTTTGTGGCAAAGAAAATTAACACAGTCCTTTTACTACTTACTTGCTAGTATTTTTTTTCTTGCAACTTGATTGCTCCTTCCTGCAGCATACAGATTTAACAACCGATCTGCAAACTTGCATAATTGAATATGACACTGGATCTATGACATATCAAGACTCTGAGACACCAGTGATATATTATGTGTGCTTGGCTGTCTTGTCCTGCATGTAGTTAGTATTGGTTTGCATACCAGCAGCAAAATCTTGGCTTTTATTAACAAATTATCTACATACGGATGTTGTGCTTTATGGGTTTTACTTTGTAAATCACTATTTGATGTGATATATAAGACACATACAAGAAATAGTTTCAACAATTATTGAGAGGAAACATATGATCATAAAAATGTCAAGCAATATAAGCAGGCACACATGTCGATATAAACCAGGGGTTTCCAACCTATAGCCCGCGGGCTGAACCAGCCCGCAACACCATCCCATCCAGCCAGTAACTGCCTCTGTCACACCCGGAAGTGAAAGCTGTAAAACGCGCCCATGCACGCGCAAATGCACCAATGCCTGACTCAAATGCGGAAGTGGGAGCATTTATGACAGCCATAAATGTGCCTGCTGCTGCTTCTGGGGTGTGTGGTCCAGCCCGCTCAGCTGTCCGGGGGTGTAGTCAGGCCCATAGTGTGAAAACGTTTGGCCACCCTGATATAAACAATTGCCATATTAATATAGGGCAGTGGTGGGGAACCTATGGCACACATGCCAGAAGGGGCGCACAAACCTCATTCCATCGGCATGCACGCCATCGCCCCAGCACAGTTTGCCCCGCCCCGCTGTCCAGCAACCCAATTGGAGTGCTTTCTCCCTCCCCCAGCACAGAGTTCACTCTGCCCCTCTGCCCAGCAGCCCAATGGGAGCGCTTACTCCTCCCCCAGCACAGAGTATGCCCCACCCCTCTGCCAAGCAGCCCAATGGGAGCGCTTCCTCCCTCCCCCCAGCAGAGTCACCCCACCCCTCTGTTTGGCCACTCAGTCTCTAAAAGGTTCACCATCAGTGATATAGGGTGACATTGTGCTTGTTGGCCAATTTAGATGTATCTATCTAGTTATGGAGAACAATAAAAGGTTTACTATTATAAAGTCAATAACAGCATAAATCAACAAAATTTCTGATATATTCACAGCAGCCTACGGTCTAACTTCAAGAATAAATTCTTATCCTATACATGATGCTTGTTTGAAATCTTCTCCAGCATAATATGATTGAAAATCCTGGTTATTACTAACTCTAATGTGAAACAATCTTCTCATCTTAGCACTACTCATTCCTAGCTGTTTTTACATAATTAGCAACTGTTTTCCAAATGTTATCTTGACTATTTCTTGCATGACAGAGATATATGTTTCCTTTCCATACCACATTCAGATTTAGAGAAAAAGCACAGAAAGAATCCTCCAGTAAGCATGAATTTCCATGTAACAGTTTCCCTATAAAGTTTGGAATTTTCCTATATTGCACATATAGATTAGTTTCCACTCTAAACTATATACTAAGGGGATATAGTTCAACCAAAAAAAAGGGAGGGAATGTATCAGCTTCCAAAAATACATGAGGTGTTTTTTTATCATGAAAGATGCTAAAAGACAGGATATAATGTGGAGAAATGCTGCAGACAAAGACTCTGGTCTCATCAGATGATATAGTGGTGATTCATTTTACCTGAAACATAAAAAAATTGCAGGTTCACAGCACGGGCCTGCTCCTAGATTCATCCGTGAGTGGAGATGTCCATGTTTCAGCAGTAACCACCAGTGGATTTGCTTAGTCAGAATTAGTTCACCAGCTATACCTGTTCCTTGAGAAATCTGATCTGGCCACAGTATCACAAAATGTATATCCTGTGTGCAATGCTGTAATCTGCTGTTCACAAGGCTGTCTGTGGAAAGTGTTTGGAAACTTGAGCAGGTTAAAGATACTGCAGGAAGTCTCCTGACTTGAACTAGTTAACAGAAAACAGAAACTGCTTCCTAGAAAAGCTTCACTGGCTACTGGCCAATTTCTGGACATAATTCAAGGTACTATATTGCCTTTAATCTATAAACTCCTAAACACAAGGCTATTTGAGGAAGCATCATTTCTTTACCTCAGCCTCCCTGTGTTCTAAAAACTTTGGAGGCAGCCTTTTGCACAGTCTCACCACTCTCACAAACGTAGTTGGTGTAGTCATCAAAGAAGGCCTTTTGGGTACCTACTCCTACTGTGGAATTCCTATGGGAAAGCAGCCTGCGCACCTTCCTACTGCCCTTCAACCAGGAGGCAACGACCTTTCTTTTAAAGCAGGATTTTAATATGGAATTTTAAGGCAAGAAAGCGAAACACCATTGTAAGTGACCAATTGTGACTTCTGGTGGGGGGAATTGTGAACTCCGATTTAGTTGTTAAGCAAGTTTTTGGTTGGTTTCAATTGTTAAGCGAGGCGACCATTCAGAGAAAATTATGCTCTTTAAGTGAGTTAGTCTCCAAGCAAGGCGTTCTTTATGCGAGGTTTTACTGTACTTTTAATAATGTAGCTAGTTGATAATGAAGCTAGTTCTTAAAATGTAGCTATTATAATTATGTCAGAAATAAGGACAGAACCTTGTCCCAAACCACAGAAATTCATCAACTATCAGCATTTCCATGCTGTTCAGTCAGTCACCTTACTTACATTTGCTCCCTTGTCTCATAACTATCAGGTGTGCATTCAGGGACACTACTTTTTGCCTGAGTCCAATGAAAAGGACAACCAGTTGTCATCACCAAGGGATGGAGCAAAGAGAAGATAAAAAAATCTTTTAAAAGGCAAAAATCCAATAAAAATAGACAAGCAAGGATATGAACACACATGCATGAAGCCAAAAATCACAGCATACAAATCCAATTACAGTACAGTACTGTATATGTAAGAACTTAAATGTGGAAATAATTTTTGCAATTCCTTATTCACTAAACAAATTATTTAACTAGCAATCAATTGAAAACTCTCAAAATTAATATGAGTAATCAGATTCGGTAATATAGGAGCAACAGCATAATAATATTATGCATACCAGTAATTTTATACTATACCAGTGCCCTTACTGCTCTGCAACAGATAGAAAACCACTTGTATCTTTTGAAATCAAGGGCCTTTTGATATGTTAGCCAGTGATGGGCATCAGCAGCGTCACACCAGTTCACCAGAACCGGTAGCAGAAATTCTGGCTGGCCCCGCCCATCCAAATTTGAAATAAAGTAGTCGTAATTCGGGTACAACACAGGGCTTTCCCCCCCACCATACCACGCCCACAGTGTAGTAGTAATCTTTTTGGGAGCCCACCACTGATGTTACACCATCATTTTTGCAAGCTTTTACCATCTGCAACTACTGTACTGTATTTCGCTGTGTGTGACCATGAGGAGATTTTAAGCTAATATGTACAGAACTACTTGGAGCAGACAAACCTCCTCAGTTATTCATGCATTAGTTACATACAGCTAATCAGATAACTGTGGTGTGCTTTTTGTGGGGCTGGTCTTAAATTTCAGCTGTTCTAGTCTGTGGTTCCCTGAAATTTAGTAGGATCATATGATACCTTTCCTGCACCAACCACACTTCATCAGGCTCAATCCAAAGCATTTGTTCCATACTTTAACACCTTCAAACAACTACAGTAACCTGGATATTCCCACATGTCCTCAAATTAACCCCATCCTTCCAACAGCATGTGAGCTATAATGTCTTGCTACATTATTAAGAAAGCTTTCAATTTTTTTGTATCACACAACAATGTAATTTATGTTATGTATTTAAATATGGTTTCATATCCTACCTCTCATCAGAAAAGGAGACTCAAGGCAGCTCATAGTAATATTACATTTCTTTTTTTAAAAAATTAAAATATATCCAGAAAAGGTGGACTATTCAAACAGAATTTAAGCACAATTAAAAATACATCTGTAGGAAAAGTGCAGCACCCAACAGATAACAAGTTCTACCCTCAACAGTCAGTTAAGTGCTTAGTTTTGCTTGCTATCATGATCTTCAGCCTGGAATTTGCGTCTAAGTAAACCCTCTTTCATGGCCTCATAAAGATGTGCTAAAAGAAATTCCTGTCTTTAAGACTGCAAATCCAAGGCAGGTTTGTATGGGGGGGAAATGGTTCTTCAGACAGAATGGTCCCAAATTGTATAGGACTTTCTAGCTCATAAGAAACATTTTGAATTGTTCCTGAAACGGATAGTGAAGCTGTCATAGCAAGGGACCTGCATTCTCCCTGTAACTGGCCCCAATGAACAGTCTACTTGAAGCACTTTTGACCAAGTGAAAGTTTGTGACATTTTATAATGCACACTATGGAAATCCAAACAGGATGAAACTGCTGTCACTTGGACAAACAGGAGTACACAAAATCTGTAAATCAAAATTTTCAAAGTACAATTCCATTCAGCATATCCTAAACCCCCATTCCATGATCTGTGAAATCAGGAAAAATTGTGTCTTGCCTAGAACTGCAGTGGCTCAAGTGGCTAAGACACTGACTGGGAGGTGGAAAGTCAGCAGTTCGATTCCCGAGTACTGCAGAACGGAATGTGCTCCCGTCTTTGACCCAGCTCCTGCCAACCTAGCAGTTTGAAAGCAAGAATTTGCAAGTAGATAAATAGGTACCACTTTGGTGGGAAGGTAATAGCGCTCCATGCGCTCCAGTGTCTAGTCATGCCTGCCACATGACCACGGAAACGTCTACAGACAGTGCTGGCTCTTCAGCTTTGAAACAGAAATGAGCACTACACCCTAGAGTCGGATACGACTGGCTTTCGAGCAAGGGAAAACCTTACCTTACCTAGATTAAGGATCCAGTCAAGTAGGTGCTAGCATAGAAGCAAAATAGTTTCTTTGAATTTAACCAAAAATGAGAACAACTTGGGTCACAGACATACTGTGCTAAAGTGCCAGATCCCAAAATTCCAAACCACTATTCCCAAAGATGTCACGTAAATGTTAAACAGTATGTTAGACAGGTCAGAAGCCTCCCCACATTCCATCCTAGACTGGTAACTGGAACAATGTCATGGTCAATAGCATCAAAAGCCATAAAGAGATCTAGCTGAACAAACAGAAACACACACTCTCTGTAAAGTTTCCAGTATAAATCATCCACGAAGGCAATCCTTTTAAACAGAGTGCTGGGGACAAATGTGAGAAGAAGAAAGGCCCTCCTCTCTATTCATGCTGCATGTTAAAGACCTATTCCAGTGGTGGCGAACCTATGGCACACATGCCAGAGGGGACACTCAGAGCCCTTTCTGTGGGCACACACACCTTTGCCCCAGCACAGAGTTCACCCCGCTCCTCTGAGGCACAGACAGCAGCCTACTGAGTTTGGGCACTCAGTCTCTAAAAGGGTCACCATCACTGACCTATTCCATCATTCTGTAGTGAATCAAGAAACCTACCAACAGCCTTTCTCTGCCTGGGCGTGCCTCCTCTCAAGACAACTACTCCTAAATACCTGCACCAAGTTTGGTGTTGCCACTTAAAACATGTGAACAAAGATTCCTTCCCTCAGATTAATCCTGTCACTAGCCTATGAAATAGCCAGTGTTCTGTTCTACACTGCAGCAGCAAAAGGCAGACTTTACATTGCCTTTTTTTAAAAAAAATGAAAGAATGTTTCTGGTGAAGAATGTTTCCAGCCTTGTTTACTATGGTGACGCTATATAAACCTTGTTTTATACCATTGATCAGCAGTATACATAGGTATTCTCTAATACTCCTATCTGTAATACAGTAAAACCCCTACTTACGAAAAAAAAGTCTGTTCTATATGCTTTTTCTTAAGTCGAATCTTTATGTAACTCGAAGCAAACTCATAGGAAAAATTATTTTTTATGTGACTCGAAGCAAACCCATAGGAAATTGTGTAAATCGGGACATGGTTTTAGCACAAAATCATTTTGTAAGTTGAATTTTATGTAACTCGGGGCATTTGTAAGTCGGGGATTTACTGTACAGTGGACCCCCGTGCAACGATGAAGCTTGGTTCCAAGCATCGTGTCGTTATGCGCTATTCGTCATTAATCGCGAGTTCTTGCATAACAACAGGGAAAAATGGCTTCCTATGGAGACACCTCGAATAACGACATTTCCATTGAAATGCATTGCAATCAACACAGACTGCAAGGCAAGGCAAACATGCTGGAACCTAGTTTCTGACACCCCGCGACCCCTCCGGGTGGTGCTGCAACAAAAAACCTCCAGCTGATAAAGGAGGTTTCCCTGCTGTTTTGGCTTATAGCACCACCCAGAGGGGTCACGGGGGTGTCAGAAATGTGGATAGGGTCCCTTTATCCTCCCAGTGGAGGCTGATGCAGCGGAGAAGCCGAAATGGGTTTTAAAAAATCAGTAACCACGGAACTTTTTTCACCCATTTCGGCTTCTCTGCCAGCCTGGGTGCCTCTGTTAGGCTCCAGGGAGGACTTTTCAGAAAAAACCCACATCATTGTCCGAAAATGACGTTGTCCGAATGCATCGTTAACCGGGGTTCCAATGTACTTAACAAGATTTGTAAACCAAAAGGAGTTTTTTTTAAAAAAAATTGAAAGAATAAAAGGTTTACTACATGGGTAAAATGAAAAAAAAAACATGAACAATGTTTCAATCTATCAGTTTCTGCAAGATGCAACAAAAAGCATTTACTTTTCGTCTTTATAATGTTACACTCCTATAGGGATACTGTACTTGGTTTGACACATGTACTATCAATTCTACACTGTTATTTACAAATATCCATACAGTAAAACCACGTTTTACAGGGAAAGTCTGTTCCATAGCTTTTCCCTTAACTTGATTTTTTCTGTAAAACGAGTCATTCCCATAAGAACACGTTGGGGGAAAAACATTCCCAACCCCCACAAAAAATATGAATAAAAAAACTCTCTAACTCCTCTCCAGATGACTCTACTGCCACCCACAGGGCCCAGAATGGCTGTGGGTGGACTTTTATAGCCCACCAGGTGCAATGCACTCTGGGAAATCACATTCTGTAAAACGGGACACGTTTTCAGCAAAAAATAATGTAAAACGGGGTCTCTGTAAAATGAGGCTTCTGTAAAATGGGGTTTTACTGTATTACTGCAATAGAATGTGTATCTAATGAACTAAACTTGCTTCTTAATGATATTGTGAAACTTGATACTCTTCAAATGATCTATAGATGAGCAAAAAAAAAGTTATAAAGTATGTAAGAGGTACTCAAAGCTGCAGTTTTCAATAATTAAATGAGTGGTGGCCAAACTACTACCCGTGAGCCAGATCTGGGCTAAATCATCCAGCCCGCATCACCCTCACCATTACCCGGAAGCAAACACACCCCGCACCCATGCATGTGCAAACTCTGCCATAAATGCACCTACGGCTGTTGTAAATGCATTTACAACAGCCGTGGATGCGTTTTATGGCAGTGTTTGCTCATGCACGTGCGCATTTTACTTCCGCTTCTGTCTACCAGTTCTGGTGAACTGGGGAGAACTTGCTGAATCCTACCACTGCACATAACTACCCTGATTAACTGATCAGGCCCACAGCGTGAAAAGCTTGCCCACCACTGAATTAAATAGTAAGGCAGAAGCTCTGCAGTAAAACTTGTTGAGGTGGAGTGAAAGTTTACCGTAAGAAATAGGAATAGCTAAAGATCTTAAAGTACCCAGGAGTGTAAGAAACACTGTTCTTGATGTCTGTTGAGTTCAGCTGCAGAGTTCCCTGAAGATTCTAAAGCCAATTTCCACACCAATCATTGCATCTGAATCAGGGTACTTCTGTCAGAAATTTCTTATCAAATGGTCAAGATAAATATAACTGTTTTTGAGATCTCAGTGTATTTACACTTACAACTATAGAAGAAAATACGTGAAATATTTTATTTTTAAAAGGGAAGAATTTTGTTGCTATCCAATTTATGCTGCTGCAAATCTGTTGGATCCAAGATTCAAATGTGTAAATATAACTGATGATAGCGCTGCTGTTAGGTAACACCTAAATTTTGCTCACGTGAAGAACGGCAAGAGATTTAGAATCCAGAGGTAGGGAAACTCATTCCTAATAAATATTATCTGTTGCATACAGAGTTGTGTGACTCAGCATGCAACTTATTATACCTGCAGAGATTTCTCAACTTCAGACAACTTATCACGAAAGTTACACCATTCATTTAGCTACAACACATTCATTTAAAATGTAGTAAGGGTTTACTGTAATTATATGTTCAGATGAGTTTTAAAAGGCCTGTTTAAGAATTTTAGTTTTTCCAATTTAAAATTAACAGACCACTGTATCAAATACTTCTTCCTTTATGCTAATTGCTTCCATACAAACTACACATTTTTGCACAAATATTGGTCTCTGTCTTGATCTTTAAGAAATGTACAATCATTTGAATTAAATGCAGGAACAAGCTCATAGTAGAACAAATTGGGCTTGATATACATTAGCTAAGACACATCTAATGACACATAAAAATATAAATTACAAAGATACTTCATGCAGGCAGTATTAGATGAACTTTGTCCAGCTAAAATTTTACTATTCTGAAAAGACCAAAATTTTATGCAGTACAGTAATTGTTTATCCCAGGAATATAATTTTCATGGTGGTATTTCTTCTAGCAAGAAACATATGAAGTTTGCAAGAAAACATTTTAGTGCACAAAGTGAACTGAAATTAAATTAAATTCAGAAACAACTTCAGCTCCCATATTACTGAATTTAACTTTCAATAGACTTTGTTATTACTGCTTTTAATCATCATCATCATCATCATCATCATCATTTATGCCCCCACCTTTCTACTGAAAAACAACACTCAAGGCAACTTACAAACTTTTGAAAATAAAAACAGATAAAGCTACAGTAAGCTAAAACATTGATAAAATCATATAAATCCACCCAACCACAAAATCATAAAAAATTAAGCTAATTAAAAAATTTTAAAACTGAAAATGATATTGATTACAAACAACACAGCAGGACAGATTAAAAATCAAATGCCAGTTTGTAAATATGTGTTTTTCACTCCTTTCTTAAAATCAGAGTGGAAAGAGGTTGTAATTCAGAAAGGAGTGTATCCCATAGCCCAGGAATCATACAGGAGACAGTCCTCTCCCTTCTGTTGGTATTTTTAAGAGCGCCTGTCCTAAAGATCTTAAAATCCAGACAGGCTCATAATAAAATTGGGCCTGGCTATTTGAAGGACTGCCTAAGTAATTTCAGGTTTAAAAGGTTAAAACCAATATCTTGAATTGAGCCTGGAAAACAAATGTCAACCAATATAAGTCTTTCAGTATTTAGGTGATACTATGCACCAATGTGTAGCTTATCTATCACATCAACTGAAGATCCTGGACTCCCATCAAGAAAAGCTCCACACAAAGTACATTGTAATAGTTAAGGTATGATGTAACTAAGGCATGGATGACTTTTGCTACCTCAGGAAATGTTGTCACTGACACACTAACCAGAGCTGTGCAAAGGCACTCCTCACTGTGACTTCCACTTGGGAATTCACTGACATTGCAGAGTCAAGGAGCACTCCAACTACATACATAACTTGTCAAGGAAAGCAGAAGCCCTTCTAGAACAGACAGAACTCCACCTCCCAAATCTGACTTTCTACTGACCAGCACCACCTCCATCTTGTCAAGATTTAATTTCAGCTTGTTCACCCTCATCCAGACCATTACCAAGCTCAGAAAATGTTCACTGCTTCCTCACTGTTGGGGACATGGAGCAGCAAAGCAGAGAGGCATCAGCATATTGGTGGAACCACACCAAAAGCTCCAAATCTCCTCTCTTAGAACCTTAAATAATATAGTGGATAAAATGGAGCCGTGAGTGATGTCAAAGGCCATGATATTTCACAGTGCTCCCCCAATACCTTTTGTGTACATCCTGGCAAGAAGGATCAGAACCAGTTCCCAATATCCAACTTATATCCCAATAGTGTTCCCAATATCCAACAGGATAACATGGTCAATGGTACTGAATGCTGCTGGTCTAGAGCTCCCTTCATCCAATCTCCAGGGTAGGTCATTAATAAAATGTCCAAAGCAATCTCAGTTCCCATATCCCAGTCAAAAGTCCAACTAAAACAGGTCCAGGCAATCAGTATCATTCAAGAGTGTCTGGAGTTCAAGGGCCATCACCTTCCCAACCACCTTAACCAAAAATGGTAAAATTGAGACAGGCCTATTGCTAATCAAACTTAAAGAGTATTTTTTGAAAAACGAGTTTTATGACAGCTCCCGTAGGTAGGAAATGACAGGCCATTTTCTTTCAGGAAACACTTATCACTTCCCTTAACCATGGCACCTGTCCCGCCATGTCAGACTCAATCAGCCAGGAGGGGCAAGGACTGAGTGAGCAGATAGCAACTCTCACCATTTTAACCACTCCATTCACATTTTTGAGATTTACTTATACTATGCATACTGCAAATACACACAGCTTGCAGGATGTTGCAACAGTGGCTGAGGATGCTTTCTAAAAGAAGGTACTATATAATATTTCTCTAAGAGTTAGTTTCATCAATAATAATGCCTACATTTGTAGCCTCAACACCTGGCTTTTGTGTTGCAACTAGAACACACATTCTTTTCAAAAGATTTGCTAGTGCAGAACAGAATTATTATGAAAACATTGCACCGGCACCCCAGGGATCACATAGTCTTCATAACTCTTTGGGCACAAACTAAGCTTTTATTCTAAACATCTGAAAACCTGAAAGGCCTGAATTATGCACACTTTGCTTCCTTCTGATATTTACAGTGCACTGAAGACAGGCTATTAACTTAAAAAACAAAGAAGAACTGGTGACTACTCCCATGGGCTCAAACTGTCTACTGTTTGCTTAGTACTGTTGTACTTTGGAATCTAGTGTCAAGGGAATTAAGGCATTCTTCCTCTCCCAGTGGCACCAAAAGTCTCTTCCAGAAGATTTCCCATCCTTCCAGAACTAGTCTATAGGGTGCACAGTAGGCTGCAAAAAAGAAGCAGACTGTTGATGGTGAAAGCAGCAAGACCCAGGAGATACACACCACAGGAACCAGGTTGTGTTTTATGTTCATGCATTTGCTTCCTGGATAGAAGTAGAAGCTGACATTTTCTGCAAACACATATACGTGAACACATATATAAACCCAAAATTCTTTATACTATAAACTGTCCCAGAGTTCAGCTTAAGTAGATATTTAAAGGCTGAACAGATAGTTTGAAAAATATAAAAACTAAATAGTAATACTTTAAACATTAATTTCTGTTCAATGCAGCTGACACCAGCACAAAAACAAAAATCTTTTTACAAAAGCATGTAATAAAGAAATATTATTTAAAAGTCTTTCTAGAGAGACCACATGCAGAGATTTAAAAAGAGAAATCTGTTTGTACAGTCATCATTCAGTAGGCAGTCATCAATAATATCCTACTACTGTATTTGCGGAGGTCACTATTCCCCCCCCCCCAATGGCAACAGAGAATAGGACTCTCATTCCACTTAGCAGTATCCCTACATACAGTACAGGTTATAGCAACAACAATTACATATATATACTGCCCACAAAGCTTGGAGTCTTTCTGGACAGTTCACAATGTACTGTAATTAGCATTTTGTCGCCAATATATTGGGTACTCATTTTACCACCCTCAGAAGGATGGAAGGCTGAGTCAACCTATTGTCTGTCAAGACTGAACTCAGAACGTGAGCAGTTCTGGCTGCAGCGCAACCACTGTGCCACAAGGGCTCATGAGATTATAAATCTCTTCATGTGACCAAACATTTAAGCAACTGCACTCATAATTCTATTGTTATTGTGCAATTTGAGCATACTAAAAACTATTCCATATTTTCTGCCTACAAAGGAAAGGAAGAAAGGAAAGACTCTTTTTACTTTAGAGGACTTCTCTTAGTACCATGTTGGATTTACCAGTAATTCAATACTGCATTATTTTACTCAGTGAAAAAAATTACTATACATAAATGCTGTCATTTGATTACTGTATGGATTAATCCTACTTTAGGCTCCAATCCAATATCTACATAGAAGTAATTAAAATCAAACTTAAGTAGGGCTTACTTCTGAGTAAGGCATATCCTAAGGCAGAGACTGCTGTTGGCTACACCTACTCTGTAACTACAAAAAAATGTGCATTAAGAAAAATAATTTGAAATTCACTGCAGAAGAATAACACTATGCAGAAGACAGTATACAGACAGATACTACTATTCATTTAATATTCCATTTCTGTTCTTCCCTTCTCCCAGCACAGGGATCCAAGGGCACTCAGAAGTAATTAAAAACCAAAAATACAGTAAATTATAAAATTTAAAACTAGTTAAGCATGTAATATTTTAAAACGCCAATTTAAAAGTAGTCTTATAACAGTTTAAAATACATACAAGACAGTAAAATAATATAAAGCATCTCACAATGAAATTTATTTCACAGCTGTCTAACTCAGTTGCAGGAATCCTGTTTAAAAAGGAAGGCCTTTGCCTGCCAAAGGAGGAACAGAAGAGCTGGTCCCAAACAGGCCTCCTATTGGTGCAACTTGGGAGCAACCACTTAGAAAGCCCTCTCTCACATCCTCCCTGAACACACCTATTAGGGTGGCAGAAACTAGAGCAGTGGTTCCCAACATGGGGCACACGTCTCACAGAGGGACTTTAATTCCCAGAAGCCTAAGTCAGTACATTGCTTCAGACAATCTGGATCAACATTTTATAGGCTTGATTCTATAAATGATAGAATTCTTAAGCTTGTAAGCTTGATAACATTAGCCAAAAATTTCTAGACATGCAAAAACTGAAGAAGGGTACAGATACTTGTATCAGTGTAAAACAAATCAATTTGGACTGTTTGCTTGTTGCATTGTTGTTTATCTGGGTTTTTACAGGTAAACTTGCAGCAGCAACTGAGACATGCTCCAGCTGATTGGCAAAGATGGCTTCAGCTAATCAGAGGCACATCTTCTGCCACTGCAGCACCACTGCGATAAGTTGAAGCTCCTTCTACTGTGTTAACCACTTTGAATATTTTATTTAATGATCCACCACAGGACCAGAGATGAGCTCCAGCTGATTGGCAACAGTGATCTTCAGTGGCAGTGGAGATGCCCCAGATCAAATAAGGTTGTGATGGCAAACCTTTGCACTCCATCTGTTCTTGGACTTCAATTCCCAGAAGCCTTGATCAACAGGTGTACTATCTTGGGCTTCTGGGAACTGAAGTCTAAGAACATCTGGAGTGCCAAGGTTTGCCACCACTGAACTAGGGCCATCTCCGCCAAACAACTGTGTTATGCAATTTTGAATATTTTATTTAATAATCCACCACAGAACCAAAAATGAGCTCAACTGGATCAACTAGGGCCATCTCCGCCAATCAGCTGAAGTCCATCTCCACTGCCACATAGGTCACAGCCACTGATCAGTAGAGACAGGCTCAAGCTAATTGGTGGAGACCAGCATGGATATGCATACCAACTCAAACACCACATGTTCTAAAATCAGGGATAAAAGTCCGAATGTTGGCAGGTGTTTTGGGAGAGTGTAGGCATGTCCTAAGGCAAAGAAAAGTAACTCATATTTCTAGGCACAGCACATAATTGTATAAATTGTTCTGAACGAGAACATCACAAGATATATGCAATCATAAAGATGAATACATAGAGGAGCTTAAGTTGAAAACGCTAAAGTAGGAAACACTTCAACACATGAAAGCACTACACATACGCCATGAGTAAACCTAAAATGCAGCCAAATAAATAAGAAAAAAAATCAAAAGCCTATGAGTTCTTTTAATATAAACTTTCCCAGCAGCAATCTGAACAAATCATTTTAAAATATATTAATGAAATTACTTAACATTAGTATTTGGTAAAAGCACTACTTTTGACAAATGATTTCTAATCCTGCAAGTTTATATTATTAAAGAATTTGAGAAGATTCCAATATAGAACAAGAGCAATGAACAGCTCAAAACAAATACAAAGGGTCATAGACACATTTATCATCCACTTATACATTTATCACACATGGATACATTTTACCACTTTAGACTCTAAGCCAGGGCTGGAAATGAAACATTACTTCACAAGTTATTCTTTGTGAAAAGATTACTCTATTTAGACATCACTGCTTTTCTGTCAAGCATAAGCCGTATAAGGAAGCTGAAGTTCACTGCCATGTATTCCAAACCTTTCAGATGGCCAAGAGTAACCTTTTCTAAGATCTTTGAGGATTATATCTGTGGTTCAACACTTGTTCATTGATAAATCCGTCTTTTTTACATCAGCACAGGCAGTTGCAGTGAAACACGTTGATTAAAACTATATGCACTAAACAGAAAACTACAGCTTGTAAGGTATGCAGATTTTGAAAATGTATTCCATGTATATTTGCATAGAAGTAAATGTTCAATTTACCATGAAACTGTTAATAATAATAATTTAGTGTCAGAAATTATTCTAGTTGAAACGATTTATTATATATTATAGGTTATATATTTCCTTATAACCTAATTTCTTGATCTTTAAGAAAGTTTAAGAAACCCTATTGAGCTACTGAAATGAATATCATATGAGCCATTGATTTCAATGGATCTACTGCAGTTAGGTTGTTTCCCAGGCACTAAAACTAAAGGCTTGCAAGCAAAAGAACAGTAAGCATAGTATTAGCCAGTTCCATCTCTGGAGGATACTATAATGAAAAAAGTTGATACACGAACTATATTCTTAAGTATACCTTCCAAAACATAAATCAGACTAGTCGAGTAGCATTAATCTAAAATGCTGAAATTGTTCTAAGGCTGTGATGGCGAACCTTGGCACTTCAGATGTTTTGGACTTCAATTCCCAGAAGCCCAAGCACCCTGTGAATCCACACGAATGGGTTTACTGCGATTCATCCAGCCCGCGCTGCCCTCATTGCTCCCGGAAGCGGAAGTAAAACGCACCCATACGGTGCTTGAGCTTCTGGGAATTGAAGTCCAAGAACATCTCGAGTGTCAAGGTTCGCCATCACGGTTCTAAGGGAAGGCAAGAGAAATACTTTTAGTACTACAACTAAGTTTTAAAAATGAACACTCCCTAGAGTCAAAAGTACAGTACTTTAACCAGGCCTTTCTAGATTAGGCACTCAGCCCACAAGCCTCGTTTAAGACATCGATGCCCAGAAATCAACGTCTATAACTCTCAGCAAAGGTACAGAATAAAACAAAATAATCAACTTTTTATGGAAACGTCTCAGAAAAAAGAAAACTTGCCGTTTCAACAACTATTTCCCACTAGGCGACATGTTTTAAAGTCACGAATGCCTAATCAGGGCAGTTTCACTTCAATACCTTCTGCAGCGGAACAAAGAAACCCCTGTTTGAGAAGCTTTCATTCCCACCTCCCACCGAAAGAAAAAAAAGAGAGAGAGACTCTCCTAGATTTCTCCTTCAAATCACAATAAAATGTAAGTAACAATTGCACAGGCAGAAACAGGAAGCCTCATTCATGATCCTTGGAGATTGAGGGGGGGGCACCAAATAAACCCCCACCACCATCATAATCTCGAAAAAATGAAGAAGGAACTTTGTTCCCATTCTTTCAACATGCACACCACATTCTTAGTTAACCCACTCCACACACCAACTCTACATATATTGGCCTCACCAAAAAAAGAATTTGCAGTTCGGTTCCCACCACCGCTACTACCAACCTCAGATTTCGGACGTCCAGATTTCCTCCATTTACACCGCTGAGTTCTTTCGCTCCCTAGACATGTTTTAAATCCAATGCCAGTGTCTTTTTTTTTCTCGCCTCCCCCCCTTCGGTAGTCAGGAACAAAAAAAAAAAGGGGTGGCCACAACTCGGGACCACCAGGGGGTGGGAGGCTGTGGGGTCAAAATTACAGCCTCCCCCAAAAAAGGTGTGTGGGGGGGTCGAGCGAGGGGTTGTTGCTTCGGTGTGTTCTCTTGCTCTCCCCCTTCTCTCGCTCCCCACAGGGGAAGGTCTCTCGGTTTCTCTCCCTCCCGGCCCCGCTGCCTCCTCCTCCTCCTTCTTTTCCGCCGTGGACAAAATAGGCAGCTTCAGGTGCCTCAAAAAAGCACCACCCAGTCCCGGGCTGAAGAGTCACTTCCTGCCCCTCAACCGGGGGGGAGGAGGGGGGGAGGGGAGAGACTTGGCGAGCAACAGTGGGGCCCCGCAAAAACCGAGGCAGCTCCTCTTCACCCAGGCCGAAGGGGGGTGGGGGGGGGGGGGAAAGAGGTCTGAACCCACCTCTTCCGTTGGTCTCGATCCCCACCTCCCCAAACACCCCCGTTTTCTCTTGTCTCTCCGCGTCTAGGCCGGGCCCGCACCGCCTCCTCCTCGGGAATGCGGCGTGTGAGGGGGAGACTCGAAACGGGTGAGGGCCACAAAAAAAGGCCCCTTTCCCTTCCTTCTTTTCTGCTCTTCCTCCTCCTCGTTCTTCTCTTCTTCTGCTCCTCTTCTTCACCTCCGTCGCTTTCTTCTCATTCGCCTCAGCTTCCCCCACCCCCTCAGTCGCCTTCCTTCCTTCCTTCGCTCGTCTCCCTACTTCACTCACTCTCGACTCCTCCTCCTCTCTTCACTTCACACTTTCCCCCCTCCCTCTCCATTCCCGCCTCCCCTCTCTCTTTCTCTCTCTAGTACCTCCCTCTGAGGCCAGGCACGGACTGCCTGAGGTATTTCTTCAACACGATAAAGGAAGGGTGTGTGTGTGTGTGTGAGAGAGAGAGAGAGAGTGTGTGTGTGTGTGTGTGAGAGAGAGAGAACGGGAGGGGAGGAAGAGACCCCACACTACCAGTGGAGTTACGCCAAGCCCCATCGCTGGATGTTTTCAAGAAAACAGCTTGGAAAATCTACTGTTTAAAGAGGCTTTATAATTAACAGGGGAGCCCAAACTATGGTCCAGGGGACAGATCCGGCCCCCTGATGCCAATAATTCATCCACCCCGCCCCCATGCTCTCCTTGCTCCCAGAAGCGGAAGTGCGTGTTTTGCTAACGCTTCTGGGAGCATTCTGGGAGCAACGAGGCATAGGGCCGGATGAATTGCTGGTCAGGGGCTGGATCTGAGCCCACTGGGCCATAGTTTGGACACTCCTGTTTTAAGCAGAGAAAATGGCAGCCTACAATCTATCTCATTCTGTTGCAAAAGTTTTCAAGATGAATGGGGTATGTGGGTGGGTATGTTGGAGTTTTAATGGTTTAATTGTTTTTATGTATGTTTTAACTTGTTGTGAGCCGCCCTGAGTCGGGTTTACCTGATTGGGCGGCATAGAAATCTGAATTTAAAATAAAATAATAAATTTGATGTAGGCAGATTGATTGCACATGAGCCGGCAGATGGGCTAAACACTACTTTATTGTAACATGGTCAATCTGTACATGAGGCAATGGCGGAGCCTTGCCACCTTATATATGGTACATAATACATTTGAATCTTGCCCGAAGGCACCTATTGCTTACAGTATCAGTGACGTCTTTCTGACATACTGCATACCTGACATAGTTCACCTGTGGCAGGAAGGTTTCCCGCGCTAGTTACTCATTGGGTAAATTGGGGCCACTTGAGCTCCATCAGCTGTGCTAATGGTGAGCAGCTGAACTGCATGCATACACAACATCCCTCACCCCCTAGGATGGGACGAAGTCCCTCAACCATTGGGGTTGGCGGGTGCGCTGCGGTGGGCCGGTCGATTCAGCGGTGCTACCGGAATCAGCTGTTGCGCCTGAACTTTCCCCCCGGGAAAACTGCAGTGTCCCATCGAATCCTGGCAAGGGCAGGGATGGGGTATTTCTGTGTAGGGGAGGATGGGGGGGGACCTCTGGGACAACTCAAAACCCCACTGCTCACTGGGACGAGTGGGGGAACACTCACGAAAACTCCCCCCCATCCTGTAACAAAAAATCAAACAGGTTGTTCATCCCCGGGTTGGGAGACGGTCTCCTGTGGGTCTATGCAGCCTGTTAAACTGAGTCCTGTATTCCCCCTTTGGGTTACGCGGGTGGGGGGCAACCCTAACGCTGACTCGTCAAAATACCCACTTTCCCCCGTGGCTTCCGTGACTCTTCTCCTAAGCTGATCGGCGTGTCTCTGCCACAGCAACCCCGACCCTGTCTTTACTTGGTACGATACAGGCCCGGTTTGTTCCACCACTTCCCCGGGTACCCACGCTGGCCCTGAGCTCACATAATTTCTGCAGTACTCTGGATCGCCTGCCCCGAACACTTTCCTCTGATCTACCACCACATTCGTGCCTCTATCCTCCACCCTGGAAAGATCCAAGCGGTCAAACAATGTTGTGAGTCTTCTTCGCATCAGGATCTCTGCCGGGGATTGCCCCGACGCAAGCGGAGTAACCCTATAGCACAGGAGGAATTTGCAGAGCTGTAGTTCGAGGTCCCCCAGACCCATCCTCCTTAGTGCCTCCTTTGTAGTGCGGACGGCCGTTTGTGGCAGGATGAAACGGAGTGGAGGTAACATGCCTGATCGCACTCCATTCGAGGAATGCCTGAAATTCGCTGGACATGAATGTGGTCGCGTTATCTGAAATTAACACATCGGGCAGACCAAAACACGTGAACACCTTCCTCAGGTGTTTGATTGTGACTGTGGAGGACGTGTTTCGCACTGGAATGACCTCTAGCCATTTCGAGAATGCATCAACCACTAACAAGAACATTGTACCACGGAAGGGCCCTGCAAAGTCCACGTGGACCCTTGACCACGGTCCGTGGGCTGTGTCCCACTCCCTGGGGGGTAATCTGTGCTCCTCGGGCCGTGAGTGTTGGCAACTCTCACACCCACCCACCAACTGCTCTATGTCCTTATCTATGTTGGGCCACCAGAAATAGCTCCTAGCCAGAGCTTTCGACTTCACAATCCCCGGGTGACTTGTGTGTAGCAAACGGAGCACCTTGGCTCGAAAAACCTCCGGAATTACTACCTTCTGGCCCCAGAGGAATCATCCTCTCCATACCTGTCAAGTTTTGGATTTGAAAATAAGGGAAATTTTGGCCACACCCCTCTGTGGGCTTGGCCAAATCTGTGGGCATGGCCAAATATAGCCATGTGACTTGCTGGACTCTAGTCATGCCTGCCACATGGCCATAAAAATGTCTGCAAACACAGACAGCACTGGCTCTTTGGCTGTAAATGGAGATGAGCACTGCACCCTAGAGTTGGATACGACTGGCAGATTTTACTTTCTTAGGATCACAGATCGCTGCAGATGGTGATTGCAGCCGTGAAATAAAAAGGCGACTGATGCTTGGGAAACAAGCTATGAGAAACCTGGGGAACATAATTAAAAGTAGAGGCATCACCTTGCAAACAAAAAATTGCATAGTTAAAGCAATGGTATTCCCGGTGGTAATGTATGGGTGTGAGAGCTGGACTATTAGGAAAGCTGAGCGCAGAAAAATAGATGCCTTTGAAATGTGGTGTTAGAAATAGGTCGATCCTAGAAGAAATCAACCATGACTGCTCATTAAAGGTCAAATAGTAAAGATGACACTAAAGTACTTTGGACATCAAATGAGAAGAGAGGATTCGCTTGAGAAGGCCTTGATGCTGGGAAAGATGGAGGACAAAAGAAAGGGTGGCCAAAAATAAGATGGCTTGATGGTATTGTAGATGCAATGGGCACAAAGCTGTGTGGGCCAAAGAACCCTTTCCCCATTTTCTTGGGGGAATTTTGTTTTGTTTTCTTTCTTGTTTGCTCAGTGGCTTAAGTGACTAAGATGCTGACTGGGAGGCAGAAGGTCAGCAGTTCGATTCCCGAGTACTGCAGGATGGAATGAGCTCCCGTGTTTGTCCCAGCTCCTGCCATCCTAGCAGTTCGAAAGCAAGAAATTGCAAGTAGATAAATAGAGACCAGTTTGGTGGGAAGGCAACAGCGTTCTGTGCGCTCTGGTGTCTAGTCATGCCTGCCACATGACCACGGAAATGTCTACAGACGCAGACAACGCTGGCTCTTCGGCTTTGAAACAGAGATGAGCACTGAACCCTAGAGTCGGATACGACTGGCTTTCGAGCAAGGGAAACCTTTACCTTTACCTTACCCATTTTTAATTAAATTTTTTTCCTGGGAAGCAAAGAAAGTGCAGAATAGTAAACCAGCCCCCTAGGGTTACCAACTGCTTGTAAGCAGCTTGGCTTTAATGAACTAGCCCTGCACATGGCTAGACACTCCAAACCCCACCCCACCCCAATTAGGGTGGAGGAGCAAGGGATTAATTCCCCCAAATTAACCAATCTATTTGTTCCTCACTGCAACCAATTGAAGCACCAACACCTGAGAATGTTGGATCCAGCTTAAGGAAGGGAATTAGTAAAGTAAAAAGCAACCTCTGTAGTTTCCAAGCCTCCCAGCAGCTGAAGAGTTAATCAATCTCGAAGACTGCAGGGTGTGCATTGCACACATCCTGAATGGGGTCACCTTGGACGGCGTTGATGCCAGTCAGTGCAATGCCCAGCGGTTCGAACCACTGGGTCCCTAGAAGACAACTGGACACCCCCCCCCCCCCTTAAGAACCACCAAGGGCAGTTTTTGAAACAGACGGTGAAATCTCCCACCCCCAGTTACCCTGAATATCTCGCAAGTTCGTCCTGAGGGCTCTCAGTTTGGGGTGGTCCCTAGGGGGTGTTCGCAGAAACTCCATCTGCGAGACTATGGAATAGGAGGTCCCTGAATCCACCTCCATCTTTACTTGGACCCCCTGCAACAGTACCTTCACAAAAAAACAGGTGCGTCGGTCCGACACACATCTCACCACAGTGTGCACTTTCTGGATGGCCTCATCCTTTCGGCCGTAGTGGCTGGTCCGGTCAGGGTCTCGGCTTCTGCGTTGTCTGCACATCTTTACTATGTGTCCCAAACATCCACAGTTGTGGCACTCTGCTTTCTTGAAGGGGCATTTCTTCTGGTCGTGTGAGCCCCCGCACCCCTCGCGGCGTCGGCTTGCTTCGGTGGTATGTCTCTTTTCAGATGGCCTTTTTCTCACTTTCTGGACCTCTGGTTCGCTCTCGCTCTTGCTGGATCCCGAAGAGGATGTGGTGGCAGCCGCCATGGCTCTTGACTCTCGTGCACGGTGTGACGAACAGCTGTGGGCTTGCACCACGTACGCCGAGCTTCCCGGAGCTGCGGACCTCGTCCTGCATGCCCGTACGCTGTCCTTTACTGCCTCAGCAGCTTGTGCGGCCCGCAAGATCTGCTCGAACATGATGTCCTCGTCTCGGGCTAACAGTTTCCGCTGAGCCTCTTCATCCCGCAGGCCAAGTAGGGGACAGTCTCGCAACGCCTCAGCCAGGATGGCTCCCCACCGGCATGGAACAGCCACCAGCCTCAGCGCGGCTAAGTACTCCGCCACAGTTTCTCCAGGCAATTAGTCTCACCGGCTAAACGCCAATCTTGCCGGGAACACGGACACCTTTGGGCGGAAATGTACCCGCAGGGCAGCGAGGAATTCAGCCAGTGGTACCGTCTTGAAAACCCTCAGCACCAGAAGGTTCCTTGCCAGTTCTAGGGTTGGCAACCCACACTGAGCCAGTAGGCAGGTTCACCTTTGCGCTTTGCCCTCAATCTTCTCTGCGTCCATCGCGTACAGAAACTGTTCCTCGTAGAGGTCCCATGACTCCGGCTAGAAGGTATCGAACGGAGAGAGGGTGACCCTGTGGGACGCCATTCTCCCACCTTCGTCACCGATTTGATGTAGGCAGATTGATTGCACATAAGCCGGCAGATGGGCTAAACACTACTTTATTGTAACATGGTCAATCTGTACATGAGGCAATGGCGGAGCCTTGCCACCTTATATATGGTACATAATACATTTGAATCTCGCCCGAAGGTGCCTATTGCTTGCAGTATCGGTGACGTCTTTCTGATGTACTGCATACCTGACATAGTTCACCTGTGGTGGGAAGGTTTCCCGCGCTAGTTACTCATTGGGTAAATTGGGGCCACGTGAGCTCCTTCAGCTGCGCTAATGGCGAGCAGCTGAACTGCATGCATACACAACAATAAATTAAAAAAACCAGATTGCAAGGTGTGTCTTACTTCTGCTTCCGGTGGGAGGAACCATGTGACTGGCCTGTTGAGCCACATGACTGGCCCCATGGCCCAAAAAGTTTGGGCACACCTGCTTCATAAGAACATTCTCCCTATTAGCCAATGAGTAAGTGTTTTTTCTGTTCAGTCGCACAGTCGATTCCGACCCTTTGCGACCCCATGGACCATTTTCCTCCAGGCACCTCTGTCCTCCACCATTCTCCTCAGCCCACCAAGCTCTGTGCCCATTGTGTCCACAATACCATCTATCCATCTCATCTTTGGACGCCCCCTTCTTCTCTTGCCCTCCACCTTTCCCAGCATCAAGGCTGGGAAGTGAGTCCTCCCTTCTCATTTGATGTCCAAAATACTTTAGCTTCATCTTCACCATTTGTCCCTCCAATGAATAGTCAGGATTGATTTCTTCCAGTATTGACCTATTTGTTCTCTTTGCTGTCCAAGGGACTCTCAGGACTCTCCTCCAACACCACATCTCAAAGGCATCTATTCTTCTGCGCTCAGCCTTCCTAATGGTCCAGCTCTCACACCCAACCATTACCACTGGGAATACCATTGCTTTGACTATGCAAATTTTTGTTTTCAAGGTGATGTCTCTGCTTTTCACTATATTCCCCAGGTTTCTCATAGCTTGTCTCCCCATAATCAGTCGTCTTTTTATTTCATGGCTACAGTTGCCATCTGTAGTGATCTTAGATCCCAGGAAAGTAAAATCTGTCACTGCTTCTACTTCTTCCCCATCTATTTTCCAGGGACCGATCGGACCTGTTGCCATTATCTTGGTTTTCTTGATATTGAGTCTCAAGCCAGCTTTTGCACTCTCCTCCTTCAATCCAATCAAGAGGTTCTTTAGGTCTTCCTCACTTTCTCCCATTAGGGTGGTATCGTCTGCATATCTCAAATTGTTGATGTTTCTCCCAGCAATTTTGACCCCATATTGTGATTCCTCCATCCCTGTGCTCTGTGTATAAATTGAATAAGCAGGGTGATAAAATGCAGCCTTGTCTTACTCCTTTTCCTATTCCAAACCACTCTGTCATTCCGTGTTCTGTCCTAACTGTTGCTTCTTGGTTCGTGTACAGATTTCTCATGAGGCATATGAGGTGTTCTGGTATTCCCATCTCTTTAATTACTTGCCACATTTTGTTGTGGTCCACACAGTCAAAAGCCTTGGTGTAGTCAATAAAACAAAAGTAGACTTGTTTCTGGTATTCTTTTGTTTTCTCCATGATTCAACGTATGTTGGCAATGTGGTCTCTAGTCCCCCTGCCTCTTCTGAACCCAGCCTGCACCTCTGGTAGTTCTCTCTCCACATGTTGTTGAAGTCTATCCTGTATTATCTTGAGCATCACCTTGCTGGCATGTGGGATGAGCGTAATTGTTCGGTAATTTGAGCATTCTTTGGCATTGCTTTTTTTGGGATTGGAACGTACACTGATTTTTTCCAATCCTGTGGCCACTGTTTTGTTTTCCAAATTTGCTGGCATATTGAATGCAGTAGTTTGATTCCATCATCTTTTAGGGCTTTGAAAAATTCAACTGGGATACCATCATTTCCACTAGCTTTATTGTTTGCAGTGCTTTTTAGGGCCTTTCTGACTTCACTCTCCAGAATGTCTGGTTCAAGTTCAAATTTCTCATTATTGTTATTATCAGGAGTGTTGAGGTCCTTTTTGTAGAGTTCCTCTGTGTGTGTACTCTTGCCATCTTTTTTATCTCTTCTGCTTCAGCTAACTCCTTTCCATCTTTGTCACTTAACATGGTCATTTTTGCTTTAAATGTTCCCTTGTTTTCTCCAATTTTTTTGAAGAGATCTCTAGTCCTGCCTCTTTTGTTGTTTTCCTCAATTTCTTTGCACTGTTCGTTTAGGTAGTTTTCCTTATCTCTCCTTGCTTTTCTTTGAAATTCTGTATTCAGGTGGTTGTATTTTTTCCTTTCTCCTTGGACCTGATTGAAGTTTATAAAATCATACACGGTGTTGCCAAAGTAGATAAGGAAAAACTGTTTTCCCTATTGCACAACACTAGAACTAGGGGACACTCGATGAAACCTTTGGGTACTAGTTCTCAAACAAATAAGAGAAAGTATTTTTTCACCCAGAGGATCACTGGTCTATGGAACTCCCTGCCAGAAGAAGTGGTGACAGCTGTCAGTCTCGACAGCTTTAAGAAAGGATTAGACAAGTTCATGGAGGACAAGGGGATCAATGGCTATAATTATGGATACTTAAGGACAACCTCGGGGTTGGAGAGATAGTCAGGATATCTCTCAATGTCATTTCCAGGGAATCCTAAGCAGGGGAAGGCATCTCCTTGGGAATACCCTGAAGGAAATGGTGAGCCACTGTGTGAGACAGAATGCTGGACTGGATGGGCTGTGGCCTGTTCCAGCAAGGCTGTTCTTATGTTCTTATGACTTTTGCATTCCTTCTTTCCTCTGCTATTTTAGGGGCCTCATCAGACAACCACTTTGCTTTCTTACGCTTCTTTTCTTTTGGTATGGTTTCTCTTGCTGCCTCCTGCATGATATCCGGTGTCTCTGTCCATAATTCTTCTGATACTCTGTCTATCAGGTACAGAACATTAAATCTGTTCATGACCTCCACCGTGAATTCTTTAGGGATGTTGTGTCGGTCATATCTGTCTGGTCTAATTGTTTTCCCCATTTTCTTTAGTCTAAGCCTGAATTTTGCAATCAGTAGGTTGTGATCTGAGCCACAGTCTGCTCCAGGTCTTGTTTTTGCTGACTGAATGTAGGTTCTCCATCTTTGACTGCAGAGTATGTAATCAATCTGATTACGATGCTGGCCATCTGGTGATGTCCATGTGTAAAGCCGCCTCTTGTGTTGAGTAAGTGTAGAATTGGACTAAGGCCACCCTTGGATACCATCTAGTGTTATTGTGTGTATATTTCTGGTGTTAACTATTGTAACTCGTCCAAATGGGAGGCATAGAAATGTAATAAATGATAAAGAAAAATTACTGCCACAGCGCTTACTCCTGGCCCTCAACCTGGGCCAAAGGGAGAGACAGCGCTGTGCCCGCCGCCTAAATAGCCAGGCCAGGTGACTGACTGACACACAGACAGTGCACACTCTTTACTTCGCTTCCTCAGTAGACCTCCCCCCCCCCCCCCCGCGCAGCTGCGCATACGGGCATGTTTTACTTCCACTTCCGGGAGCGACGAGGCTGTTGGGGCCGGATGAATTGCCGGTCAGGGACCAGATCTGAGGCCCGCCCCCCGGGTACTCCTGGTTTAAGCAGAGAAAATGGCAGCCTAAAATCTCTCATTCTGTTGCAAAACAGATTGCAAGGTGTGTGCTTTACTTCTGCTTCCAGGTGGAGCTACATGACCAGCCCCACAGCCCAAAAGGTTTGGGCACACCTGCTTCATAAGAACATTCTCCCTATTAGCCAATGAATAAGTGTAGAATTGGACTACGGCCACCTTTGGATACCATCTAGTGTTATTGTGTGTATATCTCTGGTGTTAACTATTGTAACCCGCCCAAATGGGAGGTATAGAAATGTAATAAATGATAAAGAAAAATTACTGCCACAGCACTTACTCCCGGCCCTCAACCCGCCCAAATGGGAGGTATAAAAGGTTTCCCTTGCTCGGAAGCCAAAGCCAGTCGTATCCGACTCTAGGGTGCAGTGCTCATCTCTGTTTCAAAGCAGAAGAACCAGCGCTGTCTGCTGCTGCAGACGTTTCCGTGGTCATGTGGCAGGCATGACTACACACCGAAGCGCACGGAACGCTGTTTCCTTCCCAACGAAGTGGTCCCTATTTATCTACTTGCAATTTCTTGCTTTCGAATAGAAATGTAATAAATAATAAAGAAAAATTACTACCACAGCGCTTACTCTCCGCCCTCAGCCGGGGCCAAAGGGAGAGACAGCAGCGCTGCGCCACCCGCCTAAACAGGCAGGCGTGACTGATTGACACACAGTTCGCTTCCTCAGCACCCCCCCCCCCCCCCCATGCGCAGCTGCGCAAGTTCGTTCTCTCTCTCTCTCTCTCTCTCTCTCTCTCTCTCTCCCCCCCCCCCCCCCCTTTTCAGACAGACTTAGAGCCAGACAACAAGTCTGCAAACGGGCGAAGCGAGCCAGCGGCTGCGCGACTTAGCCAATCCGGAGAGAAGGGGCCTTTAGCAGCAGCCAATGACCTACCTCTAAAGGGTGGCTGTGGAGAAAGAGAGAGCATGTTAGGGTGTGTAGTTTTTTTTTTTTTAACAGAAAAAGAACGCGAATGAGCAAGCAAGGGTGTGAGACCGGATGCGCTAGTTTCGGCTGCTGGGAAAGGAAAGGCAGAGCCACAGAGACAGAAGAGTTGATGCCAGTTGGGAAGGAAGTGAAGTCTGGGCATCCTGCTATGGTCACTGCCTGAGACTCAGTGCCAGGCGGTGGTTAACTAACCTGACAACCCTGAGGACTAATGGCTTTGGATGGTGAAGTCCACAGGGAAGGGTAGATGGTTCTCAAGTGGATTAAATCCCACTTGAGTCTATCTTGATGGAGGGCAGCAGTTTCATCAATACTGGCCTGGGGTGGAGGATGACTTTGTAACTATGGTTACAGCGGCTCGTCTGCTTTATGCACAATATTGGAAAACATATTATACCAGATGTGCATGATTGGCTTTTGAAACTGTGGGGCTTGGCTGAGAGGGATAAAATGATAATAAAGCTACGAGATCAAGAAGATGATTCCTTTTTTCAGGTGTGCAGAAGTTGATGGACTTTGTAAATAAGTACTATACGGAGGAGCATCAAAAGAAATGTACTACAGTAATTAAAATCGATTGGCTTTAGAGGAAATGAAGTCAGCGGAGTAACCAGTAAACACCCACAATGATTAAAACAAGTGCAGGAGAAGTAGTTGTTGGAAGTCATTAGTGGGGGAAGGAGATATGAAATGTTTTTGTACTGGGTTAAAATTTGATCTTAATATGTTTTTTATGTGACAATTACTAATAAAGTATTCATAAACTTTTAAAATTAAAAAAAAAGAAAAGAATAGACCCTACTGCCTGAGACTCAGTGCCAGGCGGTGGTTAACTAACCTGACAACCCTGAGGACTAATGGCTTTGGGTGGTGAAGTCCACAGGGAAGGGTAGATGGTTCTCAAGTGGATTAAATCCCACTTGAGTCTATCTTGATGGAGGGCAGCAGCTTCATTAATACTGCCCTGGGGGTGGAGGATGACTTTGTGTGCCAAAAGGGCTCAAGACCAGAAAGTGACTCATTGAACTGGATTACTGGTATAGGTATCATGTGCTTGCGATGAGGAAGGCAAATGGAAGGCCACTGCATTGTATTGTTCCAAGCCACTGCATTGTATTGTTCGCTGATTGCCAGGAGGATAGCAAATACAGTGATACCTCATACAACGTCCAAACTTGGTTCCACAAGTTTGGACTTTATACAGATTTGGACTTTGTATGAAGCATGCAAAATCCTAGCTGTGATGCCCCATACAACATCCAAATCCTTGCCACGATGCCTCGTACAACGTCATTTCCATAGAGATACATTGTACTGTAACAGCACATACTTCAGGGCAAAGTCAAGGAAACAGACAGGAAACTGACAGAACTTTAAGAAATCATTGTCTAGAGGCTAAAAACATTACAAAAACATGATTGTCCAAGAACCCAAAGAATGCTGCAAAAATTCCAGGAATGCTTCTAAAAATTCTGACAAAAAAATTCAAAATAATCCAAGATCAGGCTCAAAACCACTCCTAAACACTCTTCGCCTCATGCAAAACCCACAAGAGCAATGCACGCATGTGTCCAGCCTTTTATACTGCCCAGGAACAATGCAACCTGGGAAAACCCCAATGCCTCATACAATGTCGCACTACTTTGTATGATGCAACTTTTTTCAAGGAATTAGGCGATGCTGTATGAATCCGATGTTGTATGAAACGGACTTTGTATAAGGTATTACTGTATTTAGAATCGGATATGGTACTTGAAGAAGAAAGGAAGAAAATAGCGGAACTTGAAAACGGGATAAGAATCCAGGAAACAGAAAGAATGTTCCTGTTCCAGAAGGGATGGAGGAGGGATGGAGGAAGGAGAAATGCTGTCATTTGAAGTAGCTTGGAGATAGAGCCTATCTATACCTATAAATCCAAGGGTTAACCATTGAAACTTGCTATATGTTTCTGCACCCGTCCATCCTATCCCGTACCGAGCCTCATGCAGTACGGAGGTTACTGCAGGGTTGAGAAATGCGCCAGTGGGGCAAGAGCCCCACGAACATGAACAAAGGGAAAGAAGTTCAATTCCCAATGTTCTTTGCGCCACACCACAGCCAAACAGGCACGAGCAAAAAGAACATTGGGAAATGCAGCGCAGCCAATTAAAATCGAGCCACAGAAAAAAAAGCCACACGAACGCAAACCACAAATGCAAAACTACAAGTCCCAGCGCGAAAAATAAAATTACAAAACCCAACGGGAGCACAAACCTGCCACAGGCAGATGCAGCGCCTTACAGCCTCACAAAACAAAAAGCCACAAAAATCCACCACAAGACATGCGCCGGCCTTCTTTCCCTTGCGGATGACTGGCTAATGCCTTTGTACTTCCGAATACAAAAGCAGCAGCCAGCAATCCGAAAGGAACAGCACCACCCCTTATGGATTGCCACCTGCCGATCTTCGGTTAGGTAAGCCAGGAGAAAAAGGAGACAGAGAGGAGAGAACCATCGTTAGGCAGAGATAGCTCTTCTCTGCCTCCTCTTTCTCCCCCGACCTACCTAACAAACCTTCCCGGGAGAAGAACAGGCTGACTGCCTCCCCCTCCTTTCCCCTATTGCTGCATCGAAACCAAAATTCAAAGCAGCAATGGGGAAAAGAGAAACCGACAGGCAGCCTGTTCTTCCTGCTAAACTAAACACCAAAATTAATAAAAAATAATAAAACAAAAATAAATCAATAATTTAAAAAAACCATTAATAAACAAAAAACCCACAAAGTACCCAAACAAAAACATCCACAATACCACAAAAGCACATACAAAAACACCTAACTACAACACAAAAAACCACAAATTACACAAACAAACAACAACGAATTACACAAATAAACAACAATGAAATAAGAAAAATTAAACAAAACCAGAAATAACCAAACGAATTAAACAAACCTAAAACTCAACCAAAACAAATAAAAACAAACAGAAACATCTCCCAGCCCACCACTACAAAAACAAAACAAGGAAAAACCCCAGAAGAAAGAAAACCAGAGAACTCACCAGCACGTCCTCCCTCCACAATGACCGGAACAGAAATGAAGAAACAAAGACTACTTACCGGAAGAAGCTCCACCTAGAGGCCAGGAGAGAAAAAACACTTGAAACGAAAACAAAACCACTAACAGCCCCACCTGCAGGGCAGAATAGTAAAACCACTCAAAAACATGACAGCCCCACCTAGAGGCCACAAGAGTAAAAAAAAAAGTCAAAAACATAACAATAAATCAAAAGTTGACACAAATAACAAACATATGTTAAATAAATAAAATAAAAAGATTTATAACATCCTGTGTTGAGTTTTAACTCAAATAAAAACCCAAAATATCTAAACACAGTGTAAAAACATAGAATGTAAAAAACATGTACTTTCACATTTTAAAAAATATTACCTATGGTACAACTATTACCAAAATTAATAATCACAAACTAAAACATTATTTGGTTAAATAAAACAATTTGAAACAATTATATCATCCTTTGTTCTTTTTTAATCCACAAAAAAACCCAAAAAAAACTGATCACAGTTTATAACAGCCCGGCAACACCGGGTTAACTATGCTAGTACTTCCTAAAGGGAGAGTGAAGAAAGGAAAAACTCAGTTTCAGGAGCAGATCCAACAAAACCTGACCTGGATTAGAAGGACATTACCTTGGCAGATTTACTGATCAGTTGTGTGAGGACCAGATAAGCATAATCATTTCCTCATTCCATGTTATGACATCATGCAAATCTCTTGACTTGAACTTTAGGTCAAATATGCTTTCCTGCACCCACCTGTTTTTTGCAATCTCTTTCCCGGTTAAAAGATCTGTACAGTATATATAAGCAATACTAAGCAGTGGTGGGCATCAGCAGGTTCTCACCAGTACGCCAGAACTGGTAGCAGAAATTCTGGCTGGCCCCACCCATCCAAGTTTTGAAATAAAGTCCTAATTCAGGTGCAACACAGGGCTTTCCCCTGGCCACACCCACCATACCACACCCACAGTGTGGTAGTATTTTTTTTGGAGCCCACCACTGATACTAAGTACAGTTATAGACTGTACACAATGTACAGTTCACAATGTAATTAGCATTTTTGTCAGCAACAATTTGTTTTTGCTGGGATTCAATTTTACCATCCCTGGAAGGCTGAGTCAATCTTGAGTCTGTCGGGATCTTACAGTGTGAGTAATTTTGGCTGCAGTACTGCTACTTGTGTGTACAGGTGCTTGGCCTAATAGAAATGTTACACCAATACATCAATTCCTATGGTCCCCATGGCTACTTTTGCTTAATTTTATCAGGCTACTCCCTATTTAGTAAAGTTGTAATGGGGAATATTAGTGGGGGTTTTTTACATGCAGCTTTGTGAAATTTTTGAAATGCTGAGATCAAATTTGCTTATCTCATTTAAGGGCTACATATGACTCGCATGCACATACACACGCTCTCATTCATCCAAGGTAGTTGTTGGCACATATCAGTACTATTACCACTGGGTCTAATCCATTCAACAACTGAGTGGCTATACACTTTATCATAGTATGAATGGACTTCTCATACATACTGTATGTGTATTACTGCATGTGGGAAAGGGTCAAAAGCTAATCTCTACCATATGGAGAAGTTATCTGCTGAAAGTACAACCAATGAAAGAGAAACAAGTACATATGGTGGGGGAATTCAGGGCGTAGGACTACCCAACATAACACCAAATTCCTCATGCATTGCTTCAGTAAATCTGTTTATTCACATGAGTCCTCCACGAAAGTGTAACCATGGTCTGTGTACTCTATTTTTCTTCTTAGGACACTGGAGAGGATCATAACAAAATAATGATTTTAAGTGGAATCTACAGGTTTCTTCTCAGTCTTTCTTTGTGGACTGTGGTGGCTCAGTGGTTAATGAGCTTGCCTTGTTAGCTGGAAGGTTGGCAAGTCAACAGTTTGATACCCAGGTACTGTATGACAGATAGAGTGCCCTTCTCTGTCCCAGCTCTTGGGGACATGAAAGGAGCCTCATTTGGGCGTTCCCTGACCAGAGTTTCTTCTGCAAAAATCCTTTCAACCCAGAATAATTTCTGACATGAAATTATTATTATTACCTACCGGTTTCCTTCAGTTGTGAATGAAAGCAGAGAAGGCTATTTTTCCTATTACATGCAGTTTCTGAAGGTTGAAGCCAAGGGACATATTGACATTAAAAGCATAGCTGGTGGATATTTATTCTTTCTTGTTCATGCATTCACTGACGCAAGTTCACTCATATGTAGCCCCTAGTAGTCCCAGCTGGGAACTGGCAAACAACCAAATGCACATTGGTTTATGTGCTTGGATGGGTTGCAGAAGATTGCACAAAATGAAGGGTGCTGAATTTCAGAAGTTCCTTCTGTCGAGATTTCATAGTCAGGGATGAATTAATTTTACTTCTTTACTTTGTTTACTTAATGCCTAGTGTGCCTTAACAATTAATCCGTCTTTATTCTGTTAAAAATGTTTAGTTTTAATTAGTTTAAACGGATCCATTTTGGAAGGTTGCTGTGCATAGAAGCCAACTTCTGACCAATTAAAAGCTGTAGGTCAGCCTGCTCCCTGTTCTCAGACAGTGAACCTGGGAAAGTGTCTGCTTTCAGACAAAGCACCTGTGGGCCGCACGCTTCCCAGACTCACCACCTGTGGGTAGATGTTAGACTCACGTCTTTCTGATGGGAACGCTGATTAAATGTCCTGTCTCACACTGGACTTCAAAAAGCAGGTGTCTGTCAATCAGAACATCCCAGCACGCATTCTTACCAAAAGCTGTGTAAATATTGTGGCGATCAAGCCAAGATTATAGAGGGATAGGGCAGTTATCTCAGATCACATCGAGATGCTGCTCTCTGCCTTCCAGAACCGATCTGACCCGTAACCCGTTACTTGAATGCGCGGCTTGCTCAGCCACACTCTTTTAGATAAGTATTACTTTTCTGAAATGCTTTCTTAGTTTCTTAGAAACATGTATTTTGCTTAGCGTAGTTTAGTGAGGATTTTTATATGCTGGAATTCTCTATTTTTATTCCAATAAACCTTTTAAATGATTTCTTCTTCAAGAAGAGTTATTCTGTCTCCTTCTTGCCATGAAGGAACAGAAGGGGAATTTTTTGGATAAGGCCTTGTTACTTTCAACACCAAAGCTTTATTTTTCGACCAACGCAGCTGAAGCCGATAAGCAAAGAGAGCTAGAGGGGAGAGGTTTCGGGAGTCTCGGCTTCCCAGGACTGTGCCTTACTCCCCCTCATCTAAACTGCAACATCGAAGGCCAAATTCCCACCATATTATTTTGATAAGTGTGCTAGTTCTAATGGGCACAGACACTACCAGTCCCAGAGGGCTTTGCAGAGTTTTTCAAACTGTAACACTTTTAAGGCATCACCATTATCCATTAGAACACCATTTTTCTCACTGGTTTTCCCTGCTCAGGTTTACCCAGACGAGGCACCCTTTCGCAATGCTACCAAAAGTCTGCCTTGCTTTCCCTCACTGAGTTGGCAAACCATCCCGACATTCTGGGGACGAGATGACCAGACCAGACGGTCAATGGAAGAGAGTAAAGGAGTGGCTGCCTTGGGGCCAGGTCTCGTGTTTGCCGGTGGCGCAGGAGACAGGGGCCGCGTCGCCAAGCGCGATACCTTCCAGTTGGTCCCAACATAGGTCCCACGCCACACAGGGAGACTTCAATTCCCAGAAGCCTAAGTCAATTGCCCAAAACATTGATTAGCCATTGTACTGACTTAGGCTTCTGGTATTTGAAGTCCAAAAACCAAAGGGTGGGGAGCACTGCTTTAGACTAATTATTAGAAGACAGGGCCATTGAACCTTGTGCCACACATTTTATTTAGCTATCATACTGCACCATTTCTTCCCAACCTTTTCTTCTAAACGACAGTCATGGATTACACAGGAAGTAATGTCCCTCATGATATTGAACTCTAACTTCCACCAACAGCTAAACAACTGAAACTTGCAGTCCAGCAACATCTGCACTTGGGAGAGGTTATATGAAGAGTAGAAATGGGTGGTGGTGGTTAATAAAAGACCTTCCCCTTGCATTTGCAAGAAGTTTGCACATGGGCAAATGATAACGATTTCAGAAAACTAAAGGCAATTCAACTATCTTTTGAAGTTAAATGAGCAGTAGCAAGGGATCAATTTACCATCACCAATAAGAAAGGTCATTGTTGTAATGTGAAAATTGGTGCACATAGATTATAACTTGGAAGGATAATTACATAAGAGAGTTGGTTTCAAATAAGGTGAAATATTAGTAATCTTTTTAAAAATTGGGAAAAGGAGCCAAATACAGGACTGAATATCAACCCAGAATAAATGATAATAAGCATATAGGTTCATCAAGGATTTTGCTGTCTTCTGTACAATTTAGGTTTTCTCAAGGATGCAGTTAACAAAATAATAGGAAAAGATTTGGTTATGCTTTGTGGATGACTTAGCTCAAATGGCACAAACTGAACAGAAGCTCCAGAGCATACTAAATACAATTAATTCTGTTTTTTTAGCACAGCAGCCAAAGTATACACAAGGACATATTAACAAAAAGCATGTGCCCTCTTGTTTTAACTGAGATGGATAGCAAATGACTTGAGTAGATGAAACCTACATTTTGGGAAGCAAAATAATAGATTTTGCAAAATCATTAAACACAGATTAGGTGTGGCAAAACAGGTTTTTTTTTAAAGCACCTGTCAGGAAGGAGAAATAAGATTATGGTTGAAACATAAACTCAAAGAAGCATATTGAATACAGCTCTGTATACATACAAATAATAGAAAATACATACATAAAAGTGATTAAAAGAATAGTCAGGAATCTGAAAGGTAGTTGAAGAAGACTGACCACAGTAAACTGCATTAGAAGGAAAACCTAAAGAAATTAGAGAACAGTACAAATTGTGTATCCCTTAGTAAACACAATTAGTATACAGAGGGACTGCGGTGGCTTAATGGTTAAGATGCTGAACTTGATGACTGGAAGGTCAGCAGGACAGCAGTTCGAGACCCGAGTGCTGCACGACAGAGTGAGCTCCCGTCTCTGTCCCAGCTCCTGCCAACCTAGCAGTTCGAAAGCAAGAAATTGCAAGTAGGTAAATAGGTACCACTTCGGTGTGAATGTAAATAGCATTCCATGCACTCCAGTGTCTAGTCATGCCTGCTACATGTCCACGGGAACATCTGCAAATGCAGACAGTGCATTTTGGCTATAAACAGAGATCAGCACTGAACTCTAGAGTGGCAAGAAATAACCATTATCTCCCTCCCCCTATTTTTGTTGTCTAATTCCAATCTCACCTTGCCTGCTTCCCCTTCAAGCAGAGGGAGGACGAAGGAGGGGTAGCATGAGGTAATGCAACTGAGTAATGGAGGAAAGAGTGGGTAAGGCATTGGCCGTCCAGAAGGCATGGAAGAAGAAGCAAAGGCCCTCTAGGCGGTGAAGTGCAATTCAATAATTTCTGGAGTTTTGCTGCCTCTGGCAGATGGCTCAGAACAAACCAGCTCTGGGCAAACTGTTGGCAGGAATTTGACAGGAATTTGGAAGGATGATGGAACTAAAAAATGATTCAGGGAGTTGTTTTTATGATAAAAATCAGAATTTGTATCATAGTCTGAAAAAGCTAGTTTAAGATGGAGAAGCAATAGCAATTACACTTATATACCGCCCCATAGCATTTCATGCACTCTCTGTTAGCATTTTGCCCCCAACACGCTGGGTTCTCATTTTACCGACCTCAGAAGGACGGAAGGTTGAATCAACCTTGATCCCCATCAGGATTGAACTCACAGTGTTTTGGCTGCAGTACAGCAGTTTAACCAGAGCTCAGGAGCTGTAGTAAGTTGTCAATTTGTGACACAGAAAGAGGCAAGACTGTCCTAGTAGCTCTTCTCGTGTTATACTAGGAGCCAATGTTTTAGATGAGGCAGGTTACTAGCAAGAGAATCATTGCTTGTTTGTCACAGTCTCATAAAAAACTGGTTGGAACAAACCTTGATTCCCCAAGAGTTCTTTACAAAGACTACGTGGTTGATTCTATAGCAAAAATGGAAATTTCCATTCTTCTTAACATGCGTGCTTCTTGCTGGCAATCAACTCCAGATGATGGGAAAGGGCAACTTCCATAAAACTAAGCAATACATGGAAATTTCAGATTAACAACATCTGGAAGGCTACTGTTGTCCAACCCAACTTTAGGAGGTCTTCTTCTCTCGTGTCCTGATCAAACCCGGGACTGCCATAATGAAGCCACCTTCTTGGCTTTGTCATTAGCCAAACTTAAATCCTCATTGGTGCATGTTTCTGGTAGCAACTGGCAGATGAGCAAATCGGCCAGATTCTGTATTTGTCCACATTCTCAGCATGCGTTGTTGTCTGCCAGCAGCCCCCACTTGAGCACGTTGGTCTTACATTTAGGCACTCCAACCCACAGCCTATTCTGGGTACTCCAAGTGACGTAGGTTGAGTTTCTCAGCTATATCCTCCTTTAATGTTGTTCCTTGTCCAGTGAGCTTATTCCTCCATCTTCTAATTTGATTTTGCTCTTGCATACCCACAAGATTTCACAAACAACTTTAGGAGATTACCAGAACCAATAGTGGCTTCTCCTCAATAAGTGCAATATAAAATAAACGCTAGAAGTATCTGGCTTCTTTATGTGATAGCTTGCGGAAATGGCCATCCAGGCTGGGAGAATTCTAGGAACTTTGCTGTGAAGTAACTTTTCTGTGAAGATTTATTAAATAGATAGCATATGGGTAGCCAAGGTTTGTCATTTTATGGGTAGGTGAAACTAGGGTGGGCTAGAAATTGAATTTAAAAAAAACCACAAATAAATTGCTCCAAAATTTTAATTGCCTCCTTATCTAGATTGAGAAATAAAGGGGAACCAAAGGAAACTGTTTAAAAGGTTTCTTTGGTGTGTGAGTTTTTTTAAAAAAAAACTGAGCTGCTTCCACAATAATATGAATTGTGAATTCATGATTAATTGTGTTTCATACTTACAAAGGTGCCCTTTTGAGTTCCAATTAATTATGACAATACACAGAAGAAAAACGATAGTTCATTTATATCTTTGTTATATGCAGTGAAAGGTGGCATGTGGCTGATTAAATGTTGTAGTGTCTGTACTTTTTAATTTTAATTTCATTAGATGTTTAAATATTAAATTACAGCAGTTTCCTAATTGTACTATCTGATTTTGCTTTGGAAGATACTAAAAATTAGTAAATTTATCCCCAGTGTGAATACTGAGAACAATAAGCATAGAGTCTGACATCTTTCTGAGCCTCCAAATCAACAGCTTTGGCAGCAACACTCCTAATTTCCACATGCTGTTTGCCTTATGTTCCTTAATCTGGTTCTGGAGGGACGACTTCAAGGGATTAAGGTAGTTTAATTTTCATGCCTCTTTAATCTTTGGCTTCTCTGCTAGAATTGCTAAAAATGTGCCAGTAGGGATGGTGGACTAAGCCCAGCACATCTAATATATAGTGGTTGAAGAACATCCTCAGATAAGGTTTAATCACACAAAGGTTAAATCACGCTAATGTTGCTACGCTTGTTTAAGTCTCTGCCACTGAAATCAGTTGGATTTAAGTATGCTTTGAATTTGGCCTCTCTTTTAGTCACATTTGGTAAAAGTGGCAAATACGACTTTTCCGTATGATCAGTGGATAGCTGGTTTCGGGTGGCGGGGGGGTGGTGGCCCCTAAATGACACTCTCTCTAAGGGCACCCACCTTCTCTTTTCTGTTGTCATCACTGCCCATTCACATGCCCAAAGTTTAAAAAGGAATAGAAAGCAAACTACTGTACTTTCACAACCAATCTGTGCAACCAAAGAAAAAGAAAGCAAAGGCTGCTTTTTTGTTTTGTATGAACACAAAACCTTAGCATAAACACATTGGTTTAGGGCCAAGGTACATACTACAAAGAGCGTATTACTAGTTGCTAAAAGTTATGGGCATATAATCATAGAATAACTGAGCTGGAAGGGGTGTTTTAGACCATCGAGTCCAACCCCCTGCTCAATGCAGGAATTGGAGTCAAAGCAGACATGACAGATTGTTGCCCATTTCTCTCTTGAATGCTTCTAGAGTTGAAGCACTCACCATCTCTTGAGGCAGTTGGTTCCACTGTTGTACTGCTCTGTTAAAACCTTTCCCCTAATATTCAGCCTATATCTGGCTTTCTGTAGCTTTAGCCCGTAATTACATGTCCTGCACTCTGGGATGATGGAGAGCAGATCCTTCCCTTCCTCTTTATGATTATCTTCCAGGTATTTGAAGAGTGTTATCACATCCTTTTCTCAAGGCTAAACATGCCCAGTTCCTTCAGTCGTGATTCAGGCATGATTCAGACCATCACCCTTCTCTGTGGACTTTGCCACCCAAGGCCATTAGTCCTCAGGGTTGTCAGGATAGTTAACTGCCGCCTGATGATCGTCAGTTGAGTTGCTGGCAGTATGGTCTACTTTATTACCGTAACATGGATAACCTAGCCAGACTGGTTAAACTACATGCAGAGACAACAACAACAACAAAAGTGATTTGCCCATTTGGAGAGAATGCCTTGGAATTACATGTCATGCAAGGCATATGTGAAAAGAGGAGAAGGACAAAGACCACGAGGCAGACCCAGAGACAACATCAATGGAATATTACAAGAATATCAAATATTGATGGTGGAGACCACGTTACAAGTAGATAAATAGGGGCCACTTCGGTGGGGGAAAGATCTTGGGGACATGAAAGGAGCCTCATTCGGGTGTCCCCTGAGCCAAGTTCCTCCAGCAAAAATCCTTTCGACCCACAATACTGTCATTTCTGAGACACAATTATTACTATTAGCACGGGTTTTGAAAATATTTTTAGAAAGAATAAGCTGAGCAGCATCCAGCAATAGCCACTTCTGTTGTAGAAGTCCTTGGAGTGGCAATCGAGTTATGAAGAAAGTGGCCTGTATTGGTAGCTCATGGGGCTGTGTAGATAAGCAAAGCCAATTTCAAATGTTGTACTCTGCATAATACAATAATGCAGCTATTGGCTACTCTTCATTGTACTGGTCTCTTAGGAAAGTGGAAGCACTAATCAGAAAAGACAGGCTGCTTGGAGAATGAAAGAAAGAGAAGGAGTTCAAACAGAAGACACCTGGTCTGTAATCAAAGCAGAGGTCAGATTGCATGGTTTTAACAATGAGTTATTTGTAGAATTGTTACCCTGTAACAATAAGGAGTAGTGCTCACAGCTAACAAAAGAATAGACCACACTGTTTGGTTAAAAACTCATAGGTTAGTAAGATCAGTGATAATTGTGTTCAAAATGATACATCATTCCACAAACTGATATGTGTATCTGTTGGGAAATTATCCTCTCAGAATTGTTACATGGATTAATAAGGAGAAATCACATGTTGAAGGGTCTTGCAACTCTTGTTGTACATCAACTTTTCCATTAATGTAATTTGTCAACTCATGTTTCTCTAGTGATGCAGTGACAAATTATTACTTTACTGTACTTCCTTTCTAGTTTATTGCAATCTTGAGATGAGACACAAGAACTCAAATAATTCATTTTAAATATGTTTTTACTATCTCCTAAGAATGAAGGTAGAGCTACCATAATTTTCTGACCTTTAACAAGTAATTCTAGTTTCTGTTAAAAATGTCCACCTAAAAATCCATATCCGTACCTAAAAATATCAAATAAGTGGACAAGGACTTAATGGTAATTTTGATGTAGTGCTATTTGGGTTTAGCTGATATTGAGTGTGAAGGGGCTTGAGTATGACCCCTGACTTAGAGCACTCTCTGGATGTTTCACAGGTAATTAGCATTTTGCCCCCAAAAGGCTGTGAACTCATTTTACTGTCCTCAGAAGGATGGAAGGCTGAGTCAACCTTGAGCCTGTCAGGATTGAACCAAAATTGTGAACAGGGTTTTGGCTGCAGTGCCGCACTTTAACCACTGTGCCATGAGGGCTTTCCAATGTAAATAATAAATACTGTAAATAAAAGGAATGAGTGCACTAATCACTTGACTCTTCACCTGTGGCAGCAAGGAGATGTGAATAACTTTGCATAATTGTAGGGAGGAGGGCTCAGTGTCTATCAATCCTATTACTGTAGCTGCATTCAGTATTTTAGAGCATGACTGCTGTAGAGATCTTTTATGTAATAAAACTGGAGGGAAGGAAGGGCAGACTCTGATGCTTTTACTGTGTCACCTATCTACTCAAAGTCCATGCACACAATCATAATTTCACAATCATGCACACAATCGATCCTAAAGTAAAGGTAAAGGTTGCCCCTGTTTCAAAGCAAGTCATATCAGACTCTAGGGTTCAGTACTCGTCTCTATTTATAGCCAAAGAGCCAGAGCTGTCTCTGTCTGCAGACGTTTCCATGGACACGTGGCAGGCATGACTAAACACTGGAGTGCACAGAATGCTGTTTACCTTCCCACTGTAGTGGTACCTATTTATCTACTTGCAATTTCTTGCTTTCAAACTTTCTAGGTTGGCATGAGCTGGGACAGAGATGGGAGCACACTTCATCATGTAGCACTTGGATCTCGAACTACTTACCTGCCGACCTTCCAGTCATCAAGTCCAGCGTCTTAATCACTAAATTTAGTAAACCAAGTCAACAATGGCATAAGTCTTTCTTTTCACCATCCAGCTCCAAGAAATGGTCAGGAGAACAATTACAAAAGGATGCATACTGCATGATGACCTCAGACTGAGCTCTCTAGTGACTCAATGTTTGGATTGTCCTGGGAAAATCCTAGCCTTGGGGGTGAGGGGTGGGGATTCAGCTGCTTCTTCAGCTTCTCTCCCTTTGGTGCCATAAGCTCAGTGTACCATATTGCTTTCAATTTCCCTTCCTCCAAATCCAATTAATGGACTGATCATCTTTTTAACTGTATGCATGCAAACGCTTGTCCACCAAAGGGTGAGTGAACAGCAGCTATTTGCAATTCCCTGCAGTCATCCTGCAAATAAAGGAAATGGTGCGCCTTAATCGGTCTACTTTTGCATAATTGTCCAAATGCAGTGCACACGCCTGCAATAAAGTTACACAATATGTTCAAAATACCTATGCAAGTGTAATGCATTACATTTAACATGCTTGTTAAACTGAATTGTAAATATAGCCATAAAACTGGATTTCAAGGTAGTTGTGCTTTTATATTTTCAGCTTTTTAGAAAAACAAATGTAACCTACTATTGCTTAAAATTAGTTTCTCTTATTCTGAACTACAGGGTAAGGATTCATTCATATTACTGTCATGTATTCTGCAAGCTGGAAGAACCAGAAATTCCCTACTAATTTTGATTTCTTATAGAGCTCCAAACCTAATAATAAAACACTTCCTAAGCAATATGAGTCAGCAGCTGTTGTAAAGTGGATCAGAGAGCAAAGTCCGATCTCGTACTGACAGCTGAAGCATTACTATATTTTATAATATAGTTAGTACTTGGTTTGTGATAAAAATACTATAATTAGCCAAACTTATTTACTAGGGAGGTACCAGTACTACTAAGCAGAATGCACACATTGTTAGATTAATGATGCTTGCTTGCTTGATCTGCAAGCTGTTTTGCATAGTAAAAGGTTATACCTTTCTGCTCAGAGAAGATTTTTTAAAATTAGCTTTATGACAAAACACCCAAAAAGAAACACTAACAAAAAGAAAGCAGAGTACAGACACGTGGAGGGAATTACTTAATGACTGCTTTAGATTTCATTCATTTTACATACATAAGTCATACCAAGAGTTGACAGTAGATCTAATGTTAGGTTAATTTCAGGAGGCCTTTCTACAGATGCCCACAAGTAAGACATAAAACAGAGATTTAACTCACGTGTTGTAAAATGTGAATTTTCCTGGAAAATGATAAGTTTCTCTTTTCATCTGATTTGTCAGCTTGTTCATCAATACAGTTGTTCACATTGTCTATTTCAACTGCTGGAGAGAAATCTGCTGTTTGCTCTTCCAGACAGTGGCAATTTTTGCAATCACCCAACAAAATGTAAGGAAGGCTCTTTATAGTAAACTTGCATTCCTGTTTTGGTAAATGGATAGCAAAACTTGTACTGCTTGTCAGGGGCTTAGTGGGCTCTGCACCCCCATATAGATCATAGGATAGATCTAAGGCATCCTGAAATAAAATGGACAGAGTTTTTCCTAGCATCGGAAAAGGCTGCTGTGGACCAAACTCCAGGGTCCGTTTAAATAGGCATTTTGGCATCATAAGAATCTTAGGGATTCATTTGATGTCCCCTGAAATGACGAATGTTCCTGCTTGTTAACAACTGCTGGTGTCTCATCTGATTTTCCCCATCTTCACTATCTCTCAAAGAGAGCTTTCTTGTGTGATAATGATCCAAGTATTTGTCCTTGGATATTTGGCAAGCTTTTGTCTTGCTAATGACCTGCTAATGGGTAGAGTGTGTGCTTTAGTATTTCAAAATGGCTTCACCACTGCTCTGGCTGAAGTTAGGATACTCAGGTCAAGAGTGATTTAATTCAAACTACAATGTTACCTAAGCTAATACAAAATGACTTAAGTGAAAAAAGTAACTTCCTTTGAGGATTCCCCTGACACTGCTGATATCAGTATATTTCCCACAACTTTAAATCATGGGCATTCTCACCATACAGGTATGTATGTTACCTACCCACTGCATTTCCTATATCTGTACACTGAGTATACAGCAGAGTTGGACAGGTATCATATAACATCTGTTTGTATGTTTGACACTATCCTCCTTTACTTTTGATGAGAGTTTCTTCATTGATTTATTTCACCATATGGCTTTTCATTGCCTTTCAGTACTCTCCTGTATTATGGGGTTTGTTTTTGTTGGTTGGTTGGTTTCACAACTGTCTATCAACTTCTAATTTTAAATTTGAAAAACCTTTCTTTAACGAAAGATTTCAGCACTACTGTGTCAGACCAACAATGGGGATCTCTCTGAAAGGAGAGATTGTGGAGGTTCAAAAACAGAAGAAAGCCCCCTTCATGGTTCCAATATAGTGTGAGTTAAGAGGAGAATTTCTGTGCCTTATTGCAGTGTGTGAGCAGCAGCATATAAAGCATCGTTCCTTTCTTTATCCTGGTTCTGAGCCTTAACTGCTTTATGCTTAAGGCATTTCTGTTATCTCCTGATAATAATAGTAATCGTTTCATGTCAAAAATTATTCTGGGTTGAAAGGATTTTTGCTGGAGAAACTCCACTCAGGGGATGCCTGAATCAGGATCCTTTCATGTCCCCAAGAGCTGGGACAGAGACGGGCACTCAATCTGTCATGCAGTACTTGGGTCTCAAACTGCTGACTTGCCGGTCTTCCAGCTAACAAGGCAACCTTCTTAATCACTGAGCCACTGCAGCCTCCTGATATATCACCTAAGCACAGGCACAGGCAAAGACAGTACAGTGTAACTTCGGTTAACAAACAGCTTGGTTAACATAAGAATTGCAAAACCAAAGGAAATCCATAGAAAATAGTGGCTCGGTTTAAGGATTTTTTTCAGAACAGATTATTTGGTTTTCAATGCATTTCTATGGGAAACCATGTTTTGGTTAACATATTTTGTTTTTCAATGTACTGTATTCCTATGGGAAATTGCATGCAATACATTCCTATGGGAAATTCGGTTTAAGTAATTTTCACTTTAAGAAACATCCCGGGGAATGCATTAATTATGTTAACTGAGGTTTTACTGTATTTGCTACATATTTAGTCTATATCAGAGAATAAATAAAACAAAAACATTGTAGCACTTGAAAGACTAACTGCTGCATTTTAATGTTGGCTTTTGTGGATCAAGTCCACTTCATCAGACATAGGAGGTGCAGAGAGAATTTACAACTAATCTGATTAACAACCAGAGATCATCTACTATTACCAGATGTAAAAAGTCATATTGATTTGTATACTTATCTGTTATGGTAACCAATCACTCTGTACCTTTGTACCTGATGTATATCCATTGATGCCATGATGTCTCACTCCCATGTCTGATAAAGCGGACTTGATGCATGAAAGGTAACATTAAAATACACTAGTTAATCTTTAAAGTGCTACTACTTTTTTGTTTTGTTTTGTTTATTCTCTGATATGCATGAAACTCAGACTCATGGATACTATTTCAAAAAAGATTTAGTCCAGTTTTTGATTTTTAAACTTCATTCCTGATCATGAATACAAAACAAGTACTAGCCCAACAATTTTGGGTATGAAGTCTCTTAACTATGAAAACTTGTTACAATAAATTTCTTAGGCCACAAGTCAAAAGAACTGATCAGCTAGTAATATGAATCTGGGATAGAGGTGTGTGTTATGTTGTCCAGGGTCCTCAAAACTGTTGATTAAACTAAGCAGAGTTTAAACCAGGGATGCCCAAACTATGGCCCACGGGCCGGATTGAGCTCCTAACACTAGTTCATCTGGTCCACGAAGCCCTCGTTGTTCCCAAAAAAGGAAGTAAAACGCACCCATACAGGCGCGTTTTACTTCCACTTCTGGGAGCAACAAGGGCTTTGCAGGCTAGACGAATTGGCATTGGGGCCATATGTGGCCCATGGGCCATAGTGACCAGCCCCCTGAACCATGTAACAGGCCCGCAGGCCAAAAATTTGGGGCATTTGGGGAGAGGGTGTGTGTCTGTTATTCAAAGAGGGCCTGTGAAGTTTCAGTCTGTATCAATGACAATTTGTTTGGGATATTATGTAACTGATCCCTGAATGCTGCAGATATTTTGTCAGCATTATTTCTTCTCCATTATTTCTTACGCATTATTTCTTCTCCATTATACATGATCCACAATATTGCGGCTTTGTAGAGCAGAGAAGGCTTCCATTGGGCCACCAAAGAGAGAGAGAAAGAACATCAGTGAAGCCCTTTAGCATTCCTCATCAGATTGAGTGTTACAAAATTTATTTGTTGGCTTAGCAGAATTCTGTTGGTTGCTTGCTCTTCAGTTTTGTTTCAAATGTTTAGACTAAAGCAGGGTTGGGCAAACTTTTTGGGCCATGGGCCGGTCACGTGGTTAAGTGGGCCGGTCACGTGGTTTCTCCCACCAGAAGCAGAAGTAAAATGCACCAGTGCATGTGCAAAACGCTGCTGTAAATGCACCCGCAGCTGTCATAAACCATTCATATCTCCCACCTAACAATGTAATGGATGATGGGATTTGCCCACCACAACCTAATTGGAGCACTTCTACTTTTAAAATTCTGGGATAGATCTAAATGTCAATCATGTGTAGTCATTACTGACATAAAGGTAAAGGATGCCCTTGCTCCAAAGCCAGTTGTATCTGACTCTAGAGTTCAGTGCTCATCTCTGTTTTTAGCCAAAGAGCCAGTGCTGTCTGCATCTGCAGACATTTCCATGGACATGTGGCAGGCATGACTAGACACTGGAGTGCACGGAACGCTGTTTACCTTCTCCACCAAAGTGGTACCTATTTATCTACTTGCATTTTCTTGCTTGTGAACTGCTAGGTTGGCAGGAGCTGGGAGGGACAGAGACAGACGCTCACTCTGTCATGCAGTACTCATTTCTCAAACTGCTGACCTGCTGACCTACCAGCCGTCAAGTTCAGCGTCTTAACCATTAAGCCACCACAGTCCCCATTACTGACATAAATTCCACCAATTTTAATCAAGCTGCTCTACCTATATCTAAATCTGGATCCAATCCATTGTTGTTATCTGTAATCCATTACCAAAGTAAATGTTAAAATGCTTGACAATTTTGTTATTCCCTTGACACCACGAAAGTAATACTATAAGGAATAGAAAGAAATTTCCCTCTGCAACATTACAAACAGATTTACTCCCCTCATCTCTATCTCTTGCCAATATTCTTTGGTAATTGCTAGTTAGTCGGTAATGTACATGATTCAAAGAAATACAGGGCTTCTTATTGATTTGCAAGTATTTTTCTTTCAAAGTTTCGGTGTGTATGATTCTCAAATCATTTGGTTTTGGGTACTTGGATTGAATCCAATCTACTGAATAGAATTAAATCAGCTTACAGTTCAGAATTTTGGTGCAATTAGCTTTTTGGCTCATAGTCAAGAGATCATATGGACATTTTATTTCTGGAATGTCAAGCTTGCGAATGTATGCATGGAACGATTTATCTCAACTTCCTTGAGATAAATTTCATACTCCCCAACTGCCCTGCATGAGTTTCTTAGCATCACTAAGAGAACAGGAGGAATCAATTTTTACACCAGTTCTGTATCTTAAAGCTCCAGAATAAACAGTGTCATCTTGTTTACTAGAGGTGTTTGTTGTGCTTTCTTAAAATGTCTGTACTTATAGGATGGAATATCCTCCCACATGCCCATGAGTGAAATTTAGTGAAAATTAGAACTTGAAGGCCTCACTAAATTAAATAGTGATGCATTTACAGTAAGTAGTGCACCCTTAATTTGCTAATTTATACACCAAGAAGACTAAATATCTGGTTATAAGTCAAACACCAACTCATGGCAAGCTAATGTCAGGAATACAAGAAATCAAAAGAGTGGATAAAATTGTCTATTTGGGGAATATGTTAAATGAAAATTGGGATCTTGAGGTAGAGATTAAAATACGGATAGAAAAGCAAGATCCCCCTTCATAAAAATGTGACATGCAGTAGAGATCTAACTCTCGCTACAAAGATCCAAATAGTGAGATGTATCGTATTCCCAGGGTTGCTATATGGAGTAAAAGCTTGGACGTTGACTAAAAAAGCATCTGAAAAGAGAATCAAAGTTTTTGAAATGTGTACTGTATCTACAAATGGCTGCTAAGGATATCATAAGCTGACCATGTGACTAATGTAGTAGTGTTGCGCCAGATGGATAAAGAACAAGAACTCTTTAAAACCATAAAGCAAAGAAAGCTCCAATACCTTGGCCATATCATGAGGAACAACATAAAGTATAGAATACTCCAACTCGCTCTGCAAGGAAAGATCCTTGAGAAGAGAGGCCCTGGACATAAACAGAAGAAGCTGAGAGACTGGTGTGGTATGTCCTTAGAAGAACTGCTCCGAGGAGTTAAGAACAGGAGTATACACCTGGATCTGTGCTGTACACTTTCTGTAGTCTATAATGCATTGCATTGTACCATTCCCTGTAATACTTTACTTTCAATACTTTAACTACTCCTGCAGCTGGGGAACCCTACCCTTCAAACACTTACTTTGGACTCTTCTTTAAGACTTCATTGATGTTCAGTTTTTGTTGTCCAGTCGCACAGTTGACTCCGACCCTTTGCGACCCCATGGACCATTGCCTGCCAGGCACCTCTGTCCTCCACCATCCTCCTCAACCCGCCCAGCTCTGTGCCCATTGTGCCTACAATACCATCTAGCTATCTCATTTTTGGCCGCCGCCGCCTTCTTTTGCCCTCCACCTTTCCCAGCATCAAGCCTTTCTCAAGTGAATCCTCTCTTCTCATTTGATGTTCAGTTACAGATGGCTTATTTAAATTTGAGGGGCTTCAGATGCAAAAGTGAGCTGTGACCCTGTTTAAGGAGCAACAATTCTGCTCTGCACTCTGGTTATTTATACATTTGTTCAGAAGAGATGTTCCCCATTAAACCTACTGTTTATGAAAGGCCCACCTGTTCTGACTCTTAGATGGCATGTAGGACGTCAGCGAGATGGTTGATGAAGGGAGCCCACTGCTTAGAGAGCTGCTAAGAGGCACAAATGAGGCGAGGGGAAACAGAAACACTGCTGAATGTTCAAGCCATTTGTTCTCATATGGAAAAAGTTATTTCTAGTGCCCCAACAGGAGCTGTTAAAAGGAGACATGTCAGTAATGTACCTTTCAAACAAATCAGCATGCTATTTTATCTATACAATTAGAACTACTTTTCCAAAACAAACACTAGTACAAGCTAACGGAAAGACATCCACTGCAATGTTTAATAAAACACAACTTTGAACAGCTCTTATTTAGTAAGTAGAACATTTATTTTTTATTTTTCATAAATTGTGAACGAGTCTATGCTGGCCCTTACGGTGCAGTCTGGAGCACAACCCACCCTTCTGAAAAGTGGTCTAAATGCCTGGCTGAACATGCTCTATGTTTATATTGCTTGAGTATACTGAATCTCTGCCCCAACACTTTAGTTTCGGATGAGAGGCACCTGCTTATGCTACTTTGTTTGCCTGCCTTCTTCTTAACTTTCTAAAAATTAAATAATTTTCCTTATTTCAATTATCTTTTTATTAATTCTTTCCTAAAATTCCTTTGTATCGGGGTGGACGGGCTGTTTATTCTTTTTAGTTAGCAGTATAAGGTATAAAATAGAAACATGGAGAGATGTTAACTGCCAGACCCAATTTTCTTCACACAAACTAGTACTTTCTTTATCTATAAGGAGGGGGTTGGACCGTTCGTGTCCAGCATGCACGGCCACACACGGCCCAACCATCCCAAACCGAGCCACCTACACTTACCTTAACATCCTATGAGGGTCGCCACAAGGGTCTGGTCGCCAAGAGTAAGGCAACCGCCACACGGACACTAACAAAAAACAAAACTATAAGGCCCAGTGTCCTCCGCACCGCGCCACCCTTCAGCTAATCAGGCTGAAGGGCACAAATGCGGAGAATGCTGAGAAGCCGGCGTGTGCATTTAAAAAAACCACCGGCACGTCAGCTAACCAACCACTTCCCCGCAGCCCCGGCGATGAAGGCCAGCGCCAGCCTCGCCACGACTTCGGTGGGGTATTGGGTAGAAGAGGGGGAGACCATCTTCTTCACGCACACCTGCCGCTTCCCTCAGGGAGACGAAGGCCGAGAACAGCGCTCTTTTTGCTGTCTTTGCCTCCTGGAGGGAAGCCATTGCTTTCCGCAGGGGCCAGGGGTGAAGGCACTGGTGCTTTTGTCCCCATCCCACCGAGGAAAGCGAACCACTATCCCCTGGAAGAAAAGGCAGCGAATGGCGCTCCGTTCTTTGCCTTCGCCTCCCAGAGGTAAGCCATCGCTTTCCATGGAGGGCATGGGCAAAGGCACTGGTGCCTTTGCAGGCGCACCCCCCAATAAAGGACTCAGACACTGGTAAAAGTGGATAACGGCATTGGTCCACATTTATTGATTCATGCCCTAGTCCGAATTATAAATTTCTATTGGTAAAACGACCAATCATAATTCTTAAGGCAAGCAGGCCGAAGTAACACTGGTAAGGTACCACCCCAAAATTGCCAACGGCAATTGGTTACAATGTATCTATTTGTATCAATTTGTTTGTTGACAACAAACAAATTGTTGACCGTAGTCAATATCTAACTAATGACCCCACCCTCTGACGCGTATCCGTGAAATCACGGGGTGATGCATGCTGTCCAGCTATCGCCATCACCCCGTCGCCTAGTTCGTCGTTGACCGGACAACGTTTAACCAACTTATGCCTGTCTAGTGTTGTCCAGTCAATTGCGAACCTGCCGGATACCTGTGGGTCATAAATGTTTACCTTACCAGTGATACCCGCCACACGGGGAGGCTTCCAAAAGGCTCACCGCCCCCCCCCCAAGACCGTCAGCTCGGTCGACAGGCCTGCTCGCCAGTCCACTAACCAGAGGTCCATACCTCCCTGCGACAGATGGGCCCCATCCCCTGAGTAAAGCTCGTAAATTTGCAGACTGATGTCGGGGAGGCTAATGACGCCTCCCACGCCCTTGTCAAAAAGGAACTGGGCAATAGCCCCGTTCACGGAGCGTCGGCTCGGTCAAGAGCCTCGAGGTCGAACGCCCCCCTGTAAGCGTACCGCGGTAACGTGTCCGACCAATTGAGGGATGTGGCAGGCCACACATAATGTGAGCAGGGCAGGTCACTGCAAACCGCAAGTTTCCGCGATAGGTCAGTGACCTGCCCCACGCCATCGCCCCCAAGGTACATAACCAGGACATCGGGCGAGTCAGCATCCCTGATGTAGAAAAGGAATGGCAACAGTTCTCGCCATAACATGCCGCGCTTACCATACCACCTGAGACGTGCGGATGCACCCAGTCCCAGTCGGGGTCCCACTCTGTCGCCTGCAGCGTAACGCGCTGCCCTGTGCAGCGAAACGCGCTGCCCTGTGCAGCGTAACGCGCTGCCCCATGCAGCGTAACGCGCTGCCCTGTGCACGTGGCTACGGCCCACCAGGCATACTGTCACCGGTGTAAAACGACACCCAGGGTCTGTCAAGGAAAAAAGGGGGGGAGACAGTGCAGTGACTAAACTGGTACTCACAGTTGAAGAGGGCGAACACAAAACTGAAAACATTGTGATCCCCACCCTCCCCTGCGGCGTATTTAGCCCAGGAGTACCCCAAAAACAGCTGCAGTAGAAGCCGCCCCTATCCTGAACGAATGGGTGCCGCAACTAGCCCCAGAGAGGCCAACACTGTCTAGTGCCTTCCCGGCACCCTCCAAAATTGTAATTTAGTAAGGGAAGACCCACCCTGGTGACAGAAAAATGGGCCATGGCACGTGCCACACAGTGCAAGGAAATCCTGTAGGGCACCAACCGGACAGATGTCTGTCGAGGAACATCGTAGCAGTCTACTCCACTGCCTACGCCGTGCTGATTCATTTTAGAGGAGCGTATCCCCAACTGAGCCCAATATTGTCCACACAGACATCTTCGAGTTCCAGTGCCCTACGACTTGCATCCGCCTTATACAGCATCTCAAGCTCGCTGATGCGGAGCGCTCCAAAAAGGCCACCGTTGTAGCCGCATGAATTGGGCTGCCTCATCTATCAAAACAGAGGCCAGCCCAGCCCCGGGCCAATTGGGTAAAAAACCCCTGGGAAAATCTTGCATCCGCCTTATACAGCATCTCAAGCTCGCTGATGCGGAGCGCTCCAAAAAGGCCACCGTAGTAGCCGCATGAAATGGGCTGCCTCATCTATCAAAACAGAGGCCAGGTCAGCCCCGGGCCAATTGGGTAAAAAACCCCTGGGGAAATCGGGTGGGGTCGCCCGGGAAACGCCCCGCGCGCGCACCCACCCCTCCAAAACCTGTCTCACACGGAAGTCATTGGTGCTGTCCGCACGACCTCCCACTTTGGCCATAAAAGCCAACCCTGACAGCTTAGATGCTATGGTGCGCGGTGCAAGGCCCTGGGCATACAGGTAAACCATGAACCGCAGAACATGGGTTACCAGGATCGGCCAGGTTCCTGGCAGTCAAAATTGGGTACAGAATGCTCTAAAAGAACTAAATGCGTGGTGATACGCCTTACGCGTGCATGGCGCTAGTGACAGGCCAATTGCCCGGTTCACCTCTCCTTGCGAACGTCCCATATCTCGTCCGTGAGTGGCGAGGGAAATTCCTCCGCATCCGGGGCCAAGGCACGGAACCAGGAGATCTGCAGGCGGGACAAAGCGTCAGGAATATCATTATCAACCCCTGGGAGATGCCTGGCCCTGAAGAGAACGTTAAGGCGCAGGCTGCGCAACACAAACTAGCGCACTAGGTCCATAACCCTGGGCGATTTAGCAGTCTGTGCATTGACAATGTGGCCAACAGCCGCATTGTCACACCAAAATTGCACAACCGAGTTGGCCCACTCCTTGCCCCACAGCATCCAAGCACCCAGGATAGGTAAACATTCCAGATACGTGAGACCACGCAGGCGACCCGTGCCTGCCCAGGGTGGTGGCCACCCACCATAGGCCCACTTCCAATTAAAGTACATCCCATAACCCAGGGATCCCGAGGCATCAGACTGTATCTGAAAGCGAGGGGGAGCCAGGAGCTCAGACCTCCAAAATGACACCCCATTGAACTCCCTCTGGATCTGTGGCCAGACAAGCACGTCTGCCCTGATACCCCGGGTAAGTCTAACCCTATGGTGGGGCCTGGATAATCCTGCCATGGCGTCGCACAAGCGCCGAGCAAATGCCCTGCCCGGTGCGACGACCCTGCAAGCGGAATTGAGGTGACCATGTAGCACCAGCAGTTCCCTCAGTGATGCCATGCGCTCGGCCAGCAAGTCCGAGATAAGGGCCACTAGCCTTGACACCTTATCCCGCTGCCACCTAGAAGCCTGCACTACCGTGTCAATCCCCACCCCCAGGAATACTAGCTGTGTAGACGGGCCCCGGTCTTTTCGGGCGCTAAAGGGACACCAAGTTCCTCCATTAGCGTCTGAAATGCGTTGAGGAGACGTGTGCACGTGTCCCAGCCCCGTTCAGCCCCGAATAAAACCATCCAGGGAATGGGCTACAGACCGGGACCCTGACCTGCGGACAAAAGCCCACTCCCGGAAGGTGGAGAAACGCTCGAATGCCGAGCCCAAATGGAACAGCCAAAAGGCATGGCATCATAGAAATAATATGCTCCCCGGAACGGGGGCGCAGGGACAGGGCCAACGACCCTGCCCGCATAGACCTCCTTGTCAATGCTGGCAGCAACCACCTCCTCCCTCCCCCTAAAGGATAAAAGATTGGGGGCATCCTGAGGGGACCTAACTCCCATGAAAGGGATCCGGAACCCCTGCCTAGAACCCTGAAGGAGATTACCCTCATCCTCTCCCTTCGAGTACAATGTGGGCCAACACTCCAACATGTCCACATTAATTGAGGAGGGAGCCCTTCGGTGAACTAGATCCATCTGCGGCAGTCTTGCCAGCCCCCTGTCCGCCCCTCCCTCTGCCCGGCATCCCTCCAGGTCTGGGACAGGCAGAGGCCGCATGGGGGCCAGCACAGGTGGGACACTCACGTCTGTATTTGCCATTCCTCCCATTGCAGGAACCATTGGACGAGAAAGTCCAGCACAGCAGGCGGGCTGGAACCCCCCTGCCCCGCCCCCTGGCAGGTGATCTGTGCTGGGGCCGCCTGCTGGACCACATGTCCACAATGGTATATGTCCCCGAGCGCGGGGCGCGTGGGCGTCACGTACAAAAGCCACAGCCTCTGGCATGGCTCATCCCACCTAATCTCGGGGTGCGGGGAAATCTGCCTACGGCATTCCTCGTCATAAGCCAACCACGATGGGCCCGGGAAGTCAACCATCGCCCGGTAGATGCTGTCCAAATACTGGACCATCGGAATTGCCAAATCCGGCCGGGCCCTAAGGTACACCGCCATGTATATGAAGTAGGCCGGCGACCATTTGGCCCACGTACTTGGTGGCTTGCGACGACGTGCCTGCTCCTTATCCTTCTCATCCTGCCCCTCCCTGTCCACCTTGGTGGGCTCTCTGCTTAGGAGTGAGAAGATATCCACGTACTCCCCCCGCCAAACTTTCTCTCTGGTGGCCTGTGCCAAGTGGTCACCCAACGGTAAGGAATACCCCGCTTTCGGCAAGGCCGAGACAGGCACCGCAGAAACTGCGGGCATATGAAAAGGGGCTTGGACCAACCCAGCCACCCCTAAAACATTCCCCGCAGGGTAGGAAACACCCCCCACCACGGGGCCCTGGGTGGTAGTCGTCGTCGCCGGGTGGGGCATCAGCGGCTCTACCGCCGCACCACCCACGCGAGGACAAGGCCATTGGAAAGCCCCCCCCCAAGGAAGTCAGTTGTGTGGGTGCATTAGCTTGAACTGCATACTCACCCGATGCACCCCCACGGGCCGCCCCCACCGGGGGTTCCGGCCCACTGGGGGCGTCGGAGCTCACGACCACCGTAGAGCTCGTCACTGGGGCTTGACCCGCACCGGCCCGTTGGTTGGGGAGCTGCAAGGCAGTGGCCAAGGTCGTGCCACACGCCTCAAGCAGCTCGACCCGCCCCGTCGCCTGCCGCTGCCCAGCAGACGACGCGTCGAAATGAACCCCAAAGGGAGCCCCAGAGTGGCTAGCCCGGGCCAGGGATGCCTTGAGGGCCGCCACACGGGCCAATAAGGCTCCCACGCTGACAAGGGGCAAAGGGCCAGCCGGCCCGCCTACTGCAGGCATGGGCACAGGTCCCTGTGCCCCGGGGCCCGAATAGGGAGGATCAGACCACCCCCCAAGGTTGGAAGGCCCCAGAGCGAGCTGCGCCCCTATAGAGGAAGGGCCAGCAGAATGGGCAACACCAGGAGCGGTGTTCACCGCTTGTGGGCCGAGGGCCGCAGCCCCTACTGGACCCGTGCGTGGGCCAGCATTCTCCGGCCAGGGAAAAAAGACCCCATTCCACCGGTCCCGGTGGGTGCAGGCAAAGGCGGCTGCTTGGGAGGCGCGGCCGCGGTCCTCCGACCCGGATCGCGCCTCCGAACCGCACGAGCCGCGCTCGCCGCCGCCTTCTTTTTCAAGAGCACCTCAGCCAATCAACGGGAAGCCGAAACGATAGAATTCAGCAGCCAAAAGGCTTCCCGGTAAAGGTAAAAGCGACGGAGGTAAGAGGGAAAAACTTCTCCGCTCCGTCGCTTCGCAAAATGGCAGCTCGGCTGCCTCATGGCCACCCCTTTTATAAGGGAGCTGGCCACGCCCCTAACTACCCGGATGCCTTCGTCCTATGGGGGGGGCCCGCAAAGGGCGCGGCGGCCATTTTGGCGCCGCGCTTGCATTGTCCCCCTACCACCATGGAAAGCGAACCACTTCCCCAGGAAGCAAAGGCAGCGAATGGTGCTCCGTTCACTACCTTCGCCTCCCGGAGGGAAGCCATCACTCCAATAGTGATGTAACAACACTGGATGCTACAAGTTGTACTCTCCAAGTTGTTTTCACCAGCACCAGAGCAGGAATTGCCTGAAGAAATAAAAGAGCTCAAATAAAATGCGAACAAAGTCCAAGATATACTTATCAATTGAAGTAAAACATCCACAACACAGAGGAATTAGCTTTACATATATAGTTTCTAAACCTCTAAAATAAAATGCTATTGCTATGTGGATTCACCCTTCCAGAGCTCCTCCTGCACAAACATATTGAAATTCTACTACCTAATAATAGGACCACTTTAGTGGGAAGGAAACAGTGTTCTGTGCACTCCAGTGTCTAGTCATGCCTGCCACATGACCACATACCTGTCAAGTATCCTGTATTCGCTGGGATTTCCCATATTTCAGTTATTGTTCCTCCCCTTTCCCACCGCCGTCCCGTATTTTGAACGGCGGGGAAAGGGGTTACTGTGCATGCGTGCCCACCAGAGGCAGTTCTGCACATGCGCATAGGGGTTCTGTGCATCCTTAAATAGGTTCTGAGCATGTGCAAAAGAGTTGTTGCTGTGCATGCATGCCCGGGCTGGAGCAGCTCCTGTATTTTCCGGAGCCGCGCTTGACGGGTATGTATGACCATGGAAACGTCTGCAGAAGCAGACAGCACTGGCTCTTCGGCTTTGAAACAGAGATGAGCACTGCACTCTAAAGTCTGATATGACTGGCTTTCGAGCAAGGGAAACCAAATTAAGGTGGTAAGGGGGAACAGCAGCTGAAAGTTAGATTATCTGTTTTCAACTATTCATCTTCTGTAAAACTTTGATGTAATTATTTATATCTACTTGTGAACTAATCCATGATTTTTTCACTTAAAAAGAAAGAAAAAAAATGTGACCTTATTTATTTATTTATTTATTTATCCCTTCAAATTTCTATTGCCACCCAACTCGGCAATGATTCTGGGCAGCTAACAACAATTAAAAACATCAACTAACTAAAAACCCTTAAACCTCCGTTAAAAATTTGCAATAATTTACCTAATTACCCCATCCCATCCATTAAAAGAGAGGGAGAACTCTTAATTATACAAGCCAGCAGGCAGGGGTCACCCCTCCATCGATGCCCCACACCTGCTATGAGAGCCAAATTTTCAGTTCTTTCCTAAAGGGCAGCAATTCCATCTGCCGCCATAACTCTGTTGGCAGAAGGATCCATAGGGCCAGTGTGGACACAGAGAAGGCCTTCCTTCTTGTGCTAGAGAGACGAGATCCTCCAGCCGATGGTACAATTAGAGAGCCCCTCCGGTCCACTCTGGTTGGATAAACAGTTGTTCTTGGGGTGACGTGGTCTCTTAGATATCCTTGCCCACTACCATGTAGGGCTTTGATGGTCATTACCAGCATTTTGAATTGCACCTGGAGGCATATTGGTAACTAGTGCAGCTCCTGGAGCAGTGGCAAGGCGCAGGTCTAACGCTCGCACCCAATCACTACCCGGGCAGCCGCATTCTGGACCAGTTGCAGCCTCCAAATGGTCATCAAGGGCAGCCCCATGTTAAGCGCATTACAGTAATCTAGTCTAGAGGTGACCAGAGCATGTGTGACCATGAGCAAGGAGTCCCGGTCCTGGAGTGGGCATAACTGGCGGATCACACGAAGTTGTGCAAAAGCCCTCCTGGCCACAACTGCCACCTGCTCTTTGAGCAGTAGTCACGTGTCCAGGAGTACCCCAAAGTTACACACCGGGTCTGTCTGGGGCAAAATAGCCCCATCCAGAACCAAAGATGGTAGCTCCCGAGATAACGCAGGGCCCCTAATCCATAGTCATTCAGTTGTAGCCTGTTGTCCCCCATCCAGACCCCAACAGCCTCCAGACACCTGGATAGGACTTTGACAGCATCGCTTGGATCACCACGGGCCGAGATGTACAACTGAGTATCATCAGCATACTGATGATACCTCACCCCATGGGAACAGATGATCTTACCCAATGGCTTCATGTAGATGTTAAATTAGGAGAGGAGAGAGCACCGAGCCCTGAGGTACCCCATATTGAAGGGGCCTAGGGCTGGACCTCTCGCTCTCCAACCACACCGACTGGGTCTGGCCCTTCAGAAATGAGGAAAACCAGGACCACACAGTGCCCTGGATTCCCAATTCTCAGAGCCGTTCCAGGCAGATACCGTGGTCGACGGTATCGAAGGCCGCTGAGAGGTCAAGAAAAGCAAGGATGGACTGATGACCTCCGTCCTGCTCCCACCAGAGATCATCCATCAGCGCTATTCTGGATTACTGGATTATCTCTTCTTCATGGTCTGTCATAGCCTTCAGTTCTCCAGTCTTAGCCAATACTTCTTTAGAGGTTTCTGCTTCTGTTCCACTCATTTGGCAGCCTATCCTTGTCCAGGGCAAATTTCAAATACCTCAACTTTCCTTTCTTTAGTTTGAATGCTAAAATATGTGCCATGTCAGCAGATATTCTTGGAAAATGCCTGACATTTACAATGCTTGTAAGGCAATCATTTACTCCCAAAAGTAATTCTGAATTTAGTGGGGCTTGCTCGCCGTTAAACACATATTGGATTACAGTATTATATTACTACATATTGCATTAATATTACAATTCTTCTCCAATGTCAGATGAGGTGTTCATGCCTCACTTTATCCATGGTGAAATCTTAATTGGTAGTAGACTGAGACAATAGTAATTAGTCCAAAGTCATCCAGTGTACTTAATGGCTGAGAAGGAATCCGTAGCACTGCTTTAAATATTGCAACTAGTACTGTATATCTAACACTCCTGTTTGCATAGTTTGGACAGGCACTGTAAAATCAATCTTAACCTATAAAACCAAGGGTTAACCGTTGGAACTGGCTATAGGATGCTATGCCTCGCCCTACTTGCCTACACTCACCCTTCGTGCAAACGGCCGATCTGGGTCCGCAGGTCAACAAAGGATTGAGAAAACAGGCAGTGGGGCAACAGCCCCACAAACGCAAAAGAAGGGAAACAACTTCCTTTCCCAACATTCCTTGTGCCGTGCCGTGCCAGAGCCAATCAGGCTGAGAGGCTCTCACATGGCACGGCGCAAGGAACGTTCAGAAACGCGCCGCAGCCAATCAAAAGAAAACCGTTTTAAAAAAATGCAGCACAAGCACAAAGCACAAACCTATAACTACAAGCCCCAGCGTCCTGCGCACCATGAGCGTGCAGAACGCTGAGGAAGCCAGTGCCCAAAAAATAAAACAAAAACACCGGGAGAGCAAGTCCGACAAGCCGTGGGAACCAAAGCCCCCCCTCCCCATCGGCGCCTGAAGCTCCTAATCGGAGTTTCCCCTTTAATATCACTGGGTGGGGGTGGGGGTGTTCTGCTCCCCCTCTCTACTGGCTCCCCTGGGGTTGAGAGGGTTGGGGGGACCAAAGGAGCCTGTCTCCCCAACCCTCCTGACCCCAGGGGACCCGGCAGAGAGGGGATTCCCCTTCCACACACACCAAGCGGTTACTTCTCTTTAAAAACGGAGTTGGGGGGGGGAAATCCCCCTCTCTGATGGCTCTCCTGGGTCCGGAAGGGTGGGGGAGACAGACACCTTTTGTCCACCCAACCCTCCCAAACCCAAGGAAGCCAGCGGAGAGGGGGATCACAACCCCCCCCTGATATTAAAGGGGAAACCCCAATTGAGATTTCCCTTTTAATATCAGAGGGTAGCCTGGATTCGATCCCCTCTCCTGGGTCCCATGAGTCTGGAAGGTTTGGGGGGACCAAAGGAGCCTGTCTCCCCAACCCTCTTGACCCCAGGGGACCTGGCAGAGAGGGGATTCCCCTCCCCCCCCCACACACACGCCCCATATTAAAGAGAAGAAACCAAGCAGTTACTTCTCTTTAAAAACAGAGGTGGGGGGGAATCCCCCTCTCCGATGGCTCTCCTGGGTCCGGAAGGGTGGGGGAGACAGACCCATTTTCTCAACCCAACCCTCCCAAACCCAAGGAAGCCAGCAGAGAGGGGGATCACAAACCCCCCCCCCCACTGATATTAAAGGGGAATCCCCAATTGAGATTTCCCTTTTAATATCAGAGGGTAGCCTGGATTCGATCCCCTCTCCTGGGTCCCATGAGTCTGGAAGGTTTGGGAGGACAAAAGGGGTCTGTCCCCCAAAGCCTTCCAGAGCCAGGGGAGACGGCAGAGAGGGGACCCCCCCACGTAGGACACCAAAAAACACAAAAAAAACACAATCAAAAACATTCAAAAATACACAAAAACAAACAAAAATAACACCAAAAAAGTGAACAACAACAAACATTTCCAAACACACCCAGCCCCCAGCCAAACACCACAAAATCCAAACACCACCACCACCACAAATAAAGAAAAACAGCCAACTCACCACCAGACGACCTCACACAACAACTACTGGAAAAGAAATGAATAAAGAAAGAGACTACTTACTGGAAGAAGCTCCACCCAGAGGCCACGAGAGAAAAAACAGTCAAAATACAAGATAACCCCTACCAGCAGCACTTGCTGCCCACAATAATAAAAAAAATTCAAAAAGACACAATAGCCCCACACAAAAGGCCCCAAGAGTTTTTCGAAAAAGTATATCATCCTTTATTCTTTTTTTATCCACAAAACCAAAACACCAAACAAAACTCATCACAGTTTATAACAGGCCATCAAAAAAAAATTGTATAAAAATTTTAAAAATTTCAATTATAGACTAACCTCTTCTTTACAAACATTAACAACAACATCAAAAAAAACAAACTTTCCAACACCATTTAAAACAGCCCTGCAACGCCGGGCAACCTTTGCTATTTTATATAAAAACATCTGAACCAAACTTTGTCATAAATGAGGACATTTTAAAAATCTGATCAGCCACTGTCTTTTGCAGGTTTAGTCATCATTTCATCATAGGATTTCTTATTTCATTGTATGTGCACTTGAGCTGGGGGTGAAACCTTTGATGGTCCCTCTAGATTTGGTTGACGTCATACTTCAGATATTGTTGAAAGTTGTTCTTATTAAGTCTGTTAGTCATCACCCTCACTGCATTGGAGTGCACAGCCGATAGTAGTAATAAGAAAGCAAGTTCAATGAATTCATATACCAGGAAGGTATTAAAAGGAGGTCATTTTCCCAATTCTGAATCACATTCTGCTGTTAAATCAGTGTCTGTTTGGGTCATACTCCTCTTTAAATGCCATATATTACAGGCTCATTACAACAGAGGATTTGTTCAAATTCCATAAAGACATAAACCATGGGAAAGTACTCTGGTTGAAATCCTATTGAATAGCTATGTTCAGTATCACATAGTGTTACACAAGTAGGGTTGCCATTTGTCCCAGTTTTCCAGGATTTTCCTGGATTCAAGCTGGCCAGTTCAAGAAAAAACATGTAAAAGTCCCGGATTTTTAAATTTGTACAAAGGAAGCAAGATCACCCCTTACCAAGGGATTTTTGCAAAGAGTTAATTCACTGCCTCCCTGCCTTTCTTTCAATTATCTTGCTTGAAAGTGATGAAGGCAAAACAGCACCCTGCGAAGCCCACCGGGGAGGGGAGACATTTGCAAGTGAGATAACTGAAAGAAAGGCACAGAGGCAGTGGAATAACTCTTTGCAAAAATCCCTTGGCTCACCTTGAAGTTTGGGGGACAAGGAGTTGTCCTCAGGCCTTTTCCTCGAAAGCTGGGAGGGAGCAAGAAATACCCATATCTAAGAAGCCAAACCTCCACATACACTGGGATGGAGGATTCCTTCTTCACTTGACCACAAAGGGTTAATTGCATAGGGAAGGGAACAGGGTGGACAGAAAGTGAAGAGTCCTCCATCGCAAAGGTCCTCTTCCAAGATAAGTCCCTTCATGTCTCCTGCTTTTCTCCTTCCGGAGGGAAACAGAGGCGCTATGGACTGCATTGCCATTCCAGGCCCCTCTTTAGAACTTTCTTCCAAGCGATCTTCGTGTGGGGTTTGAGGGTGAGTCTATTTCAGTGGGGGGGGGGGGGTGTATGAAGGGGAGGGTGGGGTGACCTCAGGGGGAGGAAGGGTGGTTTCGAGAGTGTTCCAAGAAATTTTATTCAAAGAAATAAAAATAGAACCATAAAAAATAGTCTTTTGCAAGAAGAATCACACGGGGAAAAACCTCTTGACTACAGTTTATTTTAAATTGACGAAGGCTGTCCATGCTGGATGGGGATTCTGTGGGGTCTTAGAGCCGCGGTCTCCCTTACAGCCCCATCCGACACATGCGCAGTTTGAAGAATGCAATGACGTCATGTGGCTGTCCTGGTTTGGCGGGAGAGAATTATGGCAACCCTATACACAAGAAATTCTGTCTGGCCGGACATCCCACTATGGTAATGGAGTAGATCGTACAGCCACTGACTCAACACCGGATGTCAGGCAGTGGTTAACTAACCTGACTCCCCAAAGGAACCAATGGCTATGGGCAGATGAGCCCCTTTAGGTGGGGTGATGGTCACCCTCAGTGGAGGAAATGCCACTGGAAACCATCATATTGGGCCCAATGGCCAAATGAACGGAGGAGGAACCCTGATTCCCAATGATCATGGAGGTAGAAGAGGCCATGCCAGATGGACTGGCTGTGAAGGCACACCTTGTCCATATCCTCAAGGCTGCAGCAGTTCATTGCAGTCCCGGTGTTGCGCTTCATGTGTGCCGTGGGTGATTGCTCCGAGATCATAGTGTGTGTGGGTCACTTCATAGCAAGATGAGATCCACCTGAAACAAATTCATGCCAGTGACATTTTTTCCTGCTTCAGGGGAAAAATGCATTCTCGGATACGAGTTGTAGTCAGCGACGACACAAGAGATAGCTATAACAGTGTAAAGGCAGAAGTGCTATTCACAAAGCATTTTTGCAGGTCCATTGCTTAATTAGCCAGGATTGGAACTGTGAGACTAATTGCATAGTGGACTTGCAAAACCCTTGTTGCCTGGGCATAACAACCACAAACTTACCCCTGTGTGGCACAGCAGCATATAAGATTCCAGCTAGGACCCGCCCCCCCTTAAAACTTGATATAGTTGTAGATAAAATAATAATTCCTCGTAGAAAACTATTGGGACCAGTGATAATGATTTTTGGCCATTAAAGGCTCCCTCCACTGTCCTTAAACTCCCAAATCTTTTCCCGGTTCAAAAGGAATCCTAGGGGAGACTCAGAACCCAAGGAGAGGGGTAGGAATTTAAATTAAAGATCAATGTCCTCAGCTGATGATGTCATCAACCTGTTTGCTTATGAAGTTACCCAACAAGATTTCAGCCAATGTTTCCTAGATTGCGCTAACACTTTATATAATATGACTGCATTCAGGAATGTAAAACTTCCGCTGTGAAGAGAAAACACATTTTCATTCACATAATAATCTAGTACATTAGGGGGAAGGTTAGGCTGAAACCTTATACTGTACTTCATGCAGAGAATAAGTTGTCAGGGAGACACTATTTATATTCAATAGTTTTTAGTCGTATGGGACTTCACCTGGCAATCCAGTTGTACAACCCAAATTCTCACATCAGTGAGAGCTGGCTCAGAACTCTTGGTGGGTATTTGTTTGCCTCTACAGTTTTTTTTGGGAGTGAAACATCATAAACTTTCTCTAAGATTGAGAATCAAACTTCAAGAAGTTAATTTACTGGTATTTAAGTGTAACAGATACAGTAGCTTTGGCTGTTGATAACAGTTTTTGGTTTTGTTTTACTTGGTATGGTGGGGGAGGGGGGTACTCTAGGTGTCTGTTGTGTCATCACTGTTGCTTAAACAAAGCCAACAATTATCCTACAAACTTAGTTCATGATGCGGGGTTCATAGAAAGATCCTCCTCAAATATTGTGGTATTTTTGAACCACAATCGGATGTACCCTAGGCAACGGACACCTTGTGTTGCTGGCTGATCTTTATCACACCAGGTCAGGTGGAAAGAACTATGGAATGGACTCACCACAAGGTGCCTTCATTTTGGCAGTTTCACATCTGGCCTAAACATGGAAGAAGTTCATGATCCAACTGGATATGAACTTCCATATCTTATCCTACTTGTGTTATTTCATCTCTGGTATGCTAATTCACATTATCACAGAACAGTGTATAAAATATTCTCTTTTACTGGCCTTACACAGCTGTTTTTGCAATTGATTATAGAAATTAGTCAAAATGGAGATTTCCTAAACACTGGATTTGGCAAAATTAGCCTAGGAAATCAAATCTACTTGATATCCTTAAAACATTTTTCTTTCAATGCAATAAAGAGGCCACATGGATTTTAAGGCGAAGAAACAGAATTGTTAGGGTAATTTTCGGAACATAAAGAAGAAAATGTATAATTCTGTGTTTGTGAATTAGATTCTTAAATCCATTGAAAAAGGATATTGGGCAAAATCCCGTTTGCACAGTTACATCTGCATAAACTTGGCTGGGGTGCCAGAAATAATCAATTTAAATGAATCCAAAGCCTCCTATACCCTCCTTACAGCCTCTGAGTCTCCCTAAGGCTCCCTTTTGCCTGTGGATGCCTTTGGAAGCTGCTGGATAACAGGGTCCTTCAACAGTCAAAAGATTGCCACCAGATCATGATCATCATCGTTCTAAAGCAAAACATTATACTGGAATATCAGATCTTTAAATATTTAGGCATGCACACATACACACATACAAACAAACAGAGTCTGTTAATTGAGAAGAGTCTGCTTTTAATTTTTATCTGGAAAAGTATATGATTCAGCTCTAGTTAAAAATGTCAGGTTGCTAGCTTTGTTCTGGATTATTTTGTTTAGTTCTGGATTAATTTAAAGTCTCATGGTAATAATCTGTGCAAACTCTGTGCTTTAGCAATGCAACATGGCTCATGCATCATAGTCCCAGCAGAGTTTATGATGTCTGCTTTTATTTGCCATTCCTATATGTTCTTGCATGGGCCCCTTTACACTGCACATGCATGAAATTTGGCTCATCCTACCCTGAAATATAAGAAACAGATGCTAATTTTTGTGCTAACATGAGCCAGACCACTGATTCAAAAGTCAATTTATGGTGAGCCTAGAACAAGACTTTCATTTCTCTTGTTACAATGGTGGTGGTTTAGCCATCCTGGAATTCTTCTGAACAAATGTGGCTCAGTAAATCAGACTTTTCCCAAGAAAAAAATCTTCTTGCATCCTCTGAATTTAGAAAGCTTCTCCAATGTATCTACAGTATTTATTACATTTAGGCAGTGAACTCATACATTTTTCTTGGCAGCTTGGAGAATAAATATAATGGTTAAAAATATACTACTAAATATTGTGATTAGTATCTTGTTCCACTACTTAAAATGAAAACGCTCCGCAGGGGGAGATCTCCTCCCAAGCTATGCTAACCTGGAACACACCCTGTTCTTTTATTATATCAATGTTCTGCTTGCGCAGACTCTGCTCAAGACATCCACCTTTATCCAGCGCCACTATTGAAGGCAATGAAGAGTTCAACCTGCAAGACGCATGGAGAAGAGATTGGGTGGGGAAAGTGCCATACCAGTACCAGAAGGTTCAATTTGCTTCAGGGTATTCCCAAGCAGATGCCTTCACCTGTTTAGGATTCCCTGGAAATGGCATTGAGAGATATCCTGCCTATCTCTCCAACTCGGAGGTTGTCCTTAGGTATCCATAATTATAGCCATTGATACCCTTGTCCTCCATGAACTTGTCTAATCCTTACTTAAAGCTGTAAAGACTGACAGCTGTCATCACTTCTTCTGGCAGGGAGTTCCATAGACCAATGATCCTCTGGGTGAAAAAGTACTTTCTCTTATGTCAGATATAATATCACACACTTACGATCTTCATATACCACAATGCAATGCTCTAATGTATCATGACACTGTTTCCCTATAACCCATGACCTGGTGACATCACCAACCCTATTAAAGGACCCTAACCTTTCCCACTCCTCACTTCCTTTGCTGACCCTAGAGATCACCACTGATCGCCATGTGGACAGTGGAAATAAAGACTATTAAAGAATAATAGCTGCTTCTGAAGTTACTGGACTGGTCCATCAGCATCTCTCTAACAAAATGGTAGCAGAGGAGATGGTTTGTCCATAATTAACTCCAAAACAAACAAAGATGACCAAAAGAAAGACCCAAGCGAAGAAGGTGGGGACAAGGCACAGGCCAGTCCCGCGGGGGCCAGTGCAGAACCCAAACCGGTGGCAGAAGAAGGTATCCCCAACTGGACCATCACGGAAATGGACCCAGATGGCCAGACAAAGGCCAGGACCGGAAGGGCAATTACCGAAGACTTCAAACGGAGCAGCGCGATCACAGTGGACATGCTGTTCAAGGCCATTGGTCAAACGGGAGGAGAAATGATTTCTGTGCCGGAGCTACTGGCCCTGATGCAAGAGGAAAGAGAATCCCCCATCATCGGCGTGGTAAGCCCAACCCCGGGAACCTCCATGGCGGGAACCCCTGGCACCACGCCAAGTTTGAATCCAGCCAAGATGGCCGACCAATCACAACCAGAGGCTCTGGATTCAAACCTACGGGCGGGAAACCCAGAAAGCCCCAACAGAGACAATGAATGAAACAACTACTCAAACGAGCAAACAAGGCCAAAAAACAAACCAAACACCCCAGCCACGCAGGTACAAAACACACCAGGGGCCCCAACGGAAAATATGGAGGGGAGCTGGGACTCACGGCAGGAGGTGGCACAAGGGCCTACGATTTTCCCACCACAGGACCCATGGGTGAATCCGGCCTTCCTTCCCCAGGGAAGACAGCGAGAGAGAAGCCCCCCAGCTTACAGCTAGCATACAGGGAAGACTCAGCTGAAGCTGGGAACCGTGCATCCGCATTCCCAGGGGGGTCGGAATTTCTTCCCCTGATAAGGCACCCTGAAGACCACAGCCTCGGGAGCACCCATCCTGAGTATGGCCCCTTCCCAGAACCTGCGCGCAACAAGAGGCCTGAACGTGGATGCGAGAGAGAGAGAGAGAGAGAGAGAGGCGATCCCAGATACCCCTACCACAACTGTGAATCCCACACCTACGGGGAGGGAACGCGTGTAACAGACAGGCGAGGTGAAGGGACCTACCTTGCTGCAACCCATCCAACTGAGCGCCGATCCCAAGCAATGTGGCTCCATCGAAGTACCTCCTTAACAACCCAGCAATGGCTTGCTGCTGAGACAGTTGTATGTATTCAAACTTAAGGAAGGGACTCCAATGAGTGAACACTTAATGAAATTAGGCAACATGAGGTCGGATCTGATAAAAAGGGGGGAAACATCACAGAGCAGTCTCTAGTAAGCATCATATACAACTCTCTTGACCCAAGCTGGGATTACTTTCTGACTCAATTAGATAACATGGGCGCCGACAACATTAGCCTTGAGTTTCTCACCAGAAAGCTCATATCTGAAGATAACATTAGGAGGGAAAGGGCCCTAATGCGTAGGGAAGGTAGACCACCCAAAAGGGTAAATTTCACAGAGCGGTCAAGCCCGCCCCCAGGATGCTATACATGCAGATCCAGCAGGCACCTCAGAAGGGACTGCCCCATGTCCAACAAGGACAAGAGAATCAGCAACCAATCACGTTCACACGATAGGGTACATTGTGACAGTACACCAGTGCCAAGACATGGGTCACAGGACGGGCATCCACGTAGATGTGGAACTGACAGAGATAGGGATAACAGATGATGGAGGTCACCTAGCCCTGGGAGAGAACTCAGGACAAAGACAGAGCCAAGGAAACATAAGCCAGATTCCATAAACGTGGTGAAACACGGAAATGAAACCAGGCATCACAATGCAGACTGGCCCACAGATGGCCATGGGCAGTGCTGGCTAATAGACTCTGGGGTCAGTACCCACACATCATGCCACAAAGAAATATTCAGTTCATTCAAGGAAGATTCCTTCAGGATCAAGGTTGCCAACCAGAAACACGCAAGGGTAGCCGGCAGGGGCAACATGAACATTCCTGAAATCAGAGTGGTCAGGGATGTGCTTTTTGTCCCCGGAATACCGTACAACACGCTTGCCGCCAACAGGCTCACTGAAGACCCAGAACTGACGATAGTATTCAAGAATAGTAAGGCATCCATCAAAAGAAGAGGAGGGGAAATAGGAAGCGTGGAAACCATAGGAGGCCTGTCATACTTCCTGGCCAAGAAGGAGACCAAAGCCTGAGTCATGATCGGACTACTTGATGACAACAATGAAGAGGTAACACAAGAGAATAACCCAAGCACCCCCAAAGAGACTGAGGGCATGAGCTCAGAAGAGGAGGAAAACAATCCCCATGATTCAGCAGAGATTGAAGAGGCCACAGATGCAAAGCAGGTAGCGTCCCTCATCTCCATAGACAGACCCACGCACGATGAGTGTGCACACCTGCTACATCGAAAGCTAGGACATATAGGGTTTCCAATAATCAAGAAAATGCTGGAATGCTCGGAAGGTCTAAAGGTCAAGAATTGTGAGAACTACCTGGAATGCTCCGTATGCAAACGTTCCAAATCAAGGGTTGAGCCATGGCCAAAAACGTCCACCAGGAGGTCAGACCACCCATTCCAGTCGATACACCATGACCTAGTAGGACCACTCAAGAAGTCCCTGGGCCAAAAAAGGTTTTTCCTGACAATAGTGGATGACTTCAGCAGGTACGGCTTCGTATACACTCTCAAGAGCAAGGATGAAACCTTCACCAAATTAAAAGAATTCTATAAAAGGGTACAAACCCAACCCAACACCAATATAAAACAACTGATGACGGACCATGGCTCAGAATTCCTATCCAAGGAGTTTAAGAATTGGGTAGTCGAGAAGGGGATGCTGCATTTCAAGACTGCACCATTCACCGCATTCCAAAACGGAGTTGCCAAACGAAGGAATGGAGTACTCAAAACCATGATTAGGTGTGTAATTGAAGATGCAGACCTGAACTTCTCCTATTGGGGAGAAGTACTGTTGTACTCAAACTACACGCTGAATAGACTGTGGTCCAGCGTCGTTGGAAAAACACCCTATGAAGCCATGTACAACCGGAAACCCAAGCTGACACACCTTCAAATCTTTGGGGTATTTGCAGACATGCACATACCAAAACAGTTGAGGAAAAAGGGAGAAAAGATGACAAAATTAAGGTTCCTAGGGTACAAACCAGGTTCAAAAGTGTACCGAATCCTGGACCACAACCTCAGGATAGTGGTATCCAGGTCAGCCACTTTCCATGAGCATGCGAATTGGAGCAGGATACATGCGAACTGGAGCAGGATACATGCGAACAAAATCCTGACGAGTGGGCACAAACAAGAGGAGGCAGAAGCATCATCAGTCGATCCAAGACCCAGCGAGCGAGGAGACACGACATATAATAAGGTTGAAAAACAACAATCACGCCAGAGCACTGTGGACACTGAAGATGCTGAGTTGCCAAGTCCACCAGAAAGGGCACCCAGGAGGTCAACCAGGTTAACCAAGAGCCAAACCCCGAAAAGGCTGGAGGATTACGTAATGGGTATAGACGCCTACACCGAGACGCCTATCAATTACAACAATATAACCAAATTGCCACTAGAGGAACAGGACAGGTGGAAGAGGGCAATGGAAAAGGAGATGGAGAGCCTCACGGCCCTAAACGTGTACACACCTGCACAAGTTCCGGAAAATCAGAAGACGATAGGGACAAAATGGGTATTCAGGATCAAACAACTAGAAGACGGCCAGAGACTGTACAAGGCCAGACTAGTAGCACAGGGTTTCTCCCAGAGAGATCTGGACGACTATGATGAAACATACTTCCCTACCATTAAGGCAGAGAGCGTCAAGGCAGCCCTAGTGATGGCATCAATCCTAGGGGAACAAGTATACCAATTCGATGTACAAACTGCTTACCTGCATGTGGAACTAGACAAGGAATTGTATGTCAAAGCACCACCTGGGATCGGATGTAAGAGTGGAGAAACCTGGTTGCTCAACAAGAGTTTATACGGGCTAAAACAGTTCGGTAAAAGATGGTATGTATGCCTGTCTGAAGCACTGGAGAGATTGGGCTTCTTTCCCAACGAGGACAACAGATGCGTGTTTGTAAGGAAATCGCAAGGGGAAACAGAAAAATTACTGGTTTATGTTGATGACTTATTGTATTTTGGAAAGGACAAATCAAAGTGTGACAAATTTGCTCAAGACCTGCGGAAACACTTCTCTCTGAAAAGCCAGGAGAAATAAGCATGTATCTAGGGGTACAAATTTCAAGAGTACAAGAGGGTTTTGCGATCTCCCAGAAGGAAAAGATACTCGAACTCCTTGAGAGATGTAACATGTCAGATGCCCACCCCTGTGGGACACCCATGCACACAGACTTCCTCAAGAACGCACATGAAGAAGGGGAGCCATTCGAAGATAACCACCTCTGCAGGTCAACCATTGGATCACTACTATACATCGTCACCTAGACCAGGCCGGACATCATGTTGGCCGTGAATCTTCTCTCTAGACACTCAAACAACCCCAAGGTCCACCACTGGATGGCAGTCAAGAGGTTATTGAGGTACCTCAAAGGCACCATTGACACAAGACTACTGCTCACACCTCAAATGACAAATGAAATCAAGCTCTCATGTTACGCAGATGCTGATTGGGCAGGTGACTCAAAAGCGAGGAAGAGCACATCAGGTCACCTAGTACTGTACTCCTGAATGGTAGCCCCATATACTGGTGCACAGGAAAACAGGATCTAATATCTACATCCACTGCAAAAGCAGAATATGTCTGCGTGTCCAGCGCTGCTAACGATCTAATCTGGTTCAATGAAATAATCTCCACTGTCTGGGGGAAGCCAAATCTACCCATCATCATCCACGAAGATAACACAGCAGCAATAAACATATCGAAGGCTGAGTCCATAGGAAACAGGTCCAGGCATATAAACATCAAATACAGACATGTGAGGAAACTTTCAAAAAGAGGCTTCATAGATCTAGTTCATTGTGACACCAAGCACCAGGTTGCTGACATACTAACCAAACCACTCCCATTAGCACAACACAATCATTTGTTCAAAAAATTATGTCTTAGTGAGTGAATGAATGTCTATTGTCATATGCATTCGAAGTGTCTGATATTAGAAGGGGTTTTGTCAGATATAATATCACACACGATCTCCATATACCACAATGCAATGCTCTAATGTATCATGACACTGTTGCCCTATAACCCATGACCTGGTGACATCGCCAACCTTGTTAAAGGACCCTAACCTTTCCCACTCCTCACTTCCCTTGCTGACCCTAGAGATCACCACTGACCGCCATGTGGACAGTGGAAATAAAGACTATTAAAGAATAATAGCTGTTTCTGGAGTTACTGGACAGGTCCATCAGCATCTCTCTAACATCTTATTTGTCTGAGAACTAGTACCCAAAGGTTTCATTGAGTGCCCCCTAGTTCTAGTGTTGTGCGATAGGGGAAACAGTTTTTCCTTACCTACTTTGTCCACACGGTGCATGATTTTATAAACTTCAATCAGGTCACCTCTTAGACGCCGTCGTTCAAGAGTGAAGAGGCCCAACCGTTGCAGCCTCAGATGGTAAGGAAGGTGTTCCAGTCCCCTAATCATTTCTCCTGAACAGATTTGGCTTGTTCCAAAATGTTTTCCAGTCCCTGACAAATCTGAAGCCCTCCTCTTGATACCACCGCCTCATCCATGCATTGAGGCTTCTGAGCTCTGCCTGCCTGGTAGGTCCTGCATGAGGAACAGGCAGCACTTCTGAAAATGCTACCTTGGAAGTCCAGGACTTCAATTTTCTTCCTAGCAACCTGAATTTGGCTTCCAGGACTGACTGCTTGGCCTTCCCAACATCATTGGTACCAACGTGTACCATGGCCACTGGCTCCTTCCCAGTTCTCTCTAACAAGCTATCTAGATTTCTCGTGATGTCTGCAACTTTTGCACCTGACAGGCAAGTCACCATATGGTTATCATGTGCATCACAAATCCATCTCTCTGTATTTCTGATTATTGAATCACCTAGTACAAGGAGCCTCTCTCCTGCAATCTGTTCATCTACATGCACCTCATCAACTATATTAAGGGAGAGGATTTCAGTTTGTTCCTGTTGTTTATCTTCCTGTATTTCATCAAGTGTGATGAAGGAGAGATCCTCAGGTGGAACCAGTTGTTCCTCTGTGTGTTCCTCATCAGGTGTGATGAGGGAAAGAGCCTCAAATTGATTCTGTAATTTCAGACTCTCAGAGTGATCCCTTGCCCTTCTACTTCTTCGAGTCACATTCCTCCATGCATCTACCTCCTGAGTTAGTGAAATGACTTCTTCCTCAGAACTGTGCCCTGTCTCTTCTTTGTCCAGGATAGTCTGCTCTGCTCTGTCCAAGAACAGCTCAAGCTCTTTAATTTGTTGATAGTTAGATATGTGGGCCTCTAGCTGCTGGATCTTCTCTTCTAGTAGTGCAACCAGCTTGCACTTGCTGCAAGTGTAGTTCTCCATGTGCTTTGGCAAGATCACAAACATGGCACAAGTGTTGCAGGTAACTACAGCTGAGCCCTGAGAATCCATTTTAACAAGTGCAGTATTCTGGGCCTCATAAATTTACACGTTTACTACCTTTCTATCCAGTGATGGGCACCAATTTTTTTTACTACCACACCGTGGGCATGGCCTAACAGGTGGGTGTGGCCTAACAGGTGGGTGTGGCTTAACAGGTAAGTGTGGCCTAATCAGTGGGCATGTGACTGGGTGGCCAATCTAATCATGCCTGCCACATAGCCCATGAAAACATCTGCAAACACACACAGCACTGGCTCTTTGGCTGTAAATGGAGATGAGTACTGCACCCTAGAGTCAGATACGACTGGCTTTTGAGCAAGGGCAACCTTTACCTTTACCTATTGTTAGATCCAAAGCTTCCAGTCATATCTGAGGCAAGGAGCAGCGTTGGGGGCGCCGGGGCGGGCAGGCGAGCTCCTCTGGGTGGTGCGTGACATCAGCTCCCCCTCCCCTTCCCCCAGGGCCAGGTACGCACACGCCGCCACCTCCCCCCCCCAGCGGCACCTGCAACCTATTAAGGAGGCGGCAGCAGCCGCTCTGGAGGAGAAGGATTGGAAGAGCCAATGCCGTCGGGTCGCCCGCTCTCCCGGGAAGAGCAGGGTGGGGAGGGGGTGTGGCCAGCCAGGTTTGCTACTGGTCCGGTCGGACCGGGGCGGACCAGCTGATGCCCAGCACTGTTTGCAGGCGCACCCCCCCAATAACGGACACAGACAACATTGAAAGTGGATAACAGCATCGGGCCACATTTATTGATTCAATGCCCTAGTCCGAATTATAAATTTGTATTGGTAAAACGACCAATCATAATTCTTAAGGCAAGCAGGCCGAAGTAACACTGGTAAGGTACCACCCCAAAATTGCCAACGGCAATTGGTTACAATGTATCAATTTGTATCAATTTGTTTGTTGACGACAAACAAATTGTTGACCGTAGTCAATATCTAACTCATGACCCCACCCTCTGACGCGTATCCGTGAAATCACGGGGTGATGCATGCTGGTTAGCTATCGTCATCACCCCGTCGCCTGGTTCGTCGTTGACCGGACAACGTTTAACTAATTTATTCCTGTCTAGTGTTGTCCAGTCAATTGCGAACCTGCCGGATACCTGTGGGTCATACTGTTTACCTTACCAGTGCTACCCGCCACACGGAGGGGCTTCAAAGAAGGCCTGACGCCCCCCCCCAGACCGTCAGCTCGGTCAACAGGCCTGCTCGCCAATCACCCAACAGGAGGTCCATACCTCCTCGCGACAGATGGACCCCATCCCCTACGTACAAGTCATAATTTTGTAGGCTAACAGCGGGGTGATGACTGACCCGTCCCCAAGCCCCGTCGGCAAGAAACCGCGCCACCGCCCTGTTGACCGTGCGCCTAGCGCGGTCAAGGGCCCGGAGGTTAACACCCCCTCTATAAGAATGGCGCGGGACAATGTCCGACCAAACCAGGGTTGTGGCAGGCCAGACATAATGCAAGTAGGCGAGGTCCTCGCAAATCGCATGCTTAAGCGATAAGCCGGTGACCTGGCCCAAATCATTGCCCCCCAGGTGGATGATGAGAATGTCAGGCGGGTCAGCACCCAGGCCAGAAAAAAGGAAAGGCCGCAGCTCCCGCCATAACATCCCAGGCTTACCATGCCATGTGAGACTGGCGTGTTCACCCAGTCCCAGTCGGGGTCCCCACTCTGTCGCCGCAGCGTAACGCGCTGCCCTGTGCACATAGCTGTGGCCCACCAGCCATACTGTCACCGGTGTAATACGACACCCAGGGTCTGTAAGAAAATTGAGAAAAATTGAGAAAAAGACGGGAAGGTGACTGGATTGGTACTCATGGTGGAAGCGGGCGCACATAAAACTGAAAACATTGCGAGCCCCACCTCCCCATGCTGCGTATGTCAGCCCCAGAGTACCCAAAAGCAGCTGCTGTAGAGGCTGCACCAGTACGAAATGAATGTGTGCCATAACGGGCACCTGTTAGGCCCTACCCTGGTGAGGGCACTGCCCGTCACCTTCCAAAACTGAAATTTAGTAAGGGGAGACCCATCTTGGTGACAGAAAAACGGGCCGTGGTGCATGCCACGCAGTGCCAGGAACTCCTGTAGGGCACCAACCGGACAGATGTCTGCCAAAGAACACCGTAGCAGTCTTACACCACTGCCTACGCCATGCTGATCTGTCTTAGAGGAGCGTATCCTCAACTGGGCCCAGTCTTTGGCAACATAGACATCCTCGAGTTCCAGTGCCCTACAACTTGCATCTGCCTTATACAGCATCTCAAGCTCGCTGGTGCGGAGCGCTCCAAAAAGGCCACCGTTGTAGCCGCATGAAGTGGGCTGCCTCATTTCCAAAACAGAGGCCAGGCCAGCCCCGGGCCAATTGGGTAAAACCCTGGGGAAATCTTGCATCCGCCTTACTCAGCATCTCAAGCTCGCCGATGTGGAGGGGTCCAAAAAGGCCACCGTTGTAGCCGCATGAAGTGGGCTGCCTCATTTATCAAAACTGAGGCCAGGCCAGCCCCGGGCCAATTGGGTAAAAACCCTGGGAAAATCTTGCATCCGCCTTACTCAGCATCTCAAGCTCGCTGATGCGGAGGGCTCCAAAAAGGCCACCGTTGTAGCCGCATGAAGTGGGCTGCCTCATCTATCAAAACAGAGGCCAGGCCAGCCCCGGGCCAACTGGGTAAAAACCCCTGGGTAAATGGGGTGGCGGTCGGCCGGGAAACGCCCGCGCATGCGCACCCACCCCTCCCAAACATGTCTCACCCGGAAGTCATTGGTGCTGTCCACACGACCTCCCACTTTGGCCATAAAAGCCAACCCGACAGCTGAGATGCTATGGTGCGTGGTGCAAGGCCCTGGGCATACAGGTAAACCATGAACCGCAGAACATGGGCTACTGGGATCGGCCAGGTTCCTGGCAGTCGGAATCGGGTACATAATACTCTGAAGGAACTAAATGCGTGGTGATACGCCTTACTCATGCATGGCGCTAGTGACAGGCCAATCGCCCAGTTCACCTCTCCTTGCCAACGTTCCATCTCTCGTCCAGGAGTGGCGAGGGAAATTCCTCCGCATCCGGGGGCCGAGGCACGGAACCGGGAGATCTGCAGGCGGGACAAAGCAGCAGCAATATCATTATCAACCCTTGGGACATGCCTGGCCCTGTAGGGAACGTTGAGGCACAGGTTGCATAACACAAACCAACGCACTAGCTCCATAACCCCGGGCGATTTGGAAATCTGTGCAGTGACGATGCGGACAACAGCCGCGTTGCCATGCCAAAATTGCACAACCGAGTTGGCCCACTCCTTGCCCCATAGCATCAAAGCACCCAGGATAGGGAAACATTCCAGATACGTGAGACCATGCAGGCGACCCTTGCCTGCCCAGGATGGTGGCCACCCACCATAGGCCCACTTCCAATTGAAGTACATCCCGTAAACCCAGGAATCCTGAGGCATCGGACTGCATCTGAAAGCAAGGGGGAGCCAGGAGATCAGACCCCAAAATGACACCCCGTTGAACTACCTCTGGATCTATGGCCAGACAAGCACGTCTGCCCCGATACCCCGGGTAAATCTGAGCCTGTGGTGGGGCCTGGAGAATCCCGCCATGGCATCGCACCAGCGCAGAGCAAATGCCCTGCCCGGTGCGACGACCCTGCCAGCTAAACTGGGGTGACCATGTAGCACCAAAAGTTCCCTCAGTGATGCCATGCGCTCGGCCAGCAAGACCGAGACAAGGGCCACTAGCCTTGAGACCTTATCCCACTGCAACCTAGAATCCTGCGCTACCGTGTTACTCTCCACCCCAGGAATACTAGCTGTGGAGATGGGCCCTCGGTCTTTTCGGGCGCTAAAGGGACACCCAGTTCCTCCATTAGCGTCTGAAATGTGTTGAGGAGACGTGTGTACGTGTCCCAGCCCCGTTCAGCCCCGAATAAAACCATCCAGGGAATGGGCTACAGACCGGGACCCTGACCTGCGGACAAAAGCGCAATCTAGGAAAGTGGTGAAACGCTCGAATACCGAGCCCCAATGGAATAGCCAAAAGGCATGGCATCATTGAAATAATATGCTCCCCGGGACGGGGGTGCAGGGCCAGGGCCAGCGACCCTGCCCGCATAGACCCTATTGTCAAAGCTAGCAGCAGCCACCTCCTCCCTCCCCTTAAGGGATAAAAGATTGGGGGCATCTTGAGGGGACCTATTACCCATGAAAGGGATCCGGAACCCCTGCCTAGAACCCTGAAGGAGAGAACCCACATCCTCTCCCTTCGGGTACCATGTGAGCCACGCTCCAACATGTCCACCTTAAATGGGGAGGGAGCCCTTCGGTGAACTAGATCCATCTGCGGCAGTCTTGCCAGCCCCCTGTCTGCCCCACCCTCTGCCCCGCATCCTTCTAGTCCTGGGACAGGCAGAGGCCGCATGGGGGCCAACACAGTTGGGATACTTCTGTCTGTATTGCAAGTCTTCCCATTAGAGGAACCATTGGACAAGAAAGTCCAGCACAGCAGGCGGGCTGGAACCCCCCGCCCCGCCCCCTGGCAGGTGACCTATGCTGGGGCCGCCTGCTGAACCGCATGCCCACAATGGTATATCTCCCCGGGCGCAGGGCGCGTGGGCGTCACGTACAAAAGCCGCAGCCTCTGGCCTGGCTCATCCCGCCTAATCTCGGGGTGCGGGGAAATCCGCCTACGGCATTCCCCGTCACAAGCCAACCACGCTGGGCCCGGAAAGTAAACCATCGCCCGGTAGAAGTTGTCCAAATACTGGACCATCGGAATTGCCGGATCCGGCCGGGCCCTAAGGTACACCGCCATGCATATGATGCAGGCCGGCAACCATTTGGCCCACATACTTGGTGGCTTGCGACAACGTGCCTGCCACTATCCTTCTCATTCTGCCCCTCCCTCTCTCCTTGATGGGCACCCTGTTTAGGAGCGCGAAGATATCCACGCACTCCCCCCGCCAAATTTACTCTCTGGCGGCCTGTGCCAAGCGGTCACTCAGCGGTAAGGAATAGGGGCTTGGACCAACCCGGCCACCCAAAACATTCCCCTCAGGGTAGGGAACACCCCCCACCACGGGGCCCTGGGTGTTAGCTGTCATCGCCGGGTGAGGCGTCAGCGGGTGCACCGCTGCACCGCCGCACCACCCGCGCGAGGCCAAGGCCATTGAAAAGCCCCCCCCCCCATATTGGGAATGTGTGTGGATGTACTCGCTTACACCGTATACTCACATGCTGCACCCCCGCGGGCCGCCCCCACCGGGGGTTCCGGCCCACTGGGGGCGTCGGAGCTCACAACCGACGTAGAGCTCATCACCGGGGCCTGACCTGCACCTGGCTGCTGGCTGGGGAGCTGCGAGGCAGTGGGCGAAACCGCGCCACGCGCCTGCAGCAGCTCAACCCTCCCTGTCGGCTGTTGTCCTCCTGCCGGCAGCGCCTCAAAAGGAACCCCAAAGGGGGGCCCCCGCCTGACTGGCCCGAGCCAACGACGCTTCAAGGGCTGCCAGGCGGGCCAGTAAGGCTTCCACGTTGACCTGGGGCCAAGGGCCGGCCGGCCCGCACGGTCCAAGGCGCGGGTACAGGTCCCTGTACCCCAGGACCCGAATATGGCCATTGGCCAACACCGAAGCCCGGCAGGGTCGGTGGAGAAACCTGCCAAGGCAGGGGGCCGCACCACCCCCCAAGGCTAGAGGGCCCCGGGAGAGGCTGCGACCCAAGAGCAGCAGGCCCAGCCTGGTGGGCGGGTGCAGGAGCGGTGTCCACCGCTCGCGGGCCGCGGGCCGGAGCCCCTACCGCGCCCGCAATCTGTTCGCCCGCTCCGGGCCAAGGGGCGATAGACCCCATTCCGCCGGTCCCGGCAGGGGCCTGCAAAGGCGGCTGCTGGGGAGGCGGCACCGCGGTCCTCCGACCCGGGTTGCGCCTCCTAACAGCGCGAGCCGCACTCGAAGCTGCCTTCTTCTTCGAAGGCATCTCCACCGGAGTGAAGGGAAGCCAAAAAGGAAAAATCGCCGCCAAAAGGCTTCCCAATAAGTTAAAGAGCGACGGAGACACAGGGGAAAAGACTTCTCCGCTCCGTCGCTGAGGTAAAATGGCAGCTCGGCTGCCTCGTGGCCACCCCTTTTATAAGGGAGCTGGCCACGCCCCTAACTACCCGGATTCTCTGTCCTGTGGGGGGGGGGGCCCGCAAAGAGCGCGGCGGCCATTTTGGCGCCGCGCTTGCATTCTATCTAGTAAGAATATATTCTTCCTTTGTTTTTTGTTTGAAATCTCACGTGCCGTTAGGTGTGCAGACTTTTTGCATAATTGTGGGAAACTACCATCACAAGCATGTGAGTGTAGGGCACCCAGTGGTGGACTACTCCTGGTATGCCCTGGTACGTGCATACTGGTAGTAAAACATCCAGGAGGCCATGCCCACCTGCCCACAGGTCACCGGGCCAATGCCCACCACCACCACCACCACCACCACCACCGCCGGCTTGGGTTTGCTTGTGGAGATCTGCCTCACACATGCACACAGAGATCTGCCTCAGCACATGCGTGAGAGCACAGGCAGGCCCCTCCCTGTGCTCTCACGCATGCACAGCTGCAGATTTCCACGCGCATGTGCTGAAGCAGATCTCTGCAAGCAAACCGCTCAAACACAAGCCAGCCAGGGTTTTTTTGGCACCGGGCTCACCAGCGCCTGCCACCGAAAACCCCCCGGCCGGCTTGGGTTTGTGTAGTGAGCACACAAATCTGCCTCAGGCCTGCACGAGGAGATCTACAGCCACACATGCATGAGAGCACAGAGAGGGGTCTCCCTGTGGTCTTGCACAGGTGCTGAGGCAGATCTCCATGTGCACCGCACAAACTCAAGCCAGCCGGGGGCTCACTGAGCCTGGAGTTGCCGCGACAGCAGTGGCGAGGGAGATGGCAACTGAGGAGGCAGAAGCGGTGGAGATGGCAACTGAGGCGGAGGCGGCGGAGATGGCGAATGAGCTGACAGCAAGCAGAGCACGGGAGGCAATGGTGGGGTAGGCGGCGGCAGAGCGGTGCAGCAAGGTGTCCGTTCTGCCTGGAAGGTAGGTACCTGCCCAGCAAGGACAGGGGAATGAGGCACAACCTCGCGCAATTGAGTGACTGCTGTATTTTAATGTTAGTTTTAATGTGTTTTAATGTATTTAGTTTTAATGTATTAGTTTTAATGTATTTTAATGTGTTTAATTTTTAATTTATTTTAATTCTGTATTTTAATGTGAGCTTTTTATATGCTGTATTTTAATGTGAGCTTTTGTGGAAGGAGTCCACTTCGTCAGACATTTAGTTAGCGATTATACTTCGATGCTCTAATTTTCCTTTAAAGAGCAACTGCTGCAGTTACTCTTTAAAGGAAAATTAGAGCATCAAAGTGTAATTGCTAACTAATGGTCTGACAAAGTGGCCTTGATCCATGAAGGCTCACATTAAAATACAGCAGTTTAACCACACCCACTCAGTCACCTGGCCATGCCCACCCATGCCCACCCAGTTACCTGGCCATGCCCACAAAGTTGGCCAAGCCCACAGTGTGGTAGTAAAAAAAATTGGAGCCTATCACTGGGGGCAACGCAACAGACTGTGCAACATATTATACAACAATGAAGCCTTAGAGCATAAGTGGGCAATAGAGAAGATTTTTAAGGGCGACTCCTGGTACAATTGAATATATAAATTGTTTAGACATTTGTTTATAAATTAATGTTTAGTTTATATATATAATTATTATTATTATTATTATTATTATTATTATTATTATTATTATTATTTCTTGTTATATGTTGACTCAATGTGTACAAATGCCATACACTAAATAAATAAATTTGCTTGTGCAAGGATTTGTTGTACTTCCTATTGTACAAGTAGCAGAGAGGGAGGGATTTGTGAATGGAACACATTCTTTCATAGCACGTTTGGAAGCAACAAGATACTAGCCTATCTCTTATCACAATTGTTGTATGGTTTAGACTTTCATCCCAGCACAGTTACTATTGCCATTCTCACTGAATCGAGTTCAGATTGTTTTATTATCTTAAAGAAGAGGGGGAAATTAAGTTGCCATGTGGGAAAGGAATTCCCACATCCCTTTCAATAACACAGCCTTCTAAATATGTCATAGGGTTGTCACTTCAGATAACACCATAACAGCTCTCTTTTGGTGTAAACTAACCATCAGCAAAGGCCACAGAATAGGATAATTAGGAGCATTATGAATTAATATATAGCTACTAGCATTTTTTGCCTGGCAAGCCCGGCAGGTTTTTGTGTGTGTTGATGTGTGGGGTTATTTTGGAGAGTACACGCCACACTCAACATAAACACACACACAACACAACTACACACACAACACACAACACACACACACAACACACACACAACCATGCACACACACAATACACACACACTGCACACACAACACAACCAAACACACACACAACACAACCACACACACAACACACACACACATTACACACACACACAACACAACCACACACACAACACAATCACACACACACAATACACACACACGCCGTAGCTCCGTGGGGAGAGGAGGGGCTCCCCCCTCTCCTCAGAAGCCTTGGCGACCACACACACACACACACACACTTGCAGAAGCTGTGAGGGGGGAGGAGGGGTTCTCCCTCCTCCCCCCAAGCCTCGGCGAGGACACCCAGAAGGATGCGCCAGGGAAAGGCACAGCAGGCAAAAGGTAAGTGGGGAGGGGGACAGGGATTGGGGGGCAAGGGGATGGGGCAGGTGGGCGGCGTGGTTCCCGGGTCTGTTTCCCCCCCCAGTTCCTCTCCCCCACCTCACTTACCTTTTGTCGGCTGGGCCTTTCCCCGGAGTAGCCTTCTGCGGACGTTCACCAGTTTGTCCTCCGTCTCTGCTGGCATTGACGCCTTCGCCAGTAGGGCGGAGGGCAGGCTAGTGATTGTAACCGCGCAGAAGGATGCACCGGGGAAAGGCCCAGCAGGCAAAAGGTAAGTGGGGCAGGGGACAGGGATTGGGGGGCAAGGGGGCGGGGTGGGTGGGTGTCGTGGTTCCCACCCCCTCATTTCCTTTCCCCCACCCCACTTACCTTTTGTCAGCTGGGCCTTTCCCCAGTGCATCCTTTTGTGCTGGGACGCTCACTGGCCTGCCCTCTGTCCCAGCCGGCATTGAGGCCTTCGCCAGTGGGGCGGAGGGCACCAAAAGCTGGCGACCCAGCTGGCAAACGATGTGACCACCTGGCTGCCGTGGTGAGGTGGGGATGGCTCAAGGCTGGTGCATTGGTGGTTTTTTTTTAACCGCGTGCTCCGGCTTCCCAGCATTCTCTGCGCTTCACACCCTTCAGCCTGATTGGCTGAGGGGTGGCGCGGCGCGGAGGACACTGGGCCCTGTAGTTTTTTTTCTGCTCGCGTTCATGGGGCAGTTGCCCCACTCGTGACTGGCAGACCCTTGCGGTGACCCTCACAGGATGTTAAGGTAAGTGTAGGCGGCTCGGTTCGGGATGTTTGGGTTGGGTGTGGCTGTGTATGCCGGACACGCACGACCGATTCACCATTTTATAGGTAAAGATGGTAGCCATGGTAGTCTGTGCAAGCATAAATATATGGTGAACTATATCTCATTTTCTCATTATTTAGTTTTCACCATATGGCTAAAATACTGTTTTTTTATATTGATGTTGTAATATGTTTTCATTGATTATTACTATAAATTGATATTAGTATAATGCATTGCTCTTGCTGTTCTTGCTGTACCACTCCCACTATGGAGTTGAAATATTGCTTTATATGTTTGTTTTAATCAACCTTTAGTTTAGTTGGAATTGATTTTTGGAAACCTTGTAGAATAACACTAATCTAAGAAATCATTGATGCGCTGCTAGAGCTAAATATTTTTTTTTTACTTTGCCTAGCTGAGATGGGCTAGATCAGTAGTTCCCAACATGGGGCCCATGCCCCACAGGGGGACTTCTATTCCCAGAAACCTAAGTCAACACATTGGCTGATCAGTGCTTTGGGGAATTGACTTAGGCTTCTGGGAACTGAAGTCCAAAAACCAAAGGTTGGGAACCACTGGGCCAGATAATCTGGTGTCAAATTTAAGGAGAATTGACATATATCAAATAATATTGGCATTTATGTATGATGTGTGCCATTAAGTCAGAACCAATTTATAGTGACCTTAATAGAGCTTTCAAAGTAAGTATGTTATTTAAGAAATGGTTTAAAAGTTCCATCCCCTAAATTCTAATCCATCACTCTACCCGCTACTCTATACTATGTTTGTTCAATGGGATCATAAAGCCTGTCAATTTCTTGGGCAATAAATTTGAGCATCCAATCCATTTGAATTTGATGCCGCTGATGTAAAGCGATGTCACAACTTACAGTAAAAATACCGTACTTCAGAAAATGATAAATTGTTTTGCACATATACACCTATACTTTCTGCATCTCAGTCCCAGACTGGTTCAAATGAACCAGCCTCGTTCTCTAAATATTACTCAGAGATTACAGTGTGTTCAGCAGTTAGTAACCATAGCAGTACAGTATTTTATTTTATTTTTATTATTTTGCATTTTGCATGTGAGAATACCAAGTCTACTGGAATGTTTCCTTTGTCTCTAAAGATAAAATAAGAACCATAATCAAATTTATACTAGTGTAATGTGATATATCAGATAATCTCCGGGGTTTTCCAGGCCACTAAGTCAAAACAGATCTGGTTTATTAGCTGTGATTAAGGGACGGCAGAAATAGTTCCATTTGGTCTGCCAATAATTTAGCGGATATTAAGTCTAGCGTTCAATTCTGTACTTCACAAGGAAATACTCCAATATTTTAAGCATATATAGATGACATATAACACATGTGGATATGCTTTATGCTTTGAAATATGTTTTCATGATTCTTCATGTATATGTATTTTGAGTCATCAGTACCAAGCAAAATGTCATTCCCGTGCATTCTGGCTGGAGTTTTGGTAGGGCTGAGTCAATCTGTATAACATACTGTATTTTCCAGTCCTTCCATATCAGTCCATGTAAATCATTCTACAATACAGCATGTTTTCGTTTAGTATCTTACTGTTGTGTATGCATGTTATGTATGCATGTTGTGTATGCTGTTGTGTATGCAAGTTAGGTTGAAGTGCTTACCCATCCTGTGAAGTACAACCACTTCTGTGAATCAAAGCAATTCTGGTAAGAGCCTTTTTGAACACTATCTTGGAATTACTGTGTCTGCATTCCAGAGTAAAGCATAGCTGTGAGCTTTAATCTTGCATAAATAGAACGGACCATGTTACATGTCATAAGCAATTAAGGAGTGGTTGGGCCCTCTTAGAAGTTTAGAAGAGCCTAAGTCACTTCCATGTTTGGGGCAGTGCCAAGTATTTGATACACATTGCCATGATGGGCAGATGGACAAACAGAGAGACTGAGCATTTTAAAAATTTAAAAATTTAACAACTGCTTTCCCAGACATTTTTGAATCAAAAACAGTAATTATTGAGAGTTCATCTAGCACAGTGATGGCGAACCTTTTAGAGACCGAGTGCCTGAGGAGGAGGAAGCATGCAGGCAGGCACCATGTGTGCCCACACACCCATTTGATGTTGTCAGTGTGCCTCTGGTGAAGTCACATGGGTGTGTGCGTGCATACGTGCACTGCTCAAAGCGTGCCAGGGACACCATGTGTGCACCTGCCCCCCATGGGGCCTCCCCAGCCCCCAAGAGTGCCCCCACCTCCATCTCCACAAGTGCTCCTTACCCCGCATTAGTGCTCCCCACCTTACCTCGCCCAGCCACAGCCTCCTGGCCAGGATTTCAACCTCCACTCTTGCCTCCCCTTTGGCGCAGGGAGAGGGGTGGTGGGGAAACAGCACCGGTGGGGTGGGGCTTCCCCTTGATGGCCCGCATGCCAGAAGAAAGGCCTCTGTGTGCCACTTTTGGCACACGTGCCATAGGTTCACCACCAGACATCTAGCTTCTGTATTATGTCCCAGCTGAGATTACCCAAGGTAAGGCTATTCTAGTCTCACAGTTGGATGTTGATGGTTCTTCTTCACCTAGATTGACAGGGGTATAGATAAAAATCATGTTGCAAAACATGTAAAATGACAAAAAAAATAACAGATGTACAAATCTGTGCTCCCCCATAGAGCTTTAAGTCCAGGGAAAACAAACTTCCTGGGATACTTTCCAATGGATTTATGAAGCTTCCGATAAGCATCCAAAAACAGCCAGTGTGGTGCAACACAAAAAAGCAATGCCATCAGAAGAAAAATGCTTATCCAATACAAAAATTTGACACTACCCAACGTGACCTCATTCCCTCTAAGGAAGGAGGAAAGGAACTCTTCCATCGTTAATTTTACATATATTTTCCTTGACAGATACAAATACAGTGGACCCCTGCTTTACGGACGGCCCGCCTACCACAAAACCCGCTTTAAGGGGAAAAATCCATAGGAAATAACAGTCCGCTTCAAGAGGAAAAAGTCATGATAAAATCACTATATGGAACGGGTTTTCCCCATGGTTTTCAATGCATTCCTATGGGAAACTGCAGTTTGCTTTAAGGAAAAAAATTGCTATAAAGAAAACCCTATGGAATGAATTAATTCCTTAAAGCGTGGGTTCCACTATATATTTTGATAGGATCTGATGGAGATCCAGAATACATACAAAGTTAGTTTGTATTATACAGAAAAGAGAAGAGATCATGTGTTCAAGAGTGGGAGGATGATTCAGTGCCCCCTTCTTGTGATGCTTTAGAGGGGTTCTGGTCAATGACCCATTTAACCCAGTGCCAGCTCCTCTTGCTGAGAAGGCCACAGTCTGAGTCACTGGCATTTTATATACAAATCATGCATTCTGTCCTAGAATACACAAAAGCTTACTATATCAGCTGGCCCAGTGTTAAATTTAGAACACAGAGAACTGGTAATAATCTTAACCTATAAAACCAAGTGTTCACCGTTGGAACTGGCTATAGGTTGCTATGCGTCGCCCTACTGACCCGCACCCACCCTTCGTGCGCACGGCCGAATTGCCTACGCAGGTCAACGAAGGATTTAAAAATCCGGCACGGGGGCCTCAGCCCCACAAACGGCAAGAAAGGGAAAGAACTTCACTTCCCAACATTCCTTGCGCTGCGCCGCGCCAGAGCCAATCACGCTGAGAGGCTCTCGCACGGCGCAGCGTTCGGACACGCGCCGCAGCCAATCGAAAGAAACGCATTTTAAAAAAAACCAGCAAAAACACAAAGCACCAACCCATAACTACAAGCCCCAGTGTCCTGTGCGCCCACGCAGAACGCTGAGGAAAATGGCGCACGGAAAATTAAAAAGAAAAACAGCTCACAGGCAAGCAAACACCAGCTGGCTTTCTTTTACTCACCCGCGGCGCCTGAAGCTCCCGAATGGAGTTTCCCCTTTAACATCAGTGGGAGGGGGTGGCGATCCCCCTCTCCGCTGCCTACCCTAGTGTTGGGAGGTTTGTGGGGATAAAAGGACTATATTGCCCCAACCCATCTGGAAACAAAAGATGAGGCAGAGAGGATCGATCCCCCACCACCCCTCCTTTAAAAAACTCCGTCTTTTCTTCTCTTTAAAAACGGAGTTGTTTTAAGGAGGGGGGGAGGATCGATCCTCTCTGCCTGTTCCTCTGTGTCCAGAAGTGTAGGGCCAATATACACCTTTTATCCCAAAAAACCACCCAACACTAGGGTAGTCAGCGGGGAGGGGGATCGCAGCCCCCACCCACTGATATTAAAGGGGAAAAACGATCTACTTTCACGATTCCACAAAAACAAAGCACGACTCCACAAAAACAAAGCACAATAACACACTACAGCTCCCCTCCCCACCACCTAGCCCACCCTTCCTAACCCCCAATGACCATGCCCCCATCCCCACCACGGGCCGGCGCCGTAGATAATCCAATGAGTCCGGCCTGCGAAAAAACCCCCAGCCTAACACCACATGGTATTTCAATGGGCCACCCAGCCACCGAGGCCAGCCCACAGAAATACCCACACCAAAAACACAAACAACAACATTCAAAAAAAGCAAAAACAATACTAAACATAAAAATTACAAGGAAAATCTTCCACAAACAATAAAAAAAAACAAGGACAAACACAACTCCCCACCCCCCACAAATCACAACAAAACCACCCCTAACAAAACAGAGATCACAACTTACCAGGACACGTGCAGCCTCACCGAGAATCAGAATTGAAATGAGAAAAGAACAGGAAGAATACACAGGCCAGGACAAAGTTAACATTAAAACATTATGCAACACCACCACCAAGTGGCCACAGGAAATATTACACTCAATGAATTCAAATTGATCTCCAACCATCTACAAAAAACATACACTTACACATTTTTAAAAAAATCTTATCCAAAGTACACCTATCACCAAAAACCACATAGGAACACATTATTTTTAAAAATGCAATTATTGGGAAAAAATATATATCAACCTTATCTCTTTTTAAAATCCAAATTTTTTAATAACAGTTTAAAACACTACCTACGTATAAAAAAAATATATTTAAAAAATAACATAACTAATTTAAATACACATACAACAAAAAACATCCAACACCATTTCTCATATTTTTTAAAAAACAAAAAACCCCAAAAAGCCCGGCAACGCCGGGCAACCCTTGCTAGTTAAAACTAAAAAGACAGAAGGGAGACTATTTTTTTTAGCTCTAGGAAGAATAGTCCTGCAGGCTAAAATATACTGCTCAAAAAAATAAAGGGCACACAAAAATAAGGCATCCCATGATCTGAATGACTGAAATACTGTATTCCTATTGTTGTTCACATACTGTAGTCGAATGTGCTGACAACAAAATCACACAAAACTTAACAATGGGAATCAAATTCATCAACCCATGGAGGTCTGGATTTGGAGTTACACTCAGAGTGACAGTGGAAGAAAACACTACAGGCTGATCCAACTGTGATGTAATGTCCTTAAATCAAGTCAAACTGAGGCTCAGTAGTGTGTGTGGCCTCCACATGTCTGTATGACCTCCCTACATTGCCTGGGCATGCTCCTGATGAGGTGACAGATGGTCTCCTGAGGGATCTCCTCCCACACCTGAACTAAAGCAACCCCCAACTCCTGGACAGTCTGTGGTGCAACGTGGTGTTGGTGGATGGAGTGAGACATGATGTCCCAGATGTGCTCAATCGGATTCAGGTCTGGGGAATGGGCGGGCCAGTCCATAGCATCAATGCCTTCATCTTGCAGGAACCGCTGACACACTCCAGCCACAAGAGGTCTAGCATTGTCGTGCATTAGGTGGAACCCAGGGCGAACCACACCAGCATATGGTCTCACAAGGGGACTGAGGATCTCATCTCGGTACCTAATGGCAGTCAGGCTACCTCTGGCGAGCACACGGAGGGCTGTGTGGCCCTCCAGGGAAATGCCACCCCACACCTTTACTGACCCACTGCCAAACCGGTCATGCTGGAGGATGTTGCAGGCAGCATAACATTCTCCACGGCGTCTCCAGACCCTGACACGTCTGTCACATGTGCTCAGTGTGAACCTGCTTTCATCTGTGAACAGCACAGGGCACCAGTGGCGAACCTGCCAATCTTGGTGTTCTCTGGCAAATGCCAAACGTCTTGCATGGTGTTGGGCTGTGAGCAAAAAACCCACCTGTGGTCATTGGGCCCTCATACCCCCCTTATGGAGTCTGTTCCTGACCGTTTGAGCAGACACATGCACATTGGTGGCCCGCTGGAGGTCATTTTGCAGGTCTCTGGCAGTGCTCCACCTGTTCCTCCTTGCACAAAGGTGGAGGTAGCGGTCCTGCTGCTGGGTTGTTGCTCTCCTACGGACTTCTCCACGTCTCCTGTCTCCTGGTAGTGCCTCCATGCTGTGGACACAACACTGGCAGACACAGCAAACCTTTGTGCCACAGCTCACATTGATGTGCCATCCTGGATGAGCTGCACTACCTGAGCCACTTGGTGTTGCTACCAGGGTGTACAGTTTGATTTCATAGAAGTGTGATTGACTTGGGGTTACATTGTGTTGTTTAGGTGTTCCCTTTATTTTTTTGAGCAGCATACTTTTAATTATGAAAGCATATGAAAACAACATATATATTTTCTATGGTGATGGACCGTTAGGGCCAATTTAGATATTTTGAGGGGAATCCAGTTAATTTAATCCTTACAAATCATATACAAAGTTTGTGAGGGATAGAAACAGAAAGAAAATGTATTTCTTTTAATGTCTTGCCTATACAGTATTGTGTTCTGGGGTCAAATATTCACATATCCAAAAAATGAACACATTTATTGCCTGAAAACCTGTTGTTTAAAATAGCAAGCTCACTGAATGAGTAGGAATTTGCTGACTTAACTCTTCTGTAAATTCTGCTTATTCTGGACATTCGTGTGTGTGGGCTTGCTCTAGCGGCAATTTAAAATAATTTCCAATAATATTTTTCCTAATAATAATAGTGATAATTTGTACTTTCCACATTGGCAAAATAGTCTTTTAACAAAGAAGTTGTATAAATGAGGGAAATAATTTATGCCTTCTTAGCCAAGTTTTATAATTTTTTGAAATCTACTTCAAAGGATTTGGTATTAGGCTGTTTCATGCCAAGAGCCGGCATTTGATGTTACATGATTTATAGAAGTAGCCTTTGGAATTATTTTCTCATAACTTATTTTTGGCTTGCTCTGAAATATTTTGTTCTGTATTATAGAAAGCCACAATATAATATCTCCATGATATCATGGTGTCATTCTGCTGACAAAAACTGCGGGGAATCCATTCCTTTCCTTTTATAACATCAGGTGTGCCCTCACCATATGCTTAGATTATAAAAACACCAAAAAGGCAACACATATAAAATTATAACAAGAGGTCTTTCAAACCACCAAAACCATCAAAACTGTTTGAAAGTTTAGAACAGGAGTTCTCAACCTTTTTAAACTGGGGGCCGGGACACACTCCCTCAGACAGCTTCAGGAGCCAGATGGTCATTTTGCCCTTCCTCCACTACATGGCACTTCCTGGTGTGGTGGAGGTGGTGAGTCACATGAAATGGCACTGCAAGCCACATCCGGCCATGGGCCGCAGGTAGGAGAATCCCTGGTTTAGAAGTACAAAAATTAACAATTCTTAAAAACATGAGAAAAACTTGGCAGCAGTCCCAAAATAGCTGTTGAGGGTCCCTGGAATTTTTATTCCAATGGCCAAGACCCAGCATGGAAGAGATTTTCTAGTCATTACTAGAATTTCAAGATTAGTTAGTCTCCTATTTCTTGAAGACTTCATGACCAAAACCTGTAAGTGGGGGTGGGTGGAGGGATCTTTCAATGGAGTGGTCAGCTTTTGGTGATATGATGGAGAAACAATTTTTGTAAAGTCGCAGGGATGTTTCCTTTTGTAGCAAGTTCAAAATAATGTATGCCCTGTTTTTATAACAATCTAGCCTATTTTTGGCCGGCCTTGCCAGGCAGTTTTTTTTTTTTGTGTGTGTGTTTTTATGGTTAGGGGTGGCTTGGGTGGTAGTGTTTTGAATTTGTGGTTTTTTAATTTATTTGATTTATCTTATTTATTTATTTATTATTTTGATTTCTAAAATATTTTTGACTGTTTTTTACTCTTCCGGCCTCTAGGTGTGGCTGTGATTAAGAGTACTGCAATGTTCTTTCTTTGTTCAGTTCTGTTCCAGAGGCATGGAGGGAGGACGTGTTTGGTGAGTGCTCTTGATTGTTTATTCTGTTTTTATTTTGTTTAGATTTTGGGGTGTTGGGCTGGGGAGTTTAAGTAGAGAGTTTCTACTTAACCCCCCCCCCCCAAAGTGTTTCTGCTTGTTCTTTTGTTTTTATTTTGGGTTTGAGATGTGTTTAATTGGTTTGATTATTTCTTGTTATTTATTTTTTCTGATTTCTTCCATATTTATTTGTTTAATTTGTGATATTATTGTTTGTTGAGTTAGGTATTTTCGTGTTGTAGATAGGTGTTTTTAGTAAGTTTTTATTGTTTTTCGGTAGCCTTTGGTATTTCGTGTGTTATTTGTTGAGTTTGTGGTTTATTGTTTTGTTGTTTATTGGTTTTATTTTAATTGTTTGTGGTTTTGGCTGGCTTTTTCAGCGTTCTGCGTGCTCACACCCTTCAGCCTGATTGACTGAAGTGGTCATGGCGCGTAGGACGCTGGGACTTGAAGTTTTGTTCCTTTTGTTCGCATTCGTTCGGCGGCTTTTTTTCTGCGGCTCGTTTTTTATTGGGTGTGCAGGCTTTCCCAACGTTCTCCTTGCTCTTGCCTCGCAGCCTGGCGCAGCACGGAGGACGTTGGGAATTGAAGTTGATTTGTTTTGTTTGCGTTTGTGGGCCAACTGTTCCACTGGCGACTGCCCGGACCCTTGCGGCGATGGTCGGGCCAGGTAAAGATGAGTGCAGGCAGCTCGGTAGGGGATAGTAAAGACGGGTGCGGGAGCCTTTGTTACATTCCAATGGTTAACATCCCTCCTTATAGGTAAAGATAAGCTAGCAGATCATGACACTGGCACATCTTGTACTGCTCCAAATGGCATGAAAGACCTAAGCACATGTAATGGCAAGCTCTGTTCCCTTATCTCCTCTCCTTACTCCTGGATGTTTGGCGTGCTGACATTGGGCTAAGCTAGTGAGCCTTGGAGCCAACTAGGACATGTTGAAGACAAGGGGCTTGATTTTTAAAGCCACCTCACATATCACTATACAACTTTTTCATCTGTCAGAAATGTATCTCCCCACATTCAGGGAAATCAGCTGGTACCTGAGATCTGGCAACCCACATAATTATAGTACAGTGGTACCGTGCTTAAAGAGCACAATGCATTCCATGGGATTGCTCTTTAAGCGAGTTTGCTGTTTAAGTGAAACAACATTGTAAGTGACCAATTGTGACTTCTGGTGGGGGTGATTGCGAACCCCAATTTAGTTGTTAAGCGATTTTTTGGTTGGTTTTAGTTGTTAAGCGAGGCAACCATTCAGAGAAAATTCTGCTCTTTAAGCAAGTTAGTCTCCAAGCAAGGCACTCTTTATGCGAGGTTTTACTGTACTTATGTATCTAAGATGGTGGTAGCAGGAGACAGGCTTAAAATTATGATCTCAATTAATGGCTGTATTGATAGAGTTAAATAAATATTGGGTCCTAACCTGTGTAGGACTTTCAGGGCCATTGAGCTTAACAACATTTTCTTAGACCTTCTTTTTCCTTACCTGGTGCACTGTGCTCCTCAGTGAATTAGGAATGCAATGGTCTTTCTTCCCTACTATCTTATATATACTGTAGAGCAGAGGTTCTCAACCTTTTAAAGACACGGACCGGACCATGCCCCCTCAGACAGCTGAGTGGGCCGGACTGGTGGTTTTTCCTGCTGTAAATGCTGTGGTAAATGTGTCCCCAGCTGTCATAAACATGTTTACAACAGCCATGGGGGAACATACCTGTCAAATATCCCGTATTGGCCGGGATTTCCTGTATTTCAGCACTCGTACCTTCCCTTTCCCACCGCCATCCCGTATTTTGAATGGCAGGGAATGGGGTGCATGTGCGCCCATCAGAGACAGTTCTGCGCATATGCAAAGGTGTTGTGTGCATGCACAAAGGTGTTGTTGCTGCACATGAACGCCCGGGCCGGAGCTATTCCCGTATTTTCTGGAGCTGTGCCTGACAGGTATGTGGGGGAATTTATGGCTGTCGTAAATGCATCCGCTTCCGGTGGCGGTGGCTACAGGGGCCACATGAAATGGTGCTGTGGGCCGGGTCTGACTCATGGGCTGTAGGTTGAGAACTCCTGGTATAGAGCATCTCACTTTTTCACATGAAAGGTAAAGGTCACCGTTGCTTGAAAGTCAGTCGTATCCAACTCTAGGGTTCGGTGTTCATCTTTGTTTACAGCCAAAGAGCCAGCACTGTCTGAGTCTGCAGATGTTTCCATGGTCATGTGGCAAGCATGACTCCACACCAGAGAGCATGGAATGCTATTTACCTTCCCACCGAAGTGGTAACTATTTATATCTACTTTGGACAGAGACAGGAGCTTATTCTGTTATGCAGCACTCAGGTCTGAAATTGGTTCCCTGCCGACCTTCTGGTTCTCAAGTTCAGCATCTTAACCACTATGCCTTCATAGTCCCTTTTTACACATGTAGATCTATACCAGGGGTTTCCCAACCTATGGCTCATTGGCTGGACGCAGCCCGCAACACCATTCCAACCAGCCCGTTGCCGTCTCCCCAACAGAAGTAGAAGCATTTACGTCAGCCGTAAAACACAACTGTGCAAGTGCAAAGTGCCCATGGCTGATGTAAATGAGGAAGCGGGTGCATTTACATCAACCGTAAATGTGCCTGCTTCCACTTCTGTGAGCGTCGTCCAGTCTTCTCAGCTGTTCCAGGGGCATGGTCAGGCCCACGGTGCAAAAAGTTTGGTCACGCCTGATCTATACAAATACAAAGATTAGGTTGAAGAAATAGATTTGGTGTTAATGCAAAACAGGTAGTGAGATGAATCAGTAAATCTTTCCATGCATTTCACAGAAGGAAAAGTCAAAGTGTTTTAGTGTTTTCTACAACCTATATTGCAATGTATGTATATTTTATTATATTATTAATCAAATCAGAGGTACTTTCAAATACTTTGCTTATGGTTTTTTCATAGACCTTCATCATTTCTTGTACAATAAACTGGTTTTGCTGCCACTTCAATCACTGAATATTTTCCCATCAACACTGATAAGTAGAAGAACGGTCTCTCATGCCCACTACACATTCACCACCATGCTAATGGTGTGCTATAAATGCAGAACATTTATGACTATAATGAAAATGTCTGCAGTCAGGACTCCACTGTAATCCTAATTAAAAGAAAGTTGTAAAACTCAATTTACTCTTGCCTGTTCTCTCTTTAAATAAACTACAGACCCTGAGAAAAGTAATAACCTGCTAAAGGAAACATGCTTCCCAAGTGTGTGTCTTCCTAATTCATTTTGTTTATTACAGGAGGTAATGAGAGACCACTTAAGAAATTCTACCCTGAAGTCTTGCAAATTATTCTTTACTGGCAGAGCCACATGCTATAGGCAAATTAACTAAAAACTAAGGATAAGATTATAGTCAGTTTTTTCCTTGAATAATCACCCTTAATCAGCAGGGGAGAAGGAGCATGAAGTCTTTGTGGTTTGGTTTAGTTTGCTTTGTTGACTGGAAAGTACTTTTTTGCTCACAGACAATAACCTCTCAAAGACTTTTGATGTGCCTCCTAAACTGAGCAATCACAATGTGCTCTCTCTAAGGCAGCCTGCCCTTTGAGATCTTCCACAGTGGTTCTCTTCAGTAGTATACCACCATCTAAATCAGGGGTTCCCAACCTAAGGCCCATGGGCCGGATCCAGCCCACAGAGCCATTTCATGTGCCCCCCCCACTCCTCCAAGGGCATTTGAGAAACAAAATGGCTGTCCCTTTTGAAGCTGTTGGGACAAAATGGCCACCCCCATTGTGCAGGCAGGGCAAAATGGCCATCCGGCCCTCGAAGCTGACTGAGAGAGTGTGACCTGGCTCCAGGGTTGAAAAGGTTGAAAACCCCTGATCTAAATTGTGGTTTTGATACAGAAGAGTTTCTGCCTGGATATGAAATGACTTCTCACCACTAGGAAGGGGTACACAGAAAGAGCCTCCTCGAAGATTGTGGTATTAACCATAATCGGGCATACCCTGGCCAACGGTAACCTTTTGCTGTTGCTATGAGCCTTGCCCAACAGAGAGAAGGAATGAGGCAGACTTCATGGATCAGGATAAAACGGCTGATTTAATTCATTTTTTAGTCCCATTAAATAGACAAAAAAGCCCTGTTGCCAAGCAGAAATGGCTAACATGTTTTTCACCCTACTAACAGAGTTGTATTGACTCTCACATTCTTTACTCAACAGATTAACATTCCATTTTCTACCAGGAAGAAATCTCTAACCAGAAAGAGTTAAGTATTAGAAAATAATTAGGTATTAGGTTGACCTGAACCACGGGTGACTTTTCAATTTAGGAGATAAAAGGTTACTTAGATTAATTAGCTTAAGGATTCTGCCCTGTTGCATAGCTGAGTCTGAGGGCGTGTCTTCAAAACTCGCTTCAGCTTGGAACCCTTAATGTTAAATAATGTGTTTAATATATGAATCTGCTCAGGTCAATCTAATGCATTCCTACATTTTGCCAGCTAATCTTTCTCACACTGGGTCATGCAAAAGGAACTACAAAATGAATTCACCTGTTGCAATGGCTGCCAGATGTAGGAGTGGCTGACTGCAAGGAAGACACACGAGACAATCGTGCGGTGAAGTCCAGCCTCGATCTTGGTCGGGTGGTACGTATTTATTACCCTGCCTTGGGGTGATGCACGCATAGGATGCATGTGACCCCCCTAATACAGAAGGCTTGCATACGTGGCATTTTCAGATGGTCAAAACAATACCTGGTCTTGGACATTGCCCTGTAGTTAATAGACAACCCACAACTAATGAAGGTCTAGGCTGGTGAAACCCAATGTTCCTGCCCTATCTCAGAGTCTATGTGTATTGACTCCGGGTACCTAGCTTGTTCTGCTGTCTGGCACGGCTTATTTGCCCAACTTAATCTGCAGCCAGAAGTGGAGGATTGTGTATTTCCATTAGAGTCATCATCTTTGGTTTTTGCCGTTTCTATCGTAGCCATCAGCCAAGGCTTTATGATTTGCCCCCCAAACTAACTAACTAGCCCGTACCCCAATTGCCTTTCCTGCAAAGTCCGGTTGGTCCCTGGATCTGTTGAAGGCTGGGTGAACCCCTGGGGAAAGGTTTGGCCAATTATTCCTGCGGGCAACCCACATTCACCAAAAGGTGGCTTCATTTTGGCAGTTTCACATCTGGCCTAGACATGGAAGAACCACTGGGAAAAGACATTTCTTTTCCAGTAGGTATGCTGCCCTCTAAGTTGTTGTTTCGAATCATATTGTAGGTGAAGTATTTTGCCAGAGACCTGCTCTTTTGCTGATTGTATTATATATGATTTAATAAAATATTATTATATATGATTTAATAAATAGATTAAAATATAAATATGCAAGGCAGCATACAATGATGGAGAACAAAAGGCCTGTTGGCTAGATGCAGTTCCAAGGTCATATTTGTTTCCTTTTAAAACAATTAAAATGTTACTGACAGTACTACTTCTGTAAAAAAAAGGTTTATATGCTCAAAATACATTAGCAATTATTAGCAGTGATCATAATTACCGTACATCAACAATAGAATGCTAAGAGAAAGAGAAGTTCCACAATAGCTTATTGAAAGTAAATTAATAATTAGTACTGCCAGCAACAAATATGAATATGCAGATAAAAATCAAGAGACTGAAATTGGTAATGCTTAGGAGGGTAACTTGACATCTTCAGTTTATGAGCAAACTTCTTTATTTACTAACGAAATATATTTATAAATCAGTTGCCCAAGCCTTGTGTTCCAATAGTTTCTGATAGTCACATTAGATCAAAAGTGCTTGCTATAAACGATCAAATTTCTCTCTTATTTTAATCACTTACCAGTAAATGTCAGCATTTTCCAAGCAGGCTGGAAACTGTCCATGTTGTTTGTGTCTCCAGTTAAAAAGCTGATGTCACAGATGATGGGGAAAATGTATGACTGCCAATCTGAAAATCTCTGCCCGTCAGAGTAGACGATATCGGACTAAATGAACAAATGGACTTAATATAACACATGTTCTTAAAATGACTAAGCAATCTGAAGCCCCAAATGCCCATTTTCTCCTTTGCTTTTATATTTTTCCTATACAGCCAATTTCAATGTACAGTGGTGCCTCATACAACGATTTTAATCTGTTCCACGGGGCTCGTTGTTCTATGAAACAATTGGTATACGATACATGCGTCGTATAGCAATTTTCCCTATGGGATGCATCATGCAACGATTTTTTTGCTAAGTGGTTTTTCCCATTGAAAAATTGTTGTAAGATTTTTTTCCATAGGGAAAATCATTATGCAGGACACCATTTCCCCCCAAACCTAATTGTTATGTGATTTCGTTGTTATACGGGGCAATTGTTGTATGAGATTCCACTGTACTTCTCTCTCAATGCACTTACCACTAAACTAATATGTAATTTGCTATCTCCCTCTATCTCAAATATACAGAGGCAAAGTTTCTGATATTAAAACATTTATAACTGGGGGCAGGGGGGAGGCTATCATTTTGAAGACCTTAGTAAACTCTTGTTGTAGACTCATGGAAGAGTCCTGGTTGTGAACTCGATTCTGAGGAGATTCAAGGTTAACTCAGCCTTTCATCCTTTCGAGGTTGGTAAAATGAGTACCCAGCCTGTTGGGGCAAAATGCTAATTAACTTGTGAACTGCCCAGAAAGTGCATTAAGTGCTATGGTGCGGTATATAAGTGTAATTGCTATTGCTAGACTGGTACTTGGTTCCACTATTACATGCAGGTTCCTTAGAACATGCCAGAGTGATGTTCTGAATGCAGATGGCACTCAGCAAAGTTTTCTCTTAACATAACACAGGTCTGCAACCAAAAAACTGAATAGGAAATTTTTTTACTGTTTCTTATAGATTTTTACTTAGTGAAACCGAGAAAAATACTTTATAAATTGCATCTCGTCAAGTTTTCTTGCAAAACTCGTGGTTTTAGTTTAATTTAGCGTGATGTTTGCTTTTAACCTCAAATCTGATATCCTATTCTTGATTCTAAAAACCCTATCCAAAAATTATTTCTTACTTTCATTTAATATTTATTAGAGCTAGAATTATTAAAATAAGAAACTATATTGCAAGCTAGGAAAGGATGGAGACCAGTCTGAATGCAGTAGTCCTAACACACCCACATCCACTTACACATCAAAAGTGCCTCTCGGAATGCATTTTCTTGATTTGCTAAAGACACCAAGAATGTTAGAAAATGTCCCATTAAGGGAAGGCAGTCAGGGCTTTAAAATCCCTCACCTCACCAAAATTGAGTCCCCCCTAATTACTGTTATTGATCTAGTGCTAAGCTCTTTCTTCACATGAACCTTTGCCTATTCCCTTTTCCCTTAAGGGCTGCAGCAAGAGAAAACAGTCAGGGCTCTAAAATGTGTACACACACAAACGAAATACACTATTGGAATTCCCTCCCACTCCTGCTCCCTATTGGCAGGATTAGTGCCTTGGCTCACTGTCAGTTATTCTGACAGTAACATCTTTTATCTTGATAAAGAGAGACATCCCTATTGAATGAGCAGTAATTTGAAAAGCTGCTCTAGCACTAATCTCAAATGATGTAAAAAACAAAAAAACAAAGAGGATTCCCCAGGGAGGAAACACATGGGGGTTTCTTCCAGTCCTGAAGATCACACCACAACTGCCTACATCTCCAAAACACCTCCTACAGAAATGCTCCCCATCTTTTAAAGGAATCAGAACTGACCACATGGGGAAAAGCCTGATCAAATTGGCCCAACATAAAAAGTATAAGCCCCTCTGCAACAGGAAAAAAAATCCTTTGCATCATGTGGTCAGCAAAAAATAAATTAAATTCATCCATTTTATAAGTGGAGCAAATCCCATGGTGTTTGATAGTATAATTGGGATTTAAGTCAATGTTCTTCAGATCACAGCTGAAAAGATATTGAGGTTTAATATTTTAGTTGCACTAGCACTGTAAGCATCTCATCCATTCTGTATCTTCAATAGCCTATTTTATTATTTTCAAATTAGCTGATTCATTTCGATTAGCAACGTCATGGATTTTATGTAAGTCTTTTCCCTTGCCTGCCCAGATGCCAAATATTCAACTGCAGCTGTTGCTAAAGCTTCTCTTTTCAAAGAAAGGTCTCCCTCTTGTGGCATTTCTTGTTGGTATATTTTAAAAGGAAAATGTTCCCTTGATCTGGCATTTGGAATTTACAGTCTACAGTGCAATGATTCACATTTCTTTTTTGTCCTGTTATCTTGGCCACATACATAGGAGTTGGGCTATGCTTGAACCTTAGCCCCATCACAATGACCCTAATCAAAACAAGATCATTCTGTTTTTAGACTGCAGAGGGTGCACTATAAACCTGCTCTGCTCCTTCCACAACCCTCAATCAGGATTGCTGTTTCCCCATCAACACACTCTAGGTGTGCTCCAAAACGAAGGCTGTTAGGGGGCAGCCTATATGGCCTTGGGGGTGGCCTGCAGGTTGTGTATTCCTGCTATAGGGATCAAATGTGCAGATCAGTGGGGACCACTCCTTGGTCCCTTTTATCAAGTATTTCTATTTTCAGAGAAACAAGGATCTGCCACAGCCTAGCTCAGGTAGAGGATAGATGTTCTGTTTTAAAGATCCCAGTGTCACTTCTCTGCTGCTTGTATCAAAGGATATAATGGAGAAACAAAATAATCAAGTTCTCTTGCTTCCTCCAGTGCCAATTAGCAATGTCCAGTGGCTGCTTTGAACTGATGATTTGCTTAGTCCAGAGGTTCTCAAACTTTTGAAGTCAGGGGCCGGATCACACACCCTCAGACATTTGGCAGATCAGACTGGTGGTCCAGCTGCCGCCGCTGGAATCGCCTGCAAGACTCATTTACGGCTATTGTAAATGTGTTTACAATAGCCGTAAATGAGTCCATGGCCAATTCTGGCAGTGGTGGTGGCTGGAGCGAGGGAGCAGGCCGGTTTATTTGGTGCCATGGGCCGGATCCGGCCCATGGACTGTAGATTGAGAAGCCCTGGCTTAGTTCCTTAATTTACGTTTCTTCCACACTATCCTCAAAGTACTTTTGGCACTGTTGTCAACTTCCGTATGTTAATTGAGGGAAAGAAGCAGAGTGGATAGAAAACACAGAGACTTTCTAATTATGATTATGTAAAACCTTATTTATTGCTTTTCATAGCTGAATTCAGTAATTCTTCCCTCTTTGGGTTCATGCCACAATACAATGCAAAAGGAATTCCAGCAAACTCATTCATGCTTTCTCTTCAATTTCCGCCTGACTGATCCATTATTTTTCACTCAAAGAGCAATGATAATAATTACACATTTTTGTCAAATTAATGAGTCAGTCCAACAATTCTTCGCCCCAGCCATGTTACTTCAATTATGATGGAAATGAGAGACTTTTTCTGATCAATATGCTTTCCCCTGATTTACTTTCTCAGGTTCCAAAGACTAACCTACACATCAAGCATGTATTTGGGGACTAAACCATAATGCAAAAATAATGCATGATTATGACATGGGTCTGAGGGCACATGAAGCAGCCACCTAACACAAGCCAAATTCCTGGGTGGCAGAGTATCATGTAACCTAGGGGTGGGGAACCTGTGACCTTGTGGGGAGCCTGGACCTCTGAGAACTGAAGTTCCAGAACACGTGGAGAACTAGCCTATTTGCTCTAGGCCAGGGTTTCTCAACCTTGGGCCTCTAGGTCAGACTTCTTCAATCTTGGTCCTCCAGGTGTTCTTGAACTTCAATTCCCAGAAGTGCTGATCAGCAGGAATGCTGACTTGGGCTTCTGGAAATTGAAGTTGAATAACAGCTGAAGGTTGAGAAAGCCTGCTCTAGGTGTACTTGGATTTCAATTCCCAGAAGCCCAGGCTCCCCTCAACGTTGCAGGTTCCCCATCCCTGATGTAACCCCATGTATAGCTTAAGTTCAAAAATGAAATAAAGGTGACTTGTAAAAAGACTATATAGAACAAACAAATAAAATAACGGAATGCTATGTTATTCACAGAGAATATAATAGGCTTAAGAGCTTAGTACCTACTAGATCTCTGCTTGACATTAGGTTTCTCTATATATGCAATAGATATACAGTAGCAGCCCAACTCACAGTCTGAAGGCTGTACCATAAACTTTTTTTGTTAACATGCAGGTTAGCCTTAAAGGGGAAAATATTTTCTCTTTTCACATGAAGAGTTCATAGAAAATAAATAGGTGATTACTTTCACAAAGAATCTGTGTCAATGTCACTCCAGTTGTACAGAATATATCCCAGCAAACAAGGAATCTACCTGAATTGTAATAACAGTGGGAGACAAAGAGGTACAGGTAACAAATCTGAGGGTTGGGAGATACATACAAGCTGTATGAAACCTTCAAGAAATAAAAGGGCATTCTTCTTTCTTATAGTTGTGCTCAAAGCCGTCAGAATAACAAGAGAACCTTTTAAGGGATATTTTACTGATTATTTTTAAAAAACTGATGTTTATTGTTCTGTGAATGCTGTGCTTTCAAATGAACAAGCATGCCAGGAAGATAAAGTGCCTCAAGTGGAGTGCCCTAGTGAGCAAAGTTCAAGAAGAGAGTTTTTTAGTCTTAGCAGAGACAACAAACTACTACTGTTTATTTTAACACAAAGTTGATATTAAATACTAATCCAAGTTTCTGAGTGTTATAACAGGACCTTCTCTCAACTCCAGCAGCATGCAAATTAGTTTGCTATGTTTAGTGATTGTCTTTGGGGCTTACGGTAAGCCTGGGATGCCTTTGAAATCTGATTTCATAAACCCAGAGTACTACCTCAGTTACTTAACTCCAACAGTAGCATGCCTTCAGCTTAAATTGAGGGCTATCTATAAACATTTGTTTCTGGTTTTATATATCAAGGATTAAAATATTTGCCTTGTCTGGAAGAGTTACAGTACAGTAAAACCTCTGATAACAACCACATCGCATAACACTAAAATCGGATAACGACCTGATTATTTATTTATTTATTTATTTTGGGGGGGATTGCATCGCATAACGTTAAAATCCTATAGTTTTGACGTTATCCGATGCATCCCATAAGATTTTAGCGTTATCTGATGCATGCATCAGATAACACTAAAAATCAGATAACACTAAGACTTGTGGAACAAAGTTTTAGCGTTATCCGAGGTATTACTGTATTTGTAAAATAAGGAAATAAGATCCTGCCTTAACACGACATTTCACCCTCAGACATACAGGATCCAAGTTACTATTTAGGAGAATAAATAATTATTAATGTTGTTCAAAACTAAAGATCCACATTGATGATATATTACACTTATTCTCCACTTCTCTTTAATTACAACTTTCCCCCCCATTTATGACTTATCAGAATACACAAATAATTTATTAGTGAAAAGTAAGCATTTCGGTGAAGATACAACATTTCAGTGAAGATATTAAAGTGACATTAAGAATTATGAATGCTGAAAAAGAGTAATAAAAATATTAGAAAAACAACTAATTTTTTTCTAGTGAACACAATGTATCTTTCAGAAAATCAACAGTCATTTCAAGACTGATTTGCCAGATTACATTTAATCATAAAGAACTCAATTTGATTAAGAGAATAGTCCTTTACTCAATAAAAAGGCCTCCTGATTCGGTTTACGACCTAAAAAGTTTTTTAGCATATCCATCCCATCTAATGAGCCTCCAGGCTTCAAGATAAGATTTCTGTATTTCATTCCAGCCTAAAAGAAAATAAATTTGGTAGGTTAATATTTTATGTTTATGTGACTTCTAAATCTACAACCAAGACTTAGGAATCCTGCATGTAATATTTATATAGTCTTGAAACAGAGCTGACAGGATTATGCTTGTCTTACTGTTCTTTCCAATATAACCTCAATTACATCATTCCTCAAAATCTCTTCCTTTTGACTATACAGTCCGTCTGAAGGCTCCCACATTTGTTAAGCTAGCACACAACCAATAAGTGTGTTTGTTGAAGAGATCAAGAAATAGAAAAAGGTCAATGTGTATCAGACACTCTAAAACGAACACAACCTAAATCTTTTTATCACAACCTGGATTCCCTTCATGGCTATTTTAACATCTTTTTTCTTCTGAATCACTGCTGTGTGTTATTCAATTTGCATTATACGTTGTTTAATGGACCGCAGTGGCTTAGTGTTAAGATTGATTTACTAATTCTTTGCTGAGCTGCAGATCAGCAGTTCCGAGACATTAGCACTGCACGATGGAGTGAGTGTCTGTCGTCTGTCCCAACTCCTACCAACCTAGCAGTTCGAAAGCAAGAAATTACAAGTAGATACAGTACAGTAAATAGGTTCCACTTTGGCAGGAAAGATAACAGTGTTCCATGCACTCCGACATCTAGTCATGCCTGCCACATGACCATGGAAATGTCTGCAGACACAGAGTGTTGACTCACAGAGTGTTGACTCATTGGCTGTATTTTTCCTCTATATACTCACTTTATATCACTCATCATATTCATTTGAAGTATCACTTCTTGCTTTGAAACACTTGCAATCTGGTGCTCGCATTTTATTTTACACACATTCCTGAGCCCCGAGTTCCCTTGGTGGCCACATTTTGGTTAAACAAAATATTACATCTGGTGTCTAATGCTGCCAAACCACCACCACCCCTCTTTTTTTTGGGTGGAATTTTATCTTTGGAATTCATTCAGTGTCCTCATATCTCCCCTTAAACTAAGCATCTCAGGTCTTATCTGTTCCAACATGTCTTTCTCAATTAAATGAAGCATTTAAATTGTTTTCTCTCTCCTTAATTGTTTTCCCTTACCATTTTCTTCCTTATAAAGCTATTGCAATCTAAGATAATAAGTTTTCAGACCACATCCTTTATGCTGTATGCTTTAGAAATACTATGTTATTTCCCCACTTGATTCTAATATTTTATTCTAATTCTTTTTTTAAAAATTCTAACTTTATACTCTGTATTACAGGTACAGTAACATTTACTGTTATCATGGCTTCCATTTCCCACAAGGTTAACACAACATGAAGTTGACTTTTCTTTTTAAAGTGTGGACCGACCAGTTCAAGAATTCAACGATATGCTTTGCTTACAATTCTCTGTAGCCATAATTTCTTCTTCTCCAATGAAGCCACCTCCTGCACACCTAAGTGTTGTTCAGTTTCTAGACATTTAGGTCAAAATTCAACTGGAAAGCAGCATCAGTGAATGCAATCAAGCAGCAGTTTTCTCCAGCTTTGGCTCTCCTTTGTGTGATCAGTTGTTTATGTGATATATTTCTATCTTTCTATATCAGGGGTGCCCAAACTTTTTGTGCCAGGAGCCAGACCAGGCCCCCAGAGCAGCTGAGCAGGCCAGACCACACCCCCAGAACAGGGTGTGTTTGTGCATGTGTTTCCATATTCACCTCCTGGTTTGGCATGGACACTTCTGTGAATGCGCAAAAGCGGCTATATTTACTTCCTGGATTGTTGCAGATGCTTCTGCGCATGCGTGAGCATGTTCGCACCAAACCAGGGAGTGAATACGGACATTTCTGCACATGTGTGAGGACATCCACGACAAACCAGGAAGTAAATATGGATGTGTCCGCACATGTGCAGAAGCGTCCATATTCACTTCCTGGTTTGGCGAGGGCATCGCGGGCCTGATGGAATGGCTTCAGGGGCTGTATCTGGTCCACGGGCCATAGTTTGGGTACAACTGCTCTATATGAAAAGGGTCACTTTGTTAATTATACCTATATCACTATCTAATATTTTACATGTTCAGCTAAATGAGCTTACAATAATTGTAAATACTATTTTAAAAACAGTAGGTCAACAAGTTAAAATACAGTAAAATGGTGTTGGAAGATACCACGGACTGCCAGAAAGGCAGAAATGGGGGCTTGAGCAAATAAAGCCTGAAATGTCTTTTGAAGCAAAAATGAGTCAATGAGGTTAGAGTATTTTGGGCACATCCTGACAAAATAAGGCTTGCTGGAAAAGACAATAAAGCTGGGAAACACTGAAGGCAGCAGGAAAAGAGAAAGATGGAATATGAGATGCATTGACTGCATAAAAGAAGCCACAGCATAAAATTTGCAAGACCTAAGCAGAGCTATTAATGACAGGAGCTGTTGAAGGTCATTAAAATATAACATAACCAAAAACAACTTAACAGCATAAAATAAAACAAAACCTATGTTCATGCAGTATTACATAACTACCTTTAATTTGACACAAATATGACAGAAAAACCATTGTATTCAAATTTCTTAGATATTCTCTGCCCAGTAAATTTATTTTGTGGGAAACTCTGCAAAGTTGCCTACCTTTGGATTCATTATTCCTTCTTGTTTAAAGCAGTTGTAAAAAATATCCACAGAGAAAACTTCACTCCACAAGTATCCATAGTATTGGGCATCATATCCACTTGCCAAGTGGCCAAAGGTAGCTGGCATATTTGTACCTTAAAAAGCAGCAGGCAAAAACAAAGCAAAACAGAACAGAACAAACCATGGCATACACTAATAATGTCTAGCAAAAGAGTCTGAAAGCACCAATATAATAGCATCTAATGCCAAATAAGTTTGGGTACAGTCAGGACCAACATGATTGACACAGTGGCATTTACACACCTCTATACTTCTTGGAGCAAGGATTGGGAACCTCTGTTCCTCCAGATGTTGAAAAACTAAACTTCCATCATATTTAATCATCAGCCACACTGGCTGCTGACTGTGGGAATTGGATCCAATAATATCTGAACAGGTATAAGGCTTTCTTTCCTGTCTTAATGAAAGGGCAGATGTAAAAAGTAAATGTAATACTCATAAAAAGTAGCTGACGACGTTAGTCTTTCCATATGCTGAACCCATTCTAAATAGAATCAGAATCTTCTAAGTGAACTAAAGGTAGATAGACCAGACCAGATGGAGTCAGCTTAGGCAATGATCATAGGAAACAGAGAAAGTAAAAAGGGCCTTCCTTTGACTCTAGCTAAAGAACTTCATGATGGTCTTCCTCTTATACCAGAGAACTTCATGGGTTTCAATCAGTGGTGGGAATCAATTTTTTTTACTACCTAATCTGTGGGCATGGTATGGTGGTCGTGGCCAAGGGGAAAGCCCTGCGTTGCACCCAAATTAGGACTACTTTATTTCAAAACTTGGATGGGCAGGGCCAGCCGGAATGTCTGCTACTGGTTCTGGCGAACTGGGGCAAACCTGCTGAATCCCACCACTGGTTTCAATTGAAAGTAGTGGTAGACAGGCAACTAGGGATTGGCATTATTAATTCCCATAAAGCTTGGGGGCATTATGATAGGATAACAAAGGAAGTTAAAATGATGGCTGTCAGACGTAGTCACACAATAATGGAGAAGAGGATGGAACGTATGTCACTGCTGATTAGGCATGCTGGTGTAAATAGGCTCCATTAGCCACCAAAGAACATGAGATGGCAACAATAAACCTCATGGCTATCCTCAGATTACAGCCAACTGGATATTATGCCTTGTCCAACCCAGACATTCTTCAGTTCTTCTCTTCTGGGTGTGGTTTGCCAGAACAGAAACAGGCAAACTGCTGGCCAAAGTGGAGCGAAAGAGGTGCACTCCTTCTGATGCTCTGTTGAAAGTTGTTTAAAACTCGACGAGTTGCATTCAACTGTGCCTTTGCTTCTGTTATAAATCTAGATGAAGCAGTTTTCAGCAAAAATAGGCCTGCACATAACCTCTTTCCATCTAACTAATTAACCCTCTGTTGTGTATGCATGTTCACTGTACTGATAAGAATGTAACCACTCCATTTACAATGTATCTCAGCTGTAAAGGAACGCGAGCAAGCAGCCCATAGAGGGCAGCTGCGAGCGTTCAGTCTCACATGGTTCACATTGCTCAATCACGGACAGCCGCGGGAAAACCTTCCCCGCATTCAGCAGCAGGAAGAAGAACTACTGAAGAGAGGCGTGCCTGGGCGAGGCCACGCCGGTAGCGGCCAATGAGCTACCGTGCTACAAGATTCAAATGTATAATGCTACTGTATATATAGAGATGTATCACCACCATTACCTCATGCTCCACCGGATCATCATGCAATAAACCTGTGTTAAGCCAACCCTCCGGCTGTCCTGTTGTCTTTGGTCCCATACAGTAAATTGGCGACGAGGATGGGATCATGGCTGCCCACGGGACCAAGACATGCGCCGGCTACGAGATCAGGAAGCCGGGAGACTTGGAGCTGTTTGAGATAGACTTCAACGGAGCGCTGGTGGAGCTCGAAGTCTCAGATGAGGACAAGAAGAGGGCCATCTTCGTCCGCATGCTCAGACACGAGACCAAGAGGACCTTGGTGGACCTGATCGCGCTGAGGAGGGTGAGCGACTTCAAAGCCAAAGAGCTCCTGGCGGTGTTGCGCACCCACCTCCGGCCCGCGATAGCGATGTTCCCCGCTCGGAGCACGTTCTGGAGGCGAGTCCAGGCGCCCGGGGAATCGGTCGCTGAGTTCGCCGCGGCCCTGCGCTTGGCCGCTGGCCCATGCAAGTGGGAGACCCCAGAAGTCACCCTCCGAGACTGCCTGCTCTGCGGCCTGAGGGACACCGAGACTCAGCGCGCGCTGATGAAACAGGAGCCGCCTCCCACGTGGCAGCAAGTCCTCGACACGGCACAGGCCGCGGAGGCCACGACGGCCAGGGTGCAAGAGCTCCAGGACTGGCGCCCGAAACCCGCCAAGGCAGAGAGCTCGGTGCGCGCGGCCCGGCGAGTTTCGAACTCGTCCGCGGAGAGCGGCGACGACGAGGACGTCCGGAAGGTCCAGAAGGAAGGCCGGCGCTGCGACAGCTGCGGCGCCGCCCACGCCCGCGCCAAATGCCCGTTCCGCAAGGCCGAGTGCCACAACTGCGGCCGGCGCGGGCACATCGCCAAGGTCTGCCGGAAACGGCGCGAGGCCAAGAGGAGTTCCCCAGACCGCTCGGCGAGGCAGGACCGCACCACGAGGCCCAAGGACGGCACCCGGACCACGAGGAAGCGGGACGGAGTAGGGCGCATCTCCGACGACAGCGAGGACGACGCTCCGGTTTTCAGCGTATCCACGGAGCACCCCCGGTACTTCGTTGAGGTAGTAATCCAAGGGGCCCCTGTTAGGATGGAGGTGGACTCGGGTTCTTCTTACTCTATCATCTCCCAGGGAGAGTTCCTAAAAATAGCCCCCCACGTGCGGCCCAAGCTCAAAGCGTTGAGGGCCACGCTGAAGGACGTGCAAGGGAACCGCATCCCGGTGTTGGGGGTTGGGAAGTTCCAGGTCCAGTTCAAAAAGCGCGCCGCAACGCTTCCCCTAGTCGTCCTCAAGGGAGGTAAATGTAGCCTCCTCGGGACTCAATGGTTCCAGCCCCTGGGGTTGTTCATTGGGGGGGGTGCACGCCGTGGGAGTACACGCCGCCGGGACTGACCCAATACAGAGCGTGTGCGATGCGCACCCCGAAGTTTTCAAAAAGGGACTCGGAAAATTCAAGGGGCCCCCAGTGACTTTCGACCTGGACCCTGGAGTACGTCCAATCAGACTTAAACCGCGCAGAGTGCCTTTCGCACTAAAGGACAAAATAGAGGCGGAGTTGGACAAATTGGTGGGCCAGGGGATTCTTGTTCCTGTTGATTCTGCGGAGTGGGAGACTCCAATTGTAACAGCGCTCAAGGCCAACGGGGAGGTCCGCATATGCGCTGATTACAAGTGCACCATCAATAAGGCGATCCGCCCTAATGCGTATCCGGTGCCAGTAGTCAGCCACTTGTTGGCCAGGTTACACGGGGGGAGGTGTTTTGCTAAACTCGACCTGGCCCAAGCCTACCAGCAACTCCCGGTGACCCCCGCCGCAGCTGCTGCGCAGACCATAGTCACCCACAAAGGGGCGTTCCAGGTATCGCGCCTCCAATTCGGCGTGAATTCGGCGCCCGGGATCTTCCAGTCACTCGTGGAACGCCTCCTGAAGGGGTTAGAGGGGGTGTTACCCTACTTTGATGACGTATTGATTACAGGGGGGAGCCGGGCCGAATTGGCAGAAAGGTTGGGAAAGGTCCTGGCAAAATTCGAAAAGGCGGGGTTGCGGTTGCGAAAAGACAAATGCGTTTTCTTCGCAACTGAGGTTGAGTTCCTAGGGTTCCGTGTTACTCCCGAGGGAATAAGGCCGTCCCAATCCAAGGTGGCCGCCATCAAAAAGGCCCCTCGCCCCACCTCCAAGCCCGAGCTGCAGTCGTTCCTTGGGCTGCTCAACTTCTACCACTCCTTCCTTCCTCGGAAGGCAGCCGTGGCGGAACCGCTACACAAATTGTTAAAAAAGGACGAGGCATGGAAGTGGGGCGACGACCATGAAAAGGCTTTCAATGACCTGAAGCGACTCCTGGCATCAGATGCTGTACTGACCCACTTCAATCCCAAACGCCCAGTGGTCCTGATATGCGATGCATCCCCGGTGGGGGTGGGGGCGGTGTTATGCCACGTGCTGGAGAACGGGAAGGAGGCCCCGATAGTGTTCTACTCTAGGTCCTTGTCCCAAGCGGAGAGAAACTACGCCCAGACAGACAGGGAAGCACTAGCGATAATTGCGGGGACCAAGAAATTTCATGATTTTGTGTATGGCCGCCCCTTCACCATAGTGACTGACCATAAGCCCGTGCTAGGCATTTTCACCGCAGATAAGCCCACACCCCAAATCCTGTCCCCGAGAATGCTCAGGTGGGCCATTTTTCTCAACGCGTATCAGCACGCGTTGGTGTACCGGCCCGGGAAGATCAGCCATGCGGATGCCCTGTCGAGGTCCCCCATTCCCCGGGATTGCTGCCACGTGGGCGAGGAAGAGAGGGACCACCAGGTCTTAATGATAGAGGTCCTAGACTCCCCTCCAGTAGTACCGGCCGACATCGCCAAAGCGACCGGTAAGGACAAAACGTTAGCTACAGTTTGCTCCTGGGTACAGAAAGGGTGGCCCGTGTCTTCCCCAGCAGCGGAATTCGACACATTTTTCAAAAAGAAATTAGAATTGTCCCTAGAGAGGGGTTGCCTTTTGTGGGGACAGCGGGTAGTGATCCCCACGTCCCTCAGGCCGAGGGTGCTTAAACTGCTGCACGTCAGCCACCCCGGGATCGTCCGCTCTAAGGCACTAGCCCGCAGTTACTTTTGGTGGCCCCAGCTAGACGCCGACATCGAGCACATGGTCGGCACTTGCGAAGCGTGCCAAAGCTCCAGGCCAGAAGAGGCTCGCTTGCCACATAGGGAGTGGGACACAGCAAGGGGGCCCTGGTCCCGGGTACACGTAGACTTTGCTGGCCCGTTCAGGGGAACACTTTTCCTCCTTGTGGTGGACGCGTTCTCCAAGTGGTTGGAGGTCATTCCAGTCTCAAGCACCTCCTCGGCCACAACAATTAAACAGTTACGGAGGGTCTTTTCCACGTTCGGTTTACCCGACACCCTCGTCAGCGATAACGCTAGCTGTTTCACGTCCGCCGAGTTCAGGACATTCATGGATCTCAACGCCATTCGGCACATCACCTCCGCCCCTTTCCACCCGGCCACTAACGGCCAAGTAGAGCGCCTCGTGCGTACCACTAAGGACGCACTGCGGCGCATGGGCCCCGGAGATCTTGACTTACAACTGTGCCAATTCCCACTAGCGTCAGGGTACTCCCCCGCGGAGTTGTTAATGTGCAGGAAGCTGGCCACAGTAATCTCCAAATTAGACCCCACAAGGGTAGAGGACAAAGGGCGGAATGTAGAGATGGATTCCACAAAGAGCTTCAGCGTAGGTGCCCCCGTGCATTGCAGGAACTACGCCAGCGCGGGACCAGCCTGGGTGCCCGGCATTGTAATAGAACAAACCAGCCCCGTTTCATACCGCGTGGAGACCAATACAGGCCTCCTGTGGAGGCGGCACGCGGATCAACTCAGGCGCAGGGTCCCTGGAGAGCAGGACGAAAACGAAAATAGCCACGAATCAGCGTTAGGGTACTCCCCCACCCGCTTAGCCCAAGGGGGAGAAAAAGGGGGACATGGGTCCCCACCAAGGGGGGAGGAAAGGGAATCGATCCTCAGAGATCTTTTGCGGGAGTTTGCGGCGGAAAGGAAGAGCCCCGATCTCGCACATAACCCTCGGAAGTTTCCCCAAAACACAGATTCCCCAAGAAGTTTAGACCTTGATTTACAGTACCAGGGGGAGTTAGCGGAGTGGTCCCCCACCCGTCCTAGCGGAAAGAGGGGTTTCAGTTCAGCCCCTGGTACCTCCAGTCCCAGTAGCCCCTGCGAGTTAGAATGCAACATAGCGCCAATGCCCCGGAGACCGACACCCCCAAGACAGGAGGCGACGGCGAGTCCGTCCACCACAGTCTCAAGGTCCCCCGAGCGGGGAACAGAAAGTAGCAGAACCACAAGGGCATCCTCGTCGGTCCCGAGATTCGTAATGGGAGGGTCTCCAGGGTCCGCAGGCAACAGGCAGGGGTTCACTTCCCAGCTGTTCATTCCATTCCCATCCCCCAGCGCAAGGCAGGCACGGACGCCCCACAGAGCCACTAATGAGTCCCCGTTTTCCGTTGCAGGACAAGCACCCACGGAGTCAGGGATCACAGGCTCTCCGGTATTAGGTCAGGCGCAAGCACGCCCCAAGCGCACGTGCGGCAAGCCACATTGGTTGCGGGACTTCGTCCCATCCTAGGGGGGAGGGATGTTGTGTATGCATGTTCACTGTACTGATAAGAATGTAACCACTCCATTTACAATGTATCTCAGCTGTAAAGGAACGCGAGCAAGCAGCCCATAGAGGGCAGCTGCGAGCGTTCAGTCTCACATGGTTCACATTGCTCAATCACGGACAGCCGCGGGAAAACCTTCCCCGCATTCAGCAGCAGGAAGAAGAACTACTGAAGAGAGGCGTGCCTGGGCGAGGCCACGCCGGTAGCGGCCAATGAGCTACCGTGCTACAAGATTCAAATGTATAATGCTACTGTATATATAGAGATGTATCACCACCATTACCTCATGCTCCACCGGATCATCATGCAATAAACCTGTGTTAAGCCAACCCTCCGGCTGTCCTGTTGTCTTTGGTCCCATACAGTAAACCCTCTATATTTCTTAGTGCCATATCTCATCATGTTCTAGAGCAGTGTTTTCCAACCTTTGTTTGTTTAGTTTAGTTTAGTTTATTTGTATGCCGCCCTATTCAGCATATGTCAACTCAGGGCGGCTCACAGCAAATCAAATAACAACTGGACTTCAATTCCCAGAAGCCTAAGTCAATTCTGCAAAGCACTGATCAGCCAATGTACTAACAGGCTTTTGGGAATTGAAGTCCCCCTGTGGGGCGTGGCCTCCACGTTGGGAACAACTGTTCAAGAGGATGTCCCAACCATGTAGAACTGGCAAGGGATATAGAGATAAAATGAGTGCAATTTAGCTCAAAGAATGCTGGATTGTACCCAGTGTATCCAGGTCTTCTGTTTAAAGAAGGGTGGAAAGCAAGCTAATAAAGAATGCCAAAAGACACTCTCCCATATCCATCTGGATAGTTCTTTGACAAAAAGCAATATTTTAAATAATTCCGTTCACTGTTTTTTTTAATTTTTAAGACAGACGTCTATAAAAATAAAAAGAAAAAAATATATAGAAGTGGTTAAGGTTCTATACCAGGAGTTGCAGGTATCCCCAAAATTTCATCACAGTATTTGGCGTATTCCTCAGAAGGATCAGCAGAAGAGTTTGTATGGACAGATTGATCAACCTTGCTCAAAACAATCTGACGAAGAGTCAAAAGGCCTGGTTAAATAAAGAGGAACAAAGCAACATTTTGACAAAGCAGAAACTGATGAAAAAGAAAGCCTAATAAAATTGTGCTGCTATTAAATTCCTAACATAGAAAAGAGCATACCAAAGCATTAGTAAGTGGCTTTAAGAGAGCACAATGAGATAATACTAATATCAATCCTTGTTTATTATTTACCATCATATCGCTTCTGACTTAACTGCAAACCTCAAAGGGTTCTCAAGCTAGCTGAGATGTTCAAGGAGTGGCCAGGTGCTGCCATTCCCCAGCGAGTTTCCATGGCTGAATAAACATTCAAAGTGAAGAATCCAAAGCTCTAGTCTGACACTTTATTCACTAAACTGCACTCATTTTAAATTTTACATCATATTTACATTGAATATCTTAACCTGAGAAACATAGGGCAGAAGCAGGGGACACATAGCCTCTAGAACAGTGGTGCCCAAACTTTTTTCCCCGCAGGCTGGTCCAACCCCCAACACACAGCTGCGGGGGCTGGAGGCGAGCTGCTCCTGCTGCTGAGTTTTGACATCAGCAACAGTGGCGATGGCGCTTTGTCCCAGCTGCTCTGAGCAGCCTCTGGCTCGGTCCCATCCCATCTGAAGCCTTTGCCAAAGCTGATCGCCACGTTGGTGAAATTTTTGGAGCCTCCCGTTTCAAAATCCGCGGTGCTGGAAGGGTAAACCTGGCGTGCTGCGGTGACGTCATCCTGGGCGCGCCAAGGGGCTCTCCTAGCAATGCGGATTTTAAAACGGAGGAGGCTCCAAAAATTTCCCCAATGCGGCGATCGGCTTTGGCAAAGGCTGCAGAGGGGATGGGACTGAGTCAGAGGCTGTTCGGAGCAGCCGGGACAAAGCACGATTGCCGCATCCACCGCTGCTGACGTCAGGTGGAGGGGTGGGCGGAGGGGCGGTCCATGGTGAGCCTGGGTACTCACTGCAGGCCGCATTAATGATATGCATGAGCCTAATTGGGCCCGCGGACTGTAGTTTGGGCACCCCTGCTCTAGAAAGTATAGAACTAAATAACTCAATGGAATCAATGAGTAGGCTGGCAAAATAGGGATGATCACCTTATCCTACAATGTCATAATTGTTGTGCTATACCAGGGCTTCTCAACCTTCGTCCTGTGGGCTGGATGTGGCACATGACACCAATATATCCAGCCCACAACCTTGCTCCAGCCGCTGCTTCTGCTGCCTCAATCCTTGTCTACAACATCCGCCCTGCTACAGATCGCTGTCAGGGACACACCAAGTCAAGCAGAGGAGACAAGGATTGAGATGGCAGCTGCGGCTGGAGCAAGATCGTGGGCTGGATGAGTTGATGCCATGCAGCAACCCTAAGCAGGGAAGCTGTGTGTGGAGGGAGTGAGGGGTGGCTCCATTGCTGCAGTCACCAATGGTATGGGTGGAGTGGTGGATGCGGGACCACCCAATCCCCCCTGCTGCCATTGGTGTCCCCAAAGGCAGCAGCAGCACCTATCCAGCTCACCAACAGTCTGAGGAGGCATGATCTGGCCCCCAGCTTAAAAGGTTGAGGACTCTTGTTCTAGACAGAAAAGAAGTCTATTCTACCACAACTTCTTCTTGTTGTGACGTATCCGCTTCTGAATATTTGCAATCATCTTGACAATCAGCCATGAAGACTGTCCTGTGAATATAATGCCGTGGCCTTTCACAGCGTGACACCCGTACCGATGATCCAGCTCTGCAAATCACTTTCTGGTCCTAAGCCCTTTTGGCACGCAAAGTCCTCCCAAGGCCCAGGCCAGTATTGATGAAGCTACTGCCCTCCATCAAGATGGATTCAAGTGGGGTTTAACCCACTTGGGGACCATCACTCTTCCCTGTGGACTTTGGCACCCAAGGCCATTAGTCCTCAGGGTTGTCAGGTTAGTTAACCGCTGCCTGACACTCAGCGTTGAGTCGCTGGCAGTATGGTCCATTCTATTACCATACCAGGATAGCCTGGCTATCACAATTAGAATGGGAAAACACCACGTTGGCAGAGAAGGAACCGTTCATATTAATTCTAGTTTCCCAGTCGATACAAAATTGACTGACTGACTGAATTTTACTAGCCTGCAAAGGAGAGGGTTTACAAATCTGTTATCTCTTTAATATTTTTTTTCATAGCCATTAAGCAAAAAATCCTTATATACAAAATAAAACTGAAGCAAAAACAAGAAAGGAAATACCTGTGTTGGCTAGCCTAGAAGCAACAAGCTTTTCCAAGAGATCATCAGGGATCTGGCTTCCATCTTTATAATGTTTGGCCATTGTTTGCAGAGGTTCTTTTTCCCAAACCCAATTCTCAAACATCTGTGAGGGTACCTCTACAAAGTCTGTTTCCACATTAGTTCCACTAAATCTGGCAAAATCAGTCTACAAAAGAGGACAAGAAAATGAGAGGAGGCATATATAAATATTTGTACACAAGACACCACACATTAAAAGATCACCTTTACAAACTCCATTAAATTTTGCAATAACACACAAAGAGAGAGATTAATGCCAGAGCCACTGCCCTGTCTCGTGCCCCTATCTTCCAACATTTCTGCCTGATAAACAGTACCTGAAAAATCTGATCAAGTCCTAAGGATGAAGACAGCACATCCAAATTAGAGCGTAAAATCCTATCTGCATAAACCAAAAGCTTTTACTGAATTTACATCCCCAGCTTTCACACTGAACTGAGATTAAAAGTACAGTAAAACCCCTACTTACGTAAAAATTCCATTCTGTAGGATTTGCTTAAATCGGTTTTTTATGTAACTCAAAGCAAACCCATAGGAAAAAGTATTTTTTAAAGTAACTTGAAGCAAACCCATAGGAAGAACGAAATTTTTATGTAAATCGAAGCAAACCCATAGGGAAATGAATTTTTATGTAACTTGAAGCAAACCCATAGGAAAAATGAATTTTTTATGTAAATCAAAGCAAACCCATAGGAAATCATGTTACGTAAATTTATGTAAATCGGGACATTTATCTAAATCGGGACATGGTTTTAGCACAAAATCATTATGTAAGTCAAATTTTATGTAACTCGGGGCTTATGTAAGTTGGGGTTTTAAAACAGATACAGTACATGTGAAAATAATAAAAACATAGCTTAGATAGTGAGAATTCAGTGAATGATTTTGGCCAAAGAAATGGAATTGAATTTTTATGAAAAAAATTAAGACTTTTCAGATGTCTTACTGCTACATATTTGAGTGACAAACAACTAGAAACCATGACTGTGCTCTAAAGGTAAAGGCACATTTGATTCCTAACGAGCTGCATTGGCTCAGTGGTTAAGATGCTCACTTTGTTAGTTGAAAAGCTGGCAAGACGGCAGTTCGAGACCCGGGTGCTGCATGAGACCCGGGTGCTGTCCCAGCTCTTGTGGACATGAAAGGAGCCTCATTTGGGCATTCCCTGAGCAGGGTTTCTTCTGCAAAAATCCTTTCAACCCAGAATAATTTCTGACACTAAATCATTATTATAGCACCATCAAAGCTAGAACAGTGGGCTAGCCTCTAAATGACAGGATGGCCAAAATCCTAGTACTCAGTGTAATAAATTGCACTAGTGTAGGCTCATGGAATATTGGAGATTTGGTGTCTCAAGTGGAAATACTCTAACTGTTAAGTTACACTTAGAGTCAGTCCATTTGAATTGCTCAATATTAACTTATTCAATGGGATTACCATATATACTCAAGTATAAGTCAGGGGTTTTAGCCCCCAAAATGAGGTCCAAAAATGAGACTCAACTTATACTCGGGTCAACGTAAACACTCAAAAACATACCCACACAAATGTCTAAATTAATTAATTTTATCATATTTTTATGTATTTTAATTATTGAAACTCACTAGCAGCTGCTGCATTTTCCACCCTGACTTATACTTGGGTCAATCTATTTTCCTAGTTTCAGAGGTCTAAATTAGGTACCTCAATTTATATTCCTGACGACTTATAGTCGCGTATATACGGTACTCTAAAGCAATTTACTACACTAAACAAAAGGATTTTGGTCCATGTTTGATAATTTTAATCATCAAGTCTGTTTTTGATACTAATAGGATCAGACCTTACCAATCACAATTTATGTTAAGAGGAAGTTCTACAAACTAAAACAAAATTCTGCGTATATAACATCAGATCCAAATTTATCATTTTGAAAATGCAACAATTTGATTGAGGAAGAATGGCTTTTGACTACTGATCTCTTCTCTTCTTTGAACACAGATGCCACTCTCACAAGACAGAATAATATAAATTATTATTATGTTTGCAGAATAAGGCCGGAACTAACCTGAGCACATATCTGGTGCATTACATGTCCAAACTCATGGAAGTATGTTTTCACCTCATTGTGACGCAGCAGGGATGGGCGATCCAGCATTGGCTTTGTAAAGTTGGTTACTAGAGCTGCTACTGACATCATCCTGCTGCCATCAGAAAGAAGGCAGCCGGGCTGGAGACCAAAGCATGCAGCATGACCATACTTTCCTTCTCTGAGTAAGAAAACAGCCCCAAACCATACTTTAGCGAATTATGACAAAGAAATATGAGCAACATGCCATTGCTTATTATACTAGAAAATATCTCATCCTTTTCCTGGAATAGCGAACAACAGGAAAGTGTTTCCCTGTTTTATAACAGCACTATACTTGGGATCCAAACATCCTCATCATCAGTCCTATGAGTTACAAGCCCATAAAACTTCCTAACGCTCATTGTTTTTGTAAAATAGCTGCTTCTAAATGGAAACTCTTCGATGTGTCAGTTTTCCAGTAAGCCATCCTTAGTCATATAATAATTACATTAAATGACATAACCTATCCTTTGAAGCATTAGCTTTTCTGTGAAACTTTCAGAGATTTCAGAAATGATGAAAAATTGTAGATTTTGGAATCTGAAGCACAGCATGGACAGGAGTGAGTAGCACTCAAATGCACAAAAGTTTCCCCAGTTTCTCTTCAGAAACACACACACCCTGCCTGGATGGCTAAGCCCCTTAGTGATCTAGGCGGGGGTTTCTGAAGAGAGGCTGGGAAAAAGTTTCTCCAGCCTCTCTTCAGTAACACCCCTCGCCAGGATTCCTAAGGAGCTTAGCGATCCAGGCGGGGGTGGGTGGGTGGGTGGTGGTTCTGAAGAGAGGATGGGGAAAGGGTCCCCAGCCTCTCTTCAGAACCCCCCCCCCAACCTGGATCTCTAAGCTCTGAAGAGATTTAGAAAGGGAACCGAGCTTTTTTTAACGTTGTGCGATAAATGTATCACACAACGTTAAAAACCACATAGCGTTAAGACTGGTGGAACCAAGTTTTAACGTTATCCGGGGTATTACTGTACTACCCCATTAATACAAGTACAGTACTACTGTGGGCGGCTTGCAGGTTAAAACATTCAATTGAAACAAGGTGCTACTTGGTTAAGGAAACCTTTCAGTATAACTTTACATGTTCCTTCAATGAATTCAGTGGGACTTATTTTCAAGATAAATGTGTATAGGAGCACAGTCTAAATTTGTTTTATTCAATTAAATCTGCGCATGAGAGAAAACAGTTACTCAGGAAAAAACAACACATATGAAGATGATGCATAGGTGGTTTACAAAAGTTGTGTCAATTCAACAATTCAACATTTTCAATAATTTATATAAGCACTTATATTAAAAATCCTTTTAGTAGAGTATTGAGTAGAGGTTAGTGGTTAATCTGCAGTACAGCCAAAACTCTATTCACAATCTGATCCAAGTGGGCTCAAGGTTGATTCAACCTTCCATCCTTCCAAGTTCAGTAACATGAGTGCCTAGCATATTGGAGGCAAAGTGCTAATTTCCCTTATGAACTGCCCAGAGAGTGGTCTACGCGCTATGGGGTAGTATATAAATATAATTGCTAACTGGAAAGCACCTTTCCAGTAAATCAAAACATTTTTAATAAAAAAAGCGACTGTGGTGTAGTGGCTAGAGACATGGACTTTGCATTGGGAGTATCCACATTCAAATCTCCATTTCACTGCAAAGCTCACTGAGTGATCTTGGACAAGCCACCATCTTTCAACCTAATCACAAGGTTTTCCTTAAGATAAAATGGAAACCACTGCATAACCCTTCAGGTCCTCGGAAGAAGGACAAAATGTAAATATATTTCTGAAAAGAAAAGCAAAAATAGTAATTTTACCTTGGGTACAGGTCCAAATAAAACTGCCCTAGAGTATCTCCTGTTGAGCTGTCTTTCACGGTGTAAAGTGTAACATTCTCATGCCAAATATGTCCATTATTTTCTTTTTCAAATATGAGTCCCAGAAGTTGCTGGTAAATATTCAGTAACCCTTCTGTGACTGCATCAATGGGAAAGTATTCCTTCAGCTTCTCTTGATCTATGGAATACTTGAGCTCCTCCACCTGATTCAGGTAGTAATACAGATCCCAAGCATTAATCTTTCCATCGTATTCAAAGCCTCTGACATCACATTCCTTCTTCTTCAGGTTTAGAATAAATGTTCTCTCTTCCTCACCCAGAAACTTCAGCTTATCACTTAGATCATCTGCAAAAAATAAATGAAAATGGTATTAAAAAGGACTTACTTTATTTAATTCCATATCATGCCGCATTCAACAAAAGAAGAGGGGCATTGCCCTCCTGTCTTGCTTATGAATTGCCACAGCTATTTAGTTGTCCACTGATGGAAACATGTTACACAGCTGGGGGGAACCTTTGGTCTGCCAGGTAAAGATCTCCCTTGCTCAAAAGCCAGTCATATCCAGTGGGAGCAGTGCTCATCTCTACTTTGAGCCAAAGAGCCAGCGCTGTCTGCATGTGCAATGTTTCCATGGTCATGTGGCAGGCATGACTAGACACTGGAGCACACGGAATGCTGTTACCTTTCCTGGCAAAGCGGTACCTATTTATCTACTTGCAATTTCTTGCTTTCAAACTATTAGGATGGCAGGAGCTGGGACAGACGATGGAAGCTCACTCTGTCGCACAGCACTCAGGTCTCGAATTGTTGACCTGCCAACTATCTGGTTGTCAAGCTCAGAATATTAACCACTAAGTCACTGTGATATTAACCACTAAGTCACTGTGACTCTTTGGCCTGCTACATTGCTGCAAATGCTAAATTTAAAAAATCCTTCATAAAAACCCAATTATGTGCTGAAACCAAAATCTGCAGCCCGCAGACAGAAGGGAATCTATTCCTGTGGAACATTTCTACTAATGATACAAAGCTCCTCACTCTTCTGGCAGCCTCCTTCCAAAATCTGCTTTAAGGAATTAGGGGTTCCTCTAAAACGCATGGTCCTAAATAGTTTTTTTTTGGGCAGTGTAGCCCATTTATATTTTTCTATCAAGTATAACAAATGCTGACTGAAACCAGGAACTACAGAGGGCTAGAGTATATTTTGCCATTCTATCCTGCTATGCACCAACCTTTTTTTATTGATAGAAAAAAAATTAAATAAAGCTAAGAAGAGCCAGACCATTTATGCTAAGCAATTTCTCTTATAAGAATTTCTTGAGACAGAAACTAGGGATGAAGGGGGCTAGAAAATAACTCATTTTCTTCCCCCTTTGGTTTTTGAAGACCAAAAACCCACCAATCTCTGTAGAGATAAAGGAAAAATGTATGTGTGAGAGATAAAGAGAGGGGACAGACGAGAGTGGGGATCTGTGGGTGACTTCGCTACTGGCCCTGGTCACAGACATTTTTATGGCCATGCAGCTGGAAAGGACAAAATCACAGCCCACTCCTGATCACAGTAAATGGAAATAGAGGACCAAGATAAAGCAAATGCAATTCAATATAAGAGATCAATGCTGATCTGATAAATTGTTTTAGAAAAACACCTGAGGTAGTTATAATGTAATACCCAGCCAATTCTTTCTTAATTAAAATCTAGCAACTTATTTGCTCGAGGAGCAATGCCATTAAAACAAAAGAAATGAGTTCCTCCAGGATAGTTTACTGTGGTTAAAACTACAGGAGGTCCTGAGTGGGTTTCATTAGAGCACAGCTATTTTCATATCCAATGCAGTACATAGGATACCATGGCCTTGGTTTATTTTATTATCCTTGAATTTCTTGTCCCATAAACATGCTTTAAATCCTCTACCCAATAAAACATTTCCTTTTAGTTAGAACTAAGTGGTAGAAGCACCTCTTTTTTGCACTGGACAAATTTATAACCTGAAAGATTTAGAATTGTTACCTAATTGTTCCTCAAAGCAATTAAAGTTTTAAGTCTTCTCAAATCTCACATACTGCACCTATTATTTTATACTTCTCAAGTATACATTCAATTGTAATTATATTTAACAGAATTCTGATGAGTGCAAAATATTTCAGCGGTTTCTCTCTGAGCTCTGTAGCTTATTTTCAAACCAAATGTTTCTGCATGACTCAAGTGATATGTATAATATTTTGATTTGCATAAATAGAAACAGACCTAAGAATGTTGTAACATTGTCTGTGGTCTTTGCAGTGTTCAGCTCAAGGACAAAGTTGGCATGTGTGTTATATCCCAGAAGCTCTGCGAGTTTTGCCCTCAATGGAAGCAGTTGTTGAAGAATTCTAGCATTTTCCTAGGGTGATTAAAAATGGATGTTTTCAGCTATTTGGTACAATACAATCAAAGAAACAACCAAAGTTCATTTTCAATTGTTAAAATAGGTAGACATATTTCAAACAAAATATGCTCAATGAAGCCCAATGTTAATGTAGCAATTAAAAGCACGGCCTGCAAATTGTAAATCCAATTTCAAGTCCCTACTGGGCTATGAAGTTTCCCTAGTGACCTTCAGCCAGTCATTCTTTTATAACCGTGATGGCAAACCTTGGCACTTGATGTTCTTGGACTTCAAATCCCAGAAGCCCAAACCCCCATGAATCCGCACGAATGGGTTTACTGTGATTCATTCAGCCCGCGCCGCCCTCGTCGCTCCTGGAAGCGGAAATAAAACATGCCCATACGTGTTTTTTGGTAACCAGGGTATACCTGGTCAATGGGAACCCCAGATAATGAACATTTTTTGTTCATTATCTGGGGCATCTCCCATTAGCTTCGCATAACGAAAAAAACCACAATAGCGAAGAGCTCCGTGTAACAGTTTTTTCCATTATGCAGGGTTCTACTGTACACACGCACGCACGCACGCACGCACACACACACACACACACACACACACACACACACACACACACACACACACACGTGCGCACATGCACACGAATGCCTGCACACACACATATATAGAGTTATTATAGTTATAGTTATAGATGGGACAACACTTTTGTACCTCTTTGCATCTGGTGTTAAAAGAAGCTTCCATTTTTCGTCTAGTTTCGGGAACACAGCATTTTTTCATGACAGGAAAATAGTGAGGGTATTTTACAGTAACTGTATATTTGTTTGTTTCAGTCTTCTCTAAACTACTGATAAAATCATCAGGAAGACCACCTAAGAGATAAATCACAGAATTTAACAAAATGATATTTTTCACATGTTTTTCTTAGAATCACAAAAAGATTTGGGGTGGCCGACATAACTGTTAAATGACTGTCCTGTATTGCACTGAAAAGAGACAACTGAAATTTACATATGATGTCCTATGCATTCATAAATAATGAACATTTTATCCATCGATGGTAAAACTAGTCATTCTGCTAAACTGTTAGGGAGAGAGAAAGGTGTTTAAAATGCATTTTTACAAATTCTAACAAAATGGCTGAAATCTAGTAGTAAATCTCAAGAACAGTAGATTCATTATATCTATGGAATTTACAAAGGAGTTAAATCCCCAAATCATCAATGATTCAAAAGGTCAACTCTAGTTGTGATTTACCAATGGATTTCAGCCAGTGATTTGACAGTAGCATGGGTTCCCTCCAATAGAAAAATGGTTCCTAGCTGAGTAAAAACCAATAAATAGACTGAATGACTAATACAATGGGGAAATACGAATTTGGTGGAAATAAGAGTAAAATAGTAGAATAGTAAGTGATGAGGTTGATTCACATACAAGGAAATTCTCAAACATACTTGGAAAATGGCTATTAGTATAGCACTTAACAATATGCTGGTGTTATTATCCAAATTTTTATATCCCTCTGAAGCTGATATACTCACTCAGTTCATCTTGAGAAAATATCAGAAAAGTATTATCTTCATTGAGATTTTTGCTGAAGTCTATGCATAGCTCACTCAGTTTCTGCTTTATTGTCTTGATTTCCTTAACATTAATATAGAAAAATATCATAATATATAGATATACAGATTGGATATAGATGTGCTAATTAAAATATTGGATATTATACATTCCTTTACCTATGGTTTTTGTCCCTGCCAATAAAAATTCTAAAGGAAAAAGATGCAAAGGAAACAATGAAGTAAAGAAACCTATTAGGTCACTGAAAATGAACTTATTTTTAAGTTGGGGCTCCAATAACTTAGGAAATATATAAGAAAGTATATAAGAAAGAAGTTTGTAGGTGTTTTAATATATCATTCCCAATAAAACACTTTCCATAGCTGTTGTTTATGTTAGTAGTTGCAACTAAAATAGGCCTACTGAATCCATGGGAGTTATGGAGGGGCTGATTTACCAAATCCCCACTGATTCAATGGGTTTACTCTAATAGGGGCTTATTATGCTAAGTGACTCGGGTCACTCGCTCCCATTGATAGTTTTGGTCCTACCAACTCATAGTTTTGAGGTATTTGTTGACTAAGAAATTTAGAGAAACCTGATAGTGTTACACAGAATTTTCAAGAAACAAAAATATTGCCAAATAAAAAAAATAGTTCTGAAGTAGTACTTAGTACAAAACAATCCCTTAAAAAAACTATTTCACTATTTTTACCAGTAGCACTACAATCCTATAAATACTTCTGTGAATTAGTCCTACTGAAAAAATGGAACTTGTTTCTGAACTGACATAAACAGATTATAAACTTATAATGTAAGTTCATACAGACAAAAAAATTGGTATTGCACACTGTTTATTAAAAAATAAATAAATTCTGAATTAAGTTACACTTACATTTTGTAATTCTGTAGAAAGATGAAGGCCATTCCTTTCCCCCGTTTTTATTGACTTTTCTAAGTATCTTTTGGCTTCAGGCTTTAACTCTTTAATGTCATACGTTTGCTGAAAAGCAAATATATAAGTTTTTCTCATTTTGCAGCAAAATAACAAGAACTTCATCTATGGTACAGAATGGTTTTAGAGTTTGATTAAGCCCTAATTAAAGAAAACATTCTCATTTCTTTTTCATATCAGAAGAGTTTTAAAAAAAAAGCAAAACAAACCCATTTACACAATGTGGGTTCTGTTCAACAATGTTTGTTTAATACTAAAACAAATTTCCACTCTTCCTTTCAGACCCTTCAATCTATTCCACAGATTCTTTGGAGAGAATGGCATGGAGGACGTGGGGACTGGGTGGTAAGGAAAAGTCCCACCAAGGAAACATAAGCCCAATTGTATAATGCCAATTATAATTCTGTGATAAACAGCTTTTACTTATTAAACAAAAGCATCTTACCTTTGTCTTGTGGATTCTTGCACTCATTTAATAATTAAAATACAAATTCTTCTACATACCAAGAAAGCAAGATTCTTTTTGAAATACATTAATATTGTGCAAAAAACATTTGCATTTTCAGTCATCCTCTTCATGTAAGCCCTACAATGCTTGCATTATAAGTCCTACAATGTAAGCATTGTAGGGCTTACATGAGGAGGATGACTGAAAATGCAAATGTTTTTTGCACAATATTAATGTATTTCAAAAAGAATCTTGCTTTCTTGGTATGTAGAAGAATTGTATTGTAGGTGGGGGAGTAGGGTGAGGTAAGGTGTAGCAAATTGCGTTAAGATCATGTCATGAGTTTGTGCCAGAAACTGATTAATTATTGGGAACTAATGTACATTTTAACTGACAATGTAATCTTTTAAATCTGTGTTGTCTGGTATTAGAACAGGACTGAGGCAGCATTGGTTCCTCTGCTCTATGACCTTCTATAAGGGACATTGACAGGGGGAATGTGATTCTGTTGGTCCTCTTGGATCTTGCAGAGGCTTTTGATACTGTTGACTACACCACAGCATTTCCCAAATGATGTTCTGTGGAACACTAGTGGACTTCAACTCCCAGAAGCCTAAGTCAGTATATTGGCTGATCAATGCTTTAGGGAATTGACTTAGGCTTCTGGGAATTGAAGTCCAAAAACCAAAGTTTGGGAAATGCTGGATTATGGTATTCTCCTAGAGCAATTAATGGAGTTGGGGATTGGAGGTTGGGCATTGCACTGACTCTGCTCCTTCCTTGAAGACTAAGTCCATATGGTTCGATGCAGGGAGGCTGTTTTAATCCATTAAATTCAGGGATGTAGAATCTCACAGAGGTCTATCATCTCTCAATGCTTTTTAACATCTATGTGAAGCTACTGGGGGAGATCATACAAAGATTTGGAGTGTGCTGTTTACAATTCAAATGACACACAACTCTATCATCATCAACATATGATGCTCTTCAGGTGGTGGAATGCTGCCTAGCCATGATAATGGATTAGACTAGGGATAACAGATTAAAATAGAATCCAGACAAGATGGAGATCATGTTGTTGTCTCTGGACAGGCTGGGGGATAACTGGCATCTGGATGGGATTGCATGCCCCTGAAAGATCAGGTCCATGATCTGGGAGAATTATAATGGACCTGCCTCTCATAACAGAGAAACAAATAACTGCTGTGGCCAGGTCAGCCTATTACCATTTTAGGCAGATGACCTAGCTGAACCTATTCTTAGACGAAAAGGCCCTGACAACACTTGTTCACATGCTGGTAATCTCAAGAATCAATTACCTGTACTGTAATGCTCTCTATATGAGGTTGCCCTTGAAGATGGTACAGAAACTCCAACAAGTACAAAATGTGGCAGCACTGCTGATGGCAGGGTAGAAATTTGACCATATCTCTTTGACTCCAGCCCACCTATATTGACTCCTTGCCAGATTTAAGATTTTAATACTTACATATAAAGCCATAAACAGCTTGGGACCTCAGTACCTATCAGAACTTCTTCTCTGGCTAAATAATGCCAGGATCACTAGATTCCTTAAGGCCTCGGGGCTACAGGTTCCTACCCCAAAGGAGACTCAAAAGATTTTCTTTCAGAAACCAGGCCTTCTTGATGATGGTTACATCAACCTGGATCTCAATGCCAGCTGAGGTCTGCCAGGCCCCCTCACTGTTCTTTATTTTATAAACTGGCAAAGGTAGAACTCTACAGGGAGACCTTTAGAGATATTCTGCCTTCCAGATGAATTTTTGTCCACATGTCCTTTAAAGTTTTGTCACAATAAAATGTGTGGGTTTTTTTAATTGGCAGGATTTAATTTCTCATTTTATGGGTTGGTTGTGTATGGCAACCAACCCCTTATTTTGTTTTTGTGTTTACATTATATCTATAAGCTGCCCAAATTAGCTCATGCTAGATGCGTGCAGTGTAAGTGTAACAAGTAAACAAGCAAGCAAATACCATTTTGTAAAGTGCTAAACATTTCAACATATTTTCTGACGAAGAAGAGCAGAGATTCTCCCCTTCATCATTTTTTAGGTTTTAACCATTGTTAGGAATGCTAAAAAACAACAACTGAAAACCCAGACCTATTTACAGAGCTTGGCATCGTAAACATTTCTGCAAATGCTTGATAACTTATTTTCCTTACAGTTACCTTCAAATGGACAATTCTTTGAAAAACATCTTCTCTCATACTCATCTCAACATCAAAATGAGAAAGTTTTTTATCAGCTTCAGTGCTTGCTGCACGCACATCTTTATCAGAGGAGACATGCTGTGGGAAATCCAACATGCTTCTTTCCACTGCAACAAGACAAAAACAAATAAAATATACAGGATTTCAGTATAGACCATCTCATCTTAGTACTTTTAGGACAGATGTCTCCATTACAGTAACGACATAGTAAAAATTAAGTCATATTGAATTAAATTGAGTTAAAAATTACTTAGCATTAGGAGAAAAATATGAAGCCAGCACAAAAAAAAACCAAAACCTGGTCATATCTTATAATAAAAGAAGGTCGGTAAGCAGATCTTTTTTAGAAAGAAGGGCTAAACACCAATTTTAAAGAGCTGCTTTTATTAATGTTATCTGTGTTATGATAGAGAATACATGTCCCTACAAAAAATGAAACCCTTACAGGGATTCAGGAAAGCCTGTAAAATGGAACTATTTTGGCAGGCTTCAGATATTATTGATTTTTGTTGATGTTTTAACTTTTCATGTGAAGTATTCTTGCTGTTTTAGGTTCATGTGTTTGTTATATGACTTAATGTCTTTTTTCATTATGAATTCAATCATTCTGGATGTTCTTGGAGAATGGCAATAAACAATAGCAGCCAAATAACAGAGGCCAAGGTTTGTTCATATGCACAAACAACCCTGAATAATCAATTCCCGACCTGACCTATATAATTCGAAATAACTACAATGCCATGTACCTGAAAACAGATTTCTCACTATGTAGTACTCTCCTGCAGTGGCTCAAGTGGCTAAGATGCTGACCGGGAGGCGGAAGGTCAGCAGTTCAATTCCCGAGTACTGCGGGATGGAATGAGCTTCCGTCTTTATCCCAGCTCCTGCCAACCTAGCAGTTTGAAAGCAAAAAGTTGCAAGTAGATAAATAGGGACCACTTCGGTGGGAAGGTAAGTGTTCCATGTGCTCCGGTGTCTAGTCATGCCTGCCACATGACCACGGAAACATCTGCAGTAGCAGACAGAGCTGTCTCTTTGGCTTTGAAACAGAGATGAGCACTGCACCCTAGAGTCGGATATGACTGGCTTTCGAGCAAGGGAAACCTTTACCTTACCTGAATACTCAACTTCTATATCTGCTAGAGCCTGTATGGTATTCTCATAAGTGACCGTATCCATATCAAGCATTCCAACTCTATCATAGACTTGCTTTGTTTTTTTGATTAGTTCCTCAGTCCTTGTTCTAATCTGCTCTGGTGGCAAATCCCATTTCAGAAAGTTTCGGTCTGCTGCACTACAGGAAGAAGCACTGAGAAGAGTAGTAATTTCTGTCCCCAAAGTCATTTTGAATAAAATCCTTGGGCTACCAGCTCTGCAATTAAAAATGAAAAGAAAACCAAAATAAACAGCATAGGAGAAAGCCTAAATGTGACAACAGAAATAATTTGCAACTGGGAATGCCACAGCAGATAAAATATTAGATCCAAAATATATACAGATCAAATATTATGACATTTTATAAGCTGGAACACTTACTTTACAAAATAATTTATTTAAATTCTACACCATACAAAAATATCAATAGAAAATCAGAATCCTCCAAAATTAAGTGCACACAAGAGCATATGAATGCAACAAACGTAGACGTTTATTAGATAAACCAATATTATGCTGCAGGATGTAAGTTACCCTTAAAGGCTCACGTAACAATAAACATCACGCTGCAAGTTTGATAGATTCACTCTCTTCTTATGTTCTAGAGCAGGGGGTCAGCAAACTTGGCTCTCCAGATGTTCTTGGACTTCAATTCCCAGAAGCCCTGATCAGCAGGTGTACTGACTCAGGCTTCTGGGAATTGAAGTCTAAGAACACTTGGAAAAGCATTAGATATAGTAGGAGACCCATCGCATCCTGGCCACTGCTTCTTCGAGCTTCTGCCATCGGGACGGAGATAAAGAACAATGAAGGTGAAAACGAGCCGTCTCAAGAACAGTTTCTTCTCCAGAGCAATTTTGGCCTTAAATGGAAACTCTGGACTCTGAAGTCATTTTATCTTATTTTAACACTTATTTAATTAGTGTTTCTGTAGCTGTTTTAAATTACGGAGTATGCCTTTTTGAGTTGATATATAGCAAACGAGAAATTTCGTTGTCCCCGCAAGGGGACAATGACAATAAAGATTTATCTATCTTAAGTCTGCTGATCCCTGTTCTAGAGCTTTCTTATGTATTCCTAAAGGAAGGAAATAATGATAATTGCTGAGGAAATCCAAATGGAAATGCCTTATTAGGACCAAGTAGAAATGCCACAAATGTGTGCAAGATAACGCATAAGCTTACATGCTTTGGTTAAGCTCTAAAGCCAGCTCCACACTGCCCAACAAACAGTGGACTTTGTGTTTTCTATCGCTAATCAACACAATTATCATTGGGTTGTCCTTTTATATTCGAGAAAACTGAAGTAGTGGTCTTTTTTTAAAAAACAAAGCTGTCAATTCTTACATCATATAGCTTTAAAGATTTATAGGTATCTCTATCAATATTTTTGTAACTTCCAATGTTGTTGATGTTTGTTATGTATTTTTTATTATCTTTTTGTGTGTGTCTGGTTGTATATTAATCTTGAATAAAAAAATTAAAATTTATTTTAAAAAAATTCTTACATCACAGGTCCTCAAACTTGGCCTTCCAGATGTTCTTGGACTTTAAATCCCAGAAGCCCTGATCAGCAGGAGGGCTAAGTTTGAGGGCTCATGCCTTATGTTATGGAGGCTTCGTCCCTTAAAGTTAAGAGAAAAATATACCAGAGAATTTCCTTTCAATTGTGATGAATTTAGGGATAAAACAAAGAAACTATGTACTGACGCCTGTGAATAAAATGAGACAAGATTGTGTACCTTCTGCACAAAAGACAGCATTTTATGCTGAAAGCCACATCTAAACGAGAGGCGATTTTTACACATGGCTACCCCTGTCAAGAAATATTCTCTTTAAAAATATTGACAGCCTTCACAGAGCTGGTTCAGAGACAAAAATAATATTGCCGAGAGTGCTTGGAGAAGAAAGATTCTTTCAAATCACTGTGCGCAATTGGGTACCCAAGAGACTATGGGAATAAATATGAAGCCCCTAAGCTTAACTTTTATAGACAGAGAAAAACAAGTTTTACATGACATTCCAAGAACATCTGGAGTGCCAAGGTTCGCCATCATGGGTTTATTGTTTGCAAGGGCTAAAGCTGGGGAAGGCACCCAGACCCTGGCTCTCCATTCTCTCTGTGATGTGAGAAGGATATGAGCCATTTTAGGAGCTCTATAAATGAAGGAAGAGGTGTGTCCGCTGACCCTTACCACAGCAAGCGGGAAATTTCCTTTTAAAAAAAATATTAACACATTCCTGGACTGCAGTGGCTTAGTGGTTAAGAAGCTAAAAATGACAACTGGAAGGTCAGCAGTCCAAGACCCAATACTGCAGGGTCGTCTGACCCAGCTCCTGCCAACCTAGCAGTTCGAAAGCAAGAAATTGCAAGTAGATAAACAGGTACCATTTTGGTGGGAAAGGTAACAGCGTTCCGTGCACTCGTGTCTGTCTAGTCGTGTCTGCCATGTGACTATAGAAAGCCAGTTGTATAGCCGACCCAAGGGTTCGGTGCTCACCTGTTTATAGCCAAAGACCCAGCGCTGTCTGCGTCTCCGATGTTTCCGTGGTCACGTGGCAGGCATGACTAGACAGGCACTGGGGTGCATGGAACCACTAAGCCACCACAGTCCAGGAATAATGTGTTAATAATTTTTTTTTAAAAAAAGGAAATTTCCCGCTCGCTGTGGTAAGGGTCAAGGGGCACACACCTCTGCCTTCATTTCTAGAGCTCCTAAAATGGCTCATATCCCTTCTCACACCACAGAGAGAATGGAGAGCCAGGGCCTGCTGGGCGCCCTTTTATTTATTTATTTGATTTCTATACCGCCCACTTGGCCAAGGCCAACTCAGGGCGGTCCAGTCATAATAAAAACATGATTAAAAACTGCTTAAAAACTACCCTCCCCCTAAAAAAGGGTGCAGGGGCCGAGAGGGCCGGAATTTCACTATACCAGCCACCCAACGGAAGTCACCCTTCCACCTGAACCCCACACTTGGCCCGCCAAGGGCAGCAATTTAACTCTGTTGGTAAGAGGTTCCAGAGTGCCGGTGCAAACACGGAGAAGGCCCTCCTCCTTGCATACCTGTCAAGTTTTTGGATTTGGAAATAAGGGAAATTTCCTGGCAAATAAGGGATACTTGACAGCTATGCTTATCCTGTGCTGCCCTCCAATGGCGGCAATAGGGTAATGCAGTCTAATTAATAAGGGATGGCGGTAGGAAAGAGGGTAAAATAAGGGGTTTTCCCGGCCAATAAGGGATACTTAACAGCTATGCCTCCTTGTGCTAGAGAGGCGAGCCCCTTTAGCGGATGGTACAATAAGAGAGCCCCTCTGGCCCGCCCTAGTTGGACGGACAGACGTCCTTAGGGCGATGCGTTCGATAGACCCGTGATGGTGAAGCTTGGCACTCCAGATGTTCTTGAGAGTTCAATTTCCAGAAGCCCAAGCCCCTGTGAATCCACACGAATGGGTTTGCTGCGATTCATCCGGCCCGCGCCGCACCGCCCTCGTCGCTCCTGGAAGCGGAAGTAAAACGCGCCCATGCGGGCGCGTTTTACTTCCGCTTCCAGGAGCGACGAGGGCGGTGCGGCGCGGGCCGGATGAATCGCAGCAAACCCATTCGTGTGGATTCACAGGGGCTAGCCTTGGGCTTCTGGGAATTGAAGTCCAAGTACATCTGGAGTGCCAAGCTTCGCCATCACAGCAATAGACACTGCAGTGTGCAGCTGGGGAAAGACACACAAGCCTGCCACACTGCCGTCCTTCCAAGGCCACCTCGGGCAAACGGGTCCCGCCCGTGGGTGCCCCCTCTCCCACCCCACCCCATCCCTGACCCCCTTCTCCTGCAGGTGTACCTGCTCAGATTCCGGCCCACAGAGACGCCCAAGGACAGCATAGGAGGAAGGGAGGGGGAAAGGGATTCAGCAAGAAAGGAACGAGAAGGAGACAAGGCACAGCCACCCTCCCAGGCCTTCTCTGGCCCACGTGCTTCCCCCCCCCCCCCCCACCCCTGCAGCGTCACCACTGCTGCTGCTTCGCAAGCCGCGGAAGGGAAGAGGAGCATCTCCTCGCGCGCTCCCGCCTCCGTCTCGGGGCCGCGCCCGCCCCGGTCAGGCTCGCTCTCGCGCCCACCACAACGGAGACGGTCACGCGCGCCGTCCGGGTCGGGGAGAAGTTTGTGCGCGCCTTGGAGGCTCTGCGCGCACGGGCGGGGAAGAGGGAGGGGGAAAAAAAATCACACACCACATACAGACACACAACCCGGGCATCACGGGACCACACGAGCCATTGCTCGCCCTTCCTCCTCCTCCTCTTCCTCGGAAGGTAAGCTTCTGCCGTGTGCCCTCTAGTCGCCCCCGCCTGGGCAGCTGCGGAGGGGAAAGAGACCCCGGGTCTGGCGCTTGTGCGTAATAACAGCAGGGATGATGGAGAGAGAGCGTTTTACTTCCGGGAGCGACGAAAGCTTTGCGGGCTGGATGAAATGACATGGGGGGGGGGGAGGAGGCTGGATCCGGCCCCTGACCCATAGTGGCTAGCCCCTTGAACGATGTGACCCCTGATTTAAAGGGGTGGGTGGGTGGGTGGGTGAGATTTGAGGTGGGCGCATTCTGGAGCTTGCGGTGGCAAAGCTGGGCGAGTCAAGCTGTGTGCCAGGTCTCCTAGGCGTGTGCTTGGCAGCCTTTTCTCGGGTGTGTTTATTTATTTATTTATTTATTATTAATTACTTTTTTTTTACCACCCATCAGGGATATTTCACACTCTGGGCGGTGCACAGGCAAATAAACAACATCAACATTTTTAAAAAAAAAAACCCGAACAATACAATGTGTGCAGCATGTGTGTGTAGTGTGGCGTGATTGCTGTCAGCTTGGGCGCTCTGATCCCTGAAGCTGTCAACCTGCCAAGGGGTTCTTGCTGTTTATGTTGCCGGTGCATTTGCGGCTAAACCTGGCGCACCAATTAAGAAGCCCTGGGAGGGAGCGACATGGCAAATATAGGTTTGGGTGGTTATATAACAGCACAAAGTGGATATATAAGAGTAAGGACATCAGGCGTCCTCCACTGTTTAGAAGCCTTTGCCTCAGGTGGGCTGTGCCACTGTTAAAACAAAACATAATTGTGATACAACGGTGTTTGTGTTCCCCTTTGAATATCTGCCACTCTTAATTATGATTTTCAGTATTCAAAAACTTTCTCAGGATGGAAATGGGGGGGGGATGTAAGGAAAAGTGACAACCTGTGCGTAAGAAGTTGGAACAAAAATACTTTCTTAAAGTTACATAATTTTTAATGAAATTAAGCTCTGAGTCAGCAATGTGTTACTAATCACAAGTTTGCATTAAGGTCACCATGTTCTAGTTTTCATTGCAAAGTGTAGGTCTGTGGTAGGAGAAGGCTTTGACTTTTCTCCTTTGTTTAGTTTTATGAAAAGGCAGATATTTTGCATTATTTCATATCTGTTCTTATATTCAGTGGCATCATGCATTGAATATGCATCATTCTTTGAAACAACATGGCATTTTGAGACTCTTTTTGTTATGGGAATCATATTTGTTGCCTTGCTAAGATGCTGACTGGAAGGCGGGAGGTCAGCAGTTCGATTCCTGAGTACTGCACGACGGAATGAGCTCCTGACTTTGTCCCAGCTTCTGCCAACTTAGCAGTTCGAAAGCAAAAAAATTGCAAGTAGATAAATAGGGACAACTTCAGTGGGAAGGTAACAGTGTTCCATGTGCTCCGGTGTCTAGTCATGCCTGCCACATGACCATGGAAATGTCTGCAGAAACAGACAGCGCTGGCTATTCGACTTTGAAACAGAGATGAGCACTGAACCCTAGAGTCAGATACAACTGGCTTTCGAGCAGATACAACCTATTACTTGTACAGTACTATCAATATGCATTACCAGGTGCAAAACAATATATTGTATCCTGGGGAATTTGTAATCGAAGAATGCAGGAGAGATAACAAAAGGGAGGATGGAGATTGAGGCATAGATAGATAGAGGTTTGTTCTAGTTGCATCTTGGATAAAGGTTGTTCATCTACAAGTCCTATGATGCCAGGCTGGCTGGGGCTGATAGGAACTCCAGTAGTATGTGGAGGGCCACAGTTGCCGTCTGTGGAACCTTAGTAATCTTAGAACTTCAGTGTGTGGATCAACAAGTCCAACCTTTGTCAAAGAGGCACAGGGGGGAATTGAACTAACAAAGACTTCTTTAAGTACATTAGAAGTAAGAACCCAACTAGGAAGGCCATTGGACCGTTAGATGACAATGGAAGGCAAGGGGTTATTAAAGAGGAAACAGAGATTGCAGAGAGACTCAATGAATTCTTTGCTTCAGTATTCACTGAAGAAGACAGAGGCCACATGCCCAAAACAGAGCCTATCTTTGTAGGGAGGGAAACCAAAGAATTAAGCCAGATAGAAATAACCAGGGAGGAGGTCCTTGCATGTCTTGTTAAGCTAAACACTAACAAATCACCAGGACCAGATGGCATCCATCCACGAGTTCTCAGGGAACTTAAAGATGAAATTGCTGATCTCCTAGCCAAAATATATAATCTTTCCCTCAAATCAGGCTTTGTGCCTGATGACTGGAAGGTAGCGAATGTAACACCAATTTTCAAAAAAGGATCCAGGGGTGATCCAGGAAATTACCGACCTGTCAGTTTGACATGTGTCCCAGGTAAAGTGATGGAAACCATCCTAAAAGATAGAATTAATAGGCACATAGAAGAGAAGGCGCTGCTAAAGGAGAGCCAACATGGCTTTTGCAAGGGCCAATCATGCCTCACTAATCTGTTGGAATTTTTTGAGAGTGTCAACAAGCATGTGGATAAGGGGGATCCAGCTGACATTGTTTATCTGGACTTTCAGAAGGCTTTTGACAAGGTCCCACACCAAAGGCTCTTGAATAAACTTACCAGTCATGGAATAAAGGGACAGGTCTTGTCCTGGATCAGCAACTGGCTAAGGGACAGGAAACAGAGGGTAGCACTAAATGGACACTTCTCCAAGTGGAGGGAAGTAAAGAGTGGGGTCCCCCAAGGTTCAGTACTGGGACCCCTGCTTTTCAACCTCTTCATAAATGATCTAGAGGTAGGAGTAAAAAGCAAGGTAGCCAAATTTGCTGACGACACTAAATTATACAGGGTAGTGAAAACTGTGAGAGATTGTGAGGAGCTCCAGAGGGATCTCTCGACACTGGGGGAGTGGGCAAAACAGTGGCAAATGAGTTTCAACATTAGTAAGCGCAGAGTGATGCATGTTGGGGCAAAGAACCCCAATTACATTTATAAACTGATGGGGTCTGAACTCTCTGCGACAAACCAGGAAAGGGACCTTGGTGTCCTGGTGGACAGCTCAATGAAGTTGTCAACCCAGTGTGCCTCAGCAGTGAAAAAAGCAAACTCAATGTTAGGGATCATTAGGAAGGGTATAGAAAATAAGTCAGCAAGTGTCATTTTGCCTCTTTATAAATCTATGGTGAGGCCCCATCTGGAATACTGTGTACAGTTCTGGTCGCCATACCTCCAGAAGGATATTATGGAGTTGGAGAAAGTGCAGAGGAGGGCAACCAGAATGATTAGGGGACTGGAACACCTTCCTTACCATCTGAGGCTGCAACGGTTGGGCCTCTTCACTCTTGAACGACGATGTCTAAGAGGTGACCTGATTGAAGTTTATAAAATCATGCACGGTGTGGACAAAGTAGATAAGGAAAAACTGTTTTCCCCATCGCATAACACTAGAACTAGGGGACACTCCATGAAACTTTTGGGTACTAGTTCTCAAACAAATAAGAGAAAGTACTTTTTCACCCAGAGGATTACTGGTCTATGGAACTCCCTGCCAGAAGAAGTGGTGACAGCTATCAGTCTTGACAGCTTTAAGAAAGGATTAGACAAGTTCATGGAGGACAAGAGTATCAATGGCTATAATTATGGATACTTAAGGACAACCTCCGGGTTGGAGAGATAGGCAGGATATCTCAATATCATTTCCAGGGAATCCTAAGCAGGTGAAGGCATCTCCTTGGGAATACCCTGAAGGAAATGGTGAGCCACTGTGTGAGACAGAATGCTGGACTGGGTGGGCTGTGGCCTGTTCCAGCAAGGCTGTTCTTATGTTCTTATGAACTCTCACCTAAACCCCTTCTTACATCAGATTGCATTCAGTGAGACTTCTTCACAGGTATGTTAGTATAGAATTGTAGTTTCAATAGCATTTGGCTGTTGTAGGAGAGAGGATATGAAGGAAACAGGAGAAGTACCCATTATGCTGGGTACTCGTTTTACTGACCTCTGAAGGATAGAAAGCAGTCAACACTGAGCCTGTCAGGATTAAACTCAAACCATGAGCAGTGTTTTGGCTATAGTACTAATAACGTTTATGTTATACTTTTTTAAAAAAATGTGCTGATACTGTATGCTTTAAAATTGTATAATATTATAGTAGTATAACTTGCTTGATTATCACAAATAAAAATGGTGATAGCCGCGTTAACAGAAAATAAAATTCAATTTTAATCCATTTTAAGGGATTCTCTTAATATGACAGCCAAAAATACACAGACTTGGAGAAAAATGCATAGACATTGTGGAATATTGTCCCTTCAGCCTCCAAGACTTTAAAAGTCAGGAATGTGGGAGAAAGGGTAATTGGATTTTGTAGATGCACTTCCTCTGAAAAGCACAACCTGTACTTTGAGAATAATTCTGCACTTTTCACTGAATTTGGAATGTAGCAGTACTGTACCAGTAACCAGGAGTGGCTTTTTGCTTAGCCAGGGGACGTTGCCTCAGTCTCTAGGTACAACCCAACTGGCTTGTAATGCTGTCTTTGTGGGGCTTTCTTTGAATATTATTGAAAAACTTTGGAATAACCATGATTCCTCATGCCCTTGTTAGGGTTGGATTATCGGGTCATACTACTTTATTTCTGTACCAGTGTTGGTGTTGACTTTAATGTTGGTGTTAGTGTTGATGGACCTGCTTGAGTCCAGATTATTCAAAGGTTTACCTACATTCATATGAAACTGCTTGTGTTTTAAGATAATTTTAGAGCCCCTTGCCACTGGTTGGCCCATAAAGTTCAGAAAGGTTGGCAGGGGAGCCTTTCAGCAGTGGTTACTTACTTTGGGGAACCATCTTAAGAAGCAATATGGCTGGCCTTCTCTGTGTCTGCTTTTCTTAGCACCTTGAAGACATATTCTCTTGAAATGGTTTTACTAGATAGACTCCCGCTATTTTGAGCTGTATTGCACTTTTATTATACTGTACATGTTGTATTTTACCTAATCCAATTTAAAATTGTTTAGATTTAAGATGGTTTTATAATTTGTTGATAATGAATATTACTTAATTTTTAATGAGTTGTCTTTCTGAAATTCTGTCCTCGTAAACAGCTGAGAAAAGTATTGAATGAATGAATGAATAAAAAAGCAATTGAATTAAGCTTCTGGAAATATGGAATGTATACAGTATATGAAACACACAAGAGGAAATAAATTTATCATACAATCTCTACAGCTTATTCTCATTTCTAGCCTTCTTTGTTGACAAATAGCTGTCAAAAAGTTGTGTATTTCTGGTTGCTTTTTTCTTTGTTAGTGGGGTTGGCAGCGCCCAATAGTCTGCATAACTTCTAATATAGTGATAACTAAATCTAGTTTTAGTTTTATGGGATAATGTAGCATTCTGAAAAGCTGTCTTTGAAATCTCTTCTGAAGATCTGTGTAAAATGATATCAGCGAGTAACCCAGGTATTCTCAACCTGTGGCCCATGGGCTGGATGCAGCCTGCGGCACCATTTCATGTGTCCCCCCACTGCCTCCACCACACCAGGAAATGCTATGTGGTGGAGGAAGGGCAAAATGGCCGTCCAGCCCCCGAAGCTGTCTGAGGGAGCATGACCTGGCCCCCAGCTTAAAAAGGTTGAGAACTCCTGGAGTAAACAAACAAAACATGCCATCAATTTATACACATCAGATACAAAGGCACACAATGGTTGGCTGGAACAACAGATAAGTTTTCAAATCACTGTGGCTTTTTACAACTGGTAATAACAGAAGATTTCTGATTGGTATTCAAATTTGCTGTGAAGTTTGGCCCTGTTGAGTTGCAATCGGTTAGTAGATGGATGGTGCCATGGAGTATTGCTCTTATGTCTGATGAAGCGGGCCTGATCCACAAAAGCTAACATTAAAATACAGCAGTTAATTTGTAAGGTGCCCTAACATTTTTGTCTTTTTGTTTTGTTTACTCTCTGATATGCTAGTACAAACTAACTTGGCTACCACTTCAAAAACCTCAACTGTGTAAAATGAATTTCAGTAATTCAGTAGACGTTTTTGACATGGCCAGGATTTTAAAACTAATATTGGGTTCTTCTGTATATCCTTGGCACTAATGGTATTGTTTTTCCTTTTGTGATACAAGGGGGCTTTCCAAACTTTGAACATGTCTTCTGTCAAACGTCTTGTATATGCCATCATCCATTTTTTGCGAGAACAGAGCCAAATGGATGCATTCACTTCAGATGAACAAGAAAGCTTGGAAGGTTTGTATTGATCCAGGAATTTTAGGACTGTGATCTGATGAAAGTATTAATATTAAAAGGATGAAAAGCAAAAGAGACATTCACTCTTGTGTTTGTTTTTCTGCTGTGACAGTCATTTTGATACTGTTGTTTTGAGGAACCCTGGAGTTCCTTGGACACTTAACAGAGACTTTTTTTTAGGAGATCAGTAAGAGCAGTTAAGCTTCCCATAAAGATACCTTATCCAACACAGTCAATTTTTTTCCTGCAGTGCACACCCCAGGGAAGTTCTAAATGTGCTCCAAATGTGCACTGAATTCTGCAATGAAGTCCAGTAAGCAGAATACCACAATTTTTAGATTGGTTGGTACTGGATAATTCTTGCTAGCAAGTGGAGAAGCTCTCTTTTCATGTATTTTTGCTCTGCTGAAGCTAAGTACCGTATTTTCCGGCGTATAAGACGACTGGGCGTATAAGACGACCCCCAACTTTTCCAGTTAAAATATAGAGTTTGGAATATACTTGCCGTATAAGACTACCTCTCTTCCAATGCACACCAAATAAAAATTAACCCACACTCAACCCGAAGACGCGCAGCCCTCCGAGTCAAATGGGCAGGTTCTGGTGGAGAGCCAATCCACGCTCACGTTCTCCTCCTCCTCGAGGTACAGGAAGATGTGTGCAGCTTGCTTCCCCTTGCTTCATACTCCCCGCACAGAGCAGGGACTCGGCCGCAGCACCCCCCCACCATATGCGCTGGACATATGAAGCAAGGGGAAACAAGCTGCAGTTAAGTACCTGTCCTATAAGACGACCCCCGACTTTGGCACAGATTTTTCGGGGTTAAAAAGTAGTCTTATACGCCAGAAAATACAGTAAATGATTTTATGTTGCACGTCTAAACTGAAGGTGAGGATGGGAAGAATGTGCTAATCTTTCCTGATGGGGAATAAGAGAACTTCATCTGACAGTTTCTCTCATTACATGGCCTTTCTGTGGCACTTCCTACTTGGGATTGAGCACCGAGAAGCACAATCATGATGTCATTGAGACTAGATTGTGATCCAGCAACAATGGTCGTAATGCATTCTATATTTGATTCTCTCTTCTTACCTAATGATGGGGTTAGCTCTGTTTCTGAGGTTTCTGGAACTTGTGCAAGCTTATGTCTGAACTTATTTAATTGTTGTTATCTAGGAAGAAATAAGAAATCTCAAAGAGAATCTAACTTTTTAATATAAGTACTTCCGCTACAACTACAAAACTGTCTCCCTTAGAGGTTTTCTTTCTACTCTACTTACAAAGGGGCATATCTGCTTCACTGCTTTTTAGGCATTATTGATTAATAAAGAGGATCCAGTTTTTTAGATACTTACTACCTTTTCTCAAAGAGTTCTATTAAATATCTAATGTTGTAGTGACTGAGCCTCACTTTTCTGATTTAATTTTTACGTCTTATATTAAAAATTCCATTCTGATAGCTATCACTTTCTGGTTTTTTTAAATTAAAACAAGGCTTTTGTATAATAGCATTAAAATAAATATGGGTTTAAGCTATGATAGTAATTTTTTTTAGCAGGCTGGATAACTCAGTGTAGATATCTAACTGCAGAGCCAGAGGTTGAGAGTTTGATTCCCCACTTCACCTCCAGAAAGAATAGCCATCTTTGGTTGGTTTTGGGCAAGCTGTGCAGTCCCAGGATCTCCCCTGAAGAAGGAAATAATAAATCACCTTTGAGTGCTCTCTACCTAGAAAACCTGGCAAAGAGTTGCTATAAGTCAGAATTGACTTGATGGCACACTATTATTATTAGTAGTAGTAAGTTTTCACTCTTTGTTTTAGAAAGTCCTAAACTTGCACAGTAAGTGTAGTTCACTTAGAAATGAATAAAAGTTTTTTTAAAAAAATGGTAAAAACAGATACATTAGAAACAGACAATGAAAATAGGAAAGGGTGTCATTACAAAAATTTCAAACTCAACTTATGTTGATAAATTGATTATGAAGTTGATGTTTACTTTAAAAAAACAAATGTCTCATTATATTATTATACATTTTCAGATAGACATTTACAACCAAGAAAAGAGTCATATTAAACAATATATAAATAGCAAACATTACTCCAAATTCAAAGCAGACCAGTGCAAACATTTAGGATACTTGGATAGGGCCAGAAACAGAGCAGCTCTCAGATGCAAATGAGGAAAACGTTCTGTTAAGTTAGCTCATCATAGTAAGGATGAAATACCATCTATGACATAACGTCAAGATACTGTATGTTCTTTCAATCTAGCTGAAACTAACTTAATTGGAATAGAATAGGCTGCTATAGTGTGTCCCAGTACTTATTGTTGATTTGGGTTTATAATTTACCTCTCAGATGTTTTTAGGCCAATGCTATTAGTATAAGTTGATTTATTAAGTATATTATAAATGTCATAAATCAGAATTTTCACTTGTTTTACTGAATCTAAAATTAGTAATTCAAATATGGATAATAGTCGACATATCTTATCTTGAACTAGGAAAATACATATGAGATAGGCATTTTCTAAATGTTAGAACCAAGTGTTATTAAGGTCTTCTAGTTGGATTCTTATCTAAATGGTTGATTTTGAGTGATTTTCATCATACAAGGTCTTCATGTAATAAAGGCCCTTATTTTCCTAAAGGCTAAACTGTAAATTTATTTTTCTGGGGTGGTGGTGGTGGGGAAGTGATGAAAAGATGGGATCAAAAGAGAAAAAAGGGTATAATTAACTAAAATAAAATTTTGGAGTATATGGCAACCATTTGTGGAATATACGTTGACTAAAGGTAAAGCCGGCAAGGCGGCACCAGATAAACTGAATTTTTGGAAGTACAGTAATAAGAGAAGGCTGTGATAAACCACATCCCCCAGGGCAATGTATATATCACTGGTGTTTATGTACAGTAATACCTCATACAAAGTCCGCTTCATACAACATCGAATTTATACAACATCGCCTAATTTCTTGAAAAAAGTTACCTCATACAAAGTCACTCGACTTTGTATGAGGCATTCAGTTTTCCCCAGGTTGCATTGTGCCTTGGCAGTATAAAAGGCAGGACACATGCGTGCATTGCTCTTGTGGGTTTTGCACAAGGCAAAGAGTGTTTAGGAGTGGTTTTGAGCATGATTTTGGATTTTATCTAATTTTTTCATCAGAATTTTTAGAAGCATTCTTGGGATTTTTGCAGCATTCTTCAGGTTCTTGGACAATCAGGGTTGTTTGTCATGTTTTTGTAATGTATTTAGCCTTTAGACAATGTTTTCTTAAAGTTCTGTCAGTTTCCTGTCTGTTTCCTTGACTTTGCCCTGAAGTCTGTGCTGTTACAGTACAATGTATCTCTATGGAAACGACGTTGTACGAGGCATCGCAGCAAGGATTTGGACGTTGTATGAGGCATCGCGGCTAGGATTTTGCATGCCTCATACAAAGTCCAAATCCGTATAAAGTCCAAACTTGTGGAACCAAGTTTGAACGTTGTATGAGGTATCACTGTATATATATATATATATATATATATATCTTTTGTTGGTTATGTAGTACTGTAATAGAGAAATAACGACTTTGCTTTATATTAAAATAATAGACATAAAGAGAATAAATTTGACGAGTAAGAATATTCATTACGGTATATTGAATACAGGAGAGTTTATTATTTTATTGAAATGTTTTTATGTAGTAGTGTAATTATGTTTTGTTATGTATTTATTTTGTTTGTACTTTCTTTTTTCTGTACTTTTTATTTTTCTTTGAAAATTAATAAAAATGTATAAACAGAAAAAAGAGAAAAAAGCCCCCCTAAAAATTCTATGATATGAAATGCAAACCTTAAAAGTATTTAAAAAGAGAAGCATTTTTAATATGGGTTATGTCTTTAAGTTTATATGTTTGAAATTGATGTTTTCTTACTACATTTTGAATTTTGGGAGGACATAAATATTTTATAGGGGATTAATTAATTTAAAAAAATTAATTGGTAAAAAAGGTTTTGAATAGAATATTTACTTCTTTTCAGTGGCAATTCAATGTTTGGAGACAGTCTTCAAAATTAATCTGGAAGATTCCCATCTTGCACTTCCAGTGTGCTTGAGAGAAATGTTTGAGGAGTCATGCCATAAGGTGAAACTTTAATCTTATTAGTACGTACATTAAATATCTTCATTGGGGTACAATTAGTTTTTGGTCATTTTAATTCTAGCTGAAGAACAAAAAGGACAAGCCTCCTTTCAATATGTGGCAACTTTTGGTTATTAAATAGTGAATTAACATGCAACTGTCAGTGGCTTGGCTTCCATTAGTATATCTCAGTCTAAGCAAGGATATGAATCTTTTGGCTATTTCCCTCCTTCCTTCTTGGCATGCCTTAAATACACTGCAGAAGTCACTGAACAATCATTCTTTTCCATTTAATCCCAATCAGGAAACGTGGTTCTCAACTTCTTTAAAACAAGCCAAGACCTGAAACCACAGTTTGAAGTTAGTTTCAGATCAAGGCACGTTCCAGAGCTGGTAACCATAGTTTTCAGGCATGTGGACAAAGACCTTTTCCTTATTAAGTCAGGATATGGTCATCAAAGAACCATCAATATCACAAGAAAGCACCCAAACTGAGGTTTGGGTGAGAAAAATGATATTAATACATTAATGTGTCAGTTGAAAATGAATAACCTGGCATATGCCTTTGGAAATTGTGCATGCTAGATTCTTACTTGAAAAACAGTATTTATTTTTTTAACTTAAGTACATTTCTACGAAGTATAGGTTTTCTGTGATTCAGTATTATTACTCATGTGGTACTGCCTGCCATATTAACCTTGAGAGTACCCCTAGTCTTAATACTTCCTATACCAGGGGTTTGCAATCTACGGCCCGTAAGCCAACCCTGGCTCCCAGCGCCATTCCACCCGGCTCTTGGTGACGACTCTGGAAGCAGAAGCATTTACAACAGCTGTAAACGCACATGCGCAAACACACCCACCGCAGTTTATGGCAGCATTTGCAGCAGGGAAAAACCATGTGTCCAGTCCGCTCTGCTGTTGGAGGGGGAGATGTCTGGCCCATGACACAGTAAAGTTGAGAACCCCTGTCCTACACCTTGCCTTGAGTTACATGCAAGAACCTGCATGCACATATCTTGACGAGAAGAAACCAAATAATCTTGCCTATTTAAATTTGTGCCATGTATTCTCACCATAAAGTCAGAATTGACTTGACAGCACACAAGACATAGATAATAAGAATCGGAGGCAAAATCCTATTGTGCAACTGTGTATCCATCGTAACCCAGATTGGGCATTGAAGGCATTCCATTTACCCTGTTTCCTACATTTCCTGATTTTGTTTCCAAGGCTCCGTTTTGCCCTGGGGAAGCCTTTGGGAGCCTTGTCACAATGGGAGGAGACACTTTAAAAAAAATCACCACTGGATCTCTGCTAATGAGATTGGAACCCCTAAAAGCTCCTTTCCCCATTGTTCCAATGCTCTTTTGTTCCAATGCTCCAGGGCAAAAGGGAACCCCAGGGACCCTCAGAATGTAAAACAGGGGAAAGGAAGATTTTGTCATAGTTTGGTGACACTCACCTTTTGATTTGGGAAGGAGGAGATTTTCATTCCCTTGTTTCATATGCTTAAATTGTCCTTAATGCTTAAAGAGCCCTGGTGGCTCAGTGGTTAAACTGCTGTACTGCATCCAAAATGTTGTAAGTTCAAGGTTGTTCAAGGTTGACAGCCCTCCACCTCCATCCTTCCAAGGTTGATAAAATTTGTACCTAGCATGTTGGGGGCAAAATGCTAATTACCTGTAAACTGCCCAGCGAGTGGCCTAAGCACTATGGGGTGGTATATAAGTGTAATTGCTATTGCTACTGTCCAAGCTTGACTGCATACAAACCAGTCCAGCATGAGTCTTGCATAAAGAACTGAATATTTTGTTTATTTTTGAAGCCAAGTATAGTAAATGTAATTTAGGAATCCAGGAGATGGCTTGCATTATACCATGTTACCATATTGCTTTGATTGCCATCTTGATTCAGAGATGGACTTAGAAAAAGAAATTTATACCATTAATTTATATTCACTCAACTAGTTTTTAATAGGTGATGATTATTGAAAGTGACTTTGCCTTTTTTTTTAACCTTCCTATAGAGTGAAATACTGCCCCTCTCAGATTCTTTGCCAGAGGATCTTGAGAAAGCTGACCAGCTAAAGGATGAAGGTACATAAAGCAAGCCGAACACCTGTTCATTCACTCATGGCTCTTGAATTTCAGTTATTAGCCATACTGAAATATAGTTTATGGATATAGTATTACTCTTCAGGTTTCTTGCCAACATGGTTTAATGGAGAGCTTTTGGAGAGTATATTTATGCTCTTAAGGCATTAGCCTACTCGGTCCTCTGAAGGAAGTAGAAAACATGGGGACACTAAATGGATTTGGGGAGTTTTCAATGTACTGGTCTAAATGATTAATCTGCTGCAAAAGTAATCCCGTTTGGATAACAATAAAATATTATTTTTTAATCCAAGCATTTATAAAAAAAATCAGATAATAAACACTTTCTCAAATGGGTTCTTCCTCTCCTCATGCACCAGAGGAATACTTTGAAATAGTGCTCCCTATAATGTATGAACATCATTAAAATTTACAAAACATTCCTTTGCTTAGGAAATATTCTTATCCTTACTTAGGTTTGTGAAAATTAAATTTTCTAAAGCACAGGCAGGATTAAATCCGGTTTTGAGAAGGACTTGGTTGCATTTGGTGAGGGCAGAACATGTGTGTGTGTGTGTGTGTGTGAGAGAGAGAGAGAGAGAGAGAGTCGCATGAACACTGATAGCAATAATAATGACTAAACATATATGATGCACTAATTAGGAGAAAATTGTATGAGCAAATAGCAAGGCCAGTTATAAATTTGGATATTTGCACATCTTTTTCTGACAAATATGCAAACTACAACTTTGTTTTACATACATCTTTCTAAAAGTTAGGCTCCATTCAACAGCTTTCAAACATGCGAAATCACCTGAAATCTGTGTTTGACGACTTTCTGAACTACAGTTTACAGTTGGCATACTATATCTTTTAGGGTGGCAAAGAGGAGTTAGTGTTCCATGCAGAATTTTCCAGGGCTACATACCAGAGTTTGTGTTCCATGCCAAGAATCCCAGGATGTAAAATAAAACTTTTGTTCCATACAAAACTTTTCTAGGCCTTAAATAGGGTCTCATGCCCAGTCTAGGGTCTCTGATTTAATGGTAACTTGTGGCTGTTGAATGGGGAATTATGTAGGCAATATGCAATCTGTGGAAAAGATTACCTATCTCTGACTGCATTGTTGTATAATTATTTGAGTAACATTTTTGTTAATTGGGTTGAATCCATGTTTGGAAAGAATGCTCTCTCAATTTAATGGGATGACACTCCAGTATGTGCATGCTGGATCAGTTAAACTCACAAACTTGGGAGACAACGGCTGAAGATTGGCTACTTTGGCGCCATACTATCTCTGCTGCTACCAATCACTTCGAAGGGGAAAGCCGCAGACATGAAGAGGCTAAGCAACAACCACGTGTGCTCGGATACGAGTAATAGCCGCCACTGCCGCCAATCAGTTTCCTATCTGTTTGCTTGCAGGAGTAGCTTCCAATGATTTTTGCTCATGAAATTTAGTGTACTGTTTACATTATGCTGCTGGATTTGAGGGACTCAGGATGTGTGAACTTAAGATTCCCCTTTATAATAGTACCCCTTTTTCTTATTATTTTTCTGCCTTATCCTTGGCCATTTCTAATTCCTAGTATCCCTGTCTGCTCCACTTCCTTAGCGTAACAAGATCCCATCATCTCCTCTCTTACTGTAATTTTGTTGGTCCCTTATCCTCTATATCGCTTCTTCTCAATATCTACATGCACAATGATTTCCATGCAAGTGAATTGCTCATTATAGCTGTCTTCTAATTAGTGCAGCAGTATATGTTTAGTCATTACTGCTGTCAGTCTTCATTGCCACTGTAACACACACAGGTGCTTCTTAAATCCTTTCATTTATTATTTTATAGATGCAAGGTACTGACCTGTGAAATAGATCATAAAGATACAAATTAATAGATTTGGAGTGCCATGGTTGAGGCCTCGGGATGAATCCAAAGATCATTAGCATGTATAAAATGATAGCCAGACGCCTACTGGCACTTGTTAACTTGCTGTGTTTAATTGTGAATGGCCAAGATTTGTCTAAGTTCTGCATCTGAACATGTGTCCAGTTGTATACTCAAGCCTGTACTCCTGTGGTGCATCACGTAGCCACAATTAACCATGATAAATTAAACAGACTTTATGTGAATACCTTTTGGATTGATTTCAGATCACATTTTTCACATAAGGTTACGACAGTCAGCTATCCAATTGTATTGGTTCACTATTTCTATCAGGATAGCTTTTATTTTCTTTGAAATGGAACACTGAATCTCTTGAATTTCTGGAAGCAAATGTCATGTCATTGTATGTCAAATAAAATTGCATGGGGAAATCTATGTTATATTGCAGCAAGCAATTTGGTTTTGAAAAGATAATTGCTGAGGATAACAGGATCATAAAACTGTTTTATATGTGTTGTTTATAGCACTTTATGGCTGCCCTTGATAAACACATTTTTAAAATCTTTTTAATTATCCACAAACACATATTTTAGGTAACAATCACATGAAGGAAGAAAATTATGGTGCTGCTGTAGATTGCTACACTCAAGCAATACAGTTGGATCCAAACAATGCCGTCTATTATTGCAACAGGTAAATAAATTTCAAATCTCTTGAATAATGTTTTTGAGTTATTTATATTCTCCTCTTACGTGTAATACTGCTACTCACTTTTATCATTGGTTTAGCCATCCATCTTCTAAAATTCCACTTAACCTCTCTTTGCTTCCTGTCTTCCTTAAATATTTTCGTTCCAATTTAAAGTGACTTGCTTGGCATTGCAACTCCCCTTAAGACTGATGGGGTTTATTTTCCTGCGAAATATGATCAGCATTGGGGCTCTAGATTAGCTTAAATCTTAAAACTTCTGCTTTACTGGTCACGGTTGATTGGGTTTTGCTTCATATTTTTGTAGCTTCCCTTTCTTCACATTTCAGAGCTGCTGCTCAAAGTAAACTGAACAACCACAAAGAAGCAATAATGGACTGCGAAAGAGCAATAGCAATAGATCCCAAATACAGCAAGGCTTATGGCAGAATGGGGTAAGAAAACGTATGTGTTTGAACACTGCATTGAAGTATGTTGTCCTAAAACAGCAGAATCAAAATTCTGCCACAACATTTTTATTACTGAGGGCTGCAGTCCTTTGTAACTAATCTAGTAATCTGTTGTGAGCTACATGCTGGTGGTGGATAGAGCTGGTGTGGCATGAAAAGGGAGAGTTGATGAGGCAATGGCTGAAATCCTGATGTGCACCTCCTTGCACGCAGTGGGAGCAACATCAGTAGCAGCAGTAAATTGCTGCTAATTAGAAGTTTCCTTTGGTGATTTTAATACGCAGTGACTTTATTGCACTGTGTACAAATCAAGTCAGGACTGCAGTGGCTCAAGTGGTTACGATACTGACTAGAAGGTCGGCAAGTCAGCAGTTTGAGACCCGAGTACTGCATGATGGAATTAGCTCCTGTCTCTGTCCAGTGCCTGCCATTTATCTACTTGCAAGAAATTGCAAGTAGATAAATAGGTACGACTTTGGTGGAAAGGTAAACAGGATTCCGTGCACTCTGGTATTTAGTCTGACTGCCACGTGTCCACAGAAACTTCTGCAGACTCAGATAGTGCTGGCTCTTTGGCTATAAACAGAGATGAGCACTGAACCCTAAAGTCGGATATGAATGACTTTACCTTACAAATCAAGTAGGAAGATCAAGGGCTAATCTGAGAAAGTGGGGTTTCCCTGTAGATGGCAGCCTGCGTGAATACTGAGAAGAGCAAACAATCACCCATATGACATAATGCACATGATGCCCTTTAACGTGCGCTGGAGGACCTTATGTTGGCAAGAGGAAATGCTGTTGAGGTGGCCCGATGTTGGGTGGATGCCATCTAGTCCTTTTAATTCCTTTTTGTTTTATATATGTTAATTTTAGCTTTGTATGTTATTATATGCGGGTGGTGCCTCTGACACGAATAAAGAAAAGTAGAAAACAGCTTTTGCATGACAAGACATTTGAGTGATGTGAGATGAGAAGCTCAATGTTGCTATAGCTACTTAAATGTGGATTTTAGTGGTATACTGCAAGTATCCTCTGCTACTTTTAAAATGGTATATATAACATACTGTATTCTTTAATCTTTGTTACATTATAGGCGATTGTTCATATTTTATTATTCTCCATTGTTAGCAGTCAGAGCCTAGGCCTTTACTATGTCTGAAGATCTGTGCAATGTTCATTAAATAGAACACAATAATATAAATGTGTAAATAGTGATTTTTGGTGCTAGCCTGAAGAAAGGAGGTTTTTTCCACTCAAAAACTTGTTACTATTTCTATGCTAAAATATAGAAGCATAGAACAAGATTTCTTCTCTGTAGACTGGGGTTCTTAAATGAAAATGGATTACCGTTCACTAAGTGGAAGCTTTCTATGATATGCAGATAATTAACAGCATACAAACTCTCAGAATAGTATCAATTGACCCAATAGCAAGAAGAGTCTCATGGTACAGTACTGTACTTTGGAGGTTATAACTATAGCATACATTTTATGGTCTAGAGGCAGTGATGGGCATCAGCAGGTTCGCACCAGTTCACCAGAACCGGTAGCAGAAATTCTGGCTGGCCCCACCCATCCAAGTTTTGAAATAAAGTAGTCCTAATTCGGGTGCAACGTAGGGCTTTCCCCCTGGCCACACCCACCATACCACACCCACAGTGTCGTAGTAATTTATTTATTTATTTATTTATTGGGGGGGGGAGCCCACCACTGACTAGAGGTATCCTTCTCTTTAACATACAGTATATTCAACAGCATTGGAGACTATTCATTCATAGGGTCACTGTAAATCAGAGGCAACCTGACAGGTCATAACAACAACAGCAACAACATTTTCCAGTTAGAAAAAAAGCCATTCAGAGTGTGTTCACAGCTCTATTGTTTCCACATTTAGATTGGCTTTGACTTCAATGAATAAATACCAAGAAGCAATCAACAGTTACCGAAAAGCACTGGATCTTGACCCAGAAAATGATTCTTACAAGTCAAATCTGAAAATAGCAGAGCAGAAATTAAGAGATATGTCCAGTCCTGTAAGTTAGTTTCCAGAATTTTTTTAATCCAATGTATTTAAATTTAGTTTTCCTTTATACATGTCTGATGTATATGTTTTATTCTCAGACTGGAACCGGAATAAGTTTTGATATGGCAAGCTTGATAAACAACCCTGCCTTCATCAGTATGGTAAGGGCATTTAAGATTTGCGTTTGCTACTTCTGTTTATTTTTTGCTACCTTTCTTTACTGATTCGTTTGGCCATTATATTTTAAAACTTTTTATTTTCTATATCGGGAACAGTATTCTATTCCAGTGTTGGGTAACCTCATAGTAGGTTGCTAATGATACTCCTGTTTTGATATCACAAATTCTCTTCTCAGGCCACTGGAACAATTTTATGTAGCAATTAATTTTTGGAGGATTATACGACTCCTGAAAAACTAGCCCACGTCGTGTATTCCAATTAAATAACATTTTCCAGTTAGACACTTGTTGTTGAGATGCCATGTTGTTTTCTCCAAATGTTTTGGATCTAAAACTTCACTTTATTTGTACTGTATATCAAATCAAGTATTTCATCTATTTCAGGCAGCAAGTTTAATGCAGAATCCTCAAGTTCAGCAACTGTAAGTATTTAAATGGGGAGTCTCTGCTGAAAGGCATGGGTGGCAAAAACCTTGGTATAGCACAAATGCTCAGGTCTGAGGGACTGCTTGAAGTGCCAAGGGCAGGGGTGGGGAACCTGTGGCCTTGAGGGAGCCTGGGTTTCTGGGAATTGAAGTCCAAGTACACTTGGATCAGTGATCGGCATCAGCAGGTTTGCACTAGTTTGCCAGAACTGGTAGCAGAAATTCCACCCATCCAAGTTTTGAAACAAAGTAGTCCTGATTCAGGTGCAACACAGGGCTTTCCCCTAGCCACGGCCACCATACCACGCCCACAGTGTGGTAGTAAATCTTTTTGGAGCCCACCACTGACCTGGATGCACAAGGTTGAGAAACACTGGCCTAGAGAAAACAGACTAGTCCTCCAGGTGTTTTGGAATTTCAATTCCCAGAAGCCCAGGTTCCCCACTCCTGTGCCAGACTGTTAGACATACAGTAAAACCCCGACTTACATATGCCTCGAGTTACATAAAATTCCACTCACATAATGATTTTGTGCTAAAACCATGTCCCAATTTACACGATTTCCTATGGGTTTGCTTTGAGTTACATAAAAATTTTATTTTTCCTATGCGTTTGCTTTGAGTTAAGTAAAAACGTTTTTTCCTATGGGTTTGCTTCGAGTTACATAAAAAAAACGATTTAAGCAAAAGCCTACAGAACGGAATTTTTTTCATAAGTAGGGGTTTTACTGTACATCTTTATTTGTGGTGAACAAATGCAATAAATTTCATTAAGCACTTTTTTCTGAGTACCGAGCAGAAGTTGAACTCTTTTTGAAGTGGGTGATTATGGTACTATTGTGTCTGACTTTTGGTCCTAGAACAAAGTTGACACTTGCAATGACAACATTATGCATAAACAGGGCAAGCTTAGGGTTGAGTTGGTTAAACCAGGAACAGAAGATGAAATGAAGAAAACGTTTTATTGTTACTACACAGAAAGACTCATCAGTAACATCTGAAGAGCAAATCTCATTGCAGTGACTCACAAGGTGTATAGAACAGCTCAGCTTTAACAAAACTCATGGTTCTTTAATTGCATGTGTGCAGAGGAAAGTAAATGGAAGAATGTGCTGACAGTCTTCCCCTTTGTAATTAGAATTATGGTGATCTTTAGATTTATGTATTGTTAATTGCTTTTCTTTGCAGAATATAAGAACTACTGGGAAAGATTTTTGTAATGCTTGTATTCCACTATACCTGTACATATGCTGTATCTGTTTCTTTTAGGATGTCAGGGATGATGACGAATGCTATAGGTGGCCCTGGGGCAGGTGTTGGTGGCCTCTCTGATTTGTCAAGCCTCATACATGCGTAAGTGATGTACATATTTTCAACATGTTAAAAGAAAGGGTTTAAGAGAAACTAGGTTAGAATTTCTAGCACCTTTCTTCCTTTCACTTATTTGACCAGAAAGTTCAAAGAATTTAGCAAATAGTCTTTGAAGATGAGGTACCCTATCTAATATTTCCTCCAGGAGCAGGCAAAATGCAGCCTCTTAGATTGTGTTAGACTACAACTCCCAGAATTCTTTGCCATTGGCTGTGCTGGCTAAGTCTGATGGAAGTTTCAGTCTAGCACAGTGGTTCCCAATATGAGGCCCATGCCCCGCAGGGGAACTTCAATTCCCAGAAGCCTAAGTCAGAACATTGGCTGATCAGTGCTTTGGGGAATTGATTCAGGCTTTTGGGAATTGAAGTCCAAAAAACAAGACCTAGTAGGGCCAAACTTTGCCCACCCTGAGATATATTATATCACATTACCCTTTACTTCATTAGTTTCCAAAAACAACTACAGTGGACCCCCGCTTTAAGAAGTTAATCCGTTCTGTAGGGTTTTCCTTATACCAATTTCCCTCTTAAAGTGGTTTCCCATAGGAATGCATTGAAAACTATGGGGGAAACCTATTCTGTAAAGCAATTTTATTGTGATTTTTTTCCTTGAAGCGGACCATCCTATGGATTTTTTTCCTTGAAGCGAATTTTCCTGTAAAGCGGGGGTCCACGGTATAACCAAATAGTTTTATATTTCTTAAAAAGAGAATGAAACCATCATCAACAACAATAATAATAAACCGTTGCAGTACCCACAGAAATTGGAGCCCTTGGAGCAATACCTAAAAGACTCCCTAGAAATTTGGAAATTTTGGGTTTATTTGACTTGAATATCCTAACTTTACAATAAACAACTTTACTAGGAACTGTGTATATACTTAGATGTTACCTTAACAGTTCTTAGTCAACATGGCCTCTGCCTTGATGAATGTAGGTATAAGACTCAGCTTGGGGCCGTAACGTGGCCAGGAGTTCCCCAAGCCTGAGATCCCCTTTCTTCTCTCCACAAAGAAACCAGCCGGCACAAATCTCTTCAGTGTGGTTAAATTTTATTGCAGCAAAAAGAGCCATACAGAACCATTAAAAGCAAAAGAGCATTCTCTCTACAGTCCCCCCCACCCCCACCAGCCTGGTGGGAAGAGAGTTTCCCCCCATCCAAAAAGGGAGGATAAGCAAGCAGACTCTAAAGGGAAAAAGAATTTTTTCAAGGGGGAAGGGGACCAACCAACTTGTGCACGGTCTGGTGTCAATTATACATATCAATCATGGGACTTCACCTCCGCCCATTCTTCCCACTCTTCAGTCAGCCCCCAAACCACCCTCTCTGGAATGTAGAGCAGATAACGGGGCTGCCCACAGAATCTCTAACCTCTACCTCCCTTCTCCCCCCCCCCCTTCATCCAGTTGTTTTGAGAACTGAGGGAGAAAAAGCTCACATGGGGGAAGGGAAGGTGACCAGTTTCTACCCTTACAGTAGGATTCTGATAATTGTAGTTGAGAAAGTAATTTCCCCCTTTTCAGACTTTGATTAACCCTAAACCTGTTTTGTTGTTATGCTGGTTTACCATGTTATCCTTTGAATGAATGTTAAGCTCTGGCAGTACCATCCCTAGGCCCTGCTTTTCCCAAACTGAGAAGGGCAAGTTGTTTTAAATGTTACATTTTTCTTGGGGCACCCATGTTCCTCTCATCACTACCAGTGTTTCATCAACATTTGGACTACATTCAGCAGTACAGTTAGTCACCATTGACTTCCTGTGTGCTTCATGGTGGTGTTTTATCATCTCATTTTCTGTTTGTTTCTTAAATCTACACAGAGGGCAGCAGTTTGCACAGCAGATCCAGCAGCAAAACCCAGAGCTGATAGAGCAACTGAGAAATCATGTTCGCAGCAGATCTTTCAGTGGCAGTACTGAAGAACATTCCTGATTCAACAGGCCTGTGTCATGATGCTGTTTGCAGATTTCCAAAAGGCATACTGTAGCTATTAGCAAATATCACCATTGTAATTCTTCTCAGACATGAGGCAGGAAATCCTTTTAGTGTATTCCTTATTGTCTGTTGAAAACAGATTCATTGCACACAGATCTGAACATGTTATGTATATTGATGCCTTTGTAAATGAACAATAAATAGAACTGTTGACTTACTACAATCTATGTACAAGGCAACATTTTCATGTTAACGAGCAACAGTGTGTGACTTCCCATTCTCTTTAAGAGAATGGATTATTTGCACCAAGACAGAAACTAAAGGAAGATCACCCATTGTGGTGAAAGTGGAGGAATTGTGCTTATAGACCATGCTATCCTGAGTATAAATTGTATGCAAAACATATTCAGTTAGGCAGCCTCTCTCAATCAGGAATACTGGCTTCCCCATATAAAGCAATGGGAGACATGGACAATTTTGCATGTTTAAGCACCAATAAACCTATAAAGTGAAGATTCAGTTTGTGGAGCACTACATTACTACAGGGGTGCCCAAACTTTTCGGGCCGTGGGCCGGTCATGTGGTTCACTGGGCCAATCACATGGTTCACTGGGCCGGTCATGTGGTTTTACTTCCGCTTCCAGGAGTGACGCAGGTGGTGCGGGCCAGATGAATTGGTGTCGGGGACCAAATATGGCCAGTAGGCTGTAGTTTGAGCACCCCTGCATTACTGGGTCTGTTGAAAAGGAAGGAGCAAATTAATAGATCCAAAATGATAGAGTTGCTTCAGGTTGAGATGAGGCTGGAGTGTAACCAGAATTGTGTGCACAAGCATTGATGGAAGAAATTAATGGATCTATCTCTAGGAACAGGAGTTCAAAACTAGATAGGAATGTGGGTCTAAGAGCTGGGTAGATATACTTGTGGTAGTTTGTAGATTGCTCAATATGGACTATCTCAGCCTTTATACAGCACCCATATACAGCTGGCAAGGGAGATGCCTCGCCACTTTCCCTACAGTTATTTTAGAAACTGGATAGAGACAGCAACGTTTCTGTCCTCTGATGAATGTATTTGTGGAGCAGGAGGTTGCAAAAGCCATATGTAAGGTTTGTGGATTGAGAAGTAGCAGTTCAGATCAAACCACATATTGTCAGTGGGAAAATGGATTTAGAAGGGCTAGCCAGAAAAGATGCAAAACAGTGTCAAGAGGAATGCTTTAAAATATATATTAAAATAACTGATTGCAAAGTCTCCCAGAAATGAATAGAAAGGATATCTTACAAACAGAAAATTTGACAATTTTTTCCTGGGATCAGCTCTGTAATACTTATTATGGAATTACACCAAGTTTTATATCAAGATAAGTGTTTTGTACACAATGTATTATCATATTAATAGTTGTTATTTGCCTGCTCACATTGTCCATCATGTTTGCACATTAGGAAATGCCTTATGAATATCTAAGACAGCAGAAAGTTGGTATATGTGTATGGTCATGCTTAAGAAATTATTAATAATACCTATAACTTGGATTAGCCAATGTCAGTGTTTTGTTACCCTTTTCAAACAATGGTTTTGTTGTTTTCCCTCTTGCTGTATTCATTATGATCCTTCCTTGCTTTATACCTTTTTTTGCTATTTTTTTAAAAAAATGTTGTCAGTAGAACTTGCCTACATGTCACTTTAAAAATAATCTAGTCATTCAAGTGAAAAGATTTCAAGTTAACAGCATATCATATTCAAAATGTCAAGAGAGGCTATTCTGCAATGTTCAGGGAGTGGGAAAATGCTATCTGCCTGCAGAAATCCTCTTGCATTTGTCATTCATCAGCTACCTGCTTGGAAAAAGCAACAATTTGGTTCTCAATACATTTGGCCCTCACTGATGTATCTTTTTAGGAGGTAGAGTTTACTCCCTCAATCAGCTTGCATCTCCCTTAAGTGTTTGGTTATGTGGCGTGGGGGCAGATATATTAAGCATATACTCCAAAGGTAGCAACAGAGGTTGAGTAAATCTAATTAAATTAACAATGTTTGCAGTCTAGATAAAAATACATACTCTTCAGATCATTAATTGAATCTGAGTAATAATTTTTAAATCTATTATAAATTAAAGTGGCTATAAAGAGGCTATAACCTTTAAAATAGCCTGCAACTTTAGAAGCCATCACTGTAGTTCAAGCTTTCTCAACCTTTTCGGGGCAGGGACCAGACCACTCCCCTCAGAATGGCTGCACGGGCCAGCCACATGTTTCCGCGTGAGTTGTCATGTGATTTCGTCGAGTTCTTGCTGAAATTGCATGAGCACACTGAAATCACGTGAGAACTTGCCAAAAACACATGTTTTTGCCAGTTTTTGACGTTTCCGAGTGGTGGCAAGACCAAGGAGGGCAGGGGGGGCTGGATGAAAAGGTGTCGGGGGCCGGGTCTGGCCCACAGGCTGGAGGTTGAGAATGCCTGCTGTAGTTGGTAAATTGCTAGGAAGAGAGATTCTGTCTCATTTATGGGTACTAGAGCCTTCTTGAAGATTGTGGTACTTTGGACCACAGCCAGGCATACCCTGATAACGGCAGCCTTGTGTTGCCAGCTAATCTTTCTCACTAGGTCAGGTGAAAGAAACTGCAGAATGAACTCACCAAATGGTGCCTTCATTTTGGCAATTTCAAGTCTGACCTAGACACGGAATAAGACCATAATCAGATTAGTGACAGGAGTCGCCTCTTTAAGGTATTTGGGAATACTTGTTTAGTAATGTAATGACATGAGTGTTTTAAAAATTCAAAAAGGAGCACTCTTACATTATGGGGAGAAGACCCCAACACTTCTAGCACTTTCACTTTGCTAGGTTAGGCAGAGTGTTTGCTGGTTTAATGCATATTTCAGAAAAGAACACTTTAGTTAATAAAAAATTAATATGCTGCTCTCATTCATTCACATTTTCCATAGATTATTAGTTCTGTGATACTTGGAATAAGTTTAATAAAAAGACATTTAAACATTCAAAAGTTGTCTGTAATTTTTCCCTCTTAAAAAAATTAGGAGGAAACTGACTGAACTGTACTGAGTTGTCTTAAAACCATGGTGATTTTTTTTATTAAGAAAACTTTGTACTGTAGTTGCATATCTGTAAAATGACAAAAATAATCTTCTACTGTACAGTGATACCTCATACAATGTCCAAACTTGGTTCCAAAAGGTTGGACTTTATACGGATTTGGACTTTGTATGAGGCATGCAAAATCCTAGCCACGATGCCTCATACAACGTCCAAATCCTTGCCGCAATGCCTCGTACAACGTCGTTTCCATAGAGATACATTGTACTGTGACAGCACAGACTGCAGGGCAAAGTCAAGGAAACAGACAGGAAACTGACAGAACTTTAAGAAAACATTGTCTAAAGGCCAAATACATTACAAAAACATGTCAAACAACCCTGATTGTCCAAGAACCTGAAGAATGCTGCAAAAATCCCAGGAATGCTTCTAAAAATTCTGATGGAAAATTCAAAAAAATCCAAAATCACGCTCAAAACCACTCCTAAACACTCTTTGCCTTGTGCAAAACCCACAAGAGCAATGCACGCATGTGTCCTGTCTTTTATACTGCCCAGGCACAATGCAACCTGGAAAAAACTGAATGCCTCATAAAAAAAGTCGAGCGACTTTGTATGAGGTAACTTTTTTCAAGAAATTAGGCGATGCTGTATGAATTCAATGTTGTACGAAGCAGACTTTGTATGAGGTATTACTGTATATTCAAAATGTTGAGTAAGAAACAGCCTTGCAGGGAAGCTCCAAAGTTGGACAGCGATCCGTATGATTGCTTTCCTTAAAAATGAATATAGCAAAGATTGCAGTAGCGAGTAGGTAGGCGTAATAACCAAGAACTATACTTAACATTATTTGGTTTCAAAACTATATTTGCAGTTTAGTCATTTTAACTTCATTCCTGAAGGTAATAATTGTTAGAAGGATTATGTGTATGTAGAGATGTGCCAGTAACTAATGTTCTGCTGTGTATGACAGGTGTTTCAACCTTGAACTGAGATAATTCACAAAAAATTAGTGACATCTCCATTGTTTTACAATAGGAAAAATTCAGTGAGGGACCAATTCCAAGATCAAAATATATAACATTTTCTGTAACTAAATGCTGGTTGTTCCTAGTCGTTAGTTTATTGCTGTAAAAATATGGTGTTGTGGTTATATTAATTGAATTATTCAGTTGTTGCTTGGTCATGTGGTAGGAAAAACTTATCCTCATCAATCCACTGCAGGTAGAATTCAATCTTGGGCAATTTTTATTGGCCCTGAACTGTATAGTCTTTCCCACAGACTAGCCCATGGACACAGACACGCACACTCTTTTTTTTTTAAAGTTAAAAGGTATTTCATCCCCTCCTGAGACCACAGAGGGATCTTGCCACATTTTCAGCTGGAGCTTTTCTAAACAGTAAGGGACAAAAACGTCTCCAGCTGAAAACGTGGGGAAAAATTTCTAGGCCCTAAAATAGACCACAGGGCCAAATACATGATATTAAGAAGCATGAGGAGTATTTTAAAGGAAAATCTGTTTAGGATCATTTCTTCTTCTTCTGTATCCGAATCTTGGCGATTATCATGGTGATCAGCCATGAAGATTGTCCTGCAAATATAATGTCGTGGTCTTTCATCTGCTTTCTGCATCACAGCGTGACACCTATACCAGTGATCCAGCTCTACAAGTCACTTTCTGGTCCTCAGCCCATTTGGCATGCAAAATCCTCCTCAGCCCCAGGCCAGGATTAATGAAGCTGCTACTCTCCATCAAGATGGATTCAAGTGGGATTTAATCCACTTGGGGACCATCACCCTTCCCTGTGGACTTCACAAAGGCTGCTAGTCCTCAGGGTTGTCAGGTTAGTTAACCACCACCTGACACTCAGCGTTGAGTCACTGGCAGTACCATAGTAGGATAACTTGGCCAGATTTGAGACAGTCATATAGTGCTGCAATACTACACTTTGCTCAAACATACTTTTGATGAATTGCAGCATTTCTTGCTCTAGTTTTAACAATAGTGTTTTTTTCATGATCACTGGAAGAACATCTCAGGGAGCTGAAGCAGTCTCCCTTGGTTTTCAAATGTCAACATATGTCAGATTTATGTCCATATAAAAGGTGTAAATGATGGTTTGTTTGCACTGTGTAGGCATAGAAAATGGGGCAGAGACAGGCGCTCTCTCCGTCATGCAGGACTTGGGTTTCAATCTGTTGACCTGTTGACTTTCCAGTCATCAAGTTCAGCGTCTTAACCAATCAGCCACCGCAGTCCCCATTGTGAACTATACAGAAATATAATACAATGAAGACAGACACATCATTGAACTTTATTTCCAGATTGATTAAAATACATATGGTTGACTCTTTAAAACTGTTTTAAAACATTCCAAAAGTGCCAGATTGACTTCCAGAGGGACAGTTAAATAAGGAAATATTTTTCCCAATTAGAGATGGGTGCAGTTTGACTGAGTCATTATTCTGTTGTTAGAGAGTTGGTCCAAAAAAAAATCAATAGAAAATATCAAAATGTTTTCTCACTTTTCTTTTATTTTTGAGGAAACCACACAGACTTGTGCAATGTCATCATATTCATATGTTCTCTTCAAAAAGGTATCTGTTAATCTCAAGCCAGAAACACTCTGAAATGGGAAAGAAGGGGAGGGTAAAAAAGAGAGATTTAAAGCTAGTATAAGACAGAACAAATATTCAAACTACAAAAAAGGTCTCATATTTAAAATAATATTTAGGGAAAGAGATCTTACTTGGAGTCCCTGTACTGATGAGATGAGTGTAAGGGTCAAGTGTAAGGACGAAGTGGGGTAAAGTTTGCCCAGCTGCCTTCCTGACACCCCACACCAGTGAATTGAATTTGTGTTGCACATTTCCAAAACCAGATCCATCGTCCTTTCACTGCTAGATGGAAAAAAGGATGAATTAATAAAGATCTCAATTTTTACTAAGGCTCAAACCACACCATGTTTCCCCACCCTCCAATTATACCATCAGTTTCTCAAGGAACCTAGGGGAGTAGTCATCACAGCTGAATTTATTAACTTATTTCATCCTCCCAACTTTTATCTTAGTGAATACTTAGTGCGGTATAGTAGGTTGACGTAGAAGAGAAATTTAATTTGATTTTGGCTGTTTATTAATGTCTCAATGGAAAACAAAAACAGACATTCAGTTATACACATTCCTTATCACTCAACCAGAACTGTAACTAGCAATTTTGGCATCCAGGCTGACAACACAAAATGCAACTCAATTTTGTAACTCATGATGTAAAAATACAAGAAAGAGTTACAGTACTGAACATTTTGCCATGTATATTTTAGTTAGCTAAGAGATTTGGTCTACTGAGACTTGGGTAGACAAGCTCTTCAAAATGTAAGGCCTTCTTCTTCTGCTGTATTCAATTTCAAATATTTGGCAATCATCATGGCGATTAGCCATGAAGACTGTCCTGAGAATATAATGCAGTGGCCTTTCATCCGCCTTCCGTATCACGGCATTACACTCGTACCACTGATACAGCTACACAAGTCACTTTCTGGTCTTGAGTCCTTTTGATACACAAAGTCCTCATCACCCCCAGGTCAATATTGATGAAGCTGCTGCCCTCCATCAAGATGGATTCAAATGGGATTTAATCTATTTGGGGATCACCACCCTTCCCTATGGACTCTGGCACCCAAGGCCGTTAGTCCTCATGATTGTCAGGTTAGTTAACCGCCACCTGACACTTGCCGTTGAATCTCTGGCAGTATGGTCTACTCTATTACCATAGCAGGATAACCTGGCCAGACTGAAAATCATAATCCAGTTGCAAAGTAGCCCTCCATCTGGATGTTGCTTTCTCCTTCAAGTCTGGGCCTCAGTGGGGCCCAGTATACCAATCACGTTTCCTCTGCTCTCCCTTCAGTGATATGGTCTACTGGCCATGCAGTCTGCCAAAGAGAGAACTTTAAAAAATATACCAGTCCTCCTACTGCCATATTAGTAGTAACAACATAAGAAGCCTACATGTGTGTGTGTCCGTGTGTGTTAGTTCACAAAAAACTTACTGGGTGAAACATTTTGGGCAAATGTTTTCCCCTTTGGCCAGGGGTTCCCAACCCTTTTGTGCTGCAGGCCTGACCATGCCCCCGGACAGCTGAGTGGGCTGGTCACATGGTTCCCCCACCGTAAATGCTGCCATAAACTGCATCTGCCGTAAATGTGTTTATGACAGCCGCGGGCATACTGGCACAGGCACGGGTGCATTTACGGCTGTTGGCATCACAGCCATATGAACTGGTGCCACAGGCTGTAGGTTGGCCACTCCTGCCTTTGGCTGAAAATAATACAAAAGTCAAAAATATTACCAGGAAAGATATGAGGGGGAACCCCCCCCCCCATTGTTTCATTACCTGCAGTTTGTTATTTTACATGTGATATCAAAAGGTTCTTCCAAATGTACTGTGTCTGGTATGGTCTCCAATGAAAGCCTCACATCACCATAACCTGGAGCCTAAACAGACATTGAAAGTTTACCAGAACACAAGAGACACCAATATTTAGTAACATGTAGGGACTGCAGGAAGAAATCTCAATCTCCCTTCCCTGTCCACTGAAGTCTGTGATCTATATGGAGCAGTTGTGGACAGCAACTCATATATCCAAGAATACATTTTTTTTTCCTGAAGCAGGAAAAATGTCACTGGCGTGAATTTGTTTAAGGTGGATTCCAGCTTGCCATAAAGTGATCTACACACTATGATCACAGAGCCATCTCCTGCAACACACATGCTGGATTTAACAACAGGACTGCAATGGATTTCTGCAGCCTTGAGGATATGGACAAGGTGCACCTTCACAGCCAGTCCATCTGGCATGGCCTCTTCTGCCTCCATGACCACTGGGCATTAGCGCTCCTCCTCCGTTCATTTTGCCATTGTGCCCAATATGATGGTTTCCAGTGGCATTTTTCCCCACTGAGGGAGCCCATCAATCTACCTAAAGGGGCTCATCCACCCGTAGCTGTTGGCCCCTTTAGAGAGTCAGGGTAGTTAACTCCGCCTGACACTCTATAGAGTAGGATAAAGGCAAATGTCTCTCTTATCCCCCAGCAATTCAGATGAAATATATGGAAGCACCATTAAGAATAGTGAGGATTCAGAATGGTGCTGCCTCAAAGCCCACAATTTAAAATCTATATTTTATACATCAGAAATCATGGGTTTTTAAGGCAACACCATTCTGAACACTTGCTAGATAGTGCTGAGTCACAAGTACTGTGTCTGCAAACCTCACAATCTCTCCGAGCTATATGTTGGCACAGCTCGCAATTGTTTCAGTAGACTTTATCTTGCTTGAGAATTTCACTTTGAAGCAGCAGGGTTACATGCTTTTAAGAAGAGCTATGTTCTCACTTGAATGAGACTGGGGGAAATTGTGAGGAAGAGTACAAGAGTCTTCATGACTCAAATCAAGGTGCCTCTAATTTAGCAGTCTCTTCTGAACAAAACTTAGCAAGTGAAGGGAAACTGCACTTAATATATAATCATATAACAACTAGGTGGTGTTTTGTTGTTGTTTTTTTGGGGGGATGGCATCCTGCATAACAATTTTCCCTATGGAAAAAAATCGTACAACAATTTTTCAATGGGAAAAACCACTTAGCGAAAAAATTTGTTGTATGATGCATCCCATAGGGAAAATCGTACAACTACGAGCCACATGGAATGGATTAAAATCGTTGTATGAAATACCACTGTATATGGTAAACCAAAACATATTAATTTGCAATCTGAAGTCATATCTTCAGTGTCCTTTTAAAACATTAAGTGAAAGGTGGCGGGACAACACTTCTTAAATGTTAGCTAACGCCTGTCTTTACTTATTATTGTTTGATGCATTACAGAGGAATGGTGAATAAGCAGTCAAATGTTTTCTGAAAACTCTCAGGCAATCCTTTTTTAAGGAATATTTTAAAATGATTTATAATGGGAGTTCTCAACCTTTTAAAGCTGGTGGCTGGGTCACGCTCCCTCAGACAACTTCAGGGCCGGATGGCAATTCTTCCTCCTCCACATGGCACTTCCTGGTGTGGTGGAGGAAGTGGGGGACCACGTGAAATGCTGCTGTGGGCCACATCCGGCCCACAGGCCACAGGTTGAGAATCCCTGATTTATAACATGTATACCAGATACAGTATGAAATAAGACAGAAGGCAAGCTCTTCATTTTAATCTTCTATTCACAATATTAGTTTAGCAAGTAATAGTAGATTTTTATCCACTTACACTCACACTGAAATCAAATTGTTAGCCTTTTAAAATGCTATGTTGCCTGCCCTTCTTTTTTTTTTTTGCCAATGCACTAAGACAGACTAACATGACTAATTCTTTCCAATTCAGCTCTAAAAAGAATATTCTGAATAAAACCTACCATTCTTTGGAGCTGACTGGTTTGCAACCTTCCTCTTTCGCCAAGGTTTGTCTTCCATACAATGTCCAGTTTGCCAATAACTGTTACACCTTTAATAACCCCAGCTTTCTCTGCAAACTCCTGCTTGGGTTTAAGGCAATATAAATATTGACGTGTGTCCATGGGCTGCAAGTAACTCCTCGTACCAAATGTCGACACACTAGGAACGGGAAACATATTTGTTCTAAGGCGTATTTCAGGATTTGGATTTAAACTGCAGATCTTCATGTTAAATAATCTCATATGGAAATAGCAACAAAAATGCCTCCAAATGGAACAAATAAATGTGGTGAAAAGAAAGACAAACTTCAACCATACCACATCATACCTTTGCCAACAAGTTAGCTGGTTAGTTTTGAGTTTACTTGCCTTCGGGTATTCATTTTGTTGTTTATTTTATTATATTGCTGTTATCTATTTAATTGTTTGTACACTTTCCCAGTGTGGGAAATATCCCAGATGGACAGTATAGAAATGTAATTAATTAATTAATCAAGTAGGTAAGTTTTGGACCAAAGAACATTTTAATGGACTGCAGCATTACTATTGGTATTACAAATCTTGTTTGTTTAAATCTATAACCTATTATATTATATTGGATACTTGATACAACTGTTAGTAGTTTGGGAGCTTTTAAAATGTGCAGCTGCTTGAAAATTTCAAGGTAAGGTGGTTTTCTTCAGATCCTGATAAGTGGGCAAACTAGGATAGATCTGGACACGCTGCCACAAACATACAGAGTCAGACCTTCATGACATTTTCCTCAGTGAATGGGAATGAGGACACCTCAATCTCCTCTCCCTGTCCACTGAAGTCTGTGATCTCTGGAATGGGATGAAGGTCAACGCCTCCCTTCTTGTTCTGCCATATCTGAATCTGAATATAAGCGATCCTCATGGCGATCAGCCATGAAGACTGTCCTGAGAATATAATGCAGTGGCCTTTCATCTGCCTCCCGCATAGCAGCTTGACACCTGTACCACTGATCCAGCTCCGCCAGTCACTTTCTGGTCCTGAGCCCTTTTGGCACACAGTACTGATAAAGGCCAGTATTGATGAAGCTGCTGCCCTCCATCAAGATGGATTCAAATGGGATTTAATCTACTTGGGGACCATCACCCTCCCCTCTGGATTTCGGCATCCAAGGCCGTTAGTCCTCAGGGTAAGACAGGGCTGTAGCCAGGCCCCTCCCGGGGGGGGGGAGAGAACCCTCCTGAGCTAATGGGGGGGGAGAACCCTCCTGAGCTAATGGGCCCCCAACCCACCCCGTGTTGTCAATGTTACATTGTTGCCCCCTGTAAATTTTTTGCCCCTTCTGAAACCCCCCTCCCCCCAAAAAAAACAACAACAAAAAACTAGACCCCTGGCTATGGCCCTGGGGTAACACTTCTCTTATCCCCCAGCAAACTCTGTGAGATAACTTTCTTCATTAGTGGAGTGGGAGGGTGGGTTGGTGGGTGGTCGAGTGAGGATTTTAATCTGTTTTGTTATATTTTACTGCATTTTATCTGTTTTTACCGTTGTGCGCCGCCCTGAGTCGGGTTTCCCCGAGTGGGCGGCATAAAAATATAAGAATAAATAAATAAATAAATACTGACATAAAAACAAAGAATACTCAAATGGGACAACCTTCCCATGAACTTTATTCTCCTGGAGACAGTCAGTGAGTGTGCCCCCCATCCCTCCACCAAATTAGCAACTTGATAGCCCAATGAACAGGTCCTTAGTGGGCTACCTACCTCTCTCCTAAAATCCTTAAAAATATAAACCATTTTCAACAATTTCTTGCCAGTTGCAAACTTTCAGTGTCACTGGAAGAGACAAGTCCATCCTTATAGAAGTATGTATGTCAGGCTGCCCTTTCCACTGACGTAAATAAGGAAGCCTATTTACATTGTAAGTATGTATGTATTGGATATGTTTTGATGATCATATACATAAGGGGTTCCCAACCTTTTCAAGCTTCGAGGGCCGGATGGTCATTTTACCCTGCCTGCACGATGGGGGTGGCCAATTTGTCCCAGCAGCTTCCAAGGGGGTGGCCATTTTGTTTCTCAAATGCTCTTGGAGGAGTGGGTGGGCCACATGAAATGGTGCTGTGGGATGGGTCCGGCCTGTGGGCCTTAGGTTGGGAACCCCTGATATACATCCTTGTCCAAGTATTCTACAAGTATTAAGCAACCAATGCATGCAAATAATTATCCAAAGCAGGAAAATGGCCATCAGGTTTTGAATTCAACCAGGCTTTCGTAATACACCTTGGTCCAAAACTTGTTCAGTGACTGAAGTCAAGCTAATACAGATGTTAAAAAAGACAATGTAATACCGAATAGCATTCAAGATCAGTCATCAAGAAGACCAGAAATACATACACCTTGCATTTGAAAACAGTGCCATGCAGGGCCATAGCTAGGAGGGATGGGAGGGGGGCTAACCCCCCTGAGATAACATCCTGCCCCTCCCCCCCCCCAACCAAGGTGTAGCGTGCGATCACCCAGCTCTGGCCCCCTTCCGTCCGAGGGGGAAAAGACTGCAAAGTCTCCCTTTCAGTTTGTAAACTTCCTAACAGTTTGAAAGCAAGAAATTGCAAGTAGATAAATAGGGATGAAGGACTTCAGTGTGTGTGTGTGTGTGCACACGCACGTGTAAGAATGAAGTCTCCAGGGTGTGGAAGGCAGAGGAAGCTCGAGGAGAGAGAGTGTGGCGCACGTGCGTGCCATTGTTGCCCCTCCTGAAAAAATACCCCCCCCCCAATCTGGAATCCTGGCTATGGCCCTGGTGCCATGAATATACAACCACTTCCATTTTGAAATATGAGATCATACCTGTCAAGCGCAGCTCTGGAGATTATGGGACCTGCGCAGAATGTTTCTGCGCAGGTCCGTTCTACGCATGCGTAAAAGCCTTCTACGCATGCGTAGAAGGCTTTTACACATACGTAGAATGGACCTGGGCAGGTCACTTCTACGCATCTCCTTCTGCACAGAAGCCTTCTACGCATCTCATTCTGCACAAAAGCCTTCTACGCATGCGTAGAAGGGTTCTACACATGCATAGAAAGGACCTGCACAGAAGGGATGCGCAGTAACTCCTCCCCCCCCCGCTGCCAAATTACGGGGTAGTGGCAGCTCCGGGCAGGAAATGGAGAAAATCGGCACGGAAATACGGGAAATCCCGGCCAATCCGGGATACTAGACTGGTATGTTCGAGATCTAGCCAGAGTGATTTGAATATGCAAATAAAACTCTTACCTGTCGCCACTCTGACCGACAGCATTTAATTCTGCTACATTATACATAATAGAAGGTTCCAAGGACACTTTCTCCATAAACATTGGAGATGTGGTGATATTTTGAATCTGAGCTTCCAAAAAGACTTCATCAGTCTGAAAAAGCAGAGAAAATATTTAATTTAAAAAAGAAGTCTGAGCTGACTAAGAGCTCCAGCATCTTAAGCATTTAAAAATATTAAAACCACAAAATGTAGTTAGTTTCATGCCTAAAAAAAATAATCAAAGAAACAGTCATTAGATGTAAGAAAATCTTCATCCCAAAAGGGAGCAATAGAAGAAAAATTGTTAGTCAACTGGAATAGTGCTGAACAATGGATGTGGGATAATTTTGGTAAATTCCCCTATTTTAAGGCAGCATCTACATGACCTTAACTGGACTTTAAAAAATGAGCTCCAAAGGTTCGGTTCAATTCAGAGATTAACAAAGAAATGAAACAATATTTTCAGAAATGTGCAATGATTGCAATACACAATATAAACATGCCATGCTAGATGAATCAGGCTGCATATACACACAAAAATTGCAATACAGTACTGTATCATTAATAACAAGAGGGTTTTTAAAAACAACACCTCAACTGTTACGGAGGGTCAGATGCATGACATAAGCTCTGTTCAAATTTATTTCAAATTTAGTCCCCCAAACACCTCTAATCCTTTGCCACAAGCTTTTTACAATGGCACAGAGCTTAATTTTCCTACTACCTAAATACTGCAGCTTCATTTCTGGCTCTGAAAAATCTAGGAATGGGCATATAGTATCATTCATGTTTCAACTTTTAAAGAATTTAGTGTTAATAAGTCTCCTAGTTAGAAATGGTGGTTCAAAATCTAGCCTTTTCAAAAGGCTGGCTTAATCTCAGAAAGTCTAACTAATAGAGTGCTAGAGGCAAAGAAGAATAAAAAAATCCATAGCAGCATAACTCCTTGCATGTCTATTCAGGATCAAGTCTGGCACCAATTAGACTTTGCTTCCCAATAAATGTGCATAGGATTGTAGTCCAAATGTGGCCATTTACTTCATAGAGATAATGCAAATGTACATTTGCAGAATTATGCTACTTATTTCTATGCTACCTATTTATGCTTTTCATTATACATACTGTGGAATTAAATAGGATCGAATACAAAACATGAAGTTAAAGGAAACAAGGAGGGATATTCAGGTCTAACACGCTGTCTTTAGAAATAAGTGAGAAGAATTAGTCTTGCTTGAGTTGCTAAAATATTTATAAAACATCAAGTGAGAAACATTAATGGCTTACCACTTGAAAAAAAAATATTACCTGGCCCTTTGTACATCAAAGTGAAGATAGATATACATATTGTATTTGAAGGTGTAAACCGAATGATATGCCATCTGCCATCAAGTGATTTCTGTGGCAGGAACACTCTGCTTTAATGTCTCACTAGTCACAGAAAAAGTATCTAGCCATTCAAAGCCAGAAACAAATCCTGCTGATTATCAAAGTGATGCCAGCGTGATATAGATAAATGCAGATAATTGATTAAGAACTAGAAATACCTGACTACTAGCACTAGAGTTCCTGTAGAGAGGGAAAAACAATCAGCAAGCAGAAAACAACTGTACAGTAAAACCCCATTTTACGGGGAAATTCCATTCTGTAGCTTTTTCTGTAACTTGATTTTTCCCGTAAAATGAGGCATTCCCATAGAGATGCATTGAAAAATTAAAAAAACGGTCCTGACTGGACCAAGAATAATCCAAAGAAGAGAAGGGGTGTTATTAGAGCATTTCTCTTTATTATCCTGCACCTCCGCAACTTGATCAAGGTGTGGGGGTACGAGATAAAAAAAGGGGGAAAACAGAACACAAAGGAAATGGGATGACGAAGCGATCTCCCTACCTTTTCCATGTTGCTGCTGCTTCCTGGGTGGTTTGTCCAGCCATCAGCGCTGTCACTGTTTCCACAGCCTCCATCACTTCTACTGGTACTGCGAGAGTGTGGGGGCATATCCACTCCCCGCACCACTTTAGACTAAAAATTTCCACCCAGTGCCACTCGCCCCCACTGCTGGAAGTTGTAAGACTTACCATGGCGGCATTGCACTCTTCGTCCAAGGTCCCCCTGCACCGCGCTTTAGCCGGGAACATGCATTGGACAAAGACCACTTCATTTTGGTCTTCGTCTGATGTGCGTTCCCGGCTAAAGCGTGCTGCAGGGGGACCTCAGACAAAGAGTGCAATGCCACCATGGTAAGTCTTGCGACTTCCAGCAGTGGGGGCGAGTGGCGCAGGGTGGAAATTTTTAGTCTAAAATGGTGCGGGGTCACCATTTTAGAGTCTAAAATGGCACCACAACCATTTTAGACTCTCCCAGATGCAAGGAAAATCTGGGGAACCACTTCCATAAAAGGATTTCTCCCATAAAACGGGACGTGATTTCCCCAGATTTTCCTTCTGTAAAACAGGGCTTCCGTAAAACTGGGTTTTACTGTATTTGAGAAATAGGAACACAACAGTCCTTCTGCCTATAAATCACTGAAGTAAACTACAACGTGATTTGGAATTATATGTTGTGTAGTCATAAAAATCTATAAAAATCCCACCTTTCCAAGTGTATGCTGAAGATATTCTGAAGATAATAATACCGTATTTGCTGACATATAAGACGCATCGGAGTATAAAACGCACCCCATTATTACCAAAATAGCCCATTATATACAGTAAAGACGCACCCCATTTTCCAGTGTATTTTAAAGCGGGGGAGTGGGTCTTATATGCCAGCAAATAGGGTATAGGGTTATTTGAACATTAAGCCATAATATTTTTTGACAAGGACAAGCAACAGTAAACTATGGGCTTACACTCTTTTCCCTCCAGTCTGTGACTGCAAGTAACTCAGAAATGCACACACCCATTTTAGATTAAATACTGAATGCTGTGTTATCCGAATCCAGAAACAGATATACTGATGTTATCTATGGTTATGGAAAGCAAGCCAGTTTGAAACCATAGTTTATGGCTTGTTTTTGCTAACTTTAGTGAACATCAAATGACACACGGAAGTGCAGTTAATCTGAACATATGCCATTGCTTCCAAATCCCCTGCAGTCACAAAGGCAGGGGAAGCAAGAATGTGGAAAATATGGCCTTGGAACTCATCTTCATTCCTGTAAATCATGATTTAGCATTCCATCTGAAGGCAGTCTGTCAAGTGCAACACCACTGACCAAATGTCACTTAAAAACCCACTTGTTATCATGTCTGAAATCCCCAGTACTAGGCCATCTTGTACCATTCCAGAAGAATATCCCATAAATCCATTGCTTGCATCTGTGTTTTCCAGACGCCCCATCCACTCATTTTAAAACAGCCACCATGAGCAAGAATCTAGCATGAGCTATGCGGAGGGAAGAAAATAAAACCAAGCAGCATATTGAAAAAGCAAAGTAGCCGAAGACAAGGCAGAGATTGATTAGCCTCAATAGCATGATTAAATTGGAGTGCGTTGTGGTAGATTTGCAAGATTTTTGTACCGCACACATTAACATTTCAATTAAATCTAGACCATGATTATACCATGAGAATTGCCACTATATGCATGCAGGATTTTGGAAGCAGAGTTCTAATAAGCATGTAAGGAAAACGCAATACATTTCAAGCTCTCTCCCTCCCATCCAGTGTCCTCACAAAACAAGAGACAACAGAAACAAAGATGCAACTAAAATAGGAACCAAACCCACATGCAAGGTAATGGGTACCTCATGCTATCCTTCCCAACACACACCTTTACATTTAGGCAAGCCAGATACGGGAGGGGGGGAGTAAGTTACACAAAGAAAGAAACTATGCAAAGTAAGAAGCTTTTGCATATTGGGTTGATCCAAAATACAAGTGAAAAGAAAGTAGTAGCTTGTAGATGTATGTAAAATGCTTGGGCAAGACTTTCACATATCTATAGTGCAGGGATTCTCAACCTGTGGCCCATGGGCTGGATGCAGCCCACACCGCCTCTACCACACCCGGAAGTGCCATTTAGTGGAGGAAGGGCAAAATGGCCATTCAGCCCCCAAAGCTGTTTGAGGGAGCATGACCCAGCCACCAGCTCAAAAAATTTGAGAACTCCTGCTATAGTGTAATGAAAGAACTGTAGATGTAACTATTTTCAGGTCTCTCCTCCTGAGCAGATTTTGAAGCCCGGGAGGTACAAAAACTTTTGACGTTGTTTCTCTTTTGAGGCAACATTGCTCTTTGCAAAATGGCAATGTGGCAAACAATTCAATGTTTCTGATTTCATGCAATTTCTTTTCGAGGGGGTAACCTGTGTTATTCTCTTGTAGGAAAAGTGAAAAAGGAGTCGAGCAGCACCTTATAGTCTAAAATATTTTATTTGATATAATCTTTCATGGACTGCAGCCCAACTGAAGAAGGGAACTTATACAGTCCACAAACGCTTGTGCCGAATTAGACTTGTTAGTCTTTAAGATGCTACAAGGCTCCTAGGTGAAATTTCTTCTATGGCTTCTAGCATTTCACATTACTCACTCCATCATTTTTAGCCATGAGAACATGCAGAAGCTAATCAATACTATGGAGCTCTTACTACTAAATATTGAAAAATCTCGCCAAAATATACCCTGCTGCTCCTCTGATTTTTGCATACATGTCTTGACAAAATCATTTAGTTTTTTCCCTCTAATGACTGCAAACATTTTCATGAATTCTTAGTAGACACAAAACTGTACTGAGCCCCGTCTGTGGCAACATTGGTTGGTGCTATGCAATATTCAGAGTGCAGAAATTCACTTGTCACAATACATTAATGGAACATTTGTTCAGCACTAAAGTCAGAAAGATAAGAATTTGGTAAACAATGGATAACAAGGAGAGAGCTAATATATTTGAAGAGCAATATTGCCCTATCGACTTTTAGCTCAGCGAAGGAGGGAATAAAACCATCTAGCATCTATAGGTAGGTATGAGAGACATTGCTTTTTCATTGTTTGTGAAATGTTAGTAACAGGCAGAAAGACAAACAGAAGACAAGCAGACACACATATTTATAAATAATAAATAAAATTACCACAGAACTGAGGTCACTCTAATGGGAAAATAAAAAAGAAAAAACATTAGAGAAATTAGGGTTAAATGTTAAAGAAAAAAAGGAGGACAACTAAGTTTCAAATAAAATGCATCTATTTGCATTTTTTTGTACATTCTAAACAGGACAGCATTAGTAAGAGAGGGATGTAAGCTGGCAATAAAAATAAAGAGTGGCTAATAGTAAATCTTATTTTTAAATAAGACTTGTGTCAACAAATGGTATAATGAAAAAAAGAAATTATGTGGAACAGTAAACATGGTTACTGCACGATGAACACGTCAGTAAACCAAGGCATGCTCACAGAAGAATTTCATTATTAAGAAGAATGTCATTATTAAGCTGAGGAGTTACAATGGAGCGGGGGGGGGGGGGGAGGAATGACTATAACTCTTTGTCAGACTTTGTTCTGGAATATAACTGTCTCGTTGTGATAGATTTAAACTAGAAAATCAAAACACATTCAGTGCTGGCCAATAGTTTTTAACAGGTTAATTGCATAAAGTCACAAACTGTGAGAATATGGTAAGGACTGATGGAGAAAAACCTACTAAATGCAACTTTATTTCATAACCTTAAATTGCTGTCTTACTGTCACAAGCCTTTGCTTGTGGGGCTACTGGCCATTTAATTATTCAATACAGTAACCTTACGTTCATATCGGCCGCTGAAATTCATGGCATTACTTACTATGTCAATGGGAAATGAACAATGGAGTTGTCTCCTTTTTTTGTCATTTAACTGAGAGTCTTTGCTGTAGTTCAATAGGCGCACTTCCCTGTATTTGCTGTACAATTTAAAGGGAAAATGGCAGCAATTCTATTCTAGAACCACTATGTTTAGCACTGACCTATTTAATGTCAATATCCACTGACAAGTACTATACTTCTCAGCTGAAAACATATTAACCTTTCAAATTAGATGTATTTGACAGCAAATAATAACTAAACAGCACGATGGGGCAGTATATAAGTGTGAATGCTTTGCTTTGAACAAAAAATACAGCAACAATAAAAAATAAATAATAAAAACAATTACAGCTTGATCTGCCCCAAACAGTGATGACAACAGATTATAGTTAAAGAAGGAACAACAAAAGGTATATTTTACTAATATTCTTTTCTCAGTCAGGAAAGTGGGCACTATTCCACCAGCCCACCCCTCGAAGCTGAGATATCAAGGTAGTCCTTCTGTATTGATGCCACAAAGAAGTCTAATGCTGGAATCAATGTTTGCTTGTTGACATTATATGTGTTCTCCACAGCTAACAGCATATTGTATTAAAGCAAATTGTAAATATATTTGAAAAGATTTGCTCTTTCAGTTTATTTTAAAAATCTGTACAGTTTTACTTCTAGTTTTCCCCTCTAAGTTTTAAAATTTTCTTTTCTATTTGGTGTCTCCTCTGGCTAAAAAGAGCTATGTTCAAACTGACAACACCTGTCAAACAACTCTAAATTGTCAAAAGATATTCTAGTTGTTTGAAGAAAGGTACAATGTTTAGCCAGGAGAGGAAAATGGAGCAATACACCATCAGTCCCATTTACAAAATAATTTCTTTATTGTTCACATTGTGATAGACTAGGCACTAAATATGATATTTTACACTTACCTCAGCATTATAGAATTTAGTTTTCACATCTAGTGGTTTGAGGACCTGCATGAAAAAAATATAATGTACTAGAAGATGATAGAACAAAATGAGATTTATCATGATTTCCCATCAAAACTAATGCTATCTACTTTTTCTCCTTTAGGTTCTAAGTATTCAAAAAGTTTTAAAATGTTCCATTTGAAGTGTTTCAGCTAAAATAGCTTAACTTGTGTTCATATATACTAATATTGACAATTATCGTAGCTGAAAAATCTGACCCGACGATGCAACTCACTTCTTTATCTCTTCAGAAGTTTGTTCAAAGTCAAAGATTCCCTTGGGAAATGCCTCCCTCACTCAGCAACAATTCTTACATAAGAAAAAACATCTTGTGTACAAGATTTCATTAAACTCCTTAAAATAATTATACATCTATGAGTAGGCAGTTTTTACTTACATCTTACTGAGAAATGCAATCATGTGCCTTTCAGAAAGCTAAAATAATTATACATCTATGAGTAGGCAGTTTTTACTTACATCTTACTGAGAAATGCAATCATGTGCCTTTCAGAAAGCTAGGGCAAAGCTGTTCTTTGCTAGCTTCCATTATAAGAACCAACTAACCCATCGCAGACCAGCAGTAAGCAATTTCAGGGCCAACTTGCTCATTAAAGCACAGATTAAAATGTTTTCATTTCCATATGGAATTTAGAGTATACAGTATTCTTGTTAGGAGTCTAATCTTAAACCCCTATAAGTGCAGGGCATGAGAGAAATAGGACATTCTGAACAGTACTTTAACTTTTTGATAGTTCTAATTAATTCAATGATATTATTTCAACTGTAAACAAGTTTATGTCAAGGCTTCAAAGAGAGTAGCACAGATTTAAACTTATGTTTGCCAAATTCACTTGCAGTACCTTCATACAGAATGTCTGTTTTCTGACTGGATTCCTGTAGCTTCAATAAGGGATAACAATGAGAAATTTAGCTTCACTTGTCATCTCAAATGGGCACACTAGGGTAGTCACTTGTTCAATTTCTGCTGCTTATATAAGTGTTAAAGGCATAGCAAGCTTACAAACACAAGAGGCAACCATGTCTTTCCCTATGGCCTTATGATATACTCCAAACCTCTGATCACAGAATGCTGAAATGTCTAATCTAAAAAGGATACTTAAGTTCTTGCATCACTTGGAGAAGCTTTAAACTCTAAACATGATTATTTATGGAACTAAACTATCTGCTGTCAAAAATTCTGAGCTCTATAGCTTTACCAATCTCTACTTTATTTATTTACAAAATTTCATAACCTTGATCTTCAGTTCAACAAACCTAAAACTGGCTTATAACAGTCCTAAATTACAACGAAAAAGTTTAAGCCTCACCACGAGCCTTCTGGATTCCTGTCCTTCTTGAAGGCTTTTGAAATCAATGAGAGCTAGGCTTTTGACTCTATGGGGCAGCACGTGGCTCCTACCTGGTTAGGACTGTACTGATTTTGAACAATTTTTGTTTTGTATCTATTGTTTCTGGGCAAGAAATTGAAAAAGACAGTATTTTCAGATTAAAGGCAGTATAGACGGCACTGATATTTGGTCCCATTCCAATCTAGCTTCCAATTTTGTTAGAGGATAAAATCTCCTTGGTTGCCCTAATGAATCATGATGGGCAGAGAATGGAGAGAGAAGGGCTCCATTCTGTTGGCTCTCTTGGACATCTCAGCAGCTTCTGATGCCATTGGACATTATAGCTTGATTCTGCTCTTTTAGGCACAAATACTTGCTCAGTAGAGCTATACTTATGGATGATCCTACGAACAGAAGGAGTAGGTACAGTGATGGCCAACCTTGGTACTCCAGGTATTTTTGGACTTCACTTCTCAGAAGCCAAAGTCAACGCACCTGCTGATCAGGGCTTCTGGGAATTGAAGTTTAAGAACAGCTGGAGTGCCAAAGTTGGCCATCAGTGCCCTATAGTCTCTTATTTCATTAACCATCAGCATTAGAAGACTAGAGAAGCATCTGAAACAAGGAGGATGGGCAGGTGTAGACAAAGGGTGAATGAGCAAAAATCCTTTCCTTTAACCAGCGGCATCCTCTGCTAGCCTTCAATTCCATCCATGAATAGGTGGGCATTTAGAGCAAGCAGAGGATACTGCCAGTGGAATGAAAGAGATTTTTGTTCATTCATCTCTTCCTCTAAATTGCATGCTACTCATGAATGGATGGGTGCCTTGCTTTCATGAATGCCTCTTTAAGATCTAAGCCAGTGTATTCTTGTATTTCATAGCACTGATGTGAATTGGGGGGGGGGGGGGGCGCTACAGAAATGCCTAACATGAAAGAAAATGTTCCAGCTGGATTTTCAAATGTAAAATTCTTTCAGTGCTACCAGTTATTTCAATACCTGAAATTTGAAGAACTTCCTGAAGTACATTTTCTCACCAGTCTGTGTGGTATAGCTTACTGCACACACTAAACTGAAAGACACAAATAATTAATTGGTTTAACATTATTTTAAACTATGTTAGTTATAATTATTTTTCAGTCTAACATGACTTCTCAAATAGGGATGGACAGATGCATGAGGAGCAACAAATAAAGATCACTTTACCATTATGAATATATTTGGTAAAATGTCTAAAAATGTCTACTAGAGAGATAAATATGAGTTGGAAGAAAGCATTAAGCATCTCACATGTGCGTCCCTATTTCTTTTACTTCATGGTGAATTACGTCATCGATGCAGCAGTCTTGTTTAAGTTCAGCTACTGCAGCACTAGAGGCTGAAAGGTTTAAACGCTGTGAACTTGTTTGTAGATCAGCCTTGGGATTAAAAGCAGAAACAGAATAAATAGTTCAGTAAAAAAAGTGGAGGAAATTTAGAAATGTCCATTTAAGAAAATATATCTTGTAGATTTACCAGGCAAATCTCTTTTTTACTGGGCTGTGTAGCATTGCCTACACAATTGCAATGACATTATCAGCCACTGTCATCATTAAAGAATCCCTGCTTTGATTTTGATTGGTGTAATTTCTCTCACTGTATATAAATTGTATGTACCTCAAAACTGAAAAAGGAACTCTTTAATTATCGGCACTCTGCAGTGGCTGGTGACATCATCCCAGTTGAGCAGAGAGAGTCACATGACAGGATATTGAATATTATCAATTATAAAATGGCTAATCTAGGTTGTAACCATAGTTCCCAGGGGAGGGTACCATCAATAAAACAGTCTGTTATAAAAACTGTAAGATCATATTTCAAATGGACAATCCATTATGAGAGCATTATAAATTAGTCTGGACCAAACTGTAGTTTTTAAGACTCATGTAGTTAGATAAATTCTAAGGCAGTTGCCATTTTCCCAGGATGTGACAACTAAATTTTCCTGCTATGTTATGCTACTGGCTAGAATCCATTGGCAGGAATCCAATCTATCAAAATGCAATGTAAATTAAGCTGCTGTAAATCTGCCAGGCATTTTGCTCTAGCACCAAGGATTGCACAAAGTGATTGTGCAATTGGTCACAGTTTTGATCTGACTGCACAAAAAGCTGGTGGGAGTGCTTTGTAGATAACACTTCCTCTTTGACATGGTTGTAGATATTGCAGTTGTAATGTTGAGTTATGCCACATAGCTGTGCAACCAAATTTCAGCTAGTGGCTTAACATGCATGACAAGACAAACCAGAGATCCGAGGGAACCTGTATTGCCATGAATAAGCAGTCTGCTGATGTATATTGCTTGATTGCTTATGTCTGCAATTGAGTGGCTAAGCAAATCATAGAGCTTTATAGCTGATTTAGCTCTATGCCATCTGGCAGTTAACAGTTTCTGCTTTATTCCTTCTAAAAAGGCTAGAAAAAGAAGACAAGATAAACCTCAATTCTTTATCTGACTTATTGGCAACAAACACATTACAGAAGAAAAAGCTGCCTGCTACCAACTGACATGATAAATAAACTACAAAACAAACATCCATTATTTCCTTAGTTGAAAGAGTGAGCAAGACACCAACATGCACAAGTTTATGACAAACCATGGTTTCTATGGATCCCTGGCTTGTTGTCTCATATGGCTACACCAAATATCTCTTTTGCAACATTTCTTAGGAAGCAAAGCTAACATGTGCTCAGCTCTAGAAGCCAAGCATTCAGAATTACATGCATTGCTGGGTAGAATAGTCACATCTATAGGAAATATAAATTTCAACCACTGTATAAAATCCACATTGCAAATGCTGTTTATTAAAAAGTAGTTTCACCTGGTTTTACATGGCCTTTTCTCTTAAAGCACTAATTTAAAATATGGGCAGAACGTACTGAGATAATTTGCTGAACAAAGATCACTGAAAAGCCTCATTTCCTTAAACAGTGCTTGTGCAGAACTTCAAAAATGAATTACCCTTTAGAAAGCAACAAAAATGCAGAACAAAGCTACTTTTCGTATTTACTTTTTTAAAAAAGAGTAATTGTGGCCAAACATGTTTCAGAGCTGCAGCTTCCAAACACAGCATCCTTTATCATGTGATATGTGGTCCAGGACTGACTGTTGTCAACCTTGAGACCTGGTGGAGCAGTGTTTAAACTGATGTATTGCTACCAAAAGGTTACAAGTTTGATCCTGACCAGAGCACAAGGTTGACTCAGCCTTCCATCCTTCCAAGGTAGATAAAATGAGTACCCAACATGTTGGGGGCAAAATACTAATTAACATGTGAACTGCCCAAAGAGTGCACTAAGCACTATGGGGCGATATAGAAGTGTGATTGCTTTGCTTTGGAGTTCTAAGTCCAAAATATTTGGATGGCCACAGTAGCCTCTCCTATCTTAAAAAAATTCTACTGAAATGATGTAGCAGTTTGCTACATCAGTCCCTCAGAATGTTTTGAACATCAATTTCTAGAATCCTTGACAAACAGCCAGATTGCCTGGGGCTTATGGGAGTTAAAGTTAAACCATCTGGAGACCTAAAGGTCAAGAACTCAAGTTGTTTTCAGAAACACCCCTAGCTTTTAGGGCCATGATGGTGGACCTTGGCACTCCAGATGTTCTTGGGCTTCAATTCCCAGAAGCCCAAGCCCCCTGTGAATCCACACGAATGGGTTTACTGCGATTCATCTGGCCGGTGCTGCCCTCGTTGCTCCCGGAAGCGTAAGTAAAACATGCCAGTACGGTTAAGTCTCTTCCGGGTTAACTCTTCCTCCATATGGGCGTTTTACTTCTGCTGAACAAATCCTTAAATAAGACGAAGCGTACCTTTACCAAAATGTCTTTTACGACTTGCTGACTGTCATTGTGTACACTAATGTAGCTAGAGAACGTCTCTCCCAAAAATATATTTCTGTTCAAAGAGAGAAGAGAAAGAAACAAGGAGAGATTATTGTTAAAATTATTGCTTTACATAATGTGTGCATGTCTGAATTACTATCTGCTTTTAACAACTTCATACACATCTGTTACAGGATTCTGAGACACGTAAGTTAAACAACTACATGGAAATTAACACTAGCAATGACTACTAGTTACTATGATACAAAAAATATAATATCAGATTTAGTTGCCTCGTGCCACTGAACACTAGCTGCTGGTGAACAATAGCACAAAGAGGAATACTATCTTCATTTCTTTCTTGTAGATTTCCCAAGGAATCCCTGAGAAAACAGGATACTGAACCACAGAAATCTTTGTTGTTCCAACAGGGCTCTTAATATGCTTGTCTTAGCCACCCAAATACAACTTGAAACTCACTCTTGTAGGTAGATGTTCTGGCACATTTTCAATCTTATTTTCCCCTCACTAATACTTATAGGTAAGCCTCTTTCAGCTTGATCCTATGAGTCCACGTACACTACAAGTTTATAGATGATTTTTTTTTGAAGTGATAGCCATGTTAGTCTATGCAAGTAAATCAGATGGCTGCAATGATAGAAACTACAATGCATGCTTTCTAATCCCAAACATGATGACTGTAATATAGTTTGGGATAACTTTTTTTAGTTTGATACAAAACAATCACATAAATTATAGAATCCGCCCCAAATAAATAAATAAATGAGATAAAGGATGCAGCACAACTACATGGAAGTCAGATCCAATGAAATCATGGAAACTTATAAAATTACTATAGCTTTTCACAGGTTTAAAGTTCATAAACCCATTGTCTCATCAAACCTACTTATCTGTATAATTCTCACCCAAAGTTCTGCGGCAATGTCAACATTTCTCCAAGTATTAATGTTTCTGCTCCTTTAACAGTGGAAGGATCATCTCTCATTAACTGGTTGAACAGATCTCCTGTTGTAATAAAAATAAAGTAATACATATGGTCAGAATTACAGTTAAAACTTCAATTGATTAGACATTTTAAATTTGATTGGCTGCTGTCTATTTTATTTAATCATACAGGACATTGAAATTTTTAATGCTGTCTCTGGCAGGGCTCATACATAGGCATGAGTGTGCTTACATATGTACACATGATGGGGACTCATGTACACCTAGAAAAAACTGAACAAGGGAATCAACATCTCTTAAGTATGTGATGACAACAGAGTATTGGTTCTCTTGTTCTGGCCACCTGCACATGTGAATACTCCTTTAGAAATGGAACATTTTTGTATCATGGAATATGTAGAATTTCTAATTGGATCAGCAAATATCCCACCATTCAAACAACATATGTCTTGTTATGTTAGGACATGAGGGTTTAATAACCTAAAACTCTGCAATTCTAGAATCTAAATAGAATACCCCCACATATGAGTATTTCAAATATTTTCTGGTTGTTCTTTTTAAAAACTAGTTATCTATCGACAATAAAATCTACATGTTTCGAATTGGTATCAAGTCCAAATCATTTACCTGGCAAATCTCTCTCTTCACAAGTCACAGGAATATTGGTGAACAAAGTAGGCTTGGTCAATCTCATTACTGTAAATTTAGAAAGCAAAAGTAATATTAACATAATCAAGGAGCTCACTTCATCAATCACTTAGTTTACTCAGAGATTAGTTTGTCCCTGAAATTCTACCTTGGACAAGATAAGGAAGTCAACTCTGGTATCCTTGCCTCCATCATTGGTAGACATTAACAACTGAAATGGAAACTCCTGTGTTTACCCTTCAGAGAACCATGACAAGCAAGACTCAAGAAGAACATATATGGAACAAGACACTTGCAAATTATTTTGAATAGCCATCTCTCCCCCACATGAAAGATATTAAAACAATTCAATCCCATCCTTCTACACTGAACTTCAAAGTCAAATAACAGTGAAATATCACATTAAATATGCAGTATAAAGGAGTAAGAATCCAGTAAACAACTGAATTAAGAACTTGGGAGAATATATTTGTTCTTATTACTACATCACAGCCAGTCCATTTGGCATGGCCTCATCCGCCTCCATGAGCGCTGGGAATCAGAGTTCCTCCTCCACTCATTTTGCCGTTGGCCCCAATAGGATGGTTTCCAGTGGCATTTCCTCCACTGAGGGGACCATCATCCCACCTAAAGGGGCTCATCCACCCGTAGCCGTTGGCCCCTTTAGGAAGTCAGGTTATTTACTGCCGCCCAACACTGGGCGTTGAGTCACTGGCTGTACGGTCTACTCCATTACCCTAGCAGGATGTCCATATCCTCAAGGCTGCGGTAGTCCATTGCAGTCCGAGTGTTAAATCCTGCATGTTTCACTTCATATGTGCCACAGAAGATGGCTCCGTGATCACAGTGTGTGGGTCACTTCACGGCAAGCTGGGATCCACCTTAAACAAATTCACGCCAATGGTATTCCTGCTTCAGGAAAAAATGCATTCTCGGATATGAGTTGCAGCTGATGATGATTACTACATAAGGTTTGCTAACCTAGGCATTGACAGATGGGAAGAGGATCAATTGGGGGGTTGGATTACTGTTCCCAGAAACACCTTTCAGAATAGCTAATGGCCATACTGGATAGGGAATTCTAAAAGCTGTACAATAGTTTAAAACTTACCCACACCCTGGATATCAGACTGCCTTTTACATCCTGAATATCAAATCCTTATCCTTAGTGTACTAGCTGGTTGGATAGATCAGTGGTTGGGTATCTGGCTGTGGAACCAGAGGGAGTTCAATTTCTGACTGTGCCTCTTGTGAGAAAGTCAGCCTGTATGGCATGCACAGTTCCAGGGTACCTTCAGAAGGAGGGAATGACAAACCATTTCTATGTATTCTTTACATAGAAAACTGTGCAATGGTCCAACATAAGTTAAATTTTACTTAATAGCATGTAATTAGAGCCCTGGTGTACACAGAAAGAGCCTCCTGGAAGACTGTGTTACGTTGAATAATAATCGGGCATATCCCGGGCAACTGCAACCTTGGGCTTGCTAATCTTTCTCACACTAGGTCAGGCAAAGGGAACTACGGAATGACTTCTCCAAAGGTGGCTTCATTCTGACAGTTTCACGTCTGACCTAGACATGGAGGAAGATTAGAGCCCTGGTAGCACAGCGGTTAAAAGCTGCTGTACTGCAACCAAAGTGTTGTGAGTTCGATCCTAACCAGGGCTCATGGTTGACTCAGCCTTCCATCCTTCCAAGCTCGGTAACACGAATACCCAGCACGTTGGGGGCAAAATACTAATTACCTTGTGAACTACCCAGAGAGTGCACCAAGCGCTACAGGGTGGTTTATAAGTGTAATTACTATTGTTATTTATTCTTATATGCTTGGTATTATTGTCAGACACCTATTATATGTAGGAAGGCATAAATACAGAACAGAAGCTGTGATGAAGATCTGCATTTCAGAGGGATTAGTAGTGGAACCAGGCAGTCCTATATAAATGCTAACATCTCAGCAACAAATTTGCAACAATTCACAGATGTTTGTATTCTTAGATATTAACTAAGACGATAAGGAAGGAATTTGAGAATGAAACTGTTTTGTTCAGAATGATCATTCAGAATCCAGGGGGCTTACCCCAGAATGTCTGGGGGTGTCACTCATCAGTCATGGATTGCCGACATTTAGGGCTAAATTCAACATTAGTCTTAGCTACAGTAGACCCACTGAAATAAATGTAATTAAACTAAAACGTTCCATTCATTTCAACACAGCCATATATTGAAAGTACTGTACTTGTCAGCAGTATTTTTCTCAAAGAACAATTTATACCAGGGGTTCTCAACCTTACCGTGCCATGGGCCGGACAACTCCTCCTCAGACCACGCCAGGAGCCAGACCAGTGATGCACTGCAAAAAATTTACTACCTACTATGTGGGCAGGGCCAAATCTATGGACAGGGTCAAATCTGTGGGCGTGGCCAAACATCCTGCATTATGGGCTATGGAGGTGGATGCTGCCTGGGGGAATTTCTGCTACCGTTTCTGCAGAACCTGACAGAACCTCCTGCAGTGCATCACTGGGCTGGACACAATGCCAGCGGGCGTGTTTGCTTATGCATGGGCATGTCTGCTTCTGGGGTCTTCATCGTGGGCCAGATGGAACAGCGTTGGGGGCCTAGGTTGCGAGCCCCTGGTTTATACCTACTGTTCCTGTTTACAGTGTGCAACAGAGCCCAAACTGTCATTGCCATATCCATTCATTCTAGTGTACATATACTGAGGAGGGATAGGAAATATTTATTCCATCAAAGCCTGAATGATATGTATATGCGAATATTTCCTAATAACATACGCAAGGTACAGATGACCAACCAAGTCCAAGTTTTATGCAAATGGTAAGAACACTTTTTAAATTTCAGTTATGTTAAACCATGTAGCAAAACTGATTTTTATTACTGATATTTCAAAAGAAACATACAAAATCAAACAATTTCGTAACAGTAGTACAGATATTCATGTAGGGTTGGAGACAGATGCCACACAACATGAGAAGGAACTTCTTCTTCCATCTCTAGGCCAGACGTGAAACTGCCAAAATGAAGGCACCCTTTGGTGAGTTGATTCTGCAGTTCCTTTCACCTGACTAAGTGTGAGAAAGATTAACCGGTAACACAAGGTTGCTGTTACCAGGGAACGGCCAATTGTGATTCAAAAACACCACAATCTTTGAGGAGCCTCTTTTACTGTACTACTACTACTACTACTACTACTACTACTACTACTACTACAGTGCATATCTGGAGTAAAGATCATGGCTTGTGGAGTTCAGTACACTTCTGAGTTTATAACACATCCCTTAAAAATTTCGGGCAGTGTCTGCAAGGCACTTATTGAGGTAGTTCCATGTTGCAAAAAAAGCTTCTGATTTGCCTATCCTTTTTGACACTCTCAGAACATGTTTTCCCCCGTCAACACTATCTGCCATATTATTTTAAACTAATTATCTGTTGTCAATCTGTCCAGTGTCCTCTACAGCCCTGCTATTTCCACCCATGCTGCTGCTACTAGGCATAGTATAAATTACTTGTTCATTGGGAACCACAAAGATAAATATATACAAAGCCCCACAAAACTCAATATTTACATTTGTTAATTTTGAAATATGACCATTCACTTCCCTCCAAAATGCTTTCATTTTAGGGCATTCCCACCATAGATGATTTAGCGTTCCTCTCTGGCCACATCCTGTGGGAGAAATTCGGACATTCATTTTAGATAGCCAGACAGGGCTTCAGTGCACCCAAGTGGATTCTGATCAGACTGCTCAAACAATTACTCATCTTAATATTTATGAAACTAATTTTGTTGTTGTTATGTGTCTAATTGCTCCCAATTTATGGCAGCCTACGAATAAGCAATCTCCAAAATGTTCTGCTCCCAACAGCTCTGGTTTAAAATGAAACCAATTTAATTCCAGGGAAATAAGGAGAAACAATCCAACTTAAAATCGAAACATTTGTGTTTATGAATCATATCTAAATCTAAAAATATCTGGTTTTATTTATTTTTGCAATGGAAATTCTTAGCACATAATGATGCTATTCAAACATTTCTATTCAATTGTTCCAGAGTTAGATGTTCTCTTTGTGTGAAGATGTTTTAGTACAGACATAACTGTAAAAACAGTATGACGAACTAAAGTGACACAAGTGTAGTAGTCCTTACAAAATGGAAAGTCAAAAAGCTCTGTGTGAGATAAAGATATGCTTGCTCCAGCAGTAAAAGTCTTTATTATTCAACATGTTGATACAAATATGTTCAAATACAACAGAGGCAATATTTCAGGGGTAAAATGACAATTACCGTTACATGTTTTATTATTCTTGAAATAATTTGAGAGTTTAGAGCCAAAAACAACCCAGTCTTGTAGAACTCAATTTGAGGGAACACCTTACTTCAGGGATTCTCAACCTGCGGCCCGTGGGCTGGATGCAGCCCATGGCACCATTTCATGTGGCCCCCTGCCTCCACCACCAGGAAGAGCCATGTGGTGGAGGAAGGACAAAATAGCTGTCCAGCCCCTGAAGCTGTTTGAGGGAGCAAGACCCGGCCCCCAACTTTAAAAGGTTGAGAATTCCTGCCCTACTTATTCCTCTGATTTTCATTGAGCCCACACCGCACTATAAAAAAGCCACTTCTCTGATCAATGTGTATGTACTCAAATCTCATGCTTTTGCTTAGACATGTTTCTTGATGATAAATAGTTCTTTTCATGCATGTTAATAATGCAGCAAGGAAAATTCATAAATCTAATGAGACAAAACTTTCATGTTCATAAACTCACAAAATTAACACAATTTAATTATTAGTCAAGTAGTTCTTTTAAAATGTATAAATATTGTGCTTAAAAAAAATTTAAATATTGTAAGCCAACTTCAATCCCCCATGGAGAGAAAGGTAGCCTACAAATAAAACAAACAAAATAAACGCCTAGAGCAAGCTAATTACTGCTTTTTTATAATTGATACCACTTCCCTTTAAAACAGACCATCCCACAGAAAACGTGCTTTTATCTGAAGTCACAAGCTATGTATAATACCATATTTGTGAACAAGCAAATTCATTTTACCCTTAAGGTTCAACTTTTCTCTCAGGTTATTGGCAACATATTCACAGTACAGTATATCACAGAAAATCAAAATCTGCCCCTTGCATCTCTGGATGGTAGCATTACAAGACGGTAGTTCCTTGTGTCTGATCATCTTGTTGAGCTTTATCCAAATGTCTTCTAGTGTTTGATTATCAAAGGTGGATGGTTCAATTACCCACTGTGCTCTATAGAACACATGCAGCTTTAATTTTTGTAGAATGCTCTGCAGTTCTTTAGATAAAGGAAGAATCTTGTCTTTAAGTCCAGAGCTGGGAACAGACATACTCCAAGATCTTCTGAGGTGCTGTCTATTAGATGCCAACTGTTCCCCCAAATTGTCCACATCAGCTTTTGCATGCTGAACTTGTAAACACTGTGTAGCTTTAATATCTGGACAAAATTCCTTAAGCCCTTCTGTACAGTCATAACAGGGTGGCCCATAAAGAGTTTCCGGGGTTGCATGGTGTTGCTTTACTTGTTCTACTTCATCAATAGAAATAACTGGAGGTTTTCTTTTGGGCTTCAGCGGGAGTTTGCCCACATCATTAGGAAACCAGGGTACGAAATTAGGTAGTTGCCTAACAGGGAATTCCCGCAGCACCTCTTCTGCGATTTTTTGCAATTCTGCAGGGTTTCTTTGCCAGGCTCGATAATGTAGAACCACATCCATTCTCATAAATAGGAATCCACATATTCTTATTTTAAAAGTTTCACCGACATGAGCTTCAATGCTAACACAGTGTTACCGCATACAAGAATCTTATACCACGTGCTGGGCAGATCAGAAGAAAACAGGACCTAGAGCAGAAGTATTGTAAGTAATAAGACATACCAGCAACATTAGCACCAAACTTACAATTCTATTAATCAAGTTTGGGGTAGGAAATGAGATAACAAATGTTACCTCTTGTAAAAATATGCCACTACAAATATCCTCCTGAAAAGTACCATCAGATGTTAGCTTCTGTTTTATTTGGCTTCAAACAGCCATCTGGCTTGCTATGAAAACCTAAGTAGAACCAGATTTAATTCCGAAATCAAACAAATGAGCTACTGTAGTTGGGAAAAAATCATGTTGCAGCACCAATATTCTTTTCAGGTGCTTCTGTGATAGCTCAACTACTTGTCCTATGAGGGCTGATCGGAGGGGCTCGGTTATGGTCCCTTCAACAAAAGAAGCCCACCTTGCAGGGACCAGGAGGAGGGCCTTTTCCGTGTCAGCCCTGGCCCTCTGGAACCTCTTGCCTCTCGAACTACGCACCCAGACGGAGCTGCTCCCCTTTAGAAGACAACTGAAAACATGGCTATGCCAGCGGGTATGGGGTTTGGATGCATCGACTGCCCAGTCCCGCTGGCTCATTTAGCCTAAATGGTTTTTGTTGTCCTGACTGTTTTATCTGTATGGGAGGGATGGGACTTTTAGATGGTATTAATATGGGGTTTTTAATGGGGTCTGTTAATCTGTCTTTATTTCTTGTTTTAATCATGTTGTTAGCTGCTTCGGGTCACTCTTGAGTGAGGGAAGCGGGATAGAAATATTTTAAAATAAAAAATAAATTAAAAAAATACACATTACATTAAACACATTGTTCAGTGACACATCCTTTGGGAAATCAAAATTAAACAAGAGTTTTAGAAAGGGAGTAGTAAGATCAAAACTGTAGTATGATAGAGGGTCAAGGCCATAGGAAAACCCTCTAGCCTCTGTAGCTGTTATTTACCCCCCAGCTTGAATTCTCAAAGAGGGTGGTGGTAAAGTAACACTACAATGTGAACAAAAGAAAGTAAAAGTTGTAAACAAGGAAAAGGAGCTGGGAAGACTGCAGCCGGCCTTGTGAATATTCCTCTCTCTTATACTGTCCTGCCCAGTTTTCAAATACTATTTATGCTATCATGGAGTGAAAAAGAAACACATCTGCCTGGTATCACACTTCAAAGACTGCAGTGTAGATTATCTCATTTTTGGAGCACAACGGCTAAATAGTCTTTAAAAAAGGTAAAGGTAAAAGTCACTCTTGCTCGAAAGCCAGTCGCACCCGTGCACACAACCATCATTTCACAATCATGTACACAATCGATCCTAAAGTAAAGGTAAAGGTTGCCCCTGCTTCAAAGCCAGTCATAGCAGAATCTAGGGTTCAGTGCTCATCTCTGTTTATAGCCAAAGAGCCAGCGTTGTCTGTGTCTGCAGACGTTTCTATGGACATGTGGCAGGCTTGCCTCCTGGGCACATGGAACGCTGTTTTCCTTTCCACTGAAGCGGTACATATTTATCTACTTGTAATTTCTTGCTTTTGAACTGCCAGGTTGGCAGGAGCTGGGACAGAGATGGGAACTCACTCTGTCGTGCAGTACTCGGATCTCGAACTACTGACCTGCCAACCCTCCAGCCACCGCAATACCCTCCAGCCACCGCAATCCTCCAAATAATGATGCTAGTCAGTACCAGTGACACAAAAAGGGTCACCTGTCCAACATATATTGAAGGCATTCCATAAGCAGCCGGTCTCAAAAGTTATGAAAATTTAAAGAAAAGGTGTCCTATTCTAGGAACACTGCATTTCTCCTCTTTATACAGGAGCAACTCCACTTTTCATAGAGCTTGGTCTGTAAATTGCATGACGATTTCTGCACCGAGGGTTACATGAAGGCAAATAGAATGAGATCTCTACTTATCTACAGACATCAAAATTAATTCCTGTTAACACTATAGTTAATATAAATGAATTACAAAAATGTCTGTTTTGGCTTTTCCTCATGAAATAATTCCAAATCCAAAATAATCCCTTCTTTTAGCCTCATGCCCATGGAGAAGAGCCACAGTGAAATTATTCAGGCCTGTCTTCCTCACTTGAAAGTCCCACTAAGTTAAATGGAACTTACATCTAAGTCAGCCAACGTATAGAGGACCCTCAGAGGCTTCAGTGCTGATGGTTATATCATATAGCCACAATTAAACTAAATAGCTTAATTATGTTAAGTTTATGTAGTATTATAGATTACATATAAATGTTCTCTGCTGCATATGCAGAAAAATATACCACAATGAAACTCCTTAAAACTTTTTTGCTTTCAGAAATAAACTAGTACTGGATTTCAACATGCTCTTATTTTCCCACAGGAACCACAATTTCAAATGTCTTTCTTACTACAGTATTTGGTAGATTAGAATAAGCCAGGACACACAAAAAAGAAGAAGTAAGAGATGCTCCAGCCTGGCTTCCAATTAACATATTCACTATCAATTTCTGCATATCTTTCTCAGTTTCTCCACTATACAGTACTTAACTCTGACTATTTGGCAGCATTAGAGGAAAACTTTCAGGTAATTAGAGTACATATTAAACTTAGAGAAATACATATCAGACTTCTCAGGAAACCAAGAGCTGAATTACCTATGACAGCAGTTTAACTGTATTAAGTTAGCAGAACAGAGCTGTTCTTCCATCTGATGAAGCACTAAATTACTCAGAAAAAAATATTCATTGCATTGCCACTTTAAAGGAATTACTCTTTGCAAGATGATTAAGGTGAATCTTTGACTAAGATTTTACTTCAAAAGAACAACCAATTTCCTAGTATAGCACAGCTAAAAAGACAAGAATCCCTTATTTTAAAATACTCAAAAAGCTATTACACCATATATACCACTCACAGTCCTTCAGCATTTGTCTGCTACAGATATTTGGAAGTTCCAAAATGAATAGCTATCGGCTCTGAATGAAGAACGAAGGCCAACCAATTTAACATTTCATAACATCTTTCAGATAAAATACAATTTAAAAAAAAACTGTAACCAATTCAAAAAACTGTCACCAAACCACACATGTGTAATGTGATGACATACAGTATTTGGAATTAGGACTAAGATTTCTCCTGTAGAAGCTCAATGTTCTTTGGTGGCCTAGGGACACATAAAATGTTAAACAATGTAAGCATATTGACCCAGCCTGGTTAGAGATGTTTTTTTTTTAAGAGACACTCTCAGAATTGTTCTTTTGGGGCATCTCTATACATTATTTAACTTTAACGATATTACTTCCTTATTTAGGATGCCTATGAATCTCTACACTGGATAATTCAGAAGCCAACTTCAGATACATCATGCATGTACCCCCACTGAAAGCCAATGTGTAGTGAGATTCTCAACCTGCGGCCCGCGGCACCATTTCATGTCACCACCACCACTGCTGCCTCCAACACACCAGGAAGTGCCATGTGGTGGAGGAAGGGCAAAATGGCCATCCAGCCCCGAAGCTGTCTGTGAGAGTGTGATCTGGCCCCCGTCTTAAAAAGTTGAAAACTCCTGGTGTGTAGTGGAGAAGCATGTTAGACTGGCACTGGAGTCTTCAGTTCAGATCTCTCCCTGGCTGTGGAAACTCACTTATACCTTAGGAGGATCACCAGTCACCATTAATCAGAGAAGAACTGATGGCACATAACAAAAACAAGATAGCAAAAAGAAAAAAAGAGAGAGGTCTTTCATAGTATATAAATTGGGATGGTGTGTGTTCTTTGTAACATTCAGAATCATAGAATCACAGAGTTGGAAGGGGCCTTTTAGGCCATCGAACCCAACCCCCTGCTCAATGCAGGAATCCGAATCAAAGCAGGTATGACAGATGGTTGTCCAGTTCTCTCTTAAATGCTACCACTGTTGGAGCGCTCGCCACCTCTTGAGGCAGTTGCTTCCACTGTTGTACTGCTCTAACCATAAGAGGTTTTTCCTAATATTCAGCCTCTATCGAGCTTCCTTTAATTTGAGCCTATTATTATGTGTCCTCAATTCTGGGATGACCAAGAACAGATCCTGCCCCTCCTCTCTCTGACCATATTTCAGGTATCTGAAGAGTGCTATCATATCCCCTCTCAGTCTCCTTTTCTCAGTCTTTCCTTATAGGACTTGGTTTCCAGTCCTGATGATCCTTGATGCTCTTATCTATACCTGCTCTAATTTGATTGCATCTTTCTTAAAGTACGTTGCTCAGAATTGCAGTGGCTCAAGTGGCTAAGAGGCGGAAGGTCAGCAGTTCAATTCCCGAGTACTGCAGGACGGAACGAGCTCCCGCCTTTGTCCCAGCTCCTGCCAACCTAGCAGTTCGAAAGCAAGACATTACAAGTAGATAAATAGGGACAACTTCGGTGGGAAGGTAAACAGCGTTCTGTGCACTCTGGTGTCTAGTCATGCCTGCCACGTGACCATGGAAACATCTGCAGAAGCAGTGATGGCTCTTTGGCTTTGAAACAGAGATGAGCACTGAACCCTAGAGTTGGATACAACTGGCTTTCGAGCAAGGGGAACCTTTACCTTTTAGAACCGTGATGGCGAGCCTTGGCACTCCCAATGTTCTTGAACTTCAATTCCCAGAAGCCCAAGCACCCTGTGAATCCACACAGATGGGTTTACTGCGATTCATCCGGCCTGTGCCGCCCTCGTCACTCCCGGAAGCGGAAGTAAAACGCGTCCGTACGGGCACTAAATCCTTGCATCTCTCTCTACCTGCCCATTAAATTTCAGCTTTTGATTCTACAACCGGGTAAAAACTAAAGGAAGGAAGGAAGACTCTAAGCCAAGGGAAGTAAGTTTCAAGGAGCGAAATCTAGTACCTTTCAGAGCCAAGAGATGCTCCTGTTTAGGCTGGGTAATATCCATCGTCGCAACCTCGCCGGCGGGGGCCTGCCCTGTTTTACAGAATCAACCAAGAACCAATTCCTTCCAAATCGGGCTAAAACATCTCATAAAGATCAGACCAAGCCAATAACGAGAGCCATTTCCCCTGAACGCAAGTCACGACTGCAAAAACCCTCCTTAAACTACAACTCCCAGCATGCCCTTGGCCCCTTCGGATACGTCGGTCGGTCAGGTCTTCCCTTGCCGGCTTTCGTGAGCTTTAGAGGCCGCGGATGACGTCACAGGACGTAGGACGTCAACGCGGTGCGTGATGGTAGTTGTAGCCTATCGCGAGACACAAGGTGGGTAGGAAACTGGGGGCCCTCAGGGAACAAACATGCGCAGTGCCAACGGAGTGGCGTTCAGAAAATGGAGGTATAATAAAACAGATGACATGACGTCACAAACTTGAAGCCGACTAATCTGACAGTCCGCCATGTTAGTTGGCCCAAAATATTGCCTTATGGTGCTTTGATTGTGTGGAGTCGTGAAAGTAGATCGCGGTTTCCCCTTTAATATCAGTGTTTGGGGGGTTGCGATTCCCCTCTCCGCTGGCTCCCCTGGGGTTGGGAGGTTGGGGGGGGGGGAATAAAAGAGGTCTGTCTCCCCAACCCTCCTGAACCCAGGGGACCCAGCGGAGAGGGGGAAGCCCCCCGACACCCCCTATATTAAAGAGAAGAAAGCAAGCGGTTTCTTCTCTTTAACAACGGAGGGGTGGGGGTGGATTCGTTCCCCTCTCCCTGGTCCCCTGGGTTTGGAAGGGTTGGGGGGACAAAAGGGGTCTGTCCCCCCAACCCTTCTGGACCCAGGAGACCCGGGAGAGGGGATCGATTCCACCCCGTTTCCAACACTCCGTTGTTGTTTAATAACGGGGTGTCCTGCGGGGGGGGATCCCCTCTCTGCCGGGTCCCCTGGCTCTGGAAGGGTTGGGGGGACAGACCCCTTTTGTCCCCCCAACCCAGGGGACCCAGGAGAGGGGATCAATCCACACACACCCTCCTCCAACACAAGAAGCAATCGTAAACGGTAGTTGTCTGCTAATGTTTTGGTCCACCTAATATGGCGGCAGGCCACGCCCACTGGCTTCTAAAACCTTACAGCATGAAGCCTGTAGTGCCATCTCCTGTTTTTGATACCTCCATGGTAAGAACGTCGTCCATTTTTGACGCTGCGCAGTTTCCTCTCCCGGCGCTTGTCGGTGACGTCACTGGCAGTCAAGCCGCGCCCACCCCCCACCCCAGAGGTGGGAGCGAAGTTGGTCCATCTTCTTCTCTCGGTCTTTTTTTCTTTCCCATCCAAGATGGCGGCGCTAAGTGTAAACAAGGTCGGGGCTGGAGCGGGAATAGATGCCGGCAGCAGGCAGCACCGGAGTCCCTGCGGGCCGGCAGTGAAGGTGAGGGGACTCACGAGAGGGCCTTCCAGATCAACGGGGGTGGATTTTGGAGGAGGGAGTGGAATGAATCTTGGAAGACAACTGAGAGAGAGAGAACCCGCTCCATTAATCCGCTTTTAGTTCCCTTACTGAAAGGGAAAGGCCTCCCTTGCTCAAAAGCCAGTCGTATCCGACTCTAGGGTTCAGTGCTCATCTCTTTTTCAAAGCTGAAGAGCCAGCGCGGTCTGCTTCTGCAGACGTTTCCGTGGTCATGTGGCAGGCACGACTAGAGTGCACGGAACGCTGTTTACCTTCCCAACAAAGTGATCCCTATTTATCTACTTGCAATTTCTTGCTTTCGAACTACTGGGTTGGCAGAAGCTGCGACAAAGTTGGGAGCTCATTCCGTCCTGCAGTACTCGGGAATCGAACCACTGACCTCCCGCCTTCCAGTCAGCGTCTTAGCCACTTGAGCCACTGATATGTTGATTATCTAACAGCTGCTAAATGTATAGAGTGAGTGTGCACTCTGGTGTCTAGTCATGCCTGCCATATGTCCATGGAAATGTCTGCAGATGCAGACAGCGCTGGCTCTTTGGCTATAAGCAGAGATGAGCACTGAGCCCTAGAGTCGGATGTGACTGGTTTTCGAGCAAGGGCAACCTTACCTTACTGCTTGAATAAGGATTGATCTGTTCCCCTCCATCCCACCTTACTGTGTTAATATTTTAACCATTTAAAGTTGAATTCATCTTCTTGTAAATTACAGGTTCTGGAATGTGGGGTTTGTGAAGATGTATTTTCACTACAAGGAGACAAAGTTCCTAGACTGCTTTTATGTGGCCATACTGTCTGTCATGACTGTCTCACTCGACTTCCTCTCCATGGAAGAGCAGTTCGGTGTCCTTTCGATCGCCAGGTTACTGAGTTAGGTGAGATTCTTTAGAACAGAAATGGTAGTAACTATTCAGGTATATAATTGGGGTTGACATAATTTAACTTGGTCTTTTTTTTGTACACTTGATTATACGTTGTACATGGCTGCTTGACAAGTGGAATTCTTCTTCCGTGTCTAGGCCAGACATGAAACTGACAAAATGAAGCTGCCTTTTGGTGAGTTCATTCTGTAGTTCCTTTTGCCTGACCTAGTGTGAGAAAGATTACTCAGCAAGGCAAGGTTGCCGTTACCAGGGTACACCCGATTGTGGTTCAAAAATACCACAATCTTTGAAGAGGCTCTTTCTGTGTACACCAGGAACAGGAGATTGCTGGCTAATTGAATATACTGATGCAAGCTACCACTTAAAACTTAGAAATCCCAGCTGTCTATTACAGTTTATTCTGACCCTTATAATATTTGCATACGTTAAATGGTACTTAAAACCTTCAGAGGTTGGAGTGGCTTTTTTTAAACAAATATTATTGAGCCAATACAAAGTGGATGGAGCCAGCTCTTGAGAAGAAGAAAAATTACAGTACACTGTATATACTGCCCCATAGAGCTTAGTGTACTTTCTGGGTGGTAGGTAGTGTTAAAGCAGACAGTGTAAGTCTGGTGTTATTTAAAGAAATATTTAAAGAGGTAAACATAGTCCAAGAGCAGATGTATTCCACTAAAAGCTGATCCTTCTGGAGGAGTGAAAATTTAGAAAATCAGAATTTTTATCCAATTATCATCACAGTACATTTGGGTGAAAGGCATAAATAATTACCTAATGCTTTCAGAAAGAGGCAGAACTGAGAAGAAGTATCACAGTATTAGGGAACAATGTCTATAATAAAAAGCTTGCCAAAATATTCTCCACCATCAATTTCTCTTGGGTTGGCAACATGAAACTTTAACATCAACTGTAACTGTAAGATGACTAGAGTCACTTTATTATAATCATTTTGTTACATTATGAATTTAGAAATATGATAATTTTACTTACTCTGCTTTTTTTGGCATTCTTGTTTGCTTCACCACTAAAATTTGGACTGCTTAGGAGAGAAGTCGTCTTCATATCTTAGTTATTCTTTGGAAACAAAAACTTGTGGTTTTTATGTGCTAAATGCAAATAGTTCAAAATATACATGCTATCTTTTATAGGGTCCTTTTTATTGGTATGAAATGTTTCTGCCTTGTTTTAGCATTTACTCAGTATATTAATTCTTTAATATACTGAAATTTATTTTGGCGTTTCAGAAAAATAAGGATTAGAAATTGCATATTATTTGAAGCACTGAATAATATTCTAATCTCCAATCAGTAGTTAGGAAGAAATAAGTCTTCTGTGTAATAACAGAGTTCTATAAAATGTAGAAAGTGAACATTATGGATAAGTCTATATATTTTTTTTCTTTTGCTTCAGTAACAGATTTGATTATTTCAATCTTTTCTAAAATACCTCCAGGAGATTCGGGAGTTTGGGGCTTGAAAAAAAACTTTGCTTTATTGGAACTTCTAGAGCGCCTGCAAAATGGTCTTGGTGGTCAGTGCGGGACAGCAGAAGAAGCTATTGGCCTCTCTGGAGAGGTAGCCTTAATGTTTCATTTTACTATAATGTTAGCTAGAGTTTTTGTATTTATATTGGTTTTTTAGTCAACTTAAACATACAATTTCCTTAATTCAAATATTTCACTATTATAAGTGTTTACAGTAGTCAAGGATCCAAATAATTATGATTTAGAGCAAGGAAAGGCAATATCAGCAGGACTGAGGGTCATTTCCCCATTTACTGTGCAGGCCTTTGAAAAAATGTTTGTTCATATTGTCTTTCCTGAATTGGGAAATGTATTCTACACTCTGTAACTTTAAACTTGTTTTAATTCCTTTAATTTGATTTTTTTTGTTGTTCAGTCGCACAGTCAATTCCGACCCTTTGCGACCCCATGGACCATTTTCCTCCAGGCACCTCTGTCCTCCACCATTCTCCTCAGCCCACCAAGCTCTGTGCCCATTGTGTCCACAATACCATCTATCCATCTCATCTTTGGACGCCCCCTTCTTCTCTTGCCCTCCACCTTTCCCAACATCAAGGCCTTCTCAAGTGAGTCCTCCCTTCTCACTTGATGTCCAAAGTACTTTAGCTTCATCTTCACTATTTGTCCCTCCAATGAACAGTCAGGATTGATTTCCTCCAGTATTGACTTATTTGTTCTCTTTCCTGTCCAAGGGACTCTCAGGACTCTCCTCCAACACCACATCTCAAAGGCATCTATTCTTCTGCGCTCAGCCTTCCTAATGGTCCAACTCTCACACCCAAACATTACCACTAGGAATACCATTGCTTTGACTATGCGAATTTTTGTTTTCAAGGTGATGCCTCTGCTTTTCACTATATTCCCCAGGTTTCTCATAGCTTGTCTCCCCATAATCAATCGTCTTTTTATTTCATGGCTACAGTCGCCATCTGCAGTGATCTTAGATCCCAGGAAAGTAAAATCTGTCACTGCTTCTACTTCTTCCCCATCCATTTTCCAGGGACTGATCGGACCTGTTGCCATTATCTTGGTTTTCTTGATATTAAGTCTCAAGCCAGCTTTTGCACTCTCCTCCTTCAATCCAATCAAGAGGTTCTTTAGGTCTTCCTCACTTTCTGCCATTAGGGTGGTATCGTCTGCATATCTCAAATCGTTGATGTTTCTCCCAGCAATTTTGATCCCATATTGTGATTCCTCCATCCCTGCATTGCACATTATGTGCTCTGTGTATAGATTGAATAAGCAGGGTGATAAAATGCAGCCTTGTCTTACTCCTTTTCCTATTCCAAACCACTCTGTCATTCTGTGTTCTGTCCTAACTGTTGCTTCTTGGTTCGTGTACAGATTTCTCATGAGGCATATGAGGTGTTCTGGTATTCCCATCTCTTTAATTACTTGCCACATTTTGTTGTGGTCCACACAGTCAAAAGCCTTGATGTAGTCGATAAAACAAAAGTAGACTTGTTTCTGGTATTCTTTTGTTTTCTCCATGATCCAACGTATGTTGGCAATGTGGTCTCTAGTCCCCCTGCCTCTTCTGAAACCAGCCTGCACCTCTGGTAGTTCTCTCTCCACATGTTGTTGAAGTCTATCCTGTATTATCTTGAGCATCACCTTGCTGGCATGTGGGATGAGCGCAATTGTTCGGTAATTTGAGCATTCTTTGGCATTGCCTTTTTTTGGGATTGGAACGTACAGTGATCTTTTCCAATCCTGTGGCCACTGTTTTGTTTTCCAAATTTGCTGGCATATTGAATGCAGTAGTTTGATTCCATCATCTTTTAGGGCTTTGAAAAATTCAACTGGGATACCATCATTTCCTCTAGCTTTGTTGTTTGCAGTGCTTTTTAGGGCCTTTCTGACTTCACTCTCCAGAATGTCTGGTTCAAGTTCAAATTTCTCATTATTGTTATTAACAGGAGTGTTGAGGTCCTTTATGTAGAGTTCCTCTGTGTACTCTTGCCATCTTTTTTTATCTCTTCTGTTTCAGCTAACTCCTTTCCATCTTTGTCCCTTATCATGGTCATTTTTGCTTTAAATGTTCCCTTGATTTCCCCAATTTTTTTGAAAAGATCTCTAGTGCTGCCTCTTTTGTTGTTTTCCTCCATTTCTTTGCACTGTTTGTTCAGGTAGTTTTCCTTATCTCTCCTTGCTTTTCTTTGAAATTCTGTATTCAGGTGGTTGTATTTTTTCCTTGGACTTTTGCATTCCTTCTTTCCTCTGCTATTTTAAGGGCCTCATCAGACAACCACTTTGCTTTCTTACCTTTCTTTTCTTTTAGTATGGTTTCTCTTGCTGCCTCCTGCATGATGTCCCGCGTCTCTGTCCATAATTCTTCTGGTACTCTGTCTATGTTGGCCAGAAATCCAAAGCATAGTCAGCAGTCAATCACAGCCCTTCCTTTATAAACAGTTTGAGCCATCTAACCAGATTTCTCTTTTAATGCATTAAACAACCCACTTCGTACTCTTCTAATCAGAATTTTAATCCACTTTGAATGTTTACCAAGACAAAAAACACATTCTGCTCTCTTTTCACACAACTGTAACCCCTTTTCAAATTGCATGACTCCAGGAAAGAAACAGACAGACTTTGAATGTTTTCTCTTAACAGAAGATATGTTGAAGTTAGTTCTCTTTGGGACTGCTTTGATATTTTAGGGTATGAGAGAAAAAGATTTCCCCAGACATTCAAGAAGTTTCTAGGTGGATTCTCTGAGCCATGTTCCCTTAGTTTCTTTACACTCATCATTTACTGATGCTTGTGTCAACCCAATTATTGTATATAAGTCACTTATGAACAGGATCTGATTTTTCTGTATGAAAAATACCCAATGTATTTCTCTTTTCTGTCAGTGCATCATCCGCTGTGATGAAGATGAGACTCATCTTGCTTCAGTGTATTGCACAGTATGTGCCACCCACCTGTGTGCAGAGTGTTCCCAACTCACACATTCTACAAAAACTCTAGCAAAACATAGGCGTGTGCCCCTTGCTGATAAACCTCATGAGAAGACAATGTGCTCCCAGCACCAGGTGCATGCCATAGAATTTGTGTGTCTGGAAGAAGGTTGTCAAGCCAGCCCCCTAATGTGTTGCGTTTGCAAAGAATACGGAAAGCACCAGGGTCATAAAGTAGGTCCCTATTTATTCTCTATTATTGTATCGTTAATACATAACTAACCTGCAAGGGAAGTGTGTTTTTCCTCTGCCAGTTGTAATAATTTCTGTATCATACTTTGTTCCCTTTCCTATTTATTAGGTTACTGCTTTTGCAATCTCACAAGCTATATCACTTACCAGAGCACTGCCTTTATTTAAATCCATTGCCCTGAAGTCACATCGCAAGACCATGAATATGTACTTTGTCTATAATAATGTAAACTATTTGATTTTTCTTTAAATATTTTTTGCTATGAGCTATAATCTTTCAGCACTTCTAAATTGCTGTTTCGACTAGCTATAGAAATATGTTGTCTTAGTTTCTTACAATGAGTTTTTAACATGTAGATTTGTTCTTATCTTGTGTTATTTCCTTGCAAGGTATCCAGGATAGAATGTCAGGAAGGTTTCTCATAGAGATGTTGTATATGAATAGTAAGGTGGAAAATGTTTCAGGAAAGGGTATTTACATTGATCTTGATGCTTTCCCCTTAGCACAGTGTTCTGGAACCAGAAGCAAACCAGATCCGTGCTTCCATATTAGACATGGCTCACTGTATAAGAACTTTCACTGAAGAAATATCAGACTACTCTCGGAAGCTAGTTGGAATTGTTCAACAGATAGAAGGAGGAGAACAGATAATTGAAGATGGGGTGGGAATGGCTCATACAGAACATGTAAGCAACTTTGTGTTTTTCTCCGCCTGCACATATTTTCTTGTAACTGTAGAATTGTTTTAGTAGTCCTCTTTTGTGTTTTTAAAGTAATATGCCACACTCTCCCATGTTAATTGGAGTTATTAAAGTATTTTTTCCTGCTACGCCTTCTAGTAAATCAATTTTAGCAATGACCCAAAGACTGGATAAGATCAAGAAGTCTCTTATGTTAAGTCATGAGAATGTTGCAGAATTTCTGTAGGAGGAAACATTTTTTGAGATGTGTAGGACCATTCAGGAAAAACAAAGAGCTAATTCTAGCTACAGAAGAGATTTTAGTTAAAAAAAGTTTCTAGAATGTAGATAACTGCCTTTACTATGCCTAAAACCTTAGTGAGATTTTTATTCCACCTGTTTATACAATAATCTTCATATGAACTATTAGAAACTGCTTTTGAAAATAATTTCATACAGTATGGCAGATGTCTTTTTGAGTTTACTTGTGCATATGTAACTAATTGTGTGGCTTTTTGGATTCCAGCTTGTGTGTAAGTGGGTATGATACACAGGTACTGCCTGCAGTGCTGTTTTTAACTGTTTGAGTTTGTCACTTCAACTTTTGTGCTGGGCTCATCATACTATTTACTTAAAGCCTGCTTAGGAGATATCTAGTAAACCAGTTAACTCCAAGTAACATTTTTACTTCTAGTGTTTAGCTGTAGCAGGGGTTCTCAACCTTTTAAATCTGGGGGCCGGATCACGCCCCCTCAGAGTGTTTGCAGGCCGGACTGGTAAGGCAGTGGCTGCAGAGGGGAGGGGTGATCCCGCCGCCCCGAGCCCGCCTCACCAACCCAACCCCCCCTCCCACTGCTCCCCTGCTTGCCGTCCTGGAGGAGCTGCCTGGTGTGGGTGAAGGAAAAAACCCTGCAACCACTTGGGATGTGCCCACAGCAACCGAGAATGTGGCCGCTTCTGGCGCTAGTTGCAGAAGCGGCGGCTGGAGCAAGGGCTGGATAATTTGGTGACATGGGCCGGATCCGGTCTTTGGGTTGTAGGTTGCAAATCCCTGAGCTATAGTGAATAGATTTATGCATTTGTTTTCATGTAATTGGCTACATAACTGTCACAGGCCCATTTTGTAAACATTTTAATCCTGTTGTTGAATGCTTTAAATCTGTATTTTATTTTAAACTGTTCTTAATTTTCTTGGTAGCCCTTTGGAGGCTACAAAGTTGGTAAACAAATGTGGTCATGATGATAATGATTTAGTGTACAGTTCTATCTTTAGTTAATTGTAGTTTTTCTTATGAGCTTCCTATGCAAAGGTAATATGTTAATAGGATGTTCGAGTTTTTGCTGTAGTTGGGAGAAGATGATAAGGAGAGGAACAGAAGCTATTTAAATTTGGTTTAAATAATCTAATAGATATAATTTTTTCTTTCAATTTTGTAAACCAGTGAAGAGTAACACATGCTTATTGGAAGAATAAGCATTAGTGGGGAAATCTTGCCATTTAGAATTATTTGACAAAATCATAAGTAATGCACGAGATAAGGGAAACCTGTTTTAATTGTTCAGTAACAATTTAATGGTCTGTCTCCTTGGTTTCACAATCACCCAGGTACCTGGAACTGCAGAGAATGCTCGTTCATGTGTTCGAGCATATTTTTCTGATCTTCACGAAACCTTGTGTCGCCAAGAAGAAATGGCACTTAGCGTCGTGGACGCCCATGTGAGAGAGAGATTGATCTGGCTCAGGCAACAACAAGAAGACATGACTATCCTATTGTCACAAGTTTCAACAGCTTGTCTTCATTGTGAAAAAACCTTACAGCAGGTAGAAGAACCATAATGTCACCACAATGCAAATAGTTCTTGGATCATTGACTCTTATACTGGCAATATTAGGCAGTTGGGAAAAATGTGTTTGTGCTGTTATATGTTTTAAGTGTTAGCCTCTGCAAGCTTATCAGAGAGCAAACAAAACAAAAATGTTGTGGCACCTTAAAGACTAATTCCTGTGTTTAAATGTGAGCTTTGATCAAGTCCACTTCATCAGACTCACTCCTATGTCTTTTTTGTTGCTTTGTTTTGTTTACTCTGTTATATATAGCAAAAAAGCAATCACTTATACCCCATAGTCATTAGTGCACTCTGGGTGGTTTACAAGATAATTAGCATTTTACCCCAAGCATGCTGGGTACTCATTTTACCGACCTCGGAACAATGGAAGGCTGAGTCAGTTTGAGCCCTGGGTTAGGATCGAACTCACAACCTTTTGGCTTGAGACTCAATATCAAGAAAACCAAAATAATGGCAACAGGCCCTATCAGTACCTGGAAAATTGATGGGGAAGAAGTAGAAGCAGTGACAGATTTTACCTTCTTAGGAACAAAGATCACTGCAGATGGTGACTGCAGCCATGAAATAAAAAGACGATTAACTCTGGGGAGACAAGCTATGAGGAATCTGGGGAACATAGTGAAAAGTAGAGACATCACCTTAAAAAACAAAAATTTGTATAGTCAAAGCAATGATATTCCCAGTGGTAAAGTATGGGTGTGAGAGCTGGACCATTAGGAAAGCTGAGCGTAGAAGAATAGATTCCTTTGAGATGTGGTGTTGGAAGAGAGTGTTGAGAGTCCCCTGGACAGCAAAGAGAACAAATAGGTCAATCTTAGAAGAAATCAACCCTGACTGCTCATTGGAAGGTCAAATAGTGAAGATGAAGCTTAAATACTTTGGTCATCAAATGAGAAAGGAGGATTCACTTGAGAAGGCCTTGATGCTGGTAAAGGTGGAGGGCAAAATAAGAAGGGGACATCCAAAGATGAATGGATGGGTGGTGTGGTAGACACAGTGGACACAGAGCTGGGCGGGCTGAGGAAGATGGTAGAGGACAGAGGGGCCTGGAGGTCAATGGTCCATAGGGTCGCAAAGGGTTGGAATCGACTGTGCGACTGAACAACAACAAATTTTAACCACTGTGCCACTGGGGCTCCTCATATTGTATATGTAACTCAAGTTATTCCACATGTTGAATTTATAATCCATCAGTGGATTGTAAAATATTGAGCACTGTATAGGGATAGATGCCATTTCGGGGAGGATGGTGTATTGAAACCCTGTCTACCCCCATCTGGAGGTAGACAGAAGGTGCAGAGGCTGAATAGAGGATGTGGAATGGGGGTGGACAGAATGCAAAAAAGCTGTAGTATTTGATTCAAAGATGGGTTAAATTTAAAAATTAACTTCAGTTAGCAATTAATTTTTCAGGAAAGTGACAAGTCACGCAGAAATATTTGTAGAAACCTAATGGGACTGGGTTTATATTACAAAACACATGACAAATATTTTGCTTATTCTCCTTCAACAGCATATTAGCTTTCTTCACTCAACCCAAATAAACAATAATGCTGTTTATTTTGCAAGAAAAAGAATGCTAAAAGAATTATAGTACCAAAATATAATTCCAGCAACATTTCTGGTGAATTTAAAGTCGCATAAGGAACAAATTTGTATTACTAAACTCCATTGACTATGAACCAGAAGAACTGTGGATTGAAACCAGAGTTATTATGTGGGAAGAATGTTTAAAAAATCCCTTGGTAAAAAGAAAAAACCTAGATAAATGACAAAATAAGCACAATTGTGAAAGACAAGTGAGAGGCAAAAGTAAAAGGTGACAGAAATAAGATCAGAAGTCTGAATGCAGTTTTTCAGGACTATGATGTTGAGACAAAAAACTATTACAATAACCAGTGCAGAAATAAATAAATAGAGAACAACAAAATGGGAAGCACAAGTGAAATCTTCTAGAACAGGGGTTCTCAACCTTTTTTAGCCGTGGGCCGGACCACACACCCTCAGACAGCTGAGCAGGCCAGACTGGTGATTCCCCCTGCTGTAAATGCTCCCATAAAACTCATCTGTGGCTGTTGTAAGTGCATTTACAACGGCCGCAGACTCATTTACAGCTGTAGTAAACACACTGACAGTGAAGAAATTGAAATAGTGAAAGATTTCGTATACCTTGGTTCAATCCACAAACCAAATGGAGGCTGCTGCCAAGAAATCAAAAGACTGAAACTTGGAAGAGCAACAATGAAGGAATTAGAAAATATCATCAAGTGTAAGGAGGTGTCGCAGAAGACTAAGAGCAAGATCAATCCATGCTTTCGTAGTCCCTGTCACCACATTTGAATGCCAAAGTTAGTAAAGAAAGCTAATCAATTAGTTTGAAATATGGTGTTAGAGGAGAGCTCTGTGGATGCTTGGACTGCCATAAAAACAAACAAATGGGTCCTAGAAGAATTTAAGCCAGAACTGTCTCTGGAGGCAGTTCTTAATTACCTATAAACCCCCCAGACAGTGCTATGGGGTGGTATATCAGTGTAATTGCTATTGCTATGGAGGCAAAAATGATGAAACAGGCTGTCTTACTCTGGGCACATCAGGAAAAGGCAAGAGTCTCTAGAAAAGACAATAATGCTAGAAAGGCCAAAGGCAGCAGGAAAAGAAGAAGCTCAAGCACAAAGATGGGTGGACTCCATGAGGGAAGACACAGGTTTGAGCTGTTAAGAGCTTAGCAGGGCTGTTGAAGACAGTGTATTTTGGAGATCTTTTTCATAGGGCCATCGTAAGTTTAAGACAAGTTGATGGACCTTAATAACAAGAACCTTCCATAACATAGATATGAAGCAACTGAATGGCATTTCTTTGCTGTTCATGTATTATGAAATAGCTTAATTTTAGTTGCAGCAGTTTTAAATCTGTTTCAGCTAAAGCACTGTTTTTTAATTGTACGTTCTTTTTCTGTTGTATGGTATGAGGGAAAGTAGGTAAGTAATGCTGTGCGATTAATTCTAGCTTACCTTTTCAGGATGACTGCAGAGTTGTGTTGGCCAAGCAAGAAATTACTCGGTTTCTAGAAACACTTCAGAAGCAGCAGCAACAATTTACAGAGCTTGCAGATCACATACAACTTGATGCTAGCATTCCAGTTACTTTTACAAAGGTACAGCCCTTGAATGTCCAGGTTGCCTTGAGATTCTGAGAGTGACTCTAGCTGAGTGGGAAGATCTTTGTATGCTTTCTGTCTCCCTGCCTCCCATAAACATACACTATATTGCAAGTTGGGTCTCAAATTTGTGAAGCTTCAAAAAAACTGTTGAAAAGCTATGTGATAGAGGGAATAATTTGGGATGAGGTGAAAGCTTTATTTCATGCCTAAAGAGATTGAGTGATTTTTGATACAACAATGAAAAGAACAAGCTGAAACAAACTACCATATATTAGTTTTAGTTCTATTCATTGGGGGGGGGGGGGGAGGATGGCATTCCTGAAAAGATAACCTTCATGACTTTGTGTGTCTGAGGGAAAAAATTCATCCTAAATTTATTCTATGTGATAGTCCAGAAATTTGGTACACAATGTAGTTGGCAGATAATTAAAGTAAAATAGCAGTAGGATCATATTGTGCTTATCCTCAAGCTATTACACTGACTAGCTATTAATTGGAGGAGTATATTGGGCTTAGAGTACAAGAACTTTAAACTATGATCTCTCCTGATGGTAGCCAACCCATGTCTTAAGATTAGCCATGGATACCCTTCACACGATCCTACCAGTGAGCAGTACTAGTACTTGGTTGCTTTAAACAGGACTGTTCTTGTGCTAGCACATCTATTAGAAAATTCCCTTCTTGAGATTAATAATAATAGCAATAGTAGTAATAGTAATTCCATATTATTGTGTTTTAGGTCACAACTGAAAACACATCTTTTTACCTGGTCTTGCCCTGAGATCTTACTATTTCCGAGTTTGTACACGTTATATGCTCTATGCTGCCTTGGAAGGTATATGACTAAAAGAAGGCCACACAATGGTGCTCCTTCATTGTTTCAGGATGACACTTGGAATTCATGTGGAGCTTATTCTCACACTTGCCTTGAACACAGACAATACAGTTTTAAAAATAAGACTTCAGTATCATGACTGAGATTCAGCACAGAGATTTCCGCTAGTCTTGCTGAACACAAATTAGGGATGGTTATCCTGGTGGTTCATTTAAATGTAAAATAATACTTCTAGGTAAGAAACTAACATAACACTTCCCATTCTAGTTCCTTTTCAGAACAGTACTTGGGGCTAAACAGTTTTTTGCAGGTGGCAAGGGAGAACCTTCAGGTCTGTCTCTATAACTTTCCTTCTTTTTCTGCAGGACAACAGGGTACACATTGGCCCCAAAATGGAAATTCGAGTTGTAACTCTCGGATTAGATGGAGCAGGCAAAACAACTATTTTATTTAAATTAAAGCAAGATGAATTCATGCAACCTATTCCAACAATAGGCAAGTAGTAGTAATTTTGGAAATACTGAACTTTGGTATAAACATTTTGTTGGAAATATGTCATGTAATGTTTCAATTCCTCTTAGGTTTCAATGTTGAAACTGTCGAATATAAAAACCTGAAGTTCACAATTTGGGATGTTGGTGGTAAACATAAACTGAGGCCTTTATGGAAACATTATTATCTCAATACACAAGGTGAGAGAGATGCATTTTTCAGTTTCTGGATTTGATGAAACACCATGGCAAGAATCCTGTTCAAAGAGTAAGAATAATCAGGTGTCTCCTTGATGCATCAGGCTTTCTGTTGTATGCTTATTGACACACCCAAGCTGGCAAGCACTTGTGAGACTGGGCATCATACAAAGAGGAGCCTGCTGGATTAGGAGAAATCCCTACTTCATGCAACAGGATAAGGATTAATATACTTTTAATAATCAGACCAATATAAATCTCATCATCAGGCTGTCAGTGATTTTTATTTTATTTTATTTTATTTATTTATTTATTTATTTTTTCCTCTGCTTATGGTTGCAGACTTAACCATAACACCATTTACTGTATTTGAAAGTAAGTTCCATGGGAAATCCATGGCTATTGCATTTCAAGGTAAAAATATGTAAGGGTTTATGCTTCATCTTATTAAGCAAATATTTTGTTTGTTTAATTTTGCAATCTGAATGACTTGAATAAACTTGACTTTGCAAATGGAACTAGTCATACTACCATTTCAAGTAGCACATAGAACAATTCTTCCGTGTCTGGGCCAGGCGTGAAACTGCCAAAATGAACCCACCTTTTCGTGGGTTCATTCTGAAGTTCCCTTTGCCTGACCTAGTGTGAGAAAGATTAGCCAGCAATACAAGGTTGCCATTCCCAGGGTACGCTCTATTGTGTTTTTAAAAATACCATAACCTTCAAGGAAGCTCTTTCTGGATCCAGAGATGCCACTCTGAAGGGCTAATGTACACACAGAGCAAGCCAGTCCCATTATCACTTCAGCCTTGCTCCTACAGGGAGTCCTCTCATCTTTCAGTGTAATGTTGGAGGGCATATGGTGGAGTTGTAGTAAGGAAGGGAGATGAATCATTCTTTTCGTGTCCCCAACTACCTGTGGGATTGTATAGTTCACCATGACTGAAATCCTGTTTTGCACTAGAGTAGGCCCTTTGAATCAATGGGGATTTAATGATTTATCCTTAAGTTCCATTGATTCAAAAGGGCTGAGTCTAGTTGTGCTAAAGTAAGTTTTGATAGAGTATAGCACATACCAATCAAATTCTTTCAAATGAGTATAGCACATATGAATCAGTTGTACTTATGGAGGAGTTGACTCACCAGATCTCCAGCGAACTATTGGGCCTACTCTAGCATGACACAGCAACAGTATTTCAGCCCATGTCTGTTCCTCACAATTTGAATTGATTTTTTATAAAGCTCTGGAACTGTGTTTTTACTTAGTTTTGGTTTAAAATGTTGCTGTTGAACACTATTTGTAAAGAAAATGATTGAAATATCAGTTTGTGATAAGTAAGTAGATTCTGGAGACATAGGAAGAGATCTGAGATGTTTAACTCCAATAGAAGGTAGGGTTGACATCCTTCCTCTGTTCTCCATGTTAAAGTATCTGAATATGGAATGTAAAAAAAATGTTAACGCAATCTAACTGCATAATTGTTATTTTTCTTAGCGGTGGTGTTTGTTATTGATAGTAGCCACAGAGACAGGGTCAGCGAGGCACACAGTGAACTGGCCAAACTGTTAACAGAAAAGGAGTTGCGAGATGCCTTGTTGTTGATCTTTGCCAATAAGCAGGTATTGTGGTCCCTTTTCCATTCTTCTCCCTCACCTTATTTTACTTTATTTTGCTAATATGAAATAGGAATGAGTAAACAAATCCATTCATTCATTCCAGTGGTTTGTGTAATAAAGATAAGACTATACTTTAGTCCTGATCATTTTGCCTTCTGATTTCCACAAACATTTAGAGGGGGGAGGGGGGACAGCCGTCTGCAACAGGCTGATTGGGGGGGATGCCACATGAAAGGCAGCTGCTTTTATTTTCCCTCCATTCAATAGCTTTTTTGGCTCATAGGCCAGTTTTGGCCAGCAGCCCAAATAGTGAGGGACTCTAGTATTGAAGTGCAGTAACATCAAGGAGGACCACTGGTTTTCCATATGAGGTGTTAACTTACCATTAAGCTACACTGCTATAGATCCACTGCTGTGTTTGGCAGCCTGGGGAGGAATTTTGCACAGAACCACTAAAAGTGCTTAATGCTGGGGGTTTGCCTTCCCTACAGCAATTTATCCATTTTCCCAATCTTAGTTTTCTCTGCAGGATTTCTTTCTTACTTGCCTGAGCATTTCTGCATAGAGCTATGGGCCATTGAATGGGTCCTTAGCTTGAAAAGTGAGGTTGAAGCAAGCTTCCTACTGTCTTATCCATCAAGAGGACTTTTTAAGAGGCTATAGGACATGGGTTGACTTAGTGCATAAAACTCTGAACTTGATGACTGGAGGTTTGGCAGGTCAGTAGTTCGAGACCCAAGTGCTGCACAACAGAGTGAGTTTCTGTCTCAGCTCCTGCCAACCTAGCAGTTTGAAAGCAAGAAATTGCAAGTAGATAAATAGGTACCACTTTGGTGGGAAAAGTAACAGTGTTCCATGCGCATCTAGTTATGCCTGCCACATGGTCATGGAAATGTTTGCAGATGCAGACAGCACTGGCTCTTTGGCTGTAAAAAGAGATGAGCACCACTCCCTAGAGTTGTATACGACTGGCTTTCAAGCAAGGAAGATCTTTACCTTTACTAGAGCATGGGTCTGAACCATACTGCACTGGGGATGCAGTGACCCCCACCTGCTGGCTGATATAGTACCATATATACTTGAATATAAGCCAACCCGAATATAAACCGAGGTACCTAATTTTGACCTGGAAACCCAGGAAAATAGATTGACCCGAGTATAGGCCGAGAGGGAAATGCAACAGCTGCTAGTGAGTTTCAGTAATTAAAATACAGTGGTACCTCATACAGCAATTTTAATCTGTTCCATGTTGTATGAAACAATTGCTATACGATGCATGCATCGTATAGCGATTTCCCCTATGGGATACATCGTACAACAATATTTTTTTTGTTAACTGCTTTTTCCCATTGAAAAAATGGTTTTACGATTTTTTCCATACGGAAAATTGTTATGCGGGACTCCATTTCCCCCCCAAAAAACTAATTGTTATGCGATTTCATTGCTATGCAGGTTGATTATTGTATGAGGTTCCAGTGTACATGAAAATACAGTAAAATTAAGTATTTTAGTGATTTTTAAAACTATTTGCACCACCCACCAGTGGTGGTGCTGCAGGTGAAGTGGGTGGGCAGGTCAATTGCACTGAGGCTGGAAGTGTTGCTCTAGCCTAGCCTCTTGCTCTCCTTGCAAGGAAGAAGCATGGCTTCCTCCTTCATCTTGGGCAGAGCAGAGACAAAGGCAGAAGGTACCAGTAAAATTCTTTCTTTTTCCCCACCAGTTTGAAAGGGAGACACAATTGTAATGTAGAGCTTCTTTCTTCATCTGCGGTTTTCCATAGGAATTAATTGAAAACAAACTTCAGAATAGGAGAACTTGATTTTCAATGTATTCTAATGGAAAATCGCAATTTGCGCCCTCTTGTGGCCAGTTGTGTAATTGCACCTCAGATTCTTTTGCGGTAGAAGTCCCGAAACTTACTTTTACAATGCTGAATAACTTTAAAAACCTCATATTTTTAGACCCTCATGGTTGTTGACCCGTGTAAAAGCCGAGTCCCCTTTTTGGACCTCATTTTTGGGGCTAAAAAACTAGGTTTATACTCGAGTATATACGGTAGTATCGCTCCCTTGCTCTTTTTAGCTGTCAGGGTAATTTCTTATTGTATTTTTAATTGGGGTTTTTACCAGTTTTAAGTTTTTAGATTGTAGTACTGATTTTAATGTTGTAAGCCGCCCAGAGTCGTTCCGAGTTGGGCGGCTATATAAATTGGAAAATTAAATTAAAATTAAATTTAAAATCTTGTTCTTAAATAATAGCAATTTCATAATACCTAGTGTTGTATTACTGTCTGCCTACACATTAGATAAGTTTATGACTTTTCTTTTTAGGATGTGGCAGGGGCTCTTTCAGTAGAAGAAGTCACAGAATTGCTGAGTCTCCACAAATTGTGCTGTGGTCGTAGTTGGTACATTCAAGGTTGCGATGCTCGAAGTGGCATGGGACTGTATGAAGGACTAGACTGGCTCTCAAGGCACCTGGTGGCTGCAGGTGTATTGGATGTGGCATAAGATCTTATTGAGGAGCCATTAAACTTGAAAAATGATTAATTTATTTGTGTTACTCAATGATGGTCAAAGATGAATTTTTCATCTAAATACTGTCTACACATTTTTACACCTACGGAAAACAACTGTTTTGCTGAAATGAATATTGGAGTGGTACAGTGAGTATATGCTTCTTATAATTTGTGGTAATTGAATAGAGTGGTGTAGTGGACTTGGGTGAAAGGTGCCTTGGTGAAATGAAATGTTTTCAGCTTCCTTATTAAATGAACTAATCTTTTGCTCTATCAGTACTTCTAGGACTTGACATTTATTTGATCTCACTTCTTTGAGAGTTGACACTGGTGCATTCATCTTGGACTGCATCCAGGTTTAGGTGCCTGCACATGGCCTAATGGATATAGACTTCTTTCTCTCTTCCTCATGGTTGTTTCTCCAGTCCTGTGAAAAAGTGATACAGGTGAGGAGATTTCATTAATGGTTTAATGCAGTGGGACAAGAAGAGATATCTCTAAAAGTTGGGTGGAAGAACCTTCTGTGAGTAGATTTCTTACTGCTTGAAGAAACCAGATTCTGGATCCAATCCTATGTTTTTTGTTTCGAAGTGAATACATATGCAACTGTTTTTCACTGTTTAATCGGAGTACTTTCAAGGGTAATTTGGACTGAGCTATACAACTTCTTTTCATTTGAAATTCTTAACCTTTTTATCTGCTCTCCTGTTTAAAATGGATTTGGGGGGGGGGGCTGTTGCATTGTTTAGACTCGCAGCATTCCCCAAACTATGTTCTGTGGAATACTGGTGGACTTCCATTCCCAGAAGCTTAAGCCACTACATTGGCCAATCAGTGTGTTGGGGAATTGACTTGGGCTTCTGGGAATTGAAGTCCAAAAACCAAAGGTTTAGAAACACTGGTTTAGAGGTTCATTTATTCTTTTGCAACATATTAACTACATAACATTTGTAAATGCTGCAATTTACATTTTTGTTGGCAATAAATTATAAAATTTCTTGTTAAGTACAGTGCAACATCAGAAGGTTGAAGTTGACATTTAGCAAAATATATGCTCTTGGAGGAGATTGGCAGAAGCTATAATGAATTATTTATTTTGGCTAATTTGCCTTATTTGAGTTTTGGTGGCACATTGTCAGTTGAAGTACCTGCTCCCAAAACTGATGGGCCTTTAATTAGTATAATAGTGTAATTAGCTTGCAGAATTGCTTGAAATCATTCTTCTTGTCTGTCTTAAACTGTACTTGTTGAGGCTTTGCAGTGAAAAATTGTTCAGTACAGTACTTAATACAAGATTTCCCATTTCTTATATAGCTTTTTTAGTGCAGTGGTCAGATCCTTAGAGACCTTGGAGTTGCAGTTGAATGAAAAGCAGAAGAAGAGGAGAACGATAGAAATTCCATGACTGTAGTTGACAGGGGAAAACATTTGTTTTATGTTGCAGCTTTTCAAAGGTTAGGGATGTGATAGTAGGAGACTTAGTAAGCAGTAGGGTGAGGGAAGAATATCAACATAGGAAGCAACACTGTACTGGCTAAAGATGGCAATTGATAGGGGGAAATGCCAGAAGAGCAAAGTGAATGGGGTGGATGTTCCTAAATATTATGATTGTATTGGTTGGTGCTTACTTCAGATTGTCACATTGATCTACTTCCTCCTATTTGGCTAAGCATAGTTTTCCATTTTCCCTCAACATTTTAGTTGGACATTGGGTTATCTTTTCAACTCTGGAAAACTGTTTATCACTATTTTCCAGATTAGTTTCACGGATACTCCAGATATTACTATATTTTCACCAAAATTATTAAAAATTAAGTTATCTCCAAAGATACCCTGTAGTCCACTCCTTCCGTTTCTTCACTTCCCCCATAGGACATTCTTAGCAAGAAAAGAAAAGCTTTATAAAAGAACCGGCCTTACAAGAGATGTCCGAGATTCTCCTGCATGATGTATCAAATGCCACTGAGTTGATATTAGGTTTCTGAGTAGTAGTCTGAGTGGATAGTTGAGAGAATAGACTTTTTGACCATCCTAAATATGTGCTGAGTGAAGTCATTGACATTTGTTTAATTGAATTTGCAAGAGAAAGGCATTCCTAAGTGTGCACTTTTCCTGTTATTTTAAAAGTTACCTTTAACACAACTTCTGAGTTTCTCCTCCTCCCCATGTCACCTCATTCTGTGTTCTGAATGCCCCATGTACATTGTGCCTTACCATTCACTTATCCAATGGCACCCAATTACACATCCATTCCTCTGCAAAAGAGCAATTATGGTTACTTTCAGCATTAGTTGAGAGGAAATAATGTAAAATCTTGGAAGTTGAATTCCTGTTCTTGCATCTCTGCATATAGAAACACAGTCTCCTATGTCATGCTAGCTATTTCTGTTCCGAATCTCTTTTTGACTAAGATTCTACAGACAATAGGTCTGCATATTTTCCCCCTGACACTATTTGGCTAATGAGGAAAGCTCTGTACCACAATCTATAGCAATTTACATTAAACTTTCTTTGTAGCTTAGCTTAGTACTTCTTTTGTTTTTGAAGGAGGCTTCCTATCTCCATGATGGCGAACCTTGGCGCTCCAGCTGTCCTTGGACTTCAGTTCCCAGAAGCCCAAGTCTCTGTGAATCCACACAAATGGATATAGATTCACAGAGACTTGGGCTTCTGGGAACTGAAGTCCAAGGACAGCTGGAGTGTCAAGATTTGCCATCACTGCCTTATTTTATATTCCAATAAAAATGGCATAGCTCTGGTTTAGTAGGATTTCAGAACCAAAGCCCAATTCCAGTGTGTCTTCACTAGTTCTGTATTTTAAAGCTTCAGTGATGGCCGGGTGGGTTGGAGCAGATAAACCTTCTAAGAAGGATAGCTGTGTAGAAAAGACACATTCATTATCTTAGCTGTATAATGTTCTTTGAAGAAGTAAACAGTTTATTCTAAGGGTACAGTTTACTGTTTAATGATTGTAGAGAATACAAATACAGTAAAACCCGGGTTAAAAGTGCCCTGGGTTACGTTTGCTGTGGTTTACGACAGCAAATTTAATTAAAATAATTCCCTGGTTTACAACCGAATATTGTGCTATTTTAAACTCTAAAATCTTAGAGTTTAAAATGGATGCCACCATTTTGGAGTTTAAAATGGCCACTGCCCCCTCCACCCAGTCACAATGCAGCGCTTACCACTGTGGAGGTGCCGTCAGCATCATCGGCATTTCTGCCGCTATTTCCTGACTGTGCCACCCCTGCTAGCACCAGGAGAGTCTGGGGACATCACCTGCTCAGTTCGCACCTTCCGCCAAGCTCCCTGGGCAGTGCTATAGCTGGGAATGTGTGTATCTGGGGGAGGTGTGTGTTTTCAGCTGTAGCACTGCCCAAGGAGTTCAGAGGAAGGTGGGAACCGAACGGATAAGGTACCCAGACTTTCCCGGTGCTGGTAGGGGTGGAAAATGGGCTCAACGTACGCCTCCCCCAAGTCGGAACCGAGCAAATAAGGTTCCCAAACGGCATGGAAAAGGTAGGGAGGTCGCTTTTGTGGGTGTGCGGTATGATCGTGTCTGACATTCTTTGGATGTTTTTGTGGGGGTTTTTTTTTGTATTTTCTTTTATTATTTTTGGTCCGGTTGGGACTTTTAAAAAATTTCAGTGCATTCCTATGGAAAAACATGCTTTGGTTTATGATTTTTTCGTGTTACCTCGAAGGCTGTTGGAACGGACCTCCATTGTAACCCAAGGTTTTACTGTATAAGGCACTAACTTGCTAATTCTCCACGTAGTACTACAGATCTTCAGAACACCTCATTAACAGTTCATTGGTACAAAACTAGATAAGATTTATGGTTACACATTCATGCCTGAGAATCTGTTTCTGCCCCTGTATAAGGGTGTGGGAAGAGCCTCATGGAATTGGCACTTGTGTTGGGGCTTAGAGGCCCACAGAGAATGAGCTTCCTCAGTTGACCAAGTCATTAATACTGTTTGGTTATCTGGGTATCAGCCCTATGACATGAATCAAGGAGAGTTCTTTGGGGACATATAGTGAAGAGCCCAGCTTGGGGACTGGTATGCTTCCCACTCTCCCAGTTTGTAACAGGTGGCTATAGCATCAGTCCATTTAGAATGAGCTCCAGATGCCTATTGTTCTCCATGTCACTCAAAGCATGTGCTGGAGAGAATTGGCCCACTGCCAGGCTATCTGGTTACTGGATCCTGACCATACATAACCGGTAAACTTTGTATGGCCATATATAAACTGTCCTGGACTATTGTCCCTTTATTTGTGACACTGCGGCAAAGCACTTTCATTACCGTAGCCCGTTCAGAATGCTACTGCTGAAGATTTTGTTTTTTGGTAAAGTGACTAAATATCTTAATTTTGTAATCAGACTTGGACATTGAAGCCTAGCTACGTTTAATAGGGATTAAAATGTATAGTATTAATGCGGCTCATTGTCAAGTCATTCCGCATAAGATTAACTTTCAGTTTAGATAATGAAATGTTCCATGTAAACTGACTTAGAATATTTTCAAACACAATTCTGTATTCTTGTTTGAAGCAACATAAGTGGAAGTCCTCTCATGTTGAAAACACTGTAAAATAGGATTCTGAAGTAATTTCACATTACATGGGGGGAAATGGGCCTATTTATATTGCAGTCTGGATTAAGAAGATGTAGCACACCAGAGGATGAGAAATTCCAGCATTAAAAGCAAGTGAAAGATTTTACTAACCTTTTAAGAGATAGATCCCAGTTTGGGGCTCTTTACAACCCTTACTGGTTTTAATTGAAATAGTTTTACTTGGCTATAGTTGTCTAAACAAAACTAGAAATGATTTACCTCCAGGCAGTTTTCTGCTTCAGCCAATGCAAGGTTAGGCAGCTCTTTTAAATGGAGGTTTTGTGTGTGTTTGAAATAATTTTGAGGCTTTCTGTTATTTTTTTAATAAATCAATTTTCATTTTTGCACTTTAACACTGTTAAAATTAATGGCACCACTTAATATGCAGCAGTTGTGAACATTTAATGTGAATCGTTCTTCAGCAACTTCTTTGACTGCTGTTTTGGGCCCTTTGCTCCCTGTAAAATATTCAAAATTTATTCTTAGGGTCTTGTGGAGAACTACTTGTTTTTGAAAAGAGCTCTTAGTTCTGTAACACTAATTAAAGTTAAGCTTTGCTACAAATGTAGTTTGCTTGCATAAGTATTATTTTAACTGAAATCTACTCAAGTGACTGTGAAAACGTATTGCAGCTGTTTGAATTCAAGTGTTAATCAGTCACTTAGCAGTTTCTTTGTATTGTACAGTTACTTCAATTATAAATTTGTTTCATATGTTGTTGAGCTTTAATTCAATTTAGTGTACTGATGTGTGTAGGTTTAAAGTGTTTTAATTTTTAAAAAGTTGGTATAACTTGTCAAAGGCAGGCAGTATTTGAGTAAACACCTGTTTGTTTAAAAAACCTTGGATTTTAGTAATGTTTTAAATGTGAAATGAAAATGAAACATTCAGTAAATTTAAGGAAAGGTATATAACTTCTTGCTTCACAGGTAACAATGCATAGAGCTTAATTATCTTGATATAAATTGGCTTTTTACTGTATGGATTGAGTTAATTTCCACTTCGAGATTGGGAATGAAAGGGTGGAGAAAGGGTATTGCGCCATAAGGCCTGTACTCTAGAGCAGCACTAGTTGTAAAACAGCTTACAAGAACAGTGTGTGATATAACTATTGTACTATTGTGGTTTCAGAATGGAGCCCTAACAGTAAAACCTCTTTAACCAAAAATGTGTGTCTTCTTTCTGATGGAACTAAGGAAATGTAAGGGAAGTACTGTACTTCCAACCCACTGACTTGGATGTATGCAAGCCATGGGTTACATCAGTTGGCTATGCTACCATGTCTGCAATCTATCTTAATATATAAGACTTGCCACACTTTCACACCAACTTTTTTTGATTGCTCATTTGATTTGTCTTTCAAATGCTCCCATAGCCCCCTTCTAATTCATTAGTGATGCTCTTAAACCACTATGCACAGCATCGAACATAAGATTCTCTTTTTATTCTGAAAACAGAAAAGGTCTGAAGTTCATTATTTAATTATGTAATGGAGATATCAATGCAGGAGTTTTTGACAAGCATGTTATCAGTGGTGGGCTCTGAAAGTTTTTACTACCACACTGTGGGCGTGGCCAGGGGAAAAGCCCTGTGTTGCACCTGAATTAGGACTACTTTATTTCAAAACTTGCATGGGCGGGACCAGCCGGAATTTCTGCTACCGTTTCTGGCGAACAGGGGCAAACCTGCTGATGCCCACCACTGCATGTTATAATTGCCTCCATGGTAATGAAAAAAATAATCGCTTTAAAGCATTTGCTACTCTTTGCGTGCTGAAAATCTGCAGCTTGGGTTGTCAGAATCTACAGCTTTCATCAGCATGCCAGCTTTACTTACACTATGCAACAGATAAAAACAAGACTCCCTCTTCCTGTTGTGGCAACTAGCATTTCCAGTCTTATCCCTAATTCCAGTGTAGTCATCAAGACTCATTTAGTTTTTATCTGCTTTTTTAAAACCATTCCTTGTTAACATAGCATAAACAATAAGAAACAATTTAACTTCTTGGTATTAATTATCTGAAAATCGTAAAAACTCCATAGCATTTAAATTCTCATTTTAGGCTTTACACAGCCTATCGGGTGTAACGGTTGTCTTAAGGTACTAGAAATCCTTGAGCTTAATCAATCAATGAAATAACAACCTCGTCATCAGACTGCTTATTTATTTTTTAAAAATTCTACCCCGCTGTCCTCATCTGTGGATGACCCAAAGTGGCTTACATGGCAGTTAAAATACATACAGGTTAAAAGCAACAACATCCACCCCTACCCCCCTAGCCCCTTAAGAAAAAATTTAAAAACTGTTAAAAGCTTTAAAAAAGGGAGGGGAAGGAGCAGGGGGAGAGATAAAACCAGACAGGTGCAATAAAAGGACAGGTGTGTTACAACAGGCCATCATACCAGCCAGCGGGACTGAGCCGTTACAGCTGACGGGCCCCATACCCGCTGGCACAGCCAGGTCTTAAGGGCCTTCCTGAAGGGGAGCAGTTCTGTTTGGAGGCGCAGTTCTGATGGTAAGAGGTTTCACAGGGCCCAGGCAAACACCGAAAAGGCTCTCCTTCTGGTCCCCACATGTGCCTTGCAGGACGGGCGGAATAACTCAGGGCGATTGCTGGTAAGTGGCCAGAAATCTGTCAGGCTTATCCATACAGCAGTGCACATATAATGTTATGGTCTTTCTATTGGCAACACATCTTGCATTTTTAGCCACAACTGGTAAGACTGGTCTTTTCTGAAGGCTCAAGGGCATTAAATGAGCAAAGTTGTGGGGGGGGGGGAATGAAGGGAGCAGGGGGCTGCATTCTGGTAACCTTTTACCTTTCCTCTGCTTTAAAAGCCATTTTAAAAATTCAGAATTGTCAGAACTGTAGGTTTTTACCCCTGCTAAACATAAGTGTATTCTTAACTGAATTTGAAATGCTTTAGCATGCTGATATCCTGATAGTCCAATTTCCATTTATTACATGTTGACATCTACCAGAATGATCCATGGCAAGATTTTCCCAGTACAGTAGAACCCCGTATAACGGAGCTCTTCACTATACTTTTTTTTCGTTATATGGATCCCTATGGGCGATGCACCGTATAACGAAAAAAAGTTTGTTATACAGATCACTATTGCCGATACCCCGTACAATGAACAATTTTTTGTTGTTGTATTTGGTATCGCCAATAGTGATCTGTATAATGTACATTTTTTTGTTATACGGTGCATCGCCAATAGCACAAAAACTCTTTGTTGTACTGATTTTTCATTATATGAAGCGTTCGTTATACGGGGTACCACTGTACTTATTTTCCACAATGTATTTGCAGACATTTAAATTTAAGGCAGATTCAAGTGCAGCCTCCTTATTTAGCTGAAGATATCATTATTCCAAAGAGCCTTTGGTGAGTTGACTGACCGGTAGATAAGGACAACCAGAAATAAGGAACATGGTCAGTGATACTAACAGCCTCATGTTTTTTTTAATAAACCCAGTGTGCACTTTCCACTACTGACTTTTGAAGCTCTTGGGTTAGCTACCTTTACAGTGTAACTATAGTGTAACTATTTATGTGTTGGGTTTATATAACTGCTCTTTTTGCCTAAGCGACCCAGGGCGGCTCACAACGTCAGTTAAAACCTATACCCAACACTGATTAATACTGAATGTCATGATAATCCCAAGGGATGCTCATACATTTTAATTTCTTTACATTTATTAAGTATTAAAGTTCATATAGCATATTCTTTGTAAGGTTGAGAAAGGCTAACTTGATAGGGAAGGCACTCTGAGTCAGTTGCATTCCAGTGCACATACCATTTACATTCCACACATCAAGATGTCATCAAGCATCTGGGTTGCTAAGCAGTAGTTAAACACCTGTGAGAGCCCACGCTTGCACAGTAGCATCTGAACAAAGATGAACTCAAGGTAACAAAAGTTCATTAAACTGGAAGGAGGGAAGAGAAATTCCACCCAAGCCTTAACAGGACATTCACACTTTCAACCATCACCTTAGAAAGGGAAAAGGTGACATTCTCATAGAAGTGGACTATGGGATACCTAATACCTGTGGGGGTTACATCATTGTCTGGGAAAACACCAGGATAAACACCTGTTAGTCAAAACAACCAGATACTTCACATTCTGGAAGGAGGTGTGAGTGATTGAAAATACAATATACTGTAAACCTCAAAATTTGAGGGTTCAAAAGCACCATTTGGGAGTGGGCACGAGTCTACGTCACTTTGAATGCAGACCATGGAAATCTAAAGGGAATCCTATGGGGGCTTCCAGCCCAAAGCAGCAGCGCTTATTTGTCTGAGTCTTTGCCGAAACCATCTGGGCAAGGACTTACAATCTGACAGGAGAAATGCCAACTAAGAGTTGGTTATTTCTTATTTTATTTAGCTTGTTTAAGTTAGGATAGGTATAGGGAGTCCTATCTCTGGACTATGCTTAGCGTAGACAGTATTCAAAGTAGAATTAAATTGATTGCTTTGATCTGTATTTTGATATATTTTTGGGTGAAATTACTTCTTCAATAAAAAGCCTCAAAGACATCGAGAAAGCCTCATATTTGACCATCAGAAGGAGGAAGTATTTTGCGGACTGTGGCCAAGCTAAAGGCTACATCTTCACACCGGCTCAGCCTTGCGGCTCAACCTTTCTCAAAGAGACATTTACTTTGGGGAGATAAGATTGCCACTCTGATCTGAAAGGGAGGAACACCTGCTTTAATCATCGACCTGGGAATATTATCTGCCAAGGCATCCCAGTCTTTGAAGGTAAAAGCTATGTTCGAGTAAGGCAGCTTCCCAGGGCCAAGGCCGCTCTGTGCGTGCATGTGTGAAGGCGACTGGAAAAGAGGGAGAGTTTAAAAAGGACTTTCTCAGCCAAGCTACCATACTACCTAGATAACCCCCTTGTCCATTGGTGGCTTCATGACATGGTGGGGTGTGGGATGAATGGAACACCATGTCCCATGTTCCCCCGAGTGCCTTCGCGACACTGAATACTATAAAACTATCTAAAAACATTTATAAAACCTCCCCAATCCCCTTAAAAGAACACCCGGGCAGGGCTAAATAAGCCACACGGCTGGGTTGTGGTACCAGTTGTACCCCACACCTGGTGGCATAGCCACATTTTTAAGGTCTTCCTGAAGGGAAGCAACTCTGCCTGGACGCATAATTCAAGTGGCAGGAGGTTCCATAGGGCTGGAGCAGGCTCTCCTGGTCCCAGTGAGATGTACCTCCCTGGATGATGGGACCACTAGGGAACCCCTACGGTCTGCTCTCGTAGGATGGGTCAAAAACCTTGGGGTGACACGGTCTCTTAAGTATCCTGGCCCACTATCATGAAGGGCTTTAAAGGTCAAAATCAGCACCTTGAATTGCACCCGGAAGCACACTGGCAACCAATGCAGCTCCCATAGCAGTGGCGAGGCACAGGCCTAACACCCGCACCCCGTCACCACCCAGGCATTCTGAATGAGCTGTAGCCTCCAGATGGTCATCAAGGGCAGCCTCATGTAGAGCGCATTACAATAATAAAGTCTGGAGGAGACCAGAGCATGGATGACCGAAAGTAAGTCCCAGTCCAGGAGGAGGCGTAATTGGCAGATGACACGAAGTTACGTGAAAATACCTATACAGTACATTCTATTGTTGAGTAGAGATGCAGTGTCATGGCAATGATGGAATGTCTTGAAACTTTGGTGAAGCACAAAATATACATTTGCTTTTCTAAGTAGATTGATTTGTTTATTTATTTTATAAAAATTAAAAATATAATGATCCCCTTTGACCACACAGTTGGCAGAAAGACTACTCCAGAAACACAACAGTGACATATAATGTATTCAAAGTTCTACCATGATGATGCTTATAAATCCTATATTATTTCACCGTGATATTAATAATACTGACATCTTCATAAGGTTTGTCGGTTTTGGGATTGACTTTCACATTTGAAATTCTCTGAACGACTTCCATTCCTTTAGTTACTCTTCCAAACACACTGTGCTTGTTGTCCAACCATGGCTATACAGGCATGTTGTATTGACAGCAAAAGAAAGGAGAGGAAAACATTAAAATCCTAATACAATACTGACAAAGTGTATGGCAGATTAGACCTGTCTATATCGAAAACATTAAAAATCTTTAAAGTTTGGGTGTTACTTAAAGTTGCTTTTCCCCAAAGAGGACTATTTTAAAGATTTGCATTCCAATTTTCGCAGTAATCGTTTTCAACACAACATATAAGACAAACAAGTAAACAGAGCAGCTTACATATTTATAGATAAAAGTGCAGAAAATGTGAAAAAAGTGACTGAATTAGAGTTGATTTGCATACGGCTTTTCTGCCATTGGGGTTTTGAGCCTTAAAATATGCGTGTGCAGCAGGGCATTGCTCTTCTTGCATGCATGAATAGATGTACAGTATTGTTAGACTAAAGCTATGTTCCCAGCTTTAAAAAAGTAGTCAGTTTTAGAAACACAGTTTTAGAGCTAGAAGGGCCCCTGAGAGCCCTCAAAGTCCAACTCTCTTGCTGAAAATTCACAGCCAATCCATCTAAAACAGGTGGCCATCCAATGTTTAAAAACCACCCAAGAAGCAATGTTTACATTGTCAAACGTTCTGTTGAAATCTTTATTTATATTTTGAGCCTATTGCTTTGGTCCTATTCTATGAAATAATTTTAAACGTGCAGATGATAATTCTGCCTATAACTTGACTTTGTCTGCAGGTGTAGATGTATAATTAAATGATTCCCAATTTTCTACATGCAGGTGTCTGGAAAAGCATAGGGATTTGTCCATAGTAACTCTCTTAACCTGATCCACATTACTTACCGTTGGTACTACTGTTACAAAGAACTGTGAGCCATTGGTATTTGGTCCTGCATTAGCCATACTAAGCGTGTAAGGCCTGTCATGTCGTAAAGTCGAGTGGAACTCATCTTCAAATTCCCCTCCCCAGATGCTTTCGCCTCCCATTCCAGTGCCAGTAGGATCTCCAGTCTGAATCATGAAGCCCTACATCAGAGATAAACATTTTATCTGCATATCGCACACATACAAAGACCCTTACCAGCTTGGACAAAAGCCCAATTTCATCTAAAGATTTGACTACTGCAGGGGCTAACCAACTGCCTCTAGGGCAGAGGTCCCCAACCTTTTTAGCACCATGGACCGGTTTCACACCACGGACTGTTTGACTCGGGCATTGAGAAATCACACTGCACACTGCCCTGCCATAGTTAAACAACGTGGAGGAGGGGCTCAGCCACCTGCTTATCTGCTGTGTCTGAAGCCTGTGCTCTTGCTCTGTTCGTTGGGCAGACCCGGTGGAGCACGTTGAGGGCAGAATACTGCCATCAGGGCTACCAGCCCCACCCGCCCCCGCATCCCGGTTTGGGGTGGCCGTGTAATAGTCTGCAGCCTGACGGTTGGGATCCCTGCTTTAGGGAGCCAACATGCAGGGCCTGAAAGCAGCAGTCCTAGTAGCAGCCAATTTGTATTGAGAACCATGCAGGATTTGACTCTGAAAATAGCACAGTGATTGTTATAAGCCAGTGACGGCCAACCTTGGCACTTCAGGTGTTCTTGTACTTCAATTACCAGAAGCTCAAGTGAGCACTCCTGCAGATCAGGGCTTTTTGGAATTGAAGTTCAAGAACATTTGGAGTGCCAAGGTTCACCATCACTGTTATAAGCAGTTAATAAGAGCATAATTTAAATCCCTTTAAATCTTAGCATCATCATTTTTGTAGTATGATGTAAGATAATTGAACATTACAAGAAATATTTTATATTGTCCTGAATTCAGCAACAAACAATTCCAAGTTCTAGTATTGTAGAATATGGAGAAATGTCTATCTCCACACTATATATAATTCTATTAATCTCTCTTTAAACATTGCTTTTCTAAAGCCAAACGCTCCAGAAACTTTAGCCTCTCCTCCCAGATAAGATACTCCAGCCTCCTAAGTGATTTGTTTATGAGGGCAAAGTAATCCTCAGAAGCTAAATTTTAGACCTAGAGGAGACCTGATACATTGATTTCACCATGCATACTTCCCACCCATCAAAGCAATCGTGAAATAGACACAGCACATCAGTAATGTTAGGAGACAAGTGTCTTTGTTGGTGACAGCTGCAATATCTTTGGATGGTGGCAACTTCTACATTCCAACGGCTGATGTGCTGAAACTACTATGAGGATATTCTACATGAATTCATATGTAACATGAATTCTTGATACAGTAGAGAGAATAATATATGAAGACACTGTGAAGCAAGCCCCTCGAAGATGTGGCATCTTATTTGAGTGAACAAAATAATTCAAGCTCACTGGTCAAAATCCAGTAGTGTACGTCAATAACTGGTAGAATTAGGACCCTTCCTCTCCTAAACCTCTTGCTGTCTGTTGTACCAAAAAAGCCTACCCCAGAGGCTTTCTTAGTACTCTGAAACTGTTTTTACGGTGAAGGAGGATGGCCAATTCTGGGGATAACAAAAGGATCTAATGAAAATAAACCACTTGTTCCTGGTTACTGAACCAAGAATAGGAAAATACTGTACTGGGTTGCAAATACTAAGTCATTAAGTCTCCAGTTACCTTGATAATGCGGTGAACGGTGTGGCCATTGTAGTAACCATTCCTGCTGTGTACACAGAAATTTTCTACTGTTTTGGGGCACCTGAAATCAGAAGTATTCAATGTTAGTGGAACATTAAGTGCACTGTATTATAATAAAGTTCTGAATTAGACATAACATTTACTGGATCAGACCCAAGGTCCATGCAGTCCAAGAGCATGCACCTTCAGTGGCCAACAAGATGCCTAATGAAGCATGACATGAGCACAACAGAATCTTTTAGCTGTTTCTCCCACAACCAGTGTTCTAAGACATATAACCCATCAGTCCGAGAGTATGAGAACAGTTTTATTGCACTTAGACAACTGTTGATTCTGGAGACCAGCGACACTGCATACGACTATCTGGACCTAGTGGCTATGTTGTTCAGTCGCACAGTCGATTCCGACCCTTTGCGACCCTATGGACCATCGTTCTCCAGGCGCCTCTGTCCTCCACCATCCCCCTCAGTCCTCCCAGCTCTGTGCCCATTGTGTCTACAATACCATCTATCCATCTCATCCTTGGCCTCCCCCTTCTTCTTTTGCCCTCCACCTTTCCCAACATCACGGCCTTCTCAAGTGAATCCTCCCTTCTCATTTGATGCCCAAAGTACTTTAGCCTCATCTTTACTATTTGACCTTCCAATGAGCAGTCAGTGTTAATTTCTTCTAAGATTGACCTATTTGTTCTCCTCGCTGTCCAAGGTACCCTCAAAACTCTCCTCCAACACCACATTTCAAAGGCATCTATTCTTCTGCGTTCAGCTTTCCTAATTGTCCAGCTCTCACATCCGTACATTACCACTGGGAATACCATTGCTTCGACTATTCTAATTTTTGTTTTCAAGGTGATGTCTCTGCTTTTCACTATGTTCCCCAGGTTTCTCATGGCTTGTCTCCCTAGAATCAGCCGCCTCTTTATTTCATGGCTGCAATCTCCATCTGCAGTGATCTTAGATCCTAAGAACGTAAAATCTGTCACTGCTTCTACTTCTTCCCCGTCTATTTTCCAGGAACTGATCGGGCCTGTTGCCATTATCTTGGTTTTCTTGATATTGAGTCTCAAGCCAGCTTTTGCACTCTCTTCCTTCAAACCGATCAGGAGATTCTTTAGGTCTTCCTCACTTTCTGCCATTAGGGTGGTGTCGTCTGCATATCTCAGATTGTTGATGTTTCTCCCAGCAATTTTGATCCCATATTGTGATTCCTCCATCCCTGCATTGCGCATTATGTGCTCTGTGTATAAGTTGAATAAGCAGGGTGACAGAATGCAGCCTTGCCTTACTCCTTTTCCTATTCCAAACCACTCTGTCATTCCGTGTTCTGTCCTAACTGTTGCTTCTTGGTTCATGTACAGATTTCTCAGGAGGCATATGAGGTGCTCTGGTATTCCCATCTCTTTAATCACTTGCCACATCTTGTTGTGATCCACACAATCAAATGCCTTAGTGTAGTCAATAAAGCAAAAATAAACTTGTTTCTGGTATTCCTTTGTTTTCTCCATGATCCAACGTATGTTGGCAATGTGGTCTCTAGTCCCCCTGCCTCTTCTGAAACCAGCCTGCACCTCTGGTAATTCTCTTTCCACATGCTGCTGAAGTCTATCCTGTATTATCTTGAGCATCACCTTGCTGGCGTGTGGGATGAGCGCAATTGTTCGATAATTTGAACATTCTTTGGCATTGCCCTTTTTTGGGATTGGAACATATACTGATCTTTTCCAGTCCTGTGGCCACTGTTTTGTTTTCCAAATCTGCTGGCATATTGAATGCAGTAATTTGATGCCATCATCTTTTAGAGCTTTGAAAAATTCAACTGGGATACCATCATCTCCACTAGCTTTGTTGTTTGCAGTGCTCTTTAGGGCCTTTCTGACTTCACTCTCCAGGATGTCTGGCTCAGGTTCAATTTCTTCATCATTGTGACTATCAGGAGTGTTGAGTTCCTTTTTGTAGAGTTCCTCTGTGTACTCTTTCCATCTTTTCTTAATCTCTTCTGCATCAGCTAGCTCCTTTCCGTCTTTGTCCCTTATCATGTTCATTTTTGCTTTAAATGTTCCCTTGATTTCCCGGATTTTTTTGAAAAGATCTCTGGTTCTGCCTCTTTTGTTGTTTTCTTCCATTTCTTTGCACTGTTCTTTTAGATAGTTTTCCTTATCTCTCCTTGCTTTTCTTTGAAATTCTGTGTTCAAATGATTGTATTTTTTCCTTTCTCCTTTGACTTTTGCGTTCCTTCTTTCCTCTGCTATTTTAAGAGCCTCATCAGACAACCCCTTTGCTTTCTTACTCTTCTTTTCTTTTGGTATGGTTTTCTTTGCTGCTTCCTGCATGATGTCCCTCATCTCTGTCCATAATTCTTCTGGCACTCTATCTATTGAGTCTAAGCCATTGAATCTGTTCATCACCTCCACCGTGTATTCTTTAGGGATGCTGTCTAGGTGATATCTGTCTGGTCTCTTTGTTTTCCCTATTTTCTTTAGTCTAAGCCTGAATTTTGCAATCAGTAGGTTGTGATCTGAGCCACAATCTGCTCCAGGTCTTGTTTTTGCTGACTGTATGGAGGTTCTCCATCTTTGGCTGCAGAGTATGTAGTCAATCTGGTTTCGGTGTTGGCCATCTGGTGATGTCCATGTGTAAAGTCGCCTCTTGTGTTGCTGGAAGAGGGTGTTTGCTATGACCAGTGCGTTCTCTTGGCAGAACTCTATCAATCTTTGCCCTGCTTCATTCTGTGTTCCAAGACCGAACCTGCCTGTTATTCCCTCCACTTTTTGATTGCCTACTTTGGCATTCCAGTCTCCTAGAATAATTTGAACATCATTTTTTGGTGTTTGTTCTATGAGGTGTTGTAAGTCCTCATAGAACTGGTCCACTGTGGCTTCATCTGCACCCGTGGTTGGTGCGTATATTTGGATCACAGTAACATTGAAGGGTTTGCCCTGAATTCTTACTGACATCATTCTGTCATTTTTGAGGTTATATCCCATTACTGCTCTTCTCACTCTTTTATTGACAATTATAGCTACTCCATGTCTTCTAAGGTTTTCTTGTCCACAGTAGTAGATGTGATGGTTTCCAGAGCTGAATTCGCCCATCCCTGTCCATTTGAGCTCACTGATGCCCAAGATGTCAATGCTTATTCTTTCCATCTCATTTTTTACCACTTCCAGTTTACCTTGGTTCATTGATCTCACATTCCATGTCCCTATACAGTATTGCTCCTTACAACATTGCATTTCCCCTCCCCCTTTCCTGTCCCTCCCCTTTCTCCCCTCTGAGGTGTTAAGCATCCTGTATCACCTAGCCTGCCCTTTTGTTTTGTCTTTTGTTTTGGTCCATAGGGTTCTCTTGGCAAGCTTTGTGGCGTGGTTTGCCGGTTTCTACGCCATTTTTTCCCTCGCATCATACATCATATCACAGTTTTAAAAGTTTAAAACAGTTTACACAACATATTATCATGCATAATTATCACACTCTAAAACACAGTCTCTATGTTAATTGCTATATTAAGTCTGTATGAAGTCTCTATGTCAGTCGCTATATTAATTCAGCTACATTTTTCACATCAGCTATAGATCTTACTATCCTCAATTTGTCTAATCCTTTTTAAAAATCAAGTTGCCATCCATCACTCCATCTTATAACATTGAATTCTAGATGTTAATATATGCCTATGTCAAAGTAACACTGTTTACTCATTAAAGAAAACAAGACATCTTGTGTCTTTGTTTCATAATTTACGAGCAGGCCGAAATAAGCAGAAATCCCTCTCTCTTAAGCTGAAAATCAGACATCTGGTTTTAATTATATTCCATACTTAGATAAACAAAGCAGATGGTAAATATATTAGCACCTTCCTAGATTTGCAAACATGCTGAATTCTGTAGGAAAAAACCCTGCTTCACAACAAAAATAGTGGAAATGCCAGAATGGAACAGAAGACGATAGGTGTAGTTGTATCAACTACAACTGGGTCATTTACTTCTACATAATGAGCAGTTGCTGAAAGTGATTTCCCCAAAACAAATGGGAAAGTACGCGCGTTACCTACTCGACAGGGAAGAGCTTGACATGAACGTCTCCCATGCTTGTGTGAATAATGGCACTATCAGAAACCCGTTTGGGTCCTTCTGCTTGAGTAGCTGCCATAACTTCCTCTTTAGAGGGCTTCTCATTAAATACATCTCTGTCCGAATCTGCGCTCTTGGTGTCTTCTGGTTCCCTTTTGGTAAACTAAAGGAAATAATAGCGACACTTTTGTTTACTAGTAAGCCTCAAAGAAATTGAAAATATCCAGTGATCATAAATCATTGTCCCCAAGAGATGCTGTCCCATATCATTGAACAGTTTGTTTTGTTTGCTGAATGAAAATAATTTCTGTCTGCCTGTTGTTGGCAATTTATGATGTCTTTTTCAACAATTGATGAATGTCTACTTATTCTGATCCACCCACCCTTCCATACACCCCACCCAAAATTATGTTTTCTGTAGATTAACTGTAGACTTATAACTTTTGCCTTTTAAGACTTTGTTTAGCCAATACACACACACACACACACCTCATACAAAGCATATTCATTCCCACCTTATGTTACCAGTGCCAAACATGGACACTTAGAACAAAACATAAACAAAAGTTGGTCACCACGGAAAAGATGTTTGAGGAGTGACTAGAAGGGATAAAATCAGGAATGAGGTTATAAGGGAAAGAATTAGAACAGAATCAATTTTGCACTCATGGTCTTTGCACTACAAAGACCATGAGGTAGACCCAGAGGAAGGTGAAGAGATAGCATCAGAGAAATACAGTAAAACCCTGACTTAGAAAAGCAAGTTACATAAAATTCGACTTACATAATGATTTTATGCTAAAACCATGTCCCGATTTACACAATTTCCTATGGGTTTGCTTCGAGTTACATAAAGATTCATTTCCCTATGGGTTTGCTTTGATTTACATATAAATTTCATTTTTCCTATGGGTTTGCTTCGAGTTACAAAAAAATTCAATTTAAGCAAAAGCCTATGGAATTGACTTTTTTTCGTAAGTAGGGGTTTTACTGTACTACAAAACACCATATGACACTGGTGGAGGCTGCTAGAAGTGCCAGAACAAGAACCTTGCATTTTCTTTGATACCTGATGGGGCAAAAGAAGAAGCAAAGAGGAAGAGAAGTCCAACCCTGTGGGATGTTTGTATCTTTCTTCCTCATCTGCAGTTGTGTTACCAAAACTAAGTGTAATACAATGGTTGTGCCTGAACCAACATGTACTAATACACCGCTGTTATTTCCTTATTCTTGGAAATTATAGTTCCCATTGGAAAGCTGTGAATTGGCTGTAATAAATGGAAAAGATCTAGGCAGTAAGCTTTTAAAAACTATCAGCTAAACATGCTGTAGCAGAAGGGAGGAAGAGGAGCTTTAAACAAATGAATATTCAGTGTTAGGAATTATTATCATGAAGGCTGAAAAAGAAAAGCAAGACATTCTGGTACCCAACAAGCCTGTGGTGCAGCCACAAACAAAATATTTGTTGCCTCATTCGAGGGAGCGTGTTATAAATTAGGGAAAGTAGATACAAAGTTGGTTGAATATAGTGACTGGGTTAGAAACAGAACATCTGTCTTGTGCGGGAAGCCTGAAACTCTGTGTTGTGGAACATGATAGATGAAGAAAAAAGATGAAAGGAGAAAGTGATCTAGTAGCAGACAGACCAGCATTATCTCTAGTTGTTCCTGCTTTAAAACATGGAACAGGCAATTCATAATTCAAAGAAGCCATTCAATTGTTTTGAGGGTGGGATGGGGAGCTAATGCGTCCGGACAGTACAGACCTACCATATAAAATCTGTTCTTTTTAAAGGCAGTAGAAATTATAGTTGGATCTGCTTGGATATTCTGCAGAACAGGATTATCAGATGCCTTCATCTCTACAGTAACTGCAGCACGGTGTTTCTTTGCTACGCCCTGGAACAGAGCCAGCTGCATAACTCTGATGTTTTCCTGCTTGCCTAGGATTCTAACACACCTACACACATAAGGGGAAAAATCCATAGTCACCATTATGAAGTTTCAAAGTCACTATTTAATTTGTTCTCCCACAATCAAGAATATGACTCGTGAAGTATTCCCAAGCATCCTGAATCTATTTCGATTACAGTATAATTTCCTTGCAAATCTGGAATGCAATTGGTGAAAACCATAAATGGGAAAACACATTCCTAATTAAGATATGTATTTATGAGCTTTTCCACTTTTGTCAAGGAAGAAGCAAATGAACTTTGAAGATTAGATGCAATTCAGAAGGAAGATAAGTCACATACATCTGTCAAAGCCTCTTAAAACCAGTGGAATATGAGAAAGTGTTAGGCATCACATTTCAAAAGACAATTCTAAAGTATAAATTCTTATCTTATGAACAGCACATGGCAAGATGTTGTAAGTGCTTTTGTGTGGTTTGGCAAACTTTTAAACATGTACAGGCCCCCCAAATTATGTGGGCACGTTTCTTCCAACATCCACCAGGAGTGTGCAAATTTGGGATCACTACGTGGTTGGGCTGATCCACATTTAGACTGCTAAGAAAGCTTGTGGGAAACAACTAATGACACTCCAGGATTTTCAGCCGCCTCCCACACTGCGGGCCATAATATTATGACTTACTTGTTATGCTGGGGCTTAACTTTTATTACCCAGATATTGGTCTGGAGGCTAAGTTTATTTTGCTGCAAAACCAGACCAATAGAAGTGGTAAGGCACGACCGGGGGGGGGGGGGGGGGCAACAGCAGTAAGACTTCACTTTTATATAATTAATGCATTTAAGCATGGCCAAGATAATCTTTGCAGCAAATTCATTATGTTTCCAATATCCTGGCATTCTTCATGAATAAGAGGAAGAAAATGACAAGCCTGAAGGAAAGCCAAAGTTTCCAGAAGGCAAGTGAGCTGACAGTTTGCTGTCCCCAATCCAAGCGTTTAGCTGTCAATTCAGTGCTCATTTTGAATTCAAGTGCTCATTAAAATACAGGGCAATTTGGGCAGAATTTCACTGCTATGCAAATCAAATTGACTCCTGTAATGTTATAACTTCATAATTTTGGTAAGTGTGGAAAAGGTCAGAATTTTTGAAATTTTTCTTCCATTGTGTTCCCTAGGATGTTTCTTAAAGCAAAAATTACTTAAACTGAATTTCCCATAGGAATGCATTGGGAACCAAAATATGTTAACCAAAACGTGGTTTCCTATAGGAACGCACTGAAAACCAATTAATCCGGTCTGGAAAAAAATCTGTAAACCAAGCCACTATTTCCTATGGATTTCCTTTTGTTATGCGATTTTTAAGTTAACAGCCATTTGTTGATCCAGGTTTCACTGTATCTTGTAATATAGTGGAACCTCGTACAACGATCGCCCCGTATAACAATGAAATCGCACAACAATTAGTGCTTTTCCCTATGGAAAAAATTGTACAACAATTTTTCAATAGGAAAAACCGCTTAACAAAAAAAAATCGTTGTACGATGCATCCCATAGGGAAAGTCACTATACAATGCATGGCAGTATAGCATCGTATGCATGCATCATATAGCATTTTTTCGTACAACAACGAGCACCGTGGAAAGGATTAAAATCATTGTATGAGATACCACTGTATTTGTAGTTTTTCTAAACATTCACTGTAGTGCCAGGTAGGAAAATGTTCCCAAGCTAGAAAAGTATCCTCCTCCAATCATCCCAAATCATGTAACACAGGGGTTCATCTTGAATGAATAACATGTCATTGCATGCAGCCTATTCCCTTTTACTTTGCTCCTCCTTGCTCCAGGGAATGCAAAATACAGGGCTGGTACCAACTGTTAAAGGACTGTGGTGACTTAGTGGTTATGATGCTGAACTTAACGATTAGAAGGTCAGCAGTTCAAGACCTGAGTGCTGCATGACGGAGTGAGTTCCCATCTCTCTCCCAACTCCTGCCAACCTAGCAGTTCAGAAGCAAGAAATTGCAAGTAGATAAATAGGTACCACTTTGGTGGGAAGGTAAATGGCATTCCATGCACTCTGGTGTCTAGTCATGCCTGCCACATGACCACGGAAATGTCTGCAAACGCAGATAGCACTGGCTCTTTGTCTATAAACAGATGAGCACTGAACCCTAGAGTCTGATACGACTGGCTTTCGAGCAAGGGTGACCTTTACCTTTGCCTACCTACCGTTACTGCCAACTAGATGAACTGTACTGAAGATGTTGTGACCCCCACCTGCTGGTTGGTTTAATATCAAAGTAATCTTCCACTTTTTAATGTGTGGGGATTTTAGCGGGGTAATCAGTTTTCATGGGGTTGTTCTTGTTTTAAGGGTTTTAAGATTGTATGCCGCCCAGAGTCTTTGTGAGTTGGGCGGCTATATAAATCTTAACCTATAAAATCGAGGGTTAACCGTTGGAACTTTGCATAGGCTCCTTAGCCAGGCCCTACTAGCCTGCACTCACCATTCGTGCACACGCCCGAACTGGGTACGCAGGTAAATGCAAGATTGAGAAATGCACCAGTGGGGCAAGAGCCCCACAAACGCAAAAAAGGGAAACAACTTCATTTCCCAATGTTCTTTGCGCCGCGCCGCACCACAGCCAATCAGGCTGAGAGGCGCGACCACAAAGAACATTGAAAAACGCGCCGCGGCCAATCAAAATCGAGCCAAGGGAAAAAAACACACCACAACCACAAATCACAAACCCATAACTACAAGCCCCAGAGTCCTGCGCGACATAAGCACGCAGAACGCTGAGGAAACCAGCGCCCGAAAAATTAAAAAGAAAAAAAACTCACCGCCTCATAGCCAAGCAAACACCAGCCGGCTTTCTTTCCCTCACCAACGGCGCCTGAAGGTCCCGACTGGAGTTTCCCCTTTAATATCAGTGGGTGGGGGTTGCGATCCCCCTCTCCGCTGGCTACCCTAGGGTTGGGAGGTTTGTGGGGACAAAAGGGGTATGCCCCCCCAACCCTTCTGGACCCAGGAGACCAGGGAGAGTGGATCGATTCCCCTCCCCTCCTTAAAAAAACTCCATCTTTAAAGAGAAGAAACCAAGCGGTTTCTTCTCTTTAAAAACGGAGTTGTTTTAAGAAGGGGGGGGGAATCGATATTAAAGGAGAAACCCCGATCTACTTTCACAACTCCACACAATCAAAGCAGCATAACACAATAAAGCCCCCCTCCCCACCACCTAGCCCACTCTTCCTATCCCCCACCGACCACGCCCCCTCCCCACCACCTAGCCCACCCTTCCTAACCCCCAACGACCATACTCCCCTCCCCACCACCTAGCCCACCCTTCCCACCACCTAGCCCACCCTTGCTATCCCCCACGACCATGCCCCCTCCCCACCACCTAGCCCACCCTTCCTAACCCCCACCGACCACGCTCACCTCCCCACCACCTAGCCCACCCTTCCTAACCCCCAACGACCATGCCCCCCTCCCCACCACCTAGCCCACCCTTCCTAACCCCCAACGACCACGCCCCCTCCCCACCACCAAATAAATAATTTTTAAATAATTACTAAAAACAGTCAAAAACATCCAAAACTACACAAAAACAATACAAAGTAAACAAAAACACAATCAAAAACAAAACAAACAGACAAAAAATACAAATTCCAACCACCACCACCACCACCACCACCCCACACACACAAAAGAAAGAAAACAAGCAAACTTACCAAAAGATGTCCTACCTCCACGAGGACCGGAAAAGAAATGAATAAAGAGACTACTTACCAGAAGAAGCTCCACCCAGAAGCCAGGGGAGAAAAAAACAGTCAAAATACAATAACCCCTACCAGCACCACCTGCTGGCCACAATAGTAAAAACAATTCAAAAACACACAACAGCCCCAAACAAAAGGCCACAAGAGTAAAAACAAATCAAAAACATAACACAAATTCACAATTTTACACAAAAGGTCACACCAATAAAACCAAGTCAAAAAAATTACACTAACACACACGTTAACACAAATCACAAACATATGTCAATAAAATACAATAGAAACTTTAAAAAATCCTGTGCTGAGTTTTAACTCAAATTAAAACCCAAAACATCTAAACACATTTTAAAAACATTGAATGTAAAAAACATTTACTTTTACATTATTAAAATTATTACCTACGGTACAACTAATTAAAAAAATTCAAAAAACTAAAACATTATTCGCTTACATAAAACAATTTGAAAAAATTATATCATACTTTGTTCTTTTATTAATCCTCAAAAAAACCCAAGAAAAGCAGATCACAGTTAATAACAGCCAAGCCAAAAAAAAATTACATAAATAAACATTTTAAAAATTAAAATTACAGACTAAGCAATTTTAAAAAAACATTAACACGATTTAACCTTCCAACACAATTTAAAACAGCCCGGCAACGCCGGGCAACCTCTGCTAGTATGAATATAAATAAATAAACAAATGGAACATATTAATTCAGCCCAATTTGACTTGCCCAAGGAAAGACTTAATTCACCTGTCACTCAAAGACAAAGTCTTGTCACTCCTGTGGCAAAACAGACCTGTAAGGTAAGGTTGGTTCTTAGCTTACAATTTCTGGCTTGCAAAGGAATCAATAAGCCAAGAAATATGCCTCTGAACAAATATGCTGATAAATACTTATTAGTTTGTTTAGCAGTTGCTTTACAGAGGAGCAAAGCAGGAGTGAATGGGCTTCATGCAGGGCAGGTGTGGGGCCCTAATGGAAATACGGTCCCCGCCTGCTGGTTTATGTAAACAATTAAGAACCCTCTCTTCCCTTTTATAGTGGGTGGGATATGGGGTTTTAAGTGTTTTTATATGTTTTTAGAATTTGCTGTAATGCTACCCTGAGTCGGGTTCTACCTGAGTGGGCGGCATATATAAGTATGACTACTACATTAAATTAAATTAAATTAAATTAAATTAAAATAAAATACAGCTTACTTACAATGAGGTACATTTCTGGAGCTTATCCTGCCTGTGTCCCAACTGCTGCCTCTTTCTATGCATGTCCCTGTATCCTTGCCCCCTCGCCTAACAAACAATAATAATAAGAAAGTAAATCAACATCTCTCTTTCATTGCTTGGAACTATGTGTCTCTCAGTCTAAAAATTGTAAACGTCTGAGTTGCACATCAGCTCCATTAAATCAAGTAAGCTGATCATAATGGATTGATTAATGCTAATTTAATACAGTCTTAGCTATTGGGTTACATTCTACCAGAAGGATGGACACTGTTTGAGAATCTATTGCTGTATTTCCCTGCAAGCCCGTCATGTACATCCGCAAAGGGAAGAAAGACTACAGAACGGGGAGGAAATGCACACTACAGAAGTGAATTCTGCGTATATCATATAATGCTATCAATTAGTACAAGTAAAAGGAATTATACTTACCGGTTTGTTTCTACATTGATGACCTTAATTCCCAGCATTGTCCCATATAGCACAAAGTGTCCAGTTTCATCAAAAATGATGTTAATCAATCTTACAGCATCTACTTTATCCAGCTCACGCTCCACAGCCATACGGCGTCCAAATTCCATGTCTGGTAGCTGAGGTCTCATCTGTTGCAGCTCAGTAAACATCTACAAAAGCAAGACACCCTTCCTAAGAACACAGGCTGACTCAGATACATAATACATCCATCACACACTATAGGCCAAAAATCTTACTGAGAAAAGATATGGCGATGTAAAGCAGACCCAATACTAATTAATGTATTAAATAAATTGATTTATAATAATGTATTTATTTATTAACTAAAAGATTAATTTATTAAATAAATTATTTAAATCACTAGTATCAATCCAACTTATTTTTTTTACTACAAAGTCTTCCTATCAGCTCTAAAGAGATTCAGAACCTGAGGGGTGACAACAAAACTTTAATTAGTTTAAATTAATTATTTCCAGGGCCCAGTTCAGTCTTCATTGGTATAGCTTTATGCAACAGGATTTTGGTCACTATAAAGCAGGAGTTCTCAACCTTTTAAAGCCAGGGGCCGGGTCACGCTCCCTCAGACAGCTTCGGGGCTGGATGGCTATTTTGCCCTTCCTCCACCACATGGCAGTTCCTGGTGTGGTGGAGGCGGGGGGAACATGAAATGGTGCTGCAGGCCACAGGCTGAGAATTCATGCTATAAAGCAACAAACTTAATTGGCTCATTTAAGTACAATTTACCTACTTGTGCTTAGGATAAGTTACAAGGGAACTATTCATGTATTTAACACTTCACTTTACGAGTAAATTAACTGGAAATCATACAGCTCTTACTTTATTATCTACTACTGTATCAACATTTGACTATGCTACACATATTCTACAATCAACTGAGTACTCTGATTAACTGGTTTGTTTTGAGCCAATTTATACACCTTTCTATTAGAAAACACAATAAACTAGTTCTTTCCAGAGGTATTTATGGAGGCACTGGATAGCTTTTTAAAAGGATACATTTACATCCTGCACTGCACAGGGGTTAACTTCCAATGTCAGTTCCAACGCTAGCAGAATTTGATTAAAATACAAATGCACTGATATGCTAATGGATATTAAAACAAATAGCTGCAATTTAAATCTAAAAAAGAAAAGTTACATCTTACAGAGACGCTTTTATGTTTATGTGCAAAAAAATCTTATCTTTCAAAACAATTAAAAACATTATCCATACTGCCAAACAAAGGAATGGGGGAGGACTTACACTCAAGGATTCATCAAAGACCCTCATAAGTTTTCCTGTTAAGAACCTGAATATTCTGACTTTTCTATCAGATCCAATAGTAGCCATTTTTCTGCCGTCAGAAGAGAAACATATGCTGGTTGGGTAGGCTTTACTCTTGGCAAATTCGTACAGATCAGTGTCTGTTTTATATTCCCAGTTCACATTTTTAGGAAATTTGTATTCATGTGGAGGTCCAGTCCAGTATTCAATCATTCCAGATTTGTCAGATGACACTACTGCTTTATAGACAGAGTTCAGTCGTATCTGAGTAAGAGGGGACGTATGGAGTTTGTCAAAAACATGAAGTGGTTGGTTATTTCCTCGGCCGTCGTATATGAATATTTTCCCAGTACTCTTCTCAGATGCTGCAACTGAAGATATTGCATCTCCTGGACAGTATATCCATTCACACTGGCCTGGGTGGTACCTGGAATAAAACAAAAATATAATCAAACTGATGAATTTTAGATTACAAGTGAAATCACTTATTTCTTCTGCCATATCCGAATCTGAATACAGTATAGGTGATCAGCCATGAAGATTGTCCTGAGAACATCTGCCTTCCACATCACAGCATGACACCCATACCACTGATCCAGTTCCGCAAGTCACTTTCTGGTCCTGAGCCCTTTTGGCACCCAAAGACCTCCTCAGCCCCAGGCCAATATGACGGGGGGAAATTTGCCATTCAAATGTTGTTATATTATAGCTCCCAACATCCATCCTTGACCATGCAGGCAGAAGCTAATGCAGACAAACACTCTTCTAAGAAATCTTATAAAAAAATCCGAGTTCAAGAAACAAATGTCATTTTAAAATAAGGCGCAGCTTGTGTTTCTGTCTTCTAAACATAAATGGCTCCTTCCTCTAGCTTTGCTATGACCCGTACCACTGATCCAGTTCTATGAGTCACTTTCTGGTCCTGAGTCCTTTTGGCACACAAAGTCCTCATCAGCCCCAGGCCAGTATTGATGAAGCTGCTGCCCTCCAACAAGATGGATTCAAATGGGATTTAATCCACTTGGGGGCCATCATCCTTCCAGACTTTGCCACCCAAAGCAGTTAGTCCTCAGGGTTGTCAGGTTAGTTAGCTACCACCTGACACTCAGCGTTGAATCGCTGGCAGTATGGTCTAATTTATTACCATAACAGAATAACCTGGCCAAACTCTACAGTCTATCACACTATTCTCTAAACTTGCCATCTTTTAGCTGTTTATTCCTCCTCCGCCTCACTATGAAGAAACATTTAGTTTAGTCTTTTGTTATCTGCCACCACTTGTTCCCAAACTGGAGGCCTTTCTGTTCCTAAGTCTAAGCTTTTCCTTTTCTCTATCTGATCGTATATGTCCTTGATATCCTAAACCAAGAGTGCCCAAACTACAGCCTGGGGGCCAGATCCGGCCCTGACGCCAATTAATTCGGCCCATGGAGCCCTCATCACTCCTGGAAGCAGAAGTAAAACATGATGAGGGCTCTGTGAGCCAGATGATTTGGCTTCGGTGGTAAGATCTGGCCCCTGGGTCATATTGACTGGCTCCCTGAACCACGTGACCGGCCCACAGCCTGAAAAGTTTGAACACCCCTGTCCTAAACATTTACTCATGGTTATATATGTTTTGTCCCATTTGGGTAGGCAAAAGTAGCCAATGACAACAAATTTCATAAGGCCTATGCAAAATGGTTGATGTTGCTGAATAAGTATGTCTTGGAAAAGAGAAGTCCGAAAGGTGATATGAAAGCCATTTTTAAACAATGACGTGCTGTCACATGGAAGTCAAGCAAAATTATTCTTTGCAGCTCCAGACAGTAGGACCAAACTAATGGATTCACATTATGAGGAAGGAGATTTCATCTAAAATTTAAGATCTCCTTGACAGTAAGAACCATTTGATAGTGGAATGAACTGCTTTATAAACAGACATTAGATAACCATTTTTCAAGAATGCTTAACTATAGACTTGCTTTGGCAGAGGGGATGAACTCAGTAACTCTTAAGGGGGGGCATAGTTTGGGCACCCCTGGTTTACATGCTCAATTCATAGTTTTGCTTTTTGACCTATAAAGCCCTAAATATATTGAGTCTGAGCTATCTTGACGACTGCATTGCCATATGTGAACTTGCCCAAGGTTTAAGGTAATTGGGAAGGCCTTTTTCTTGATTCTGCTGCTATAATAAGATGTATTTGGTGAGAAAACAAAAATATTTTTCTTCTGTTGCTCCCAGAAACATATTCACACCTTTTTGTGTCTTTCCACCAACAAGCAAAAACCTTTCTGTTCAGGCAGATTTTTTCACCAGTAACAAAATGGCTATGACTTTTAAAAATGGAGTCACATGTCTTTTGTATTTTTAATGTGTATTAAAATTATGTTAAACTGTTTTTCTGTATCACTTTTTAATATAGCAGTTTAATTGCTCTTTAACACTATACCTTTTTGTGGTTTTTTTTTAGCTTTTAATACTGACTATTTTAATATTATAAGCTACCTTTGCTCCTCTTGGGGAGAAAGGTGGGATATACAGGTAATATAAATAATAAAAATGAAATTCTTTTTTCCTCTAAACTGCCATAAATGTTCTACTGTATTTATCACCCACTGAGCAATCATGTATTATTCAATCCATTCATTCTATGTTGAAAATTAGTTAACATGCCTAAACATATTCCACACAAAATCAAAAAATAGAAGAGGATTGAAATCATCACAGCCAGCAATTAGGCATGCTGCAGTTGCTTGTGTGATGGAGGTGACTAATTAAGCTTGTGCCTAGAATGAACATAATTCTTTTCAATTAATATAATCTGAAGAAAGATAAATGTCACTAACTAACATGTAAGAAAAAGCATCCTAAAACTTGGACAATCCAGCAGGTGTATTATAAAAGTAAAGAGACTTACCCAAGTTTCAGCATATTGATCATATCAAAATTCACCACATCAAAAATCTTCATTGCTCTGTCATCCCCAGCAGAGCAGAACAAGGCGCCTTCTGAACTTGCTGCAATGCTTTCAATAACACCTATTGTGAACAAACCAAACCAAAGGATATACAGTACTCTACTTTCATGGGAAAAAGTTCTATTTGATTATAACATGTGAGAAGAACATGTGAGTGTAAATGTTTGGTAAATGACAGCATCACATACTAAAACTACAGGTAAACATATTTAAGGTTGTAAAGCTACAGACACTTATGTGGGAGTAAACTCACTGAGTTTTGGGTGGAAGTGTACAGAATTATGCTGCAAACTCAGAACAAAAAGATCACAAAACACAGGGATCAAGGCTGTGATGGTGAACCTTGGCACTCCAGGTGTTCTTGGACTTCAATTCCCAGAAGCCCAAGTCCCTGTGAAGCCACCGAATGGGTTTATTGCACATACGCAGTATGGCTTCACAGAGACTTCGGCTTCTGGGAACTGAAGTCAAGAACACCTGGAGTGCCAAGGTTCACCATCACTGGACTAAGGGCTACTGGCCTTTTCTGAAGCCAATTCAGTTCTCTGAATGGACTCTGGTACAGTTCAGGTAGAGAGGCTGCAAACAACAAACCTCAGCAATCTAGTACACATTGCAGAAGCTCCCCATGCATCCCTGTCCCCGTCCCCGACTGTAATTTCAGTTCTGTGTGTGCCTATCCTGAACACCATTGATGAATACCCCATAAAAATAAACACAGTTATCAAGAAAGAATCAAATTTAATTAAGCTTAAGAGTCTAGCAAAGGTGGAGTTTTAAAAATATGTTAACATTTCACTTCTAATGAGAAAGCTATAAGTTTTACTATCATGGATATTAGATGCTAATGAAATATATATACATAAAAATCCCAAATATCTAAACATCTAATTGTACTAGCACTTCACTGAGCTAGTGGCAATTTGCCACCAAGATCTGCAGAAGTATAAATTCGCAATAGGATTCTTACCATTATAGTTATAGTTTAGGTTATCTGAAAAATCCCATAGGTGAATGAAAAACAGATTTGCTTTCCAAAAGGGAAAACTGCAATCACTTACCTAAATGGCTACGGAAGTGTTTAACAAATTCAATCCCTTCTTCCAATTTCTTCCAAAATTTGACATGTCCATCGTGGCTGGCTGTTATTACAAAATCTGTTCTGTAACGGGTACAAAAGAAACAAGAACCCAGATCTTAATACACCAGTGTGCTTAAATGTGCTGTGCTGCACTATTCTAGTTATGTCATAGTAATCTAGTTTTGAATGTGAATGTTCAGCACATAGTTCAAAAGATGAAAATGACATTTGTAAACAAACATACTGAGATGCCTGAGCCAGAGTCTATAAGGCAGGGGTGGTCAATATACAGCCTGTGGCAACATTTCATGTGGCCCGCCACTGTCCTTGCCGCTACTGGAAGCTGAAGTGGATGTGTTTATGGCAGTCATAAAACACACCAGTGCACGTGTAAACACGCCTGTGCCTGCCATAAATGCACCCAAGGCTGTTGTAAATGTATTTATGGCAGCCACAGATGCACTTTACGGCAGCGTTTACAGTGGGAGGAACCACATGACCAGCTCGCTCAGCTGTCCAGGGGGCATGGTCCGGCCCATGGAACAAAAAGGTTGGGAACCCTTGCTATAAGGAGTACAGGTGGAGCAGGAAAATGTGAAGTGTGACTTTTTGGGCACTGTTCTCTCTAAGGCTCCATTCAAAAGGATGAAAGTGGAACAAAAGTATACAAGTGAAACTCGGAAAATTAGAATATCGTGCAAATGCTCATTCAGTTCAGTAATGCAGCTTAAAAGGTGAAACAAATATATGAGATACTCATTATATGCAAAGCGAGATAGTTCAAGCCTTACTTTGTAATAATATTGATGCTTATGGCTTACATCTTATGAAAACCCCAACCCCCCAATCTCATGTACCCCATAATCATCACATAATCTCATGTATGCTGTACGCCATGATCATCACAATTATAAAGAATTAAGGCATGACATCTCTCGCTCTGCATGTAGTGAGTCTATCTCATATATTTGTCCCACTTTTAAGTGAAATGAATGAACATTTGCATGATATTCTAATTTTCTGAGTTTCACCTGTATCTTATTTATGTACTGTATTTCTAGTTTGGTTACTAGGCTTTGTTTTTTTAACCATATCTCCTGTGAGACTTTTAAAACTATATTTAAGACATGATATACTGATCTTGCAAGGAGTTATGAAGATAATATGCTAAACTAGCATGAAAATTATGATGGCACCAACACTAATCTACAGTTACTGAAATGTAACATAATTTTATTATTTCCCAACAGAGATTTGGGGTTGATTTACAGTTCTCTCGCAACTGTTTAGGAGGAAGCCTATTATTAGAAGTGGAGAGTTGTTTTTTTCTGATTCAACTCTTTTTCTGATACATATGGCATGATATGTAAAGCCACCTTGGTACAACATATGCAGGAATGTAACCAGCACAGATACAATCCGAGCTAGATTCTAACAACCCATAAGAACATCCTTGTTGGAACAGGCCACAGCCAATCCAGTCCAGCACTCTGTCTCACACAGTGGCTCACCATTTGTTTCAGGGGATTCCCAAGGAGATGCCTTCACCTGCTTAGGAGTCCCTGGAAATGGCATTGAGAGATATCCTGCCTCTCTCTCCAACCCGTAGGTTGTCCTTAGGTATCCATAATTATAGCCATTGATACCCTTGTCCTCCACGAACTTGTCTAATCCTTTCTTAAAGCTGTCAAGACTGACAGCTGTCACCACTTCTTCTGGCAGGGAGTTCCATAGACCAGTGATCCTCTGGGTGAAAAAGTACTTTCTCTTATTTGTTTGAGAACTAATACCCAAAAGTTTCATTGAGTGTCCCCTAGTTCTAGTGTTGTGTGATAGGGAAAACAGTTTTTCCTTATCTACTGTGTCCACACCATGCATGATTTTATAAACTTCAATCAGGTCACCTCTTAGACACCGTCGTTCAAGAGTGAAGAGGCCCAACCGTTGCAGCCTCAGATGGTAAGGCAGGTGTTCCAGTCCCCTAAACATTCTGGTTGCCCTCCTCTGCACTTTTTCCAGCTCCATAATATCCTACTGGAGGTATGGCGACCAGAACTGTACACAGTATTCCAGATGGGGCCTCACCACAGATTTATAAAGAGGCAAAGTGGCACTTGCTGACTTATTTTCTATACCCTACCTAATGATCCCTAGCATTGAGTTTGCTTTTTTCACTGCTGAAGCACACTGGGTTGACACCTTCATTGAGCGGTCCCCTCTCCTTCAGCACTCACTATCCTGGACTGGTGGGATTCCCAAAACTCCCTAAACAACAACAATAAAACAAACAGATCCTATACTAGAAGTCATCTGGGAACTTCCTGTTTAATATTGTCTTTTTAGCCATTCACAGGCCTAGTACCTATGGGGGTGGGGGTAGCTTGGGGCTTGAACTTGAACCCCAAGCCATCAAAACATGCTCATTACAGCATGTCAGGCACTATTCCCATCATTTATACTGAGCCTGGAGCTCTGGGGTAAGATGGAAAGCCCCCCCCCCCAACTGCTCAGCAATTCCATGGTTCCTCAAGCAGCTTCAAAAGTACAGCACATCTCAGAGAGCCACAGGTTTCCTCCTGAACTTGGGCCTAGAAAGTGGGATGGATAAAATCCCACTTTGAAGTTGTAATGCACTTTTCCAGTACTGTTCCAAGAAGGACATTACTTCCTGATATATAAACCCATCCACTAGTATACAGGTAACAATAAATAACTGAATAAAAACTTACTTTGTACATACGACATGTGTGATGACATCTCTATGCATATAACTACGTTCATACATGGAGGCACTGGGAAGATTATCCAAGTAGACATGTTCAAATTCAAGAACTATAATTATAAAAAATATATAATTTAATAAAATTATTCTTTAGAAAACTATACAAGGACCACATTCTTGACTTTAAAAATGTAAGCAGAAAGCATCAGTACAATACTTACACATCTCAATATTGTGATAAATAACATTTACTAAGTGCTGATAGGCTTAGGAGCAAATCATTGGTGGGCATCAGCAGGTTTGCACCAGTTCGCCAGAACCGGTAGCAGAAACTCTGGCTGGCCCTGCCCATCCAAGTTTTGAACTAAAATAGTCCTAATTCTGGTGCAACTCAGGGCTTTCCCCCTGGCCACGCCTACCATATCACACCTACAGTGTGGTAGTAAAAAAATTTGAAGCCCACAACTGGAGCAAATATTACATATGATTTCATATAGTCATAGACAAAACAAGAAATATTTGTCAAATTATCTAGTCTAGGGAAAGGTAACTTTAGAAATTTCAGGTGCTCAATTTTCACCCCACAGAACTGGTGTCGGCCACATGACTCACTCATGCCAAAACTAGATGTCAATTTCAATTAAAAAAAAAACAACAATTATCCTTCCAAATGCAACAAAATGAATTGGCTGTCCACCATGATTTAAAGGAGAAAATCTTACTTCCTAATCATGCAACGCTTCTAGTTTCAACAAACAGGTGGGATTCTTCTGGTAAAAAATAATGTTGGCTACTCACAGTAAACAATTCTGTTACTCATCCCAAAGCACTTCATAGGCAGATAAACAGTGGCCCACATAAAGCAATCTCAGGTATTACTGGTAACTCACCCCCATGCTGATAGGCTGCCACCAAGTTTTGGCTACATTGGTTCATATGATTATTCCCACTGTCAACACTGCAATACCATTATTCTGCTATTTTCTCCAGTGTTTTCTCTGCTTCCCACCACTGTGTGTGCCTTGGCTGAAAATACTGACACTTCAACAGTGATTCATGTTTAGCCTTGCCCCATTTCTTCTGGCTTCCCCCCATTTCCCTGATGCCATCCAATCCCACAAGCCAAGAACTTTCTCAAGAATGGCTCTAGCATCCAGTTCCATCTCACAGCCAGCTAGTTACTGCCAAAAATGTAAATGTGCATGTATATGTGCAATGAAATGTGTGAGCAGCCACTAGACAATACAAGATGTGGCCTTCAGGACAAAAGAAGTTGTGCACCTTGACTCAGTGAAAGTAACCTTCTGTCACAAGTATGTATTTACATGACACTAGATTAGTTGGAGTATCTGGCTGTGGAACCACAGATGAGAAATTCTTTTCCCCCACTGTGTCTTTCAGAAGGAGACCCACCTGCGCAGCCTTGGTAAGAGCACCACCAATGAAGGTGGTTGTTGTGATGCTGGTTACGTGCCATCAAGTTGTCTCTGACCCACAGCAATTCTATGAATGAGTGATCTCCAAAACTTCCTATCGTTAACAGCCCTATTCAATTCTTGTGAACAAAAGCCTGTAAGTCTCTATCAAGCCAATTCATTTCATTTGAGATATCCATCTTTTCCTGCTGCCTTTAGCCTTTTCTAGCAGTACTGTCTTTTCCAGCAAGAAATAATTCTCATGACACGCTCAAAGCATGGCATGCTTAGTTTCATCAGCAGCAGTGATGGGTAAATCAGACAATTATTAGCAACACAATTGTATACATATTGCTCCATTGATTTCAATGGGTTTACATGTACGTGAGTACGAAAGCAAGAAATTGCAAGTAGATAAGTAGGTACCACTTCGTTGGGAAGGTAAACAGCGTCCCGGCCTAGCTTACCTTTCCGTTTTTTCACCTGCACAGCCTCTCCCGGAGAAGGGCCCACCCAGAGCTCTGGCTCTTCTTCCTTCCCCGCTTCTTCTTCCCCGCCATTATTCCCTTCCTCGCCTTCATCTTCTCGGCGCCGTCTCTTCCGCGGCGATTCCGCGGCCGCCATGTTGCCTTGACGTCATATTACAGCGACGAGGAATCCCGCATGGAGGTATAAAAAAACAGGAGATGACATGACATCACAAACTCGAAGCCGACTAATCTGACAGTCCGCCATGTTAGTTGGCCCAAAACATTGCCTTATGGTGCTTTGATTGTGTGGAATCGTGAAAGTAGATCGGGGTTTCCCCCTTTAATATCAGTGGGTGGGGGGTTGCGATCCCCCTCTCCGCTGGCTCCCCTGGGTCCAGAAGGGTTGGGGGAACAGACCCCTTTTGTCTCCCCAATCCTCACGGACCCACGGGACCCGGGAGAGGGGATCGAATCCACCCCACCCCCTGATATTAAAAGGGAAAAGCCGATCAGTTTCCCCTTTAACATAAGTGGGTGGGGGGTTGCGATCCCCCTCTCCGCTGGCTCCCCTGGTGTTGGGAGCTTTGGGGGGGATAAAAGGGGTCTAACCCTAACCCTAACCCCAACCCTTCTGGACCCAGGGGAGCCAGCGGAGAGGGTGATCGCAACACACACCCCCCCAACACTCCGTTTTTAAAGAGAGGAAAGCAAGCGGTTTCATCTCTTCAACAACAGAGTGTTGGGGGTGTGTGGAATAGATCCCCTCTCCCTGGAACCCTAGGTTTGGGGGGACAAAAGGGGTCTATCCCCCCAACCCTCCTGAACCCAGGGGACCCAGCGGAGAGCGGGAATCCCCCGACACCCCCATATTAAAGAGAAGAAAGCAAGCGGTTTCTTCTCTTTAACAACGGAGTGTTGGGGGGGGTGGATTCGTTCCCCTCTCCCTGGTCCCCTGGGTTTGGAAGGGTTGGGGGGACAAAAGGGGTTCCCCTCTCTGCTGGGTCCCCTGTCTCTGGAAGGGTTGCGGGGAAAGACCCCTTTTGTCCCCTCCCCCAACCTCCCACCCCAGGAGAGAGGATCAATCCACCACCACACCTCCAACACAAGAAGCAATCGTAAACTGTAGTTGCCTGCTAATGTTTTGGTCCACCTAATATGGCGGCAAGCCACGCCCACTGGCTTCAAAAAACTTACAGCATGAAGCCTGTAGTGCCATCTCCTGTTTTTTATACCTCCATGGAATCCCGCCAAGGCCGAGCCTACTCGGGACAGGCCCCCTCGCCTCGCCCCGCCCCCTTCTCTCGCAGCCAATCAGGACTCGGCCCGCGCAAGGTTCGAAGGAGAGGGCTGAAGCGACCGACGCCGTGTTCGTTAACCGTTCTTCACCCGAGAGGCGGAAGGGATAAAAGGAAGGACCGGGAAGGGCGCCATCATGGTAACATATGAGGAAAGTCAAGAGTGGAGGGTCCGGGATCAGCTGTGCTTCAAAAGAGCATTGGTACTGGTAGTGTTAGAGCACGGTGGGGGAGCTTTTCGGTCCCCCACCCCCGGTTTCTCACTACAAGTCCCACAATTCCTGGCCACTGGTCCTGGGGACTAAGGCTTCTGGGAGTTGAAGTCCAAAACCAAGGCTCCCCCCCCCCGCCACCTCCTGTTCAATTCAGTTGCAAAGCCGAGTCCGACCCTTTTTGACCCCCATGGATCAGTGCACGCCAGGCTCCTCTGTCCTCTACCATCATCTCTAAGCCAGATCTACGCCCACCGCATCCATGATGCCATCTACCCATCTCATCCTCTGCTGCCCCCTTCTTTTGCCTTCAATCTTTCCCAGCGTCAAGGCCTTCTCAAGTGAGTCCTCTCTTCTCATTTGGTGGCCAAAGTACTTGAGCTTCTGTATTTCTCCTTCCAAGGAGCAGCCAGGGTTGATTTTTGATCCCTTCGCAGTCCAGGGGACTCTCAAGAGTCTCCTCCAACACCACATCTCAAAGGCATCTATTCTTCTGCGCTCAGCTTTCCTAATGGTCCAGCTCTCACCACCATATATTACCACCAGGAATACCATTGCTTTGACTATACGAATGATTGTTTTCAAGGTGATGTCTCTGCTTTTCACAACGTTCCTAAGGTTTCTCATAGCTTGTCTTCCCATAACCAGTCATCTTTTTATTTCATGGCTACAGCTCTCGCAGACGCAGACATACATTACTGCTGTGAAGACCGTTGCTTTAACTATGCAGACTTTTGTTGCCAGGGTGATGTCTCTACTTTTTGATTATGCGGCCTAGGTTTGCCATAGCTTGCCTCCCAAATGGTAAGTGTCTCTTTACATCATGGCTGCAGTCACCATCTGCGGTGATCTTAGATCCCAAGAAGGTAAAGTCCGTCACTGGTTCCATTTCTTCCCCTTCTGTTTGCCAAGGAATGATGGGGCCCAGATGCCATGATCTTGTTGTTGTTTCTTTTATTATTGTTATTATTTATTTTTTATGTTGAGTTTCAGGCCAGCTTCTGCACTCTCCTCTTTCACCCTTCTCCAGAGGCTCTTTTTGTTCAGTCGCACAGTCGATTCCGACCCTTTGCCACCCCATGGACCATCACTCTCCAGGCACCCCTGTCCTCCACCATCCTCCTCAACCCACCCAGGTCTGTGCCCATTGCATCTATAATACCATCTAGCCATCTCATCTTTGGCCGCCCCCTTCTTCTTTTGCCCTCCACCTTTCCCAGCATCAAGGCCTTCTCGAGTGAATCCTCTCATCTCATTTGATGGCCAAAGTACTTTAGCTTCATCTTTACTATTTGACTTTCTAAGGAATAGTCAGAGTTGATTTCTTCTAAGATTGACCTATTTGTGTGTGTGTGAGAGAGAGAGAGAACACTCTGGATGAGTCTGGACTCTCTGTGCTTTCTTCCTTTCAAATGTCTAGGATTATAACTGAGTCCAGGTTGCTAAAAGACAAGAGGTCTCCCTTGCTGGAAAGCCAGTCATGTCTGACTCTAGTGGGGTTGGTGGTGCTCATTTAATTTAATTTAATTTTTGAATTTCTATACCTCCCACTCAGGTACAACCCGACTCATCTCCGTTTACAGCCAAAAAGCCTATATACAGTGGAACCTTGGTTAGCAAATTTAATGCGTTCTCCGGGACCTTGTGTACTATGAAAAATTTGTAATGCAAATTTCCCATAGGAGTACATTGAATGCAATTTTCCATAGAAATGCATTGAAAACCAAAAATTGTTAAATGAAACATGGTTTCCTATAGGAATGTATTGAAAACCAATTAATCCATTCTGGGGGAAATTGTTAACTGAGCCACTATTTTCCATGGATTTCGTTTGTTATGCGATTTTTGTGTTAAGTGAGCGGTTTGTTAAGCGAGGTTCCGTGGTATATCTTGTTTTATCTTGGGTTACTCTGTTTCACCCAGTTGCCTGCTGAAAAACTTAAAACCTGTGTAGTGCGAATTCCATGAAGTATGATTTACATTGTTAAAGGTATACTGTTGTAACTTTGAACACATATTTCACAATGACAGGAAAGGCCCGAACCACTACCATCATTAACAAAACCACCTGTGCACGGCTATCACCCCCAATGTTCACCATGCAATCTTTGAACTGAGAATTTTGGAGTTTGAGCTAGCTTGTGTGTTGCATATTCCTAGTAAAGGTCAAGATCTCCCTTGTTTGAAAGCCAGTTGTGTCTGACTTCCAGGAATCTAGGGTATGGTGCTCATTTTCTGTTGTTCACTGCCCAGAGTGGGATAAAACCCAGATGGATGGTCTAGAAATCAAACAAACAAATAAATAAATAAATATCCATTTATAGCCAAAGAGCCAGCATTCTCTGCATCTGCAGACATTTCTGTGGTCATGTGGCAGGCATGATTAGATGCTGGAGTGCACGGAATGCTGTTACCTTTCCCACCAAAGTGGTACCTGTTTGTCTACTTGCACTTTCTTGCTTTTGAGCTGCTTGGTTTGGCAGGAGCTGAGACAGACAACAGGTGCTCACTCCATCACACAGTACTTGGGTCTTTAATTGACCTGCCAACCTTCCGGTCATCCAGCTCAGTGTCTTAACCACTAACCCACTGCAGGAAACTATTTGTATCCAGTTTGGGGCTTTCCCAGTGACTTATTGTTGGCTATAGTCGGAGGGAGGCAACCAGACTATGAACTTATTCCAGTTTGGGGCCATCCTTCTTAAAGTGCAGTCTCCAGAAGGGGACACAGTTCTCTAGATGTAGTCTAACTAGTGCCAAATACAGTAAGTTATCTCATTGCTCAGAGTTGCATTTTTCATGGAATTAGTTTTACCGTATTTTCCGGTGTAAAAGGCGACTGGGCGTATAAGACGACCCCCAACTTTTCTAGTTAAAATGTAGAGTTTGCAATATACTCGCCGTATGACTACCCCTCTTCCAACGGCGGCGTCTTCAGTTACTCTGGGTTGAAAAGATTTTTGCTGGCGAAACTCCACTCGGGATGCCCGAATGAGGCTCCATTCATGCCTTTGGGTATTGAAACCCAACCTTCCAGTCTCCAAGTTCAGCGCATTAACCACTAAGTTTTGTCCCCAACATGCTGGTTACATGTGCTCGCGTCATCCCCTTCACCGGCGGGGGAGGTAAAAGGAGCCATGTCGAGCTCGGAGACACCGCGAGCCGCACATTCCCGCCCCTTTCACTGGCGGGGAAGGTAAAAGGGAGGTGCGGCTCGCGGCATCTCCGAGCCCAACAGGGCTCCTTTTACCTTCCCCACCGGTGAAGGGGGCGGGGAGGCATGGCTCGCGGCATCCCCGCCCCCTTCACTGGCGGGAAAGGTAAAAGGAGCCCTGTCGGGCTCGGAGCCGCCCCTCTCCGCCCTCTTCACCAGCGGGGAAGGTAAAAGGGAGGTGCGGCTCGCGGCATCTCCGAGCCCAACGGGGCACCTTTTACCTTCCCCACTGGTGAAGGGGGCAGGGAGGCATGGCTCGCGGCATACCCGCCCCCTTCACCGGTGGGAAAGGTAAAAGGAGCCCTGTCGGGCTCGGAGCCACCGCGAGCCGCACCTCTCCGTCCCCTTCACCGGCGGGGAAGGTAAAAGCCCCGTCAGGCTCGGAGATGCCGCGAGCCGCACCTTCCTTTTACCTTCCCCGCCGGTGAAAGGGGCGGGGAGTGCGGCTCGCGGTGTCTCCGAGCCCGACAGGGCTCGTTTACCTTCCCCGCCGGTGAAGGGGGCGGGAAGGTGCAGCTCGCGGCATCCCTGCCCCCTTCACCGGCGGGGAAGGTAAAAGGAGCCCCGTCAGGCTCGGACATGCCGCGAGCCGCACCTTCCTTTTACCTTCCCCACCGGTCAAAGGGGCGGGGAGTGCTGCTCACGGTGTCTCCGAGCCCGACAGGGCTCCTTTTACCTTCCACGCCGGTGAAGGGGGCGGGGAGGTGCAGCTCGCGGCATCCCTGCCCCCTTCACCGGCGGGGAAGGTAAAAGGAGCCCTGTCGGGTTCGGAGCCGCCGCGAGCCGCACCTCCCCGCCCCTTTCACCGGTGAAGGGGGCTGGGAGGCGTGGCTCGTGGATACCACCACCCCAGCCGGGGTTGGGGGGTGAGGAGGAGGAGCAGCAGCTGACCGCCGGGGGGGAGCCAGCCGCGAGGCTGAGGGTGGTGGTATCCGGGCGGCCCCCTGCTCCGGAGGCCTCGCGGCGGCGGCTGATTTCCCCGCCAGTCAGCTGATGCGCCTTCTCCTCCGCACCACCACCCCCAGCCGGGGGGTGAGGAGGAGCAGCAGCTGACAGGCGGGGAAAGCCATTCACCACCTCCGCCGCAAGGCTGGGGGTGGTGGTATCCTGGCGGTCTCTTGCTCCGGAGGCCTCGCGCAGCGGTGGCGAATGGCTTTCCCCGCCGGGCGGCCCCTGGCTCCAGAGTACCCAGCGTATAAGATGACCCCCAACTTTGGCACAGATTTTTCGGGGTTAAAAAGTCGTCTTATACGCCGGAAAATACGGTAGTTGTTTTTCACATCTTTAGTTGGGATTGACTACTTTGTTGGGACTAATGACCAAGTTTCTGCTGCTAGCATCCTCTAGGTCAGTGATGGGTGAACCTTGGCACTCCAGCTGTTTTTGAACTTCAATGCACAAGTCCCTGTGAATCCAAACAAATGGATTTACACACTGTTCTTGTACTTCAATTCCCAGAAGCCCAGGTCCCTATGAATCCACACAAATGGGTTCACTGCACATTCATGCTGTTCTTGTACTTCAATTCTCAGAAGCCCAAGTCCCTGTGAATCCACATGAATGGATTTACTGTGCATACGCAGGGACTTTTGAATTTTCAAAAACTAGTTTGTTTGTTTTTAAAATGTTTAAGTATTCCATAAAGGTTCTGCAGTCCATTTAAAATGTGAAACATACTCCTAAGGGGCTTCCAGGTGCAACAATTCACATTTATTTGTGCTCAGGACACGTTAAGAAGTCTTAATACATTTTGTTTAAAGTTAGAATAAAACCAATGCTTGGATTGCTCCCATTGTTGCAATGCCAGATTTAGGAGTTATATGAGTTGCTGCAGAGGTGAGAAAGAATCTGTTATTTCAGCAGTTTTGATTTTATTATTAGGTGGATAGTATTAGCTATAACTCTTTTGGTGTTTCCAGAATAGATTATGTTTGATACTTGTTCTGGTGTTTGATATTTAAATCTTGAAATATAACTGATGTATGTCTGTTTGTTTCAGATAGCTATAGTTCTTTTAATCCATGTTATATGTTTGGTTTTAAAACTTAAATCAAAGATACAAAAATAAATAGAAATATTGTTATTCATAGGCTGAGAGGTTTGGCAAGAACTTGTCTTTGTATGAGCAAGATTCGTCTCCAATAATAACCAGCACATTATTAAGTTCGGGAGATGCCAAAGAACAGCTGATACAAGAATGTGAAGAAATGTGGAAACAGATGGAAGAGGTAATAAGCATTGTTTCAGGAATGAATTCTGATGCTGATGCTCGTACATTGATATGTTTAATGTAGTTATACATTTATTTGATGCTTCTCCTTTTTCTGTTATGCCTGTACATGTCCCTTAGCTTGCTGAAGAATCAAAACACCCATCTCTTGAGAAAATAGGAAAAAGACATTGTTAGTGTTCACTTCTTTTAAATTTTTATAAATGTGATGGAATTAGGTGGTTAAATAACAGGCCAAGTCAGTAATTTCTAACACATAATACTCATGATGGTGGCAATACATAGTCACATTGTTTTGTCAATGAAAGACCTGTCAGAAAAATGACAAGCAAAAGGTGCAATGAAGGATTTAAAAGTAATATACTTGAAATCATAAAATACTGTGAGATTGTAGACATTGTCAGAATTGGGGAACTTGTAAGGAATAATCAGCTTTAGTTCTAAATGCCATAGTGCAGCCAAAATTGTACCATTTTAGGCTCCATTTATTTCAGAAGAGAATGCAGCCCGTATAATTTTTCCAAATTGAATTAAGGGATCTCAGCACATTTAACCATGACTAGATTGTGCCTTTAGTGCAGGGGTGCCAAAACTACAGCCTGTGGGCTGAATCTGGCCCCCAATGCCAATTCATCCAGCCCACGCTGCCCTCATCGCTCCCGGAAATGGAAGTAAAACGTGCCCGGATGGGTGCATTTTACTTCTGCTTCCGGGAGTGATGAGGGTGGCACAGGCAGGATGAATTGGTGTCGGGGGCTGAATCCAGCTCACAGGCCGTACTTTTACTTCCAGTGGGAGGAACCACATGACTGGTCCATGCCCAGAAAAGTTTGGGCACCCCTGCTTTAGTGCTTAAGACCTAATACTTTTAATTATGGATGAGTAGTATATGATCCCCTCGCTTGGTGAGAGCCTTATCATGGTGCTGGGGCTTGAGCAGTCTTAACTAGGCAGTGTTGCCCATCTCTTGTCATTGGTGTTAGGTGGGACTAAAACTCACCAAATCATCCTCTGTCGGATCCCTTGGGCCAGGTGAAAGTGGAGGGCACATGTCATCCTCCACCTAGCCAGTGGGTGACGTGATATCCAAACGGCTAAAAAAAAAACTGCATGCAAATGGACTTGATTTCTCAGGTCCATTTGCATGTGCGGAAGGTCATCACAGAGACATCTACCAATGCGCAGACACCTCACTGAATAATGACTCCAAGGTATCCTAGTATATCAGGGATTCTCAACTTGTGACCCATCTCCACCACACCAGGAAGTGCCATGTGGTGGAGGAAGGGCAAAATGGTCGTCCGGCCCGTGAAGCTGTTTGAGGGAGCATGACCCAGCTCCTGGATTTAAAAGGTTGAGAACTCCTGTAGTATATGATCACTGAAATGAAACAACTTTGTATGCTATTTCAGCTCTCTCTCCCCCTCCCTTTTTATAAAGTTTCAGAATAAATTAACACTTCAAGAAATAGAAACGTTTCCAGGCGCAGATTCCAAGGTAAGGTTAAAATTAAAGAATCACAAAATAATTATTTTTCTGTGCATAGAACAGCAGGTTGAAAAGATTTTTAAGCCTAGTTGCATGTGTTTATGCATTTTTAAAGTGTCAAACTCACCATAAAAGTTTGATGCTGGCATAAAATAGCCTCTTCTGGCTCTGGTGAGTTGGAATGATAGGACTTACAGTCCAGCAGATCTGGAGGGCCCCAAATTGGGGGAACTGGGTTTAATGCTGAAAAGCACAACAAGAAGCACAACAAGCAAACAAACTATCCTTAAACTTCAACCCCAACACTATCCAAGGAACTTGGCCACTTTGGGGAGGGACTCTACCATACCATGTGTGTAACAGGGCACAGAATGTGGTCTAAGAGTATTACTGTATTTTAAATATGCTAGTTCAGTGATGGTGACGCATGCCAAAGGTGGCATTTGGAGCCCTCTCTGTGGGCACCCGTGCAGTCACTACAGCACAGAGTTCTCCCCAACCCTCTGCCCAGCAGCCCAATGGGAGCGTTTCATCCCTCCCCCTCAGCACAGAGTTCACTGCCCAGCAGCCCAATGGGAGCATTTCCTTCCACCCCTGTTACTAGGTTAGCACTTTGCGATAAATAAGAGAAAACCCAGTTTGGGCACTCGGTCTCTAAAAGGTTCACCATCACTGAACTAGTTCTATGGTTCAAAAAGTTAGAGTTTAGTGAAATCAGTGTTAACAAAACATTTTAAGAGAATTTTCCAATGTTTAACAGCTTTCCTTGTTAACGAAACGGCTGAAGGCTCTAACAGCTGAGTTTAATCAATGGCAGAAAAGACAACCAGAAAGTAAGACTTTGTTTCTTTGAATACTTTTATTTCCAGGGTTTTAAAATCTACAGGTAAATGCTCAATGTGTTCAGGTTTCTATTGAGTGTTTATTAATAATAAGATGTCATATTACTTGATGTTTATCTTTGATGTATGATATCCTTTCTTTTTACTGGGCAACATTATCTTCACCTTCATTTTTTAATATTTCCTATCAAAATTATGTTTGTTTTATCTTAATGTCAAATTAATTCAGTAACCTTTTGTTCCAGTCCATTGGAAATGACAGTTTTGGACTGCACTAGCAAGAATCCCCCAGCCATTTGGGTGTTGGCTGTGTTGACAGGAGGTTTCTGAGAAATGTAGTGCAAAAAAGAAATTTCTCCAAGCAGTGGCTTGCATATTAGATTCGGTTAAAGAAAATGTCTGGATAGCTAATATCACTTTCAATTCTCTTGGGTTCTGTTGTGAAGTCCTGGTTGCACTGGAGAGTGCCTAAATTTCTTTCAACTTTGTTCCCTGTCCATATCAGTGATTTACCCAAAATAAATCTGGCATGTTATGGTATCTGTAATGCCTGTCTTTACTCGTAAAACCAAATTAATAGAAGCAGACAATATTTTCAGGCGGACAAACATTGTGTTGAGCTTAATGGAGGAGGTCTTGATTAGGCTTGGTTTGTAAATGCTGACAAAGGAGGATAAACAGCGCTGCAGTGCCACCAGAAGACAATGTGATTTACCTGATTTATTTGTTCTATTGCTTGTATTTATTTATCGGGATTTACAATGTATTGTGCTTTTCATGTTTATCTGATATTTTGTGATATTCTGTGATACTTTGTTAGCCACCCTGAGTTGCATTGCGAGTAGGCGGCATACAAGTGGAAACAAATAAAATAAATGATTAAATAAAATAAAGATGGGGAAAGAGTACAGTAAAACCCCGTATAACGATTTTAATTTGTTCCATGGGTCTGGTCGCTTTGTGATTTTGTCATTGTACAATTTTTCCTATGGAAAAAAATTGAACAATGATTTTTCCTATGGGAAAAATTATTATTATTATTATTTGCTAAGCGGTTTTCCCATTGAAAAATCGTTGTATGATTTTTTTTTCCATAGGAAAAATCTTTATGCAGGGCGCCACTTTCTTTAAAAACCTAATCGTTATAGGATTGAGTCACTATACAGGGTGTTCATTATACGAGGTTCCCCTGTATGTTGATGCATATGTTCAGTTGATTCTGCATACATAAGAAGAAAATATATGCATCACATTGTAATATCATAGTTTTAGTCTGACTTATAAAATACATTCTAAAGAAATCTATTTTAATTTCAATTGTTTAAAAACATATTGCAACTTGTTCTGTTTTTCAGTAAGTACTACAAATCCAGGTGTGCTGGTAGCACTAGGAAGAGACCAGGTATGTCTGTTAAATAATGAATCCGTTATAACTTCTTAGACATACTAGGACAGTGGTGGTAAACCTATGGCACGTGTGCCAGAGGGGGCACTCATAGGCCTCTCTGTGGGCACGCATGCGTTGCCTCAGCACAAAGTTCGCCCCACCCTTCTGTCCAGCAGCCCAATGGGAGCACTTCCTCTCCTCCAGCCCAGAGTTCACCCCGCCCCTCTGTGGCACGGATGGCAGCCTGTTGAGTTTGGGCACTTGTTCTCTAAAAGGTTCACCATCACTGTACTAGAGTATATATTCATGCGTGGCTTTCCTTGTGGTTGGGTAATGTGACTCTGAAGAGGTTGTTGGACTATAATTCCCATCAGCCACCATAGCTAGTAGTGAGGGATTATGGGACTTGCAGTTGAATAACATCTTGAAAGACATTAGACTCATTATGTCATAAGAAGCCATTGGTATAAGATATACTCTGCTCACTTTACTGGAAAGTGACTTAAAATCGGCAAAATCCTGTTGGTGCAGTTCTGTTGGTATAAACCAGATCAAGGCATAAGGCATCTAATTAAAAGCTTCCTATCCCCTCCTTTCAGCTTTCTAGGGTTCTCTTTTGCAAAGCTTCCATACGTTTCCTTAATGCAAAAGGGAGCCTTAGGGAGCCTCAGAAAATGTAATGGGAGGATAAGAAGATTTAAATTAATCTAAATTATTTCTGATACACCATTCTAGTTTACATTGGACAAAGGTATCCATTGTGTGGTTGTTACTCCTAAAACATTTAGAATAGAATAACTGGAGTTGTTATTTCTGCTCATATATTGTCCCATAGTGCTAAGCATTCTGGGCAGTTCGCAAGTTAACTATATAAACTATAGTTGGCCCCCAACAAGGTGGATACTCATTTTACTGACCTTTGAAGGCCAGAAGGCTAAGACAACCTTGAACCCATCAGGATCAAACTTGGATTATGAGTAGAGTTTTGACTGCAATACTGCAGCTTTACCAGTGGATGACAGGACTGTTACATTCAGATCAGCCTCCATCTTGGCCTGGTGCAACTTCAGATGTGTTGCACTTTAACTGTAATCCTGAGCTAGGATAGTTGTAGTCTTGATAGTTGTAGTACAACACCTCGTATGTTGAAGAAAGTGGTTCTAAAGTGTATAACCAAAAGTAAAGGCAAAATATTGGATCTTAACCTGTGTTAGATTTACAGAATAGCTGCCAACAGCATACACTGACTAGAGTGTGGCATAAATACAAAAATCATCAGCCCAGAAAATAGTCTCCATGTGAGAAAGCATTACAATAGCTGTCAAACTGAGCTACTCTAACAGTGATCAAATTTCCCCCTGGCATTTGTGAAAATATTTGCAGAACTGTATTATCTATTATTTTTCCACTGTATGTGCTTTTGCTCTAACCCAGTGGTTCCCAGCATGGGAAGTCAGTACATTGGCTTATCAGTATTTTAAGGAATTGACTTAGGCTTCTGGGAATTGAAGTCCAAAAACTAAAGGTTGGGAAACACTTATCTCCCTTTGTTCTAGCATAATTGCTTTCTCAGTTTTCAGTATGTTTACTGAGAGTGGAGGGTTAAATTCAAAATAACACGAAAGACAATTTCTTATGCTGTGGAGTTCAGTGTGTTTTTGTCAATAGTTTTGATGAAATATTGGATTGATGTAAGGTAAAGCCTTTACAGCTTGTAATGTAGCAGCACCAAGGTGAATATAGGCCAGTGGTGGTGAACCTTCACATTGCAGGTGTTTTTGGACTTCAATTCCCAGCAGCTCAAGTCTCTGTGAATCCACACAAATGGGTTTACTGCACATCACGATACACAGTAAACCTATTTGTGTGGATTCACAGAGACTTGGGTTTCTGGGAATTGAAGTCCAAGAACACATGCGGTAAACCCATTTGCGTGATTTACAAAGACTTGGGCTTCTGGGAATTGAAGTCCAAGAACACACACAGTAAACCCATTTGTGTGGATTTACAGAGACTTGGGCTTCTGGGAACTGAAGTCCAAGAACAGCTGGAGTGCCAAGGTTCACCACTACTGATATAGGCCATCAAGTGTGATAACGTTTCTGCCCTCGTTAAGCAGCAAAAATTGTAGTCCTATAGAGCCGCTGTTGGAGTTTAAAACTCCTTAAAGAGACTATAAATCAGATAGCAGTCTATAACCACCCCTTGAACATTTTATAGCAATAACATCTGCAGATACTACTGAACTCTTCCAGGTTTGGGTCTACAAAGCAAACTTAGAACAGGGATTCTCAACCTGCGGCCCTCAGGCCGCATGCAGCCCACGGCGCCATTTCATGTGGCCTACCACCGCCTCCACCACACCAGGAAGTGCCATGTGGTGGAGGAAGGGCAAAATGGCTGTCCGGCCCCCGAAGCTGTCTGAGGGAGTATAACCCAGGCCTTGGCTTTAAAAGGTTGAGAACTCCTGACATAGAATGCGTTAGAGGTAGGATTTCAATTGTGGTTAAAGAACTGTAATGCAATACTGCCCAGGAAGCTTTTTGTGATCCCTCTCTTAAAATAAGTGATTATACTATGACTAAGAAATGAAATACATTTGGATTACAACCTCGGGTTTTGATACTTCCCAAGTTTTCTTTCACCTTTTGCTAGAATGTTTATGGGAAGAGAACCACGGATACATATGTTGTTGTTATTATATATTATTATTTTTATATTACAGTACTTCTATTTTCAAGATTCCATGTAATGTAAATTCTAAAACTGAATAATAATAACATAAATGCTCCAAATGCTTATGTGTAATCTGAGGTGCAAGCTGAAATCCTGTTATGTAGTTACACAAGTGGCTGTGTTGTGCGACTCAGAATACAACAGATAACGTCTACAAAGATTTTTGTTTGCTCAATCACACAGTCAAATCCGATCTTTTGCAACCCCATGGATCACAGGACGCCAGGCTCCTTTGTCACCATTGCCTTGCCGTGGTGAGGGAGCTTGTATGATTCAATGAGGCTATGGGCTATGCCAAGAGCTCTCAACCTTTTTAAGACAGGGGCTGGGTCATGCCCCCCGAGACAGCTTGAGGGGCCAAATGGCCATTTTGCCCTTCCTCTACCACATGGCACTTCTGGGTGGTGGAGGCGGTTGGGCCCCCACATGAAATGGCACCACGGCCTGCATCCGGCCCGTCGGCCGCAAGTTGAGAATCCCTGCTCTATGCTATGTAGGGCCACCCAAGACTGACAGGCCATAGCAGAGAACTCAGACTAAACACAAACCACTGGGGAAGGAACTGGCAACTCACTCCAGTATCCTTGCCAAGAAAACCCCATGGAGAGTATCAACAGATTTTTTTTAATTTACAGCAATTCACATCTAAAAGCTATACAATTTGCATTACTGTGCAACATTATTTCAGCAGCAATATTGAAACAAATATCAACTAAGGAAAGATTCTGTTAGGTGTTAATCAATCCAAGATCATTTTTTAAATGAAAGTTTTATGCTGCTTTTCAAATCTAAATGTTCTCTCAAAGCAACTCAAAATCAAAAATATGAACAAAAACAATACAGTATAGTAAAGCAACATACTGTTCAAATACTTAGACCAGGAGTTATCAACCTTTTAAAGCTGGGGGCCGGGTCACGCTCCCTCAGACAGCTTTGGGGGCTGGATGCCATTTTGCCCTTCCTCCACCAATGGCACTTCCTGGTGCAATGGTGGCAGTGTGGGCCACATGAAATGGCGCTGTGGGCCACATCTGGTCCACCGGCCACAGGTTGAGAATCCCTGGCTTAGACTATAAATACAGACTATAAAGTCTGTTCCATAGCTTTTTCCTTAACTCGATTTTTTTTGTAAAATGAGGCATTCCCATAAGAACACTTTAGGGGGGCGGAAACATTCCCCAACCCCCAAATAATTAAAATGAAATAAAAAAACACTCTAACTCTTCTCTGGACCACTCTACTGCTAGCCACAGGGCCCAGAATGGCTGTGGGTGGTCTTTTATAGCCCACCAGGCACAATGTGCTCCGGGAAATCACGTTCTGTAAAACAGGTTTTTTTTTTTTTGTAAAATAGGATACGTTTTCAGCAAAAAATAATAATCGCTTCTGTAAAACGGGTTTTTTGTAAAATGAGGCTTTTGTAAAATTGGGTTTTACTGTAGTCTGAAACCGTGCCCTGTAGAATATGTCCAGTAGATCTGGGAATGACTGACAGCTTTTCCCCTTGCCTAATCAGGTTGAGTTATACAAATGAGTCCTGCATCCTGTCCTTGTATACAATCTGAAATGGCCAACACTGTTCCATTAACATATTTTGTATTCACTAACAGCACTTTTAGGCTAGAGATCACTAACTAAGCCACTTGTGTTGTTAAGGATAGAAAGAAAAGTAGCACACAGATAGATATCTAATTTGGTTTCCCCTTATTTGATAGTGTCACCTCCTACTATCATTGCACCCTTTGCCCTAATTATTCATATGATGGCCCCAATTCCCTCTGTTCATTTTTTCAGCCCTCCACAAAAAAACTGCAGGAAACCAGTTATGACTCCACACAGTAATCTGTGTAGTTCAGTTTGGCCGTGCTTTTTAAAATTGCAAAACAGCATGTATAAGCATTTAATTTCACTGTCTGAAAGAAAAAGCATCCTATAACAATATGAGTCTGATGTCCCTGGCATCTATCAGAACTGATAGATAAGAGCTTTTTCCTGTGCATGTACCTTTGAATTTTATGTTTCAGGTCTCAATGCAAGGAATTTAGAATCTATATTTGAACTATAAGCATAGTTGTACATCAGAGGGAATATATGCCCAATCATTTGGTTTTTTTAAACCTCAGGTTTCCAAGAAGATGCTTTCCATCAGTTTGTCTCCTGAGAAAATATTGTGCTTCTGTATCACAGCTCAGGTGGTTAAGACGCTGAACTTGGCGACTGGAAGGGCGGCAGGTCAGCAGTTCGAGACCCAAGTACTGCACGACAGAATGAGCTCCTGTCTTTGTCCCAGCTCCTGCCAACCTAGCAGTTCCAAAGCAAGAAATTGCAAGTAGATAAATAAGTACCACTTCGTTGGGAAGGTACACACCATTCTGTGCACTCCGGTGTCTAGGCATGCCTGCCACATGTCCATGGAAACGTCTGCAAATGTAGACAGTGCTTGCTCTTTGGCTATAAACAGGGATGAGTACTGAACCCTAGAGTCAAATACAACTGGCTTTTGAGCAAGGGCGACCTTTACCTAACAGAACGCCTGTAACTGTGGAACATTTTACAACATACATCCAAGCTATGTGGGACAACAGCTAAAGTCTAGTGAAACTTCCCATTGAACCATAAAGAAATACTCAGCACTCTTCTCTATACAGTGATACCCCGGATAACGGCAAAACTTGGTTCCCCAAGTCATGTCGTGATGTGGTTTTCGTTGTTGTCCGGTGCATGCATTGGACAACGACAAAAAAAAGCTGCTTTCCCCCAAAGCACACACCGCGTGGCGTGTCAACTTTTAGATCGGCACCTCCACCCAGCCCGATCTACAAGCTAACAGCCCGAGCGGGGTGTCAGCTTTTAGATTGGGCTGGGGAAAGGTGCTAGGCACCTCCACCCAGCCCGATCTACAAGCTGACAACCTGCAGCATCTGGGAGGGTGGGAGGACTTATTCCGCACTGTTCCCACCTTCCTAGCACTTCCCTAGGCCGCTCAACAGCTGAGAAAACTTGCGGCTGCCATCTTTTTTTTAAAAGAAAATAAGATGGAGGCCACAACTTTTCTCAGCTGTTGTGTGGCCCAGTGGGGTGCTAGGAAGGTGGGAACAGAGCGGAATATGTCCTCCCACCCTCCCAGACACTGGAGAGCTGGACACAGGGACCCGGCGAACAGGTAGGAGACCAAACACGATGCACCGCATAATGACAAAATGATGCTATCCGGTGCATGACTTTTCTAAAAATATAGCGTCGTTATCCGGTTTTGTCGTTATGTGATTGCGTCGTTATCTGGGATTCCACTGTATTTTGACTTGTGGAGAGAGAGGAAAGGTTTTTCCTCTATTAATTGTGGAACTGCTTCTAAGACATCATGGAGGTTGCTCATCCATAAGTGTTGCCATAAGTCAGATGTGACTTGATGGTAAAAACCACCAACACCTCAGGTTAATAGAAAGCCATGGCTGTTTGGCTGTTTGGGATGTGTATGGTGTGAAAGATTACTTGCGTTGAAGCAATACATGTTTTTGTGTTCTCCATAACGTTTGCTTGTAGAACATGGATGTCTGCCTACTTTCATTGTTCACCTTTAAGGTCTCTAGTAGTATAGTGCACTATGAGGTTGCTTTGTACATGACCTACGTACAAGTAAGCAAATTCTAATAGCATTGTAACAAGGAATTTTTAAAATCTATTTTTAAAAACATACTTTTCCTTATAGTTGCAGAAATTAGGCCATGATCTTGAGATGGTGCTTTCAACAGTTCATGCAAAGAATAAAAAACTGAAACAAGACTTATTAAGGTATGTACCCTGCTGTACCCAGTGTTTTGGAATTTTAGTAGTTTTCCAAAGTATGAAATATCTGTTTTGTCTATTATTTTATCCAAATCTATGTTCAAAGGGAACAGCAGTGGTTGGATGAACAGCAGCAATTAATAGAATGTCTCAATCGGACAGAAGAAGAAATAAGCAGTCAAGTTGTACAGTTTTCAGAGAAGAGGTATTTACATGAGCATCTAATATCTCACTAGGGATATCCAGTAGCCCTGAGCAATTTGTCATCTTTCCCCATTGCAACCTCCTTGTGCCATCTCAAAACATGCTCGGGAGGGTTTCCCAGCCTTCCAGAATGTGAGCTCTTTTATTAAAACGAAACACATGACTACAATTAATATTTTTCTTTTTATATCTTAGAGTCTTTAAGGAACTGAAAACTAAAATGGTAAAAATAAAAACTTATAAAGATGAGCTCCTGAATGCCCTGGGAGAGTTCCTTGAAGAACATTTTCCTCTTCCCAAGGATGGTGGAACAGCAAAACGGAAGAGAGTATGGCCATTTTGCATTTTGATAACAAACTAAGAAATAATTTACAATTCATTATGATAATTAAATATATACAGTAAAACCCTGGGTTACAACCACCTCGGTTTAAGCTTGCTCCGGTTTACAACGACAAATCCTATGGAAATGCCATCCCGGTTTACAAATTTTTAATGTATTTGTTTCGGTTTACAACGATCAATTCAGGACCATTTTTCTATTTTTCAATGCATCCCTATAGATGTTTCGGGTTACAATTTTTTCAAGTTACAACGTCGTAACCCGGGGTTTTATTTATTTATTTATTTATTTTATGCCCCGCCCTACTCAGCACAGGCCGACTCAGGGCGGCTCACAACACATCAGTAAAAATACAATATAGCAAAAACAAATATGCAATACATCAAGAGCAAAACACAAAACCCAATAAGAAAGTAACAAGATACAATGTAATAGAGTAACATGACGGAGCCCAGCTCAACGTCTCAGACAGAGCCTGGGGCTCAACATCCTCAGCAGCATCAACCGGAGGAAATAATGCCACATTCCACATCTTCCCGACGGAGCCAGCTGCTCCCCGCTTCCCGTCAACCAGCAACGCCTAGGAAAGGAGCTTTGGGCGTCTGTGCTGGAGTGATGTTTTACTGTACATGAAAATACTGTAGACCAGTGATGGTGAACCTTTTAGAGACAGAGTACCCAAACTGCAACCCAAAACCCACTCATTTATCACAAAGCGCCAATGCGGCAATTTAACCTGAATGCTGAGGTTTTAGTTTAGAAAAAACAATTCACCTTTGCCACAGACAAAACAGGCTGCCGTCCGCACCATACCCTCACGCTGCATGTGAGCCTACCGCCTTAATAAATTCTGAATGTGAATGAGTTTTAGTGAATTTGCATGTCTTAAGCTTGAAATTTAACTTACCTGTCTTTTTTCTCCCTTTAGCGTTTGTCTGAAGAGCCAGCTGCACAGCTAATAACATTACATGAAATTTTAGAGGTAAAATGATTTTTTGTTTTCATATTTCCTATAGCTCAAGACTATAATAGGTGGAAGAAAAAATATGCCAATAATTAGTAAACGGTTTGAAGTGATACATCCAAGAATCAAGCTTTTGCTTCTGTTTGTCTATCATTCTCTTCACAAGTACACCTGCTACGGGAGCAGTGTATTACCTCTGCCTTCAGTAAATGGGAACAACAGAAAATTGTCTGGAGACATCAGAGCATTTCTCTTAAGTGCTGCCTTCAACAGCTGGAATGCTGTTGGATGTCAGCAAAGCATAAAACTACTAATATAATACCATGGGATTTTCATCTAGGCTTAAACTACCCACATGCAAGCAGAAATACCTCATATAATTGTATAAATACCTCATATAAGCACACAAGCTGCTTATACTTGCCCATGGAGATGCTGAATGCCTCCCTGAGCAATCATTGAACAGGATCCCAACCAACAAATTTGCCTAGGAACAAAATCCAGCTATGAAGCAGAGAGCTCTTTATTCCTTTCTCTTTCCGGACAACACACGACTCTTCCTATGTCTGATTATTTAAAACTGAGTCAAGTACGACTGACTCCGAGATCCCAAGTAAGTATGCACAGTATTGCAACCAAAACCTTCTATGAGCAAGAATCTTTGTGTTTGTGATCAATAGGGAGGGTATCTGGTGTTGCCAGGACAGGGAATGTAGTTTTTTTCTCAGACATTGTTCGACACAAGTTCCCATAAGCCCTAGCTGGCATGCAAAGGTGGGAATTGTGGTCCTTTGTTTTTGGTGTCTGCATTTGAGTAAACACCATGTATCTCCCCCCCCCCTTGTTTAGTGGACACCTGTAGTGTTCTTGACTAGCTTCAGACATTCCTAATTGACCCTAGATGCCAATATGTCTTTCGCCCCAGTCAGCTCCTAGTAGTCCCAGAATACTAATTTATTTATTTATTTCAGTTTAATACTTGTAGTTTACTAGTAGAAGCCCAACATATATCAATTCCAACTAAACTGATTTGCTCTGTTTATTTTGTATTTAGTCACAACAAGTAGAATGAAAATAAACTAAAGCTTTAAAAACACCTGAAAATGTTTGACAAGCTATACACAGATTTGCTCTAGGAGTTAGTCCCGTAGAGTTCAATAGGACTTTCCTTTAGTTGCTAGACAAAGGATTTTACTTTAAACTGTTTTGAAGTGCATTTTTAAAAATGTAAAGTATGTTAATTTTATGTGCTCTCTAATACCTCTAGAGCAGGGGTCCCCAACCCCCAGGCCGCGGACTGGGCCACAGGCTGTCCTGAACTGGGCCGTATGTGTGCGCACATGTGTGTGGTGCTGGGAGCTCCAATGGCAGCCTTCTGCCCTCAATGTGCATTGCTGGGTCTACCCAGTGAATGGAGTGAGAGCATGGGCTTCAGACACAGCAGAGGTGACCAGACCCCTCCTCCAAGTTGCTTAACTACAGTGGGGCTCCACCCACTGCCTGTGTGCAATGTGATACCTCACTGCCTGAGTTGAACGGTGTGACTGGCAGGCAGCTGGTCCCCTCCTTGCCACCGGTCTGTGATGCAAAAAAGGTTGGGGCTCTTCAAAAAGCCAAGGGTGGTAGATTTGAAATGCTTAAACTGGATGAATGAATTACACATAAGCTGCATTCCTATGCAAGTTTTTGAGAATCAGTACCAAAAACAGCAGAACTTTATCTCAGTCCCCACTCTCTTTCTGCAATGCACTGCCCTCTTTGCTAATCTTATTATGGGGAGTCTTTCACTATCAGTGGCAGCCTAGTGTGTGAAAATGAACAACAATATTGCTGATGACATCAGGATATGAAATTAGATTTATTTATTTACCAGCCACCACTCTAGAGAACAAAAATTCCCCAGTCTAATCAGTTTACAACATCAAAATACAGCAATACGTAAAAGCAGTGACCTACTCTAATAGCAACAACTGTAATAAATAAGGAAATTTTTGGGGTCCAAGCCCAAGAGAAGTTAAATATCCTGAGGTATCATTAAATGCCTCCCTAATTTTCAAAGATTTAAAATACTCTGTGTGTGTGTGTGTGTGTGTGTGTGTGTGTGTGTGTGTGTGTGTGTGTGTGTGTGTGTGTGTGTGTGTGTGTGTGTGTGTGTGTTTAAACATTTTACGTGTGTGTGTGTGTGTGTGTAAAGAAGGTGTTTGCTGCAGCTCCACTGGTAACTTATTCCAGAGAGTAGGTGCCACCCCTGAATAGGGTCTTCCATGCCATTCTTGGTGTCAGCAACTGGAGCTGTATGTTTTGAGAGGACCAGGTAATGTGGGCAGGAAATCTTTGAGAGAGAGAGACTCCTCCATGTAACAAGTTGGAGTACAAATTAGATGGGGGAAGGTAAGGTGGGATTCTAGTGGCATGCTTCTGCTGAATTCTGTTGTTTTTGGGGAAACTAAGCACCACTACCACTTTGCCTTCCCCTTGCTGATTCTAGAAAAGTGTTCCACACAACTAGAACAACCTCTGAATCAGCATTTTAGGGCCATGGAAGGCTGAGGCTGGAAGAGAGGACAAGAAAGTCCAAGTTCTGCTGGCATTGAATGAGCAAGTACACACCATTAGATCTTTGCCTCAACATTTTCAAAAGCAGTCCCAATTTTCCTACAATGTGTGGATTCATTTTAACTTTTTAAATTATCCAAATTGATGAATTATCTGGATTGGTTTAATAAATGAACAGGGCCACATAATATAGATAGATAGATAGATAGATATAGATATGCGCTCTATATCAAAATCAAATAAGTGTCTCCTTTCTATTAAACTGAAGGTCTTTGCAATTCTTTGCTTAAATAATTTAAAATAAAAACTTGAAATCGCTTCACATTAATTACTGTTGAAGTGAAGCTTTATTTCAACTTATGTCTGTGTTTTGTCCTAATTTTACATGGATTCCGACAGATTAAATCTGTCTATCTTTATTTTCAGAGTCTTATACATAAACTTGTGAACACACCACACGATCCATATATAACAATCAGTGCTGCATTTTGGCCGCCTTACATTGAACTTCTGCTGCGCAATGGGATAGCATTAAGGCATTCTGAAGATCCAAGCCGAATACGTCTAGAAAACTTTCATCAATAAGATGTACTGAGACCAAATCATCATCTGATTAGTAAAATAAAGGTGAAGAATGACATGTACTGTTTACATGTTCTCTTCAGCCTGAGGAAATCATATTAATTACTGTTGTTTCATAGTTTTCATTAAGATTTGTTTTTGTTAATTAGGTGATAGAAGCTGGTTTTTAATTATTGTAAGTTTCTTTTAATTTAATTTTTATTGCAATTAGTAAATAATGCTTGTATGTTGGAACTATTCAGACTGCTAAAATAGCAAAGTGTTACATTAAAGGACTATTTTAGGCTAGTGGTATGTTTGGCTGTAACTTTCCAATCAACTATGTGAGCATGGCATCAGACAAAAACAGTTTCACAGGATGATATGGTGTGTGAGAGAAAACACAGGATGTTATCTTTAAAGTCAGGGGTAATATGTATTATCAACAAGAAAACTCATTAGAGAAATATGGTCAGATTTTGAAAATATGTCTACATTACTTGCTGTCCTCTTTAATTTATGAACTCCTCATCTAATAGTAAGCATTATGAAAATCAAATCACTAGAAATTACTCATATTCAGTATCGTATCATGGCAGATACGCCTTCTAAATCAATTATGTAGAAGAAAGTAAGTACAAAAAGGTTACAGAAAATGTGAACCCTTTCCCCAGCTTCAGCTGCTTCCAGATTCTTCAGTAAATAACATCTCATATTTGCAGAATTTTTTTCCCTTATTCCCCACAATTGTATTTGAATTTAGGTTGTTCATATTTGCTTCGCAATTTGACTGCTAGGCATTAAGTTCTTAATAATATCCAATGTACTATTTGTCAGAACTAAAAATACTTTAGCCTCTCTTGATTTCAATGGAACGTTCTCCCAACTAAGTGTGAGTCTACAATTGCAGTCCTATTTGTCAACACATTTTATTGTTTGACCAGCATTTCTACTAATAGTTGCAGTATGTGTTTGGAAAATATTCTGTTGAATGACCAGCATGATCTTCAATAATTATATGTTCTTGAAAAATGCAGAAATTCAAGTAATTATTTCATGTGGATATTGCCAGAAGATATATGTACTGTAATCTTGCACAGACTTCAGAGCTTTTCAGTTTCCAGACAGTGCAGCTTTAAATAATTTCACAAGTCAGTCCAACAAAAAATTAAATCAATGGAGAAATCCAAATGAAGTCTTTAACTATGTAGGTTATGCTTCCAGCAGTTTAATGGATGATAATTATCACAATCACTACTGACATATCTTTCCGATGCAATGCTTGGTCCATTTTAGCAGTCTTATTCTTCCGCTGAGAACAGTTTTGTGAATTGTTGCACTGTGCTTTTCAAGTGTGTTCTACTGGTAAACTGGCTGTGGGCTGGAATTTATAGAGTTGCCCAATCATTTTTGTGGGTATGGCCCAAGCCTATGCCACCAGCAGCTTTTTTACTCAACTACTTCACTTTTGGAAAACCAAATCATGAAAAGTCTTGGTTAAACCTGGAGAAGTGTGGCAATGAAACAAATGGAAAACGAGTTGCAACCAGCAGGAACTTATCTCTTGATAGTCTGGTCCAGGGATTCTCAGCCTATGGCCTGTGGGCCAAATCTGGCCCCTGCCCTTGCTCCAGCCACCGCCACCGGAATCAGCTGTGGACTTGTTTACGGCTGTCATAAATGGTACGATGGCTGTAAATAGGATGGGGACAACCAGTCTGGCCCCCTCAACTGTCTGAGGGAGCGTGACCCGGCCCCCAACTTGAAAAGGTTGAGAACCCCTGATCTGGTCAATCAAGGAAACTTCACTTTTAGTCTTCCAATCATTGGGCTAACTCACTGCTTGGATGAGGCATCCAAACTGGTGGTTGTATCACTATCAAAATAGTATCTACAGTGAGGGTAATGACCCCTTTGCTCCTTATGCTTGAATAAATGTCTAGTAGTGATGTAGGTCCTTGCAGTAGTTACTAGGTGATTCAATAATTAGAAATACAGAGAGATGGATTTGTGATGCACATGATAACCGTATGGTGCAAAAGTTGCAGACATCACGAGAAATCTAGATAGCTTGTTAGAGAGAACTGGGAAGGAGCCAGTGGTCATGGTACACATTGGTACCAATGATGTTGGGAAGGCCAAGCGGTCTGTCCTGGAAGCCAAATTCAGGTTGTTAGGAAGAAGATTGAAGTCCCGGACTTCCAAGGCAGCATTTTCAGAAGTGCTGCCTGTTCCTCGTGCAGGACCTACCAGGCAGGCAGAGCTCAGAAGCCTCAATGCGTGGATGAGACAGTGGTGACGAGAGGAGGGCTTCAGATTTGTCAGGAACTGGAGAACATTTTGGGACAAGCCAAATCTGTTCAGGAGGGATGGGTTGCACTTAAACCATGATGGGACCAGATTGCTGGCACTCAACATCAAAAAGGCTGCAGAGCAGCTTTTAAACTGATAACTGGGGGAAAGCCGACAGGAGCTGGGCAGCATCCGGTTCAGGAAAGTGTGTACTTGAGTAGTGAGGAGGATGCAAAAATTACTTAGCAGAGCAAGGAGCTAGTCACCAGCACTCTAGCAGAAGGATGCAAGAGGGAGTCTAACAATGCAACTGGACTCAAAAGGCTGTATCAGAAAAGCATATATAAATGCTTGTGTGCAAATGCCAGAAGCCTCCGGAACAAAATAGGGGAGCTGGAATACTTAGCAATAGATAAGAATATTGATATTATTGGCATCACTGAAACCTGGTGGACAGATGATAACCAATGGGATACAGTTATCCCAGGCTACAAACTACAGGAAGGATAGGAAGGGGCAAACGGGAGGTGGTGTAGCCTTGTATGTCAAAGAAGTGATAAAATCATACGAATTGGAATACCTAGGTGATTTGGAGTCACCATTAGAAACTCTGTGGGTAAGAGTACAAGGCCACAAGGATAATCTAACAGTAGGCATATACTATCAGCCTCCGACCCAAACTCCTGAGAGAGACTGGCAGTTGGAGAATGTTGCAAAGGAGGCATCCAAGAAGGGAAGCCTGGTTATAATGGGGGACTTCAATTACCCTCACATAGACTGGGTGAACTGTTGTTCAGCACATAATAAAGAGATAAAGTTCCTAGATATGCTAAATGATTGTTCCCTGGGACAGATGGCTGGAGACCCAACTAGAGGTACAAGAATCCTTGACTTGATCCTGAGCAATACTCAGGGTCTGGTGCAAGATGTTAATGTGACTGATCCAATAGGGAACAGTGACCACAACTCAATTATGTTTAACTTGATCATAGACCACAAGTCTTCACTGATAAAATCTAACACAGAGACCTTAAATTTCCAAAAAGGAAAATTCCCAAAAAAAGGAGGAAACTAGTAAAAAAAGAAGCTGAAAGGGAAAATTGAGAGAGTCCAAACACTCCAAGAGGCATAGAGGTTGTTTAGAAAAACAATAACAGAGGCCCAATTGGAATGCATACCCAAAAGGAAAAAGGGCACTGCCAGGACCAAGAGGACTCTGATGTGGTTTACAGGAGCTGTTCGGGAAGTGATCAAAAGCAAGAAAAGCTCATTTAGAAGATGAAAAGCTTGTCCAAATGAGGACAGCAGGCAGAAACATAAATTCTGGCAGAACAAATGCAAGGCAACAATCAGGAAAGGAAAGCAAGACTGAGGAGCGTATAGCTAAAAATACTCAGAGAAATAACAAAGACTTCTTTAAGTACATTAGAAGAACCCAACTAGGAAGGCCATTGGACCATTAGATGACAATGGAAGGCAAGGGGTTATTAAAGAGGAAACAGATTGCAGAGAGACTCAATGAATTCTTTGCTTCAGTATTCACTGAAGAAGACAGAGACCACATGCCCAAAACAGAGCCTATCTTTGTAGGGAGGGAAACTGAAGAATTAAGCCAGATAGAAATAACCAGGGAGGAAGTCCTTGCATGTCTTGTTAAACTAAATGCTAACAAATCACCAGGACCAGATGGCATCCATCCACAAGTTCTCAGGGAACTTAAAAATGAAATTGCTGATCTCCTAGCCAAAATATATAATCTTTCCCTCAAATCAAGCTTTGTGCCTGATGACTGGAAGGTAGCAAATGTAACACCAGTTTTCAAAAAAGGATCCAGGGGTGATCCAGGAAATTGCCGACCTGTCAGTTTGACATGTGTCCCAGGTAAAGTGATGGAAACCATCCGAAAAGATAGAATTAATAGGCACATAGAAGGGAAGCCGCTGCTAAAGGAGAGCCAACATGGCTTTTGCAAGGGCAAATCATGCCTCACTAATCTGTTTGGAATTTTTTGAGAGTGTCAACAAGCATGTGGATAAGGGGGATCCAGTTGACATTGTTTATCTGGACTTTCAGAAGGCTTTTGACAAGGTCCCGCACCAAAGGCTCTTGAATAAACTTACCAGTCATGGAATAAAGGGACAGGTCTTGTCCTGGATCAGCAACTGGCTAAGGGACAGGAAACAGAGGGTAGCACTAAATGGACATTTCTCCAAGTGGAGGGAAGTAAAGAGTGGGGTCCCCCAAGGTTCAGTACTGGGACTATTGCTTTTCAACCTCTTCATAAATGATCTAGAAGTAGGAGTAAATAGTAAGGTAGCCAAATTTGCTGACGACACTAAATTATACAGGATACTGAAAACAGATTGTGAGGAGCTCCAGAGGGATCTCTTGACACAGGGAGAGTGGGCAAAACAGTGGCAAATGAGCTTCAACATTAGTAAGTGCAGAGTGATGCATGTTAGGGCAAAAAAAACCAATTACATTTATAAACTGATGGGGTCTGAACTCTGCGACAAACCAGGAAAGGGACCTTGTTGTCCTTGTGGACAGCTCAATGAAAAAAGCAAACTCAATTTTAGGGATCATTAGGAAGGGTATAGAAAATAAGTCAGCAAGTGTCATTTGGCCTCTATAAATCTATGGTGAGGCCCCATCTGGAATACTGTGACAGGTCTGGTCGCCATACCTCCAGAAGGATATTATGGAGCTGGAAAAAGTGCAGAAGAGGGCAACCAGAATGATTAGGTGACTCGAACACCTTCCTTACCATCTGAAGCTGCAACGGTTGGGCCTCTTCACTCTTGAATGACGGCGTCTAAGAGGTGACCTGATTGAAGTTTATAAAATCATGCACGGTGTGGACAAAGTAGATAAGGAAAAACTGTTTTCCCTATCGCATAACACTAGAACTAAGGGGCACTCCATGAAACTTTTGGGTGGTAGTTCTCAAACAAATAAGAGAAAATACTTTTTCACCCAGAGGATCACTGGTCTATGGAACTCCCTGCCAGAAGAAGTGGTGACAGCTGTCAGTCTTAACAGCTTCAAGAAAGGATTAGACAAGTTCATGGAGGACAAGGGTATCAGTGGCTATAATTATGGGTACCTAACCTCCGGGTTGGAGAGATAGGCAGGATATCTCTCAATGCCATTTCCAGGGAATCTTAAGTAGGTGAAGGCATCTGCTTGGGAATAATACCCTGAAGCAAATGGTGAGCCACTGTGTGAGACAGAATGCTAGACTGGATGGGCTGTGGCCTGCTCCAGCAAGGCTGTTCTTATGTTCTTAGTATCCCAACCCCAATGTTACTTTGGCATTTTTACAACACCAATAAGTACTGTATTTGGAGCAGTGATAGCACCAGGTCAAACACAGTGGGAAGAATACATAGTACAACTGGTGAAGGAGATCACATGGCTCCATTCTGGGCAAAAAAGCAATAGAAAATATATCTGGAGTGACAGAAAGAGGGAAGGCATAGCATGCAAGAAGTGGAATAGATGTATGAACAAGGTGCCAAGGTACCACTTAGGGTGAAATTGATGTCCATTTCAATTTGGTGTCCATTAAGACAAGCAGAGTTGTACGTTCGTGGTTCTGGGATGTACGTTGCCTCCAAAATTTCACCAGGCCCACCTTCACCGGCCTAGAGGTCAACGAAGGGGGTCCGGAAGCTACGGGTGGGGCGTATGCCACACCAGCGAGGGTAGCGACGGTGGCGTGGGTGTGCTAATGTCACACTGTGGTGCCCGACTCTGCTGCTGGTGAGCAGAGGCCACGGGAGGCGGCCGCCAGGAGGCTCCCAATGCTGCCGCCAGCCCAGCCTCCCACTCAGCCTCACAATCCCACACAATGAGCAAGGCCGCCAGAGGTGGCTGCTGTGCCCCTCATGCCACTGTGGCCCGCCCAGCCTTCCCCCCAACACTGCCATCCCCCGCCACTGCACCCTTCCCAATGCTACAGTCCACCCAGAAACGCCAAACCCTGCAGACAAGGCCGTGGGAGGCAGCCACCGGGAGACTCCCATCGCTGCTGCCAGCCCAGCATCCCACCCAGCGCCGCAATCCCCCCACACTGGACGGGGATGCAAGGCCACCAGTGGCGGCCGCCGCGCCCCACCCGATGCTGCCGCCAGACCAACCTTTGTCGTGGAGCCCCATCAGTAAGTTCGGCGTCGGCTGAACTTACCAAGGGAGCTCCCAAGCCGGCAGGCAAGTATCCACCAGGGAAGGCGCCTTCCCTGGCAGAGATCTGCCTGTCGCCCTTGTCAATCCCCCTTGCAGTTTCAAGACTGGCCTCAAAACAGCAAGGGGGAGATCCCAAATCGGCAGGCAGTTCTCCGCAAGGGAAGATGCCTTTCCTTGCATAGAACTGGCTGTTGCCCTTCCCCCTCGCTGTTCCGAGACTGGCCCCACCACAGCGGGGGGGGGGATGCAAAGGCGGTGGGCTCGCCGAGCCAGATGCCAACACCAACACGGTGAGTCAGCACACCCCCCCCCAAAAAAAAAAGCCGGGGCGAAGCTGAGCGTCATGCACCCCTAGGAATCCCCGTCACGGCTTGGCTCCCTCCCTGGCGAAGTCCGGACACCTATACTAGTGCAGTTCTAAAGAAATCACCAAAACACCGGAAATCAACTGAGGAAGTGTGAGGAGCAAAGTGGGGTGGGGAGACTACGGACACAACCTTAATTCCAAGTTAAGAATTACTGGGATGGGTTTGGATAAAACAAACCCCCTGTGCCACAAAAGTGCCCTTAGGTCAGCATAACTTCTTATGTTGTTTCTACTGATATTGGTACCTCTCAACTCATCCATGGTGATTTTGCTGGGCTTGCACTTTTTCCTCTTTGCTATTTTTCTTAGGCCCACTGAAGTCCCTCTCTCCCTAAATTGGGAGGGGGTTTGATACAACATAACTTCAACCATCTTAAGTCTGCTCAGCTAGCCTAAAGTCAACCTAGCTCAGTGATGGTGAACCTTTTAGAGACCGAGTGCCCAAACTGCAACCCAAAACCCACTTATTTCCTGCAAAGTGTCAACATATCAACAGTGGAAGAAGGAAACGCTCCCATTGGGTTGCTGGGCAGAAGGGCGGGGCGAACTATGTGCTAGGTGGACGGAGGAACCACTCCCATTGGGCTGCTGGGCAGAGGGGAGGGATGAACTCTGTGCTGAGGTAACTGCATGGGTGCCCACAGAGGGCTCCGAGTGCCACCTCTGGCACTCGTGCCATAGGTTCGCCATCACTGGTCTAGCTATTTAGGATTGTACTCATAATACAACACTGTTTTGGGAGTGTTATTCCAGAGAAGGTATAGGATTTCTACATACCCTCTACATACGTCTGTTGGCAGTCTCTCCTTTATAGCTGGACCAATGATAACATGGTGTGGACATTTAATTCACAGTGTAACAGCACAATAAAGTTTGGAAGAAAGAAAAACCTGGAAATCTGAAAGCCAATTTTGCATTAAAGCAGCAGGGAGCATAATGTGCAGGAAGCCCCCAAGAGCAATATACATTTGAATATACACCACCTATATTATAAAAAAGCAAGGGGCATAGCAATGAATTTACATTTTATCTAAAATGTCTACAACAAAACTAGTTTCTGCATGCAAAAAAATGGGAAGAGAGATTGATTCAACTCAGACAAATTGGCTAGTTACCATTTTGATAATGAGAAAGTGCTCTGATTTCTTCAATAGAAAAGAGGAAATGATTAGAAGCACCTTCACTAGATCATAGCTCAAACTAGCTACTTTATAGCAGTGCAATCCAGTCTTCATATTGAACATAGCTCATAAGGCAGCATTTTTCCATATTCCAGATAGCATTAAAAAATAACCCTGACAGTTCACTATTGGCTCAAATGTAGGACAGTATGGTTTGCTCAAACCACAGTTTACCTGTAAATGAGGATTCTAAACTGTTTTGCACAGTATAAAATGGTTTATTCAAATGGAAAGTCAACATTTAAACTTAACCAAGATTAGAAACTTGTTAGCGCCTTTAATGTACTGCAGAAGAGAAGGAAGATGCACATGTGCCCAAGTTTACATAATGCATCTTTATTTTTTAATTTTTTTAAAAAGAAAAAGTAGTACACAAAGAAAAAAGACATCAATAAATAATAAAGAATAACATAAAAATACAAATTACAAGTAAAAATTAAAAATAAAATCACATACTCAAAAATACTGTAATAACAGATAGTGTATATTCATTTTACCTTATTTAAACCCTCTTGTTTAGACATATACTATTTTAATGTGAAAAATACACTATCTTAAAAAGAAAAACAAATCTGAACAGAAGATAATACCCCAGTGCATAATTCATCTTTATAACAACAAAATGTTCAACATTACATCTGACTGCAGCCATTGGGGCAATGTTCTGTAAGATAGCATGCTGGAAACAGAATTTCCAAAAACATAAGCAACACTTGTGATTTTTTTCCCCTGCAAAGACATGGGGGAAAAACATTGGCATCAGTGCAACAGAATTACATAGAAAATTGAAATGGATGGGTCAAAAAATACAGTATCAATTAATTTACACAAATATAAGCAGAAGTACAGAAAATGGTTGTTTCAGTTGTAACATAGGACCATATCTGAATATGTTTACTTTTAAATAAATGGATAGCCACTTTTCTCGTTGCTAATGTGTCTGAATTCGCCAGACACTGTTCTTGTATATCCCCCATTTTCTTATGTCTGTACTTCATTGAAACGCTGCTGCGTGTATTGCACGCACGTACATGGTAAAAGTCTTGCCATAGCCATTAAAAATATGACACTCGAACACAGCTGGTTCTTAAGGAACAGCTCCTTCTAGCAGTACAAAGTCCTTTTTCTTTCTAGCAGACTATGCTGTAAACACCTGGCCTCACTTTGAGGAAGCTCAAGCCGTCAAGGGGGAAAGGGAATTCTTACCAGACTCTGGTTATTCAAACAAGATGTTTCAGTTCTTTCCTTCTCCTATGCTTATTAAATTCTCAGTCTCCGTCTACTTTAGAACAAACCAGTTTGGATAAGAAATATGTGCTCTTGCTTATCGTTTTGCTCCTTAACAATGTTGTTCAGGTACTTTTGATCAGGTCACTGTCAATGAAGCTAAACTACCCAACAGGTTTTAATAAGGTGCTGAACCCATAAGATGGAGAACAGTCTGCAAATGTAGCGGATACATGCTCTGGGCACTCATGTGAAGGGGCATCATCTGGGTTGATTTGAATGAATGGAAACAATAGGCTCTGATTCAGACTTGAGCATGAAATGCTAGCTTACTCAGGAAAGAAAGAACAAACCTTCATTCTTTACCAGTGTAAAAGAAGGTTAAATGTCTGGCCAGACATACTGCTACGGTAATGGAGTGGACCATACAGCCAGTAACTCAACGCTGAATGTTACATGGTGGTAAATAACATGACTCCCTAAAAGGGCCAATGGCTATGGACGGATGAGCCCCTTTAGGTGGGGTGATGGTCCCCCTTAGTGGAGGAAATGCCACTACTGGAAACCATCATATTGAGCTCAGCAGCAAAATGAGTGGAGGAGGAACTCTGATTCCTAATGGTCATGAAGGCGGAAGAGGCCATGCCAGATGGACTGGCCATGAAGGTGCACCTTGATAATATCCTCAAGGCTGTGGCACTCCATTGCAGTCCTAGTGTTAAATCCTGCATGTCTCATTTCATATGTGCCGCAGGAGATGGCTCCGTGATCATAGTGTGTGGGTCACTTCATGGCAAGCTGGGATCCACATTAAACAGATTCACTCCAATGGCATTTTTCCTGCTTTGGGGGAAAATGCATTCTCGGATACGAGTTGCAGCCGACAACAAAATGGTTACTTTACAGATACTATCCATGTTCTAAAGCTGCACCTTCCTCTGAATGTGTACAGATCTACCATAAAATATAGTCATTTTCACACGTGACCCTTTTGGCACTATAATGCTCAAAGTTTGGAAAAGCAGCAATGCTGTAATGGATGGATTTGTGCAGTTTTTGCCAAAATAGTAACTTTTCCAAGATCTGATTCTATTTCTGTAACTGGTTTGATTTGCTTTCTGGCTTCGATGCTGATTCCTAATATAGAGATTCATTGTTTAAATCTCTTTTCTTCTTCCTCCCCCTCTGTGCTGTAATCTCAGACAACTTTAATGTTCTGTCGTTCTGTCTTATTTTAAATTGTTTCCAGGTTAAACAATGAACATTCCAAGGCACCTCGGCAGTGCAGAACTACTCATAAATATAATCAGCCAGAGTTACAAAAAGTTCTTTGTTCTGCAAAAGTTTTAAAATTCTGTATTTTACAAAATTTATTATGTCAAATGAAATTGAATCCTGCCTTCTCTATTTGGCAACCAACACTATTTGCAGGTGCTTCCAAATGAGCGTTAGGATTATAGTAAGCCAAGAAAAATGTAATTTTGGTGGTATTTCTATTGTAATTTAGAACTCATTTAAATGAGTTGCTGGAAGCTGTTTCTTGCAGACATAGTTTAAATGCAAATCAATCTAGAGAACTGCTTTGGGATCCTTGATAAATATGAATGGCAACCTGAAACTTTTACTATTTATAATAAATCATTTCCTCTTCAATCAGATTCTCATGTTTCCCTAGGCTTATTATGAACTTTTCTTTTGCAAAAGCAACACAGGGGAATTCTGGCTGGTTGGCAAGAAGGTAAGCTATTAGCCATTTGGTGAAATGATTGTCCAGCAACATTATTGCCAAAATTCTAAGCCAGCCACAAGAAATTCAAGTTCAGGAAAACAAACCCATTATTAAAAATGAATTGATACCTATCAGGGTTCTTATTTTACTTATGACTTCTAATTTCTCCTTTACCAGCTGCTCTCCTTTGTGGTTTTAGCAAAACATCTAAAGTCTGCCTGTCTATATAATCATATGCAGCCAAACTGAAAGAGCTACTAACATATTAAATTACTTTTGTGTATATATGTAATCTGATGCTCCAACTATGGATGCAAAACTTGTTGGTTGAGCTTGTCTAAAATAAAAACAGAAGAAAAATCACCAGCAATGGGCCAGTAACCTGCCTTCAGTCTGGAGCTGATTTTAGTTGAGTGAGTCTGTCTGTCTGTCTGACTGACTCTCTCTCTCTCTCTCTTACACACACACACACACACACACACACACACACACACACAGAGAGAGAGAGAGAGTATGCCAATATTCCCACCCAGCGCATGAAGTGTTAACTTTTTTGGACTGTAGTTCCTAGAACATACCCAGAATGTGTCAGGTACAGAAGGCTGTTCCATTCACTCTCAGGTTATTTTTAAACATTTATTTTCACTCCTTCACTCAGAGTACAGAGAAAAAGCCTCCTCCAAAAGTGTGATAGTTTTGAACCACAATCAGGCATACCCCCAAGCAACACCAACCTTGTGGTCACTAATCTTTGTCACACAAGGTCAGGCGACAGGAACTGTGGAATGAATTCACCAAAATATGGCTTCATTTTGCCAGTTTCACATCTGGCCTTGACATATATTCTGCCTACCAGTCCTTCATGGGGCTATTGAAGCAGCTGATAGCATGATTTTTTTTTGGGGGGGGGGCAGTCATGGTGGTGGTGGGGATGAAGACAAAACCAGAAGCCAACATGATAATGTAGCAAAAGGTCAAGGATGGTTCCACAGGCAGACAAAAGTCAAATCAGAGGTGAGCACCGAGAACAGCAAATTCACTGTCATCTGCCCTGCCCTGGAGAACTGCCTGCAGAACTACAATAACCCTCTGGCTCTGAGGGTTCTCAAACCTAAGTATTGTTGACATGTAAATTCATTTATGCCACATCAGAGGTGACTTCCCAGGTAAATGTGCCCACATTGCCTCTCAAGAACCTGTTAGGCTCCTACTATATGAGACTTCTGGCAAGGATGAGTTGGATCCTTCTAAATCAAACAAAGAGGAAGAAATTCTGCATGCTGGAGACCCAGGACCCTCAAGGACCCTTGGACTGAACTTCCAAAAGAAGGAGCCTTCCAGTTTGTGTCAGAAGAGAAGGCTGGATTGCTCTCCAAGACTCCAACTCATAGAAATATCAGAAGCCAAATAGAAAGCTTTGGCAGGGTGCTTGGTTGCAAAGAAAGACTTCTCAAAAGAAGAGGTCTTCTCAAGGGTACGGGGTATTCCTGAGGGAAGGCTCTTCATTCCAAGACTGGCAAATCAAATCCTCCAGCTCCTTTCCCAGCCAGCCAAGTGCTTGAAACCAAGCTACAGCAGATCAGGGCTCTCCATGTATGTTTTCTAGCACAAGTGGAGTTGCTTGACTCTGGATTGCTCTTGGACTTTGCCTTTGGATCTTTGGTTGGATTTGATTTTCCATGTTGCTTTTTGCTGCACTGTTTTCACTCCAGTTCTGGATTCTTTTTGCTGGGCCTGCTTTGCCATTTAGCCTGTTTTGGGGCCAGCACGCATGGGAGCAGGACAGAACCTAGCATTTAAGAAATAGATATGTGTGTGTTTTTGTGTCATACCTGCTAGCCCAGTCCTACACATATCCATCCCAATCTCGGGGTGGGGTGGGGTGGGGGTACGATGCTGGGGATAGAGGTACAGGTGGTTCCTACTTATGTGATTGGCAAGGGGCGCTACCAAATAATGTATGAGTATGTGGTCCTTTGTTTCCTGCCTCCTTGGGAAAGCATAAGCGACCCGTGCAGAACCTGCATTTTAAAACCACAGTGATGGGAAAAGAAAATAATCCCAGCAAAATGTAGGCAGATTTTTTATTTTTATTTTGGCAATGCTGTGAAATAGCATGAGGATATTACAAAGCTGACATTGTTTAAGACAAATACTGAGAGCTCCTAGGTTCACTATGCAAAATTTATCTATCTACTCATTTAGCACCATACTAACCCACTTTTCAGGGCTGCAGTGGCTTTGTGGTTAAGATGCTGAATTTGACGACTGGAAGGTCGGCAAGTCAGCAGTTCGAGGCCTGAGTGCTGCATAACAGAGTGAGCTTCCATCTCTGTCCCAGCTCCTGCCAGCATAGCAGCTCGAAAGCAAGAAATTACAAGTAGATAAATAGGTACCATTTCAGTGGGAAGGTAAACAGCATTCCGTGTACTCGGGTGTCTTGTCATGCCTACCACATGTCCACAGAAACATCTGCAGATGCAGACAATGCTGGCTGTTTGGCTGCAAACATGGATGAGCACAGGACCCTAGAGTCGGACACGACTGGCTTTCGAACAAGGGCAACCTTAACCTTTACTAAATCACCTTTCAGAATGGAGTGCTCTCCCAAAGCATTGTAACTGTGGCCAAATAATATTACAAATTACAGTATATCAAACCACTGTTCTTTCAAAAAAGGGAGAAATAATGTGTTCCCAAGTTGGCAGTACGAGGGCCCTTTCCCTAGTACTGTATTGCAAAACATTTCATCTCTCAGCAGTGAGAAAATTGAGCCTCAATCGCAGAGGGTCAAAAGGTTATTTTATTGGACTACAACTTCCAACATTCTCCATTTATGCTCTGAAGCTCACTAAGAAATCCTAAAAAAATATTTTTTTAAGTTGTCTAACCTTCCGGGATCACTTTGTAAAACAATGGCAACAATCTGTTTTTCTTCTCTTTGTGTGCATTAAGGTAATCCTCTAAAGCATCTGGGAAACTACTCTCTAGCTTAAGGCACAATACATGTGTTGAGTTTTACTGTGTCACGGGATTTGTTCTAGAGTATGTTGTCAATTTGAATGTGTTTACACCTACTTTCAAAACTTGTCCTTTGCTATGTTCAAGTGCTTCACTTTAAAAAGTGAATAAGTGGCACTTTGTAGCAAAGAAGTTGTATTTCTGCCCTACATTCATCTGGTAGAGTAGATGTAAGTTCCATGCAGGTGACTCTATTCTCATTCTTTGATCCCAGTAAATGATATGAGCCATATGGCAGCTACTTCTGAAAACAGAAGAGTACAAGTTCTAAAAGGTTGTATTTGAAAATTATGCAACATCATTACTCTTTGTTTATTATAGAATCTATACCTATAAAATGGTGCGTTAACCATTGGAATGTGACAAAGGATGTTGCACCAGGCCCCACTAGCCCCGTCCGAGCCTTTGTGCACTCACCCGAACGGGGTTTGCAGGTAACTGTCAGGTTGAAATTTTCGACTGGGGGGCAGAAGCCCCCCGGATGCAAACAAAAAAAGGGAACTTCAATTCTCAATGTTCCTTGCGCCGCGGCGCACCAGAGCCAATCAGGCTGAGCGGCGCGGCAAAAGGAACGTTCGGAAATGCGCCGTGGCCAATAAAAAAAAGCTGCAGGAAAAAAACCGCTGCAGTAACCAAACACGCGCATGCAAAACTACAAACCCCAGGGTCCTGCGCGCCATTAGCGCACAGAACGCTGAGGCAGCCGGCATGTGAAAAATAAATGAACCCCCCCGCCGCCGCTGCCCTTCCTTTCGACGGGCCAGCCGGCACGCGAAAAAAAAACCCCCGCCGCCGCTGCCCTTCCTTTTGACGGGCCAGCCGGCACACAAAAAAACCCCGCCGCCACTGCCATTCCTTTCGACAGGACAGCCGGCGCACGAAAAAAACTGCCGCCACTGCCCTTCCTTTTGACGGGCCAGCCATCGAGCCTGGCCCATGAAAAAAAAGACAACCCCCCCTGCCCTTTTCTTTCCACGGGCCAGGGATCGAGCCTGGCCCATGGAAAAAAAGACACCCCCCAAAAAAATAAAGTACACACAAAAACATTCAAAAACAGTCAAAAAAACAGTCGAAAAGAAACACAAAAACATCCAAAAAGTAACAACAAAAACATCACAAAGACACACACACACCAAAACCCAACACAACCCCCCCAAAAAAAAAAACACCAGAAAGCTTACCAGGAGACGTCTTCACTCCATGACAACTGGAACTCAACTGAGAAAATAATGAAAATACTTACCGGAAGTGATACCCAGAGGACAGAAGAGAAAAATTGTAGAGAGGAAGAAAAGCTCACCACCCCCACCCAGAGGCCACAAGAGAAAAAACATTCAAAAATATCGAAACTAATAAGATTAATTCCCAAATTAATCAAATAAGTTATCAAAACATTCAAAAATATTCACACTAATCTCAAAAAATACCAAAAAAATACAGAAATCACTTTTCACGCAAAAAAACAAAAAAATGCGTAAAAATAAAGATTTTAAAAACCAAAATAAAATTTTAAATTAAAATTTTTTAATTTACATTAAATAAATTAAATTAAAATAACGTTTGCATAAACATAAAACAAAAACATTCCAAACCCAATTTAAAGAGCCCGGCACTGAGGAAGCCGGCGCAAAAAAAAATAAAAATAAAACACACACTGGGAGCGCAAGTCCGCCGCAGGCGGACGCAGCGCCTTGAAGCCACAAAATCACAAAACCTTTCAACACCATTTAAAACAGCCCAGCAGCATTGGTTCAAGAAAAAAAAGGAAACCCTTTACTATCCAACACAATTTTACAAAGCCCGGCACCGCCGGGCAAAATATGCTACTCTTATATAAATATAGAAGGTTTTGGTCAGGTACCCCGATTCTATGAATGACTGCTTTTAAAAGAGATGCATATTTTCACCTTAATCTTAGACCAAAGTAACTTGAGATACATTTAAGAGGTTGGAGTTTTGAAATATTTTTGGCTAAATATAAACCCATAACAATTCTTAGTAGTCTTTTGAGGTAAAATATGTTTTTTCAAGTGTTCTCACGGTGCAAATAATATGGCTTTTGCCATATTTTTTGGAAAATTGTACTGCTCTCAGAGACTTTATTTGCTGTCAGATCACATTAACGGAGGCAGTGGTACTGTAAAAACCCATGGTGTCGCATTTTATATGAGATTAGTTGTTTACACTTTTCCTTTTGATATATAAACAAAATTTCCAATGACAAAGTCCTGGAACTAGGCCTTTGATGATGAACCTTGGCACTCCAGATGTTCTTTGACTTCAATTCCCAGATGCCCAAGCCCCCTGTGAATTCACATGAACGGGTTTACTGCGATTCATCCGGCCCACGCTGCCCTCGTCGCTTCCAGAAGTGGAAGTAAACATGCCTGTACGGGCGCATTTTCCGCTTCCGGGAGCGATGAGGGCAGCGCAGGCTGGCTGAATCGCAGTAAATCCGTTCGTGTGGATTCACAGGGGGCTTGGGCTTCTGGGAATTGAAGTCCAAGAACATCTGGAGTGCCAAGGTTCGCCATCATGGAACTAAGCGTTGTGTGGTGACCTGCTATGATACACATCCCATTGTGCTTGCAGTGCAAGAGAAAGGATTGGGTGCTTAAAACTGGAAACGAGCTAAAGCCACATGGTCAATGGTAATGTGGGCTAAGGGGTTCTGGGACTCATACTCCAAGAAAGTAATACTTCTGGATCAGAAGGACTGACCAGCTTTACTCTGCTGCCTGAGCGTACACACAATGTTTTCTGCTTTTCGGAGAGGCCGATTTTATGTCCACCACTTGTATCCCTATGATCATGTGTAGTTTCAGATTGTAATCGCAGAATAGGATTTAAGCAGAACTAACTTATCCCAATGTCAATTATTTTATGAATGGCTAAATATGACTTGCCATCCACACCACTGATAATTAAACTCTGTTTGTTCCCCGTCTTATGATCCTGACAGCCATCTATGCGTGCAAGACTTGGAAGACATCAGCAAGTATCAACAAGAGACTTGTCGTCTTCCAGTAGAAGTGCTTCCGCTGAATTTTAGAGATTTGATATTTTGACCATATTACCAATGAGGTGTTTCGAAGGACTGGCTCATGCAAATTACATAACATTGTTGCACAAAGAAAACTCCAAAAGGCAAGGCAATATTTTTCATAAGGAGAAAAACAGGATTGCTACAGTGGCAATAGGTTGGACCCCTCCCAATGCCAAATGACAACAAGGACACCCTCAAAATGAATAGAGAAGAACTTTCATTAAAGATTTAAAGACCCTGAAAATGAAATGAAAGGATGCCAAAGTATTCATCCAAGACCGAAACCATTGGAGATCATTTGCTGCCCGATATGCTACATACAGAAGGATCTAAGTCTAAGTAATTACGGCTCCAGTTCCTTAATTTCAGTGGAACTTACTTCTGAATTTAAAAAAAATGATCATGATAATGCTGTATGTAAAAAAATTCATTAACATTCTTGTTGTGTTTGAATACCAGAACATAAAAATTCTCCTGACAGTTTCTGTACTTTTCATAGTGTTAGAGTATCTTTTTAATGCTATAGCTATAGTTGTGACATAGAAGATACCCATGCAGTCTTCATTTTTTTGTATCATGTAGCTAACATTTTTGTTGTTGTTCAGTCGCACAATTGACTCCGACCTTTTGCGACCCCATGGACCATTGCCCGCCAGGCACCTCTGTCCTCCACCATCCTCCTCAACCCTCCCAGCTCTGTGCCCATTGTGTCTACAATACCATCTAGCCATCTCATCTTTGGCCACCCTCTTCTTCTTTTGCCCTCCACATTTCCCAGCATCAAGTCTTTCTCAAGTGAATCCTCTCTTCTCATTTGATGTCCAAAGTACAGTACTTTAGCTTCATCTTTACTATTTGACCTTCTAAGGTGCAGTCAGGGTTGATTTCTTCTAAGATTGACCTATTTGTTCTCCTCGCTGTCCAGGGGACTCTCAAAACTCTCTTCTAACACCACATTTCAAAGGCATCTATTTTTCTGTGCTCAGCTTTCCTTATGGTCCAGCTCTCACAACCATTACTACTGGGAATACCATTGCCTCAACTATGCAAATTTTTGTTTACAAGGTGACAGCTCTACTTTTGACTATGTTCCCCGGGTTTCTCATAGCTTGCCTCCAAAGCATCAGTTGCCTTTTTATTTCATGGCTACAATCCCCATCTGCAGTGATCTTGGATCCTAAGAATGTAAAATCTGTCGCTGCTTCTACTTCTTCCCCATCTATTTTCCAGGGAGTGATAGGGCCTGTTGCCATTATCTTGGTTTTCTTGATATTCTCTCAAGTCAGCTTTTGCACTCTCCTCCTTCAACCTAAGCAAGAACTCCTTTAGGTCTTCTTCACTTTCTGCCATTAGGGTAGTGTCATCTGCATATCTCAAATTGTTGATGTTTCTCCCAGTGATTTTAATTCCAACTTTTGATTCATCCAGCCCTGCATTGCACATTATGTGCTCTGTATATAAATTAAATAGACAGGGTGACAAAATGCAGCCTTGGCTTACTCCTTTTCCTATTCCAAACTACTCCGTCAATCTGTATCCTGTCCTAACTGTTGCTTCTTGACTCATGTATAGATTTCTTATGAGACATACAATATAAGGTGGACAAAGTAGATAAGGAAAAACTGTTTTCCCTATCGCATAACACTAGAACTAGGGGACACTCCATGAAACTTTTGGGTACTAGTTCTCAAACAAATAAGAGAAAGTACTTTTTCACCCAGAGGATTACTGGTCTATGGAACTCCCTGCCAGAAGAAGTGGTGACAGCTGACAGTCTTGACAGCTTTAAGAAAGGATTAGACAAGTTCATGGAGGACAAGAGTATCAATGGCTATAATTATGGATACTTAAGGACAACTTCCGGGTTGGAGAGATAGGCAGGATATCTCTCAATATCATTTCCAGGGAATCCTAAGCAGGCATCTGCTTGGGAATACCCTGAAGGAAATGGTGAGCCACTGTGTGAGACAGAATGCTGGACTGGATGGGCTGTGGCCTGTTCCAGCAAGGCTGTTCTTATGTTCTTATGTTCTAAGGTGTTCTGGTATTCCCATCTCTTTAATTACTTGTCACATTTTATTGTGGTCCACACAGTCAAATGCCTTGGTGTAGTCAATGAAACAGAAGTAGACTTGTTTCTGATATTCCTTTGTTTTCTTCATGATCCAACATATGTTGGCAATTTGGTCTCTAGTTCTTTAGTGTCTTGCACGGAAGACAAAGAATGAGCCGCAGTGAGGGCTAAAACACAGCTTTATTGCATGATGGTCAGGATGAACATGTGGTAATGGCGGAGGTACAGCTCATTTTATACTGCAGTAATACATTTGAAAAGGGTTGCACGGTAGCTCATTGGCTGCTACCTGTGTGACGTCATTCTGAGTCATGCCCATCTTCTCCAGGTGTTCCTTGCGCGGGAAGGTTCCCACAGCTGCCAGTGATTGGGGGAATTTGAACCATGTGAGCTGAACGCTCGCAGCTGCCCTCTATGGGCAGCTAGCTCGCGTTCCTTTAACAGCTGGGTTACATTGTAATCATTGTCAGGTTACATTCATACATTCTTAAAGTAATACTGTTACATACACAATACTCCTCCCCCCTAGGATGGGACGAAGTCCCTCAACCATTGTGGCTTCCCACATGTGTGCTTGGGGCGTACGACTGCTTGGCTGAGCTCAAGGAAACTAGGGGCTCCGAGTTCCACAGACTCTCATCCTGCAACGGAAAGGGGGAACTCATTAGTCGTCTGACGGAGACTCTGTGACAACCTTGCATTTGGAGAGGGGAAAGGAACATGTAGCTGGGATGTGAACCCCTGCCTGTCGCCCGTGGCACCTGGGGACCCACCCAGCACGAATCTCAGAACCGATGAGGAGACCCTTGTTGTCTCGCCCCGGTTTCTTGCGCCTGCAACTGGCGTACTTGCGCTACCCCCTGCTGCCTGACTCGGTGGTCTTGGGGATGGAGAGGACGAACTTCTCCCTGCTGCCTGGGTTGGGGGTCTTGGTGATGGGGTAAACTCTAAAACAAAAGGACTGGGAGGACTGGAGGTACCGGGGGCTGAACTAAAACCCCTCTTCTCGCTCGGACGGGTAGGGGACCACTCCGCGACACACACCCCCTTATACGGCAACATAAAGTCAAACTCATTCCACTCTTCCAAAGTATCCTCCTCCTCGTCTGAGAATCCAGGGTATGCATTTGTACCTGAAGACGTCCCCGTGTCTCCCCCTTGGGTTACGTGGGTGGGGGAGGACCCTAACGCTGATTCTCTTTCCCTGGTAGCTCGCCTTCTGAGTTGGTCAGTGTGCCTTCTCCACAGTAGACCTGTGCTAGTCTCGACCCTGTAAGACACTGGCCCCGTTTGCTCAATGATCGTTCCTGGAATCCACGTTGGTCCCGAGGTTGCGTAATTCTGCAGTGAACCGGGTCCCCTACCGCAAACTTTTGGAGCTTCCTAACTCTATATTTCTCCCCTCATCCTCCACCCTGGTCGGATCTAACCGATCAAAAAGTGTTACCGGCTTCCTCTGCATGAGGAGCTCAGCCGGCGACAGTCCTGAAGCTAGGGGAGTTGCCCTATAACAAATGAGGAACTGACACAGTTGGAGGTTCAACTCACCGGGACCTATGCGCCGCAGTGCGTCTTTCGTAGTGCGCACTTGGCGCTCTACCTGACCGTTTGTGGTGGGGTGGAACGGGGCAGAGATGATATGCCGGATGGCATTCCTTTCCATGAACGCCTTGAATTCCGCAGACGTGAAGGTACTGGCGTTATCGCTCACAAGGATGTCCGGCAGGCCGAAGCAACTGAACACCTTGCGCAATTGTTTAACGGTTGCGGCAGATGAAGTGTTGGACATGGGAATGACTTCCAACAACTTGGAGTATGAGTCAACTATCAGCAGGAACATGGGGCCAGCGAAGTTGACGTGTACTCAGGACCATGGCCCGCGGGCCGTGTCCCATTCCCTATGGGGCAGCCGGGACTCCTTGGGCCGAGAGCTCTGGCAGCTCTCGCATGTGCCCACCAAATGCTCTATATCCGCGTCTATCTGGGGCCACCAGAAGTAGCTTCTGGCCAATGCTTTGGAACGCACTATTCCTGGGTGGCTGGTATGCAGTAGCCTCAGCACCTTAGCTCGTAACTTCTCTGGGATGACTACCCGCTGGCCCCAGAGAAGGCAGCCCCTTTCAAGGGAAAGCTCTACTCTGCGCCTGAAAAACAATTTGAATTCCTCCTCGGGGGTAGTTGTGGGCCACCCTTTCCTCACCCAGGAACTAACTTGGGACAAGATCTTGTCGGCCGCCGTGGCTTTGGCGTGGTCTGCGGGAACTATGGGGGGCGAGTTGAGAGACTTGATAAGCAGGACTTGGTGGTCCTGCTCTACCTCGCATTTGGGTTCTCCTAAACTAGGGAGGGGAGATCGGGACAGCGCATCTGCGTGAGAGATCTCCTTCCCTGGGCGATGTACCAGCTCATACTGATAGGCATTGAGAAAAATCGCCCAACACAGCATCCTAGGGGACAGGATTTGTGGGGTGGGTTTGCCTGTAATGAAGATCCCCAAAAGGGGCTTGTGATCAGTCACAATCATGAACTCACGGCCGTATAGGAAATCGTGGAACTTCTTTGTTCCCGCAATTATGGCCAGGGCCTCTCTATCTGTTTGCGCGTAATTGTGCTCTGCCTTTGAAAGTGACCTGGAATAGAAGGCAACTGGGGCTTCCCGCCTGCTCTCTAACACGTGGCACAGCACTGCCCCCACCCCCACTGGTGATGCATCACAGACCAAAACTACTGGCTTCCTCGGGTCGAAATGGGTCAGAACGGCATCCGAGGATAAGAGCGCCTTGAGCTCTTTGAACGCTTTCTCCTGCCGATCTCCCCACCGCCAAACCGCATCTTTCTTAAGTAGCCCGTGCAGGGGCTCTGCAATGGATGCCTTCCTTGGCAAGAACGAATGGTAAAAATTCAGGAGCCCTAGAAATGACTGCAGCTCCGGTTTCGCGGTGGGGCGAGGGGCGTTTTGCACAGCCACAACCTTGGACTCGGATGGCTTGATGCCCTCCGGGGTTATCTTGAACCCGAGAAACTCAACCTCCCTTGCAAAAAACACGCATTTGTCCCTTCTCAACCTCAGTCCTGCTCTCTCGAATATGGAGAGGACCTTGTCTAGTCTTCTCGCTAGTTCCGATTCGCTCCCCGCTGTTATCATAACATTGTCAAAATATGGGAGCATACCTGGAAGCCCCTTTAAAAGCGTTCCACGAGGGACTGGAAGATCCCAGGGGCCAAATTGTAGGCGCGTTACCTTGAATGCCCCCTTATGCGTGATGATGGTTTGCGCAGCGGCAACAGCTGGGGTTACTGCGAGCTGCTGGTACGTCTGCGCCAGGTCTAGCTTGGCAAAACACCTCCCCCCATGCAACGTGGCCAGTAAGTGGCTAACTACTGGCACTGGATATGCATTTGGCCGAATGGCCTTGTTAATTGTACATTTGCAGTCAGTGCAAATCCTGACCTCCCCATTGGATTTTAAAGCTCTAACAATCAGAGTTTCCCACTCCGCAGAATCAACTGGAACTAAAATCCCCTGCCCCACCAATTTGTCCAGTTCCACCTCAATCTTGTCCTTGAGGGCAAAAGGAACACTTCTTGGCTTGAGACGTTTGGGCCGGATTTCTGGGTCCAACTCGAAAGAAACCGGGGGGCCCTTGTAGGTTCCAAGCCCCTTCTTGAAAACGTCTGGGTGCGCATCACACACGTCCCGAATTGGGTCAGTCTCAATGGCATTTATGCCGGACAGTTCAATTCCCAGGGGAGCAAACCACTGGGTTCCCAAAAGGCAACAGTTCCCCCCCCCTGGAGAACCACTAAGGGCAGTTTTTCTGTGAACCTTTTGAACTTCACCGTGAAGTTTCCCACCCCCAATACCGGGATCCCATAACCCTGCACGTCCCGTAAGTACGACTTCATGGCCCGCAACTTGGGGCGTGCATTTGGGGGAATGCGCAGAAACTCCTTCTGGGACAGGATGGAGTAGGACGACCCCGAGTCTATTTCCATCCTAACCGGGACCCCTTGTAACAGTACCTCTACATAGAAACGCTGGTGCTCCAGGCCCACGCGGTTCATGCCTGCCGCGTCGTTGTTGGCTGAGACCTTTCTGATGCCGGCTGCCTTGCGTTGGTGTGCTTGAGGGTGTCTCGATGCGCCTTTGTCCTCGGTTCGCCCGCGCCTGCAGACCCTGGCGATGTGGCCCTTCCAGCCGCAGTTGTGGCACTCGGCCTTCCGGATTGGGCACCTCGTTCCCCGCAGCAATCGCAGTGGTGTCTTCCTCTCTCGCTGGTCTGGCGCCTTTCTCCGTGCCTCTTTACTCTCTGCACATCGTCGTCCTCGCTGGAGCAGGAGTCCGCAGTCGTGGATGACTCCTCGGAGGTTGCTGGGGTGCCTGTGGGCTGTCGGGGGGCCCGCCAGGCCACTTGTGCCGAGGTCCGCCGGGCTGCTTGCACGGGTGACTTGGCCCTCTCAGGTGCGGCCCCTCAGGACTTAAAGACTCTGACCCCGCTCCTCGCCACCTCGGCCGCTTGGGCCTCTCGCAGTACCTCGTTGAACATGAGGCGATGGTCGTGGGTCATCAACTTCCTCTGGACCTCTTCATCCCTCAGGCCGCACAGCATGCGGTCTCAAAGGGCTGTGTCCTCCCATTGGCAGTGAACTGCTGCCATCCTAAGGGCCACCGCATAGGCGGATATGAATTTCCTCAGGCGCTGATCCCGCCTGTGGAACGCAACCCAGGCCGGAAAAATGGAAATGGGCGGCTGGAAGTGCTCCCTCAGTATCGCAAGGATGCGGTCAATGGCCACCACGTCGACCTTCTGGGGAGCCACCAGGTTCATCAGGATGCGCAGCGTGGCCGGCCCCACCTGGGCTAGGAAGTGCGAGCACACCTTCCTTTCGTCGTCGATGCCTGCAGCATCCATAGCGTGCCAAAACTGGCACTCGTACAGCTCCCATTGCTCGGGATCGCTGATATCGAACTGGTGAGGCTTGATTTTGGGATGCGCCATGGATCCCACCTTCGTCGCCAATTTAGTGTCTTGCACGGAAGACAAAGAATGAGCCGCAGTGAGGGCTAAAACACAGCTTTATTGCATGATGGTCAGGATGAACATGTGGTAATGGTGGAGGTACAGCTCATTTTATACTGCAGTAATACATTTGAAAAGGGTTGCACGGTAGCTCATTGGCTGCTACCTGCGTGACGTCATTCTGAGTCACGCCCATCTTCTCCAGGTGTTCCTTGCGGGGAAGGTTGCCGCGGCTGCCAGTGATTGGGGGAATTTGAACCATGTGAGCTGAATGCTCGCAGCTGCCCTCTATGGGCAGCTAGCTCGCGTTCCTTTAACAGCTGGGTTACATTGTAATCATTGTCAGGTTACATTCATACATTCTTAAAGTAATACTGTTACATACACAACAAGTTCCCCTGCCTCTTCTGAACCCAGCCTGTACTTCTGGTAGTTCTCTCTCCTCGTGCTGCTGAAGCCTGTCCTGTATTATCTTGAGCATGACCTTGCTAGCATGTGGGATGAGCTCAATTGTTCGATAGTTTGAGCATTATTTAGCATTGCCCTTTTGTTATAATATACTGACATGATCTTATAATAGGTCAGTCATTACCAAATCCCTTAAAGACTGTGCAGATGCTAGTTACCCATCTCTCCTCAGTTTTCTTAATGTCAACTTATATTCAATTATATTCTGATCTGAACCATTCAAACATTGTGGAAAAGAAATCTGATTTACTTAGGAATGTAAAAATGATCTTGCCCAAGAAGATGGTCAGATGAATTTACATTAGTATTATTCACTTTATTTCTCACTTCCACTTGCGTCAATTTCTACAACAAATTATTTGAAATCCAGCCATTGCCCAAATAAGGTCAAATTTGAGTAGGCCTAGATCCTGTTTTGATCAGCTTGAAGAGCTATGTATTTCAGCCAGATTTCATGCTTCTATAACAGCATGAGCAATCCTTGTTAAATAGGACCCTTATAACTAACTGTATGAGCTCGGGAGATGGAGAAGGGACACCTGTTTTCACTCCTCTTTCTCTCTTCTTTTCCTCTGTCTATGGTTTGCCATTTCACAATGAATATTTAGTTGTACATTTGATAAACTTGAAAATCTCAGCCTTCAGGGAACAACCATATTATTCATCCTAGTACATATTATTCAGGCTTGTGACCTCACAATTAAAAACTAACAGTTAGATAAAGATGGAGAGCAATACTAATGGGAAAGCTTCATCCAGGTCTTTCTTCTTCTTCTTCTTCCGTATCCGAAGCTGAATAGTGGCAATCATCATAGTGATCAGCTATGAAGACTGTCCTGAGAATAGAATGCAGTGGCCTTTCATCTGCCTTCTGCATCACTGATCCAATTCCTCGAGTCACTTTCTGGTCCTGAGCCCTTTTGGCACACCAAGTCCTCATCAGCACCAGGCCAGTATCGATGAAGCTGCTGCTCTCCATCAAGATGGATTCAAGTGGGATTTAATCCACTTGGGGACCATCACCCTTCTCTGTGGATTTCGGCACTTTCGTGTTCAGGGAATGAAGAAGCAGACGAGTGAAGTAGTGAAATTCAGCTCTTTAATAGTGGGGTTTGAACACAGTTTGGATGGGGCAAAACTCAGACTTATATACACTATAAACAGTAACAGTAACAATAATACAACAAGCCCATTGGCTAACAGAGTGTGCACATTTTCGATCCACTTATTTGCATAAGAATAGATACATGAGAAAAGATACATTCTGCTCCTACAACAAGTCCATTGGCTAACAGAGTGTGCACATTTTCAATCCATTTATTTGCATAAGAATAGATACATGAGAAAAGATACATTCCGCTCCTGTCAGAAAACACAGTTAACATACATAACAGGCACCCAAAGCCATTAGTCCTCAGATTTGATGTTCAGGAATTGATACGCAGCAGCCAGCATAACAGGGCCAAACACAACTTTATTTCGGGAACTGAACATGGAGAGCAATGGCACAGCAGCGCCTATATATACAATACAGAAAAGATACATTCGGGCGGGAAGCAACTGGATTGGTTGGGAGAACAGTGGGGTGATCGTGGGGTGACAGAGACTGTGAAGGCTTTCACGCTTCTTGTTAGAAAGGGCGGGAACCCAAGTCCCGTGAGAGCTTAGTTATAAGAAGAACACAAAATGGAGGATCACCCAATCCCAACAATTAAATACAAACTGTTAAAGCAATACATTCAGTTACATACACAACATCAGGGTTGTCGTGCTAGTTAACTGCTTCCTGACACTCAGCATTGAGTTGCTGGCAGTATGGTCTACTCTATAACCTGGTCAGACAGTCTTTACCATAAATTATCTCCAAACTAATTTGTGCGACTGTTTCAGAGCCATCACATCAAAATCAGTATCTAAGTGAATAAAATATTTTAGTTGAGATTCCCAATAAATTTGTAGCTTATTTTGATAAACTTCCACTAAAGTTTGTGCATCCCTTTTTAGGTGTGTAAGCACAGGAGCAATTTTCCAGTTCCATTTGAAGGTTATTTAAAATATGTTCATGTTTCTGTCTGTCAGTTTGCTGCAACTTTTTTCATCTTGGAAAACTGATTTCTATCTCATAGATAGCAAAGAAAAAGGATATAAGTGACGATACTTCTCTGAGCAATGATATTAGATGTTTGGACTTTCGAAGAGCCTAAGGATTGAAAGGTCCCTTCCAAATATTTGTAGAATTTTATTTATTTATTCAATTGGATGGTCATTTATTTACCATTTGGTCTGAACCGTTTTCTGGTAAATATTCATGTACTTTTCATTTGAAGGAGCTCTGTTAATGCCTATATGTTTCTTTTTCTTTCTTTTTGCTTATCTTGTTTTTTGGGAGGAAGGTGTTGTGTTAGGTATTTCATAAGTAAATCCTCCCATACCCTCCCTTTAGAAATCTCTGGGTGGAATTGTTTCAAGAAACAGGGAACTTTGCATGATTATGGGTGAGTGAAACTGGATGAGGAAAGATCACAGGAGGGGAGTATCTGGGTGCAAGCACAGGAAAAAAAATCAGGAGCAAAGACATTGAAGAAAGACCCTCATACAGGACCTGGGAAAATCTGGAAAGCCAGTGGAGGAGTTAAGGAGAGAGTGTGGATGATCAGAATCATAATTTTAACATCGCAGTGCTCATCTCTGTTTCTAAGCCGAAGAGCCAGCGCTGTCTGCTTCTGCAGACGTTTCCGTGGTCATGTAGCAGGCATGACTAGACACCGGAGCGCACGGAACGCTGTTACCTTCCCACCGAAATGGTCCCTATTTATCAACTTGCAATTTCTTGCTTTCGAACTGCTAGGTTGACAGGAGCTGGGATGAAGACGGGAGCTCATTTCCGTCCTGCAGTACTCGGAATCGATCTGCTGACCTTCCGCTTCCCATTGATTCCTCGATTGACCAGACTAGCAAGGGATTAATTTCTGCTGGTCACAACTCACTTTCCAGTCCTTTTGCTGCTGCACTCTTTTTCTCCAGGTTTGACCAAAACTTTTCACGATTGGGTCTTCCCAACTTTTTTTTTTTGGGGGGGGGGGGGGGGGAGAGGCTACCAAGTGGTCTTTTTACTCCTCTGGGATACCATTCAGTGACTGCTGCTGTACAATGCCCATCTGTAATTGGAAAAACATGTCCAGCCCAGCACAATTTCTGTTTATGATATTTGACAACAGTTTCAGTAATTCCACTTTGGTTTTTTTTATCTGGGTGATGGGGGTGTGGTCATGAAGCATTGATCTTTCCATGGCTCTTACGGCTCTTGATAGTTCTTCCTCGGCCTTTATTAATGACCATGTTTATGAATAGAAATAGATAAATATTTCAATACAAATAAATAAAAATAAAAATAGATAAAATAGATAAAAGAATGACAATGCAAGGTGTTTTGATGGCCCTCTCATCCTATCCCAAATATAAAAACAATTTAGACAGGGAGCTGAATCTTACTTTGACCCTGATAATGGGACAGCAGGTGAATTTAGCACCACAGGCTATGTGGTGCACACAATTCTGTCCACCAACAAAGAAAAGTGATCAGGGACTGTCACTCCTACCCTGGGACTGTGGTGGATCAGTGGTTAAGAAGCTCACTTTGATGTAGGCAGATTGATTGCACACGGAGCCAGCAGGTGGGCCAAACACTTCTTTATTGTAGCATGGTCAATCTGTCCATAGCAAAATGGTGGAGACGCAGCTCCTTATATATCATACATTGCATTTGAATTTTGCCCCAAGGGCGCCCATTGGTTGCGGTAGCAGTGACATCATTGGGACGTACTGCATACCTAACTAAGGTTCATCTAACCTGACTAAGGGCGGGAAAGGTTCCTGTGCTTGTTACTGATTGGGTGATTTGAGCCACGTGGGCTGAGCTCCTTCAGCTGCGCTATAGCTGGCATGCACAATATCCCTCCCCCCTAGGATAGGACGAAGTCCCTCAACCATTGTGGGGGCCGGCGGACGCGCTGCGGCTGACCAACTGGTTCAGCGATACTGATGGGTTCAGCCGCCGTACCTGAGCCTTCCCCCCTAGAGAACTGCAGAGTCCCATCGAATCCTGGCAAGGGTAGGGATGGGGAATCTCTGATTCGAGGTGGACGGGGGGATCTTTGGGACAACTCAAAACCCCGCTGCTCACTGGGACGAGTGGGGGAACACTCGTGAAAACTCCCCCCATCCTGAAACAGAAAATCGAACTGGGTGTCTTCATCTTCGGGTTGGGGAACTGACTCTGGTGGCTCTATGCAGCCTGCTATGCTGAGTCCTGTATTCCCCCCTTGGTTTAAATGGGTGGGGGGCAACCCTAACACTGATTCTTCCATGCTACTCTCCCCCATGGCTTCCATGACCCTTCTCCTAAGCTGATCAGCGTGTCTCCGTCACAGTAGCCCCGACTCTGTTATGACTTTGTACGATACCGGCCCGGTTTGTTCCACCACCTCCCTAGGTACCCACACCGGTCCTGAGCTCACATAATTCCTACAGTAGACTGGGTCGCCTGCCCCAAACACTTTTTTCTGCTCTACTGACACATTCGTACCTCTATCCTCCACCCTAGAAGGATCCAGGCAGTCGAACAACATTGAGATTCTTCTCCACATTAGGAGTTCCGCAGGGGATTGCCCCGATGCCAGTGGAGTGACCCTATAGCATATGAGGAATTGACAGAGCTGTAGCTCCAGGTCCCCCGGACCCATCCTCCTTAGTGCCTCCTTTGTAGTGTGGACCAGGCGCTCTACTTGGCCGTTCGTGGCAGGGTGAAAAGGGGCAGAGGTGACGTGCCTGATCGCGTTCTGCTCAAGGAATGCCTGGAATTCTGCGGACGTGAAAATGGATGCATTATCTGAAATTAGCACGTTGGGCAGGCCAAAGCATACGAACACCTTCCTCAGGTGTTTGATTGTGGCCGCAGAGGACGTGTTTCGCATTGGAATGACTTCAAGCCATTTTGAGAATGTGTCAACTACAAGTAGGAACATTGTGCCCCTGAAGGGCCCTGCGAAGTCCACGTGGATCCTTGACCATGGCCTGCGGGCTGTGTCCCACTCCCTGGGGGTAGCCTATGCTCCTCGGGCCATGAGAGTTGGCAACTCTCGCACGTGCCCACCACGTCCTTATCAATGTTGGGTCACCAGAAGTAGTTCCTTGCCAGAGCTTTTGACTTCATGATTCCCGGGTGACTCGTATGGAGTAGACGGAGCACCTTGGCTCGCAAGACCTCGGGAATTACTACTCTCTGGCTCCAGAGGAGGCATCCTCTCTCAAGCGACAGCTCGGAATGTTTCCTGAAGAACGATGTGAGTTCTTCAGAAGGGAACGTTAGGGGCCAGCCTTTCTTAACCCAAGCCAGCGCTTGCGACAGGACCTTGTCTTTGGCGGTTGCCTTGGCAATATCCGCAGGCACGATTGGGGGTGACTCTAGGGACTCGATGAGCAACACCTGGTGCTCTTGCTCAACCTCACACTCCGGCAAGGGAGACCTGGAAAGTGCATCCGCGTGGGCAATGTCTTTCCCTGGGCGATGCACCAGTGTGAACTGGTATGCATTTAGAAAGATTGCCCACTGTAACATTCTAGGGGGCAAGATCTGTGGGGTGGGCTTGGCCGTGACAAAGATCCCCAGGAGGGGCTTGTGGTCCGTGACAATGGTAAACTCCCTCCCATACAAGAAACCATGGAATTTCTTTGTCCCTGCGATAATCGCGAGGGCTTCCCTGTCTGTCTGGGCATAGTTGCACTCCGCTTTCGAGAGAGATCTCGAGTAGAACGCAATCGGTGCCTCCCTCCCATTCTCGAGCATGTGGCAGAGGACAGCCCCGACCCCCACTGGTGAGGCATCACAAACAAGCACTATGGGCTTCTTGGGGTCGAAATGAGTTAACATCGCCTCTGAAGAGCCGCTTCAACTCATTTATTGCTCGCTCTTGAGCCTCCCCCCACTGCCAGACTGCATCCTTTTTCAGTAGGCAGTGTAACAGCTCTGCCACAGAAGCCTTCTGTGGGAGGAAGGAGTGGTAGAAATTCAGGAACCCCAGGAACGACTGCAGCTCTGTTTTAGAGGCTGGTGTGGGGGTGTCCTGAACCTCCGTGACCTTGGATTTTGAGGGCTTTACCCCGACGGGGGTGATCCTAAACCCCAGAAACTCTACCTTGTTTGTGTAGAATACGCACTTGTCCCTTCTCAGGCGTAACCCAGCCCTCTCAAACACTGACAGCACCCGGTCTAACCTCTGGGCTAGCTCTGACTCATCCCCAGCTGTTATCAATACATCATCAAAGTATGGCATCACCCTGAGGAGACCCTTAAGTAGGCATTCTACAAGTGCCTGAAATATTCTGGGAGCTGTGTTCACACCGAACTGGAGGTGCATCACCTTAAATGCACCCTTGTGCGTAACTATTGTCTGGGCAGCTGTGGCTGCAGGTGTGACTGTTAACTGCTGGTAAGCCTGCACTAGGTCCAGCTTTGCAAAACACTTTCCCCCATGCAACTTGGCTAGTAAGTGGCTAACTACTGGCACCGGGTAGGCATTGGGGCGAATTGCCTTGTTGATAGTACACTTGTAATCAGCACAAATCCTAACCTCCCTGTTAGATTTCATGGCAGTTACAATCGGTGTCTCCCAGTCCGCGCAGTCCACCAAACCAAAATCCTCTGACCCACCAATTTGTCCAACTCTGCTCCTATTTTGTCCTTTAGTGCAAAAGACACTCTTCTTGGCTTGAGGCATATGGGCTGAACGGAGGGGTCAATATCAAAGTCCACAGGAGGCCCCCTGTACTCCCCAAGTCCTTTCTCGAAGACCGCTGAGTTTGCATTGCACTTGCATACGTCTTGGATGGGGTCGCCTCGGATGGCGTTGATTCCAGTCAATGCAATACCCAGCGGTTCAAACCACTGTGTCCCCAGGAGACAACTGGAGCCTCCCTTAAGGACCACTAAGGGCAACTTCCTTGTGAAGTTTTTGAAATGGACAGTAAAGTCCCCCACCCCCAGGATTGGGATGTAATTTCCCTGAACATCCCGCAAGTTCGTTCTGAGGGCTCTCAGCTTGGGGCAGTCCCTAGGGGGTATTCGCAGAAACTCGGTCTGCGAGACTATGGAGTAGGCAGTCCTGAATCCACCTCCATCTTCACCTGGACCCCCTACAACAGAACCTTCACAAAAAAATGGGTGCGCCAGTCCAACACACGTCTCACCACGGTGTCCTCCGCGTGCACCTTCCGGACGCCATCATCTTTTCAGCCGTAGCAGCTGGTCCAGTCAGGGTCTCGGTTTCTGCGTTGTCTGCACACCTTCGTGATGTGGCCCAAATGCCTGCAGTTGTGGCACTCTGCCTTCTTGAAGGGGCACTTCCTCCGGTCGTGTGTGCCCCCACACCGCTCACAGCGTCGGCTTGCTTCGGCAGTGTCTCTCCTCTTGGAAGGCCTTTTCCGCACCTTCTGGACCTCGGGTTCACTCTCACTCTTGCTGAGGTCTGACGAGGATGTGGCGGTGGCTGCCACGGCTCTCAGTTCTCGCTCCCTGCGAGACGAGCAGCTGTGGGCCTGCACGGCGGATGCTGGGTTCCCAGAGGCTGCAGTTCTCACCCAGCATGCCCGCACTCTGTCCTTTACCACCTCTGCAGCCTGGGCAGCCCGCAGGACCTGCTCAAACGTGATGTCCTCATCCCGGGCCAACAGTCTCCGCTGGGCTTCCTCATCCCGCAGGCCGAGAGGGGACGGTCTCGCAACGCCTCGGCCAGGAAGTTCCCCACCGGTAAGAAATGGCCACCAGCCTCAGCGCAGCGACGTACTCTGCCACGCTCTCTCCGGGCTGCTGGTTGTGCCGGTGAAAGGCCAGTCTTGCCGGGAACATGGACACCTTTGGGCGGAAATATGTCCTCAGCGCAGCGAGGATGTTGGCGAGGGGTACCGACTTGAGGGCCCTCAGCATCAGGAGGTTCCTCGCCAGTTCCAGGGTTGGCAACCCGCACTGAGCCAGTAGGCAGGCTCGTCTCTGCGCTTCGCCCTCGATGTTCTCCGTGTCCATCGCATACAGGAAATGTTCCTAGTAGAGGTCCCATGACTCGGGCTTGGAGGTGTCGATCGGAGCGAGGGTAACTCTGTGGGAAGCCATTATCCCATCCTCGTTGCCAATTTGATGTAGGCAGATTGATTGGGCATGGAGCCAGCAGGCGGGCCAAACACTTCTTTATTGCAGCATGGTCAATCTGTACATAGCAAAACGGTGGAGACACAGCTCCTTATATATCATACATTGCATTTGAATTTCGCCCCAAGGGCACCCATTGGTTGCGGTAGCAGTGACGTCATTGGGACGTACTGCATACTTGACTAAGGTTCACCAAACCTGACTAAGGGCGGGAAGGGTTCCTACGCTTGTTACTGAATGGATGATTTGAGCCATGTGGGCTGAGCTCCTTTAGCTGGCAGCTGAGTTGCATGTGGTGGCAGATGAATTATATGCATACACAACACTCACCTTGTGTCGTGTCCGGCCCTTTGTAAAGAATAGTCCAGTAAACGATGAACAGAACAACGAACAGCAGTTTATTGTAAAGTCTTGCAGACCACTATTACAAAGATATCCAGACAACAGATGGCTACACAAGTCCCATGTAATAAGCTGTCGTGGCTTAACTGAGCTACACCTGCATGTAGGAGACCCAAGGCTAGCCTGGCGAGGTCTAACCTGCAAAGAATAGGGAAGTATAGATCCGGCCCGGCCACACCCTTGTTTACCCGTGGCACTTATATAATGTCCCGGCGGCGGTCACTCTATGATACATTGTAGCAACCCACTGATTAATCTTGAATAACCAATCATAACTTGATACCATAGTTTTAACCAATCAGGAACAGGATCCAAAGTTGCACCCAATCATAGAACTCTAATTAATATAAGGAGTGCGCCCAGAAAGGAAGAATACGTGCCAAATCTTGCTCTTAATTCTGATGGCGGGAAATCGCCATTTTGTCTTTGCAAAGCGCTGCTGGAGCAACTTGCAATTTACTTGAATACACAACATTCCTCCCCCCCCCTTAGTTTCCTTGTACTGACCTCCAATTATGAAACTACGATTTTGAATCCACAGTTGGCGAACTAAGTAGCCCTGAAACACTTAGGTTACAGATCCTCTTAGTATCAGCCAAGTCTGCATTTAGCGCTCTGTTTACACCACTAGAAGTTTGCTGCGGAGCGCGCAACAAACTTCGAGACCATGGGGACTTAGATTGTGCATGTCCTAATGTAAACCATTCTACCTCTAAGGGCAACTTCTGATTTCCCTGTGATGATTTGCTTGCTCCGGTGCCAAGCTGTATTGATTTTAACGAAGCAGCAATCCCCATATTCCTGGCCAACTTATTAAGAGGCGAACCTGAAACTTCTACTGTGGAACCAGACTGATTAGCAGTCACAACTGTAGCACCCTCAGAAGGAATTGCTTCTGGAGTGACTTTCAGACATGCCTTTACAGCTGGGCCTAATATAACTTCACCTTGGCAGTATGTAGAAACCTCCTTTTGCACTAACCTGTGAACCTTGTGACTTCAGCAATTCCCCCTCCAACCTTGGGGAATGTGAGCACTTCGGCAACCCCTCCTATCCCCTAAGGGATTGTGCGCCAGAACCCAGGCGTTCTTTTAACTCCCAATTAATTCTTGGGGAATGTAAGCAATCCTGCAGACTCCCTCCAACCCCAGAGGACAGAGAGCCCTTTCCACCCAAGGGGAACCTGGAAAAAAAAAACCTTGCCTGTTGGGTGTGAATCCAGGCTTCCATAGTGTGTTCGAACCCTGGCCACCAAAAATAGCTACGCACAACCGCTTGAGAGCAGGTGATATCAGTAGACCCCATTAGTATGTACTGCAGTAACTTGTCCCGTAACCTACATGGAACAACCATTTTGCAACTTTGGATCCTGTTCCTGATTGGTTAAAACTATGGTATCAGGTTATGATTGGTTATTTAGGGTTATCCGGCAGGTTACTACATTATATCTTAGCGTGACCAACACCGAGACTCTATAAAAGCGCCACGGGTAAACAAGGGTGTGGCTGGGCCAGATCTATACTTCCCTATACTCTACAGGTTAGTCCTAATCGGGCTAAGCCTTGGGTCCTCTCCATACGCTCACACGCAGGTGTAGCTTAGTAGCCACGATGGCTGATTTCGGAGATATTGATTACAGGGGTCTTGTGTAGCCATCTGTGGTCAGGACATCTTTGTAATTGTTGCCTGCAAGGCTTTACAATAAACCGTTGTTTGTTGTTCTGTTCATCATTGCTGGACTATTCTTTACAAAGGGTCGGACACAACAAACACACAAACCAAAGCAAGACAAAATAATGTTAATGGAAATGCTACCTAAAAGCAAAAGCCATAATAATGCCAAAAGTCCAGATCTACTTGTAATCCATGCTAACATTACGTAGTTGACAGAATAAACATTGAAAGGAACATTGATAAACACATCACAAACAGCAGAACAAAATCTCGTCTAGTCATTCCCCAAGTCTATTATGTTGTAGCTTAATCATACTTTTGCGTTTCTTGTCATAATCACCAACAAAATGTTAAATATGGTCTTAAAACACACAACCATGATTATAGCTAGCATAGTTTCTGCCACAAAGTGAAGTATTTATTTTATAGTAAGAAAGATGTTAGCTTCATGAGAAAAGAGAATATTTTTTCAGCAAAGAAATGTTTGTAGTCATAGACAACCCAAAAACCTTTCTTTAAAAATAGAGTTTAGTATAGCTACAAACAGAGTGAAATGCAAGTTTCCCTTCTGCACCCCAACCATTCTTGTGGCACCTTGAAAAGTAATCTTTCATATGTCTTTCAGCTATGTTACATTAAAATACTGGGCTGCTAGCAAATATAGAGTAAGTCAGTTGGAACCACAACATTAACTTTTCATAAAGAAATGGTTGAATTTGATCTTTCTTCCTCTTCAGTGACTTGTCTATTGACATATTTAATCACTTAATGGTGATAGCAGGAATAGCAGCAGCTGAAGTGAGTTTATATTTCACAGTCTCTCCAGGAGCATAAAATGTTTTACCCATGTAACTTTCTAAAAGCATATACACTAATTTGGAGCTAAATCCAACTGAAATCTGTCTACATTCTATATCCACTAAGCAACTTGAGTCTTCATTGTGTTTTTTGGAGTTTTTCTCTATTTAGGATCCCCCCCCCCTTCTTCATACACTTATCACAATTCCTACAGTCTATACAAATCATTACAAAGACCAAGTGGAGAGATATATTGTTCACCACTTAAGCTGAAGTGGCACAGAGCAACTTTGGCCTTGGATTGAGAAGGTTGAGTAAGGGAAAGCTTTGCTTATTATTTCACAAAGATGCTTTCTGTGCCAGCATGCCTGTAGAAACAAGGTTTCGAAAAAACTACTGCCACTTCACTCTGGCTCAGAGCTTTCCACTTCTCAGAATTATCTGTTTAGACTACAGCTCCTAAAGTTCTCCAGTCAGGATGGCAACTGGCCTTGCAGCTTAAATAATAATGATAATGATGGTGATAATAATAGAAAAGGTAAAGTCTATCAAGCCCTGGGCTGATGCATATTTCTGTGCCTATGGCACTTAAGAGTTCAAGTCTTCCAGCAAGTGCAGGGGAAAAGAGAAAAGGGTAGAACTGAGTGGCAAAAAGAGAAGACAAAAGAAGTTGCTTGACCATCTTCTGATTCAGATTCTGTCCACTGTTAACTGTGATCTTGCAATAACTTTTCTACTAGGCCAAGGGGGTGTTCATTGGGGAAGAAAAGCCCTCCCTTTGTTAGGGAAATGAAACAGATGGAAGTTGGTATTGTACATAGAAACATATGACACAGTCTTATACTGAACTAGACAACTGTTCCATCCAACTTGGTACTGGCAATGCTGAATGGCGAGTTTTCCAGTGCTTTCCATGGAATTCTTTCCTGCTTTTACCAGGAACTGAATTTTAATGCATACAAAGCATATGTTCTACCTCTGAGCAGGGCCGTAGCCAGGATTCTAGATGTGGGTGGGTGAATATTTTTTTCAGGATGGGCAACAAAATTATATACAGTAATACCTCATACAAAGTCCGCTCCATACAACATCGGATTCATACAACATCGCCTAATTCCTTGAAAAAGGTTGCCTGATAAAAAGTCGCTGCGACTTTGTATGAGGCATTGAGGGTTTTCCCAGGTTGCATTGGGCCTGGGCAGTAAAAAAGGCAGGACACATGTGTGCATTGCTCTTGTGGGTTTTGCATGAGGCGAAGAGTGTTTAGGAGTGGTTTTGAACGTGATTTTGGATTTTTTTGAATTTTTTCGACAGAATTTTTAGAAGCATTCCAGGGATTTTTGCAGCATTCTTCAGGTTCTTGGACAATCAGGGTTGTTTGACATGTTTTTGTAATGTATTTAGCCTTTAGATAATGATTTCTTAAAGTTCTGTCAGTTTCCTGTCTGTTTCCTTGACTTTGTCCTGAAGTCTGTGCTGTTACAGTACAATGTATTTCTATGGAAACGACATTGTATGAGGCATCGCAGCAAGGATTAGGACGTTGTATGAGGCATTGCAGCTAGGATTTTGCATGCCTCATACAAAGTCCAAATCCGTATAAAGTCCAAACTTGTGGAACCATGTTTGGACGTTGTATGAGGTATCACTCTGTGTGTGTGTGTGTGTGTGTGCCTTTGAGCTACAGCCCTATGTGCTTTCTTGTAGCAGATTTCCTTTGCCTCATTTCACATTTATCATACTTCCTCTAAATTATACGTTGTAATTTTATGAGTATTTTTCCCATTTTAAAACAAAATTTACACACTATTGTGTTTTCTGAAAGCTACCTTGGAAGGTTTGGTGTACTGGAACCAAAACAATAGAAGCAGCCGAAGTCTGGCTCAACACATCTTTATTGGCACACCGGTAGACTGAACATGTGGTAATGGCGGAGGTACAGCTCCTTTTATAATGCAACAATACATTTGAACCTGGTTACACGGTAGCGTATTGGCTGCTACCTGCGTGACGTCATTCTGAGTCACACCCTTCTTCTCCAGATGTTCCTTGTGCGGAAAGGTTCCTGCGGCTGACGGTAATTGGGGAATTTGTACCATGTGAGCTGAACGCTCGCAGCTGCCCTCTATGGGTAGCTACCTCACGTTTCATTAAACAGCTGAGATACATTGTGATCATTGTTAGGTTACATTCGGACATTGCAGTGGTTACATTCATTCTTAAAATGATACAGTCTCATACACAACACTCCTCCCCCCTAGGATGGGACAAAGTCCCTCAACCATTGTGGCTTCCCGCATGTGCGCTTGGGGCGAACGACTGCTTGGCTGAGCTCAGGGGAACTAGGGGCTCCGAGTTCCGCAGGCTCTTGTCCTGCAACAGAAAGGGGGGACTCATTAGTCGTCTGGCGGGGACTCTGTGGCAACCTTGCGTTTGGAGAGGGAAACGGGAGATATAACTGGGATGTGAACCCCTGCCTGTCGCTCGTGGGACCTGGGGACCCCCCAGCACGAATCTAGGAACCGATGAGGAGACCCTTGCTGTCTTGCCCTGGTTTCTTGCGCCTGCAACTGGCGTACCTGTACTTCCCCCTGCTGCCTGAGTCAGGGGTCTTGGTGATGGGGTGAACGTACTTCCCCCTGCTGCCTGGGTCGGGGGTCTTGGTGATGGGGTGAACTCTAGAACAAAAGGATTGGGAGGACTGGAAATACCAGGGACTGAACTAAAACCCCTCTTCTCACTCAGACGGGTGGGGGACCACTCCGCAACACCCCCCTGGTATGGCAACATAAAATTAAACTCATCAGGTGACTCCTCATCCCACTCTTTCAAAGTATCCTCCCCCCGTGTGAGAATCCAGTATATGCATTTGTATTTGGGGAAGTCCCTGTGTATCCCCCTTGGGCTAAACGGGTGGGGGAGAACCCTAACGTTGACTCTCTTTCACTGGTGACTCCTGTCTGAGTTGGTCAGCATGCCTTCTCCACAGCAGAACTGTACTGGTTTCAACCCTGTACGACACTGGCCCCGTTTGTTCAATGACCACTCCTGGGACCCACATTGGTCCTGAGGTTGCGTAATTCCTACAATGAACCGGGTCCCCTACCACAAAACTTTTTGAGCTCTCTATCTCTATATTTCTTCCCCCATCCTCCACCCTGGTCGGATCCAACCGATGAAAAAAGCGTTACCGGCTTCCTCCGCATGAGGAGTTCAGCCGGCGAAAGTCCTGAAGCCAGGGGAGTTTCCCTATAACAAATGAGGAATTGGCACAGTTGGAGGTTCAATTCACCGGGACCCATGTGCCACAGTGCATCTTTTGTAGTGCGCACTTTGTGCTCTACCTGACCGTTTGTGGCAGGGTGAAATGGGCCAGAGGTAATGTGCCGAATGGCATTCCTCTTGATGAACGCCTTGAATTCCGCAGACGTGAAAGTACTGGCGTTATCGCTCACAAGCACATCCGGCGGGCCGGAACAGCTGAACACCTTGCGCAATTGTTTAATGGTTGTGGCAGATGAGGTGTTGGAAATGGGAATGACCTCTAGCCGTTTGGAATACGAGTCTACTATCAGCAGAAAAAGGGAACCTCGGAAAGGGCTAGCAAAGTCAATGGGCACTTGGAACCATGGCCCGCGGGCCATGTCCCATTCCCTGTGGGGTAGCCGGGACTTTTCGGGCCGAGAGCTCTGGCAACTCTCGCACGTGCCCATCAAATGCTCTATGTCTGCGTCTATCTGGGGCCACCAGAAGTAGCTCCTGGCCAAGGCTTTGGAGCGCACTATTCCCGGGTGGCTGGTGTGCAGTAGCCTGAGCATCTTTGCCTATAACTTCTCTGGGATGACCACCCATTGGCCCCAGAGGAGGCAGCCCCTTTCAATGGAAAGCTCTACCCTGCATCTGAAAAACGGTTTGAATTCCTCCTCAGGGGGAGTTGTGGGCCACCCTTTTCTAACCCAGGAACTGACTTGGGACAGGACTTTGTCGGCCACTGTAGCTTTGGTGAGGTCTGCGGGAACAATGGGGGGTGAGTCGAGAGACTCGATCAGCAGGACCTGGTGATCCTGCTCCACCTCGCATTTGGGGTCTCCTAATTGAGGGAGGGGAGATCGGGACAGCACATCTGCATGGGAGATCTCCTTCCCTGGGCGGTGGACCAGTTCATACTGGTAGGCGTTGAGGAAAATCGTCCAACGCAGCATTCTGGGGGACAGGATTTGTGGGGTAGGCTTGCCTGTGGTAAAAATTCCCAAAAGGGGTTTGTGATCAGTCACAATTGTGAACTGTCGGCCGTACAGGAAATCATGGAACTTCTTTGTTCCCGCGATTATGGCCAGAGCCTCTCTATCTGTTTGTGCGTAATTGCATTCCGCCTTTGAGAGTGGCCTGGAATAGAAGGAAACCGGGGCTTCCCACCCATTCTCTAACACGTGGCACAGTACAGCCCCCACCCCCACTGGTGATGCATCACAGACCAAGGTTACAGGTTTCCTTGGATCAAAATGGGTCAGAACGGCATCTGAGGACAAGAGCCCCTTGAGCTCCTTGAACGCTTTCTCCTGTCTATCTCCCCACCGCCAAACCACGTCTTTCTTTAGTAACCCGTGCAGTGGCTCCACAACAGATGCCTTCCTTGGCAAAAAGGAATGGTAAAAGTTCAGGAGCCCTAAAAATGACTGCAGATCCGGTTTCGCGGTGGGGCGGGGTGCGTTTTGCACAGCTTCAACCTTGGACTCGGATGGCTTGATACCCTCTGGGGTTATTTTGAACCCGAGAAACTCAACCTCCCTCACAAAGAACACACATTTATCCCTTCTCAACCTCAGTCCCGCTTTCTCGAATACAGTTAGGACCTTGTCCAGCCTTCTTGCTAGTTCCGATTCGCTCCCCGCTGTTATCAAAACATTGTCAAAATATGGGAGCACACCTGGAAACCCCTGTAAAAGGCGTTCTACGAGGGCCTGAAAAAGCCAGGGGGCCGAATTCACGCCGAACTGTAGGCGCGTTACCTTGAATGCCCCCTTGTGCATGACGATGGTTTGCGCAGCAGCAGCAGCTGGGGTTACCGTGAGCTGCTGGTACGCCTGCGCCAAGTCTAACTTTGCAAAACACTTACCCCCGTGTAAAGTGGCTAGTAAGTGGCTAACTACCGGCACCGGGTAAGCATTTGGCTGAATGGCCTTGTTAATTGTACATTTGTAGTCAGCGCAAATTCTAACCTCCCCATTGGATTTTAAAGCTGTAACAATCGGAGTTTCCCATTTTGCAGAGTCCACTGGAACCAAAATCCCCTGGCCCACCAATTTGTCCAATTCCGCCTCAATCTTGTCCTTGAGGGCAAAGGGGACTCTTCTTGGCTTGAGTCATATGGGCCGGATTTCTGGGTCCAAGTCAAACGAGACCGGGGGGGGCCCTGTATGTCCCGAGCCCCTTTTAAAAAACCACCGGGTGCGCATTGCACACATCCCGAATTGGGTCAGTCTCGATGGCATTTATGCCGGACAGTTCGATTCCCAGGAGAGCAAACCACTGGGTTCCCAAAAGGCAACAGGACCTCTCCTTGAGAACTACTAGGGGCAGTTTTTCCGTGAACCTTTTAAACTTCACCATGAAGTTTCCCACCCCCAACACCGGGATCCCATAACCCTGCACATCCCGTAAGTTCGATTTCATGGCCTGCAACTTGGGCCGTGCATTTGGGGGAATGCACAGGAACTCCTTCTGGGAAAGGATGGAGTAGGATGACCCTGAGTCTATTTCCATCCTAACCAGGACCCCTTGTATCAGTACCTCTACAAAGAAACGCCGGTGCTCCAGGCCCATGCGGTTTACGGCTGCCGCATCGTCGTCAGCCGAGACCTTCCCAATTCCGGCTGCCTTGCGTTGGGGTGTTTGAGGATGTCTCAACAAACCCTTGTCCTCCACTCACCAGCGCCTGCAGACCCTGGCGATGTGACCTCTCTGCCCGCAGTTGTGGCACTCAGCTTTTCGGAATGGGCACCTCTTCCGATCGTGAGATGCCCTGCAGCCATCGCAACGGTGGTTTCCTCTCTCTCCCTGGCTTGGCTCTTTTCTCCTTGCCTCTTGACCCTCTGCATGTCATCGTCCTCGCTGGAGCAGGAGTCCGCAGTCGCGGATGACACCTCGGAAGTTGATGGAGTGCCGGGGGGCGGCCGGGGCCCCCACCAGGCCGCTTGTGCCAAAGTCCGCCGGGCCGCTTGTACTGGTGACTTGGCCCCCTCAGGTGCAGCCCCTCGAGACTTGAAGACTTTGATCCCACTCCTCGCCGCCTCGGCCGCCTGGGCCTCTCGCAGTACCTCGTTGAACGTGAGGTGATGGTCGCGGGTCATTAATTTCCTCTGGACCACCTCATCCCTTAGGCCGCACAGCATGCAGGGCTGTGTCCAGGTCTTTCCATTGGCAGTGAATGGCCGTCAGCCTGAGGGCCGCCGCGTAGGCGGACACGGATTCTCCCGGGCGCTGGTCTCGGGCCGGAAAAATGGAGACCGGCGGCTGGAAGTGTTCCCTCAACATTGTGAGGATGCAGTCAATGGGCACCATGTAGACACTCCGGGGAGTTAGCAGGTTCATCAGGATGCGCAGCGTGGCCGGCCCAACCTGGGCTAGGAAATGCGACCGCATCTTCCCTTCGTCGTCGATGCCTGCAGCATCCATCGCGTGCCAAAACTGGCACTCGTACAGCTCCCATTGCTCAGGATCGCTGATGTCAAATTGGTGTGGCTTGATCTTGGGATACGCCATTATCCCACCTTTGTCGCCAATTTGGTGTACTGGAACCAAAACAATAGAAGCAGCCAAAGTCTGGCTCAACACATCTTTATTGGCACACCGGTAGACTGAACATGTGGTAATGGCGGAGGTACAGCTCCTTTTATAATGCAACAATACATTTGAACCTGGTTACACGGTAGCGTATTGGCTGCTACCTGTGTGACGTCATTCTGAGTCACGCCCTTCTTCTCCAGATGTTCCTTGCGTGGGAAGGTTCCCGCGGCTGATGGTAATTGGGGAATTTGTACCATGTGAGCTGAACGCTCGCCGCTGCCCTCTATGGGTAGCTAGCTCGCATTCCATTAAACAGCTGAGATACATTGTGATCATTGTAAGGTTACATTCAGACATTGCAGTGGCTACATTCATTCTTAAAACAATACAGTCTCATACACAACAGAAGGACACTAACCATAAAGCCATTTTATCAATATTCTAAATAAACAAATGCTATACAGAGCCCTGTCATCTTTAGGTAAGGCTGAGAAAGATCCAGAGAGTGTTGTTTTACATATAAACAGTATTGATCTAGAAGATGGAGCCATGGTCTGGTTTGATATATTGTGTGGGACTCACTATGTAATTTCCTTTATTCTTGTGATATGTGCTAATTTTTGAGTTGTGGAAATATTATCTGATACTGAACATAGAACCAACTGGTGCTACTAATTATAGATTATTTCAGAACAAATGGGTTATGATCTGGAGGTGGTATTTTTGTGCTGAGGATCATGGCTTTGTTTTTACTTTGTCTTTCATAACAACTTAGAAGAGGCTACATTCCTAAATTTCTTTAGCCAAAGGAAACTTTATTAATTCTTTTTTCATGAATACCAGGAAGATATATATCACAGCAAAAATGTATGTGCTCAATTAGATACGCTGCGTCTTCTTCTTCTTCTTCTTTTGTGTTGTAATCATACTCTGGACTGCCAAAATGAAGCCACCTTTGTTGTTGGCCAAACATAAGTCCTCATTGGTGAATGTTTCTGGCAGTAATCGGCAGACCAGTAAATGAGCCTGATTCTATATCTCTACACATTCACTCAGTGCATTGTTGTCTGCCAGCAGGCCCTAGTTGAGCATTTTGGTCTAACATTTAGGCACTCCAACCCCCTGCCTTTTCAGAGTCCTCCAAGTGACATAGGGGAGGTTGCATTTTTAAGCTATATCCTCCTTTAATGCTTTTCCTGGATCTGAGCCAGCAGACTTGAGGCTCATGTCCATTCAGAGGATGTTGAGGGCCATTCTCTTGCTTAGTTCTCTCAGCGTCTCTTGCTACTTTTCTACCAACAAGAGGGTATATTTTCTCACTGGTGTAAGTTTGAGGCATCCTGTCACTATATGTGTGGTTTCATTAACAGCGATGTAAACTTCTTTTGCATGTGTGGATGCGCTCCATACTGGAGCAGCATACTCTGCTAGACAAGCTGATACAGAACAAAAGTTGAAAGGGATGGAAATGTATGATGGAACTACAATAAATCTGCTGGATCAAGTCAGGGTTGCTGGTTTGTTTGTTCATTTGTTTTTTTTGGTGTGCAGCTGAAAAAATCTGCAGCTGAAAGTGACAGTTGTGCAGTTGGAGAAATAAAGAAAAAATAGACTGGTTATGTAGACCTGTTTATTAAAAAAATTAAAAATTAAACAACAAGCAATGTTGGACAATGCAATTTATATAAAGGATGGAAAGTACTTGTTCTCCATCTTTTAATCAAATTGTCCAGAACATATTTTAAAAAAACTTCTTTTTCATCATCATCATCAGTACTCAAAAGCTATTTATTGACATGTAGTAGATATCAAGCTGGCTGAATAGCTCAGATTGGGAGTTTAATTCCCAACTTTGCCTACAGGGAGAACAGTCATCCTATGTACTCATGGTCTAGTTGTACAGTCCCAGGGTACCCCTAGAAGAAGGGAACGGTAAACAGCTTCTGCGTATTCTCTACCTAGAAAACCCCAGAAAGGGTCACCATAAATCTGAATTGACAAGATGGCATACAGTTATTAACGCTAAAGCAACAGCTCATCCTGAACATTTGTCTTTGGCAGATGTGCGGGTAGGATCTGAGAGGGCATTTCTTCAATTGGAAAAGTTGGCTTTATAAAATCTTGCAAAACCTTACAAAGCAAAATCAGAGAAAGCTTTTGTCAAATGTGGCCACTCAGGCAAAAGAGCTTTTCCACCTCAGGGGTCACTAAGTTCAGGCACACCAAACAGCTATGAAATCTTAGCACTTCCACAATGCGTTTTTTTTTACTGCCGCTGGCCGCAGGGTGGCACTCTTTGAATAGGCAGTTTCAGTTGAGAAAAGGCAGGCTGAGAGGGGAAGAATTTAGGGTCTCAAATTCGTGCATTTTTCAAAGGACACAATTATTTCCACATTACAGTAGTTCCCTTCCCTTTTGCTGATGTTACTTATGACAGATGCCTCTGAAACTACTGGACAGATGTTTAATAGGAAATGTCTTTATATTGGTAAATGCAGAGCTCCTTCCTTTTTCTAATCCTGTCACATCTAAGCATAGTAAAAGGGGATGTTTTAGTACCCTTGTGGGGTAGGGTGGGGGGACCTGGTGCATAGTCTGTGTGGAAGAAAGCTCTGCCCCACAGGACAGTGCAGCTTCTCCCTCACAGGGCGCGCTAAACTCACCCGCCTCCCCCCCATGTCTGTAGGCGTGAAGCCAGAGCCTCATCGAGGTCACAATGAGAACTTTGGCTGGTGATCTTGAGGAACTGAGTCAGTTGCAAGAGCTTTTAAGGAGCTTTTAAGGAGACTTCTCTGCCATCCAGTGCCCTTCCCAACCCTAAAGTCAATGTGGGGCTAGTGAGAGGTCAATTCCTCAGGCACCAACCAGACTGCTTCCCCACGTTTCTCTTTTCAAGAACACATGAGGTCTTCCACAAGACATTTGTTTTGTGTTGCTCTTAACAGCCACTTGGATTATTCTCTCCCCCCACCCAACTGCCAAATTATCTGTCATATCTGCCTGTCTAATCTTGGTTACAAGGGTTTTTTTTTAACTCACTTGAGAAAACAGCCATTCCCCCATCAACCTTTCTCCCTTCGCCACTGGATGTGAATAGGTTTTCAAGAGTAAACAAAACAAAAATACAAAAACCGATTGTGGCACCTTAAAGATTAACTGCAGTATTTTTAATGTTTGCTTTCATGGATCAGATCCACTTTGTCAGTCAGTAGGTTTTGAGGCTCTCAAAAGAAAGTTAAAGTGCCTTGTTTGTGAGCTACTTAGCAGGAGGAATGCCTGATGGATCAGCACCTATTTTGTAGGATATGTTTTGACTTAAACTTTGCGTATTTCTGCACTTGGCTCCCCCGGTTTGATATAGCTATTGATCTTTTCCACCCAGTGAGCATTTCAAAAAAGGGGATAGTAAACCAAACAATAACAACCATACCGGCAACTAGTTCAAAAGCCAGCCAGTGTCTTATCCCCATCTGGAAGTAATATACTGGGTGTGGAGGGAAGGGCAGGGGCAGCACCAGGTCAGTTCAGTGTATGAAAGCAAAAAAAGGGAACCCAGCAATCGATACTGTTCTCAGACCTTTTGCAAATAGATCTTATTCTAAACCAGGGATGGGTGATATTTCAAAAAATGTACAAAAATGAAGAGGTTATCCACAGATTGTCTTTCTAAAAGGGTGGACTCAAACTGGAGAGTTAGCGCAGTTTAGTGGATGAAGTGTCAGACTAGGATTTAGAGGAGACCTGGATTCAAACCGCCAGCTTGGCTATGGAATGTAACTGCTGCTATTCTTGTTGTCAAATGCCATCAAGTTACCTTTGACTTAAAGCAACCCTATAGATGAGCAACCTCCAAAATGTCCTCTCAACAGCTTGACTCAGCTCCTGGAAATTCAGAGTTGTGGTTTTCTTTGTGTAGTCAATTCATCTCATATTTGGTCGTCTTCTTTTCCTGCTGCCTTCAATTTTTGTCGAAACGCTCTAGGGAGTGGCAATGAAAGAAACACTCCTTAAATATTTTACATATCTTGGAAACCCTACTAGGGTTCCCATAAATTGAAATCAGCTTGATTCAAACACTAATATAACAAATTGAATACTTGAATGTGAGATGTTTGTGCATTACAGAGACTCACTTTATTCTCAAGAACATAAGAGGGACTTGAGATGTCTACCCTCAGAGATCAATGGGAGTTTCTTGAGCCCCCAAGGCTAGACTAGAGGAGCTGAGACCCTCCAAATGACTGGGCAAAATGAAATCAATAATCATAAATTTGAGCCCCTTATGAAGTATAAATCAGAAATATAGGTGGGTGGAAGAAAGATTGAGTGCTAGTATAGTTGAGACCACCAAGAGATAGCAAGACAGAATGATATCTATTGGATCGGGGCCCGATGTGGGCCGGAGGGTCCCGGAGGAGACTGGTCAAGCAAGACACGTGAGGCAAGATGGAGCGAAGACCAGTGTTTAATGAATACAAATCAGAGGCTTTTATCCTTGCCTAATCTGGCTGCGTGCGATACAGGGGAAGCCCTGAGTCTGCACATCATGTTTACACAAGTTAATTGGGGAAGTCTTCACCGGGGGAAGTTACTTATCTAACTTAATTAACTACTGGGGACATGCATTGTTCCTCGTTATCGGGGGCAAACAAGTGGCCAAAGTTGACTCTTAGACTATAGGGCTTCTGCGGATGCAAGATTACCCATTACATGCCTATCGAGTTAACCATCTGTGCTCTTTAGCCCTCTATTGTCCTAGCTGCCTGTCAGGTCAGCAATAAGTGAATCAAGCTATATCAATTATTCCGCTCCCCAATTTCTGTCCCCTCGAAACCTTACAGCTCGAAGGAGTGATCTCCCAAACCGGGGTTCTGTCAGGGACAATATGCCAATTGTGTGCGCGGATCCCACAGATATCAATACTCTGACCAAATACTTGAGTGTAAGCAACAGTGAATTGGAGCACATGAGGGCATTTCTAGATAGGCATTGTAAAATATTCATTTTTATGACTGATAAAAACCACTTTGTACTTGTAGAGATTTCATATCTCCTTACTGGAGATTTCATATATTTTTATTTTATTTATTCATATATTTATTTATTCATAGGCCACCTTTCTGATGTAGTTGGGAGGTAATAATTTTGAACATTGATGACATGAATGATCTTGTACATGAACACAGTATAAATTCAGTAGACAGACTTCTGTGCTTGTATTGTATAAATAAATGGCAACAGGTGTTTGCCAAGCCTACACTCTGTACACTTGAAAATGTGGACTGGAACCCACAATACTTTATACCAAATTAAACTTGTTTTCCAAGCATTGCAAGATACTTTATTGTATATATTCCCTAGCATTTCATTACCATATTTTCACAATTTTTGCATTATAGTATGCTTAATGGAAAGAGAGGTGTAGTTTGGAGAGCTTATATATTTGAGTTCATTTGGCTGATTGAATGTTCTTTTTTATTTGAAAGATAATTTACAAATTCAGAGGAATTTTCTTGGTTCTTCAACTTTTTTACTCATTTCAAAACAGCAATATTGGATCAGAACAAGTGCCTATCTATTCCAAAATTTTGTTCACAAAATTGCCAGGAGGCTCTAAGAAGCTCACTGACTTCTGCATACACACACACACACCTTGCCTTCCCTAGTAAATGAGATAAGTCATCATTAATTGATCTAATACTCTTATTAAGCTATATTAGTTGGCAATCATTATTGCATATGTGGCCGTGAATGCCACCATTTAACTATGCACTATTTACACACAATGCATCATTTTAGACACCTCTATCAAGGCCCTTGGTTGTCTTTTCTCTAAACAGAACAGCCTCAAACATTATAACCTTTCATCACAGGTGAGCGGTTCCAATCCCATGCCCTGTTCTATGTGATCTCTAGTTTCTACAGTACTTCTTTTTAGTGAGGCAATGACCAGTATTCCACATCAGGACACCACTGATTTTAATAATGGCAGCATATAATATTGGCAGTTTTTAAAAATTATTTTCTAATTATGCCACAATACTTTTTGCTTATAGAAGTCACACATACAGTACTGGATGAATTAGCACATTCATCAAACTTTCTATAACAATCCTATTACTGCATTTAGTTCTTAAATCTCCCAAAGTACAGTGAGCAAACATGACTGCCTCATTGCCCACTTCTCATTCAAGTCAAGAGGTTCTTCACTCATTGGCTTGGCAAAATATCTGTTATGCACTTTCTTTTCATGATATCTGGTCTGAATTCTTTATGTGTTAACATATCTCCACAGCTTTTTACAATTGAGGCAGCATGCTGAGTGGTGGTGGTGGGCATGTTATAGAAGATTTTAAGGCAAAGATCGGCAACATGTGGCCCTCCAAATGTTGCTGGACCACAGTTTGCACTTTGTAGCATTCGATCTAATGAGTGCATGTCTCTGTTCCAGCCTAGTAGTTTGAAAGCAAGAAACTGCAAGTAGATAAATAGGGACCACTTTGGTGGGGAAAGATCTTGGGGACATGAACGGAGCCTCATTTGGGCATCCCCTGCTTTCGGGCATTCCTCCAGCAAAAATCCTTTCAACCCAGAAAGTGCTTCTGACACAATTTTAAAAAATCTATGCTGGACAAGGGTGATATGAATTGTAGCTAAACTATTTTAGATGCTGTACTTAACCCATCTTAGCTTTACAGCCATCTGTGTACTCACTGAATAGGGTGTTATCACTTACTTAGTCCATTTAATAAGCAGATGTAAACATGCAACTGTTGGTAGATAAAATTCTTATTGGTCTCCCTGATAGTCTTGAGCCCCACACCTTGAAAATGGTTCTGGGCCCCATGTAAGCCTAACCCTAGCCCATGGGTTTTCAGTGGTTGGAACTCCAGATTTTGTGCAGTTCATCTTCCAGAATCTTTCTCCATTGGCTATATTGGCTGAGACTTCTGGAAATTGAATTCCAAAATGTCTGACAGGACAAAAAGTGTTAAGTGTTCTACTATGCAGTGCTTCTACCACGGAACAAATCTCCCTAGTTCAGTGGGAGCTTTTGCTATGCACATCAATGTGCGTCAAATTCCTTTTCATGCATGTTAGTGTGTTTTGGGAGAGGGATGTGGCTGTTAGATATACAGTAAAAGCCTGATTTACATATGCCTCAAGTTACATAAAATTCAACTTACATAATGATTTTGTGCTAAAACCATTTCCCAATTTACACGATTTCCTATGGGTTTGCTTCGAGTTACATAAAGATTCTTTTTCCTATGGGTTTACTTTGAGTTATGTAAAAATTCATTTCCCTATGGGTTTGCTTCGATTTACATTAAAAAATTCATTTTTCCTATGGGTTTGTTACGTAAAAAAATAATTTTTCCTATGGGTTTACTTCGAGTTACATAAAAAACCGATTTAAGAAAAAGCCTATGGAATGGACTTTTTCATAAGTAGGGGTTTTACTGTATTACATATGTTGTTAGCTGTCAAAGCTAGCTTATTTGAATGTGTGAGGGGTTTGCTTGACCTCCCTTTATGAGACACTGATCAAGGCACAATACATTAGTCTTTAAGGCAATGTCATTGGATTGTGACTCCCATTGGCCCTAGCTTGTCACTGCTGGTGATGCATGTTGCAGTCCATCAACATTTGGAGAAGCACATTTTATACATTCCTTAACATGCTACACACTGTTGGCTTCACTGTATATACAACAACACAGTTAGGCAGGGTCACTACTCAGCCTCTTTTCTATAAGAACAGAAGAGATGCACTGTAGGATCAAATAAGTGGCTTACCCAGTTCAGCTTCCTATTTCACACAGTGGCTGACTAAACAGATGTCTGCGTGAAGCTCACAGAGGACATGAGAGCAATTGCAATTTCTTGCTCTCCCTTTCCTACCTTAATTGGACTAGGTAAAAGCCAAATCCATGAAAGGAAAAAATGGTTCTTCATGATTTAATGTACTGTATTTTTTTCCATAGAATCTTCCCCAAACCACCATCAAATCCCAAATCCCATGTGTGCCCAAAGAGTAAACTATAACAATCTTGTTTTTTGCAGTAGTGCAAACACATGGATCCAATGTGTGGATTCCCATGATTTCACATGAATTTAAGTGGGATCTTCCCCCAAACCACCATTAGATTACATATCCTATTTGTGCCCACAAACTGAAACATAAAAATCACAGATCATTCACTGCATGGCTTTGCAACTGGACAAAAACATGGATTCAAGGTGCAGATCCTCATGGATCCACATGATTATTATCAAGGACTCTCTTCAAACCACTGTCAAATCAGGTCCCATCTCTGTCAACAGATCAAACCATGGAAATCACTGATCCTTCACTGCATGGCTTTAGGTAAAGGTCTCTGTTGTGTATCTCCCTTGCTCAAAAGCCAGTTGTATCTGACTCTAGGCTGTGGTGCTCATCTTCATTTACAACCAAAGAGCCAGCACTGTCTGCATCTGAAGACGCTTCCATGGTCATGTGGCAGGCATGACTAGATGCTGGAGTGCATGGAACATTGTTATCTTTCCCATCAAAGAGGTACATATTTATCTACTTGGAGTTTCTTGCTTTCAAACTGCTACGTTGGCAGGAGCTAGGACAAAGATGATAACTCCTTCAAGTTCAGTGTATTAACCACTAAAGCAATCAAAAACATGCATCCAAGGCATCCTCATGTATCCATATGGTTTTCACATAGGATCTTCCCCAAGATATAGATCCTTTCTGTGCCCATAGATACTAACCTATAAGAATTAGACCCTTGGGTGCATGATTTTGCATTGACACACACACACACAAACAAACATACCCACGTGTTTGTGCCATTGCAGTGTCAAAGGAACTGTGGTTTCGTCTGTGGGTATAGATGGGATCTACATATTTAACAGGGATTTGGGTAGGATTGCATCTGAAGCATCCTAGGAAATCATGAGAGTCTGTGGGGCTGCAGTGGTTCAGTGGTTAAGAAGCTCACCTTGTTAGCTGGAAGGTTGGCAAGCCAGCAGTTCCAGACCCGGGTACTGCATGGCGGTTTGAGTGCCTGTCTCTGTCCCAACTCCTGCCAACCTAGCTGTTCGAAAGCAAGAAACTGCAAGTAGATAAATAGAGACCACTTCAGTGGGAAAAGATCTTGGGGACTAGAAAGGAGCCTCATTCGGGCATCCCCTGAGCGGAGTTTCTCCAGCAGAAAATCTTTTCAACTCAGAATAATTTCTGACACAAAATTCTTATTCTTAGAATCCGTTCTTGATTTCACCGCTCTGCCTTTCACTGCCTTCCTTAAGGAGCGTCCAGGCACAGTGGTAGAGGATCCACTGCCTCTCTAGTGGTTCCCTGGGAGCAGCATTGTTTTCCCGGAGACTCATCCGAAGCAAAGCCTCTTTTCTTCCAAGGAAGAAGCACATCAGATTCGAAGAGTGTGTGTGTGTGTGTGTGTGTGTGTGTGTGTGTGTGAGAGAGAGAGAGAGAGAGAGAGTGAGAGCAAAGCCTCTTTTCTTCCAAGGAGCACATCAGATACGAAATGTGTGTGTATGTGAGCAAAGCCTCTTTTCTTCCAAGGAAGGAGCACATCAGATTCGAAGTGTGTGTGTGTGTGTGTGTGTGTGAGTGAGCAAAGCACATCAGATTCGAAGAGTGTGTGCCACCACCCCAAGAAAAAAAAAGGGGGGAGGCGAAGAGGTTTTCCCCGTGCGTCTCCAAGCCCGCCGCGGGGGTTTTCTTTTGCCCCCTCTTCGGTTCCCCTGACTGTACCTCCTCCCCCTCCCCGCGGTGGGCCAGACATGCGCACAGCGCCAGGGGTGACGTCAGTGTGCTCAACCTCCCCGGCCAAAATAGTCAGCTCCTCCTGCAGCTCCAAAATTGGCTGAAGGCCGGTAGTGAGCAGAGCAGCGAGACCTCGAGCTACTTCAACAAAACTTTCTCTCCAGTCTCTCCCTGCTTCCTCCTCGCCCTTTCCTTCGCTCTCGCCGTCTGATGGTATATTGACATCATAATTCTCCATTGAAAGGGGTGGTGGTGGTAGCCAAGAAGAACCCCCCCCCCAATATCCAAATTAGGTCCCCCCCTTCTCTCCCCAACTTCCTTTCTACCCCTTTCCCTTCTTTTTCTTCTCTCCCCCTCCCCACTTTTGGATTGTAAAGGGCAGAAAATAGACAGGGTGCTCCTAGCTAGACTGGATGAATGGAGGGCATCTCCATAATCCATCCCCCCTTTTTTTAAAAAAAGCCTAGAGGATTTTATTCTGCTTTAGAATATAACTGTGGCGTGGCTTGCCAAGAGGGGGGAAAATCAGAGGAAGGAATACGGTGACCCTCCAGTGCAATGTCTGTTGTTTGAAACAACTCACTTTTATAGCAAAGAAATTGGAAGATGAAAACGGTAAGGAAAGACTTCACAGACTCTTTGGCTGATGATTTTCTTGCTTCCCCACACTATGCTGCGTTCAGATGTGGAGTGGGGTGGCTTCTAATGCCCTGGGGCGGTGGGGGGAAAGAAGAGGATTTTAATGATTTCACAGAAAAACTTTTTTTTGAGTTTGGGGGATTATCAGGGGTGGGCGGGCCAATGGGTCTGCAAGGTTTTTGGCATGGAAAAGTCAGACGATCTAGAAATTATTCTATTTTTAGAAATACAGTAAAGCCAAGCCATTGGCAAAATAATGCAGTTTTGGGGTGGGGGTGGTTTGTTTTTTCTTTACATCCATCGACTTTGCTTCTAACATAAGCCTATCTAAATAGGGAGACAAGTGCAGATTTTCAGGTCTGGAATCCAAGGGTTGATTTGTTAACCAGATCCCGGATGCTTGACTAAAGGAGAGATTGAGAGAGAGAGAGAGTCACGAAATTTGTAAGTGGCTCAATGGGAGAGGTGGAAGAGTTATAAAATCATGATTTACAAAATCATGCATGGTGTGGACAAATTAGATAAGGAAAAACTGTTTTCCCTATTGCATAACACTAGAACTAGGGGGCACTCCATGAAATCTTTGGGTACTAGTTCTCAAACAAATAAGAGAAAGTACTTTTTCACCCAGAGGATTACTGGTCTATGGAACTCCCTGCCAGAAGAAGTGGTGACAGCTGTCAGTCTTGACAGCTTTAAGAAAGGATCAGACAAGTTCATGGAGGACAAGGGTATCCAATGGCTATAATTATGGATACCTAAGGACAACCTCTGGGTTGGAGAGATAGGCAGGATATCTCTCAATGCCATTTCCAGGGAATCCTAAGCAGGTGAAGGCATCTGCTTGGGAAGAATACCCTGAAGCCAATGGTGAGCCACTGTGTGAGACAGAATGCTGGACTGGATGGGCTCCTGTGGCCTGTTCCAGCAAGGCTGTTCTTATGTTCTTATGAGTTACTAACAGAGGTTGCCCGGCGTTGCTGGGCTGTTTAGTTATTGGTAGACGCGGCAGTGCTTTGCTAGACTCCTGACCCTTGAATCCATGTGTGCTTGTTCAAAGGGATTTGGGGTGGGGGAAAGGAGGGAGAGCTAAAGGTGTATGGCTGGATGGTGTGTGTGTGTGGGAGAAACAGCTGGAATCATCCCCCCTGCTGATGTGTGTCCAGTCCTCTTGTTTTTGCTAATTCCTTTCATTGTTGTACAAGAGGGGAGAAAGAGAGTCCGTCTCAGACTCCTGTTTTTATTTGGACTGCCTTTGCAACGCGTTTGGGCCCCGTGCCAAGTGTCTGGGTCACACGCGTTTTATCCAAATAGATTTAGCGCTGCTGTCTGGAAATGGGCTGCTGGATGTTAACTTTAGGATCAGCTCCACCAGAACAGCCGAGGCACTTCCCTCGGGTCGGGAAGGAGGAGGGCTTTTGTTCTTTACAGTTTCCCCTCTAAGGGGAAAGAGGTAAAATTATTTTAGCACTTAGAGGGAGGATATGTGTATGTGTGTGTCTGTCTCTCTGTATAGACAGAGGGATCGGGTTTAATAGTTTTTTTAAAAAAAGTAGTCTGGACTTTCGACAGTAAAAAATGACAGCTTGGAAAGTTAAAAGGGGAGTAGAAAGGCAGTGAAAAGATTTACAGATAGATTCAGTTTTGCCCTTTCCCCCCACCCCCCAATCCTTTCACCACCCAGGTGGCAGCTGATCTGGTGAGTTGCATTTTGAGAGAGAGAGAGAGAGAGGAGAATGAGGACTGCTGCACTTTATTCGCGTTGTGTTGCTTAATAAGGCTACAATCCAAGTCCTACTTACTAATGGAGTAATTCCATTGGTCTCAGTGGAGCTTGTTCTTAATAACTAAGGATCGCGTTGCACAATCTTCCCCTTCCACATTTTGGGTTACTTTTGGGTTACATTTCCCACCACCACCACCCCATTGCTTTGATTTTTTTTTAAAAAAATCAAACTAATGCTCTCTTTAAAGGAAGATGGTGATATATTGGAGAAGCACACCCAAGGGAGCCCTTCCACAGACAGACAGAGACTGAGAGAGACAGAAACAACCTGTCTGGGTATCAGAGAGTAAACAAAACAAAACAAAAAGACAAGTTGTGGCACTTTAAAAGACTAACGCTAATGTTAGCTGTCGTGGAGCAAGTCCACTTGTCAGACATAAGAGTGAGACTTCATGGTATCAATTTATACATATCAGGTACAGAGATACCCAATGGTTGGTTGGCACAACAGATAAGTTTGCAAATCAGTGTGCTATTTACAACCAGTAATAACAAGATCAGTGTATTTATTTACGACAGTAATAACAGAAGGCCCCTGATTGGGGTTAGATAGATTACCGTGTAGTGGATACAAAATAAACATTCTGGCATTGCACATTTGCTAATGAGTTAATTGAGGAGGGAGTATGTGAGACCCAGCAGGAGGTCAATCACCCACCCTACTGTCTTGAGAACCCTCCCCTCCCCCATTTTTGGAAGTCTGCTCTGTAAGGTAAATTACAACCTCTTAGTTGTGGAATTTTAAATTTGATAATGTCCCAGAAACCCTTGGCCGATGTTCAAACCTTTGAGATGGGTGTCCAGCTTATGTATATATTTGATCTCCGCTGGATCCTACCTGTTATAGATTTGAGCTGGTTTGTAAGGCATAGTCCAGGGGTGACCAAACTATGGCCTGTGGGCCAGATCCAGCCCCTGATGCCATGTCATCCAGTCCGTGCTGCTCCTGGAAGTGGAAATAAAATGTGCCCGTACGTCTGCTTCTAGGAGCGGCAAGGGCAGGGTGGGTCGGATGAATTGGTGTTGGGGGCCAGATCTGGCCCACAGGCTGCAGTTTGGTCACCCCTAGTTTAAGCAGAGAAAATGGTAGCCTAAAAATCTATCTCATCCTGTTGCAAAACAGATTGCACAGCCGTTTTACTTCTGCTTCTGGTGGGAGGAACCACGTGACTGGCCCGCTGATCCACGTGACCGGCCCACAGCCCGAAATGTTTGTGCACCCCTGGCCTAGTCTCAAGAGGGAGCAGTGGCCTCCTCCCTAGTGGCCTCTTGGCTGGCTGGTGGCTGCCAGTGCCAGCCTGGGGCCCAGCTTCGGATTCGCCTGTGCACAGCCTGGTGTGTGTGTGTGTGTGTGTGTGTGTGTGTGTGTGTGTGTGTGTGTGTGTGTGTGTGTGTGTGTGTGTGTGTGTGTGTGTGTGTGTGTGTGTGTGTGTGTGTGTGTGTGTGTGTGTGTGTGTGTGTGTGTGTGTGAGAGAGAGAGAGAGAGAGAGAGAGAGAGCAAAGCCTTTTTTCTTCCAAGGAGCACGTCAGATTCGAAGTGTGTGTGTGTGTACCCACGTTGCAGACGTGTTAAGTCCCGGGAAGAGGAGGACGCCGGCTGCTCTGAGTCTCGTTTGGGCTTCGGGGTTTGGAAGGCACCGCGAACGGAGGCTCTTCCAGGAGTTTGCTGGGGCTTAACGCCAGGCCATTAGCGAGCCACAGGTGCTACTTGAGAGGCGCTTCGGAGCAGACGCTGCACGCCCCGGGAGGTGGACGAGGCGGCGGCTGGAGAATGAGGCTCATTGAGAGAGAAGGGGGGGACGTGGGGAAGAGACGAGCCGCTCCAGCCGCCTCCGGCAGCGGGAAGCCGATCGGTTCAGTTTCTGGCCTCCTGCTGCCTTTTGGACCGAGTCCCAGGGACGGCGGCAGGGACTGAGCTGCGGGCACTGTAGCCTTGCCAGGGGAAGGGAGGGAGGAGGAAGCACTTGGGCACGAGGAGGAGGAGGAGGAGGAGGCAGCGGCTCCCACGCTTGCGCGGGAAAAGTTGGCCAGTAGGTTGCCCGGCGTCGGACCGATATTTGGGCCAAGGTTCCCCTGACTGAGGAAGAGGCCAGAATCTCTCCTGGAGTAACGGGCACCGAGGATCAAGAACAGGACTCCTGCCCATGGGGAGAATGTGTTTTCCTGCTCATTACGCACGTGGTTCCCCATTTAACTCAATGACCAAGGGTGACCAAACCTGGGCCCGGATCCGGCCCCCATGCCAATTCATCCAGCCCATGCCTCCCTTGTCACTCCCAGAAGCGGAAGTACAACTCGCCCTTATGGACACATTTAACTTTCCGCTTCAGGGAGTGACGAGGGTGGCATGGACCGGATGAATTGGTGTCGGGGGCCGGATCTGGACCCCGGGCCATGGTTTGGGCACCCCTGAACCATGTGACTGGCCCTGCAGCCCAAAAAGTTTGGGCACCCCTGATTTAAGCATTTTAGGTTTAAGGAGCTAGGGATCCAAAGGCAGTGCCAACTGCAGTATGGCAAGATCATAAGTATGTCTTCAGGTTCTCCAGAGGAAGAAAGATACTGAACAATGGTAGAAAGACAAATTAAGGAATTACCTTTTTGCATCCTAAATGGCAGGTCTTAAGTATAGGAGGGTTCATTCATATATACCGTACAGTGGTGCCTTGCTTTAAAGAGCATAATGTGTTCCACAGGATTGCTCTTTAAGCAAGTTTGCTCTTTAAGCGAAACACCATTGTAAGTGACCAACTGTTGACTTCTGGGGGGCGAGATTGCAAACCCTGATTTAGTTAAGCAAATTTTAGTTGTTAAGTGAGGGCGACCATTTAGAGAAAATTCTGCTCTTTAAGTGAGTTAGTCTTTAAGCGAAGCACTCTTTATGCGAGGCTTTACTGTAATTCAATTTCAGTGGGTGCTAAATGCATCAAGAGATATTAGGGATGATGTGGTGGTGGTTGTGAGGACTATTCACCCATTGCTGAAAATGTGAAATTACTTAGATGTTTCTCCCACCATTTCCAGTTCAGATGGTGTGGCAAGTTGGCTGGTTGGCTCTAGCATCAGTCTGTTCAGAAAGCCAATAAGCCAAGGGTTGCCAGCCAGTCCAAGCTTCTTCTAAAATAGTTATCCTCCACAGAAGAAAACTCAATGTAACTATATCATCTCCCTGCCACTGCTAATATATTTATAGCATTTTAATTGTAGCATATTGAAGGAAGATTTGTACTAGTCAGAATAAAAAGACTGCTAAACCAATCATCTGTACCTCCTCAGAATTCCTCTGTGCACTCTTTATTGCCTGTTTTCTTCACCTCAACTTTACTATTCCAGAGTGACCTTTCCCATTAGTCACATAACAGTTTGGTTTACATATACGTTAAAATTAATCCAGGTGATCATGTTCATACCTGTCAAGTTTTGGGAAATTCTTGTCAAATAAAGGAAATTTCCCGGCCAAAACAGGAAACTGGACAGCTATGCTTATCCTGTGCTGGCCTCCAGTCTAACTCCAGCCTAATTGTAGTCTAACTAATACGGGATGATGGCGGGAAATAGTGTAAAATATGGGGGTTTGACAAATTTCCCGAAACCTGACAGGTATGATCATGTTTCCTCCACACAGTTTTATTTTTCTAAGTACTGTACTGTAAAATGTAATTTTATTGAAATCTAGAAACAATGTGACAGTTAAGACATTTAATGTTTCATTTGCTATTATATCCCATTACTGAAATCCAGAAACATACATAGTGTGACATTTAACAATCCAGTTGATGGTACATTATTTGAAGAATGTAAGACAGGGGTGCCCAAATTTTTTGGGCCATGGGCCGGTCACGTGGTTTCTCCCACCAGAAGCGGAAGTAAAACGTGCCTTGCAGTCTGTTTGGCAATAGGATGAGATAGATTTTTAGGCTGCCATTTTCTCTGCTTAAACCAGGGATACCCAAACTATGGCCTGGGGGCTGGATTTGGCCCCCCGACACCAATTCATCTGGCCCACGCCACCCTAGCCGCTCCTGGAAGTGGAAGTAAAATGTGCCTGTATGTGCGTGTTTTACTTCCGCTTCCAGGAGTGGCAAGGGCAGCGTGGGTCAGATGAATTGGTGTCAGGGGCCAGATCTGGCCCCTGGGCCGTAGTTTGGGCACCGCTGATGTAAGGTGTCTTGAAGGGTTCAGATTATCAATTCTAGGAGGGCCATGAGCCCTTACTTTAGCACAGAGTGGGCTGTACATGTAGCTATTTGTGTGGCCCTCCAGTTCTCCCTGCTGCTGCTGAAATCATTTTGAGCAATTCTGAGAATGGACAAACCCAGCAAAAGTGCAAGCATTCTTATGGTATGTTTCCCTGCTGTCTTTCTAATGCCTGTCCCCTCCATTCCCCCCGCCCCCCACAACCCATGAAATAGCACTCTACCGAAAGCACCACTGTCTCCTCAACATTTCCTTTCTGACTACTCTTCATGTCACTTCCAGATATCTGTCGGCACTCTAATCTGCTCTCTTAGGGTATCTAAAGAGAAAGCGGACACTGTGTCACTCTATGGCACCCATAGAGCAATATCATGACACTGTGATTACTTGCATACTATCACCAAATGGAAGTGTGGTGACTTGGAGTTGGTTCTGCCTGAAACAACCATTGTCTTCAGCATGGGGTGGCAGAAGGACTCTTGTTTTTCAGATCCTGGAGCATCTTTCCATAGTAGTTGGTGTCTGTTGTAGTTGGGGAAGCAGAAGGTGCAAAAGTCATTGGTGGTGGAAGCAAAGTTGACATACAGGGCCAGGACAATATTGAGTATGTAGGTATGGGGTTGTCTTTTCTAGCTGTGGGCCAGACCACGCCCCCTCAAACACCTGAACGGGCCGGACTGGTGCCGTAAAACGTGTCTGCAGCTGTTTACGGCAGTGGGGGTGGCTGGAGCGAGGTCAAGGGCCAGATTATTTGGCACTGTGGGCTGGATCTGGCCCATGGGCGTAGGTTGTGAACCCCTGATGTAGATATTCACGTGTGCATACACACATATGCGCACGCATGCATGCACAGACAGAGTTAAGCAATCATTGACACATATGCAGATATAGAGGCAAACAGGCATGTACACATTCACTGAGACATGTTTCATTCCATAACTGAATCTCATGCAGCTCAGTTGCTTTGCAGAAAAAATGCACCTTGTGGCTCTGAACACTACAGGACTATAGCCCTTAAGTGCCTAACCTGCGCTTTCTGGGAACTGTGAGAGAATTTTTCTTCCTTCTTAAGGACAAGTGGGCTGAGCTGTCCAATCCTGCTCTGCGTACTCTGTGCAGAATGCCATGGAAGCTGCCATAGTTTCTGGTTTTGCCACAGCAGCTACCAGAGGTTGTATTTGCTTGTAAATCTTGTGGATGTATCTACAGAATGCCAAATGGGACATGCTTTGTACTGTGTATTATTTGTATGCATGTGAGTAGTTTCAGTTGCTTTTGGGCTTATTTCACGGTCCAGTTATTCTGGTATAGATCTATATATTTGAATATGAATACTTAGGAAGAAATGGGTTGTGGATGGCATTTTTATTTAGTCTAGGAATAGTTGAGAAAAGAACTGTTGAAATGTTGCAAAGCTTTAGATGGTATAATTTATTAAGTTATTCAAATAGAGGAGGATGTAGAGCAGAGAGTCAAGTATGTAAGCTGATGGTGCATACAGTCAACAAATAAAAAAACAGATTCATCTAAGAACAAAATTCACTAAACACTGACCATGTCACAGCTTTTGCTAGTGGATATATATTTTATACTCACATGGATATGCACATAGAAACCTAAAACAAGTCAGAAATCCATATTTAATAAAAGCTGAATTAGGTCTCCTGATGTAGGTTTGCTGATAGAAACATTATTCGGTACAGTTCTGTGGCTCCTTTTATACAGAAAGCCAGAATGCGTAGTAATGCAATATTCCCTTCTGGCATTGAAATATGTGAATGAAAACACTGATAAAGTAACTAAACCCAACACCTGCAAACATAACCAAAATTATGCCACCTGCATGCAAAATAATATCCTTTGGGCTCACCACAGTGTCTGTGCCTTACAGGTGAACTGTTATGATTTTATATAGAATAAGAACATGTGTACGGCACAGTATATGGCAAAGGCTTAGTGTATTATATGAAGTCATTTGAGATTATATTTACTATATATTGTGAGTCTAGAAAATATTAGTCTCAACTTCAGACCGCTGTTGAGGTCACTAAAAACCTCTGTTTCATTATTCTGTAGAGTACCAAGATGAAATTAATATTGAACAAAGGCTAAAGCCTACTGAAGATTCATTTACTTCACACTTGGAATCTTTTGGCAAAGTGAGCTTTTACAGTAACTTTTTAGTTAGAAAATAATGCAAGAGTTCCTCACTGAGTGGGAACAAGTGTTGCAGGAATAAATTGTTTGGTTTGTAAAAGTGGCAGTAATAAACTGTACTGTGGTTATTGAATCAATATCTTATGTGTAATTGTCATCTTGATCCAAAAGTTAGTTCATGAAGTTGATTTTTTTTGCTAAGCATAACCTCAATTGACACCAGCCTAGACTCTTGCAGTTCAATTGGGTTATGAACTGGCTGCCTGCTAACTTAGTGCAAATCAAAAATAATTACCTATAGTTATGCTAACCTTCTGAGCAGAATATTCCACAGGTCTTTGAATCTTCTATAGCCTGAGATTTATCATACTATTATTTCCCTGGAGGAGAAAACCTATAATGGCAATATTCCATAAAAGAAACCTTGTTTGGGAATATTACCATATTGGTAAAGCATGCATGTATGCAAACAAACTGTAAACATTACAACAAAGAAATGCTAGGCCAGATGGCCTGAAAGAAGCAACATCATGAGAAGTGCTGTGATGATGATGACAAAAGGAACAAGTTTGAAGAGGTGGAAATATCATGTTGGTAAATGAACAGATTATAAACAAACATTCTTGAGGGTACCCAAGAGCAAAACCAAATTAGAAGATGGAGGAATGAGCTCACTGGACAAGAAACAATATTAAAGGAGGTCATGGCTGAGAAGTTCAACCTCCCCTACATTACTTGGAGGATCCTGAATAGGTTGAGGGTCAGAGTCTAAATGCAAGACCAACATGCTCAAGTGGAGGCTGCTGGCGGACAACAACACATGCTGTGAATATGGAGAGATACAGAATCCCGCTCATTTACTGGTCTGCTGATTACTGCCAGAAACATGCACTATCAAGGACTTAAGTCTGGCCAATGACAAAGCCAAGAAAGTGGCTTCATTTTAGCAGTCCAAGGTTTGATCCAGACGCAAAAGAAAAAAATTCATCATAATAATAAATAATTTTGGAAACTATCTGTCTTTGCAATCATCATCTTTTTGTTCTACAGTTTCAGAGTTATTTGTCCAGGACAGTGTTTCAGTCACATCATGTACATCACATATTCACAGTATATCACCCAAAAGAAAGAAAAAAGCTAACCATCCACAAAACATCACAGATATTTGTGATAACAAACAGCAGATTAGAAAAAGTTAGTTGATGAAAAATTGTGCAGTTTGCTTACCTGAAGAAAACTTTTCATCTAATTGGGAAAAAAGCCACAATTAATAGACTTCTTAACTGTTATAGCAGTATGACAATGGAACCAATTAATGTGGGAGGTGGTGAATCCTCCAATGCTGGAGGCATTCAAGAGGAATTTGGACAACCATCTATCAGATCTGCTTTGATTTGGATTCCTGCATTGAGGAGGAGGTAGAACCCCTTCCAACCCAATTATTCTATGATCCTATGTTTCAGTCCCTGAGGCCAGGATACTGTCCATCCAGCTGAGCAGATGTTGCAGGGAAACTGCTAGATAAAGTGTATAATAGAGAAATGGAGCAAAATGCAGTAGCTCTAGATCAGTGGTTCCTAACATGGGGCCCATGCCCCACAGGGGGACTTCAATTCCCAGAAGCCTAAGTCAGTACATTGGCTGATCAGTGCTTTAGGGGCTTGACTTTGGCTTCTGGGAATTGAAGTCGAAAAACCAAAGGTTAGAAAACACTGCTCTAGAGGGTAAAATTGTTAAACTAAGTCTTGATGAATGGAATAATGCACACAATGATCTTGTCAGATATGCTTGTATAACAACAGAAGAAGGCAATGTCTTCCTTGCAGAAACAATGTACAGTAAAACCTCGCATAAGGGGCGCCTCACTTAGAGACTAACCCGCTTAAAGAGCAGAATTTTCTCTGAATGGTCGCCTCGCTTAACAACTAAAACCAACTAAAAACTCACTTAACAACTAAATCAGGGTTCGCAATCCTCCCCAACCAGAAGTCACAATTGGTCACTTACAATGGTGTTTTGCTTAAAGAGCAATTCCGTGGAACGTATTATACTCTTTAAGCAAGGTACCACTGTGTACGTTAGGAAATGCACACACGGCAGAATACCTACATAAAGTGGCAGCTAAAGCTATAATAGCATGATCAGAAATTCAAATGTCTAGTATGCAGTTTGATCACAAGCAATGCTGCAAGTGCAGCCAAGATGAGAAGAAATTTAGAAGAGCAAGAAGAGAATGGTTGCAGTATTTATTTGCTTCACTTTTTAGCAAAAGACTTCAGTGTCTCCACCCTAAGGGCATCCCTACCGAAAATGGCTTGTGCGTGTCAACAAGCATGTTCATAAGTCAGCAGTGGCCACGGGCATAAATCATGTTACCAGTGACATCTAGCTCAGACCAAATAAACAGAACTCAGTACACACAAAGGTGGTGTGTTTTTGGCCTACAGCTCCCTAGGATGATGGGAATTGTCCAAAAGTATCTGTAAGGCCATAGTTTCTTCTGGGTTAAGGGCAAGGTAGAAAATAATCCCTTCCTTTGCCCAAGCCTCCAAATTAGATCTGCAGGGTCCAGAAACTTAATACTTCTCATATGTGTAGTATTATTGGAAATGCCAGACTTAAAAGTACCTATGTATATAAAAAACGAGTGAGTCGATTCTCTTGAGTGCATGCATTATGTAATAGTCATAATTCCTATTTTGCCAAAAGTATACATTATGTCTACAACTAGCACACACACATGCAGTTTGTCACTGCTTCTGCCACATAGTTCCTGTGTTGAAAGAAGGCAGTTCTGAACCTGTAAGAGGCCTTTTAGCTCTTTGTTCTTCATCTGCTTGGTTTTGTTGATGAGTTGAAGAAAAACTAGGGCTTACATTATTGAATTAGAACACTCACGGTAGGTTTTATAAGGGACAGCAAGTGGGTTCTGATTACATAAGGTGCTACAAAATGGTTACGCACTAAGCAAAATAAAATTATGCACCTCACTAGCCTTTATATGAAACAACAAGGAAGTAGTCTGCACTTTTAATGAGCTCTTTTTAGTACTTGTAAAATATTGAGGAAGGTGATCCTATCTCAAACTCACTGACACATTGATGGAAAACTACTGTATATAATCGAGTATAAGTCTAATTTTTTAGCCCCCAAAATGAGATCCAAAAAAGGGACTTGTCTTATACTTGGGTCAACAAACCACGTTGGTGCAAATTCAAACATACATTTTTAAAAAAGCACTAACACTACCGTAAAAACTCAAAAACATGCCCACACAAATGTCTGAATAAATTAATTTTACCGTATTTTCATGCATTTTAATTACTAAAACTCACTAGCAGCTGCTGCAGTTTCTACTCCCGACTTATACTTGGGTGAATCTATTTTCCTAGTTTTAGGGGTCCAAATTAGGTATCTTGACTTATATTTGGGACAACCAAAAGTTGAGTGTCCATATGCATAGGAAAATACTAGAAGAGTCCTGGTGGTACAGTGATTAAACTGCTGTACTGCAGCCAGAACATTGTGAATTCAATCATAATGGGACCAAGGTTGACTCAGCCTTCCATCCTTCTGAGTTCATTAAAATGAGTACCCAGCATGTTGGGGGCAAAATGCTAATTATTCTGTGAACTGCACTAAGCGCTATGGGGTGGTATATAAGTGTAATTGCTATTACTATAGATAGAAGCAAAAATAGTAGTTGGGCTCTGTTGTTTTCTATATACTGAGTAGCTGGAGACTATTAAATTTCTGAATTTAATTTCTATTTGATGGGACGCAGAAAATGATTAAGCAGAGATTACCAGATATAAGTGGCCACTTCCCAGTAAAGAATTTCTTCTCATAGCTGACCAGTATCAGAAGATCTATAATAACAACTATTGTCATCGTCGGCTGCTACTCATATCCGAGTACTGTATATATTTTTTCACGGAAATCATTTCCACAGTTGATGGAGGTGTCTCAGGAAAAATGCCATTGACGTGAATTTGTTTAAGGTGGATCCCAGCTTGCCATGAAGTGACCCACACACTGTGATAATGGAGCCATCTCCTGAGGCATGTATGAAATGAGACATGAAGGATTTGGACTGCCACTGCCTTGAGGATATTAACAAGGTGTGCTTTCACTGCCAGTCCATCTGGCATGGCCTCTTCCACCTCCATGACCATTGGGAATCAAAATAGTGAATGGTTTCTCCTCCACTCATTTTGCCAGTGCTTGGTGTTGAGCCGCTGGCTGTATGGTCCACTCCATTACTGTAGCGGGATGTCCGGCCAGACAAGTAACTCTATAATACTTCATAAAATAAAATGTTTCATTTTTGTATCTTTATCTGTTGGGTAATGTATTTTATGACAGACGTATTCTCAAGGAAGTATGCAGAAGAGTATAGCCTGGATTTGCTAGATTTCACTACAGTACATGCATAAGATGAAGCTGTATCTTGTACATTGCCAGATTCATAAGCAACATTTCATGGTTGGGTTTGGCACTAACTTTATAGATGACAGGATCGTTTTACTCTTGCCTTCATATGTTGGGAATTGGTCACTTGATGTAGTCTTGTGTATGTTGATAAACTGCATTGTTCCTTCTTTGTAAAATGAGACAGGAGAAAGCTTAAAACACAGGGCTAACCCTAGTCCCAGTTAGAAAAGGTCCATTGAATGAAGGGGATTTATATTAGTGTTGACTTACAAACATCTAACTCAGGGTTCCTCAAACTTCACTCTCCAAATGTTCTTAGGCTTCAATTCCCAGAAGCCCTAATCAGCAGGTGTGCTGACTTGGGCTTCTGGTAATTGGAGTCCAAGGACACCTGGAGAGCCAAGTTTGAATAATCCTGATCCAGCTCATTCAAATGGGTCTACTCCATTTGGATTTATATAAGTATGTCTAACTTCTACATGTTTTATTTGAAACCATTGAAGTACTTGCTAGTAAATTCTGAATATCTTCTTGGCACAGAAAAGGCTAAACCACTATAAATACACTTATTATTGTTTCTGAAATTGTCCGACTTCTACATGTTTGATTTGAAACCATAGCATTCTGCTCAGAAGAGATTTAGTGGGAGGGTTGGTGCAATTTTACTTTCACTGTTTTTACATTTTCATTGTTTTGTTTTGACTACAACTATATGAACATTCTCAGATCCAAGGCAGCTGTTGTGTATTAGCACAAAATATTAGGAAGACCAGTATTTTGAGAAAAACAGGACAAAATTACAGTTTTAATGTTGTGCAAACCCCAACTATTTATAATATGGCCATCTCATTTGTCAGGTACATTTGTAATCATGTACCCGACATAGCAAATATGCCAAGCTTCATGTGCAATATTTCAGATAACATTTGTGGCTTCACAGATTTTCAATTGAATTTATAATTTGAAATGTAAAAGCCAGTTTTCTATTATCAGCAGCCAAGAAGAATTCTGTTGGAATAAAATATGCAACATATGGTCTCATAAAACAGCATTACTTACAGTGAAATCAAAAATATATACTGGCTGAAATCCTGCTGGCATAGCTATTCCTGTAGAAGGATGAGAAAGTCACCAAAAGGGGTAGATTTTTGGTAATGAAAAATTTCCCTCTTTTTCTTCTTTCAGATTTTCTGAGTTGCAAATAATCTCTTTAATTGCATGGAAGTTGTGGAAAATGTGGAATAGGCGGCATAAGTCTTTCATTACTGAAAGTCTCTTTCTGCCAATTATGTAATCTGTTGGTGGCAGTTAATGGTAATAAAAGATTTCCTTCTACCCTGCAATTTCCACATCTTCTATGTGATTAAAAGGATTATTTGCAACCCCAAAAAGCTGCAGGAGGAAAGGAGGAAGTCTTTTGTTAACAAAAAAATTTCCCCTTCCTGCTCGTAACATCAAGCTTCCACAGGCATAGCTATGCCCATTGGGTTTTCAGCTATTCTAGCTACAAATTTTTTTTTGCCAGCATATATTTCCTTTGTATATGGCTATTCTTCATCTGTCTACGCATCATGCTCTGCTTTTAGTGATGGTATTAATATAGGTATAAGCAAAATGTTAATGGGAATGCAAATTATCCACCAGGATTCGTATAGCAAGTAACAGATGTAGAGTGCAGTTTATTATTGCTGAGTATGATATAGGGTTGTTGCAGGTTACTAAGAAAAAGACAGATATGTTGGTCATTTAGAAAAATCTAAAAGCTATACCAAGGGTGCCATTTTTTGACCAAAAAAGTCTCCAAAGCACATTTTTTTATTCAGGCAAAAATAAACTGTAAGTAAGTAGAGAGAAAGATTATGGAGAGTTTGATTAAGAGTACATAGCAATTGCAATTACCTTTCCATACCGCCCCATAGTGCTTGGTACACATTTTATCAACCTCAGAAGGATAGAAGGCTGAGTCAACCTTTATTCTCAACAGGATCGAACTTACAATGTTTGGGCTGCAGTACAGAAGTTTAACTACTGTGCCACCATGGTACAGTTCTTTTCATATAGAACAGGGTTACTCAAACTTGACTCTCCAGATGTTTTTGGACTTCAGTTCCCAGAAGCCCTGATCAGCAGTTGTGCTTGACTTGGGCTTCTGGTAATTGGAGTCCAAGAAGACCTGGAGAGCCAAGTTTGCTGACCCCTGATCTAGAATATTCCATATATTTGGTGAAAGCTGTGAGACCAGGATGAAGACCAAGATGCAGAAGAACTGGTTACTTACCTGGAACCATGGTTCTTTGGGTGGTCATCACACAATCCCTTCCTACTTCCCCTCAGCCATAGCTTTCTGGAGCTTTTTATTGCCTGAGGGAAAAAGTCATAAGGTGAGCAGACATGCGCAGCAGCTTGTGCCCATTCCATTCCTAACAGCTTCTTTTCATCTCTGGAAGATTCCTCTGGTGTTTGTTTTATAATGGTGGTATGGATATTTAGTAGTTGTGTTGTTTCAAATTTGGTAATGTCCCAAAAACCTTTGACTAATACTCAAACCATTGAGAATGGGTATCCAGCATGTGTATATATTTTATCTCTGACATATCTCTTTGGATCCTTCTCCTGTAATTTGTCTGTTCCAGAATGGCAAATTTCAAATCTTGTGCAGATTGTCCAAGTAGATTGAAATGATTTGAAACAGGTTTCTGTGTATTGGTCTGTCACCAAAGGCTTATGAGAGTGAAATATTCTTATCACGGCAATGACTTATCAATTTCTGTGGCAGCCATGATGATCTTGAATATTCTTCCAAGGGTAGTTGGTTCAGCCCTGACCTAGTTTAGCATGACTAGAGAATGCAGGGGTTCACAACCTACAGCCCATGAGCCAAATCCGGCCCACACCACCAAATAATCTGGCCCCCGACTCCACTCTAGCAGCCCCCACTGCCGCAGCTCCCACTGCCAGAATCAGCTGTGGACTCGCTTACGGCCATCGTAAACATGTTTATGATGGCCGTAAATGAGTCTCCGGCCATCGTAAACAAATTTACTACAGCTGTAAATGAGTCCACGGCTGTTGTAAACACATTTATGACAGCAGCAGATGTGTTTTACAGCAGCATTTACAGCGGGGGGGAACAACGGTCTGGCCCGCTCAGCTGTCTGAGGGGGCATGGTCTGGCTCACAGCTGAAAAACATTGAGAACCTAGTGTCATAACACTAGCTGTATAGTAGCCAAGATACTAAAGATATGTGTCCCATTACCAATCAAGGAGTAGGTGAGGGAGATAAGGTGCATAGATAGTTGTGGCTGTGGAGGGTGCTTGACACAGACGGCATCTCCTGTTCGGAGTTATATACTATCTATAATAGTTGGCAGAGACTTTCCAAACCATATTATGGCATGTGGTGTCTAAGAGAACTGGAATAATTGTATATTGGTTGCTGGAATCAAGGCAACTGCTAAGCAGCTAATTTTTCTCCAAATGTGTACTAACCTCTCATAACCCATTTATTTGTATAAAGCATTTATTTATCACTGTTATCCCCACCACAGATCCTAATATCCAGAAAGGGTTACATTGCTTCCAATAAGGAAATATCCTCTTTCTGTCATAGGACATGTTTTTCTTCATGAATTATGATTTGAATGGCACTTGACAACCCAAATGTAATGCATACTAAAAAGGAATGATACAGACCTATGTACAGTTTTGATGCATGGTATTTTATTAAATTGATTTATGCAATATTATCTATACTTTTCCAGGTAAAGAAATGGACAACATTTATTTGCTGTTTACTCTAGCTGTGATGTGAAGAAATGATTTTTAAAATTTGATTTGGACTAAAATGTCAGCAGCCCCAGAAAAAGAGAGCATGGTATTGCAAAACATCTGTCAAGAAGTGGAACCACGAATAACTAATCCGGAAGACATATAATAAATCTTGGTTATGGTGCAGTGTTGGACTGGAGTTAAAGCTGTAGCACATAGGTAGCCCACTGCTTCTAAATTATGGAAATTTTGTGGAAGACGTTGACCTGGATTTTGTGCTTAATTATGGTTTTGACAGAATTTCACAGTGACGCCAGGCTTTCTTATAGTTCTCAAGGTAGGGATTCAGCCTTTTAAGCTATTTTTTGGGAGATTTCAGTAAGAGTTTTTCATAACTTTGATATTAATATTTCCTGTGAAAGAATGTAAATGTATGATTTTTTTAGTTACTTTCCAAGAAAGTAGAATTGAAATCTAGCAAAATAAAAATCAATATTTAACTTTTACATTTCATAATAAAGAAATCGCCAAAACTAAATTATTGTTCTAGTGGTGGTGATTTATATTAGGGGTTCCCAAAATTTTTGCACCGTGGGCTGGGACACGTGGTTGAGTGGACTGGTCATGTGGTTCCTCCCACCAGAAGCGGAAGTAAAACACACATGCACAAAATGCATTTACAACAGCCACAGGTGCATTTACAGCAGTGTTTTGCACATGCGCTGCCATGTTTAACTTCCACTTCCAGGAGTAGTGTGCATGGCGTGGGCCAGATTATTTGGCACTGTGGGCTGGATCCGGCCTGTGGGCCGTAGATTGAGAACCCCTGGTTTATATAGTGAACTACTAGATAGCTCAGTAGTTTAGGTAGAGGGACTGTGGTGGCTAGAAGGACTACAGTGGCTCAAGTGGTTAAGATGCTGAACTTGACAACTGGAAGGTTGGCAGGTCAGCAGTTTGATACCTGAGTACTGCATGACGGAATGAGCTACCGTCTCTATCTCATCTCCTGCCAACCTAGCAGTTCGAAAGCAAGAAACTGCAAGTAGATAAATAAGGACCACTTTGGTGGGAAGGTAAACAGCGTTCTGTGCACTCTGGTGTCTAGGCATGTCTGCCACATGTCCACGGAAACATCTGCAGATGCAGATAGCACTGACTCTTTGGCTGTAAACAGAGATGAGCACTGAACCCTAGAGTTGGATATGTCTGGCTTTTGAGCCACTTGCTTTTTAGTCCTCAGATCTTCAAAAAAAGAAACTACTTGTGGTTCACAAATGAAAGTCCTAAAATCTCTTTGCAAAAATCTACTTTAATTCACTTGTTTTTCTGCCATCGGCGGCTTTCCTTTCACACAGCAATGAAAAAACACAGATGCTCAACCTGCCATGTTGACACACCCTCTACAATGCTTACTTTTATGTTTCTTCATGAAAGAGAGTCCTTGTAGTGTTGTGATCAAACTGTGGTACTGTAGCCAAAAATGCCATGCTGCGAGTTTCATTTTGATAGGCTCAAGGTTGACTCACCCTTCCATCCTTCTGAGGTTGGTAAATTATTAATTACATGATGAACTGCCCAGAGAGTGCTTAAAATGCTATGGGGCAGTATATAAGTGTTATTGCTATTACTAAAGATGTAATACACTTACAGTCCAGCCTAAACATGGAAGAAGTAGAAGTCTTATCAAGGCCCCTACGTATTCTGCAACACATACACTGAGCCCCTCTGTTTCAGTTTCTTTGAGGATCCTTTTTGGCTAAGGAACAGTACATAGATTGATTAAGAACACTAATCCAGGACAGTTGTATTTGTTTTGTACTATTGAAGCCAGAGGTGCTTATTGGTATTAAACTTTACCCTTGCACATGTACAAAGTAATCATTTCCATGTAAGTCATGTTTTCAGTTGGAAAATAGGAAATCGCTTGTACCCTTTGAGTGCCAAAATTTAGCTACCGAATATGGTCTATGGCAGTGATGACTAACCTTGGCACTCCATGTGTTCTTGGACCTCAGTTCCCAGAAGTTTCAAGTCAGCATTCCAGCTAATCATGGCTTCTGGGAATTGAAGTTCAAGAGCACCTGGAGTGCCAAGATTGGCCATCACTGGTCTATGGGAATAGGCAATATACTTGGTAAATATGAATAATATATGAAGAATTTTTATTGCTAGGTATATGTTTTCCTTTACCATAAAGCAGATAATATATTTAGTAAAGAGTTTTTGTTTTATTAAAGCAAAATTTCAAGGTGCTTAGATATGGCTAAATATAGATAATATTGTACTAGTTCTCCTTGTGTGTTGTTATATTTTCTTTTCTTTTCTGCCCATTTCTTGGACCAATTTTCCATGTGGTTTCGAAGAGGAATTCCTGTCTTATCTTGAACACTACCAACTAACAATTCCAATAAGGGTTGATCATAATGGAGCCTTCCTCAGCTTTACTGTGAAAAATGCAAAACCCTCCAGGAGAAAGAAGAGGAGTACTGAACATTATGACCAAGAACTGGCAATGCCTAAATTATTTTTTAAACTCTCTGCCTACGGCAAGCACTTTCATTTAAACCTGACTCTCAACACGGATTTGGTATCTAAACACTTTGTAGTAGAATACTGGGGGAAAGATGGACGTCGGTGGAAACATGACTTTTTAGACAACTGTCATTATATTGGATATTTGCATGGACAGCATGGTACAACTAAAGTAGCACTGAGCAACTGCAACGGTCTGGTAAGTGCAAGTTATATATTTGGCACGTTTGTACAGTTATTTTTTTTTCATTTTCAGAAAGAAACAGGCTTGTTTTTATTACACTTCTTGTATTTGTCTCTGAATATCTTGACCTATTCTCTAATAATTATGTCTTTTACTATCTAGATCAAGTTAAGTGCATTTGCTTGGAAGTAAGCCTTATTGAATTAAGTGGGACACATTTCCAAGTATACTTTGACCCATATGTTCTTTGTGCTCCCCAGTTCTATGGTACGATGGGGATTGACAGTTGTTTCTCTGTGGGTAGGCTTTTACTGTAAAACAACAGAAAAATAATTTTTGTACATATCCTCATGTACTCTGCTAAACATGTGCAATGTGCAAAGTTAGAAAAAAAGAGTTTCTGCATATGATGAATTCTAGAATATGTGCAAAATAAAATAGGAGATGTTAGAGCAGGGGTGCCCAAACTACAGCCCACTGCACCAATTAATCCAGGCCACACCGCCACCGCCCCGGAGTCAGAAGTAAAACACCTGTGCACATGTGCATAATGTGCCCATGCATGCACATAACGTGCCCGTGCATGTGCATTACACTGCCGTAAATGATCTGTGGCTGTTATAAACGAGAGTGTGGTGAGTTTTTAAATAGAAATAAATAAATAAGCAGCAATGTTTGAAAAATTCAGGAAGAAACAGACACTGTATTACAGAATGAACCTCATCTATTGTTAATTAGATATCAGATTTGATTGTTGGTTGGACTGTTAAACATGCAGCGTCTAAGCCTATATATGCCTAAGCCAGTGGTGGCGAACCTATGGCATGCGTGCTAGAGAGGGAATTCGGAGCCCTCTCAGTTGGCACACATGCTGTTGCTTCCTCCCTCCCCGCAGCACAGAGCTCACCCCGCCCTCTACCCAGCAGCCCAATGGGAGCGCTTCCTCTCTCCCACAAGCAATAGAGTACACCCCACACCTCTGTTTGGGGCACTCAGTCTCTAAAAGATTTGCCATCACTGGCCTAAGCAAAAGCAAGTGCCATTTGAGTTCAGGATAGCTGATTAATGGATATTACAGGACTATAGGACAAGACCTGTGTTGATACTGGATCACATTAATCACATTCTCTAATAATAATCATAATGTGGTAGGGAAGCAGTAGTTTATTTTCTGTAGCTTTGATAACGGCATATTCAACTAAGAAGCTTGGGAGAGTTTGGATTTGGGCGGTGGGTCATGTTCATTTTCAGGTTGAATATTTACAACAATTTAACATTTATGAATGATCTGCACTAAACAGGAATTTTGTAGGTTTTTTGTTTGTTTGTAAACTTTGCTATCGTTAAGTGTCATTACCTAATTCCTTTACACAATAATTTTATGAAGCCATTTCCCCCTTGTCCAAGGCTTTTCCAAGGCTCCGTTTTACCCCAAAGCGCATCTCCAGCCACTCCTGAGGCTTTTATTTTCATAGCTCTATAGCGAAGAGCCCCCCTCAAAAGCCATTTCCCCCTTCACCCAAGGCTTTTCCAGGGCTCTGTTTCACCCCGAAGTGCCTCCCCAACCACTCCGGAGTGACTGGGATGCGCTTTGGGGTGAAACGGAACACAGGAAAAGCCTTGGACAAAGGACAAAATGGAGCCAGCCCTCTCCGAAGCCTCTTCTAGGAGGAGGAGGTGGTGGGAGGAGTCAGCCATTTTTACTACCGGTACGCGCATACTGGTCCAATCCGGCTCATGCCCATCACTGATGTATGTGCATATATAAGCAGACATACACATGACATAAAATGGTAGCTGCACTTGTAAGGCAACTATAGTGGCATAATTTTATGTGTCTACAGAAAAATTGAATTCCACAGATATCCGGCTGCAAAATAATGATGTAGATGAAATTTATTACAGCATAGCATGCTATATCTTATCAACAACACCCAATTGAAATGTGTGTTAAGAGCATAGTGTTTAACAGCTGTAGTTTACTGGCATTTTGGAGGATACAGAAATCCACCATTTGAACATGTTAAATCAAATAAAGGGCAACAAATTTCATTACACTCCAACCCGTTTACTTGTTTGCTGGGCAGTCACCTGTCTTGCTCGCTTCCAGATAGGTGGCTTCTAGCACCAAATAGCCATTATTCTTAAACTATAAGAAAAACTGTAGTTTAGAATTACAGAATGAACTTTCTGCACTGTCAGGAGTATTGCATTATAGCTATGTGTTTTATCTATGTTCTGTCAACACCAGTGGGTGTGATATAGCTGCATTGGAGGTGCTGTTTGAAATTCAGCACACATTCAGTAAATGCTTGTGGTAAGTGCCATTTAATGACCCTTTTTTAATAAAAAAGGTTTTTAAATGCTAATATAGCTTTCTGCTAGAAGATTGAAGAGATAAATGTTGCTATAACAATATAATGCTATAATGCTAGTTTATTTTAACAATTATTTTCTCAGTATAATCCTATGCAGTATGTCTCTTTTAAGTATGTAGATGCTGTAAAGAGACTTGTTTGATAAGATTTATTTTCTTTTTTGAATAGTGAGGATCTTGGGCTGGAGTAAGACTGCCAGGTCTAAGTTTAAATCTTCCTTTGTCATAAAGCTTACTGAGTGATCTTTGGCCAATCATTATTAGCATAGGTAAAGGTCGCCCTTTTTCGAAAGCCATTTGTATCTGACTCTAGGGTTCAGTGCTCATCTCTGTTTATAGCCAGATAGTATGCAGGCGTTTCCGTGGACATGTGGCAGGTATGACTTAACACCATCTCACTGAAGTGGTACCTATTTATCTATTTGCAATTTCTTGCTTTTGAACTGCGAGGTTGACAGGAGCTGGGACAGAGACGGAAGCTCACTCTGTCATGCAACACTCTGGTCTTGAACTGCTGACTTGCCGACCTTCCAGTCATCAAGTTTAATATATTAAGTTCAAGTTTAATATATTAAGCCACCGCAGTCCATCTCTTAGCATAACCTACCACAACATTCTTGCATGAGAAAATGGAGAAAATAATTGTACACTAGTGTTAAGCTGCTTGATAGAAAGGTGGTCATTGTCGTCTGCATCTCGATCTGAGCGTACGCCCCCCCCCCCCAGGCGTCTGCATCTCGATCTGAGCGTACGGTTCCCCCCCCCCCCCCCCAAAGGCCCAGGGCACCAAGAGGCCTGGTCTTGGAGGCCAGTTGGTTCTGGTCCACCTTCGCCCTCTGAGGTGGTATATTTTCAGTAACAACAAAAAAGACATATTCCAAATGAATTCTAATGTTTGTGCCCTTTTGTAGATTAATATAGGTGTTTGTTACTGTTGGATAACACAGCTATTGCAGAATAATATAACAATGTAATCTTCTGTCTATTGCAGAACAATCTAACAATGTAATCTATCTATGCATGACTGTTGAAGTATAGTGAGGAAAATAGCTTTTATGTGTATAAGCTATACTTTCACACATTCTTTTCAGTAAAATAATTTCTAGTATTTTAGATAAATCCCAAGTTTTTAAAAAATAAGTACTGTACAGTAAAAGCAAAACATTCATGAAATGTTGGGTCTGACTGGTGAGGTTGATGATAGTGTTGCTATTGTTTCTCACTTTTAAAACCTACAATAAGCAGATATTGTAATACAAGAGATTAGTAGTTGGTATTGGAAATATTACAAATAAGGAAAACTTTCCCAAATTCACAGAAATGCTTTGATTGGTTTCATCCCGTGTGTCCTTGAGTAAACTGATGTGCAGCCTCCATCAAATCTCAGTGAGTTAGAGGCTCACATGCCTCTTGGTCACATTGAAAGTAGCATCCAGTCTCACTTCACTTTATATTAGTTTTACAAGCAATAACCTACAATTTGTGACATATATATCCAAATTCCACTGGCAAGTAATACTGAGAATAAATGCTGGGAAGAGCAAAAATATTATTGAACTAAAAATGTGGTAGGCTATTATCTTCCAGGACAAACATCTGAAATGTCTTTACTGCAAAAGGAGGAACTTGATATTTGTTGTCGAGCAAAAACAAACTTGGGAGGGGGGGGGGGCAATCATATTTTAATTATTGCAGAGGAATTGTAATCAGTATTAGAATTTTACTTCAAGTACTGTACTGATATCAAACAGACAAATTTACAGTGCAAAATATTGGCAGCTACAGTACCTTATTGCATAATTTATGTCTGAGGAGGAATTGGGACATCAATGGCAGGAGATTTTTGGTAATTAAAAACTTTCTTGTTCTTTCCTGCAACTAATCTGACTAATGAGTAACCCTTTCATCATGGGGAAGCTATAAGATAAAAGGAGAACATCTTTAATTATCTGTTTGGAAAGCCTGTGGCAGTAATTTTTGGTTATTGGCTTTCATACAATGAACGGAATTACATGGGACTCATAAAAGACATGTGACAGAAGTAGGACATTTTTAATTACTGTACTGTAAAATTGCCCCCTGCTGGTAATGTTATCAACCTTCTGTAGTTGTAAATTACACAACAAGTTTTCAGTCAGTGTGCAATAATGTGAAATTAGAGTAACAAATTAAATAATTGTGGGAGGCTAGTCTAAGATCTTCATCTGAAAAATTGTTTCAAAATATATTTTCCAATGCTAGTTCATTTGTTGGGACTATTTGGGCAAAAAGTCTTTGATCTGCAAATATGAACAATGTGAAAGAAAAGAACATGTTTATTACAGCATCAGTGGTGATAAATCATAACAAAGGATGTGGAGTCTGAGTGTAAATAGTTTTTTGATAAGTGGTCTACTTGTTGATGGGATGTGGTTATTTCAGTGGTAAGTCTTATATGGAAAAATCTTGTGTGGTTGTAGTATAATTTATTGCTAAAAATAACTGTGGAATAGTTAGTTACAAAATGATAAAAGAGAACACCATGTTTGGAAACCAACACACCACATATTATGACTAGTAGTAAATTTTACAATATATCATCCCATGATAAGTGGAGATTGTTTTACTGTTTCATCAGCCATAACTGAATATCAGTTGCATTTGGATGTCTCAAGTTTCATTTACTTTTCAGAAATAGGATTAGCAATCAGAATTCCTAAGTATTACGAATGAGATTGTCTGTTGAATTGGCTGCCGTTCCCCTGCTAGGACAGCTAGCAGGAACATGACTGTTTTTAGATTATTTCCTCTGGAATTATGACCTGCACAGCATAACTTCATAGCAGACTTTCTCTGGATCAAAATAATGTTTCTGGGTAATTCCATGTAGGGCTTTCTAGATTTTGAAAATCCTAGTGCCCGGTTTGTTTACTGTAGCCACTTTTAAGAATAGAGATGCAAGTTTCTCATGTAAGAACAGGAAAATAATGATACATTTTATTCAATCCTAATCCAAGAGAGATTAAAATGCTCACTTTGTACTGAGTACACAGTACACATATGTATTCGTCAAGTGGAATTGTTTTTTTAAATAAGAATAGTACTCAACAACTACAACAATATATTGGTGTAATACCTAAAGGACTCCCTAGATCCGTGATGGTGAACCTTGGTGCTCCAGATGTTCTTGGACTTCAATTCCCAGAAGCCTGAGCCCCTGTGAATCCACACGAACGGGTTCACTGTGATTCATCCGGCTTCTGGGAATTGAAGTCCAAGAACATCTGGAGTGCCAAGGTTCACCATCACGGCCCTAGATATTTGGAATATTTTATGACTTGAATATCATAACTTTACAAAAACAACTTTACTAGGAACTACCTATATACTTAGGCATTACCTTAATAATTCTTAGGTCTTCGGTTAGGTCTTGAACTGTTAATTTTATGTCAGTCTTCGACTTTGAATCTAATGGTAGGTTTTAATAATAATAAAATTTCACATATATGCAGCTCCACTGGCTGATGCCACTCTGGGTGTTTACAACATAATTAAAAACAATAAAATAGATACCACCATAACATGATGAAAAATAAATAAACTAGTCAAAACAGAAAAGATCATTCAACTGGGCTCTAAAACCACACTAAGGTAGGGTGTCTGGAGTATAATATGGTGCTGTAGGGCAATCCACACTGAGGGGGCTAACGTCGAGAAGGCCCAGCTCATTGACTTGCTGTACATGGATTTATGGACACCTATGGAAAGTTATTAGATACAGTGAGGAATTGAACTTCCAGCCTCTGCCTCTGTAGCCAGATGCCTTAAATCAATATACAGTAACACCTCACATAAAGAGCGCCTCGTTTAGAGACTAACTCATTTAAAGAGCAGAATTTTCTCTGAATTGTCGCTTCACTTAACAACTAAAACCAACCAGAAACTCGCTTAACAACTAAATCGGGGTTTGCAATCCCCCTTGCCAGAAGTCACAATTGGTCACTTACAATGGTGTTTTGCTTAAAGAGCAATCCTGTGGAACGCATTATGCTCTTTAAGTGAGGTACCACTGTACTGTATTATACTTCATAGTAGAGTCCTGGTGACGCAGTGGTTAAACTGCTGTACTGCAGCCAGAAGGCTGTGAGTTCAATACTAACAAAGGATCAAGATTGACTCAGTCTTCCATCCCTTCAAGGTCGGTAAAATGAGTATTAAACTCATAACCTCTGTCTTCAGAGTCAGATACCTAACTCATTAAGCTATCCAGCGAAATAATAAGCCATAGAAAGTTCTGGTATGTTCTTGGTTTCAGTGTTTGTTGTGTATTCAGGCAGAATTTGCAAGTTGCTCAAGCAATGCCTTGCAAAGACAAAATGGCAATTTCCCGCCATCAGAATTAGGAGCTAGATTTGGTGCACAATCTCCCCTTCAGGGCGCACTCATTATGATAATTAGAGCTCTGTGATTGGTTACAACTTTGGATCCTGTTCCTGATTGGTTAATACTTGTATAGCATGTTATGATTGGTTAGTTATGATTGTCCGGCGGATTACTTCATTGTAGCAATGGAGCCACCGCCGGGGAGACACTATATAAGCCCCACGGGTAAACAGGTGGGGCCAGGCCGGATCTATGCTTCCCATAACCGCTGCAGGTTGAGCCACGGAGGGCTAACCTGGGGTCTTCTCTATACACACATCCATAGGGTGTAGCTCAGTGCATTGCTTTCTAGGGGTGAATTCAGAGAGACCAATTACATGAGACTTGTGTAGCCATCTGATGTCTGGATAGCTTTGTAAGAGTTACCAGAAGGACTTTGCAATAAACCCTTGTTGTTGTTCTGTTCATCATTGCCCAGACTATTCTTTACAAATGGCCAGACACAACAGTGTTCTTTTGCTGAGGAGGTCCTTTTCTTTGCCATTGCTTTTGAGTGATATTACTTAATCGTTCCAGTACAATTGGATAATTCCTTTTTGGCTTGTTTTTTTGTAGATGCTGTTGGATAAAATTATACCCCTCTACTCTTTCTACTTCTTATTTAATGTAGGCCCAAGGTTGTAAGGCTATGTATGACCTGAGCCAAATAAGGACAATTCCTGCTATTCACTAGTGTGAGGAGAGGACAAAACATACCACACTACACAGTCATAATATCTATTTATATTTTTATCCCTCAGGGAATGCTTATCAGGCTTTGTGTTGAAATGTATATGAAGTCTGTATGGACAAGGACTCCAAAGGTTTTCAGAAGAACATGAGTTTTGGAGGGAAATCTTTGCTCTTCTGTCCTCCCCCAAAACAACAACAACAACACATACACAACAAAAACATAAAGATTTTGGCCTGAACATGGCACTTGTTTTGGCCTGAACATGGTATGTTAGCTGCCAAGAGCAATACACAAGTGTGCTGAGTTTCTGGAGTACAGTATAAAAATTTTGTGGCAGAAATTATTCTGGGTTGAAAGGATTTTTGCTGGAGAAACACCACTCAGGAGACACTCGGATGAGTGGTGTCTTCAAGTAATATCCCCACTGAAGTGGTCCCTATCTATCTACTTGCAATGTCTAGCTTTTGAACTGCTAGGTTGGCAGGAGCTGGGACAGAGACGGTGCCCAATCCGTCATGCAGTACCCGGCTCTGGAATTGCCGACTTGGTGGCCTTCCAGCTTACAAGGTGAGCTTCTTAACCACTGAGCCACCACAGCCCCAGCTTCCGGTCTTCTCTGCGTGCATGGTGGAGCGGCCCCCGCAGCACAGGGATGTCGGGAGTACCATCACCACCGGCATCCTGGGCCCCGCCCCTCCCTTGGCAGGAGGTTTAAAAGACCGTGAGGCAACTGGACTGTTGCTGCTGCCTCCGGTCTTCTCTGCGGGCATGGTGGAGTGGCCCCCGCAGCACCTGGGTGCCGGGAGCACCATCACCGCCAGCGTCCTGGGCCCCACCCCTCCCCCATTTAGAACTTTGGGATTGCTGGGATGTCAGCACCTCTACATTTCTATTTGGCCTTGCTGGGGTTGGGGTGAGTGCAGCGGAGTACTGCTGTGTCAATTGTATTGTGCTTTGTAATATTGTATTTGTCTTTATTTCTGATATTTTGCTGTATTGATTTACTGTATTTTTGATATGTTGATGTTTATTTTTTATTGATTGTATTTTATTGATATGTTGTTTAGCCGCCCTGAGTCGGAGTAAACTGAGAAGGGTGGGATATAAATTATTTTATTTTAAAAATGCAAGCAAACGGCTTGCTTCTGTTTAGCTTGAAACATAAAAGGGGAGGAAACAGGCTCTGCCTGACTCAAATTTCCCCTTAGGATACTTCAGGCTAGGTTGAGAGACTTCCCAAGCAGCTGAAAGACCCAAGCAGCAGGAGGAATATAAGTAGTCAAGTGGTCTACTTCAGGAAGGTTGGGAGAGGAGAAATACAGTGTTGCAGGGAACAATACTGCATAGGGACATGGAATGTGAGGTCTATGAATCAAGGAAAACTGGAAGTGGTAAAAAATGAGATGGAAAGAATAAGCATTGACATCTTGGGCATCAGTGAGCTAAAATGGACAGGGATGGGTGAATTCAGTTCTGGAAACCATCATATCTACTACTGTGGGCAAGAAAACCTTAGAAGAAATGGAGTAGCCATAATTGTCAATAAAAGAGTGAAAAAAGCAGTAATGGGATACAATCTCAAAAATGACAGAATGATGTCAGTCAGATTTCAAGGCAAACCTTTCAATGTCACTGTGATCCAAATATACGCACCAACCACTGGTGCAGATGAAGCCACAATGGACCAGTTCTATGAGGACTTACAACACCTCATAGAACAGACACCAAGAAATGATGTCCAAATTATATTAGGAGACTGGAATGCCAAAGTAGGAAATCAAAAAGTGGAGGGAATAACAGGCAAATTTGGTCTTGGAACACAGAATGAAGCAGGGCAAAGATTGATAGAGTTCTGCCAAGAGAACGCACTGGTCATAGCAAACACTCTCTTCCAGCAACACAAGAGGCGACTTTACACATGGACATCACCAGATGGCCAACACCGAAACCAGATTGACTACATACTCTGCAGCCAAAGATGGAGAACCTCAATACAGTCAGCAAAAACAAGACCTGGAGCAGACTGTGGCTCAGATCACAACCTACTGATCGCAAAATTCAGGCTTAGACTAAAGAAAATAGGGAAAACACGGAGACCAGAAAGATATCACCTAGACAGCATCCCTAAAGAATACACGGTGGAGGTGATGAACAGATTTAATGGCTTAGACTCGGTAGACAGAGTAGGTAGAGGTTTCCCTTGCTCGAAAGCCAGTCGTATCCGACTCTAGGGTGCAGTGCTCATCTCTGTTTCTAAGCCGAAGAGCCAGCGCTGTCTGCTTCTGCAGACATTTCCATGGTCATGTGGCAGGCATGACTAGACACCGGAGCGCACGGAACGCTGTTACCTTCCCACCGAAGTGGTCCCTATTTATCTACTTGCAATTTCTTGCTTTCAAACTGCTAGGTTGGCAGGAGCTGGGACGAAGACGGGAGCTCATTTCCGTCCTGCAGTACTCGGGAATCGAACTGCTGACCTTCCGCTTCCCAGTCAGCGTCTTAGCGACTTGAGCCACTGCAGAGTACCAGAAGAATTATGGACTGAGATGAGGGACATCATGCAGGAAGCAGCAAAGAAAACCATACCAAAAGAAAAGAAGAGTAAGAAAGCAAAGTGGTTGTCTGATGAGGCTCTTAAAATAGCAGAGGAAAGAAGGAACGCAAAAGTCAAAGGAGAAAGGAAAAACTACAATCATTTGAACACAGAATTTTAAAGAAAAGCAAGGAGAGATAAGGAAAACTACCTAAAAGAACAGTGCAGAGAAATGGAGGAAAACAACAAAAGAGGCAGAACCAGAGATCTTTTCAAAAAAATTGGGGAAATCAAGGGAACATTTAAAGCAAAAATGACCATGATAAGGGACAAAGACGGAAAGGAGCTAGCTGATGCAGAAGAGATTAAGAAAAGATTGAAAGAGTACACAGAGGAACTTTACAAAAAGGACCTCAACACTCCTGATAATCACAATGATGAAGAAATTGAACTTGAGCCAGACATCCTGGAGAGCGAAGTCATAAAGGCCCTAAAGAGCACTGCAAACAACAAAGCTAGTGGAGATGATGGTATCCCAGTTGAATTTTTCAAAGCGCTAAAAGATGATGGCGTCAAATTACTGCATTCAATATGTCAGCAGATTTGGAAAACAAAACAGTGGCCACAGGATTGGAAAAGATCAGTATACGTCCCAATCCCAAAAAAAGGCAATGCCAAAGAATGTTCAAATTATCGAACAATCGCGCTCATCCCACATGCCAGCAAGGTGATGCTCAAGATAATACAGGATAGACTTCAGCAGCATGTGGAGAGAGAATTACCAGAGGTGCAGGCTGGTTTCAGAAGAGGCAGGGGGACTAGAGACCACATCGCCAACATACGCTGGATCATGGAGAAAACAAAGGAATACCAGAAACAACTTTACTTTTGTTTTATTGACTACACTAAGGCATTTGACTGTGTGGACCACAACAAGATGTGGCAAGTAATTAAAGAGATGGGAATACCAAAGCACCTCATATGCCTCCTGAGAAATCTGTACATGAACCAAGAAGCAACAGTTAGGACAGAACATGGAATAACAGAGTGGTTTGGAATAGGAAAAGGAGTAAGACAAGGCTGCATTTTGTCACCATGCTTATCCAACCTATACACAGAGCACATAATGCGCAGTGCAGGGATGGAGGAATCACAATATGGGATTAAAATCGCTGGGAGAAACATCAATAATCTGAGATATGCAGATGATACCACCCTAATGGCAGAAAGTGAGGAAGACCTAAAGAATCTCTTGATTGGGCTGAAGGAGGAGAGTGCAAAAGCTGGCTTGAGACTCAATATCAAGAAAACCAAGATAATGGCAACAGGCCCAATCAGTTCCTGGAAAATAGACGGGGAAGATGTAGAAGCAGTGACAGATTTTACTTTCTTAGGATCAAAGATCACTGCAGATGGGGATTGTAGCCATGAAATAAAAAGGCGACTGATTCTTGGGAGACAAGCGATGAGAAACCTGGGGAACATAGTGAAAAGCAGAGACATCACATTGCAAACAAAAATTAGAATAGTCAAGGCAATGGTTTTCCCAGTAGTAATGTATGGATGTGAGAGCTGGACAATTAGGAAGGCTGAACGCAGAAGAATAGATGCCTTTGAAATGTGGTGTTGGAGGAGGGTTTTGAGAGTCACCTGGACAGCGAGGAGAACAAATAGGTCAATCTTAGAAGAAATTAACCCTGACTGCTCATTGGAAGGTCAAATAGTAAAGATGAAGCTAAAATACTTTGGACATCAAATGAGAAGGGAGGCATTGATGTTGGGAAAGGTGGAGGGCAAAAGAAGAAGGGGGAGGCCAAGGATGAGATGGCTAGATGGTATTGTAGACACAATGGGCAGAGAGCTGGGAGGGCTGAGGGGGATGGTGGAGGACAGAGGCGCCTGGAGGAAAATGGTCCATGGGGTCGCAAAGGGTCGGAGTCGACTGTGCGACTGAACAACAACACACACACACACATATATATAGGAGTCCCAACTATTCTGTATACTGAATTTTGTATATTGAATTTTGCAGTTTATATTGTATTTTTGACTCTTAGTATTAATTGTACTCATTGTATATTGCGTTATTGTATATTGTATTTATTGTCAGCTATGTGAACCACCCTCAGTTGGGTTGGCCTGAGTGGGTGGCATAAAAGCGTGAAAATTAAATTAAATTAATTCTGTAGTAGACCACTTGGCTGCCATTGCATCTTCTTAATTAAATATTATTCACCAATTAATCTAATATTTAATTAAGTGTCTGTAGTGGCAAGTCTGCTTGACATTCAGGCAAGTCCTTGTGCAGGCAGGGTGGGGGAGGGGCTCCACATAACAGAGCAACCACTGAGTATTCCAAAAGTCTCAACTGCCATTTCGTGATTTAACTGCCATTTTCTTTAAAGGCGCCATTAATCTCTGGGATTAATATACTGCACTCCCCTTTCCCCACTCAAACTGCTGTAGCTACTATCGACAGCCAAGAAGAGGTGGGGGAGTAACATAATTGTTGAGCTGCTATTTTACCTTACATAGGAAAGGGAGAATTGCCTGTTTGAAGAGGCTTATTTAATGGCTTTGAAAAGCAAAATAAAAGACCATATTTCACCAAGAGACAGAGTTGACCTTGCTAACTCATTCCCTCTCCTCCTCCCTCGCCCTCTCTCAAATACAGTATATTGAAGCTGTCTTCTGCTGTGGAAAGTAGAAACATTGTCTCTCCTACCAAAGCGAATGGCTGGCTTTAAAATCTGTTTTTGGTTTGGGACTCTGTTTCAGAATATGTTAACCCCATATAACCATGGCCTAAAAGAGACTAGAGAGTTATTATTATTATTATTATTATTATTATTATGATGATGATGATGATGATGATGATGATGATGATGGGGGGACACTTGGAGACCACTGATTAATAACTATAATTAAGGAAATCAGAGAGTAAATAAAACAAAACAAAAAAAAAGACAAAAAATGTTGTGGCAATTTAAAGACTGATTTCTGTATTTAAATGTGAGCTTTCGTGGATCAAGTCCCCTTCATCAGACAGGAATTAAGGAATTAATGAAGTTTTCTTTAAAAAGCCAGCAGCGAGAAAAGAACAGAACAAAGCAAAGGAAACAGGTAAAAGGGACTGTTATCCTAACACTTTGCTGTTTAGATAATTCCACCTATTCTAAAACTGAAAGCTTGGTTCTAACATAGAAATGAATAATAGAGCAGTCTTATAAGGTTTATTTGGAAATAAATCACAGTTTATTGATGGGTTTATTCCCATGTTTAGGACTGTAAGACTAAACTATACTTTTACTCTGGCACTTAAACCTGTGCTTTTTAAACAAATGATATCATACCATAATGAGATATGTTAATAGTTGGACTCCTAGAAGTAATAATTGTGTCTTCTCCAGGTTTATGCTGGTACAGTAAAACCTCGCATAAAGAGTGCCTTGCATAGAAACTAACTCCCTTAAAGAGCAGAATTTTCTCTGAATGGCTGCCTCACTTAACAACTAAAACCAACCAAAAACTCACTTAACTAAATTGAGGTTCACAATCCCCCCCGCCAGAAGTCACACTTGGTCACGTACAATGGTGTTTCGCTTAAAAAGCAAACTCGCTTAAAGAGCAATCCTGTGGAACGCATTATGCTGTTTAAGCAAGGTACCATTGTATATACATAACATTGGTTTGGTCAATCCACTTGGCTGTCCTGATATTGTAACATTGTATCTTTTCTTGAATATATTTAAGAAGACAGTGTAGGTTGAGAAACAAAATGGCTACCCCTTTGAAGCTGTTGGGACAAAATGGCCATCCCCGTTGTGCAGGCAGGGCAAAATGGTCATCTAGCTCTCGAAGCTGACTGAGAGAACATGACCCGTCCTCCGGCTTGAAAAGGTTGGGAAATGCTGATTTAAGGTATTCTGTTCTGGAGGAATAGCATCAATTTTTTTGACCTTTCTTTGTAAGATGCTGAGATGGCAAATATAACAGGAACTATTTTTTTCAAAATGCCAGAATTGCTTGCAAGAACAAGGATTTACCAAAGTTGTATATTGTAACAGATGCCACCCAGTGTAAATTATCCTAATTTTGTAACATTTTAAGTATTTGTTTATAGTCAAAAACTTTAAAATTAGATGGGGCAAAAATCAGTAAAGAGCTGTTTGTTGTTTCAAGCAGAAGGCTAGACTCATTCTAGGAAACTTCTAATGGTATCAATAAGCAAATATAAGCTATGTGATCCATACATAAAATCAAACAAATGTAGGAGGAAGCCGATACCTTTTATAGCAGGGGCGCCCAAACTATGGTCCACAGGCCCAATTAGGCCTGTGCATTTACTTCTACTTCGAGGAGCGACGAAGGCAGTGCGTGCCGGATGAATCGCAGTAAACCCATTCATGTGGATTGATGGGGGGTTGGGCTTCTGGGAATTGAAGTCCAAGAACATCTGGAGTGTCAAGGTTCGCCATCACGGTCCTAGATAATATTCCCAGTTGACAATGATTTGGACTAATTTGGCATGCTTAGTAGGTAAAGTAAATTTGTTGCCCAATTCTGGTGGGCACTGGGTTTGAATTGCACCTCTCCCAGCAAAAAGCTCTTTAGCTTCAAAGAGGGCCATTTGGGGAAGGTAATAAGCAATACCTGGCTTCCTATTTTTTGGATTGTAAAAAGATATAGTCTGCTATTTATTTCCCCATGGAACATCTGGCTTAAACAACATGCTATGAACCCTAGCTGATGAAGTGATCTTTGAATCATGAAAGCTTGCAATGTTTGTTGTTGTTTTTTTTAAAGTGATCCTATAAAAGGTATCGGCTTCCTCCTACACTTGTTTGATTCTATTGGTGTTTCTCTTTATATATAATTCTTAGCAAACTCTCAACAAGAGTTTGAAATATTTGATATACATCATGCTATTGCAAGTCTTAGTCGGCTGAATACCTCAGTGGTTTAAGTATTTGGCTGTGGAGCCAGAGATTGGGAGTTGGATTCCCCAATGAATCATTCCAGAAACATTCCCATTTTCTACCAGCACCACTATCACCAGCTGCAGAATTGATAACTAACTCTGCAGACTTACTTATCAGTTTGGAAAAACCTCATCCCTCTCCTTCGGGACTCATCACCTTTGTTGATGCAGATATTCTTGGACTTTGCAGTCTCTGACTGCTGCCAGATCCTTAATATGCAATGTAACCAAATATACTTTTTCAGAAATACATTTCAATGCTGTGTTATTTCCTACACCAAGCTAAAGATGCAGTCTCATTCGTCCCCCCCACCCCCGGTTACATGTTGGAGTTCCCTTCTTGTTTTGATATCAGTCAAAGCTTTAGTGTTTCTGGTTTTTATTCTGAAATGTTTTCCAGTGAAATAATTGGCATAACCTCTTGACCTTTGAAAGTACTAGATGTTCTTTTAACAGTTGTTACTTTAAAGGTGATTTAGCTGTGCTGCTTGGTGCATGGAATGGTAAGCATAAGGTCTTTAGTCTGCATCAGAGGCAAGCCCAGATAAACCTCTTTGAGTTTTGTCTAGAGTCTTTTCTGTTGGGATTTGATTCATGTAAAGATCTCTTCTCAATCAGCCAGCCTCATTAGCAGCAGTTTATATCCTCAGATCTTTTGAGGTAGAGACAGAAAAACGACTCCAGTCCTTGGCTGACAAACGCTACTCATGCCTTTTTTTTATTCAGGCAGAGAGACTCAGAAACGAAACTTAGCAAGCATTGTATACCAGAAACGAAACTTAGCAGAGACAAAACTGAGTGCTTACAGCCAATCAGAAGTGTCAGAACCCAAAGAAAGAGAGATAAGGAGAATAGCAAGCAAAGAGTCTTTTGTTTACAAAATGTGTCAGAGACAGGCAAGACAGAAACCAGATGCATTCCTACATGTCCTCCTTTTTCATTTAAATTTGAGAGAGGGACGGCTAATCATACCCCTGCATGTCATCATATACATCATCACTGTCCTCCTGGACATCGTACCCCTCCTGACTCATGGTACTTTGTTCCGGAGGATGATACCTCATTGAATACAATTGCCGTCATGCAAAACTCGATGTCTCCCTTCTACGCAATGGACATGTGTTACACATAGAAATAAGATTAGGAATACAAGTAATGCAAAAATACAAAGGTATAAAGCAGATAATAATAATAAACCCATAAAAGAAAACTTGTCTAAGGACAGATAAATCAGGCAACCAAGAAGTCACCCAATCAAAGAGATTAACATCAGTGCGTACATTGTTAGTAATGCTCTCCTGTAAATTCTGAAGTTCTTTCTCAATAGTATTATTCAGATCCTGGAATTTTACCCGACATCCCTGGTTCCCGACCAGTTTACAAAATCCTCCGGATTTTGCTAACAGGTAATCTATGGCCAGTCTGTCCTGCATTTGGTCTTGATGAAGCTCAGTGATTTCCATTTGAAGATCCCGTATGACCCTCCCTGTGGCATTGATTGATTTCTCCAGCCTACAGGTGAGTCCCAAAATGGACCTTCTATTCTCCTGGGAAATGACACCTGGGTATGATCCCAATGTGAGTGCTCCAGTGATAGCACCCCCTATAGCTCTCCCCCAGGAGCTACCATCAGAAAGCTGAACATCGATTATCACTTCATCATTGCAACCAGAACCCATCGGGCCGGCAGCAGCTCTCCGGCGCCGTGCATGTGCCTGAGGCGGCATTTGCACTTGTACGGGTAAGGTAAAATAACCCAATGCTGCACATTGATATTGACCTGGATGGAAATTCGTGGCAACTCCATTAAAAAAGAACCACATGTTAGGATCCTTGATTTGCCATCCATTGCAAATTGAACCACTATCTATAGCAGAATAATCAGGAGTAAACATAGGAAACACATCATATATATCTTCAATAGTAGTGTTAAACAAGGTATAATTAAGCTTATAAGAACTGTTATAACTACCCCATAACCAAAAATAATCATCACAACCCGTATAATTGCCTACATTCCACAAAACCCTTTGTGCTTGAGTCCAGTGCTTCCATTTACTATTCCAGACTCCAGAACTATGACAGCAGAAACAAAGTCCTTTAGTGTATTTCTTGAATGTCATGCTTCGCCAACGGGTGTTGTTAAATTGTTCTGGAGGATTAGAGAAGAGTGTAGACCTATCAAGATGTTGCAAATGTCCAATAACCAGCTCTGGTGTGTTGAACAATGCCGGAAGAAAGGCCATTTGAGACACTGCCAGTGGATGCTCATAGTATAACGTTGCATTCTTACCATGAACCTCAAACATATAGTTAGCATGACGAATCCAAAAGTTGGGGTTGCCCCCATGAGGCATTGTTCTTACAGCTGGAAGCACAGTAAGAAAGAAAAGAACAAATGTCAGCACATTTAGTTTACTGGTGAACCACCATCCTGGAGCTGAGTAACCTTCTCTCTCCATGGACGGATCGCTCGGGCAGGAATCCTTCCACTCAGGATCCCCTTGTTGCCAATAAATGACCAATGGCTTAGGAAGACACTCCCCTAAGAAACAGGAGCATGCCCTGTTATTACTAGTACCATGTAACTAAACGTGAAACATGAGTGACATATAACACAAATGCAATATCACAAACCCAATTACATGTGGAGAGTACTGGAAACTCTGCCATGTGCTTCTGAAGGTACCTTGAGATATGCAGTTTCATAAGACAATACATAACATAAACAAAGACAGGTCTTTCTCCTGCAAAAGAATAAGCAAAACATTTAAGCATAAACAAGACATGAACATTTTTTTTTCTTCCTTACATGAAGGAGGCCTCTATAGCATTCTAGAAAGCAATTCTTACTACCCAATTACATGAGTAAGGCATTAAATTTCTTCTTCTCCCACTAGATGTAAAGTGAAAGAGGCATTCAATAACTTAAACCAGCATAGCATGGTAACTCAATACAGTACAAATCTCATTAGCATGAGCAGGTAGACAATTTCTTAAAAAGGCTGTCAGGTTTTATAATTCTTCTTTAAAGTCCACACAAACTTTTGTTCTTTTTAGTCCAATTAAAATGTCCAAATTAAAAGTCCAAAACTTGATTGAAGCTCTCTGAAACACTATCTCTCCAGCACATTTCTTGGCATGGCAAGTTGAAATTAAGCCATAAATTAAGTCTCACTGACTTCACAAGACAATCCCACACAACCCCCCTTTTCAGCTTTTCAGGCAAACACACATTCCTTCATGCTCCAGCCACACCCATCTGCATTAAGGCAGGCCGAGGAGGTATGAAGGCACAAAGAACAAATTCTCCAGAAGTTGCAAGTAATTTCACACAGAAGAAAATCACAGGGAAGTCCAAGTTGCTTTCCCTGCAATCCTGATGCTTGAAACTTGGGACAGATCACTCTGGATCTCTTTGTTTGAGGGTTGGGCCGTTCAAAATCAGCCAAAAACTGTATGTCTTCTTCCTCCTTGTATTTTTGCCACAGCCTGCTGTCCATACAGGCAAGATTAACCCCCCTCTTTCTCTGTATTTCTTTCATCTCCGGCATATGATTCTCAACCTTATGACAACCTGCATCTGTTAGTTTGTACTTGCACCCCTTTTTTGTCTTGGGTTTTGTGCGTTCCTCCTTTGGGCCATCCTTCCATTTCTGCAGGATCTTCCTGCCCAAACGTGAGGTATCAAATTTACTACTCAGCTTCTCCTGCTTTTGTGATGAGGGTTGATTCACGGGGGGGCTGAGATCCCCTATGCTGCTCTTTGAAACACAGTCCTTGCTTCCTGCCACTCTGCATGCATTAACAGCTTCAATCTGTGATGAGGTCCCCACCATTTGTTCCCCATCAGCCGGCACTAGTATTGCAGCAGTCTCATTTGCCAGCGGCTCTCTGTTCACTGGATATACATCAACAGGTTCCATATCCAGCACAGCTGTAGTTAACGCAGCAGAGAACAGGTCTTTTGTAGGGCTAAAAGCACTTGATTGTTGCAAGTCAGGACATAATGTCCCATCTCCATTTCCACCTCCACCCCCATCAGGGGGCTGTTGTTTCTCATATGATGGAGGAGCAGTTGCCATGGCCCCCCTTTATCTGGAGGCAAAAGCTGTGGGAGGGGGCCATCAAGTCTTTGAGACAATAAAATATTCTTTGGAGTAAGTCTCTGAAGGCAGTCTCTAATTCCCTCCCATGTAAATAATATTGATCTAGAAATTCCATTATGCTTCTGCATTTCTCTCCCGATCTGTTTCCACTGTTTTAAGTCCAGACCTTCATATTTAAACCAAGGACAGATTTTTGCTATAGCTTTAGCTAGCTTTTGTATCTCCTGCTCATCAACCTTTCGCCCATTGTCATGCAAAAGATCTGAGATATCTTTACAAAGTTCCTGCATTTGCGAAGAAAGCAAACACCCCATTTTCCACTCACCCTGTTGTAATTCTCAAGCGCTCGATTGGACCTTTCCTCTGGTCGGACCTGTCTGGTCGGAGGTGAATGAGACCTTCCCCAGTCGATTATGAGGTGTTAATTGCTGAAGCAGAGTTCAAAGCAGGCTCTCTCATTGTAGTTCAAAGCATCACACGGAGCGCCACTTGTTGGGATTTGATTCATGTAAAGATATCTTCTCAATCAGCCAGCCTCATTAGCAGCAGTTTATATCCTCAGATCTTTTGAGGTAGAGACAGAAAAACGACTCCAGTCCTTGGCTGACAAACGCTACTCATGCCTTTTTTTTATTCAGGCAGAGAGACTCAGAAACGAAACTTAGCAAGCATTGTATACCAGAAACGAAACTTAGCAGAGACAAAACTGAGTGCTTACAGCCAATCAGAAGTGTCAGAACCCAAAGAAAGAGAGATAAGGAGAATAGCAAGCAAAGAGGCTTTTGTTTGCAAAATGTGTCAGAGACAGGCAAGACAGAAACCAGATGCATTCCTACACTTTTCTTCAAAGGATTGATAAAACTACGTTTTATCACAGCAAACATAAGACATTTAATCTATTCTTTTGGGCTTGTTGTAAATCTGTATCTGCTGGTGTTTTTAATCATCTTAATCTCATATTTTTCTGTGAACAAATAGTCCTTGATTAAATTTACTATGTTATATTGTCTCTGTTTCATTTTGGGAGATACAGTGGACCCTCGAATAACGATGTTACTTGGTTCCCCAAGAAGCGTCGCTATTCGAATAACGTCGTTATTGAAATAACGTCAAAAAGTCATTATCCGAATAACGATGTTAAAAATACCGTCGTTATTCGAATAACGATGTTTTTTGTCGTTATTCTTATCACATTGGGAGCATTGTAACATCGTTAATCAAAAATGACGCTATTTGAACGCATCGTTAATCGAGGGTCCACTGTACATTGATATATTTGCCACAATTGACAACACAATACAGTATTCCCATTTGAAAAAATAACACCTGCAGCAATCTCTGTTTTGGTTATAGCTGCTTTGGTTCAATAGCTGTTTGCTTTCATAGTTCAATTGCTGTTTTAGCAAGAATACACCTGTAGGGGGATGCGGTGGTCACATGGGAAGTGATTGGAGGATTAAAGAATGAAAAATATTAAAGTAGTTTCATGGAACGTAAAAGGCACTGGCTGTCAAGTGAAGAGAAGAAGGTTGGAATCAGCCCTTAGGAAAGATAGACCAGGTATAGTCTTTTTACAGAAAATGCATCAAAAGTCAGCAGAGGTGAGTAAGATTTTTTAAGATGGACCCAAATTTATGAAAAGTCATTTGGAACCTCTAAGGCGAGAGGAGTGGCAATTCTGATATCGACTAGATTGGGTTTTGTGATGACCAAGAGTATCTCTGATCCAGAGGGTAGGTATCTGATAGTAAATGGGAAGATTGATGATGAGGAGATGACATTAGTTAATATTTATGCCCCTAATGAACACCACAATTTTTTAACATAAGGTATATGATATATTGAAAGGAAAAAGGTTGTCAAAGATGATAGTCACAGGAAATTTCAATTTAATAAGATCAACTATAGTACTAGTATAACAAGGGGTGGTAAAGGGGACAAAATGCAAATTTTGGATAAGTGGATGATATCTCTAGGATTGAGAGATACCTGGAGGGAATTTAGAGGATTGGAGAGAGCATATACTGTATTTTTTGGACCATAAGACGCACTTTTTCTCCCACCCACCCCAAAGTGGGGAGAAAATGAGGGTGCGTCTTATAGTCCAAATGCTCTCTTTGGCAAGCTGTGGCTGTTGTAAAAGGATATTTTACAAGAGCTGCAGCTGGCCAAAGGCTACTACTGCCGCCTCTCAGCTGTTCAGCTGTTCGGGGCAGGGGGAAAAACATATGAAAAACAAGTGGCCACTAGAGGGCGAAAATCGCAATTTCCCATTTAAATGCATTGGAAATAAATTTATTGTATTCAAACGTTTTCTGTTTGTATGTTCCCAATGCATTTAAGTGGGAAACCAAACCTATGCTTAAAAAGAAAGGGTTTCACTTACCTTGATGCCTTTGTCTCTACTCCATGTGGACAAAATGGAGGGGGAAAACATGCTTCCTGGTTGAAAGGAGAGTGAGAGGCTAGGCTAGAGTATCACTTCCTTCATCAGTGCAATTGGCCTGGCCTGCCCATTTCCCTTGCAGCACCACCACTGGTTGCTGGTGCAAAATACAGCATTAAATATATATTTTTGTTTTCCTGCTCTGAAAACTGGGTGCGTCTTATGGTCAGGTGCATCTTTTTTTTAAAATTTTTTAATTAATTTTTCAAATTATATAACATACATTTAAAGACATAATTACAACATTCAGAGAAAAATAAAATAAAACAAGTCATCTAATTGCATATAATGAGAGGAAAAAAATAACAATGAATATACATATGCGAGGTAAAAAATGAAAAAGACAAAAAAAAGAAAAAAAAGAAAAAAAATTTACATACAGATACATACTTCATCACCCAGTGCTATGTACATTGTCCTAGGAGGTTGTGGGGTCTCCCATTCATTTCTGTTATTCCCAAAATTTCCTTTGGTCTGGTGTCAATTTATATATTCCATCTCTCGTCAATGAATATTCAACAAATTTCCGCCATATATTCCAGAATCTGTTTTCTTTTATTATACCTTTCTTAAGGTTTAACTCCCATGTTAATTTTTCATTCAATGCGAGATCCCACATCTGCCCATACCAGTCCTCCACTTTTATCGTTATATCACTTTTCCAATTTTTTGCAATACACATTCTTGCCATTACAAGCATCATAGACAACAGCTCTTTCTTATCATTATCTATGTTGACGTTATATACATCTGTCAATAAGATGGCACCTGGCCCCAACTTGAGGCGTAATCCCATAATTTTTCCTATCTCAGTCTCAATTTTTATCCAAAAATTTTCTATCACTTTACATTCATACCACATATGAACATATGTACCCAGAAAATTTTTACATCTCCAGCACATTTTATTCTTCTTCTTATCTATCTGGTGCAGTCTCATAGGGGTCAGGTACCATCTCCATAGCATTTTGAAATTATGTTCCTTTATTCTAACCGACAGGGATCTCATAATTCTTTTTCTCCATTTATTTTGCCATTCCGTTTCCGTTATCTTCAGATTCAGATCCTGTTCCCATGTGCTTCTTAATATTTCTTGTGGTTTACCTTCTATATTTATTATTTTGTAGATTTTACTAACCAGCCCTTTAATTCCAATCTCCTCCTTCCTTATTTTCCATACTAATTCCTCAAATTCCGTCCTATCTCTTTCCAAGCTCCGTTCCCTCCAATATTTATTATTCCACTTATTCAACATTGCTATCTGAAACCAATTCAACTTCATCTGAATATATAGCTCCCTTTTCTTCCCTTCATCTTTACAAACTCGTATCCAATCTTTCAACTGAAGAACCTTATTTGTCGACAATATTTCTCTCATCTCATTATCCATTCTTATTGGAAACTTTTTTAAATCTTCTATTTCAATTATCGGTGAAATATTTGGGGCCAGTTTCTCTTTTACTTTCTTCCATACTCCCAACATTGTTCTCATCATTCTATTTTTAACCAATATTTTCCCTGTTTCCTTATCTAAGAAGAGGCTCTTACCCACTTCCTTTACTTCCTTCATTTCAATTTCCTCCCAAATCACCGACTCCTTCGTCAATACCTTAACTACGTTCTTTATCTGAAATGCTTTGTAATAATTCTTTAAATTAGGTATTCCTAGACCCCCTTCTTTTTGGGGTAAATACCACATTTTCTTTAAAATTCTAGGTCTACGCCCTCCGTTACAATAATTATCAAATATTTTTTGAAATTCCTCAATATCTTTTTCCGTCATTTGGATTGGTAAGGCATCGAATAGAAAATTTAATTTTGGTAATAACATCATTTTAGTCAATGCTATTTTGCCAAACCAAGACAACTTCAATTTTTGATATTGTGAGATTTTAGCCTTGAGTTCCTTCTTTTGTTTATCATAGTTTAATCTTTTCAAATCCTCTAATTTATCAGAAATATTTATCCCTAGATATTTCAAATTCGTTTTAATCTGCATTTTAAATTCATCTCTAATTTTCCTTTGCTCTTCCTTTTCAATATTGCTTAAGATCAGTTCTGATTTTTCCCAATTTACCTTCAAGCCTGTGATTTGTTCAAAATCCTTTAAATGTTTTTGGATCCTTTCCATAGTTCTTCTAGGCTGTTTCATAATTAGCAAAGTATCGTCTGCATATAAACTGATTTTATTCTCCATTATGCCTTCTATGCTTTTGTCCTCCCTTATTGTATTAGCTAATATTTCCATTGCCATTATGAATAGTATTGGGGATAGGGGGCACCCTTGCCTTGTTCCTGCCTCTAATCTCAGCTCCTCCGTAAAACCATCATTCACCCTAATTTTAGCATATCCTTGTTGGTATAGTTGTTCTATTGTTTTTATGAACCTATTACCAAATCCGTAACTCTTGATTATCTCACTAATTGTTACCCATTGTAAAGAATCAAATGCTTTGAAGATATCTAATGATAATAAACCTACTTTCTCTTTATTCTGTTTTGCCACATCTATTAAATCTAATACTCGCCTTACTAAATCTGCCATGTGTCTCCCTTTTACGAATCCGGCCTGATCTTTATTTATATATTTATCCATAAAACTGTTTAATCTATTTGCCAATATTGCCGTAAAAATCTTAGCATCTTGATTTATCAGGGAGATAGGTCTGTATGATTCTACTTTTTCTAAATCCTTTCCGGGTTTTGGTAATAAAACAATTATAGTTCTGTACCACGATATAGGTATTTGTTCCCCATTAAGAATACCATTATACAATTTTAACAATTTTGGAGTTACTATGTCCTTGAACTCTTTATAAAATTCAGCAGGTAATCCATCTTCTCCTGGTGATTTGCCTACTTTCAATTTATTTATTGCTTTTTTAATCTCTTTTTCAGTTATTAATTCCTCCATTCTTTGTTTATGCTCCTGACTTATTTTATTTTTAATTTGCATTTCCAATCTATCTTTTAATTTATCTATATTTATCTTCTTTTTAGAGTATAAATCTTGGTAAAATTCTCTGACCACTTTACATTTATCTTTGGTCTTATTATATCTTGTGCCTTCCTTGTCTACCAAAATCCCTATTTCCCTTCTGCTTCTTTTTTCTTTGGCCGCTCTTGCCAACAATCTTGAATTCTTGTTACTATATTCAAAATATTCTCTTTTTAAATATACCAAGTCTCTTTTCACCTTTTCCATGTCATTCCCTATTAATTCCTTTCTTAGTCCCTGCATCCTTTCATAAACCTTTCTATCTTTAGTTGTTATATGTTTCTCCTGTAACCTTTTAATTTCTTTTTCGGTTTCTTCTTGATTACTTTTTAGCTGTTTGTTTCTGGTACTTGCCATCTTAATGCTTTCACCCCTAAATATTGCTTTCATTGTATCCCATACTGTGCCAATTCCTACTTCCCCTGTGTCATTCCAGTTCCAGTTTTCTTCCCAATTTTCTACCATTTGATCTTTACACTTTTTATCTCTAAACAGACTGGCATTATATCTCCAATTTTTCATAGTCTTTATGGCGTCTATTTTCATTTCTAACATAACTTTTGCGTGGTCCGACTCTTTAAAAATCCCTATTTCTGTATCATCTAAACTATTTGTCAGATTATCCGTAACGAATATGTAATCTATTCTGGAGTATGTATTATACACTTGTGAGAAGTATGTGTAGGCCCTTTCCGATCCTTTAAGTATCCTCCATGTGTCTTTCAACCCCAAAGACTTCATCCAGTTGTTCAAAACATACATTTTCTTTCCGCCTACACATCTCGTTGTATTTGTACTATCTATATTTGATCCTATTAAATTGAAATCTCCCGCTACAATCATTTTTGTTGTTTTTTCCTTCTCTAGTATTCGATATACCTTATTTAAGAATCTATTTTGATGTTCATTTGGTACATACAGATTCGCCAGTGTTATTTCCTCTTCCTCTATTTTCCCCTTTATTATCAGATATCTACCTTCTGGGTCTGATATAGTTTTTACCATCTCAAATCCCAATCTGCTTGATATCAAGGTTGCGACCCCCCTAGCCTTTGAAGATCCATATGCTTTTTCATAGACTTGAGTCCATCCTAAAAATAACTTATTGGTTTTTTCTGAATTCTGATGGGTCTCCTGAAGAAAGATTATATCCGGTCTGTCTTTTCTAAGCGCCGCTTCCAACCTCCTCCTCTTCACTTGACAACCAGTACCTTTCACATTCCATGTTATTACTTTTACATTCCTCATCTATTATATTTCCCACCCCATTTTTTACACTTCCCACTTCCTCCTACGGACATGTGATTAACATATAACATTTCCTTCACCCAATACATATGGATAATAAAAAGAAATAAGAAAGAAAAAACAGCTAAAAAAATACATTAAACAATCTACTACTATCCCTCCCCATTTTCTTTTAACAAATGGCCTCTGAATTTCAGAGAGGGGAGGGGGGGTGCGGTCAATCATAGGAGCTTGGGAGAGATCAAAACCTACCCCTCGCCCGGAACAATTCCTCCTTCTGCCCCTTTTGGCATATTCTCATTTCCATTGCTATCCCGTCTTCTATAACCACCTGATATAATCAGTTCTTCTTTCAAATCAGACCACTCTTTAGTTCTCCTTCGTATAGTTTGTGAATCCCCACTCATGGGTTATGCGCCTGCGCAGAACGGAGATCGGAGGCTTGAAAAGCTATTGGTCTAAAGTTTTGGCGGTAAGACCGCCCACCGTACCGCCCACCCTGAGGCGCCCGCGCGCCATTTTACCTCAGTTCTCTTCTTTCCGCCGTAGCAGCAGGACGATCGTCGAGAGCTTCTCAATTTTTATCGCCCTTCTGAGGGAAAGCTTTAGCTAATTTCAACAATTTTTGCCGGCAATCTTGTCCCACGGGCAGGATTGCCACCCCGGCGCTGTTTCTTCTTTCGAGTGGATTCAGTAGCCAATTTTTTCGCATCGATCACCGTCTCCCCCCTCAAGGGGGTGGCGGCTGGTCCGCCCTTCGGGGTACTTGCTTCCAGAAACTTCCACTGGAAGAATTTTTCCGCGGTTGATGGCTGCAGCGTTTAAACAGTGCACGGCTTGCCTTAAGAAGTTCCCGGCTTCCGACGGCCACAGCCTGTGCCTCTTTTGTTTGGGAGAGTCGCATCAGAGCCAGTCCTGCCCGCATTGCAAAAAGTTTACGCGCCTCGCGGTGCAGAACCGAAGCAATCGCCTCAAGGCTCATCTGATGGAGCTCGCTCTGGCTCCCGCCGTGTCCGCTTCTACATCCGCCGCTGCCTCCCAGCCGCCGCCGGCTTCTTCCTCCGTGCTTCCGATTAGGAAGAAGAAAAAGAAGGACAGGAACGGTGAGAAGAAGCGCAAGCGTGGGTCGGAGAAGAGACGGTCGCTTCCTCCCACCCCGCGCACACCCGCCTCTCCCGGGCCTTCGCCGCCGTTCTCGACTGCCCGATGTCCTTCTCCGGGATCCTCCATCTGGGAAGGACGGTCGTCTTCCGGGTCACCTGATAAAGGACGCAGGGCTGGGGCTCCAGCTCGCCCACTTCAGGTGCTCCCCTCTCCTCCTCGGGGAAGAAACCGCTCGCCGAGGCAGGCCTCCGTCTCTCCAAGGCCCAGGACGCCGACAGACGACGCGGTCGTCACCGTTCCGACGACCGTCTCGCCGACGCCGACGCCGGCCACCGTTTCGACGCCCACCGTTTCGTGGGCCACCATCCCGCCGGCCACCGGGGCTCTACCGTCAGCGGACTCGGACGCATCCCAGATGGCTCTCGTTCGAGAAATGTTCCAGGTCATGGCGTCGTTTGCGACCAAGTTCCAGACCTCCATGCCTGCGGCCTCTGCGGCTCCGGTTTCGACCACCGCAAGCCCCGGGCATCCCGGCCCTGCCGTGGCCCCACCGACCTCCCGTGGGTCGAGTATCCGCTCCGCCGGCCCGCCCAACCCGTCATGGTGTGGTCCGGACGTTGATGCGGTGGACTCCCATCCCGCCGGCCCGCCCAGGCCGTACTGGCGCGGTCCCGACGTGGATGAAAGAGTTCCTCCCTCGTCCTCCAATGAGTCCAGCTCGTCGTCGGAGGAGGACGAGGGAGACGTCGACACCGAGTGCACGCCGGAGCAGGCTATCGGCTCTGTGGACCCACCGCGTGGTGAGGACCAACGCTCGCTGACCGCCATGCTCACAAGGCTGGGCACTGCACTCAACCTTAAAGTCGATCAACCGCCGCTGGAGGGTGAGGATCAGATGACCGCGAAGCTCGACAGACGTGCTGTACGGCCGGTCCACATAACCATGCTCCCCTCCATGATGACTTCGGCGAGGGCGACATGGAGAAAACCATTGGCGGCGCACTCCGTTTCGTCCAGGCTCGACAGCATGTACCGAGTCCTGGACGAGAACGTCGAGTTCCTGCAGGCTCACCCCCTGCCGAATTCCCTGGTGGTCAAGGCCTTCCAGCACAGGACGGCCACCAGCGGGTTCCCGGTCCCATCGACGCCGGAGGGAAAGAAACTGGACGCGGTGGGACGTAAGTTCTACGCCACCGGCTCCCTATTCTTCCATGCCGCCAACTACTCGGCCGCCATGGGCCTGTATCAATCTCACCTCTGGGAGCAGGTGAAGGTTGAGACGGCGAAACTGCCCGCCGACGCCCAAAAGCGGATCGACGCGCTGGCCACCGAGGGGGACTTCGTCGCCGAGCAGCTGATGCGCACTGCCCGGCATATCAACGACTATGCGGCAAAGGACATGGCCTCCGCAATCTACCTCCGTCGCCATGCTTGGCTCAGGGACACCTCCCTCGATGACGCTATGAAAAAGCTCATCGAGGAGTTTCCCTTCGACGGGCAGGGCCTCTTCGGTCAGGATACCGATAAGGTCCTGAATGAGATGCGCCAGACCAATTCCACGGCCAAGTTCCTGGGGCTCACCACGCCGGCTCTGCCCGCCAGGCCGAGGTTCCAGCCCTTCACACGGCGATTCCAGGGCAACCCGCAGCAGCAAGGACCGACGGAGCAGCCTAGATCCAGCTCCTACAAACAGCGGCGTCAGCACAAACCCCGCTACCGACCCTACGGACAGGACAAGCGTTCTGGCGCGAGGTCCAAGCCCCGCGTTTGAAGCTGCGACGGCCGAGTCTCTCTCGCTCCACATCCCGTACCTCCCCCTCCGGAACTTCCTCCAGGTATGGTCGGGCATCACGGACGACCAGTGGGTCTTAAAGATCTTGTCCTCTGGCTACGCCATCGAGTTCGTGCGGGTGCCTCGGGTAGGAAGACATCGTCTCACCACCTCGTCCCCCCATTTGGAGGAAGAAATATCAACCCTTCTCTCCAAGGGAGCCATCGAGCGGGTAACACCGTCCGACTGGGACAACGGCTTCTACTCGAGGTACTTCGTGGTCCAGAAGAAGGACGGAGACCTTCGCCCTATCCTGGACCTGCGCCGCCTGAACAAATGCATCCACACCAGGAAGTTCCGGATGGTGACCCTGCAGACCGTCCTCCCCCTCATCAACAAAGGGGACTGGTTCACAGTCATAGACCTCAAGGATGCTTACTTCCACGTCTCCATCCTCGAGGAACACAGACGGTTTCTCCGCTTCCGCATCGACAATTCCGTGTACCAGTACCGGTGCCTACCGTTCGGTCTGGCCACGGCACCACGGGTCTTCACCAAATGCATGGCTCCGGTGGCTGCATTCCTCCGCCAACGGAGCATCAGGGTCTTCCCGTACATCGACGACTGGTTGATCGTCTCCCCCACCAAATCGTCAGCCGTTTGGGACACACAATACACAGTCCACCTCATGGAGAGTCTCGGCCTCAGGATCAACTTCACCAAATCGAAGTTGACTCCCTCTCAACGCGTCGAGTACATCGGAGCGGTACTCGACTCGCTTGCTACGAGAGCCTACGCCCCCCAGAAACGCTTACAGGATATTGCGCAGGGGGTGAGCGAACTGCGCACCAAACCGTGCATCCGGGCGAAGAAGGCTCAGAGACTTCTAGGCCTGATGGCCTCAACGACGGCAGTGATTCCCCATGCCAAGTTGAAATTCAGGTCCCTGCAATCGTGGCTCCTTCACGAGTTCGACGCACTTCGGGAGAGCCAGTCCAAACGGTTGACCCCGTCTCCAGAACTGAGGGACCAACTGCTGTGGTGGTCTACACCACTCAACGTGGCCACGGGGAAGAGCTTCTACCCCCCGCAACCCTCGTTGCAGATACTGACCGACGCAAGCAACCTCGGCTGGGGCGCTGCTTGCGGGACTCTCACGGTCAACGACACCTGGACACCACACGAAACGGTGCACCACATAAATTACTTGGAACTGCTGGCCATTTGGAAGGCCCTGCGTTCCTTCGAGACTCTGCTCACCGGCAAGGCGGTTCAAGTGGCCTCGGACAATACCACGGCGGTGGCGTACCTCAACAAGCAGGGAGGAACACGGTCCACCACCCTCCTGTACCTTGCAGTGCAGTTGTGGGAATGGTGCCTGGAGAGGCACATTTTCCCAATTGGAGTGCACATTCAGGGCACACTGAATGTTTTGGCAGACCACCTGAGCCGTCTCACCTCGACGACCCACGAATGGGAGCTGGACGACGGGGTGTTCCAGTCGCTTTGCGAGGCCTGGAGAACGCCGAGCATCGACCTCTTTGCATCGGAGTCCAACAGGAAGCTCAGCAGGTACTGCTCCAGAGCAGGCATCGGACTGAACTCCGAAGGCGATGCCTTCATGAAACGGTGGGATCAGGACTATCTCTATGCCTTTCCTCCGTTTCCTCTGGTCCAGAAAGTACTCACCAGGATGTACCAACACAGAACCAATGCAATCCTGGTGGCGCCGGCATGGCCGCGCCAACCCTGGTTTCCACTACTGTTGCGCATGTCGTCACAGTATCGCACACTGCCGGAGTCACCGACGCTTCTCCAAATGGAGCACGGCCAGCTGCACCATTCGGACCTGCCCAGCCTCCACCTCACCGCGTGGAGGATAACCCCAGACTGTCCAGGATCCTTGAGCTAGCGCGGCGCCCTTCCACAAGGAGGTCCTACGCTTCCAAATACAGGCGTTTTTGTGCTTTCCTGGCTTCCCAGCACATAGCCCCCCCGCAGGCGGGACTGCAGGACGTTTTAACCTACCTCCTCCATTTGGCGGAGTCTGGCCTTAGCATCACCTCCATCCGAGTGCACCTCGCAGCAGTGGTGGCGCACTCCCCGGCGGGTTCGCCCGCTGCTGGGGCTTTCCGTGACCAAACGGTGAAGCGTTTTCTCAAGGGACTACGGAATGCTTTCCCTCTGGTCAGGACTCCTACGGCTCAATGGTCACTGTCTACCGTGCTCAACGCGCTCACCAGGACTCCTTTCGAGCCCATGGCCACCAGCGATGTTCGCCTCCTCACATGGAAGACGGCATTTCTTGTGGCTATCACGTCAGCACGACGAGCTGGAGAACTGGTTGCCCTGAGAGCAGACGCACCATTTCTCCAATTCTTCAACGACCGCGTCGTTCTCCAGGCGGACATCACCTTCCTTCCCAAGGTAGTCTCCAAGTTTCACATGGCACAGACTATCTCCTTGCCAGTTTTCTTCCAGAACCCCTCTAACGCCCAAGAAAGGACTTGGCACACGCTGGATGTGAAACGAGCCTTATTGTTTTACACCAGCAGGACAAGAGAGTTCAGGAAGTCACAACGCCTCTTTGTAGCTTATGGGGGAAAGTCCAAGGGTGAACCCATTTCTGCTCAAAGGTTCTCCAAATGGATCACCTCTACCATCTACCTGGCCTACGAGTCTGCCTCACTGCCACCTCCACCACATGTCAGGGCGCATTCCACCAGGGCGGTTGCCACATCCACTGCCTTCCTGGAGGGCACACCGCTTGAGGACATTTGTAAGGCTGCCACATGGTCCAGACCTTCTACATTTGTCCAGCACTACAGGGTGGACACCAGAGCCACTGCGGACGCCAGGCTTGGCCATGTCGTCCTCACCAGAGGGCTCCGGACTCATCGCCCCTGACGGGTCGACCTACTGCATCTTCATCGCATCGTGGGATCATCTCATCCGACTGCCCACCGACCAAGTGAGTGTGAGCTTGCTAATCTCCCATGAGTGGGGATTCACAAACTATACGAAGGAGAAAGTTCGGTTTCACTTACCAGTGATAACTTTCGTTCTTCGAGTATATAGTTTGTGAATACACACTACCCACCCTGCCTCCCCTCTTGAGCTGCACGGATGAGATCAATTGGTTTATCCTGTGCTTGGCTTAAGTATGGAACTGAGGTAAAATGGCGCGCGGGCGCCTCAGGGTGGGCGGTACGGTGGGCGGTCTTACCGCCAAAACTTTAGACCAATAGCTTTTCAAGCCTCCGATCTCCGTTCTGCGCAGGCGCATAACCCATGAGTGTGTATTCACAAACTATATACTCGAAGAACGAAAGTTATCACTGGTAAGTGAAACCGAACTTTCCTGCTTCCAATAGCTTAGCATCTATCATTACATCCAAGACATTAGGACCCTCTCCAATTAAATAACGTCTTCCTAGATGAAAAAAGCTTAATTGTCGTGGAAATTTCCAGTTATATCTTATTCCCTTTTCCTGAAGTCGTTTTGTTATTGGCTTCATCGATTGTCTCCAGTAACGATCCTCAATTGGAATGTCATTATACACTTCAATATCATGGCCTTCCACTTTTAAAACCTCTGCTCCTTTTTCCCGTATAAGCGCCATTAAACGCAATTTATCCGACACATTGGCAAATTTTAACATGACATTTCTTGACCCAGTTTTGCCTCTTCTTGACCCCAACCTGAATACATTTACAACCTCCTGCGGCGTAAAGCCATCTTCCATAATTTCATCGAGCCATTTCACAATTCTTTCTTTTAGTTTGTCTGGGGAGTTCTCTGGAAATTTTCGTATTATAACGTTTGCTTGTCTTAATTGTTCTTCTACATTTTCTAATCTCTTTTCATGATCTCCAACATTGTTTTCTCTTTCCTTTTCTCTCTTTCTCATGTCCATAACCTCTACTTTAATCATTGCCTGTTCTTTTTTAATAACTTCTTGGTCTGTTTTGAGGTTATTTATGTCCTCTTTCGTGTCTGCAACTCCTTTCATAACATTTGCTATCATATCTTGCAATTCTTGTTTCCAATCTTGTTTAATACTAGCAATCATATTTCCAATACTGGCCCCCAGGTTATCAAATTTCTCATTAAGGATTTCGAATTCAGATTTAGGTCCTTGCGCCCCCCCATTGCCAATGTTGTTGGTGTTGTTACCGTGGCTGTAGTTACAGTCGTTGTTGGTGCTGTCCCTGCTGTCGCTGCCGTGGTTGTTACGGTTGTTGTGGCAGTTGTTGTTGTTGTTGTAACTTTTGCTGTTGTTATCACAATTGATTTTACTGCAGATGGAGCAACCGTAGTTGGTGAGATTATTATCTTCTGCTGCTGTTGTTGCTGTAATTGTTGTGCCATCTTCTTCACTGTCTCCTGTTCCTCCAAGTCCTTTATCTCTTGCTGCATTGTTTTTTTCATCTCTTCTTCCTCTTCGTGCAACCTTGTGAGTCTTCTAAAACTCCTGTCTGAGGACGTTGGTCTCTGCTCTCTTGTCCAGGCCAATTTCTTCTCCTTCTCCTTCCCTCTCCCCTGTCGTTTCATCCAAATATATTTCCAACTACTTCTTTTTTATCAAGTTACATAAACAATTTATCATTCAGGCTTCACCTTTTAATCTAAATTTAGCCAATTTCAATATATTTATTTCCAAGTACAATGTTTAACCCTTATCCTCTCCTCCCCCTCCCTCTCTGTCATATATATGTGTGTGTATTTACACACACATATACACACACATGCATACGCAGGTAGTCACCCGGCACTCACTCAATATGAGGGTGATGGAGAGAAAAAAGTCAATGTTCCAATTCAAGCCTAATTAATTTCCCTTTTAATTTTTGAATATTTTAATGTTTTGTTTCTATTTTTATTTATCTTTTCCCTACCCCCATATAAACCAGAGAAAGCAAAAATCAAAAAAAGATAAAAAGACAAAACAAAAGAAAAGAAGAAAAAAGGCCAAGGAAAAAATCGTATTTTAAAGTTGAAAAATAATAATAATAATAATAAAAAATGTAAAAATAAAAACAATTAAGAAAAGTCCTCAAACTTTAACTCAAAAAATAAAAGGAGTAGTAGTCAGCTTTATTTTTCTGGTCTGAAAAAAAAAATACAGAGGTAAAAAGCGCTGACGAATCCAGGCTCCTACTCTCCACAGTCCCAGACTAAACAGCAGTTTATTTCTCACAGCACTAAGCCACAGCACCTTCTTGCTTCTCTTTATGTCTCCAAAAAGATATACCGGGGTAGATTTAAACCAATTCCTTTTTCTTTATGAGCCAATACTCACAACTTGCACAACGGCAAAAGCAAAAAGGGAAAAGGAAAAAGAAATAAAATAAAAAAGAAAAAAGCAGGAGATATTTATATTGTCCTCTTTACTTAGCCCCTGGCTTATCAGCTCCCACCGGCTTAGCACAGTACAAAAAAGCTCAATCTCTTTTCCTCCTCTTACTATTTCCCTCTTTAATATTCTTTACCAAATTGCTCACCGTCTTGCTTTCTCCACTTCTGCTCTTTGCTCTTTTCCAGCGCCACAAATCTCCGTACGTCTCCGATCGGGAGGGCGGCGGGGACGCGCTAGGTCCACTTCGGCTTACCTCTTTCCGCATCCCGCCGAGTTTGCCCTTTTCGATCCGGTCGTCCACTTATCTATTTTGCCAAATATTTGTAAGTCAATTTTTTCCGGAACGCCGATCTCCTCCCGTTTCACTCCTTCCGTATTTCAATCAAGAGCTCCGGGGACTCGTCGCCATTATAGTTCGCCCATCCCCCCGCTCTCTCCAAGATCGAAACTCTGTTTTATCTCTTTTTCTCGGCGCTGCATTAGAGCCTCCAAAATATTTACCGTAGGTATTCTTCCTCCTATTTTTTCTAATCCATTTTTATGCCGGTTTCAGGAACTATTAACACTTTTAAAAGCCACTTTCACTTCTCTCCTTTCCGAGCGGAGAAAAAGTTCGTCCCTCTCAGCCCTCCATCTTGACACGCCCCCAGGTGCATCTTATGGTCCAAAAAAATACGGTACTTTTTCTCTCAGGTATATAATATGTACATACTCAAGAATAGATTATTGAAGATATATAAATTGGGATCTTTAAAGAATCAGACCGTGCGAGGGTATTGTTGGAATTAAAAATAGAAGGTGATATAAAGATAAGAAATAACTGGAGATATGACACTAAACTATTTAGAGACATTAAAAGTAAAGAACAAATAATTCAAAAATGGGAAGAAAGTTGGTTTTGGAATGATAATGGAGAGGTGGGCTACAATATGGTTTGGGATACTATGAAGTCAGTATTTAGAGGGAAAGTATTAAATTGGCCAGCAGCAAATATAAACAAATTAAGGTTAAGCAGGAGGAAATTGAAAAAGAGATTAAACAGTTACAAGAGGAACATGCAAGGACAAGGAATAGAAAGGTTTTGGACAAGATGCAGAGATTAAAGACAGAATTAGTGGGAAAAGATATTGAAAAAGTTAAGAGGGATTTGGCATATTTAAAGAGGGAGTATTTTGAATACAGTAACAAAATTTGAAGTTACTAGCAAGGGCTAGCAAGACCAGGCAGGCGGCGGGAGAGGTCGCGATCCTCCACAGCCGCCGCCGCGAGGAGGCTGCCCGCGGACAGAAGCAGCCGCGAGACCACCCCAGCCGGGGGAGGGAGGAAGACCAGGCAGGCGGCGGGAGAGGTCGCGATCCTCCACAGCCGCCGCCGCAAGGAGGCTGCCCGCGGACAGAAGCAGCCACAAGACCTCCCCAGCCGGGGGAGGGAGGAAGACCAGGCAGGCGGCGGGAGAGGTCGCGATCCTCCACAGCCGCCGCCGCGAGGAGGCTGCCCGCGGACAGAAGCAGCCGCAAGACCTCCCCAGCCGGGGGAGGGAGGAAGACCAGGCAGGCGGCGGGAGAGGTCGCGATCCTCCACAGCCGCCGCCGCGAGGAGGCTGCCCGCGGACAGAAGCAGCCGCGAGACCACCCCAGCCGGGGGAGGGAGGAAGACCAGGCAGGCGGCAGGAAAGGTCACCATCCACCACTGCAGACAGAGGCAGAGGAAGAGGAACAGCTGAGACACGGGGAAAACATCCACTGCCCGCCACTGCGATGCCCCTGGAGCAAGGGACCCAGAGACAACAACCCCACCTGGGGAGTGAGGACACAAGGATAAGTAGCTGATATGAAAAATGTAGCTGAATTAATATAGCGACTGACATAGAGACTTCATACTGACTTAATATAGCAATTAACATAGAGACTGTGTTTTAGAGTGTGATAATATGCATGATAATATGTTGTTTAAACTGTTTTAAACTTTAAAAACTGTGATAAAATGTATGAGGAGAGAAAAATGGCGCAGACACCGGCAACCACGCCATAAATCTTGCCAAGAGAACCCTATGGACCAAAACAAAAGGCAAAACAAAAGGGCAGGCTAGGTGATACAGGATGCTTAACACCTCAGAGGGGAGAAAGGGGAGGGACAGGAAGGAGGGAGGAGGAATGCAATGTTGCAAGGAGCAATACTGCATAGGGACATGGAATGTGAGATCAATGAACCAAGGTAAACTAGAAGTGGTAAAAAATGAGATGGAAAGAATAAACATTGACATCTTGGGAATCAGTGAGCTCAAATGGACAGGGATGGGCGAATTCAGCTCTGGAAACCATCACATCTACTACTGTGGACAAGAAAACCTTAGAAGACATGGAGTAGCCATAATTGTCAATAAAAGAGTGAGAAGAGCAGTAATGGGATACAACCTCAAAAATGACAGAATGATGTCAGTAAGAATTCAGGGCAAACCCTTCAATGTTACTGTGATCCAAATATACGCACCAACCACGGGTGCAGATGAAGCCACAGTGGACCAGTTCTATGAGGACTTACAACATCTCATAGAACAAACACCAAGAAATGATGTTCAAATTATTCTAGGAGACTGGAATGCCAAAGTAGGAAATCAAAAAGTGGAGGGAATAACAGGCAAATTTGGTCTTGGAACACAGAATGAAGCAGGGCAAAGATTGATAGAGTTCTGCCAAGAGAACGCACTGGTCATAGCAAACACCCTCTTCCAGCAACACAAGAGGCGACTTTACACATGGACATCACCAGATGGCCAACACCGAAACCAGATTGACTACATACTCTGCAGCCAAAGATGGAGAACATCCATACAGTCAGCAAAAACAAGACCTGGAGCAGATTGTGGCTCAGATCACAACCTACTGATTGCAAAATTCAGGCTTAGAATAAAGAAAATAGGGAAAACAAAGAGACCAGACAGATATCATCTAGACAGCATCCCTAAAGAATATACGGTGGAGGTGATGAACAGATTCAATGGCTTAGACTCAATAGATAGAGTGCCAGAAGAATTATGGACAGAGATAAGGGACATCATGCAGGAAGCAGCAAAGAAAACCATACCAAAAGAAAAGAAGAGTAAGAAAGCAAAGTGGTTGTCTGATGAGGCTCTTAAAATAGCAGAGGAAAGAAGGAACGCAAAAGTCAAAGGAGAAAGGAAAAAATACAATCATTTGAACACAGAATTTCAAAGAAAAGCAAGGAGAGATAAGGAAAACTATCTAAAAGAACAGTGCAAAGAAATGGAAGAAAACAACAAAAGAGGCAGAACCAGAGATCTTTTCAAAAAAATCCGGGAAATCAAGGGAACATTTAAAGCAAAAATGACCATGATAAGGGACAAAGACGGAAAGGAGCTAGCTGATGCAGAAGAGATTAAGAAAAGATGGAAAGAGTACACAGAGGAACTCTACAAAAAGGAACTCAACACTCCTGATAGTCACAATGATGGAGAAATTGAACCTGAGCCAGACATCCTGGAGAGTGAAGTCAGAAAGGCCCTAAAGAGCACTGCAAACAACAAAGCTAGTGGAGATGATGGTATCCCAGTTGAATTTTTCAAAGCTCTAAAAGATGATGGCATCAAATTACTGCATTCAATATGCCAGCAGATTTGGAAAACAAAACAGTGGCCACAGGACTGGAAAAGATCAGTATATGTTCCAATCCCAAAAAAGGGCAATGCCAAAGAATGTTCAAATTATCGAACAATTGCGCTCATCCCACACGCTAGCAAGGTGATGCTCAAGATAATACAGGATAGACTTCAGCAGCATGTGGAAAGAGAATTACCAGAGGTGCAGGCTGGTTTCAGAAGAGGCAGGGGGACTAGAGACCACATTGCCAACATACGTTGGATCATGGAGAAAACAAAGGAATACCAGAAACAAGTTTACTTTTGCTTTATTGACTACACTAAGGCATTTGATTGTGTGGATCACAACAAGATGTGGCAAGTGATTAAAGAGATGGGAATACCAGAGCACCTCATATGCCTCCTGAGAAATCTGTACATGAACCAAGAAGCAACAGTTAGGACAGAACACGGAATGACAGAGTGGTTTGGAATAGGAAAAGGAGTAAGACAAGGCTGCATTCTGTCACCCTGCTTATTCAACTTATACACAGAGCACATAATGCGCAATGCAGGGATGGAGGAATCACAATATGGGATCAAAATTGCTGGGAGAAACATCAACAATCTGAGATATGCAGACGACACCACCCTAATGGCAGAAAGTGAGGAAGACCTAAAGAATCTCTTGATTGGTTTGAAGGAAGAGAGTGCTAAAGCTGGCTTGAGACTCAATATCAAGAAAACCAAGATAATGGCAACAGGCCCGATCAGTTCCTGGAAAATAGACGGGGAAGAAGTAGAAGCAGTGACAGATTTTACTTTCTTAGGATCTAAGATCACTGCAGATGGAGATTGCAGCCATGAAATAAAGAGGCGGCTGATTCTAGGGAGACAAGCCATGAGAAACCTGGGGAACATAGTGAAAAGCAGAGACATCACCTTGAAAACAAAAATTAGAATAGTCAAAGCAATGGTATTCCCAGTGGTAATGTACGGATGTGAGAGCTGGACAATTAGGAAAGCTGAACGCAGAAGAATAGATGCCTTTGAAATGTGGTGTTGGAGGAGAGTTTTGAGGGTACCCTGGACAGCGAGGAGAACAAATAGGTCAATCTTAGAAGAAATCAACACTGACTGCTCATTGGAAGGTCAAATAGTAAAGATGAGGCTAAAGTACTTTGGGCATCAAATGAGAAGGGAGGATTCACTTGAGAAGGCCGTGATGTTGGGAAAGGTGGAGGGCAAAAGAAGAAGGGGGAGGCCAAGGATGAGATGGATAGATGGTATTGTAGACACAATGGGCACAGAACTGGGAGGACTGAGGGGGATGGTGGAGGACAGGGGTGCCTGGAGAACGATGGTCCATAGGGTCGCAAAGGGTCGGAATCGACTGTGCGACTGAACAACAACAAGCAAGGGCTGTTAAAGAAAAAAGGAGGAAAAGAGAAATTGGAACTCTGATTATGAAAGGGGGAACAAGATGCAATAAGACAAAGGACAAAATTAAAATAGTTAAAGAATTTTATCAGGAATTATATGCAGAAAAGAGAGTTGATCTTAAAAAACTAAGAGAATATTTGGAGAAACAAATTGGAGAAAAGATAAATCAGGAACATAAAAAGAAAATGGAGGAACAAATAACGGAAAAAGAAATTAAGGATCTAATTGCATAGTTGAAAACAGATAAATCCCCGGGAGAGGATGGGTTACCTGCGGAGTTTTAGAAGGAATTTAAAGATATAGTTGTCCCCAGTCTATTGAGACTGTTTAATCATATTTTGAAGGAAGGACTGATCCCGACTTCGTGGTACAGATCGATAATTGTTTTAATTCCAAAACCTGGGAAAGATTTTTAAAAAGTAGAATCATATAGGCCCATATCTCTAATAAATCAGGACGCTAAGATTTTTACAATATTGGCAAATAAATTAAATAGTTTTATGATTAACTATATAAACAAGGATCAAGCGAGCTTTTTAAAAGGTAGGCATATGGCGGACTTAGTAAGGAGAGTTTTGGATTTAATAGATAATACTGTTCAAAACAAAGAGAAAGTCGGATTGCTATCTTTGGATATTTTCAAGGCATTTGTTTTGCTGCAATGGGTAACAATGAAATAATAAAGTGTTATGTTTTTGTAACAAAGATTAAGAGAACAATTGAACAGTTATATCAATATGGGTCTGCAAAGGTTAAGGTAAATGATGTTTACACAGAAGATATTAAGCTTGAAGTGGGGACATGTTCGCTCTCGCCAACATTATTTATAATGGCAATGGAATTTTTAGCAACTGCGGTGAGAGAGGATAATAGCATTCAGGGAATTCTAGGAAATAAAATAAGTTTATATGCTAATGATACCTTGGTAATTATGAAACATCCAATGAAATCATTAGAAAGGATACAGGAGCATTTAAGGGATTTTGAGGAAATGACTGGTTTAAGAATAAACTGGGATAAATCCGAAATGATAACGTGTAATATTGGCAAAGAGGAGCATGTAAAAATAAGGGATAAATTTAAAATACAGATTAAAGATAATTTGAAATATCTGGGGATAAATATCACAAATAAATTGGAGGATTTTAAGAGATTAAACTATGAAAATCAAGGGAAGGAATTTAAGGATAAAATCCAGCAATATAAAAAGTTGAAGTTGTCTTGGTTTGGCAGGGTAGCTTTTAGATAGATAAATCTTTATTGTCATTGTCCTGCACAGAACAACGAGATTGGGGTGGGTGGGGGGGGGGTGTCACTTATCAACTCAACAGAACCTAAACAAAATACAACTATACAAAATTATCAACATATTCCCACCCCACATATACACATTTAACTTCCAAAAAGCTCTAAAACTCTAAGGCTCTTTGTGTAAAATGATGTTAACACTGAAATTAAATTTTCTATTTGATGCTCTACCAATCCAACTTAAAGATAAAGAAATTAAGCAATACCAAAGCCTGTTAAATAACTTTTGTAATGGTGGAAGTAAACCCAGAATAGTAAAGAATTTGTGGTATTTACCCCAGAAAGAAGGAGGATTGGGAATTCCAAATCTTAAGAATTATTACAGAGCATTTCAGGTTAAAAATATAGTTAAGATTTTGATGAGGGAGAGGGTGATCTGGGAAGAAATTGAGATGAAGGAACTATCTCATTTTGGCAAAGCAACATTTTTGAATAAGGATGTAGGTAAAATAACCATTAAAAATAAAATGGTAAAGGCAATGTTGGATGTATGGAAAAAAGTTTACATCCCCAATTATAGAAATTATAGAAATAGAGGACATGGAAAAATGTCCGGTAAAAAATGATAAAAAGGCGAAAGCGGTTTTGATCAGTAATGATGTTTTCCTGTTGAAGGACTGGGTACGAGTTTGTAAAGATAAAGAGAGGAAAGAGGAAATACAGATGAGGCTGAACTGGCTTTAGATTGTAAAGTTAAATAAATGAAATACCAAATATTTGAATGAATCCAGTTTAGAAAGGGATAGAACTGAGTTTGAAGAATTAGTTTGGAAAATAAAGATAGAAGAACTGGGGATGAAGGGCTTGATGAGCAAGATTTACAAGATATTAAATATACAGAGGTCGTCCACATGAAATTTTGAGGAAAAATTGGGAACAAGATCTGAATGTTAAAATTACAGAAATAGCATGGAAAAATAAATGGAAGAGAAGGATTATGAGAACAATGTCAACTAGGGTAAAATAACATAACTATAAAATTTTATGGAGATGGTATCTAACCCCAGTAAGACTAAATCAGATTGATAATACTAAAAATAAAATGTGTTGGAGATGTAAGAATATAGTGGGAACTTATGTACATATGTGGTGGGGTTGTAAAGTGGTTAAAGATTTTTGGGGGGAAATTGAAAAAGAAATATGTAAAATCATGGGGATGAGTATTAAGCTGGGGCCCAGTACCGCTCTGTTGACAGATATGGAAGATATGACATTAGATAATGATAAAAAAGAGTTATTATCTATAATACTGACATCAGCAAGACAATGCATTGCAAGAAATTGGAAAAATGATGTGAATCAAAAAACAGGATTTGTATAAGGAAATGTTGGATCTTGCTCTGAATGATAAATTGACATGGGAATTGAATTAAAAAAAGGTATAGTCAAAGAAAATAGATTTTGGAAAATTTGGAAACCGTTTGTGGACTACATATTGATTAGAGGGGAAGGTAATAGGCTAGTGCCAGACCAAATGAATTTTTGGAATAATTGAAAGAAAGGTGTGACACACCGCAACCCCCATGGCAATGTATATACCACAGGGTGTTTTTGATTTTAAAAAAGAAAGTTTTCTTTTCCTCCATTTCTATAGACTCTGTGAGTCCTGAAACAAGCTCCAGGAGAGATGGTAGACTGTTCGATTTGGGTGATCAGCCTGCTTGTGACCTGGATTTTACATGGATACTAGGCAAAGTTGCCTTCAGTTTGTAACCTAGCAACATGTTTTCTCCCTACTTCTTCCATTTCCTTCTGATTAGGAAAAGATTGATAGTGCTGAGACCACTTTGTATGAAAGTACCTCACTCATATCTCAACTAGGGTTTTGGGGGCGGGGGTCTCTATGACTTTGACATGGTTCCTGTTCTAACTGATAAAAGTAAGGAAAACTTTGTCAATACACCTCTACCCATCATTTTTATAGTAAGAACTTGTGCAGATGTCATGAGAGTTGTATGATAGCTGTTCCATTATGTATGCCTCATGTAATTGTCAGTAGCTGAAATCCTATTGTACAACTTCGTGCCATGATATCATCAACCATGGTGGCTTTTCAGAAATTAAAAATTTCCAATTATTTCCCAAATGTTCCGAGGCTTCCTCAGGATCCCTTTCATCCTTGGGAAGCTACTGGGGGAGGAGGCTGTAGGATAGGAGGAAGTCTGTAAATTCTTAAAGTGGTTGCTGGTAGTAAAATTATCCCACAAACCTCAACTTTCAGAAAATTAAAGATTCCACCCTCCTCCTGCAAACCCACAACAAAAGGGACAACAAGGGAGTCTTGGGCCATCAAGGAAAGGGAAGTTAGTTTTTTTTAAATTTCTGAAAAACAGTATGTCATGTTTTTATTATTGACAAACATGGCCTGAGCTCATATTTTTTTAAAAAGCAAAGGTTGGCTGTTAAACAAGACTTAGATATTCAAAATGGGACCTCAATTATGGTTGACTACAGAAGAAAATGTGTAAAAAGGCTGCAGCAAGATAGAAGAACAATATAAGGGCTTGCTCACATGGGGGGGGGGCGCAGCATTTTCCTTCTCTGGCAACTTTTTGTAGAAGCATACTTAAAGTAGGTTTTGGATAGAGGCGGAGGAAGAGTGATCCCAGAAGGTATTTAAGAAAATTTCTCACAGTCCCAACTTGACATCCTGGCCTTGGCCAGATGTCTGAAGTGGAGCAAAGGCAATGACACCATGTCTGGGAACCTCGCCATGCCAGAGATGTTCCGTAAACAACTGATTTCATGATTTTACTTTGCTTTTGCATTGATGTGTCTTATTCTGACCAAAGTAAGGCAGAAATGCTGGCTTTATAGTTTGAAATGTTTTCACTGCAGTTTCAAGACTTAAAATGTTAAACCTTTTATTATCAGATATACATACAGTTAAGTTGTTGTAATTAAAAGAAGTTCTGTTACTTTTCTCTTGATTGTAAAACTGAAACTACTTGCTATCAAATAATGAATGAAATAATGTTCTCTTGTGTTTTCCTCTCAGTTATTTTCAGAAGTGTCCCCCACTGGCTAACACAAGTGGCAGACCATAGAATGATTTCATGATATATTATTTGTCTTTCACTTAGTAATTGTAAGAGTTCCTGGTCGCTTTGTGTGTTATTATTGATTAATGTTTTCATTCTGAAACATGCCCCAATATATTATATTGGTGAATATAAAAATCTTCTTTGATATTTTTACTGATAGAGATATTAAGTAATTTTGTTGTGCTTGTGTCAGGTTGGCATAAAGAGCCTCCTCAAAGATTTTGGTATTTTGAACCACAATTGGGCATACTGTGGTACCAGCAACTATTTATGTTGCCAGCTAATCTTTCTCACACTAGGTCAGGCAAAAAGAACTGCAGAATGAACTCACCAAAAGGTGCCTTTCTTTTGGCAGTTTGACGTGTGGCCTAGACATGGAAGAAGAAGAAGGCTGGCAACCGTCTTATAAGTTTGTTTATTCTTGCTACAATTAGATAAAAGTTAAGTCTCATACTTACTCAATAAGCAAGACATAAAAGAAATAAGTACTCACTCATTTTTACGAATTCCTGTCATTTATATGAAGCTTTGTCTTGAAATACTCAAGTAATTCAGATGTTACTCATAATTATTTTTTTAAATACAAGTTTTTCTCTTGTTTCTGAGCATATTAATCACATTAAATTCAGTTAGTGGTTACAGTATAACTTCATGTGTTACTATTGCAGTTTATCTATTCAAGTTAACAACCAATAGTAACAATAAGTATGTTCTACTATTGTCATCAGTCATTTATATGAGTTCCTCATGAACCCTTTATATGAACCAATGAATTAATTCAAATTTTCTCATATTTTCTTTGTTGAACATCTACTAATAAGTACTAAGTGTCTTTCAAAATTATTTTGCGAATTATATGAAACTTTGTTTAGAAATGTTTAGTCAAACCATATATACTTTCGTATTCATATATACTTATGTTAAATAAATGTAAAAAAGGATTTTTTTCTTTGTCATGTTCATTGCTTCTCAATATTTTTTTAAAAGGGTGTGCACCTGGGAGTTATCTTATGCAGAGATGCTGTATAAAATTTTCTTGATGGATCAGGGATTTTGGCAACAACCTAGAATCTGGTTTGAAGGGGAGGAAACAAATGTTTATTGTGCTACCCACATAGGGGGTACTAGTTCACACCTGGGGTCCAGTTTGACCATGGCAGATTCCTATCCTGACAGTGGCAAGCTGCAGCTGAAGGGTCTATATCAGGAGTTCTCAACCTTTTTAAGCTGGGGGCCGGGTCACGTTCCCTCAGACATCTTCAGGGACCAGACAGCCATTTTGCCCTTCCTCCACCACATGGCACTTCCTGGTGTGATGGAGGTGGTGAGGGTCCACATGAAATGGTGCCGTGGTCTGCATCTGGCCCATGGGCTGCAGGTTGAGAATCCCTAGTCCATACACAGGTGAAACTTGGAAAATTAGAATATCGTGTAAATGTCCATTCATTTCACTTAAAAGGTGAAACAAATATATGAGATAGACTCACTACTTGCAAAGCGAGAGATGTCATGCCTTAATTCGTTATAATTGTGATGATCATGGCATACAGCATGCATGAGATCATGTGATGATAATGGGGTACATGAGATTGGGGGATTGGGGTTTTCATAAGCTGTAAACCATAAGCATCAATATTATAACAAAGTAAGGCTTGAACTATCTCGCTTTGCATGTAGAGTCTATCTCATATATTTGTTTCACCTTTTAAGTTGCATTACTGAACTGAATGAACATTTGCACGATATTCTAATTTTCCGAGTTTCACCTGTATTCACCCAAGTGGTTGGTCCTTAGGAATCTGGCTTACAAGTCCACTTGTCCTGACATGCCATTTGCCAAAAATCTATCATCAGTCTTATATAGCTTAGAGTTGAACAACAGGATTTCTGCCAGTGAAAGAAGTAAAGTATCGGAGCAGTGGCAGAGTGATCTGAGATTACAGGACTTAGTCATTTTACCTGTGCCATGGTCAGATAACTATCTGGTGACTCTTGACTTTCTGGGGGCGACGCTTCTTCGTAGGGAGGCAGGGCCTATTAAAATGGCTCGCCCTCAGCGACTAATGGATCCAGATGGATTCCAGAGGGAACTGGGGGATGTTCCTCTGGATCGGCTACAAGATTCACCCGAGACGCTTGTCGACCTGTGGAACAGGACGGCAACAGCAGCCTTGGATGAAATCGTGCCACTGCGGCCTCTCCGAGCTCGTGGGGCTAGGTCATCCCCGTGGTTCACGGATGAACTGCGGGAGCTCAAACGGGCAAAGAGACGCCTAGAGCGCCACTGGGTGAAGACCCGGGATGACTCTGATTGGACACTAGCTAGAGCTGCTATTAGGGCCTACCTAGTGGCGATGGGGGTGGTGAGGCGGCAATATTTCACCACCCTTATTGCCTCCACTGATAATTGCCCAGCCGCCCTGTTCTGGGTAACCAGGTCCCTCCTTGGTAGGGGGGGATTGGTGCCCAGTTGGCAGGGTTCGGCTGAGGACTTTGCTGACCATCTGGTGGAGAAAATCGATCGGATTCATTCAGGGCTGAATCCCGGCGTGGATGGGGAGGATCGGGGGGGGGGGGGGGACTGGAGCACAGTCTTGCCGTACGATCTGGGATCGGTTTGATCCTGTTGTCCCTGATGAAGTGGACAGGCTCCTTGCAGCTGTGCGTGCCACTCCATGTCCCTTGGACCCCTGTCCCACCTGGTTGGTGAAAGCCTCCAAGGTGGTGACAGGTGGCTGGGTTGGGGCGATAATAAATGCATCATTATGGGAGGGGGTGTTTCCTGCACCGCTAAAACATGCTTTCGTGCACCCCCTCCTGAAGAAAATATCCCTTGACCAAGCTATCCTTAACAACTACAGGCCAGTTTCCAACCTTCCCTTTCTGGGTAAGGTATTGGAGAAGGCGGGCGCACCAGCTGCAGAGTGTCCTGGAGGAAGTGGATTATCTAGACCCCTTTCAATCAGGATTCAGGCCCGGGTATGGTACGGAGACGGCATTGGTCGCACTAATCGATGATCTCTGGTGGGAGCGGGATGGGGGTTACCCATCCATCCTTGCTCTTCTTGACCTCTCAGCTGCTTTCGATACCATCGACCACGGTATCCTTCTGGAATGGCTCAAAGGACTGGGGATCCAGGGCACTGTGTTGTCCTGGTTTTCCTCTTTTCTGGCGGGCCGTACCCAGTTGGTGTGGTTGGAGAGTGAGAGGTCCAGCCCTAGGCTTCTCAAATATGGGGTGCCTCAGGGTTCGGTCCTCTCTCCTCTCCTATTCAACATCTACATGAAGCCACTGGGTGAGATCATTCATTCTCATGGGGTGCGGTACCATCAGTACGCAGATGACACTCAGTTGTACATCTCGGCCCGTGGGGACCCTAGTGATGCCGTTGACATCTTATCCGGTTGCCTGGAGGCCGTTGGGGTCTGGATGGGGGCTAATGGGCTTCGGCTGAATCCCAGCAAGACAGAGTGGCTATGGATAAGGGGCCCCTTGTTATCCAGGGAGCTACCATCTTTGGTACTGGATGGGGCTGTTTTGCCCCAGACAGACCGGTGCACAACTTGGGGGTCCTTCTGGACTCACTGCTGCTGCTAGAAGAACAGGTAGCGGCTGTGGCCAGGAGGGCTTTTGCCCAACTTCGGGTGATTCGCCAGTTGCGCATGCTCCTAGACCGGGAATCCTTGCTTATGGTCACTCATGCTCTGGTCACTTCCTGACTAGATTACTGTAACGCGCTCTACATGGGGCTGCCCTTGACGACCATTCGGAGGCTACAGCTGGTCCAGAATGCGGTGGCCAGGGTGGTGATGGGGTGCAGACGATATGCTCGCGCCTCACCGCTACTTCGTGAGCTGCACTGGTTACCAGTTTGTCTCCGGGTGCAATTCAAGGTGCTGGTTTTGACCTTTGAAGCCCTATATGGCAGTGGGCCAGGATACCTTAGAGACCGCATTGTCCCAAGAGTGTCTGCCCATCCCAACCAGAGCGGACCGGAGGTGCTCTCTAATAGTGCCATCAACTAGGGGTGCACATCTATCCAGCACCCAAAGGAGGGCCTTCTCCGTGTCCGCACCAACCCTCTGGAACCTCCTGCCAACAGATCTAAGACTTCAAAGAGAATTGCTGCCCTTCAGGAAAGGATTGAAGACCTGGATGGCAGGGCAGGTGTGGGGCCCTAATGGGAACACGGTCCCTGCCTGCTGGCTTATGTAAACAATTAAGAACTCTCTCTCCTTTTTTATAGTGGGTGGGTGGGATATGGGCTTTTAAAGTGTTTTTATGTGTTTTTAGAACTTGTTGTAATGCCGCCCTGAGTTGGGTTCTATCTGAGTGGGCGGCATATATAAATATGACTATTAAATTAAATTAAAATTAAAAATGGTGACAGAGGTTCAATTGATGCAGACAGGAGAACAATGGGTCATAAAATAGATACCAGCTGTCTGAGAAATCGCAGGCACACCACATATATGACTTGCAATAATTCAGCAAAAATGCTTCTGTGTATGGCAGAAGAAATGCTTAATAGGTACTTAAGAGATACTGTACAGCTTAATATAACCTTGCCATTTTTCTTGTGTTCACCTAATTTGCAAAACTTTGGTTCTGTAACCCTGATCAATTTTTGATTAACATTGCTATTTTGCTTCTGTGATAAATGCTTTTAGCTAGGAGAAAATATAAGAAGTGTACATCAAATAAAGGCTTCTTTGTCTGTATCAGCCTTCACCAAGATTCCTAGGAGGGTGCAAGAGGAAATAGGTAATGGTGGTTTGTGCAGGTTTTGCAGAAGAAGGCTGCACATGAATTTTACTGATAAAGCATAAGCATAAATAATAGTGATATTCTCTTTGTTCATGTGTGAGTTGCCTTGTCCTATCTGGCAAGTAGTTCTCATCCGGGAGATTGCTTGATCAAATAAACACACCTTATGGTTTTTTGCAACCTCCATCTCTGGCTAGCTTTATTGGACTTGAGCAGCTGCATTGGGCACAACACAACCTTCTCACTCCAAGAAAATCTGTTTCTCTGGGCAAGTCAAGATAAGGACCTCTTCAAATATCTCATGTAACAGCCTCAGGCTGTTATATGTTCAGATACACTGTACTCTGAAATTAGTGATTTCATAGAAAACTCATGCAAAGAACAGTTACATATAAACTATTATGGCAAATGTCTCATCGTACATTCAATAATTCAGCTGCATAAAATGAGATTCTTGTGTTTTGAAGCTCTGCTAATCTGCTCTGAGATGCTGGTTGGTATTTAAAATGTTTTTACGAGCAATATAAATATTATGAATAAGTTTTATTGGTCATTCTTTACATGAAGGTGACATAGTGTTAAGTTTCAGTACAGTACCTGTGTAAAAGTAGATGAGTTTCTTAAAGATTGCTTTGAATGGATATTGTAATTAATTTTTTTAATGTGTTGTGTCATATTAAACCATTTTTAGTGCAGTGGCCAAAGTCCTGTTACTTAGCATAGTAACCAATAGAGTAGTCTCTACTGAATTAATGGAGATTTGGGGAGTCAACTCCTCTATGTTCCATTGATTCTAATTGGATCTATTCAAACTGGAACTTACTTTAGCATAAGTTGCAGTTGGAGTAGGCCCATTTGAATCAATGGAACTTATAGAGGAGTTGACTACCCAAATCCCCATTCGTTCAGTGGGCTAACTTTAGTGTAAGTTACTATGCTTAGTAACAGCATTTTAACCAGTATATAACCAGTATATATGACTAGCTATTTTGCCCGGCTTTGCCCGGCTTGGGGGGGGGGGGCGCTTGCTCACCGTGTGGGTGTTGGGGGCTGTCTGGGTGAGGATGCCGCCTTTGCATTCCCCCTCCGCTGTTTCGAGGCCAGCCTTGAAGCAGCGAGGGGGAGTGGCAAGGGAGAGAGTCTTGTCTCTGCAAAGGAAGGGGCCTTCCCCGGCGGATAACTGCCTGCTGCTTTGGGATTCCCCCTCATTTTTTTGAGGCCAAACTCGAAATTGTGAGGGGGAGTTCACAAGGCATCAGGCAGGTCTTCGCCAGGGAAGGCACCTTCCCAGGCAGATACCTGCCTGCTGCCTAGTGATCTCCCCCTCATTGTTTGGAGGGCAGGCTTGAAACAGCGAGGGGGAATGGCCAGGGCGAGAATGTTGTCTCCACAAGGGAAAGGGCCTTTCCTGGCGGATACCTGCCTGCTGTCATGAGGGGCGAAGGTCGGTCTGGTGTCAGTGTCTTGAGGGGTGCAGCGGCTGCCTCCGACGGATTTGCGTCCCCATCCATTGTGGTGGTTTGCGGTGCTGGGTGGGAAGCCGTGTGGACCACTGTGCTCTGCGTGCGCGGCAGCCGTTTGGCTTGCGTAGGCGCGCGGCCTTTCCCCCACCTCTCCCACATGCTGTGGCAGGCCTCACCGATTGGCCGCATCGCGTCGCGCTGGCTGCTGGGGGTTGTGTTGTTTTTTTTGTCTGTTTAGTGGGTTGCAGAGCCACCAGCTGCAGTCCAGACCCTGATGGTGACCGTCTCTCCTACAATAGGCAAGTGTGTTTACAACGTGGACGGGGACAGTTAAGGGGTGCGGGTTCGTTCTAGGGACCCACACGGGAACATTTGACTTTTATAGGTATAGATCATACAATTCCTGCCAAAGTGTGTTGTTTGAAACTATTTTGTTGTACATTATTTTTGAAGATGTTACATGTAGTAAAATGTGACTCATAGGATCTTTTCATTTTAAAAAAATATAAATTGTTCTTACTGAGAGGATTTTGTTTACCACCACAACTGTTAGTGATGAAGTACATTTTGATGCTGATAACTAAGTAAAGGTCTCCCTTGCTCAAAAGCCAGTTGTATCCAACTCTAGGTTGTGGTGATCATCTCTGTTTACAGCCAAAGAGCCAACATTATCTGCATCCGCAGATGTTTCTGTGGTCATATGGCAAGTGCATGGAACACTGCTATCTTTCTTGCCTATTTATCTACTTGCAATTTCTTGCTTTTAAATTGCAAGGTTGCCAGGAGGTGGGACAGACAATGGGAGCTCACTCCATCATGCAGCACTCGGGTCTTGAACTGCTGATCTGCCGACCTTCCGGTCATCAAGCTCAGTGTCTTAACCACTAAGCCACCATGGCCCTATAACTAAATAACTGATAACTAGATGTGTGCAAATTGCTGGTTTTGGATAATACACAGAAATCTTTCCAGACATTATTTCCAACTCTGGGAGCTATAGTCCTAAAATAGCAATCTACACATCTCTATTAATAACATATGTGAAAACCAGTATGTTGTTACACACGTTATCTATATATCAGGACATTTCTAGTTGAGAGATGCGTGTGAGCCACCAGTTTGAATATTAAGGTTATACAGTACATGTAGATCTTGCACATATAACTCATAACCAAAGCCTCTCTATTATCTAATTTGATGCTTTCCCATTTTGGTATTTCTGATTTGTAAGATACTTGATTTTCCTGAAGTTGGTAGCATCAGCTGAAGTGTACGTAGCATGTAGTGTAGTTGAGCTTTGGACAGCACTTGTTAATCCTTACTGCAAATTAAACATTTCTTATAATACGTGAAATTCTTTTTATATTTGCAAATCCTGATTAACTGATTATATATATTCTTTCCTCCTTTCTCTGAAGCATGGCGTTATTGCTACAGAAGATGAAGAATATTTTATCGAGCCTCTAAGAAACAAAACCGAAAATGCCAATGGTTTTAATTATAAAAGTGGTCATCCTCATGTTATTTACAAAAAGTCTGCCATGTACCATCAACTTTTCTATGATCATACCCATTGTGGTGTTTCAGGTAAATAAGGTAGAACTCTCATTAATGGTTTTATACCTTCATTATGATAAAATACATAGAATAGTTCTGTTTTTATATGAAAGTATAACTTAGGACTTTGTTAGAGTCAGTTTGGTGCTATCAGTGCTTCTTGTGTTGCATCATGCAATCTCAAATTAATTATCCTTTTTTGGTAGGCAAAGGTACAAAAATTGCTCAAAATCTACCTGGCAAAAAATTGATATGTGTAAAGCAGTTGCACAGAAGTTTTTAATTTCCTGTCAGCTCCCCTTCATGCATTCAGGCATATGACCAGTTACACACCAAATTTTGTGATTACAGCATGTGATAGAGAGACCACCAAAGGGAGGAAAAATTAACTTGATTGGCCTTATATGATCATGTAAGTAAAATTCTAACCAATATCTTTAAGCAAATACCAAGAAGGCTGTCTTATGTTATGCCTGTTGCTTGTACCATAGCAACTAAGGTGATTTCGTAATGGAGGGAAGTGGGTGGCTACATCAATCCCTGCTCTTGACTCCTTGTGACTGCTTGCCCTGATCTGTGTTTTTACAATGAACAACAAGGAGGGAAAATACATTCCTTCTTGCACTCCTTAGAATCTAACTTGGCTACCAGCAAAGCCATGAAGCCTTCCTACAGCAATTCATTTCATTTGAATTCTGGAAGTATAGGAATACTGGCTGAAAAGCGAAAAGCAAAGCAATCACACTTATATACCACCCCATAGTGCTTAGTGCACTCTCTGGGCAGTTCACAAGTTTAAAAATCTTGTTGTTTACCATTGTAAGTCAGAACCAGTGAAGGTCCATTGACTCCATAGAGATTTGGTGAATCGGCTCCTCTGTAAGTTTGGCTGGCCTACTTTGGCTGCAACTTGCTACATTAAACAACAGGATTTCAGCCAATGTTTTCTACTACCCTTCCAACTCAGAGATGAAGAATGCCAGCAGGAATGGAATAAAGGTTTCTTCTGTCACTAGACTACTATGTTTCTTTGCTAGACTTGCTAGTATAAGCAAACATACTAGGCATCTAGCGTAGGATAATTAGAAAACTGATGTTGCTGCTATCCCACTTTTTTTCTGTCTGTAAGTACAGGATGAGGCTTTGCTTTATGCACACCTAGTGTGGAAACATGACGCCATGGTGACAAAGGGACAGAATGGTCTGTGACTTAGTTAGTATGCCACTTGGAAATTTAGCACCGCAGCTGTAGCGATAGAATAGAAATCATGCTGATTGGTGATAGAAACAGATCACAGTGGGCCTACTTAAGTCTGATTTACTATGCTAAGCAACAACTCAGCATAGTAAATCCCACTAGGGCAGGCACATTGTGGAGTGATGAAATTATCTATGGCACTAGCGTAGGCCAACTGAGTGCCATTTCTGTGTTTCTCACTAAGAAATAAAAGTACTACAAACTAGTTAGGTAATTTTTCATGAACTTAATGCCTGTAATCTTGTTGGTGTAAGTTATGCCACTTTAGCAAGATGACATTATTTAATGAAGGGAATATTTAATTTCTATTAATGTAATGCTTCCAACCCATCCTTTCCAAGTTCCTAAACTACTCACTGCAATTTTTCTTTGCTCTGGAGCATGGCCATAGCCAGGATTCTAGTCGTTGGTGGGCAAATATTTTAGTTGCTTGTACCATACAAAAACAGAACTATTCTAGTTGTGGGTGAGCGAATATTTTTTCAGGATGGGCAATAATGTCTCATTATATATATATAAGCAGCTGGGAGTTTCAGGGTGGGTAAACTGCTAACTCAGGGTGGGCAAAACCCACACTGGCCACCCCCTGGCTCCGGCCCTGCCCTGGAGAAACCTTTGAGAACCTCAGGATGGGAGTTGGTGGGTGGCGCCTTTAATAGTGAAATATCCTGGTGGCAGCCATTTTTTGTTATTGAAAGCTCTCCCACCATACTGAGGTTCCCAAAGGCTTTCCCAGAGCAAAAGGGAGCCCTAGAGACCCCCACAATTTGAAAAGGGGTGGGATGGGGTAATAGGAAGCTTTCTGTTAATACAAATTTTAAAAAATCATAACTAGATATCTTCCAATTTACATGGAGTAAATTTGTACAAGAGGATTTTGCCCACTATTTGTTGTGCAATCTTCAAGCTGCTGTTATATAATATGCTTAATCAACCAATTTTATTTAATTTTTAAAGATATATAGGAAGTAATTTGTAGCTGGTTGCAAGACTTGTTATGAGTCCGATACGGGGTTACTATATTGGTGCTATAAGGAAAATGTAATACCTCGCATAAAGAGCGCCTCGCTTAGAGACTAACTCACTTAAAGAGCAGAATTTTCTCTGAATTGTTGCCTCGCTTAACAATTAAAACCAACCAGAAACTCTCTTAATAACTAAATCGGGTTCGCACACACACACCCGCCAGAAGTCACAATTGATCACTTACAATGGTGTATAGCTTAAAGAGCAAACTTGCTTAAAGAGCAATCCTGTGGAACGCATTATGCTGTTTAAGCGAGGTACCACTGTATAGTCACAATTGCTCAAAATCGTGTAAACTACAGTTAGAGTAAGCCCATTTGAATTAATGTTAAGGTACTGATTTTATTATAAATATGTCATTTCATACTTGTAGCTTCTTGCTTGTGTTAGCACCCACATATTTTTTTCTGGTCCATGTCAGGGGAATCAAAGTTATAAACATTTAATTTTGGGTATTAAGCCACTCGTATACAGCAGATAACTTAAATCTATATTAAATGTCATGTAGATATACTGTATTACTATATTAGATTACTTACTTACTTTTTCTGTACAAATACTGCTGTTTTCTTAATAGTAGTCATATGTGTATGCTGTTAGTATGGATGGTTAGAAATATCTTTATGCCAAATCTGAACATTTTAGTTCAACACCATCAGGTCTGGAATATTTGGATTTTCAAACATGAATTTCTAATGCTCTGATCAAGTTTTGTGAGAATAGCAATCATACTGATTAGTTATAAGAACTTGGGTGTATGTGTAAATATATGCAGCTATTTCCCTCTTTTACTAGAAATATTATGGTAAAATGTATATTTGTGATAATATAACACAGACACAGCTTTTTGTATCATTACAGGCTATTATTTTCTCATGAAACTCTAATATAATGGCCAGAATCCTGTTGCTTAGCATAGTAAATTGCACTACAATAGGCCAGTTGAGTCAATGGGAATTTGGTGAGTCATTTCATTTCAATTGATTTAAATAGGCCAGCTCTAACTGGGACTTACTTTAGCATAGTAAGTTGCAATTAGAGTAGGCCTGTTTGAATCAGTGGAACTTATGGAGGAGTTGGCTAAGTCACCATCAATTGAATGATCCTACTCTAGTGCAATTTACTGTGCTATGCAACACGTTTTTGGCCAAAGTTTATGAAAGATGGGATTAATTTTTCTTTCACTAAACTATAAGCATAAAACAGATATACATGAAGAAGTTAATAAAGCAACTCATTTGATATTATTTGCGCTTTTATTCCTAGAAAACCTCACAGGAAGCAGTAAACCTTGGTGGTTGAACAATACCTTTTCTTTCCCAACTCTACTTCCAATCAATCATACATCAAATAGTCACCATCGACTGAAGAGATCAATAAGCACTGAACGATTTGTGGAGACACTGGTAGTAGCAGATAAAATGATGGTGGGATACCATGGTCGTAAAGATATTGAGCATTATATTTTAAGTGTCATGAATATTGTAAGTTTGATCCCTCTACATGTTGTTTTAACACTGAATATATTAAGGATCTAACTTTCAAAATCTAGCATGAGCTGTGTTTTACAAATGTTCTATTTGTTAGATATTTACTAGGAACTGGGTCCATGAAATGTTTACCTGCAATGCTCCTGCTAAAGCCTAATGAGTTTGTGTTAGGATGTCCAGGTGTGATATTTGTTAGATTTGGCTATTATAAATGTTTGCTATCAAATGTATTTGTTTCAGGGTTCAATAGCAAGTTCTTCAGCTTCAGATCTGTCCCTAAGGAAAACCCCAAATACTATTCTTTGATTAGTACTGGACATTTGTCCAGTTTTTGTTCTGAGGTAGCCCCAATTATTGACATTAATATGCAGAGAAATCCCTAAGCATATAGATGCACAATGCAAAGACCTCTTGAGAGGATGCCTGTAATCGCAATCCTTTATGTATCTAAGTCTAGTGAAATGAGGGACTGTGGTGGCTTAAGTGGTTAAGACACTGAACTTGAAGACTGGAAAGTCGGAGTTCTATACCTGAGCACTGCACAACAGTGCACTCCCGTCATCTGTCCCAGCTCCTATCAACCTAGCAGTTTGAAAGCATGAAATTGCAAGTAGATAAATAGGTACCACTTCGATGGGAATGTAAACAGCATTCCATGCACTCCGGTGTTGATGCATGACTGCCACATGTCCACAGAAACGTTTGCAAATGCAGACAGCGCTGGCTCTTTGGCTATAAACAGAGATGAGCACTGAACCCTAGAGTCAGCAGACAAAATTGTAAGTAATTTTAGAGCAAGTAAGAACAGATTCCCTACTTAACTGTTACAATGTGTTTGCTTTAGCTGCAGACTACAGTGCAATTAGTTTTAATTTGGATGTTTGCACTATATATTTTTCAGTAATATAAAAGCTGGTTGCCATAATTATTTAATTTACTTAACTGATTTATAGTCTAGCTTTCAAGTTAAAAACTCACAGAGCAGATGAGGTAAAGACTTCATTCTCTCTGATACATACCTGTCAACCATCCCATTTTACCCGGGAAAACCCCTTATTTTTACCCCTCTTCCCACCCTTCCGTTTTATTAATTTCCCCGTATTTTCCCTTATTTCCCTCCATCTGGAGCTGGGCGGGGGCTGCCCGGACTGGAGACCACCACCCCCAGCTGGGGATGAGGAGGAGCAGCAGCAGCTGCTGCAGGGCCTCCGGAGCCGGGACTGCTCAGCTGGTCCTCCTCCTCCTCATCCCCGGCTGGGGGTGGTGGTCCCTGGTCCAGGCGGCCCCGGCTCCAGAGTTGTCCCCCCAACCCACCCGGACCCACGGGACCCAGGAGAGGGGATCGAATCCACCCCACCCCTGATATTAAAATGGAAAACCCGATCGGGGTTTCCCCTTTAATATCAGTGGGTGGGGGGTGCAATCCCCCTCTCCACTGGCTCCCCTGGGGCCAGAGGGGTTGGGGGGACAGATCCCTTTTGTCCCCCCCAACCCTCACGGACCCACGGGACCCAGGAGAGGGGGTTGAATCCACCCCACCCCCTGATATTAAAAGGGAAAACCTGATCGGGGTTTCCCCTTTAATATCAGTGGGTGGGGGGTTGCGATTCCCCTCTCCACTCGCTCCCCTGGGTCCAGAAGGGTTGGGAGGACAGACCCCTTTTGTCCCCCCAACCCTCACGGACCCACGGGACCCAGGAGAGGGGGTCGAATCCACCCCACCCCCTGATATTAAAAGGTAAAACACTTTAATATCAGTGGGTGGGCGGTTGCGATCCCCCTCTCCGCTGGCTCCCCTGGGGTTGGGAGGTTTGGGGGGACAAAAGGGGTCTGTCTCCCCAACCCTCCTGAACCCAGGGGACCCAGCGGAGAGGGTGGTAGGTTCAGGAGGGTTGGGGAGACAGACCCCCTTTGTCCCCCAACTGTCCCAGACACAGGAGACCCGGGAGAAGGGAGCGAATCCACCCCCCAACTCCATTGTTAAAGAGAAGAAACCGCTTGGTTTCTTCTGTTTAATAACGGGGTGTCCTGTGGGGAGATCCCCTCTTTGCCGGCTCCCCTAGCTCTGGAAGGGTTTGGGGGACAGATCCCTTTTGTCCCCACAACCCCTTGAACCCAGGGGACCCAGGAGAGGGGATCGATTCCATCCCCTCCCCCCCAACACTCTGTTTTTAAAGAGAAGAAACCACTTGGTTTCTTCTCTTTAATAACGGGGTGTCCTGGGGGGGATCCCCTCTCTGCCGGTTCCCCTAGCTCTGGAAGGGTTGGGGGGATTTGGCAACGCCCACCGATTTGATAATGCCCACCGATCTGGCCACACCCACAAAATTTCCCTTATTTTCAAAGCCAAAAGTTGACAGGTATGCTCTGATATAATAAAATATTGTTTGGGTTGTGTCAATTCAGACAGTAGATATGGACTTACATGATTAACTGCTTTTCCACACCCAAAAGCTCATGGACACAGAAACTCAGATAAAAGATAGAAACTGGGACCTGACCCTGAAGGTATAGAATGAGTTAAGGCCTGGGAATAGAGAACAGTATCAGCTTTCACATTAACAGTGCTCTTTATATGAGTGAATGACCATTTTAATTACAGTGGGGAAGAATAATGCACTACACTGGAAACTTAAGGGGGGGAAATCCTATAATCCTCAATAGCGTGTGGCCTGATATCTGTCCCTTTATGCTTGTCTAACATCATTTTGTTTTAAAAAATTAAATTTTAAAATTTGTATTTTAATAACAATACAATTTAACAAATTCATAGTACAATTACAAGAAAACAAAAAATATTAAAATCATTACAATAACATTAATAATAATAATAAATTAACACGTGCTATGTACAATGCTGCGGAGACAGAATTTCCCTTTTTGTCTATTATCGTCTCAAAAATGCAATATAGTCAGGCACTGACAGTTGTCCATAACCATTGACCAAAGCATAGTCTGTAAAACATTTCCAAATTTCCTGAAATTTGTTTTCTTTAATTAACCCTTTTCTTAAATTTAATTCCCAAGTGAGCTTGTCGTTCAATGCAGTATTCCATAACTCCTTATACCATTCTTCTATTTTTGGGTAGCATCATATTTCCAGTATTGCGCTATACATTGTCTAGCACTAGACAACATAATTGCTAATAATTCCCTTTTTTGACACTCTACCTTATCCACATCCGTTAACAATACTGAAGCTACATCCAATTTCATTTTTACATTTAATATTCTCCCAATTCATATTCTACCTTCATCCAAAATGATTTCATCTTTTTACACCCCCACCACATATGTTCATATGTTCCAATATCCTCCTACACCTCCAACAAAATTTCAACTTTGTACTATCAATTTGATGTAGTCACACCGGGGTCAAATACCACTTCCACAATAGCTTAAAGTTATGCTCTTTTATTCTTACGGACAAGGACCTCATTATCCTCTTTTTCCATTTACCATTCCAATGTTCATCTGTAATTTTAATATTCAAATCTTGCTTCCACATTGCCTTTAATACTGCCTGATGTTGATCCGAATCGTCTAAAACCTTATATATTTTACTTACTAAACCTTTAATTTTTATTGGACCACTTTTTAAACTATGTACCAACTCTTCAAATTTTGTCCCATCTCTATCTAAGCTCAATTCTTCTATATATCTTTTATTCCAATTATCAATAGATATCATTTGAAGCCAATTCAGCTTGAGCTGTCTACATATTTCTAACTTTCTCCCTTTATCTTTACAAGCTGCTATCCAATCTTTTAATAAGATTACTTTGTTCTTATTCAATATCTCTTCTACTCTCCGATCCATTCTCACTGGGAATGATTTCATGTCTCTCAGTTCTATAATTGGGGACAATCCTGGAGCCAATCTATTTTTTAATACTGTCCATGTTTTGAAAAGAGTTTTTAACATTTTATTCGCAGTGTTAATCTTAACCTTTCCTTTACATCATTACATTGAGCATCTCAGTTGTCAAAAATTCTTATTGTATGATGTTGTAATCTATACCTATAAATCCAGACGTTAACTGTTGGAATTCGGCATACGCTTCCGCACCTGTCCACACTATCCCGTACTGAGCCTCCTGCACTTGCCCAAACCTAGCCCGCAGAGTACTGCAGGGTTGCCGTAGCCGGCAGTGGGGCAAGAGCCCCACGAACACGAACAAAGGGAAACAACTTAAATTCCCAACGTCTTCTGTGCCATGCCTCAGCCAATCAGGCTGAGAGGTGCGAGCAAAAAGAACGTTGGGAAATGCCCAATTGAAATCGAGCCGCAGGAAAAAACCGCCACATGAACGCAAACAAAACAAACAAAACTCCAAGTCCCAGCATCCTTTGCGCCGTGAGCACTTCAGAACGCTGAAAAAGCCGGTGTGTGAAAAATAAAATAAAAACACGGCGGCCTCCCACAATGGGAGTGCAAGTCCGCCGCAGGCGGACGCAGCGCCTCACGGCCTCGCAAAACAAAAAACCACAAAAACCCACGGCGAGACCACCGCCAGCCTTCTTTCCTGGAGCAACAGAGAGAAGAGGGACTCCCTCTCCTCCCCACTACCCTGCCGAAGACATGGCGAGACCACCGCTAGCCTCAAGGTCAGTTGAGCCACGGTGGAAAAAAATACCACCAGCAGGCAGCTGTTCGTCAGGGGAAGCACACTCACTGGTGAATGACTGGCTGCTGCCTTTGTACCTCCGACACCACTGTTTCGAGAACTAACATGAAACAGCGGTGGAGGTAATACAAAAGCAGCAGCCAGCAATCCGCAAGGAAGAGCACCACCCCTTACGGATCGCTGCCTGCTGATCTCTGGTTAGGTAAGCCAGGAGAAAAAGGAGACAGAGAGGAGAGAACCATCGTAAGGCAGATAGCTCTTCTCTGCCTCCTTCTCCCCCGACCTACCTAACGAACCTTACCGGACGAAGAGCGAGCTGACAGCCGGCTCCTCCTTTTCCCCATTGCTGCATCAAAACCAAAATTCGAAGCAGCAATGGAAAAAAGAGGAACCGACAGGCAGCCCATTCTTCACGCAAAAATACACAACAACAACAAAACCAAACATTTCCCAAAAACGCCAAACACCAAAATTAATAAAACACAAATGAATAAATATTTAAAAAACATCCACAATACCAGAAAAGCACAGAAAAAACACCTAACTACAACACGAAAATACCTAACTCTAACAACACAACTACCACAAATTACACAAATAAACACCAACGAAATCACAAAAATGAAACATACCAGAAATAAACAAACCAATTAAACAAATCTAAAACCCAACCAAACCACAAAAGAACAAACAGAAACACCTCCCAGCCCACCACCACAAAAACAAAACAAAGAAAAAACCCAGAAGAAAGAAAACCAGAGAACTCACCAGCACCTCCTCCCTCCATGAGACCGGAACAGAAATGAAGAAACAAAGACTACTTACTGGAAGAAGCCCCACCTAGTGGCCAGGAGAGAAAAAACAAGTGAAACAAAAAAAGGATCTAACAGCCCCATCTGCAAGCCGGAAGATTAAAAACAAGTAAAAAAGATTCAAAGCAGCCCTCTTGCTAACAGCCCCACCTAGAGGCCACAAGAGTAAAAACATCTTTTTAAAAAAAGAATAAATCAAAAGTTTACAGAATAAAAAAAATGTTAAAAAATAATAATAAAGATTTGTAGCATCCTCTGTTTATTTTTTACTCAAAAACAAAACAAAACATCTAAACACAGTTTATAACAGCCCGGCAACGCCGGGCAACCTTTTGTAGTAATGAATAAGAATGGAACAAATTCTATCCCTCTGCAGTCTTGCCCATAGAACTGTTTCATATGATGGAACAAATCTATTTCTTGGCCATAAACATAGGTAGTATCTGATTCGAATATTTGGTGGTAGAAAAAATTCTTTGCTTAGGTTTCTTCAGAATAAAGACATATAAATAAGAAAAAAGTGTGATTCTCTTCTCATATTAAACACTCAAAAGATAAACAGCTCGGATATTCAGTGGTAGAAAAATTTCTTTGCATAAGTTTCTTCAGAATAAAGACATGTAAAGAATAAAAAAGTGTGATTTTCTTCTCACATTAAACACTCAAAAGAAGCTGTTTATCTTTTGAGTGTTTAATGTGAGAAGAAAATCACACTTTTTTATTCTTTATGTCTTTATTTTGAAGAAACTTATCCAAAGATATTTTTCTACCACTGAATATTTGAATCAGATACTGTACTACCTATGTTTATGTCCAAGAAATAGATTTCCATTATATGAAACATTTCAACATAAAAGAAACACATTCTGAATGGATAAAACATTTTATTATTGCTTATTTTGCCGTGAACGGTTTATTCATTTTTTCTGCTGTTTTCACCGTTCTGCCATATATTTTTTCGTGTTGCCCATATAACTGGCAGAATGTCACACCAGTACTGTAAAAGCTTGCTCCAGTTCATACATTTTAAAAAATCCTATGTGCAACTATGCATGCATAAATTGTAATGACATTGATCAGCTATGGAAGTTACTTTTTATTCTACTTTCCTAGTCTTCAGTTCCAAGGGATCTCTTTTGACCTGTGGAAGCAAGGGATCTTGGCAAGGAGGAACTGCTAGTCGTGATCTTGGTAGTAGAACCAGTAGCATATGTTCTGTGGCATTAAAGCAGGGGTGGCCAACTTACGGCCCATGGGCAAAAGCTGACACATTTACGACAGCTGTAAAATACGCCCGCGAATGCATAAATACGCCCATGAATACCATAAACGCTGCCGTAAATGCACCTGTGGCTGTCATAAATGTGTTTATGACAGCCATGGACATGTTTTATAGCAGCGTTTATGGCAGGAGGAACCACGCAACCAGCCTGCTGAGCTGGCCAGGGCCTGGCCCACAGTGCGAAAAGTTTGGAAACCCCTGCATTAAAGGCTTTCCTCTCCCATTTGAAGACACTCAAAAACTTCCCCATGCTGAATGGGATCCCTACAGAGCCTCAGAACCTGAATGGAAGGCAAGGATTGGAAACTTTACAACAAAGAGTACTATCTGCAGCTGATGATGTTGTCAAGATATGTGTACATGAAGTTGCACAACAGCATTTCATCCATGGTGATAAAGGAAAAAATGAATTGCATTTAAACCTGTATTAAAATTTCTGAATTTTTGTCTGACTTTGTGTCTTTTCTTATTTTCTGGAGGTCAGGTTGCCAAACTTTATCGTGATTCCAGCCTAGGAAACGTTGTGAATATTATAGTGACTCGTTTAATTGTCCTCATGGAAGATCAGGTAAGAATGAATTGTGGCATAAAGCTTACCTCTTTGAAATATAAATCATATATCTAATTATTGTTTTTTAAAAAGTGTTGGATAATAAAATCTCATCTGTAGACCTATGTGATGTGGAACTTAGAAAATTTTAGAAAGATATTAATTTAAGATATTTTAAAAATATTTTCACCTCTGTCTACTGAAAATTACATAGGCGGGAAATTTTAGAGTTAGAGAGTTGTTGCAGGTTGTTTTTTGTTTCTGTGTTTTGAAACCTTAAAAGCTGCTTTAAATATTACTTTCCCCCACATTAAGGTAATCTCTTTGTGTGGTAAAGTTTGAAACTATAATTCTTAAGTTTGACAAACAATTATCAAAGTTATAACTTAAATCTATGGGATGTATGCAGAAAATAAACTGTAGGGCAGAGATAAAATCTGGCAAGAAGAAATTATTCCTAGAAATCACTGCTTCTAATTATAGATCAGATTTAGACTTCAGAAGTCTTAACCGCTGACCCTAGTAATTTGTTTGGAACATTTCTGGTATGCATGTTGTATTGCAGCCAAACTTGGAGATAAATCACCATGCAGACAAGTCCCTTGATAGCTTCTGTAAGTGGCAGAAATCCATTCTCTCTCACCAAAGTGATGGAAACACCATTCCAGAAAATGGAATTGCCCACCATGATAATGCGGTCCTTATTACTAGGTATGGTTTGTTGAAATTCTCTCATTTTTTTCTTTCCTGTTTCTCATTTATTTGTTTTTGCAGAAAAATCTAGCACTGAAGTATTTATAGTAATCATAAAGAGGGAAAATATTGCTTATATTTGAAACTGTAATAAAACACTTAGTGATTAACTCAAGCCACTGCTTTTGATTTGATACTAGGAAGCCTTATGAAATGAATATACTTGTATGTATGTTAATTACTTTTAGAACTGAACACACCAACTTTCAAACTAAGAATTATAAATAAGATAGAAAAGAATAAAGAAGTTGGAACCATACTTAAGCTTAGGGCTCATCCGCACTGTGATGGTGTTCCTAGTTGTGCTGTGGTTCCTCTGCTTTTGTTTGTTTGTTGCAAATCTGGATATATCATGCTGGTATTGTTGTCCATACACGAGAAGGGTATTGCTAGAGGTATTGGGATGCACTGGGTTGCCCTGATATTGCCTAGTGTCTACTCACATCCAAAATGGCTCCCTGTGTCTTACTCCCAATACAGATTGCTATTTTTTACACCCTCTACCCACCTAATTCATCATCCCTTTCCTTTTTGATTCAACCCATTTTCCCCCCTGCAATCTTTCTAACTGGTTTTTGATTTCTTAGTTTTCATTTTTGCACTATGGTGCAAAACTAATAAAATTATAAAGCAGAAAGAATAAATGATATGTCCTCTGCTCTCTCCCTGCCAACTTCTTTTTTATTTTCCCTGCCCACCAAACCTTCACCTTTTTACAGGAATTTTCTTATATTTATTTTTTAAAATGTGTAGTTTTCAGTGTTGTCCAGATGTTGTAACTTTTTTTAAAATTAAAAAGCTGAATGCAAGAACAGCTGCTATCTTAAGAAAACTAAACAGGAGCAGCAGTAAGGTATGGAATGTGGTGATTGATTGGTAGAAAAACGTCAGTTACAATATCAAATGACACATATACAATCAGCACAATCAGTACCCATAAGTGAGTACTGGATTGTAGACTGTTTTGAAATACTTGTTTCAGTTTAGCGTTGTGTGGATACCAGGATGTCATACAAGTATCATACAATACATGAAAGAAAAGCTAACCAAATTTTCAGTGTGGGCAGGCTCATATGTTATATGTCTTTTGTGAAATTCAAAACATAAAATTAAAGTAGAATTACTTTGTTAGAATAAGTTTTGATTCCTTTCACTTTAGTAATCCCCCCAATTGTTCTCATAATGTATGAAATGATTATCATAGCTGTGCTTTTCTTTTTATGATAGGTAAAGGTAAAGTTGTTCTTTCTTGAAAGCCAGTCGTATCCGACTCTAGGGTTCAGTGTTCATCTCTGTTTATAGCCAAAGAGCCAGTGCTGTCTGTGTCTGCAGACGCTTCCATGGACATGTGGCAGGCATGCCTCAACACTGGAGTGCACGGAACACTGTTTCCCTTCCCATCGAAGTGGTACCTATTTATCTACTTGCAATTGCTTGCTTTCGAACTGCTAGGTTGACAGGAGCTGGGAGCTCATTCCGTCGTGTAGTACTCAGGAATTGAACCCCAACCTTTCAGTCTTTGAGTTCAGCATCTTAACCACTTGAGCCACTGCAGTCACCTGCTCTTGTTATGATAAATAACTACTAATTTTTCTACTCTAGGTAAAGCCTTGCTTAGCAAACCATTTTTTCTTATTGTTATAACTTAAACAGTATATGGTTGGTCAAAATGTATTAATTGGAAATGACTTCTGAACTTTATTAAGAGTGTACTGAGAAAGAAACTGAAGGGTAGACAAGTAGAACACTGTGGAATAATGTTGTCTTCAACTGTTTTTATCCAACTTGTGTGGGGCCAAAGGCCATTTTTCAGATTTTGCACTACAGGAGGAGCAGGGCTAAGGGTGTGTGGCTAGAGAGGCTAATTTGCATATCTGTAAATATTTTGATTTTTTATATTGCACATTATAACTGTTCTTAGTTTTAGTTAATTGACAAATAGTTTTTCTAATTAAATAGTCAAAAAAATCTTGCTCTTGCTTGTGATGGAAAATGGAAAAAAAATTTTTAGGAGGCTTGGCATTGTTGGACTGGTAATTGGCCCTCAGAATATGGGACAATTACACCTCTGTCCCCTAGAAATTACAAGGAGACTTTCTGAGAAAAATTGAGTATTCTGGGTACACCCTGTAGTGCAGGCTGGTTGTAAAAATGTCCCTAGGAAACTTAATGTGGTTAATGGGCTACATGTTGTCTACCCTGTGTTAGACTTACAGGAAACAATAGAAATGAATTTAGCTGTGTCATGAGATATACAGTCTCTTTAAGATTCTAAGGAAGTGTGTATAAGCTTAGAAAACTCCCAAACTTTGGTGAAGATGGAGCTATATAATTACTAAATTTCCCTATACATGCACTAAGAAACATTACAGCCCTACAGTTATGTAAAGTCTTTTAACACCTCTCCTTTCTATTCTTCCATTAGTCTCTTTTTATACACTATCTAAGGTTGGATTGTTTTGACTAATGAGAGCAGGTTCTTATATAGCTAAGACACACAGGGTCTCCAGGTGGAGCTTATGAAGGTCAGGAACTTTCCCCAGAGCTCTCAGGTGGGGCTTAGCAGCTGCAGCAGGGTAACAGTCCAGTTCTGTAGGACTTAGAGCAGTTGTTTCCAGGCTGGGGCCTGGACTTAGTTGAAAGTCCTGACACTATTCTGATCTGATTACTGATCAGTTGCAATTTTCAAACAAAAATACTGTGATAGAAGCTTGTAGCATTAATACATCTTTCTAAAGATTAATATGAGGAGGAACAGTATAATGTGTAAGTGCCTTGTTGCAGTATTGAGCATTCTACATAGCATTTCTAGTTATTAATAATTTTCTCTACCTCCTATGTAGAAATCTTTCCATTAAAATAAAAGACAATATCTGTCTCCCACCAGGTTAAAAAAAAGGACTTTTGTCCCTTTTCATGATTGTGCTATTGTAAGTCTAGCTAAAGCCTTTGATTGTGTAGATCACAATATGCTTGGCAAGTCCTTAAAGAGATGGGAGTACCAGACCACCTCACCTGTCTTCTGAGAAACCTGTATGCGGGTCAAGAAGCGACAGTTAGGAGTGGATACGGAACAACTGATTGGTTTAGAATAGGAAAAGGAATACAACAAGGCTGTATATTGTCACTCTGCTTATTTAACTTATATGCAGAGTACATCATGCATAAGACAGTAAAAACCACAAGCCAGAATTAAGATTGCTGGGATATATATCAATAGCCTGAGATATGCAGATGACACTACCCTAATGGCAGAAAGTGTAGAAGACCTAAAGAGCCTGTTGATGAAAGTCCAAAAGCTGGCTTGAAACTCAACATAAAAAAACAAAATCCCATCACTCCCTGGCAAATAGAAGGGGAAGAAATGGAAGCAGTGACAGACTTTACCTTCTTAGGATCTGAGATCATTGCAGATGGTGACACACTCTGTCTTTCTTAATGTTAGTTAGTTTTAGTATGTATAGCCAAATAAAGTGGCATCTTAAAAACTAATGGATTTTTTTCAATCTGAGATTTTACACAGAACATTAGAGTTAAGCCAAGGTTTATGCATACAGAATACATGGTGAATGGTTGGGGACCACTCACAGCTACTCTACTTCACTTTTGTCAGTTACACATATCTCCAGATCAACAGCATGACTGTGAACACACAAATGAGGCAACAACACACAAACATATTCCTTGCTGACCTGGAACAACACTTTCTCAGTTCATATCCTGGGAAGGATCACTTGAATAAAATCCACCGGAATTCTGTAGCTTTTATCCGATTGTTAGCATGAGCACAAACTGGTCTACATAACAGATGTACTTTGTGGATACCACCATGTAGCACAATGAACATCTAAGCTCATTATACCGAAAACTCACTGTTCACTGTACATAATTGCTTGTTACAAATTGACTGAGGAAACATCTTTGCTGTTGTATATATTTGTTGTTAAAGGTTAGAGCTTGCCTCATGAGGTTGGAAACTGGCTTCAGTGCTAGAGCAAAAATCAAAGGTAACAAAGGACTTAATTTCTTTGTTCTCTTGCTGACTGAAAATGATGGGAAATCCCGATCGTTTTCAGATCTTAACAGTAGTACAGTCTTGACTATAAGGAAAGAAAGATTAGTCAGAAGAAGTGCTTCTATCTATCTGCTTATAAAAATATAAAAGAAATTGCTATTCTAGTTCATTGATTGTAATTAATAATGTTGGGAGATGCAACTATAAATGAGGACTGACTGTTTTGGCTGCTGTGGTGGGTAATACTAAGTAGTCTCCTAATAGAGCATGTGATGGGTTGTCATCTGATACATCCAAATTTATCTCCTCCCTTGTATGATCTTACTTCTTTCATTTTGTTTGTCAAAATGCTTATCAATATTTTACAGCCTTAGTAAGGGTTATGGAGTGAAAGGAATCAAGCTTCTCTGGATCTTTGTGTGGTTTAGGGATGAAGATAATGTGGGCAAGCTGCCAAGGACTGAGATATAGGTGGTGCTAGCCAAAACAGAGTTGGAGAGCTGTACTCAAGGGGTTTAGAGTTGTTCTAGAAATGTTTAATAGAATTGTCCATAGCCTAGAACCTTACTGAGTTTTTTAATTGTCTAATTTCATTTATTGTGATAAGATTAGCTAAAATTGCTTTCTGATCAACTAGTAACTTTTTCAAATTGGCTTTTTGTAGTTTTTTTAATTAATGCTTCTAGAGCTAAAAGAGGAAGATTAAGTGTAAGTGCTAATATGATTTTAAAAGTTACTAATTTTGGTCATTGATATTTTTCCTTCTGTTAATTTTAGTGCATGTGATGTAACATTTCATTATTTCTTTGCTGACATGATATATCAATGTTGCAGTTTTCATTAGTGAATTGATAATTTTTGATTCACATCACATAGCATGTGATATTTAATTAATTTCTAAAGTTTTAACTTCGACTCTCTCATAGGCTTGCTTACTCGTGTCAGTTTTCTAAGATCATAAATTGTGTACCACATGCATTGATATTTTAACATAACAAATTTCCCATATGCATTCTCCCAAGCAGCCATCTTGAGCCTTTTTAATCCAGACAATACTGTTAGAGATTCCTGGAATAGAGTTTTGTTTAAGGAGATTAGAAAGTCACATTTCAGGATAAAAAAGAATATACTGTACAGTATTTTAAAATAATTGGATTGAGGATCTTTTAGAAAGCTATTCTCAGAATTTGTAAATTGCCTTGTATGTGTAAAGGGTTAAAACACTAAAGAGGTTTGAAGAAATGAAAAACGTATATTTTAAAATGCAGCTTGAAAATTTATTTACTTTAACCAGCCATTAGTACAAGGTCACTTCTTATAGTAAGTAACAGAACTATAAACATCTGACAGGTGAAGAAAGGAAGGAATTTTTTTTAATCCCACCTTGTCCCTTCTGAAAATTATAAAATCCAACACATTTTGGTTCTTCAGTTGTAGGTTCCTACCAGCAACAATACATTGGTCCTCCAAAGGTTGCTAAGATTGAACAAAATATAATTATGTAACTGTTTACATGGCTGTATGCCAGTCTCCCCCACTCCAAATCTAGGAGTGAGAACATTTGCTATGGCTATGAAAATTTGTTTGAATGAGACCTTATGTAGAACAGCCAAGGGATGCAAGTAACATGTTTATACACAGAGAACACGGTTTTATGATACAAAGTTGATTAATTGTTGACAGCAAGAATTGAGAAGCAAAATGATGTCAGGAGAACATCAATAGAGAAGAGAAAACTTTGGGTGGGGAGAGTAAGAATTCTTTCAGTGATGTGATTGTTTAACTTGCTTATGTTTTTAATTAGGTTTTAATATATTTTAAGACTTTTTAAATTAATGTGACTTATTTGAGTTTGTAACTAGCATATTTTAGCCCGGCCTTGCCAGGCATTTTTTGTGTGTGTGTTTTGAATTTGTGGTTTTCAAATTTATTTTATTTTGTTTATTTTATTTATTTTTTATTTGAATTTTTAAAATATCTTTTTGTCTGTTTTATACTCTTCCGGCCTCTAGGTGGGGCTGTGATTTAGAGTACTGCGATTGTCTTTATGTCTTCAGTTCTGTTCCGGAGGCATGGAGGGATGACGTCTTTCGTAAGTGCTCTTGATTTATTATTTTATTTTGATTTTGTTTTGATTTTAGGTTGCTGGGCTGGGGGGTTTAAGTATAGAGTTTCTATTTACCCCCCCCCCCAAGTGTTTTGCTTGTTATTTCATTTTTTTCTGGATTTTAGATTTGTTTTATTGTTTTGGGTATTTCTGGTTGTTATTTATTATTTTGATTTTTTCCACATTTATTTTTGTAATTTGTGATATTGTTTTTTGATTAAGGTACTTTCATGTTGTAGATAGGTGTTTTTAGTAATTTTTCATTGTTTTTGGTAGCCTTTGGTATTTTGGTTTTTTAATAGTTTGTTGGTTATTGTTTTGTTGTTTACTGGGTTTACTTTAATTAATTTTTTTATTTATTACTTTAGATGCTTGGCATTCTGGTTAACTGTTTTGTTGTTGTTTTTGTGTTTTGTGGGGTGAAGAACTGCCTGTTTGTCGTTTCCTCTTTTCCCCATTGCTGTTTCAAAATTAGGTTTTGATGCAGTGATGGGGAAAATGAAGAGCCGGCAGTCAGCTTGCTCTTCATCTGGTAAGGTTTATTAGGTTGGTCGGGGGAGAAGGAGACAAAGAAGAGCTATCTGCTTCATGATGGTTCTCTCCTCTCAGCCTTCTTTTCCCCAGGCTTACCTAATGGGAGATCGGCAGGCAACGATCCGTAAGGGGTGGTGCTCTTCCTTGTGGATTGCTGGCTGCTGTTTTTGTATTACTTCCACCACTGTTTCATGCTAGTTCTCGAAACAGAGAACTGTAGGTAGTACAAAGGCAGCATCCACTCATTCGCCAGGGAGTGTGCTTCCCTTGACAAATTGCTGCCTACTGCTTGTTCCCCCCCCCCCGGCTCAACTTACCTTGAGGCCGGCGGTGGTCTCGCCGTGTCTTCGGCGGGGTAGCGGGGAGGAGAGGGAGTCCCTCTTCTCCCCGTTGCTCCGGGAAAGAAGGCTGGCGGTTGTCTCATCATGGATTTTTGCGGGTTTGAGTTAGCGAGGCTGTGAGGCATTGCATCCACCTGCGGCGGCCTTGCGCTCCCGTTGTGTGAGCTGTTATTTTATTTTATTTTTTGCTCGCCGGCTTTTTCAGCGTTCTGTGCGCTTACACCCTTCAGTCTGATTGGCTGAAGTGGTCACGGTGCGAAGGATGCTGGGACTTGAAGTTTTTTTTCTTCTGTTTGCATTCGTGTGGTGGCTTTTTTTCTGCAGCTCATTTTGGATTGGGTGCACCAGCTTTCCCAACTTTCTCCTTGCTCTCGCCTGTCAGCCTGATTGGCTGAGAGGTGGCACCGCATGGAGGACGTTGGGACTTGAAGTTGTTTTGTTTGCGTTCGTGGGGTGGTTGCCCCACTGGCGACTGCCGGACCCTTGCGACGATTGTCGGGCCGGGTAAAGGCTAGTGCGGGATAGTATGGATGGGTGCGGGCATGTATGCCGGAGTCCAACGGTTAACGTCCCTCCTTATAGGTAAAGATTAGTTTTTCTCAAACAATATATTCATTCCCCCCTCCCATTTTACTCATTTTTAATATTTAGTTAGAATATTGCAAGCGCGGCGCCAAAATGGCCGCCGTGCTCTTTGCGGCCCCCCCCCACCGGACTTGGACATCCGGGTAGTTAGGGGGGCGTGGCCAGCACCCTTTAAAAGGGGTGGCCACGAGGCAGCCGCGCTGCCATTTTGCGAAGCGACGGAGAGGAGAAGTTTTTCCCCAATTGCTCCGTCGCTCTTCCCTTTAGCCGGGAAGCCTCTTTTGGGCAGTGGTTTCTTCTTCGCTCCTTTTCTTCGGCTTCCCAACGATTTGCGGCAATGCCTTCCAAAAAGAAGGTGATGGCGAACGCGGTTCGCCCTTCAAGGAGGCGCCAGCCGGGTCGGAGGACCGCGACTGCGCCCCCTCAGCAGGCCCCCTTTCCGGGGGTGCCCACCGGGACCGGCGGGATGGGGTCGATTGCTCCCTGGCCTGAGGCTGGGCAGCCTCAGACCGGCCCGGCAGGGGCTGCAGCCCCCGGCCCACAATTAGCAGCCACTGGCCCGGGCCTGGCGCATAACCAGGCTGGGCCTTCAGATCTTGGCACGCAGCTTCCAGCGGTGGGCTTTAACCAAGGGGGTTGGTTGGGTTCCCTTCCCTGGCAGGGCATGCCCCCGGCCCCTCTGGGGCCGGTGGTTGGGGCATGGCCGTATTCGGGCCCCGGGGTCCAGAGACCTGGCCCGGCGCCAGCGACCAGTGGGCCGGCCGGCCCTTTGCCCCCATCAGCGTTGGGGGCTATGTAAACGTTGATGCCCTACTGGCCCGCGTAGCGGCCCTGGAGGCATCTTTAGGGATAGTTAATCCATCCGGGGCACCTTTTGGTTTACAGGTCAACTCAGCGTCTGCCGGTCATCGACAGGTGGCCGAACGGGTTGAGCTGCCTGAGGCACGTAGGTCGGCGCCAGCCGCGGCCTCGCAGCTCCCCACGCAGCAGATGCCGCCAGCAGGTAGTGGTCAGGCCCCATCTACGAGCTCGGTTGCGGTCGCGAGCTCCGACACCCGCAGTGGGCCGGAACCCCCGGTGGGGGCGGCCCATGGGGGTGCAACTTGTGAGTATACGGTCCAAGCTAGTGCACCCACACCACGACCCACAACGGGGGGAGGTTTACAGTGGCCGTGGCCTCGCCTGGCTGGGGCGGCGGGTCAGCCGCCGCCAGCCCATCCGGGAACGGCTCCAACACTCCAAGGCCCCTCTTGGGGCGGGGCACCCTGTCCTGCAGGGAACTTACTGGGGGTGGCGGGGCTGGTCCAGGCTCCTTTCATGGTGCCCAGCACTGTCAATGTGCCGGTGTCGGCGTTGCCGACAGCAGGTTATTCGTTACCCCTCGGGGATCACCTGGCCCAGGCCACCAAGGAAAATATCTGGCGGGGGGAGTATGTGGACATTTTCTCCCTCTTGAATAGAGAACCCACCAAAGAGGAGAGGGAGGGGCAGGACGAGAAGGACAAGGAGCAGTCACGTCGACGTAAGCCGCCACGCACGTGGGCCAACTGGTTACCCGCGTACCTTATATACATGGCGGTGTACCTCAGGGCCCGTCCTGACCTGGCTATTCCGATGGTCCAGTATTTGGACAACATATACCGGGTGATGGTTGATTTCCCTGGCCCGTCGTGGTTGGCTTACAACGAAGAATTCCGTATGAGAGTGCCCCTACACCCAGAGATGAGGTGGGATGAGCCCTGCCAGAAGCTGTGGCTTCTGTACATGACCCCCACGCGCCCTGCGCCAGGGGAGAGGTACCATTGTGGACATGCGGTCCAGCGAGCTGCTCCAGCCCAGGCACCCCGCCAGGTGGCGGGGCAGGGGGTTCCAGCCCGCCTGCTGTGTTGGAGCTTCTCGGCCAATGGTGCGTGCAACAGGAAGCAGTGTCGAGACAGGCACTAGTGTCCCTCTTGTGCTGGCCCCCATGCCGCCTCCGCGTGTCCTAGGGCAGGCGGACTGCGGGGCAGAGGTAGAGGTGGACAGGGAGCGGGCAGAACTGCCACGGAGGGAGCTGGTCAAGCAAAAGGCCCCCTCCCCAATTAATGTGGACATGTTGGAGCGTTGGCTCACGATGTACCCGAGGAGGGCAGATGCAGCTTACCTGCTTGAGGGTTTCCAGCAGGGGTTTCACATTCCTTTCACAGGGGACAGGTCCCCTCAAGATGCCCCCAACCTGTTGTCACTCAGGAGGAGATGGCTGCCATGAGCATTGCTAAGGAGGTCGATGCTGGCAGGGTCGCTGGCCCTTTCCCTGTCCCACCATTTCCCAATCTCAAGGTTTCCCCGTTGGGGTTAGTGCCCAAGAAGTCACCGGGGGAGTTCCGTTTGATACACCACTTGTCTTACCCGGCTGGCCGTTCGGTCAACGATGCTATCCCTGACGACCTTTGTTTGGTCAGGTATACATCTTTTGACCAGGCCCTGCGCATGGTGCGCTCATGTGGCCCGGGTGCACTACTGGCTAAGTGCAACATTAAGTCCGCGTTCCGTCTCCTGCCAGTGCACCCAGGCGACTTTGAGTTGCTGGGTTTCAAGTTCCGGGGTGAATTTTATTTCGACAAGGCCATGCCTTTTGGCTGCTCCATTTCATGCTCGGCATTTGAGCGCTTCAGCACCTTCCTGCAATGGGCCTTTGTTCGCAGGTCAGGGTCCCGGTCTGTAGCCCACTACCTCGATGATTTCTTATTTGGGGGTGAACGGGGCTAGGACACGTGTACGCGTCTCCTAAATACATTTCAGACGCTAATGAAGGAACTCGGTGTCCCTTTAGCGCCCGAAAAGACCGAGGGCCCTTCAACCAAGCTCACATTCCTGGGGGTGGAGATTGACACGGTTGTGCAAGCATCCAGGTTACCTGTTGATAAGGTTTCACGGATCGTTGCACTCATTTTGGACTTGCTGGCAAAACGCAAGGTGTCCCTTCGGGAGCTCCAGGTGTTACATGGTCACCTCAATTTCGCTTGCAGGGTCGTCGCACCTGGCAGAGCATTTGCTCGACGCTTGTGCGACGCCATGACTGGCTTGGCCAGGCCCCACCACAGGGTCCGACTGAACAAGGGCATGAGGGCTGATATGCTCATCTGGCTTCAGTTCCTGAGGGAATTCAACGGGGTGTCATTTTGGAGGTCCGACCTTTTGGTTTCCCCTCGTTTTCAGGTTCAGTCGAATGCATCAGGGTCCCTGGGTTATGGGATTTACTTCAAAGGGAAGTGGGCCTACGGCAGATGGCCACCAGCCTGGTGGGGCATGGATCGTTTGCGCGATCTCACGTACCTGGAATTTTTCCCCATTCTGGGAGCTTTGATGCTATGGGGCGAAGAGTGGGCCAATTCGGTCGTTCATTTCTGGTGTGACAATGCGGCAGTTGTCCACATTGTCAACTCACAGACGTCAAAATCTCCCAGGGTTATGGAACTGGTTCGCCAGTTTGTGTTGCGCAGCCTACGCCTCAATGTGCTTTTTAGGGCCAGACATGTTCCAGATATTAATAATGATATTGCTGACGCTTTGTCCCGCCTGCAGATCCCCCGGTTCCGTGCCTTGGCCCCGGACGCAGAGGAATTTCCCTCGCCGCTCCCGGACGAGATATGGATGCTTGGCAAGGAGAGGTGAACCAGGCGATCGGCATGTCGCTCGCCCCCCGCACGCGTAAGGCATATAACCATGCATTCAGTTCATTCAGGGCCTTTTGTGCCCAATCACGGCTGCCTGAAAGTTGGCCCATCCCAGTGGCTCACGTCCTCCAATTTATGGTTTACTTACATGCCCAGGGCTTAGCCCCCCGCACCATAGCATCCAGGCTGTCAGCGCTGGCATTCATGGCCAAGGTGGATGGTTTTGCTGACAGCACAAATGATTTTCGCATACGACATGTTTTGGAAGGGTGGGTGCGGGAACGTGGGCGCAGCCCGGACGACCGCCACCTTGCACGGGGTTGGCATGACCTGTGTTTAGACAGGTATGAGGCAACCTTGTTTCACGCGGCTACTACGGTGGCCTTTTTTGGGGCGCTCCGCATCAGTGAGCTGGTGCTACTGTCTAAGGCGGATGCGAGTCGTAGGGCACTGGAACTCGAAGATGTCTATGTTTCCAATGATTGGGCTCAGCTGAGGATACACTCCTCTAAGGTTGATCAGCACGGTGTAGGCAGTGGTGTAAGACTGCTACGATGTTCCATGGCAGACATCTGTCCGGTTGGTGCCCTACAGGAGTTCCTTGCACTACGTGGTACGCACCCTGGCCCGTTTTTCTGTCACCAAGATGGGTCTCCCCTTACTAAATTTCAATTTTGGAAGGTGACCGGTAAGGCACTAGCCAGTGTTGGCCTCCCTGGGGCTCGTTACGGCACCCATTCATTCAGGATAGGGGCGGCTTCCACCGCAGTGGCGTTTGGGTACTCTGGGGCTGAAATACGCAACATGGGAAGGTGGGGATCACGATGTTTTCAGTTGTATGTTCGCCCTCTTCAACAGTGAGTACCAGTTAAGTCACTGCCCTGTTTCCTTTTTTCCTTGACAGACCCTGGGTGTCGTCTTACACCGGTGACAATATGGCTGGTGGGCCACAGCTATGTGCACAGGGCAGCGCAGTTTGCTGCGGCGACAGAGTGGGGACCCTGACTGGGACTGGGTGCATCCGCAAGTCTCAGGTGGTACGGTAAGCGCGGAATGTTATGGCGGGAACTGTTGCCATTCCTTTTCTCCATCAGGGATGCTGACCCGCCTGATGTCCTGATTATACACCTCGGGGGTAATGATTTGGGACAGGTCACGGGCCTATCGCTGAAGCATGCGATTTGCAGTGACCTGGCCTACTTGCATTATGTGTGGCCTGCCACAACCCTACTTTGGTCGGACATGATACCGCGGCACGCTTACAGGGGAGGGTTTAACCTCCAGGCCCTTGATCGGGCTCGGCGCTCGGTGAACAGGGCTATTGCCCAGTTCTTTCTGGACAAGGGTTGGGGCGAGTCATACGACACCCCACCATCAGTCTCCAAAATTATGAGCTTTACACAGGGGATGGGGTCCATCTGTCGCCGGGAGGTATGGACCTCTTGTTGGGAGATTGGTGAGCAGGCCTGTTGACCGAGCTGACGGTCTGGGGGGTGGTGGTGAGCCTTTGTTGAAGCCTCCCCGTGTGGCGGGTAGCACTGGTAAGGTAAACATTTATGACCCACAGGTATCCAGCAGGTTTGCAATTGACTGGACAACACTAGACAGGCACAAGTTGGTTAACGTTGTCCGGTCAACGATGAACCAGGCAATGGGGTGATGGCACGAGCTAGGCAGCATGCATCACCCCGTTATTTTACGGATACGCGTCAGAGGGTGGGGTCAGTAGTTAGATTATTGACTACGGTCAACAATTTGTTTGTTGTCAACAAAAAAATTGATACAAATGGATACATTGTAACCAATTGCCGTTGGCAATTTTGGGTGGAACCTTACCAGTGTTACTTCGGCCTGCTTGCCTTAAGAATTATAATTGGTTGAATACCAATAGAAATTTATAATTCGGACTAGGGCATGAATCAATAAATGTGGCCCAATGCCGTTATCCACTTTTACCAGTGTCTGAGTCCTTTATTGGGGGGTGCGCCTGCAATGTAACTCATACTTAAGTTTTCATAGTTAGAACTTTTATACTTTTGTATTTTAGCTTTTATTGTTCAGTTTTGGTAGATTGAGTTTTTGTAGTTTTTGATTGCTTATTCGAATATATACCCATGTATCCACTTATATTTGCTTGGATGTACCTCCTTAATAAAATAAAGAAAAAAATTAAATTCAGTGTGTTACATTACAACCATAAAGAACTTAATATCCAGGAGAAGGGAGAGAATTACAGTACTACTAATATACTACAGGTATATCTGTGTGAGAAGTATAATTCCCCCCTTTTTTGGGGTTGCAGAATTGCTCTGAATTATAAATTGCAGGGATGAATTTATTTTTACAGTCCAGTTGCATATGTCTGGTGAATTCATAAGGTTATGCTATCACTTCCTAGGATTAGATACCCTTCTTTGAACTTTGTGGGAATTTGATGTCCCAAAAAGTAGATATGTTACTTAAGAAAATCTATTGAATAATATTACAGCTATAAGTGGATCCAAATCATGATTTCTGATTGGGGTTTTACTTAGTTTTAACCACCACTGTTTAATTTGATTTATGTGCTGTTTAGCTTGTTAATTTTATTGATATTTAAGGGATGGTGGGAAGCTGAATCCAAATTAACTGTTCCTTTAGAAATGTGTTAATGGTGTTCAAAGCTGTTAGTGTTCACTATTGATTGGAGGTCTGATTGTATCATCTTTTTCTTTCATGTCCAGATCAAACTTTGAACTGCCAATATTAAGCCACATTCTTGGCTTTGTCGTGGCCAAAATTAAATTTTCATCTTAAATGAAAAAGTAGCATACTTTTCATAATTGTGAATAATTCCTTGATAATTGTGATTGAACTGATAATATGTAATAATAAAACTATGTTAAAATACTAAAAGAATAATTATTTGAAGTTTTTATTCAATATGATTTAAATTTGAGATTTATCTTTGAATTTTGGCTCATATAATAAGAATACCCCTTTCTCGGCATGTGAATAGATAGAAGTCCTGTTCCTTGGGGCTAGGAAGCAGAAAATTGATGTGAACCTTATACAACAGAGGAAACAGCTGTCTCTTCAGACCTGCCTGTCTGACCTTATCATCCTTATTTTATTCTCATGTCTGTCTCTAACCTTAATTTTAATTTCCTTCTCTACTCTTCTTTCTTCCCTAGTTGTGGTTAGATGAGTTATGTGCAGGTGTTTGGGAGTGATTTGAACACCAGAACTACAGGCTTGGGGGTGGGAGGGAGTATTGGATTTTCCTCGGTGAAAGTCATGCCTGGGTTAAGATCAAACTCTTCTTTCCCAAGAAAATAAAGTTTGTTCCTCCCTCCCCTACACTTCATGGTCTATCGCAGTGATGGCGAACCTTGGCACCACAGCTGTTCTTGAACTTCAGTTCCCAGAAGCCCTGATCAGCAGGAGTGCTGATCTGGGCTTCTGGTAATTGAAGTGCATGAACACCTGGGGTGTCAAGGTTCACTATCATGGGTCTATCGGTTCCTGCTCCAATCTTTTCTTCATTAGCAGTCTTGGTAGCCAGGGCCATAGCCAGGATTCTAGATGTGGGTGGGTGAATATTTTTTCAGGATGGGCAACAAAGCCTCTTTTCAATCCTATGGGAAACCGCGCTTTGCCAGGGTGGGCAAAGTACTAACTCAGGGTTGGCCAAGCCCACCCTGGCCACCCCCTGGCTACGTCCATGTTGATAGCGCTTTAGAAAAACTTGATGACTTGCCTGAACTCTCCTTCTTACCTATGTTCACCATCTTGTTCTTTTATATTATATTTATTAAAAATGTTGAGATATAAAAAACAAATAAAAAGAAAAAAGGGAAGGAGGGAGGACAAAGAAAATAAATAGAGGCAGAATCAGGTATGATCTACATTTGTTACGTTAATGAACATTCCTTTCCAGAATTACAACCATCAGACCTAATCGTTTACATTATTCAGGCAATCAATTCTATATGGCACCCAAATATCCTGATAAAATCTTGTAACAGTTGGCACTAAAAATAAAATTCCAAAATGGCTGAGATAGGTCTTAATTTGAAAAACCACAAAATATGTTGTGGTTTTCCAACAATGCAAAACCTTTTTTTCTGTTGGAAAGATATGAATAACATATTTCTGCTAGCTTTCCATAAATAATCTGATTTTGCTAGCTTTCTGTTATGTTGCATGGTATAGAAAAAATAGCATAACATTGCTTGCAGTGCGGCTAGTTGCAGTGTAATTTATAGTACTAGATTGTTTGTATATACTGTATTCAGTTTTGTTCAATAAGAAGATACCATGGGGAGCCATCTTCACAGGTAGCTATTAGGTATGAGCCTTTTTTTAAAACTAAAACTCATTTTTATTTTCTGCTAGCAAGATGGTGTCATTTGTGTATCTTAAATTTTTGATGTTTCATCCACTGGTTTTCATTCCTCCATCTGAATCTAGTATGGCTTTCTGTTTGATAAAACAGATAAGAAGTTAAATCACATTCCTTAGAACAGTATTGGTGAACCTATGGTACATGTGCTAGAGGGGGCAATCAGAAGGCACATGTGCCATCGCCCTAGCACAGAGTTCCCCTGCCCCTCTGCCCAGCAGCTCAATGGGAGCGTTTCCTCCCACCTCCTAGCACAGAGTTTGCCCCGCCCCTCTGCAGTGCAGACAGCAGCCTGTTGAGTTTAGGCACTTGGTCTCTAAAAGGTTTGCCATCACTGCCGTAGAATGTTTAGAAATGATACAACTACAGTATTTCGAGCCACAGAAACTTTTAGAATCGCAACAAGAACACCTGTACGTCAATAAATATGGGAAAAAACAATGATCTGTAGATTTGCAATGTTCAGTATACATTCCAAATCCCAAGAAAGAATATGCCAAGGAATGCACTAACTGAAAATCATTGCTTTAATTTCCCATTCAAGCAAAATGATGCTCAAGGTGTGCACAAATACTTTTATTTTATACTAGCTGGGATACCCGCTTCACTGGGTAGTGGATCCTTACCTGCGCTCTGGACCGCTTTGGTGTGAGGGGCGCTGCGGCTGCCTCCAGCGGCCTTGCGTTCCCAGTCATGGCGAGGCAGAGGCTGAGGGGTGGGACAGGCAGCAGGGCAGAGGGGGCGCCTATGGCGCTGCCTCGCCCGGCTGCGCCCTCAGGCGGTGTGGTTGAGGGCGGGAGGTGCGGCAGGGCAGAGGCAGCCCTTACAGCGGCGCCTCAACCGGCCGTGTTCTCAGGCGGGGTGGAAGGGGTGGCAGGGCAGAGGCAGGGCCTATGGCACCGCCTCCCTCGGCCGCGTCCTCAGACGGCGCAGCTGAGGGCGGAAGGGGCGGCAGGACAGAGGCACGCAACATACAAATCAGCTCTCTCCAACATTCTATTTCCAGGCCTTGCTGTTAAACCAATCACAATCCAACATGCAAATAAGCTCTTTCCAACATTCTATTTCCAGGCCTTGTTGTTAAACTGCAGTTTTTTTCTCACAAGAAACCTTGGGAGTTGTAGTTCCCATTCCTTTCCCCATTTTGTGGGGCGGAAGCCCCACTCTCAGCCACCGGACCCTCCTTGCAGGGTTGATCTCAGTGGCGTTAGGTATGTGTGCACGAAGCATAACGGGATAGGCTTCAGGGGTGTGGACATGCCTGCCGGACACGCACGGTTGTGCATTTCCTTTATAGGTATAGATAAGAGTGAGAAATGCCTAATGATCAAGCTGGGTATTGAAAAAGAAGAAGCTCTTGAGCTCATATTGCAAATATCCTCTGGCTTCAGGAGTGTACCAAATAATTTGAGAAGATGATCAGTCTTTGTTTTACAGACTACAACAAATCCTTTGACTGTGAGGATTGTGGAAAAACTGGGGGTTGTTCTAAAAGAAACTGTATTGCCTCAGCACTTGATTGTCCTGATGATTGTGGAAAAGAAGCGGCTGTTAAGACAGTCTATGAAGAGTAGCAATCATAAGGTCCTGAAATAGTGTTCCAAAACAGGGCACTGTTGTTTTTGTGGTATTATTTTGGTTTAAGAGGAGCCTAGATGAGACTGCAGAACTTTGCCAGCCTTCTGATCCTGGCTGAGATGGCTAACTAGAACAGGAGTTCTCAACCTTTTAAAGCCGGGGGCCTGGTCACGCTCCCTTAGACAGCTTCAGGGGCCAGATGGCCATTTTGCCCATCCTCCACCACATGGCACTTCCTGGTGGTGGAAGTGGTGGTGGGGCCACATGAAATGGTGCCACGGGCCGCATCCAACCCACGAGCCACATGTTGAGAATCCCTGAACTAGAAGAATGCCATGGTTAACAGCCATTGAGTACACCAAGAGAATAAACAGGTTCCTACAGACCCATCATTCTCTCGGCAAAGTTTATTCCACAAAGTGATCAAGATACTTTCTGTCCAAAAAAAAAGCCTTAATTAATCAAATTTAGATAGCTTTATTCAACAGTGTCTGGACGTAAGAGGGAACCTCCAGCTCAAGCATGATACTCTTTGTAATAATCGATTTGTTTTATTTTTGAATGAAGAGAAAATTTATAGAAGTTCCAATAATATGGTAAATGAATAATTGGGCCAATGGAATAGCAAAGAAGAAGATTTTTTTGTTTTTGCTATCAAGTAACATCTGACTTAATGTGACCTTCTGTATGTCCTTTGAAATTAGAAAAAACTTATTCACATTTCTATCTCTTACATATGAGAATACACCTCTCTGCATCGGATCTGAGTTAGCATAAATGTAGTTCTAGTTTGCTATATCAGCTGGTTCTAGTGTTTGTTTTAAGCTAAATCATAACAATGATTAAAGGCTTATTCAGCTCTCGCACAATTCCAGTGGTGCAAACTTCTATTCATTAGGTATTTATGCCAGCAATGCATTTTGCAGTCTTAAGTAGTTTTAAAAAAGCTCTTTAAAAAAAAACACCCTAAGATAAATTATTATGTTCTTACAGTTAATAGCTTACACTCAAAACCGGGGAAGTGGGAAAGAATGTGTGTTAACAATTGTATGCCCTTATGTCAAATTTATAGAAGCCAGTACTGTATATAGAACAGATGACTTTAGGAATGAGATATACAGCCATTATCCTACTTCCTCACCCACTTGCACTGTTTAGAAAACACGTAGACACAAGAACTCAGGAAAGAAAGAGATTGTCATTATCAGCAGAACATTCATAATGGGTAAATACTATTCTGCTCAAAGAATTGTGAATCTACAGTATTATGTCAGCTAGAACTGGAAATCACCTTACTACTACTTATATACAATACAGTAAAATGCAATAGACATAAAGCCCTAAAGTTTTTTCCCTCCTCCTCCTGCCTGTAGAGTTGGATCTGGAGAGTAAATAGTGGCTGTGGAGGTTTACACAGTTCTCTAGAACAGAGGTCCCCAACCACCGGACTGTGGACCAGTACCAGGCCAAATAGGCAGGTGGCTGGGCCCCTCCTCCATGTTGCTTATCTATGATGGGGCTCCAGCCCCACCTGTGTGCACCAGCCAATACCACAACCACCGCTTATCAGTCTGTGGAAAAATTGTTTAGCATGAAACTGGTCCATGGTGCAAAAAAGGTTGGGGACCCCTGCTCTAGAGCAGACCAGAGTATTTGGGGGATTGAAGCAGGAATGGGAGATTACCTGCTCCTGAGTATGCTAACAGAAATAGTTTAATCAATTGATAAACACAATTGAGATATGCACTATAAAAAGTGAGACAAACATGAAATGCAAGATTTTTCACCTTTCTTTTCCAAGTAGCTATAGTATAGGGATTAAGTTTCTAACAAGGAAATATATTTTCAAAATGCTCTATACTGTATGTGAAAGAAATAGCATTTTCAAGAAATCTGCTTGGAAGTATTGACTCACAGCTTCTTACCTGATGTTCTTACATGCTGACAAGTTGTCTTTGACTTATGGCAATCCTATGAAGGATGTCCTGTCTTCAACAACCCTGCTCAGTTCTTGGAAATTCAGTCCAATGATCCCTCACAGAATCAATCCATCTAATGTTTGGTATTCCTCCTTTTCTGCTGTCTTCTACCTTTCCCAGCATGATTATCTTTCCCAGGGAGTTTTGCCTTCTCATGATATGCCTGAAGCGAGACAGCCTCACTTTAATCATTTCTGCCTTCAAATGCAGTTCAGGCTTGATTTGCAAGATTCACTTGTTCATGTTTCTGGCAGTCCAGGATATTTGCAGAGCAAAACTGCATTTCAAATGAATCATTTTTTTCTGTGAGATTTATTTACTGTCTCTGCTTTTGCACCCGTATAGAGTTATGAGGAATTAAGTGTGTGAATGGTCTTGGTCTCCAGTGACACATCCTTACACCTGATGATGTTTTCTAATTCCTTAATTGCTACCATCCCTAGTATCAGGCTGCTGGCCTCATCTGAGTTGATAATTGAACCAAGATGTACAAAATCTTGCACTGCCTCAATTTCTTCACTGTCAGCTTTAAAGTTGTGCATCTCTTCCATAGTGATGATTTTTGTAATGTACAATTGCAGTCCTGTTTTCTCATTTTGTTCTTTCATGTTTGATAAAAGTCATTTCATGTTTCAAATCATCTTCTTTTGTCTTCAGGATTCATGACTACATTTCCCCATGTTGTTGATGTTGTGCAGCACAACCATTGACCCCATTGTAGCACCAGATTATATAGAGACTGTAATGTAAAAAGGAGAAATCAGCACATCAGATCTTGTGGTTTGATGCTATTAGTTGCCAGAAGTTTACCTGCTTAAATAAAAAAGTTAATTTTCTGTTAGCAAAATGACAGCAAGGATGGGGCAAAACTATCTTCTTTTGGTAAAGAGTTCTAAAGCATGGGAATGACTGTAGAAAAGGTTATCTTTTGAGTCCACTAAATTGACTTTGAAGGTTATGAAACCATGAGAGGAATGGTATGGGGCAATATGTTATGTAGATCTCTACGTATCACAGATAGAACTTTGCCTTATCCTTGGAATCTGATGGGTAACTAATGGCACTGTTATAGGAAGGATGTCATGTGGTTTCTGTAACTGGCCACTGTGAGTAGTCTGTTCTGGTTTGGACCAGCTGAAGTTTCTCAACACAATTCAATGGCAGCCCCATCTACAGCATATTATTGTAATCTAGTCACTGTAACTAAATCAGATTTCTCCAGTAATGGGTGCAACTGCCACACTAACATTAACTGTCCAGATGTATTTTAGGGATGAATCCAGGATCCAAAGGTTATGAAACTAAATTTTCCAGTTGAATGTAACCCTCAAGCAAACGGTGAATCCCTATTCCAGGAGCAGTATTTTCACTGGCCAGGAGACCTCTGTTTTATATTGAAGCCTTAGCTTGTTTCATAGAATAATGGAGTGGGAAGGAACCTCATACAGTTGAGGAGGCCCCAGGTAGTAGCTACAAAGCTGAGTAAAAGTAGAAAGATGTTTTTCTAGAGTGTCATCTCTTTTTAGGTTGTGCTGGTTAAGGACTTTGGTGTTTTAGCATTAGAGTCCTTTTACTCCTGATCCTTCGTCTTGTTGGGTGGTTTTATGTCCTATCTAGAAAGATCAGTGACCTTTATCTTTGGGGGGGGGGATGAAAAGGGTATTTGCTGCTCAGTCATTAATAGAGTAAATCTTGGATCATCAAATGTTCTTTTATCTCTAAGTGCCAGTCCAACATATCATTACATTTAAAAAAAATTTTAGTTGGTTTGCTTTTGTTTCAATGGAGGGAGGCAATTTTGGATAGAAACAAAATAGTATCAAATGGGATCACTGATAATTCTGTTGCCCAAGAACCTACTAGAACTAAGACAGGGTGTTTTTGGAATGCACCATTTAATGTTTTAGTGTTTGGGTAATTAGAGTTTTGGAAAACACTTTTATTGAGAAAACAAAATAGCTGTGAAATACAGTATTAGGATCCAAACACTGGCTGAAATCCTATTGCGGTTATGAAATAGGTGTAATTTTTGGCAGCAAAGTTCTTAAATTAAGTAATCTCTGTAGATATTATTTGTTGAACACCAAGTTGTGCAACTCAGTTTGGAACAGATATCTTAAGGCAATTTGCTGCTCAAAGTGAAGTCTTTTGAAAAATTGTGCAACAGGTTTCCAGATACTGCTGCATTACTATTTATCCTCAAAAGGGAAAAAAAAGATTTCAACAAGATTAGAACATTGGTTTAGTAGCTTTTTGTTGTTGAAATAGTAGCGCTATGCAGACATGCTGCTGTAGCTTCATAATGGAGTAGCAGACTGTTTTATAAGGCCAAAGACTAGAAAGCTCCACTTTAACATTTTTCTTTCTTTCCTGGCAGGTGACCCACTGGCCTGAGGCCAGAGGCTGTAAGCATATTGCAGCCTGTGGTTTATACCAGAATGCATTTCCAACACTCCAGCTGGCTGCACATAATTTGAGTGATTGCAGTCTGACAACTGGAGTTACAATGCAGAAATGTGATAAATATAAAATTGTATTACCATAATGAACATCTTATAAATATATCTACTTTCCCCTTTTTACAGATATGATATCTGCACCTATAAAAACAAGCCTTGTGGAACATTGGGTAAGGTTGCAAAGTGTAGCCAAATCAGTCTTTCTTTCATTTCTTTTGCTATATTTTCTTTCTTAAGATGGTTTCCTTACATTCATATAGTTATATAGAAATGAATCCTGATACAGTACTTTATTTGCAAGAAGCAGTGTTTAAACTGCTAGATTTCATATGTGTAAAGATAGCTCTATAAAAAAACAGACATGTTAAGTAGGAAAATGTGATGCTTAAGATGTGCTTATTTCACCCTTTTGTGGTGCAAATGCTTGAATTGGTCATGCTTTCATAGCTGTCCCTAAATTCTTTTTCATAAGATGATTGTACTGCACAGTTTCTGATATTTTATGTGCTGTTAAACTAAAGTTTGGCACTCATAGGCCATAAAGAATGATGAAAAAGAAATTATTTTTGAAAACTTTTACTGAGCTGTAAAGGCTCCCCCTCCCATATTTGAACTTGGGCAAGTGTCCTGCACAGAGACTTCCAACTATGGGAACAGGCACAATAATCTGATTAGGTATGTTGTGTGACATGTGATTACACCACATGATCAATTACATGATCAGCACCACATGTGGTTGACATACCAGCTTCCTAAGTTAGAGTTCTGTACAAACATTGGACCGAATACTACCCTTGGAATTTTAAGCAGAAAATTATTTCCTATCAGTTTGCAGAATTTGTAACCCGTCTTCTAAGAAATGTTACATTTCCTTTATGAACTTCATTCATTCAGTTAGTCACTCATCATTTCAATCCATTAGGACAGTGTTTCCTAACCTTTGGGCTTTGGACTTCAATTCCCAGAAGCCTAAGTCAATTCCCAAAAGCACTGATCAACCAATGTACTGACTTAGGCTTCTGGGAATTGAAGTCCAAAACCCAAAGGTTGGGGAACCCTGCAACAGGACACCTAAAACTAAAGATTATTGAACCTCATTAAAATGATTCTATATGAAGCAATAATATACAATACAGAGAATATTTTGGTACTGTGGTTTCAGTTCTATCAGTTTTCTAATAAACAATGCAGTATGACTGCCTCTGTCCTTGACATGACATTTCTGTTCATCAGGCATTTTGTTTTAGTATTAAATGATCAACTATCCATAGAAGTCAATCAGTTGTTGACAAATCTTTTTTTCTTTCTTTTTTCATTCTTGTTTTCCCATATGGGAACCTTATAAGGAGTACATTACATTGCCTCTATGGAGAGGTTCTACAGCTGTTTTGTAGCTCCAGGGAGTTATTTTTCTCATATTGCACATCTGTCAAGCATGTGCTGTGATACTTATACCAGGTGCTATGCAATCATTTTGACCTCTGTTGTCTTTTCAAACCTAAAAGTATTGTCCAGATTTTCAAATTTGTTCTGTAGCCTTTATTAATATATGCTTAAGTATGTCTTAAGAATCAGTTCCTTGTGGTGCATAGATAGGGCTGCACATGTTGAGTCTCCCAATGAATGGACTGAAGTGCAAAATCTCCCACTCTCCACTGTTTCCTTTCCATCACCAGCGGGCACTGAGTGCTACAGCTGCCATCTTTCCCAGCTGATGACTGAGTAATCATCATGGGACAAATAGGCTGCAGGCAGTAGAAACTCTCTTACACAGCATTGACTGGTGCTGGGATAGGAATGCTGGAAATGTTGGCGCTATTACTTGGCGGCATGGATTAATGGAGAAGGAACAGAAAGCTACAGCGGGAACCTTCACAGATAAGATTATCTGTTTTGCATGATGCTTTGGGGAGTCCTGTCAATTGCAGAATGACATGGATCTTTTAGTTGTCGCAGGAGTTTGGTGATGAAAAGAGGGACTTCATGCTGAGTCAGCAGTATTTGTCTCCAAAGTTCAGTTTGATATCAGAGACAAGATCTTTTCTTTGCTAGGGCAATCACCGATTTTGGCTGTTTGCTGATGCAAACATGTTGTTAATCCTTAAGTCTACTAGCATTGCAATCACCTGCCTGTAACTGTACTTCTAAATTTAGTTATATGCATGCACATTTCATTTATAACTGTGGGTCTTTTTAGCATTCAGCTTGGTACTGCAGTGCAGCTTAAATTTACAATTAAAGGTCATACAGCAGTTGTAGCTCAGTGGAGGAGCACAGGCCTTGCATGTAGGTCACAGGTTTGGTCTTTAGGCATTTAAATGGGAGCTTATGTGAAAATGCCACTCTGGTAGGTTGATAAAGAATGAAATGAACTAGTTGTACCATTGGTTTGACTCACTGAGCCTTTTTGAATATAATGTTATGGCTTAATATCAACTATAATAATCTGCATGAACTTCAAATTTATACATTTCTCCCATCTCTTGATTCCTCCTATGTAGCTGCAAGGGAAAAAATAAAGCTTTTACTTCTGCCTTTAAACTTACCATAAGGACTCTGTAATACCCCAGAGTTTTTATTTTTACTTTAAAGTATGGTTTGTTCAAACAAATAAAGCTCAAATTACGACTCATGATCCTGGCTTCTTCACTAAATCAATGAGCATTCTTCATATTCAGAAAATGTGATCACAGAAAATGTGATCTTCTTTAAAGACAGAAGTAAATTTTTCTAGTCTCTTTGCAGCTACAAGAAGAGAGTGGAAACACTTGAACTCAAGGTTTGGGTGAAGTAGTGTTTCATTTGGTTTCATTTGCTGGTTTAGGTCAATTTGAATCAGGAAAATACATGATAGATTCATGTGTCCATAATAACATTTCATGCAGGTCTTCTGTTGCTTATATTGACCAGCCAAATGCAGTCAGACAACCCAAAACTCCTTCCATGCAAATGATATTCTGTGAATACTGCTTCTATACAGTTCATGGAAGGGTTTCATCTTCCTCATGGTCTGTGTTACTTCTGCATATGTTTGGAGCCTTCTGGTTCTGAGCAGTTTTTGGCAGGAACTGTGTTCCACTTCTCTAATATGTGTGCCTAGGTGTGCTTCCCCTCAGCTTCTTTTCATCTGGCATGCTAGCAGCAGAGATTAGAACTGTGATGGTGAACCTTGGCACTCCAGATGTTCTTGGACTTCAATTCCCAGAAGTTGTATGGGCGCGTTTTACCTCTGCTTCCAGGAGCGACAAGGGCAGCGCTGGCCGGATGAATCGCAGTAAACCATTCGTGCGGATTCATGGGGGCTTGGGCTTCTGGGAATTGAAGTCCAAGAACATCTGGAGTGCCAAAGGTTTGCCATCACGGGATTAGAACTTTCAGTATATTGAAGCATTCACTGAGTAGTTGTTTTTGCCTAAGTGAGGAACACTTGACAGTACTGTATAATGTTCTGCCTCAAAAAGATTCACCAGTGTGCTACTTCTTCTTCCATGTCTAGGCCAAACGTGAAACTTGCCGAAATGAAGCCACCTTTTGGTGAGTTCATTCTGCAGTTCCTTTCGCCTGACCTAGTGCCAGAAATTTTAGCTGGCAACACGAGATTGCTGTTACCAGGGTACGCCCGATTGTGGTTCAAAAATAAGACAATCTTCGAGGAGGCTCTTAGTAAATCTAAATGTGGGTTGCATCTTTGGGATAAATTGCTTAAATTTTTTGGAGAAACTTTCAAGATTTGGCTCCCCAAAATAAGCATTTAATAGCAGACTCATCTTTTTCAATCTGTAGAACTCTTTCTAGGAAGCTGTTTATGTTTCCTTTTGCGTCAGTCTCTAAGTTCTCAGACCTACTGGTTACAGTTTCATTTTAATGGAGACTATGAACATCAAAAGCTGCACCAAGGAAGGAACAACCTCTGGTTTTGACAACATCAGCATAGCTATGGAAAGCATTTGCAAGATACAGTACTGCTTTTTAAATCCTTGACTTTAAATAAACTAAAACTGAATAACAGCCATCTTCTATCCCCTGTGCTATCTCTGGTACTATTGTGATGACACCAGTTGCAATAGTGACAGGTGATTTTACTTTATGAGACTGTGCTATTACTTGCTGATTGCTTTTCTGGAGCTGTTTCAGCTTGATGCACAGTGACCATTTTCATGCAAAAAGGGGTATGTTAACTCATATTCTGTGGGAAAGTTTACCTCTTGACACAGAGGAGTTCACAGAATGTCTCAGCTCTGCGAAAGTACTATGATCTCCAGTTACTGCCTCAGAGTTCCTAAAATGAAGAGAACAGTAGTTAAAGAAGGATAATTCCGACAGAAAAATCAAAAAGTTGCATCACTAAGATGCTAAGCTGAGAGAGCAGCACAGACTGTAGAGAAGGAACAAGAGAAGGAAGTTATTTGGTAAGATCTGGTAGGAAAGGAGAAAACACTGAAGGAAAAGAGAAGGGAAAAGAAAAAAGAAAAATATCGAAAGTATCAGAGAGAGAAAATGGACACAAAGAAACAGGCTAATGGAAAGAAATGTGACAGAAACATCTGCTTAATTAATAATGCTAAATTGACATTGTGCCACATAACTAGCATTAGTTGATATTTTTTAGTTTTTGTGTTTGTTTGCATGCTTATTAGTATAGCAATGAATCACTGGCAAGGGGAACTGTTTCTGAAATATAAAATAAGTAAATATTGCTCATATTTACACTAACAACAATTCTGAAAGAGACCTAAGACATACTTTTGGAATTCAGAGTTAAAAATATAAAATGCTAAATATTCTAATGGCAATAAAGTTTAGACTAATAGAATTTTATTATCATATTATCTTCAAGAGTCAGGGGAAAAAATTATCACATTTCCCCAGTAGAAATTATAACTGGTCAACTAATATTTTCCTGATTTACTAAAACTTGTTTGATTTATTTTAGTTTTCTGAGAGTATTATACGAGTTTAAGTTTCGTGATAGTTATGCAGATTTGAAATATCTTCCTTGTCTCTTGCTCATGTGAGTAGTTAATGAAAACTAACCTAAATAATATATGAAAAGTATTGAAAGGCAGGAACAAACCAGATATTATTCTTGATGTTCCTCTTCAGCTGGTTTTGCACATAGAAAACTAGCATATTTGTGCCTGGCCAGCCGGGCATTTTTAAAGTGTGTGTTGGTGGTTAGGGGTGGTTTTGGGTGTGCACAACCACCACCACCCATACAATATCACTCCAACCACCAACATACACATTAAAAATTCCTGGCAAGGCACAAGTGTTGTGTGTGTGTGTGTGTATTGTATGTGTGTGGGTGTGTGAGTGTGAGAGAGAGAGAGAGAAGCAGAGTGTGTGTATGTGTATTGTCCCCCCAACCCCCCCCCCCCCCGCACCCAGGGGACCAGACAGAGAGGGGGATCCCCCTGCAGGACACCCCATTATTAAAGAGAAGAAACCAAGTGGTTTCTTCTCTTTAAAAACGGAGTGTTGGGGGGGGGGGATCGATCCCCTCTCCCGGGTCTCCTGTTTCCGGGAGAGTTGGGGGGACAAAAGGTGCCTGTCCCCACAACCCTTCCAGCGCCTGGGGACCCGGCAGAGAGGGGATCCCCCCGTGCAGGACACCCCATTATTAAAGAGAAGAAACCAATATGTTTCTTCTCATTAAAAACGGAGTGTTTGGGAGGGGGTGGATTCGATCCCCTCTTCCTGGTCTCCTGGGTTTGGGAGGGTTGAGGGGACAAAAGGGGTCTGTCCCCCCAACCCTTCCAGAGCCAGGGGACCAGGCAGAGAGGGGATCCCCCCCACAGGACACCCCATTATTAAAGAGAAGAAATCAAGAGGTTTCTTCTCTTTAAAAATTGAGTGTTTGGGAGGGGGTGGAATCGATCCCCTCTCCTGGGTCCCCTGGGTTAAGGGGGGTTGGTGAGACAAAAGGGGTCTGTCCCCCCCAACCCTTCCAGAGACAGGGGACCCTGCAGAGAGGGGATTCCCCTGCAGGACACCCCGTTATTAAAGAGAAGAAACCAAGAGGTTTCTTCTCTTTAAAAATGGAGAGTTTATGAGGGGGTGGATTCGATCCCTTCTCCCTGGGCCCCTGGGTTTGGGAGGGTTGGGGGGGGGACAAAAGGGGTTTGTCCCCCCCAACCCTTCCAGAGCCAGGGGACCAGGCATAGAGGGGATCCTCCACCACCCCCGCAGGACACCCCGTTATTAAAGAGAGGAAAGCAAGTGGTTTCTTCTTTTTAAAAATGGAGTGTTTGGGGGGGTGGGGGTGGAATCGATCACCTCTCCCGGGTCTCCTGGGTCCAGAAGGGTTGGGGGGACAAAAGGGGTCTGTCCCTCCAACCCTTCCAGAGCCAGGGGACCAGGCAGAGAGGGGATCAATTCCACCCCCCTCCCAAACACTCCATTTTTAAAGAGAAGAAACCACTTGCTTCTCTTTAATAACGGGATGTCCTGCGGAGGGGGGATCGCCTCTCTGCAGCACCTTTGCCTCCCAGAGAGAAGGAATCCCCATCACAGAGGGGCTTTGCTTCTCTCTGGGTTGGCTGGGTTTCGTTCCCAGCCAACCCAGAGAGAAGCGAGTCCTTCTCTCCGGTAGGCCAGGAGGTGCTCCAACCTCTCCTTTGTCCATGCGGGCATCAAGGTCATGTTGCCCGCAGGGACAGGAGGTGCTTCTCCCTATGCAGAAGGCCGCGCCGAGAAGGAAAGACTTTGAAAGATCCAGCCGGAGCCGGCAAAAGGTAAGTGCGATCGGTGGGGGTTAGGGAGGGGGCTAGGTGGTAGGGCAGGGGGCACCATGGTTACTGGTGCCGTGCCTCAACCACCCACCCACCCCCTAACCACCACCCCCGGCTGCACTTACCTTTTCTTGGCTCCAGCTGGGTCTTTCAAAGTCTTTCCCGCCGGCTCCCGGTGTTTTTTTTTTAAAGTCAGTGCGCACGTTCCCGGCCTCCTCTGCGCTCGCATCCCTCAGCCTGATTGGCTGAGGGGTTGCGCAGCACAGAGGACTCTGGGAATCGTAGGTTTTTTTGGTTGCGTTCGTGGGGCTGCTGTCCCACTGGCATCCACCAAAACTCCGCAGCGCTGAGAAGGCAGGGGTTACGGTGAGTGCAGAAGGCTAGGTCGGGGATGGTTGGGCCTGATGCGGGAGCCTTTGAATGAACCCAACGGTTAAGGCCTCTTTTTATAGGTATAGATATCATCAGTAGAAGCAGAACTTTTGAGAATATTGGGGACACTATAATTTGGATTTTTGAGAATATTGAGTGCACTGTATCAAACATAGGGGATGGGAACTCCCTTTTATTTACTGCCTATATAATAGTTTCACAATACTGTACACATTTCCCAAAAGGAAAACTGATGAAACTGAAAGAAACACAACTTGTTCAAGAACAAGAGAATAGGTGAACTCCAAAATTAAAACTAAAAAAGATTCTTTTGAACTCACACTGCTGTTCTATCACCAGTTCCTCTGAAGGCAAGCCAGAGAGGCAGAGAAACACACACACACACACACACACACACACACACACACACACACACACACACACACACACACACACACACACACACACACACACACACACACACACACACACAAATAATAATAATAAACTGGTGGGCCTCAGAAATATATGGATGCCATACCGAAAGTAAAAACTAGGCAAAGTAAACTTACAAAGGCAAGTTCTGCACATCGTAACATCACCTCTAACCCTCCTAAATTGCTGTTCCCATTCTCTTACTCTCCAAGATACTCCTCAATACCAACTTAACATCAGTAAAAAAGAGTGCCTCGCTTAGAGACTAACTCGCTGAAAGAGCAGAATTTTCTCTGAATGGTCGCCTCGCTTAACAACTAAAACCAACCAAAAACTCGCTTAACAACTAAATCAGGGTTCGCAATCTTCCCCACCAGAAGTCACAATTGATCACTTACAATGATGTTTCGCTTAAAGAGCAATCTCGCTTAAAGAGCAATCCCGTGGAACGCATTATGCTCTTTAAGCAAGGTACCACTGTATTTTGGTTTAGAGCAGGTTGGACTCCATTTGCTTGCCATTTTAATTTTCTAAGAATAATTCAGAGGCTTGTGAAGGGTCTGGAAGCATTCTTTAAAATAAAGATGGTACTCTGGGAAGGATTTTCTTTGTAATAAAATGGTTTGCAAGTGTAAAAATAAGTGCATATTATGAGGAGTAGGAAATATCGAAAGTTCTATTGTTTCCAGGAACAGTCACAAGCCCATGAGGCATTCTAGGTACTATAGAGCTGAAATGACCAAGAAGGCAAATGAAGGAATTACGGTCTTAGAATTTCATCTAAATACTGTAGAGTTTTATGGGTTAGATTACCTTTCTTAAATCCAGACCCCTCTAGATATTCAGCTACCTACAACTCCAAGCATTCTTAGTTTATAATCGGACCTGCTGGGAATTTAAGGCCAACTCATCTGAAAGGAGCCAGGACAGAGGAGGTTGGGGTGAAAGAATCAAATTGAAAAGAGCAAAAAAGATTGCAAAAGTAGTGTAAACTCTGAAATGTTTATGTGACCTGGCCCCTTATGACATATTTCTATTAAGAAATGTTGCAGCATAATTAGACTTTCCTTTTCCCATAAAGAATTAATATTTTAGAAGGTATATATCCTCCTCAGTTGGTATTTTTATCATTTTTGCAGATAAGAAGCCTCAGGGAGGAATACTTTTAGCAAGTCTTAAACTATCAGTAATGGTAACAAATCACTCCTTCACTCATGTACATAAAAAGCATTTATAATATTTGAAAAATTCTATAGTGTTTTTCCTATTTCAGAAAATTTTAAGAACACATGTATGTAGTGAGTTAAAGTCCAGAAATTATAGTAAATAGAAAGCTCTATAAACAATATGTGCAGTTTTACACCTTTTTTTGCAATTGGTACACTGAGGTTTCTTCCCATAAAAATTCCTAAAAATATACCACTTGGATTTTTGTAGCTAAAAATGTTGCTTGTATGTTTTATGAACCCACTAAACTTAAACAGATCTCTTTAGAAAAATAATGTGGACACATTCAGCCTCAAGAATGTTAAAATCGAAATGCTCGCTTGAATCCCCTCTCCTGGCTCAAGTTACTAGGTGGTCCCATGTTACCAGAAGTAAAATTTATAAATCTAACCCCTAGTCTAGACATTTTCCAGCAGCGACTGCAGTTCAGAAAATATTAATGTCTAGCCGGCAAAGTGAAATTCCCCCCAGTGATTTTGCATTGACTAGAAAGTTAACCTTTTGCCAACTGCAGCTTGTATACGCAGAGATTATTAAAAAGAGTCCAGGCATTTCTAAGTAGAGCTTTTAAGATCAAAACACCTTGGCATGACCCTTTGTGTCTCCCTTTGTTTGTTCAGGATTGGCCTCTGTTGCTGGAATGTGTGAGCCTGAAAGGAGCTGTAGCATTAATGAAGATATTGGCCTAGGTTCTGCTTTTACAATAGCACATGAAATTGGTCACAAGTAAGTCCATTTTAAAACCTTTAGAAATGCTGGTATAGTTGCCTTTAACTTCATTTATGAATTTATTTATTTTTATTTACTCTGTTTGTTTTGTAGATAGAATTATTCATTATAATTCATTTATTTTTTTATTTTTAATTTCCCTAATAATTGGACCTTAAAAGATGTATTGTTCCACCAATTGCTGATAATATGTCCCACATGACCTTGTAGGCACCACAGTAATAGTATAACAAATGCACTATTGAAACATTTCATCTTTAGGTGCTAATTCTGTTGCTGAAGCTGAAAATTCTTGTCCACTAGTTTGAAGAATGATTATAATATTTTTGTGATTCCATTCAAATGCAATATCAGGAGGTTTTCTACCAGTAGGAAAACAACATGTATTATTACATGTACGTGTAAAAACAAATGCATTATTGTGATTATTTCAATTATATTCCTCCATTATGTATGAGAATCCATGGTGACTTTTTAAAACCACAATCAGGCATACCCCACAGCTTGGCTGTGGCTCAAGCTGTCTTTTATACATGTGGGTCTAGCCCCTTTAATATTAAGGGATACTTTCCAATCATCCTGGGAAAGGGACATTATTGATAGAGTTCAGGTTTGCGGGTTGTCCCATTTGTACCTAGAATCCATGACTTACACCCATGCTAGAGCCATAATAGCCCAAAGGCTGAGTGATATCGGCAAGCAAGAGGATATTGCTTTTTTGAAACCAGAGATGTATTTGGGGGACCAGATATATTTGGCCAAAATTTGTTATGTGGAATATCGCAGCCTTTATACGGCTGCTAGATTGAATGCCCTCAATACAGCTGTTCTATTGGGAAGATACAAAGGTATACCATATGCCCAAAGAACCTGTCTCTGTCCCCAGAAAGCGGTTGAGTTAACTGAGCATATCCTTCTGAATTGTCCTTTCTATGCTGACATTAGACAAATACTCATAGCTCCTCTTCTTTGCCAAATCAGATTTGAGCCTAGAAAAAAGCAGGTTCGATTTCTCTTGAATAGTGGTGCTGCTTTGTCAGCCATACAAGTTTCTAAATTCCTATTTTTGGCACTCAAATGTTGCAAGATTAAAATTGACAGTATTGACTCAGGCCTATTAACATAGAGTATGTATATCCTGAAGGTAAAGATTGTTAGGCTTAAATGTTAGTTTAAATCTCTCTGTGTTATTTTGTGCTGACTGACGGTTGAATAAAGATAAGTATGTATTTGGCATATCCCAGGAAACAGCATTCTTGTTGTGCTGGCTCATCTTTCTCACACTAGGTCAGGCGAAAGGAACTATGGAATGAACTCACCAAAGGTGGCTTTGTTTTGTCATTTTAGAGTCTGACCTATGCACGAAAGAAGAAGAATCCACTATGACTTTTTAAAAAATCACATAAAAACACAGTTAAAATTTCAAAATATTGTATTTATAATTATTATCTAAAGCCGGGGTTCCCAACTTTTGCAACTCAGGGTCCAGGTCACACTCTCTCAGTCAGCTTCGATGGTCATTTTGCCCTGCCTGCACAATGGGGCAGCCATTTTGTCCCAACAGTTTCAAAAGGCAGCCATTTTGTTTATCAAATGCCCTTAGAGTGGTGGGGGGCCCACATGAAATAGCACTACTGGCTGGATCCAGCCCATGGGCCTTAGTTTGGGAACCCTTGATCTAAAGCCATAGATTGCACACATTTTGCTCTACTTCAGTTGGGAAATTGTCTAAACTCACAAATATTTGAAGCCATAGGTTAAAATGTCTGCTAAAAGTACTGTAAAGCAATGTAAGCAAGTAGCAGTCAGTGACAAATTGAACCCTTACTTATTTCTCAAGAACATGTTTGTATAGGAATACCAGTTACAGTTACATACTGCCTCATAGTGTTTAAAGCACTCTCTGTGCAACTCACAAGGTAATTAGCATTTTGCCTGGCTGGGTACTCATTTTATGAACCTTGGAAGGATGAAAGGCTGAGTCAACTTGAAGCCCATGAGGAACGAACTCTGGTTGTGAACAGAGTTTTGGCTGTAGTGCTGCAGATTAACCATTGTCCTATGGGGGCTCTTTATTGTATATATATATCACTTTATAAATAAATATATTCTTAACTGAAACCTGAAAGACAATGAAGAGAATAAGTTATGCTTGACAAATGGGAATTCCATAATGGGGTTGTCCTCATCATTAAAAAAAAGTAGTCCTATGGGCATAACAAGCATAGCTTGGTGTAATTTGCCCAGCCCTTACTTTTAGGTAGTGGCCCTCTACAGCCTTTGCACATCATCAAGTTACATTTCATGTAACACATTTTGCTCTACTTCAGTTGGGAAATTATCTGTGACAAATTTATCAGTCCAGGAATAATTGCTGCTGCTGTACCAACTTTAGCTGCTCATAAGTACACTTTACACCTGAAGCCATCTGACCTTCAAGTGACAACTTTGAATCGAGGCATTTACCTAAGTTATCATGGGGAATGATTCACTATCTAAAATAGATGGTCAGTCTGATTTTTGGGTCTGGGATCATTGTTTTTTCAGGATTTAACTTCAAGAGATGTTATCTCTATCCTAGGTAAGCTGCAAACGGCAACATAAACTGCAGGCAGCTCCTTAGAGGTCCAAATATGGCTTCCACAGCATTCCCACAAAAACTGCTCCAAAAATTTCCTTATATCCTTGGGGGTGGAAGAGGGCATGGTTGCTATGTTTGCTACCAAAAAAGTCCCATAAAAACCTACCTTGTAAATTACTTGTTAAAATTAGCCAGTAGAGGGCATGTGATTTTTTTTCAATTGAAACATGTTTTGTACATTGAGAGTACAGCATAGATAAATTCATACTTATAGACTATACCAAAGTCATGTACTATGTGGAAAATGAAAAGTTATAGCTTATTCTAGAAGAAATGGGTTTGCCTCAACTCTTAATTGTCCTGATGCATAACATACAGGTGAAACTTGAAAAATTTAAATATCGTGCAAATGTTCATTCAGTTCAGTAATGCAACTTAAAAGGTGAAACAGATATAGGAGATAGACTCATTGCATGCAAAGCGAGATAGTTCAAGCCTTACTTTGTTATAATATTGATGCTTTTGTCTTACAGTTTATGAAAACCCCAAAATCCCAATCTCATGTACCCCATAATTATCACATAATCTCATGTACACTGTATGCCATGATCATCACAATTATAACAAATTAAGGCATGACATCTCTCGCTTTGCATGTAGTGAGTCTATCTCATATATTTGTTTCACCTTTTAAGTGAAATGAATGGACATTTGCACGTTATTCTAATTTCTCGAGTTTCACCTGTATATTATGGACAAGAAGCTACTCATCTGATAGAATAAGGGGAAACAGAATAGTTTCTTGTAGGCAAAGGTGTCAGACAAAGGTGTATTTTTTCTCCCAGTATGTTCAGTCTTGTATGCAGAACATATTATATAGAAAACTGGATAAAATTCAGTGAAAGTTGGTGAAAAAACATAACTAATTTAAAATATGCAGATGACAGAAATCAGTAATTATTTGAATTGTCTCCTGATGAAAGAAGAAAGTATAAAAGCAAGAGTGGAGTTGAACACTAAGAAGACCAAATTCTTGTCTGCAGAAGAACTATAACTTTTATTTGACAAAGAAACTGAAAATTTTGAAATTATGCTTTAACTCAGTCTTAATCCGAATGCAGATGACAGCCAGGAAATCAGAAGTCTGAGACTCGGAAGGATAGCTATGAAAGAACTAGAAAAGATCTTTTAAGAGTAAAGACATGTCACTGAAAACTAAGACCATGATCATCCACACTATTGTAATCCTTGTTGTTATGTACAAATGAGAAGCTGGAGGAGAATTTTGCAAATACCATGGACTTCCAAGAAAGATAAACAAGAGGGTTACAGATCAAATCAATACTGAACTCTAGAAACAACAATGATACAACTGAGGTTATTGTACTTTGGCCACATCATGAGAAGACAAGAGTCACTGGAAAATACAATAATGCTGGAAAAAAATTGAAGGCAGCAGGAAAAGAAGATCAGCTATGAGATGGATTTATTTAATAAATAAATAAAACCATGGCCTTGAAAGCTTGAACTATAGTTTGTTTCCTGAACTAAGCTATGATTAGTGCAAGTCATGTGTGTTGTAATGCTTGGACTGACCCTATGGTTTTAAAGAAGAAATTCTTATTCTTATGGCAGATGATTAGATGTATCTAGCAGAAACATTTGGAACCTTATGATTAATAGCTACATTTAAATTGAGTGAGATAAATTGTTGTCTGAGCTCTTACACTGTTGTAATCTCTACTTAAATAAAATAGTCCTTGAGCAAAACCCATGACCTGAAGTTAATATGGTATCTAAGAGACTAATTACATGTGTTACAAAATGCAGTACAGTGAAGTTCTTCTAGGTTTTTTTAAATTAAACCCAATACAGGAGAGTCCAAGCCAGGATGGTATGACAGTAAATTGAGTGAAGGGGTTTAAATTCCTTCAACCTACAAAAAGCACTGCTAAAAACAAGATAAGAAAAAGCTTCCACTAGTTTTTTTCTTTCCCCTATTACTATTTGCAGATTGAATCATCCCCCCCCCCCCCAATTGTGGTTTTGGTGGAAGGATTAAGTTTCTTTTCACTGTATGCAACTGTTAGTCACTCCAGCACATGGTTTAATTTGTTGTTTTTTTTTAAAGACTTTGCTTAAAGTTATCCATTTAACATTATGTGTATGTAGGCTTTCGTAGAGCTCTGGTGGTGCAGTGGTTAAACTGCTGTACTGCAACCAAAAGTTTGTAAATTCAATTCTGACCAGGGCTCAAGGTTGACTCAGACTTCCATCCTTCTGAGGTCAGTAAAATGAGAACCCAGCATGTTGGGGCAAAATGCTAATTAACTTGTGAGCCGCCCAGAGAGTGCACTAAATGCTACTGGGCGGTATATAAGTGTGATTGCTTTGCTTCAACATCTGCTCAGAATATGACATTAGCTGTCTTATACTATCCTTTTACATTTTGCATCATGAAGCTTATTCAAAACCATAGTCTTCTGTATCATTACTTTGGAGTGAAACCTATTGAACACAGTGGCAATTAATTATGCATAGCAGTATGATGTAAATATACTGTAGCAAAATTATTTTGAAAGAACTACAGGAAGTATTGATAAGACCATGTGAACACTTGTGCTGTATCTTGGGTACACAAGACATCAAGCCTAATATTTTTCAATATAAAATCTTAAGTAAAATTTCTATAATGGTACAATAGCTTGCTATTCCATAGAAAAATAATTTACTCTTCTCTTCCCTTACTTTCTTTTGGACAGTTTTGGTATGAACCATGATGGAATTGGAAATTCTTGTGGAACCAAAGGTCATGAAGCAGCAAAACTTATGGCAGCTCATATTACAGCTAACACCAACCCCTTTTCCTGGTCAGTGTGCAGCAGGGATTATATCACCAGTTTTTTAGAGTAAGTAGTCTTTGTAGAAAACAGTTGCTTGTAAAATTTCAAATTCAGTTGTAACCTGCTGGTATGACTATACAATGATTTAAAAAAACACTGTGTACCCCAGTGTAGAAAAATTTACACAGGAGTTTGCAAGAACAGAGCACATCTATTTTTAAAAGGTCATTCATTCATTGATAGGGTCACCATAATTTGGAAGTGACTTGATGGCACACGACAACAATAACAACAACAACAAAAACAAACTTGATGGTGTTAATCTTCATTCATTTGTACCTTGCTGATAGGAATCTGACTTCCTTTTCATTCATTAGGACTCATTCTTTTTACTATAGGTCTGAATGATTAGGGACTATTTAGGTATCAGTGAATCACAGAGCTGTGTTTTTCTGTTGCTGTTGTTTTGTGTTGCCTTAATAAACTTAGTAATACTAATGGTACTAATGCATGGGTCAAATATATGCACAGAAATACAATTTAATAGTTGTATTTATTTAATTGAACTGAAGGAATAAATATGATTTTTAGTGAAAGAGTAGTTTTATGACCATCATAGATCACCAGCTAGATAACTAATGGATGCTAGATAAAAATCAAGCCTGTAAAACAGCAATCAGTCAAACAAACAAAATGTTAGGGGGGGGGGGGTCATGGCTGTGAAGTGTCTGTGTGCTGCTTTATATGAGATTCTCACACATCAAAGAAATTGACAGCATGATTTTGGTGGGCGAGTACAGGAAATAAATCACCCAAGTTTTCTTTGGAGGTTAAGAAGATTTAGTTTTGATTACATATTGTTGGAGGAAAGCTTGATGATTAGGCCAAATGTATAGGCTTAAAAATTAATGATCCAAAGCTGTCCCCATCCTTTAACAGTGGTTGATGGAGACGATATAAACCTGACAATATTTTTGACAGTTACCATATTTTTGTCAGTTATCATATTTTTGTCAGTTATCATATTGCTTTCCAAGCTAAGAAGAATGTTGTAGAATTATTCTCAAGAATACAACATTGAGCTATGATATGTACTATAGAAAGAGCTGTCAAGCCAGAGATAGTTGCATTTAAAAGAAGATCCAACTTTAAGAGATCCAAGTGGGACAATTTTGCTTGAGATCTGGATACAGAAGTTACAAAAGTCAACCTTAACACTGAAAATTATGGATGCAGTATTTTGTTGAACTAGTGAATCTTGTAGATACACTCCAAGGGGATGTAGAAATCTTATATACCTGAATGAACAACTTTTTGAAATCGATCCCTTCTCTGAAGAGACAATACAAATGGTGAAGAGCTTCTCCAAGCCACATCGACATTAAGAATAGAGAGATTGTGCAATCTCTTAGGAAATTTGGACGTGAAACAGAATAGTCACAAACTTGGAAATTATTAAAGAACCTCCAGGGTGATCCAACAACCTTCTGTGGAATCGAGTAATATTTTAGGCCACCGGTTTATATAACTGGGAATGGGGAGACTGAGCGAAATGGGATAATGACCTTTCCATGTGAAAAAAAGCTAATTAATTTTTCAAACATTGATTACATTAACATTTTGGCAACTATAGGTAAAGTTACTCTGGCCAGGTTATCCTGCTATGGTAATAGAGTAGTGGTGGAATTAAAAAAATTACTACCTACTCTGTGGGTGTGGTATGGTGGGCGTGGCCAGGAAGAAAGCCTTGTGTTGCACCTGAATTAGGACTACTTTATTTCAAAACTTGGATGGGCAGAGAATTTCTGCTACTGGTTCTGGCGAACTGGGGCAAACCTACTGTTGAGTTCGGCACAAGAAGTACTCTAACCAGCAGGATCGGGTTAAACTCAGTGATTCTTTATTCAGATCATAACTCGGACTGGGGACTATGTACAGGGGTGGCCTCTATATATACAGTGATTTGACTGTTACAGAATAAGATACATTTAGGTGGGCTTCTGGAGCTCAAACAAAGTTCAACATTTCCCGCTTTGACATCTATTTGAAATTCGCACCTTTAGAAATGGCGGACGTTTGTTCTTCCACTTTGGCACGGCTTGTCTTTTAAAGTGGAATTAAGCCTTGGACACAACACCTGCTGAATCCCACCACTGCATACTGCCAGTAACTCAATGCCGAGTGTCAGGCGATGACTAACTAACCTGATGACCCTGAGGACTAACAGCCTTGGGTGCCAAAGTCCACAGGGAAGGGTGATAGTCCCCAGGTGTATTATATTTTGAATTTGAATTTTTATTTATACCCCACCCTCCTGGTGCTAGCACCACTCAGAGCGGCTTACAATATAGAGAAAATTAACAATATATATTGCATGATATACAGTAAGTACAAAAGAATACAATAAACATAATTACAATATAATACAATAGCATATCCGAATACAGAATATATATCACAGCACAAACCCTTCCATCCCAAAAGAAGGGGGCGTGATCTCACTTGAATCCATCTTGATAGAGGGCAGCTGTTTCATCAATAGTGGCCTGGGGCTGAAGAGGACTTTGTGTGCCAAAAGGGCTCAGGACCAGAATATTACTTGTGGAACTGGATCAATGGTACGGGGTATCATGCTGTGATGTGGAAGGCAGATGAAAGCCCACTGTGTTATATTCTCAGGACAGTCTTCATTCCTGAACACTATGATGATCGCCTATATTCGGATTCGGATATGCCAGAATAAGAATAAGAATAGGTAATGCAGTTATCCTAAGTGTTGGCTGGTACACAATGGTTATGCTGTTGTCTTTGGAATGCTGAAGAAGTGACTTTTATTTTTAGGAAAAAGTTAATTTTGCTGTTCTTTTGTGCCTAGGTCAGTCGTGAAACTGCAAAAATGAAGCCACCTTTTGGTGAATTCATTCCGCAGTTCCTTTCGTCTGACCTAGTATGAGAAAGATTAGCTGACTCAACAAGGTTGCCATTGCCTGGCATAGATGAAACTCCTGGTATGTAGGAATATTGGTTGATCATTTGTTTAAATGTTAAAAAATAATGGTTCTCCGTTGTGGTCCGTAAGCTTCCATACTTTGGGTTTTCCCTCCATGCATGTGCGGTGGCCAGCTCTTCCAAGCTTAGCTTTCTAGAAAGCTCTACATCCCAGCGTGCCTAGCATTGGAGCCCCACCCCCTTCCTCAGTTCCATTTTTTCTGCTGCTCGGCTGGTCGTGTTCTTCCAGCCTCCGTGTGTCGTAACTACAGTAAAACCCTGTTCAACAATTGCATCGCATAGCGATGAAATCGTACAACGATTGCTTTTTTTTAAAAAAAAATTGTATCGTATAATAATTTTCATCGTTGTAAATTTCCCAGGGGGAAAGCAGCCCAGCGCTCTCAGGGCAGGGGTTTAAAGTGCCTGAGTTGCCTAGTGCTTGTGGACTCAGGTGGTTGGCTTGCAGAGGTCTAGGAAACAGCCCTGGTCTCCTCGCAAGCTAGCCGCCTAGGTTCGCAAGTGCTTTGCAATTCTGGCGGCGTGCTTGCAAAGAGACCAGGGCTGTTTCTCAGACCTCCACAATCCTGCCTTTAGGGTTAGGTGGAATTCCCACCCCCCACCCACTCCCACCCGACCCAAAAGGCAGGATCGCAGCACCAGTCAGAGCAGGGAAACAAGGCTTCTGTTCCCCTGCTCTGACTGGTGCTGTAATCCTGCCTTTTAAGTTGTGTGTGTGTGTGTGTGTGTGTGTGTGTGTGTGTAAATTCCCCCAACCGCAGCCCCAAGGGCTAGGATCGCAGCACCAATCCAGGGTTGGGGGGTGTAATCCCCCCACCTATTAAAGGCAAGATTGCAGCGCCCGTCAAAGCAGGGAAACAAAGCTTCTGTTTCCCTGCTCTGTGGTGCTGCGATCCTGCCTTTACGGTCGGGTGGGGGGTGGGAATTCCACCTGACCCTAAAGGCAGGATTGTGGAGGTTCAGGAAAGAGCCCTGGTCTCCTTGCGAGCAAACTGCCAGAGTCACAAAATGCCCAAGGATGCAGGCTGCTTGCTTGCGAGGAGACCAGAGCTCTTTCCTGGACCTCCGCAAGCCAACCAGCGGCGCCTGCAGACGCACAATGTTGCCTTCATAGTTGGAGTTGGGGAGTAATCCCCCCAACTCTGACCACAAAGTGCAACATCTTGGCCTTGGTCAGTGCAGCAAAATGACACTTTGTTTCACTGCACTGACAGGTGCCGCTATCTTTGATCTACGGAGATCTGGTTGCCTGGGAAATGTGTTTCCAGGCAAGGGGACATCTGTGGATCCCTTCCCCGACCTCCACAAGGCTGCTTTTGCCCTTGGAACACACTTCCCAGGGGAAAAGCAGCCCAGCGCTCTTCTGGGGAGGCTTCAAAACAGCAAACGGACCTCTGTAGATGGCTTCCCCCCACCCCCACCCCCAGGGCTGCCTTTAACCTGGGAACATGCTTCCCAAGGGAAAATCAGGGTGAAAATCGTTGTACAATACATCCCATAGGGAAAATCACTATACGATGCCTGCATCATATAGCGATTTTTTTCGCACAATGGCAGACCCTGTGGAACCAATTAAAATCATTATATGGGGTGTTACTTTATTTGGAACCTCTTTCTTACTCTGTTTAGTTAGAACTAGCATATTTTGCCCGGCGGTGCCTGGCTTTTTAAAATTGTGTTGGATAGTAAAGGGTTTCATTTTTTTTCTTGAACCAATGGTGCTGGGCTGTTTTAAATGGTGTTGTAAGGTTTTGTGTTTTTTTGGCTTCGAGGAGGAGAAAGAGGGAGGGAGAGAAAGAAGGAAAGAAAGAATGGATAGAGGAAGGAAGGGAAGAAGGAAAGAACGAGGCAAAGAGTGATGGAGAAGGAAGGAGGGAAAGAGGGAAGGAGGGAGGATAGGAAAGGAAGGAAGGAGGAAAAGAGGGAGGGGACGAGTGATAGGAAATGAAATGAAAGGAAGGAAGAAAAGAGGGAGGGAAGGAGTGATAGAAAAGGAAGAAGGAAAGAAGGAAGAAAAGGGGAGGGAAGGAAAGAAAGAGGTAGAGAAAACAGGGCTGTAGCTTGTCTTATACAGGAGACATAATACACACACACACACACATTTAATGCATTTAATATATAGAGATATTAAATGGATTAGAGCATCTTCGGAGGAAGGGGGAGGAGACCTTGGATGCCCCAACCTACCTACCTCCCTCTCTCTCTGCGGAAGATGTTTCTTTTTAAGAAAGAAAAAGTGACAGGGGTGAGAGAGGGAGGAAGGCTTTCTGGGTTGAAAGGATTTTTGCTGGAGGAACTTACTTTACTCAGGAGATGCTCGAGTAAAGTTCCTTTCATATCCCAAAGATCTTTTTCCCAATGAAGTGGCCCCTATTTCTCTGCTTGCAATTTCTTGCTGTTCAAACTGCTAGGTTGGCAGGAGCTGGGACAGAGGCGAGTTTCTTAACCACTGAGCCACCACAGCCCCTCCCTCCCACGGACACTTTCCACCCTCAATAGCTGGAGCCACGCAGGGGAATGGAGACGAGCCCTCCCCTCGCAATTGTCTCTAGAAGCCCAGAGATCTTCTCTCTGAGGCACACCTTCGCCTCCCCTCCTCGGCACTTTTTTCCTCTCCTCTCCCCAGACCCCAGTGCACAGCACAGCTCAGGCAGCTCTCCGAGTCTCCACACAAGCCGGAAGGGTGGAGGGGAAGCTCAGCCCCTGGAGGTCTTGGCACTGCCCCTGCAAGCTGGGTGGAGGGCAAACTCCACCCCTGGACTCAGGTGGGTGGGGCTTGCCAACATGGTTACATGATCACGTGCCAGCAAAATCGCCATCTTGGAACCCCCCACCCCACCCCCCAGATTTTAAAAATAAATACGGGAGAATATTAAAAAAACGTGAGGCCGGGAAGCGGACTGAATTATGGGGAAATCCCGGCAAATACGGGGTACTTGACAGGTATGTCTCCAAGCTTTCTGTCTGCTTCTTGCCATGTTAACCTCTATTATAATATCTATCCAGAGAGTTCTGTTTGTTTCTGCAAGAGTCGAGATAAAATTTCTCCCAGCTTTTATTGTTTGTTCACTGAATTATTTTTTTGGAAATATGAAATATAGTATAAAAATATTGGGCATATGTTTCAAGACTTGGGTATAAGTTTTGTAAACTTTTCGCAGTTGGCTCTTTTGAAATTATACCTCATATGGAATGGTATAGATTCTGGTTGGGTGGCTGAGTAGAACTGAGATAGAATGTCTCTGTGCTGAGTGTTTGGATTATTTACACGCATTGTGCCCACGGCCCACAGGGGGACAATTTTAAGGCGGGCAATTTGAGAATGAATGGCCTTTTAGGCTTCCTCCACATGAATAGTAGTTCACCTTTTGAATAATAAGTTATTTCCCACGTGGGAAGGTGTCAGAATTTTAGAGATGCTAAGGTGGGTCATGGCCAAAAAAAGGCTGGGAACCACTGGTCTACGCTCTTAATGTACTCTTGAGCTATAGGTTGAGCTATAGACCTAATTAAGACCTAGTTTTGAATAAACTTTAAAGTATGTTTTAAAATATGGTACAGTATATTGTCTTTTCATAGATAAAAATGACTTAAGGCAATCTATATTTCAAATAAGAGCAAAAGTCACAAATAAAATCTAAAGTTTGTAATAAAGTGTGGAAACCTAAACAGAAGCTAGGAACATTACTTAGTTTAAAGTAACTCTTTACAAAACAGTGGCTCTTTTTTTTTTTTTTTTTTGCAGCATTGTTTCAGTGTTCCAAAAAAGGCTTTGCAGTTTGTCAGTATTCCTTAAATATATAGCTTTTTTGGTTAGTTAATCTATATCTGTGGTGATTATGGTTTGGATTCATCAGAGCTGTTCTACAATGAGAGGCTTTCTGTCTCTACGCAGTCCTTGATTCCTTCAACGAGAAGAGGAGTAAAAGTGGGGAAAGAAACAATTGTAATTGATCTAGCCTCTTCCCTAAAGTCTACCACATCACACTATTCACACTGTTGCAGAGTAACCCTAGTGGAGAGGGGCTAATCCTTAACAGTGACTTCTTTCTTCCTTTTCATTTGCAAAGTCATGGTCACAAAAACATACTAATGAATGAAAAATGTTTCCTCCTAATCCTGTATTTCAAATTCTTCACTTCACTTTTTTTAGATTAGAAATTAGGAAAATATTAATGCTAGAAAGTAAAGATCTGAGGGATGGACTGCATGTGTACCTTTGGAATGATAAAAAGAGAGTAAATAAAGTTTTTGAGGGAAGTTGTATAAGGAAGGCGTTAATAATAACATGGAGAAATATAAGGATTTTTTATTTTTACAGAGGAATATCCATGTGGACATCTCCACACAAGGCTTTTCAGATGGATGTAGATACGGGAACTGAAAAATGGATTTTTCTGTTCCCGTATCTACAAGAGTTACTAATAATGAAAGAGGAGGGGAAACCAAGAATAAAAGCTAGAGAAGAATCAGAACAAAAAGGAATTAAAAGTCATTGTTTTCAATATAAACAACTCAATGAAAGAATAAAAATGGATAATCGGATTGGTTGAGAAGCCAAATGAATTAGATGAGATAATATGGGGGAAAGATTGTGTAAATTATTATGGCAGACAGAAATGGAACAAGAGGTGGTGGAAGAAAATATGATAAAATGGATACAAGAAATAGATAGGACAATCCAGTTGGGTGATTGGACTAGGGCCTGGAACAAAAATCAAAAGCTGATTAAAACAATGATCTGAAAAAAAAATATGTGAAAATATTGTATAGATGGTATTTAACATCAAAAAATTTAGAAAAACCCATTTAAAAAGAGACAAATGTTAGAGATGCCAATCAAAAATGATATTATGTATCATATGTGGTGGGACTGTAAGATGATTAGGAAATTTGTAGAGAAATAGGAGAAATAGTAACTAAAGATTTGAAGACAAATTGAAGAATGGAGTCAGAAACTTGTTTACTAAATATGACACGATTAAAATCTATCTTGGAGACTAAAACTTGTTTATGTATAATTGGTGCCACCAGGATTCAAATAGCACAACAGTGAAGAGAGAAAGAAGAATCTTCAATTGAGGAAAGCTTATTAAAGTTACAATTAATTTGATAAACTGATTGACATATAGAGGGAAAGACAACATCATAATATGAAAGACAATACTGCAATATAATAATTTTGTGTCAGAAATTAAGGCAATGGGTAGGATTAAAGAACTATTTGGAAGAAATATGGAAGGGCAAAGTAAAAATTTGAAAGACAGTGGAAAATTTTATTACAATTAGAGCAAGAAATTCTCAGTAAAATCTGACAAATTTTTAGAAAGTAGATCAATGTAAAGCAGTTTGTTAAAGTGATGGTAGAGAAGAAACTGAGAAAAAGGTAACCCATGAAGGGTGACAAAACAGATGAGAGAAAGAAACACTAAAGGAAATCAAATTTTATGAAGTATGTTTGTGTTTTCAGAGAAGTTAAGAGAAAGAGTTACTTTAAATTGTTAATAAAGTTAAAAATTAATTTTTAAAATGTTTTCTTTTCACTTTTTGCATTGGTAACTTCTATAATTTCTCACACCATTTATGTTGAACAGTTCAGGCCGTGGGACTTGTCTAGATAATGAACCTCCAAAGCGTGACTTTCTGTATCCTGCGGTAGCACCGGGTCAGGTATATGATGCTGATGAACAATGTCGCTTCCAATATGGAGCAACATCACGCCAGTGTAAATATGGGGTAAGAAGTCTTAATCCTTATATTATGTGTGTTCCTTTATAATTTCTGTGTAGGTCTACAAGCCATAATTCCTTAGATGTAATAGTCAGTGGTAAAGCTTTTCATTAGTAATTTGCACGGTAGCACTGTTTCATATAAGAAACAAGAATTGTTTATGCTGCATCTTTTGCTTGAGTCATTTGTTTATATTATTTTCTCAAATGTTTGACTAAAATGAACTGGCAATTTTATTCAAAATCAGTAGTTTTAACTAACTTACAACATCCACCTCATTTCTTTGTTAGTTGCAAATGTCTGGTAGAACAAATTCATGAGATGTTACTTTTCCAGGTGCAAACCTCACAGCACAATACATCTTGCATTATAGTTTAAATGCAGTTTTCCAATCATTTTATCATAGTTTTTTCATTAGACAGCTCTATTAAATATTTCTTTCTTCCTGTTATACTAATGGGAATAAAAATAATAACCACAGTAGTGATACTACTACTGTTGCTGCTGTTACTACTAATGATAATCATGAACTGCACAGAAGAGAATTAAGTGGTGTTATAAATGCATTCCTTCCTGTTTAATAAATATCACTTAATTATAACATGTGTCTTTTGAAATTATTTGAAATAATACATTAGCCTATTGTATTTCAGATAATTTGTAGAATATTTGTACAACTTCAGTTGTACTGATTCTATAGTGGCAGCCATCAGCTGTGTTCAAATATGAAAATGGTATTTTAAAAGTATATTTTGTAGATTGTTGCTTCCAAGTTTCATATTATGCTATACACTTTTAAAATAATTTTTAATTATGATATTTAGCCAGTTCTAAAGCCCCACTATATAACAATTCACCTAATCTCTTCTGTTAAAAGTGTGTGTAGTTGGCTAACTGACCAGTCAAATATCTCATTCTTGATTGGATCCCCCCCTCTCTTTAAGCTCCACATTTCCCTCTGTTCTGTTTCTCGTTTTTTTATATCAAGTCCACATGCTTTGATACTCTGCTTTTGGCTTTTCTCTGTAGATAGGCACTCTGTTTTTTTAGCACGCATTCAGTATGAGGTTAGCATATATTTACATTGGTTGTATGAGTGTCCACACAGGTTAGCATATATGTACATTGGTGGTCCACACAAGATGTATTATATTTTAAACTATATTAGAAAATAAGTAACATTTATGCTGCCATTAAGCAAGCAAGTCATACTTTCCATTAGCTACTTATCAAGTGGTATATTCAGTGTTGCATTGATAACACTGAATAATTGTATTCAGGGATAGATTGCAAAAATCTGTGGGCAAAGGTCTCAATTATGCATAGAAGCTTCTAGACTGTTAAGCCTACCTGTTGGGCGAATGTAGGAATACGATTGCATGTTTTGTTCTGTGATTCTGTTTGAGGGGCCTACATCTGTTACATATACCCCAGAGCTATTTCTTCCCTTATTAGGTACCAGATCTGTGTGTGTAGTCCTCTCCCTCTGTCTCCCATTCTGTTTTACATTGCAACAACCCTGTGTGACAGCTTAGTGTGAGAGACAGTTTTGTGGAAAAACGAGAATTTGATCCTAGATCTCTCCAGTTGTAGTCTGACACACTATTCATTATACCAGTATACCACTTGGCTTCTTCTATCAATGAAACCAACTTAATTCAATTTAATGCAGCTATTTTTAGCTTGTTCTCCTTATGATTTTAATGTTGAGATACCCCCATGCGAAAAGATATGGGCACTTGTATCATTTACGTTCTTGCTTCTTTTAAGTTTCCATAATTTATGGGCTTGAATCTTATCGGTGTTTGTGTAAGGTGTGTATAACCTGCTGCGACTAATAGCAACTTAATAAAGAAGTAACTTGGGGTACATTATTTTGCCCAGGACCAAGACAATGCATGGCACCATGTCAGTTTATCACAATTAGTTGCAGCAAGTTATGCAAATTTTCTGAGAATAGTACTGTAATAAGATTTTGTCCATTGTGTAGCTAAGAAGGAAACAGCAGCAAGCAAATACACAGAACAAGTACAGTACTTGTGAAAAAAATAACTGTTTAACCATTTCATAGGCTGATAGTATTTATCAAAGGACTTGGTACTCTTATAACAATTCCTTTACCTCTGAGTCCTAATGTCAGATGAAGGAACAAAAATATTTGTGTGAGTCTGCATTCAGGAAGTGCATCAGATTGAAGGGATGTAGATTCTTCAAACAGTTCTCCAGTCAGTTGAGTAAAAAACAATTAGAACCATTGAGATTTAGGAAGTAGATATGACTAGATTGGCTAGCAACAGCATAGATAAATTCTGTGGACATACTTTGATTGATTGGTTGTAAGATAAAGGGGTTGTCCCACTGAGGTTGGCAAATGGTTTCTCTGGGGCTGTGTGATGAAAGACTAGGAAAAACTAATGCACAAGATCATCTGTTCTACACAGAGATGTGAAGAGTATCAGTGAGCAATTCCTTTATCAAGCCATTGTCCAAGATCCTGCTTAGAATATTCGTATCATCCTCAGAATCAGAAAATGTGCTTGGGCTTGAGATTGAAGGAGCAGTTGATTACTTCTGAAGTGCTGGTACTCCCTCACTCCACTCTTCCTGCATATATGCTGTATTGTGCTGGATAGTCATGATTTTGTAACATCCCAATATATTACCTGTAGGATCTTCTTTTGAATCAGTTTCATTTAGAACACCATAGTCCACGTTTTGATTGGCAATGGTGTTTTAGACCTTATGTCAGCCATTTTTGGTGAACTACAAGCATGAATATGCTGTGAGCATGTCCCCCCCAAAGCTGTTTATGTATTTCTGTTGTTTTTTCTATAAATAACAAAATGCATTTCAAAATGCAGCTGTTAACAAAACAATGAAACACTATCATTTGATATTATCATTTGATATAAAAGCCCAAAGTCTAATGGGTACAATTCTCATTTTAATTTTTAATTTTCCTTCAAGTAGACATAGAACTCTCCTTAAACCATCAGCCATAGTGCATGATTGCAAGGCAAAATAATAATAACAATAATAATTTTGCCAACAAATTCCATTTATACACAGTGTTAGTGCTTGCAAGATTCTTGCCGTGGCAACACTATCAAGCTTGCATGCAACACCACTGCAGCATGAAGCCCCTGGGAAAAGGGTCCCTTAGGATCTTTGTCCTAATGCTTCTCTTGCTGAAGCATGATGGAAAATGATGCAGGTAATGCAGAATTTATTTATTTATTTATTGCATGGATGGGACTAAGATTTGATTTCTTTGCTGGTTTTAGCTACATTATATAGTGCATAAACTCAGAGAAATCCAACAGTACACTTGGAAATGTCCCTACTGTATAGGCAGCTGTTGTTATATGCTGTCAAGTCATCTCAACTTATGGTGACCCTATAAATGAGAAATTGTCTAAATGTGCTGTTTATAATACCCCTGTTCAACTCTTGCAAGTTATAATTTGTGGTTTCCCTTAGGGAATCTATCTTGCTTTTGGCCTTATTCGCTTCCTGCTGCCTTTGACCTTTCCAAGCATTGTTGTCTTTTCCATAGAATTTTGCTTTCTCATGATGTACACATAGTTGGGTTTTGATTTCATTCTTTTTGCCTCCAGAGACGGTTAGGGCTTGAAATGCTCTAGTAGCCACTTATCTGTTTTTTGGCAGTTCGGGGTATCCACAAAGCTCTCCTCCAGCACTATCTTTCAGATGAGTCATTTTTTTTCCTATCAGCTTTCTATTATTGTCCAACTTTCACATCTGTACATGGTGATTGGGAATACAGTAGTGTGGATGGCCTTGGTCTCCAGTTACACATCCTTACACTAATTCGTTCATTGCTGCCTTTCCGAGTTTCAGTCTTCTTCTGATTTCTTGGCTGCAGTTCCCATTTGGATTGATGATTGAACCAGGTTATACAGAATCTTTCATTATCTCAATTTCTTCATTGTCAACCTTAAAGTTGTACAGTTCTTCTGTAGACATAATTTTTATTTTTCTAACATTCAATTGTGGCCCTGCCTTGGCACTTTCTTCTTTCAATTTAATTGAAAGTTGTCTCAAAACATTGCTGTTTTATGCCATCTGAATCTAGTTCAGCATTCCATTTGATTTGATTTGATTTGATTTAATATTCACATTTATACACCGCCCACTCAGGCAAACCCGACTCAGGGCAGCATTACAACAACTTTTTAAAACATATAAAAACACATAAAACCCCTAGTTATCCCAACCACCCACCCCACCCACTGTAAAAAAGGGACAGAGAGGGCTCCTGATTGTTGTGAGCCAACAGGCGGAAACCGTATTCGCATTAGGGCCCCACACCTGCCCTGCCAGCCAGGTCTTCACACCTTTCCTGAAGGGCAGCAATTCTGTTTGTAGTCTTAGATCTCTTGGCAGAAGGATCCAGAGGGCTGGCGCGGACACAGAGAAGGCCCTCCTTTGGGTACTAGATAGATGTGCCCCTCTAGTTGATGGCACAACTAGAGAGCCCCTCCGATCCGCTCTAGTTGAATGGGCAGACACTCTTGGGGCAATGCGATCTCTAAGGTATCCTGGCCCACTACAATATAGGGTTTTAAAGGTCAAACCCAGCACCCTAAATTGCACCCGAAGGCAAACTGGTAGCCAGTGCAGCTCCTGAAGTAGTGGCATATCATCTGCACCCGATGACCACCCGGGCAGCTGCATTCTGGACCAGCTACAGCTTCCGAATGGTCATCAAGGGCAGCCCCATGTAGAGTGCATTACAGTAGTATAGTCGGGAGGTATGATATATGTTCAATATACAGATTGAACAGATAAAGAGATAAAATCCACATTGTTTGAGATTTTTGCCTATAGGAAACATTTTTGTATTTCTCCAGCCTTACATTTGCTTCATGTCCACAGTATAGGTTTTGCATTAGGACAATGAAGTGTTGAGGTACCTCCTTTCTTTCAGAACAATCCATAATTTCTCATGATTCACATAGTCAAATGCTTTGCTGTAATATATAAACCTAGGCTGACCTTCCTCCGAAATTCTTTGGTATGTTCTACTATCCATCAAATGTTTGCAATATGATCTCTAGAGCCTCTTCCTTGATCATCAGGCATTTCTTACTCTGTATAAAGTTAAAGCCTTTGTTGCAGCACCTTTAGCATTAACCTGCTTGTATGGGAAATTGTCCCACAGTTAGTGCATTCCTTGGCATCTCTTTTCTTAAGGATTGGAATATATATTAAACTGTTTTCCAGTTTTATTGGCATATTCCTGTTAAGATTTTAATATATTCAGTCTCTGTGTCTTGTAATAATTCTTTTGGTACAGTATCTCATCCACTTGTGGTGATGTTAAGATCTTTAAAATATTTTTTCCATTTTTAATTCAATATTTAAAGATGACAGTCAGGTTTAATCTCAACAATTCATCTTCTTTTTAAAAATGTTCATTTAGTAACAGGCATTTTGTTGCTTTTATAACATAGCTATTTTCCTAAAGGAAAATTTATTGGCTGAAATCTGATAATGAATCTTAAGCCATATGGTTCAGTGGTTCTTCAGGAATTAAATTTTTTTTTGCTTCTCCCTCCTGAACATGCCAAGGTTTCCTTGGGATCCCTTTTATCATGAAGAATTTGTTGGAGGCTGCCTGGATGAGTCTTTATTTTCTCTAAATCAGTTCCACTGGTAAAATCATCCCCTCAATGGCAGGAAATTAAAGACTTACTTGCCTGTCCAGTGGTTCTCAACAGATTTCTCATAATGAAAGGGATTTCATAGAGCCATGGAATCTTTGGGGGTGGGGAAATCAGATTTTTTTTATTTCCAAAAATAAACCTGATGATGTCACTAGTCTTATGCAGCATAGCTGTTGGCAACAGGATTTCAACTATTATATTTGAATTATTGTTACATTTCCCCCAAATTGTTGCACATTTAACTGCTGCATTCTTTTATTTGTAATTTGTGTAGCTGGCCCCACTCTTTACTTTCTAAACATGTGTAGTAGTTATGCACTGCAGAATACAAGAAAAAATTGCTTGATTGGTTAGTTGATTATTTTTATCTAGCTACTTGTAACACAAACTCTCTGAGGCACCTTCTCAACATTGTCTTTTTTCCGCTTTCAAATTCCACATCCCTTAATCAGCCTAGAGACGGATTATAACTTCCCTTTGGGCAAACTCAGAAATGCACCAGTTCTGTTCTTTCAATTTATTAATTAACTTAGCTGAGAGATTTTGAAGTGAGTTTATATTTTGCAGGCGCACCCCCCAAAGAAAGACTCAGACACCGGTATATGGATAAAGGCATTGGGCCACATTTATTGAATAAACCCCTAGTCCGAATTATAACTTTCAATTGGTACTTAGCCAATTATAATTCTTAAGGCAAGCAGGCCGCAGTAACACTGGTAAGGTTCCTCCCAAAATTGCCAATGGCAATTGGCTACAATGTATCCATTTGTATCAATTTGTTTGTTGAGACAAACAAATTGTTGACCGTAGTCAATAAACTATCTACTGACGCCACCCTCTGATGTGTATCCGTCAAATCACGGGGTGATGCATGCTGAAGAGCTCCTGCCATCACCCCTTTGCCTGGTTCGTCGTTGACCGGTCAACGTTATTACACCTGTACCTGTCTAAGTGTTGGCCAGTCAATTGCGAACCTGCCGGATACCTGTGGGTCATAAATATTTACCTTACCAGTGCTACCCGCCACACGGGGAGGCATCCATGATGACTCACCGCCCCCCCCCAAGACCGTCAGCTCGGTCGCCAGGCCTGCTTGCATCACACCCAGAACGAGGTACATACCTCTAGCCGACAGGTGGACCCCTTCTCCTGCCTACCAGCAAAATTTTTGTGTAAGCCTATCATCCGGTCTCCAATGGCCGTCTCACAGCCATGCTCAGAACGGGACAGAGCCACAGTCCCGTCCACTGACTGCCGGAACAGTCCGAACTAGGGAGATCCGCATCTCCCCTAAATTGGTGTCTCGGCACGATGTTAGACCATAGCGACCGTATGTAAGCCATACGTGATATAAAATGCCAGGTCACAGCCCCTCGACGGTTTAGTAACAGCAGTGATCCGTATAAGATCGATGCCGCCAAGGTGCCTGTAAAACATTGGGCGGTCCAGCATCCCTGTCAGACAGCAGGAATGGCCACAGTTCCCGCCCCCATGTGCCGCACATACCATACCATAGCATACGTGCGGATGCACACAGCCCAGCCGGGGTCCACTCTCTGTTGCTGCAGCATATACTGCTGCCCAGTGTACATAGCTGCGGCCCACCAGCCCCCTGCCACCGGTGTGTTGAGACCCCTAGGATCTGTAAAAGAGGAGAAAAAAGGTGAAGGACATAACTAGGTACTCGTACGGTGAGGGGACGTACATATCTGAAATTGCGCATTGACGCATATCCACCTCCAAGTACCCCAAACATAGCCGCGATCAATGCGATGCCTATCTTAAGTAAATGGTGCCAAAACGGGCCCCACACCGCGAAACGCGGCACCGGTCACCCTCAGGGACTTTACTATGGTAAGGGTAGACCCATCCCGGTGGCAGAAAACAGGCTGGGGCGCGCAGCAGGCACTGTCGAAAAATTATGTAGGGCACCAACCGGACAGATGTCTCCAAAACTTCGTAGCAGTATACACCACTGCCTACACCGTGCTGAACAACCCGTGAGGACCGCATCCCCACTCGAGCCCACTCATGTGTGACAGAGACATCTTTGAGTTCCAGTGCCCTACGAGACACATCCGCCTTACACAGGTGGCACCAACTCTGGCACCCACTCACTGATGCGGAGCGCTCCAAAAAGGCTACCGTGGTAGCTGCGTGGCCAAGAGCCACCTCACACCTATCTGTACATAAGTAATGCCAGCCTCGTGCAAGGTGGGTCATAAACTCTGGGAACAGGGGTGACGCGTGTACGGGCGGCGGACACGTTCCCGCGTCCACCCCTCCCAAATACGACGCATGAACACATAGTGATACGCCTTACGCGTGCGAGGTGCCAATGACATGTCCGGTTCCCTTCTCCTCGCCAAACGTCCAGCCATCGGCCAAAAGTGGCGAGTGGAATCCCTCTGCTTCCGGAGTAAGGCATGGAACCGGGTGATCTGCAGGTGGTGGAAAGCAGCAGTAATGTCATTATAAATACCTAGAACATGTCTGGCCTACAACGGCACATTTAGGCGTAGGCTTCTCAAAAGAATAGACAAACTAATGTCATGACCCTGGGGGATTTGCATGTCTGGGTGTTGACAATGTGCACCACTGCCGCATTGTCACACCAAAATTGGACCACTGAGTAGGCCCACTCATTGCACCATAGCATTAGTGCTCTCCAAAATGGGAAAAAACGCAAGGAAGGTAAGATTGCGGAGGCGATCCGTGCACCCACCCTCAGAGTAAACCCCCATAAGTCCGGGAGCCGGAGGTATCTGACCGTACTTGAAATCTAGGGCAGACCATCAGGTCTGATCTCCAGGAAGAGACCCCGTTAAACCCAGGAGTAATTTGAGCCAGACTGGACAAAAATAAGGTGGCCATGAATTAACTGCAGCTCACGAGGGCACACTTTATGTTTGGCAAACAATGCCAAAATCGCCGCGGAGATCCAAGCCACCGTATTCATGGTTAACCCGGATGCCCGCGCAACAGAGTCGATTCAGAAATGTGAGCTTAGTAGATGGGACCTCGGTCTATTCAGGCGCCAAGGGGACACCCAGTTCCCACCTGAGTGTCTGAATTGTAATGAGGAGACGCGTGCACGTGTCCAAGCCCCGTTCACCCCCGAACCAAAAGTCGTCGAGGTAATGGGCTAGAGACCGAGACCCCGACCTGTGAGCAAATGGCCACTGAATGAAGTCCCCAATCGGTCGAGTGCTGAACATGAATTAACTCAGTCAGAAGGGGGTTGGCCTTATCTAAGTAAAATTCCCTTCGGAACCTAAAAAACCCAATAGGTCTAAATCATTGGGTGCACTGGCAATAATCTGAAAGCCGAGTGCATATCACACTGTGCCAAAACAGCACCAGAACTGCGTGAGCGTGCCACCCATAGTAGCCGAACCAACTACGAGTACGTGACTGAACAAGGTCATCAGGAATGGCATCCCTGAATGGAGAACCCACAGGGTAAGCTGAATGGAGGATTAAATGACATTCACCCTAGTTCTAGCTCAGTATGAGCTTCATGGGGGAGACATTCGACTTAGGAAAGATGGTTCCAAGAAGGGCCCCCGCTACTCTCATAGCCCCAACTCCCTTAGCTGTGGACAGTGGAGCCCCCTCTTCGTTACTCTGCAAGGGAACCAGATTAGTAGCATCCTGGGACCCCCAACACCCCCGAATGGATACAAAAGCCCCCATAGAAAACCCTCCAGCAGGTATCCCGCCCAATCCCTTCTTGGATGAACTGAGTGCCATCTCTCCAGACTGACTATACTAAGTGGGGCGGGGGGATTATGACAAGGTTAGTTGCTTCAGATGGAGCTCTGATCGCCCCTGTGCACCCCTACCTCTGCCCTGTAACCCACCAACCCGCGGGCACGCGGAGGCGGCGTGAGGGCCAGCACAAAAGGGGACACGAAGTCGGTAACGACCGTGGTGCTTAGTACACGCATCGTCAGCTGAGCAGGCCGAACACAGCAGGCGGGCTGGAACCCCCTGCCCAACCAGTTAGCGTGGAGCCTGTGTCTGAGCAGACCGCTGCTCAGCATGACCACCATGGTACCTATTACCAGGCACCAGTCACGTGGGAGTGATGTACACGAGCACACTTGCTGACAGGGCTCATCCCACCTCCCCTCAGGGTATAGAGCCACCCTCATCCACATTCCTCACCGTAAGCCAACTGCCATGGGCCCATCTAATCAACCATCGCCCTGCAAATATTAGCGATGGATGGAAGCATCAGGATGGTCCAAGCAGGTCAAGCCCTGCGGCATACCACCATACGTACAAGGTATGCCGCCAACCAGTTGGCCCAAGGTGCGCGGTGGCTCACGACGATGGGACATCTCTTTGTCTCAGTCGCCCTGTCCCTCTCTCTCCTCCAAGTGGGCTCGCAGTTCAATAGGGAGAATATCCACATGTCCCCCTCCAGCCCTTACCCCTCATGGCCTGCGGCCAATCATCACCCAGGGGCAAGTAATAGCCGGCCGTCGGCAAAGCCCTCGACGGGACATTCTGTATAAAGGGCATGCGCAGCAGGACCCGGACAGCCCCTGCAATGCTCAGCACTGTCCCGGGGGCGGACACCCCAGTGCGTGGTGGCTTACTACGGTGGGACCGCACATGTCACTGATAAAATCTAACACAGAGACCTTAAATTTTCAAAAAGGAAATTTCCCAAAGATGAGGAAACTAGTAAAAAAGAAACTGAAAGGGAAAATTGAGAGAGTCCAAACACTCCAAGAGGCATGGAGGCTGTTTACAAAAACAATAACAGAGGCTCAATTGGAATACATACCCAAAAAGGAAAAAGGGCACTGCCAGGTCCAAGAGGACTCCGATGTGGCTTACAGGAGCTGTTCGAGAAGTGATCAAGAGCAAGAAAAGCTCATTTAGAAGATGGAAGGCTTGTCCAAATGAGGACAGCAGGCAGAAACATAAATTCTGGCAGAACAAATGCAAGGCAACAATCAGGAAAGCAAAGCAAGACTTTGAGGAGCGTATAGCTAAAAATACTCAGAGAAATAACAAAGACTTCTTTAAGTACATTAGAAGTAAGAACCCAACTAGGAAGGCCATTGGACCATTAGATGACAATGGAAGGCAAGGGGTTATTAAAGAGGAAACAGAGATTGCAGAGAGACTCAATGAATTCTTTGCTTCAGTATTCACTGAAGAAGACAGAGACCACATGCCCAAAACAGAGCCTATCTTCGTAGGGAGGGAAACCGAAGAATTAAGCAAGATAGAAATAACCAGGGAGGAGGTCCTTGCATGTCTTGTTAAGCTAAACACTAACAAATCCCCAGGACCAGATGGCATCCATCCACGAGTTCTCAGGGAACTTAAAGATGAAATTGCTGATATCCTAGCCAAAATATATAATCTTTCCCTCAAATCAGGCTTTGTGCCTGATGACTGGAAGGTAGCGAATGTAACACCAATTTTCAAAAAAGGATCCAGGGGTGATCCAGGAAATTACCGGCCTGTCAGTTTGACATGTGTCCCAGGTAAAGTGATGGAAACCATCCTAAAAGATAGAATTAATAGTTACATAGAAGAGAAGGCGCTGCTAAAGGAGAGCCAACATGGCTTTTGCAAGGGCAAATCATGCCTCACTAATCTGTTGGAATTTTTTGAGAGTGTCAACAAGCATGTGGATAAGGGGGATCCAGTTGACATTGTTTATCTGGACTTTCAGAAGGCTTTTGACAAGGTCCCACACCAAAGGCTCTTGAATAAACTTACCAGTCATGGAATAAAGGGACAGGTCTTGTCCTGGATCAGCAACTGGCTAAGGGACAGGAAACAGAGGGTAGCACTAAATGGACACTTCTCCAAGTGGAGGGAAGTAAAGAGTGGGGTCCCCCAAGGTTCAGTACTGGGACCCCTGCTTTTCAACCTCTTCATAAATGATCTAGAGGTAGGAGTAAAAAGCAAGGTAGCCAAATTTGCTGACGACACTAAATTATACAGGGTAGTGAAAACTGTGAGAGATTGTGAAGAGCTCCAGAGGGATCTCTTGACACTGGGGGAGTGGGCAAAACAGTGGCAAATGAGCTTCAACATTAGTAAGTGCAGAGTGATGCATGTTGGGGCAAAAAACCCCAATTACATTTATAAACTGATGGGGTCTGAACTCTCTGCGACAAACCAGGAAAGGGACCTTGGTGTCCTGGTGGACAACTCAATGAAGGTGTCAACCCAGTGTGCCTCAGCAGTGAAAAAAGCAAACTCAATGTTAGGGATCATTAGGAAGGGTATAGAAAATAAGTCAGCAAGTGTCATTTTGCCTCTTTATAAATCTATGGTGAAGCCCCATCTGGAATATTGTGTACAGTTCTGGTCGCCATACCTCCAGAAGGATATTATGGAGTTGGAGAAAGTACAGAGGAGGGCAACCAGAATGATTAGGGGACTGGAACACCTTCCTTACCATCTGAGGCTGCAACGGTTGGGCCTTTTCACTCTTGAACGACGGCGTCTAAGAGGTGACCTGATTGAAGTTTATAAAATCATGCACGGTGTGGACAAGGTAGATATTGAAAAACTGTTTTCCCTATCGCACAACACTAGAACTAGGGGACACTCCATGAAACTTTTGGGTACTAGTTCTCAAACAAATAAGAGAAAGTACTTTTTCACCCAGAGGATTACTGGTCTATGGAACTCCCTGCCAGAAGAAGTGGTGACAGCTGTCAGTCTTGACAGCTTTAAGAAAGGATTAGACAAGTTCATGGAGGACAAGGCTATCAATGGCTATAATTATGGCTACCTAAGGACAACCTCCGGGTTGGAGAGATAGGCAGGATATCTCTCAATGCCATTTCCAGGGAATCCTAAGCAGGTGAAGGCATCTCCTTGGGAATACCCTGAAGGAAATGGTGAGCCACTGTGTGAGACAGAATGCTGGACTGGATGGGCTGTGGCCTGTTCCAGCAAGGCTGTTCTTATGTTCTTATGTTCTTATGTCTCTGCCCTCCTGTCCGCACCGCCTATCCTTATTGGGATCTCGGTTCATAGGGAGAATATATCCACATACTCCCCCCACCAAATCTTTTCCCTCGTGACCTGGAACAAACAATCACCAGGGTGCAATGAATAACCAGTCATCGGCAAGGCCGTCACTGGTACATGATGTACACGGGGCATACGCAGCGGGACCTGGACAGCCCCTGCGATGCCACGTACTGCCCCGAGGGCGGAAACCCCCACCCCAACGTCATGCCAGAATGCAACCAAGGGGCACTGGGATAGGCTAGCAAGTGATGCCCACTAGCCTCAAATTGGCGAAGCCATGACCTCTAAACCCCACTGCTGGAAGTGGACTGTGATGTGGGTGCATTCAACTTGAACCTAATACTCACTAGTTGCACCCCCGTGAGCCGCCCCTACTGGGGGTTCCGGCCCACGGCGGGCGTTGGAGCTTGCGACCGAAATCGAGCTCTGGGGCCACATCCGACCACACCCCAGTTGCAGTTCTGGACAAACAGGGAGCTGCGAGACGGCGGCGGGCACAGGCCGGAGTGTCTCAAGCAGCTCGACCCGGCTGGCCGCCTGTTGCAGAGTGGCAGCAGTCGAAGTAGCCGGCAGACACGAAGGGCCCCGGTAGATAGGGAAGGGCCCCCTCCCACTGGATTGCCCAGGATGCCTCCAGCACAGCTAAACATGCTAACCAGGCATCCCCTGCCACGGAAACCCCTAGTATAAGGTGGGCCAGGTGGGCCGGACGGCTGGCTAGGGATTGGGCCAGAGGCCCCAATTTGAGATCCTGGGCCAGAATAGGGCCATGCCCAAAACTCCGGCCCCTGAGGGGGTAAAACGTGCTGTGTGCCAGCACCAGGCCCTCCCCCCAATCGTTCTGGCCCATGGCCGGCAACTGCGGGCCGAGGGCCGAATCCCCTGAAGGGCCGGCCTGAGGCTGAGAGCCAAGGGCCATATCCCAATCTGCCTCATCCCACCGGTAACGGTGGGTAAAGGAGTTGTCGTGCTCCATTGCAGGGGCGCAGCCATGGTCACCCGATGGCTGTCCCCTGCCCATCGCAGACAAATTCCTAGCAGCCTAGTCGCCGTAGCCTTCAGCTTGGGAGGCGTCTAGGTAAAAAGAAGGATCCCTGTACGGGGATCACGATCGCGCCAAGCGCCCAGAGCCAGCGGTAGCTAGGCTCTGTAAATCCTCCCTTCAGCTCGAAGCTGAAGATTGGATGCGAACAGCGACGGGTAAGGAAACAAACAGCGACGGAGAAAACTTCTCTCCGTTGCTATTTCTAAAATGGCAGCTCGGCTGCCTCATGGCCACCCCTTTTATAGAGGGGTGGCCACGCCCCCTAACTCACCCGGATGTCTGAGTCCGGGTGGGGGGGCCGCAAAGAGCGCGGCGGCCATTTTGGCGCCGCGCTTTCAATGTCTGCTTCATATCCAGAAGCTTAAAGCAGACTGAGATTTGAAAAATTTTGTAGAACTAAATGCACCAGGGTTCTCAACCTTTTAAAGCCAGGGGCCAGGTCACGCTCCCTCAGACAGCGTCAGGGGCCAGATGGCCATTTTGCCGTTCCTCCACCACATGGCACTTCCAAGTGTGGTGGAGGTGGTGGGAGTTCACATGAAATTGTGCTGTGGGCCGCAGGTTGAGAATCCCTGCTTTACACAGATGGTAGACTTCTTATGCTGCATTTTATTATCTGCAGAGCTCCCTTCAGTTAGTGCTGAATTAGTAATAGCCTCTCCTATATATATATATATATATATATATATATATATATATATATATATATATATATATATATATATATATATATATATATATATATATAGATAGATAGATAGATATATATATATATATATATATATATATATATATATATATATATATATATATATATATATATATATATATATACATATACACACACACACACACACACACACACACACACACACACACACACACACACACACACACAGAGGTGTGGGTTTGTATGTGCTTGTAAGGCTCCCATACCCCTGGACTGAATTCGCTGAAACTTGTGGTACGTGGCTGCATTTTCTCACTCTTTGCTCCAGAGCAAGGGATTCAACCATGGGGGGCGCACATAATTCCCCCCCCCCCAGCAACAAGCTTTCGGCAAAACAGGGAGGGAAAAATAAAAACTCAAGCAAGGCTGAGTAATCAGCTAGTATTTTATATTATCTAGCACTTATGTATATGACATGAACTAAATATTTGTAGAAACACACTTCCCTTTCAGCAATTCAAACCATGATCTTTTTTGGATCCCAGCTGCCTAGCAGATTTTGATTCTCTGGTTGAATGTTGTCTTCTAAGTTATGATAATAAAGGGAAAATGTAGTCTCTCAGTTGATGTGTAAATTAAATTAATGCTTTCCCCCATAATCAAAAATATTCTAAAAACTGCTGGAGGTAATAGATATAAGGAAAGATATTCCAATCCTTCTATGTTTTACTTCTCCATTCACTTTTAGAGAGTTATATTATAAAAACAGAAGGTGGGACATCAGAACATAATTTATCTGTATACATTTGTATGTCATTGAATATTATAGACATATTGTAATCTTAGTCCAGCAAATGATGTGACATCTGAGATATGATTTCTCTCCCACATGCTCCATATGCTGCATTATTATCTACTATTGCAGCTGCTCCTTGGGTAGCATTGCAGTCCAGTCTTGTTTAAGTGGCAGTTACTCCACTAATGGGAGATTCTTCTTCTTCTTTCGTGTCCAGGTCAAACTTTAAACTGCCAAAATGAAGCCCCCTTCTTGGCTTTATCGTTGGCCAAACTTAAAAGGTAATTGCCAGTAGGACAGAGAAGGAGATCATTCTTAGTGATTCCTCTCTCTACTGCAGCCATCTCTCCCTGTTCTGCTGGCAGAGATTAGATAGCAGAGTGACCACATTTAGATACAACCCAGTATCTATACCTATAAATCTGAGCATTAACCGTAGTGATTTGTCAAAGGATCCTTAGCCAGGCCCTACTAGCCCGTACCGAGCATCCGTGCACTTGCCCGAACTGGGTACGGAGGTAACTGGGGGGTTGAGAAATGCACCAGTGGGGCAGGAGATCCACAAACGCAAACAAAGAAAAAGACTTCAATTCCCAACGTTCCTTGTGCCGCGCCACAGCCAATTAGGCTGAGAGGTGCGAGCAAAAGGAACGTTCGGAAATGCGCCGCGGCCAATCAAAATCAAGCTGCAGGGAAAAACCCGCTAAACAAACGGAAACCACAAACGCGAAACTACAAGGCCCAGAGTCCTGCGCACCATGAGCGCGCAGAATGCTGAGAAGGCTGCCACGTGAAAAATAAAAATAAAAAATGCAGCGCCTCACAGCCACAAAAAACAATCAATCCCCCCGCCGCTGTGGTTCCCGTGGCCCGGCCAGCAATGCCAGGCTGCCGGAAGGAAAACCCCCCAACTCCGCCAGAAGCGGCGCTGGCCTTCCTGCGTCCAGGCCAGCGAGGCCAGGCCACGGGAAGGAAAAACCCTCGGCGCTGGCCTTCTCGTGGCCCGGCCAGTGAGGACAGGCCACGGGAAGGAAATACCCCCTGGCGCTGGCCTTCCCGCACCCCGGCCAGCGAGGCCAAGCTGCAGGAATGAAAAACACCCCCCCCGGCGCTGGCCTTCCCGCGGCCCGGCCAGCGAGGACAGGCTGCGGGAAGGAAATACCCCCGGCGCTGGCCTTCCTGTGGCCCGGCCAGCGAGGACAGGCCATTGGAAGGAAACCCCCCCAACGGTGCCTGAAGCACCGCTGGGGTTCCCGCAACCTGGCCTCGCTGCCAAGGCTGCAGGAAGGAAAGCCACCCCTAACGCCAAAACAAAAACACAAAAAAACAATCAAAAACATCCACAATTACACAAAAACAGTAACAAAACACCTAAATATAAAACGAAAAAACCACAAATTCCAAAAACAACAAAAAATAAACACAACCACAAATAATCAAAACAATTAACCAACCTAAAAATTACACAAAACAAAAAATAACAAACACAAACACCTCCCACCCCACCACCACAAAAACAAAACAAAACCCCAGAATAAATAAAACGAGAGAACTCACCAGCGCATCCTCCCTCAACGATGACTGGAAAGGAAATGAAAAAACAGACTACTTACCGGAAGAAGCACCACCCAGAGGCCAGAAGAGAAAAAACAGATAAAGTTAAAGAGAACCACTAGCAGCCCCACCTGCAGGGCACAATAGAAAAAAACAACTCAAAAAGACTCAACAGCCCCACCCAGAAGCCACAAGAGTAAAAACAAGTCAAAAACATAAAAAAATTTTTTACACATCACAAACATATGTCACACAAATAAAATAAAAAAATTTCTAAAATCCTGTGTTGAGTTTTTACTCAAATAAAAGCCCAAAACATCTAAACACAGTTTAAAAACATTCACTGTTAAAAACATGTACTTTCACATTTTTAAAAATATTACCTATGGTAGAACTATTTTAAAAATACATATTAAAAAATTTGGTTAACTAAAAAAATTTGAAAAAATTATATCATCCTTTGGTTTTTTTTTAATCCACAAAAAACCACCAAACAAAAAATGATCACAGTTTATAACAGCCCGGCAAAAATGTATATAAATAAACATTTTAAAAATTTCAATTATAGACTAACCTCTTCTTTACCAACATTAAAAAAACCCACTTCCAAAACTATTAAAACAGCCCGGCACCGCCGGGCAATCTCTGCTAGTATTTCATAAATAATGCCCATGAAACTATTCTTCCTTTGGGAACCAAACTGTTTATATAGGCTGTCTCTGTCTGACAATGGCTTGGGCATTTTGAGAGGGGTATTGCAAAATTATTCTTTAAGTGGCCTATCACTTTATGGGCCTTCATTATATTTTCACAGTGTGTTTCTACTTAAACGATTGGTTAAACTGACAGCCATGTGTTAAGCTCTCCTTTCTGATGCTCTTAGTTATCTTTCTGTTTATCTTTGGTTTGCTAACCTTCAACTTTCATACTACTGCTAAGGTTAACCTACCCTACTGTTTCTGTCTTGAACCTCCACAGTCCCTGGTTTCTGTCTTAGCCATCTTTAAAGGCTCCAAGCAGGATCTGAACATGTAATTTTTACACCAGTTTTGATTCCATTAACTTTCAAGTGGAAGGAATAGTTTCTTACAGAGCAGTACAAGGCTAAGAGGCTAGTTGACAGTGGGTGAAAGGGTTATACAAGTCCCTGAAAAGAAAAATATTGTTTTACACCTTGATAGGTGGGAGGTTCATAGATTTGGTAAGGTTCAGATAAGCACCCAATATTTAGGAAAATAAGATGAGAATATAATGCACAGTTGGAGTTTAAAATAAGATATCATAATTCTTTCAGCATGTGTGAATAGATAACATGCTGCACCGCTTCATAATGAGCATTTCTGAAAATGGAGCATTAAGATTTGTAATTTTTGGGTGCTTATCTGAACCTAACCAAAGATACTGAACCTTTTGAGGTTCATATGTCTCTAATACTCACCCTCAGATATATATATATATATATATATATATATATATATATACATATTAACTAAATGTGATTAAGAACATGAAAAAGAGGGTGGAAATATTTTAGCTCGACATTTTTGCAGCTTTGAATTGGAAATCAGAATCTGTAATTCTGTTAATGCTCTGTTTTTTAACAAATGCTCATCAAGAGGTGCAGCATATTATAGATAGCACATGTTGAAGGAATGGTATTGTTTTAAGACATTTTAAAATGATGGTACTTGACATCTTATTATATTGTAATGTCTTTATCAACATGTTTCCCATCTTATTTTTCTTAATATTGTGAATACTTTAAAAAAATCTAATTTTGTATACATTTTTAACTTCCATGAAAGTCTAAATTTTAGAAACATCACAGCATGTTGATCTTAATGTGAGCTGTGTTGTTATTTTATTATTATGATCATCTAGCTGTGTAAGTTTAGGATGCCTATAAGTAAAATTCTGCATGACATACAGAAAAGGCTCCATCATCATATATCATACAGGCAAAAGGAAGATAATTTGATTTGCTGTTTTTTCTCTCTAGATGGGTTCAGCTTTCTTTAATTTACTGCAAATACAAGCATCCGAATTCCAAATTGAAGTCATGGAGCCCTAAGATTACACCGTTACAGGTTGTCATCTATCTTGTCTTGATCTTGTGACAGGCTACAGCTTCAGTTTATGTTTTTGCTACAGTTGCCCGTATTTCTCAAAAACTGGTTAGCTCTTAGATACACAAATGCAAGTGCAGATTTTGAACCGGTTGATTAGGTTTTACAATTTTGCGTCCTTTATCTAGTGTAGCTTTTAAAAGTCAAATTATTCTGAAAACAGGAATAAGATCTCTTTGACGTTGGTGAATGAATGCATGCTTTACTCTCACTGGATTTCAGTGGATAAAAACACCTGGAATGGGGTTACAGGGTCACCTAAAATAATTTGAAAACAATAAGCATTTCTGTTGATAGTGGTTCTGAGCCTAACCTTTCTTGGCCTATATTCTCTGATGATTTTTGCATTCATTATTGGAAACAAGAATTCAGAGCAGATATTGATAAGAGAACATTTTGGATCCAAAGCTGTAAAACAAAAAAGGCAGGACTACAAGATCATGTTGTTGCTTATTTTTGTTAACACTCTTCTCAGTTTTTTGATTATATCTTCTAAACCATGCATTTTTGTGTACTACATGTAATTAGAAAGTTGTACAGCATTAAATTTCCTTCAATTATCATTGGTCAAACTTATTTTTAACCCCATAGGTACCGAGATACAGGGCTTTGAAAAGGTGTTAGATTTCTCAAATTTGTAAAAAAAAAACTGCTAAAAAGGCTGGGTTTTGCTATGTATCTTCTATTTCGCAACCTATTTAATGGAATTTTGGATTCTACTTCAATTTCCAAATGTTTAACTACACCCCCCTCCTCCCCTCTTCCCCTCCCACTACCCCCTACTCTGTAAAATGTTCATACTTACAGTGTACATCTAAGGTTCAAAGAGCATGAAAACTGAGTTCGTCTTTCAGTTTGGAAATTTTGACCCCACCCCACCCCCACAACTGCTGTGACGATAACTCAAGAGTCATTTTTATCAAATGACATCAACAAAATAAACTTGATTACAATGCTGATGACATAAATGACAGCAAAGGGGATTGAAGTGCAACAGGCTACTGAAGATGCAGACATTATGATTGTGAGAAAAGCAATATCGAAGGCTGCTGCATATGACAGTGTTGAAATCACAGGTGAAGATGTCGATCTTCTTGTGATACTGACAGCCCTTGCCTCCACTACTCACAAAACATCTATTTTCGGAAGAGTGGGAGAGACAATGCCCCATCAACCTTATATTCAGCAGCTTCATACAAGATCGACCCAAAAGAATCCTGTTTCTTCACGCAGTCAGCGGTTGCGACACCATTTCAACCTCCTTTGGACAAGGGAAGAAGAAAGTGTGCAAGCTGTATGAGAAGAACAGTTCCCTACACTTTTTGGCTGCTGCTTTTAAAGACTTGGAAGCCACCCCCTCCCAGATTTCCGAGGCAGGGGAGAAGTTTTTGGTAGCGCTGTATGGGGGAAACATGGAGACCAACACGTTGGACAACCTCCGGTACCAACTGTTTACCAAGCCGGTGGCCAAACCCACATTCCAGTTGGCCAGACTCTCTCCTACCAAAGACCCTGCCACCCACCATATTTTTCGCATGTACCTCCAAGTCCAGATCTGGCTAGGTAATGACTACATCATACCATCAGTTTGGGGGTGGTCACTGACAAGGGAAGGTGTTGTTCCCATCAGAGCCACTCGAAACGCAGCCCCTGACAACATCTTGAAAATAATCTCCTGTAAATGCAAGAAAGGGTGCAGCACTGCAGATTGCAGCTGCAAGAAAGCAGGACTGCGGTGCTCCACCCTTTGCAAGAACTGCACGGGGAATGGTTGTGAAAATTCCCCCGAGCCTGACCTCCAGGAGGAAGAAGTGGGGGACTGCGAAGAGCAGAGCATGATGGATGCAGTTTTGGATATGGACATAGAAGGAGAAAAAGAGGAAGCTCCGTACGGCGCAAAATGCCAAAAATATTAAATGTATGCTTATCAATGCTTCCTGTTTTACTTTATGTACATACATATTGCTTCCCATTTTTTATTACATTTACTGTACATAACTACTAATAATTTCATCAGAAATACCTGTGTTTTTTTAGTCTTTATTAACCTAAAGAACATCTTATAAAGGTCACTCAGGATAAAGCCACGCTGTTGTGGGGGGTGGGGGTGGGAGTCAAAATTTCCAAACTGAAAGACGAACTTGGTTTTCATGCTCTTTGAACCTTAGATGTACACTGTAAGTATGAACATCCTACAGAGGAGGAGGTAGTGGGAGGGGGAAGAGGGGAGGTGGGATGTAGTTGAATGTTTGGAAATTGAAGTAGAATCCAAAATTCCATTAAATACGTTGCGAAATAGAAGATACATAGCAAAAACCAGCCTTTTTAGCAGTTTTTTTTTTACAAATTTGAGAAATTTAGCACTTTTTCAAAGCCCTATATCTCGGTACCTATGGGGTTAAAAAATAAGTTTGACCAATGATAATTGAAGGAGATGTAATGCTCTAAAACTTTCTAATTACATGTAGTACACAAAAAATGCATGGTTTAGAAGATATAATTGAAAAACTAAGAAGAGTGCTAAAAGTTTTCAGTCCCCCACCCCCACCCCCCAATGTTCCACAAGGAAATTTTGTTGGATAAATTGAGTGTAGCTCCACTGGGTACCCATACACAACATCCCAAAGTTTCATTAACTTGGGAATTTTTGCAAGGTAACACCCCACCCATTTTGGACCTATGGCGACTGGGCTGATAGTTTCAAAACCATATAAAGTTTACATATTTCTTTGTAAATAGGAAATTTTCAAATAGTAATTTGTTCCATAATGGAGTTAAATTATTCATTTACAGAACAATGAATTATAACTTATATTTTCTCACCAAGGATGTTTGCATGCTACTCCTCTTTCATAGTCAATAGTCAGTATTGTCAGCTCCGAATCAACCTTCTTGGAGTCTTTCAACACAGTGATCAGGGCTATCATACCAGAGTAATATCTGTCAGTTGAAATAGAGTGAACATATGCATATCCTATGTTCAGTAATATGCATGCACTGGCTGCTATTAGCAAGAATTTGTGGACCCCACTGTCTCATTGTATTTTACCACAAAACACCCTTTGGGTGTAAACTGAAATTAAATGCATTAAAACTGAGTAGAAGGAACATAGTGCAGTTACAAAATGCAAGATTTGTATATGGAAAGTCATTAATCACTTAATAAAAATTTCTAGTTAAAGGTAGCTTGGGTTCCATTGCTTGAAAAAACCTCTGCTTTTGTGAACCATAGGTGGCTGCAACCAATGGACATGAAATAAATAGAACTGGATGGACAGGTTGTAATTGGTCTGATTCAGCAACAGGCAATTTCTTAGATCCTTGTATCTATAACAATTCCTGATCATTTTATTGTCTCTATACATATCCTTTCTGCTAACCTATAGTAAAATAAATTTCATGGGGAAACCCTCTTTTATTAGCTGACATTGCAATCAGATTTCCAGACGTGGGTCCCAAAGGAATTTAAGTAATGTTTTGCCGGGAAATAATATTTAAGAATAGCTGGGTGTGTTTGATTACTTGTTGCTGTTACATGGTGGCTGGCAGATTGATCCAGCCAGTAAATCTGTTTCTTAAATTAAATTGATTGGTGAAATATTTTATATTATTACTTTTACATTTGTTGTTCATTGGTGAATGAATATGTAGTGTTAAAGTACCAAAATGCATACTGTATATGGGTATATTGATCAGTTCAAGTGATGAAATTAACTCTACAAGAATTTTTAAATTTTCTTCAAAGTGAATTAAATTGAACCATTTCAATATTGAATTCAGCATTGAAACAAATTATATGACAAAATGAAATGCTCCTGTTGGGAAGCCTCTTAATCTCTAGCCATTTTAAGAAATTTGAACATATTAGCGTGACCCTTCTCTCTCTTCAGATTTATACAGCATATACTTCTACTGTTAAAGGTTGTATCATGAATGAACTTTTAAAGAAAAATTATTGTATTGTGAACTTTGTATTTTTCCTCTATCTGTATTATTTGAATAAATTTTAAAGAAATTAATTGCCAAAATTGCAATTTAAAAAGCAAGAAGCATTTTTGACTGTTTAATTTGAAGTTCTAATTCAAAATAGTAAGGAATTCCATTTCAATATATATGGATTTAATTATTCTTCAAAATTAAAATACGTAATAAATTTAAATAATAAATTTTAAAGGTAATAAATTTAAATAATAGATTTTAAAGGTATTTTGGCTTTCTTTGCTTTTCCTGATTGCAATCCAAAGTTTTATTTCTCTTTTTGAAAAGTTAACATTCTGCATAAATAATCAAAGTTACAAATGATAGTGCACACACAACTTTCCAAAAAATTTTATTATATTGAACTGCAAAAAAAGGCGATTAAGCAAGGGATTCCAAGCAAAAAAGTAAAAAAAATGTGTAAATTTCTCACCAGACCATTTGAGTACCGTACTTTTGTTTGTTTTACATAATTTGTACAGAATACATTATTTATCATACATATTTTAATAACATTTTCAACTTCAGAGTCATGAAACCCAGGGACTTGTTTTGAAATCCATTGGAATTAAGTCAAAACACTTAGTAATTTTTAAATCTTGGGTCCAATTGAGGAAAAAGTCAAGGTACAATTATTTTAAATAATAAAATAATAAAGTTAGTTCTCTGAAATGATATGAAAGTACCATATCATTAAAATTAGAGATCACAATCTGTTTAGTAATTCACCCTAGGCCAAAAGAGGCTCAGATCTCATCATTATAAAACAGGAAGGGAAAAAAAGGGTTGGTAAATTCTCAACTGTTCTACAACCTTTCTGCAGGTCACCTGAATGAAGCTTACAGATGTCCATAGTTTATGAATCTCTGGACTACCTAATTGGCAGTCCAAACTGATATCATCACTGAGAATCTCAGTGCAAGAAACACTCATAGAACTCAGATCTGTTCCAAAACCAATGTTTCATGTTGACAAACACAAAGAACAATCTGAATGTTTCACTGATTACTGTTATTGAATTTGTTTGTTTCAATCCAGGATAAGCAGAGGGAAGGATTAACATTTTGCCCTTGATGCAGAGTGCTGGTTTCTATACTGTAGGCATTTGCCTTCACATTTTCATGCTCCAAACGTGCAAGGAGTCTATCTCCACCTGAATGTCTGCATGGTACAAAGCAGCATAGTTAGTATTCTGAATTATAGGTAGTCTTTCAAGTAAAAACAAAAGTTGAAAGAAGAAACGTGGTGAGAAGACAGAGAGAGTACAGGGTAGGATAAATTGGGGAAAGAGGAGCCCATCCTACTAAAATTTACACAGGACTGTTTGGTCCCGAATTAGGCCCATGCAGATGTAATTCTTTGTGAAAACTGGTTGTGGTCAGGATATACATGGCACAAACTACGTTCCCTGAGTTCTAAATATTTAACAAAAAGTAAAAATAATAAATTCCCCCATATGTTACCATTGGGTCAAGAAGAAGGAATTCAGTAGACATGAACCATATAATGTTCCTGGAGACCAAATTGCTAAGATGAAGTATTTACTTGTCAGCACTACAGTGCACAGCATTCTGAATTTATTTATTCAATTTATAGTCCTTTCATATTGCCCCAGTGTTATTCTCTTAAGAGAATAATTCATAACTATATGAGTAAGTGCTCTGAAGAGGCTTCTGCCACACATCTTTATTGAATCTTTCAAGATTCAGTATTCAAATATGGAATGTGAATTTCATCAATAACTTAAATAGTCATTAGTGTTAAAGAATTGCTTATCCTAAAATAAGTTACATGAATCGTAATAAAAGTTGCTGTATCTTTAACCAATTACATTAATGCAAAAATTCAACAAAGCTTTCCCTGTAATTACATTCACATATTGGAAAAGCTGTATCTGTTGAACCTCCCCTTATTTAGATGTCTGATTAGGAATCCCTTAGGGTTGGGTGCTTTGTTGACAAACTCCAGCTGTTCAAATGTATGAGGATTTGTAATTCCTTAATGTCTGATCTCTTCAGCAAAAGGTCAATATTCCAATACAGTGCAAATTCTGCAGAGAGTGTTGTGCTCTCCTTAGTACTGTGCTATGAAAAGGGGACATTTCAGTTTCCTTATCTAGTGCTAATGACCCTACACCAGCTGTTTTACTGTAATTAAGGACAATTTATGTATGGTGAATAGAGTGGGATTCTTCCTCCAATGAGGTTGAAAATGATGCCCAGTCAGTCAATGGAAATGGAATTACAGTGATACCTCATACAACGTCCAAACATGGTTCCACAAGTTTGGACTTTATACGGATTTGGAGTTTGTGCAAAATCCTAGCCGCGATGCCTCATACAATGTCCAAATCCTTGCTGCGATGCCTTGTACAACGTTGTTTCCATAGAGATACATTGTACTGTAACAGCACAGACTTCAGGGCAAAGTCAAGGAAACAGACAGGAAACTGACAGAACATGAAGAAATCATTGTCTAAAGGCTAAATACATTACAAAAACATGTCAAACAATCCTGATTTTAGGGGACAAACCATACAACAAATTTTTAACTTTTGAAAACTTTATGAAGTGCAGGTTTAAAAGTTAACATGTCCCATCATGCAGCACAGTGTTAATCATGCAAACAGCAGCAAACACCAAACAATTGCCCACCCCACCAAACAGTGACCCCCCCAAAAGACCAACATAGGAAAAATTATGGAACATGCAATCTGTTTTTTAAAAGCACAGCAGCAAACACCAAACAATTGCCCACCCCACCAAAAAATTGCTCTCCCCCATCCACCTCCCCACCCCAAGCCAATCGGAACAGAAAACCCCATTTACCTACCTTTCCATTGTGCAAAGAATTGTCCAAGAACCTAAAGAATGTTGCAAAAATCCCAGGAATGCTTCCAAAAATTCTGACAAAAAATCCAAAAAAATCCAAAATCGCACTCAAAACCACTCCCAAACACTCTTCACCTCGTGCAAACCCCACAAGAGCAATGCACGCATGTGTTCGGCCTTTTATACAGTTCTGCCCAGGCACATGCAACCTGGGAAAACCCCCAATGCCTCACACAAAGTTGCAATGACTTTGTATGAGGCAACATTTTTCAAGGAATTAGGCGATGTTGTATGAGTTTGATGTTGTACGAAGCGGACTTTGTATGAGGTATTACTGTAAATATTTCTAATAGTGAGATTATCCTTGCCTCATCAAAAGAAATGTCATAATCTCAAATCCAGAAAATCCTTTGTTGCTTGGTGTAGTAGGCGATCTTATTGCCGCTCTTGTGTTCTAGAACCGGGAGTTTCCAGCTGTTAAGAATCTGCATTGGAAACATGTACACAATCCACCCTTGAAGAAATAGTATCTGTGTATACAATTAAGATTTATGTTGATAGTTTCAGATTTTGTTTAGATTTATTCAGAGGTGATTATCATAATTATTTGAGACCTTGTACAGTATGTGATAAACCAGTCTCCAGTACAAACTGATATACAATACTATGATTACTTAGAATAGGCTTCTGCATACAGTGCAAAAGAGGTGTACGGTTAATTAAGCATATGCTAAATGATTCTGACAATTTTACAATACAGTATAGCATTTCAAAATAGGCATGAATGAAGGAAAATTATTTGATTTAGTTCACTGATGTGAACTAGCCCATTTTTATTAATAGTCTAAGATATATTTAAGTGAGTATGTAAATATGTATGTAGAGCAATATCTTGGATTTTCAGAGCAAATATGTGTGTGCTAAGGAGAATTTGAATAAATTTTGTTCATTTCTTCTGAACAACTTGCTTCTGCCTTCTTTCCCAGGAAGTGTGTAGAGAGCTTTGGTGTCTCAGCAAGAGTAATCGCTGTGTTACCAACAGTATTCCAGCTGCTGAGGGTACTCTTTGCCAAACTGGAAGTATTGAAAAGGGGGTGAGTTCAATTACTCTTATTTATTGAGCAATTGTTCTGAGCTAAGCTGAGTTACAAATATATGAAAAAAATGAACAAATCACTTTATTCTGCATAGAGTTGCATGATGAAATGCTCAGTTACTTATGGCTGAACACAGACAGGTACACAAAACAAAAAAAATATTACTAATTAATTTTAAAAATAATTTCTTATTAATGCTTAGGATTCTTTGATATATAGTCCTTGAACAGTCTATAATATGGAAATGTGCTTAAGCAAGCAACAGAAATAATAATATGAAATGTTCTAAAGTTTATCTTCTTCCTCATATACATACTGAGAAGCCATAATAATCCTATAAATATGTGAGACATTCTGGGCATAAAGAACATGCTGAATATTCCAAGTCAGAATGTTCTTGGTGGTGTAGAGAGTTTGTCTTAATGTGAACTTAAACTTGTGATTGCTTTAAAATGGCTTCTTCATCAAAGCCAACTAAAACGAGAAGACATACAAATAGCACTTCACCATTGGAACTGATTGATCATATTGCCAAGGATATTTTTCATAACCAATAATAACGCACTCCTCTTCTCCAGCATCTCCAGTATCATTTCAAAAAATAATAATATCAAAATAAAATAATCTTAGCATATTTTTGAACATGAGGGCTTGAATATTAAGATCTTCAGCAGGACAATCTACAGTGTTCAAGGATTTCTGCATAATTCATTGAAGAAAGGAGCATTGGTGGACTATGCTTATTTATTTATTTATTTATTTATTTATTTCAACATTTCTACCCGCCTTCCTCATCAAGATGACCCAAGGTGGCTTACATAAAGGTTAAATACATACATAATCTTAAAAACAACTAGACCCTCCGATACCCTCCTTAACCCCTTAAGAAAAAGAGCAAAAAACAGTTTTAAAAAGCTCGCAAAAGGTTAAAAAAGATAAAATGGATAAGAGAGGTAAAAAAGAATAAGAAAGGGATAAAAAGGGATAAAAAGAGAAGGGGGAAAGATAAAAGCAGACAAGTTAGTTGGAGACCAAGGCCATTATACCAGCCAGTGGGACTGGGCCATCACAGCTGTCTGGCCCCATACCCGCTGGCACAGCCAGGTCTTTAACGCCTTCCTAAAGGGGAGTAGCTCTGTCTGGAGGCACAATTCAGGTGGTAAGAGGTTCCACAGGGCCAGGGCAGACACCGAAAAGGCTCTTCTTCTGGTCCCAGTCAAGTGTGCTTCTCTCTTGGGAGGGACCAACACTGAGCCCCTCCGGTCTGCCCTTGTAGGACAGATTACCTTGGAGTGACACGGTCCCTTAAGTATCCTGGTCTACTGCAATGTAGGGCTTTAAAGGTCAAAACCAGCACCTTGAGTTGCACCCAGAGGCACACTGGTAACCAGTGCAGCTCCCAGATAAACGGTGAAGCATGAGCATGACGCCCACGCCCCATCACCACCCAGGACAGCCACATTCTGGACCAGCTGGAGCCTCCGAATGGTCGTCAAGTGCAGTCCAATGTAGAGCGCATAACAGTAATCCAATCTGGAGGTGACTAGAGCATGAGTGACCATGAGCAAGGAGTCCCAGTCCAGGAGTGGGTGTAATTGGTAGATGACACGAACTTGTGCAAAAGCCCTCCTGGCCGCGACTGCCACCTGCTCCTCGAGCAGTAATCGCGAGTCCAGGAGGACCCCCAAATTACGCACCGGGTCTGTCTGAGGCAACGATACCCCATCCAGTACCAAAGATGGTAGCTCCCGGAATAACACGGGGCCCTGAACCCACAGCCACTCAGTCTTGCCGGGATTCAGCTGAAGCCTGTTGTCCCCCATCCAGACCCTAACAGCCTCCAGGCACCTGGTTAAGCTCTGTACATGGTGGGTTTCAAAAAACTACCAATCCCACAATCTCCTTCAGTTCCCTTGGAGTTTAGCAAGTACCAAGCACGCTATCCCTTTGCAATGGCTGCAGAAAAAGAACATGTTTGGCTTCAGATATGTGTGCTAAAACTCCTCAGAGGACTTGGATTTCTAGTACAGAATTCTGCTTGAATTGTAGTGGGGGAAATCTGTTAATTCCATGCATATGTAGTACTTCCATGTACTCTAACTTTCAACAGTATACTATTAATATATTTTACTTTTATATGCTGGCTGTGTATATCACAGACAATTTAGCCATTAGGATCTATGAAAAATTGCCTCATTATTCTATAGATTGCCCCTCCAATTCCTGAAGGACTGATGGCTCAGATTTTCTTCTGTAGAGCTAACTGTTCTAAGCAAGTGGAGAATATAAGATTTTTGGATGCAGATATAATTTTTTTTTGTAGTACTGTATCTAGTTAGGTAGTAGATGCTATACAAAAACATTACAGGGCTCTACAATATATTCATCACAAAATAAAATATATGGTAAGTAGTTTTCTTAATCTATTATGTAACATAGCCATTTGGTTTCCCTTGACTATAAACAAACTTTGTGACTGCTACTTATTGGTCTGCTACAAGTTTTTACTTTGAGATGAGATTGCTTGTATTCATTGGAACAGCAGATTGTGTGGCACATTCATTAGTTTGCAAAACTGACTGGTTTTTGCCTAGCATGCTACTAAATTTAATCTCAAGCTTTCCTGCTGTGGAGATTGCTGTATTTGTGGGTACTTCTTTTCTTGCACTTATGACCTTTTGTCCGTGGAAATGGAGAAGGACAATTGATTCTACATCCCCAGAGATGAAATTAAGGTTCTTCTTAAATGGGTACCTTTACAGTTACAATCCAACATGTACATTGTTGTTTCTTGGAGGAAATAGATAATAATATGCAAACATGTTTGAAGCAAGATAGTGCATTGTTCTTCATGAAGAACAAGGAGGGAGAAAAGCAAAAAAAAAAAAAAAAGCAGTGGTCATTTAAGAAGGAATTCCCCAGACTACAATACTTCTGAGTCCTGCAATATCTTATAAAGCTGGGTATTTCAAATATAGGAAGGTAAGGATAACAGGATTACTAAACTAAGCAGTCCTTGTTCTCCATTGAAGAACAATACACTATCTTGCTTCCAGCATTTTGCATATTATTTATTACCTATTTAATCCAAGAAACAGTGTTGTACATGTTGGACTATAACTGAAGAGATCCATGTTCAAATTCAGAGCCAAAAATTGAGCTCACTAGTTTATTTTAGGCTTTAAAACTACCTCAACACAGCTGTCATGAAGATAAAATGGAGGGAAATGTTTAAGATTTTAAAGAAAAAAACAGTGTAATTGTTCTGTTGTCTGTTTGCTTCCAGAAAGAGAGGAGAAATAGAAAACCTTTCAGGACTGCTACAAAGGATTAAAAATAAGCTGTATGTGAGGAATAGTGTAGTGTTGATTGAAACATCAGCACAATTGGCACTACATGGAAAAAAGAGCGGGTGGTGGTGGTGAGGATTTATCCTGTTAACTTATCCAGCATTACAACAATCTGCTTGGAGAAGGAAAAATAACTATGTTTTCCCTGCCCCTTCCACAGAGGAACAGGAAAGGTGTTTAATGGCGATATCCAATATGCTGAAGGGACTCGTTAACCACTTCAACATAGTGGATATTAACGGAAACAGGCTTTGACAGGTGCAAAGCTCACATTTATACTGTTCCCAGTGTTGACACGCACTGAAAATGGCGTATATTGGAGCACTACCAAAAAAAAGTAGAACCTGTGACATTCAGGGATTGAGAGAAAAGCGTTCAGGGAGAACTTGGGTTGCTCCAGTGTCTATGCTATATGGACGCTAGAGGTAGGACTGATCCCCAAGAGCTCCCTTGAGCAGGTTAAATGCTGTGTCTAGACATCCTCTTAGTCTCAGCTAACATGTCCCACCGATATCATTCAGTTTGTTCAAACTGTTAAGTGTGTATCCAAGCACAGTCAAGTAAAAATCCTTTTTAACATGTATTGGGTGTAAAGGTATTATTCTGACAAGACAGACTATTCATATTTTGCTACAGTTTTATGCAGTGAAACATGACAGCAAGACTGGATGTTAAATTTGTAGTGAGGATTTGGTTGACTCTGATGTGAGTAAAGTAGATTAGCTCAAATTATGCATTTCTCCTAGTAAACTGATTCCCATCATAAAAACATATTGCCAGATTTAAGGCGTCACTGTTGCTATTTTAAAGTTTTAGTCCATATGTTCATTTAGTCTCTGAATGACTTGCCAGCGAGTGTAAAGCTTTTTTTGGTTGTTTCTAGTTTCTTGGCTTTACTTTTATTATGTCTGCAATGTACGTGTGAATAAAATACTATTTTAAATTTATCTTTCTTTATAACATCATTTATACTTCAGTGTTTTTAAAGAAAAAGCAATATCCCTTATAAAAATCATAACTGGAGAACTTTCCATTTTATGCTGTTAAACCATTAGCTCAAGTATAGGTGAGAGGTTTTTTTAAAAAAAATTATACATTCAAAAGTTATTGCTAATGTTGAAATAAGATTTTCAGGGAATTGCTGTTTCTTTTAATGAAAGATGGAAAAGTTATGTTTTAAATGAAAAATTATACTTTATTAAGTATTAATGTATGTTTAGAATTTATAATTAAGGCTTAACTAAAGATAAATAACAAATAGGTATGCTTTCAGCAGTGACTAAACATGGCTAAAGAAAGTGAAACATTTCTATTATCTATACAAGGAATGCTGATTACTATAATTGGTCAATGTCTGACCTATATATTTTTCTGACCTGATAGCTCTATCAGTTGAAAGCTAATTCTGTGTTTTCTATGAAATCTTTTCAGTGGTGTTATCAGGGAGAGTGCGTACCTTTTGGCACTTGGCCCCAGAGCATAGATGGGGGTTGGGGTCCCTGGTCAATATGGGGAGAGTGCAGCAGGACCTGCGGGGGCGGAGTTTCATCATCCATAAGACACTGTGACAGTCCAGCGTAAGTAGCTAAAGTAAGCCAGAGCCAGCGAAAAAGGCATATTTGGAAATGTTTCAAAGTGTGGTTTCACATGTTATCTGTAAAAGTGCTTCTGTACTGTGCCAATACTTGTCTTTAAAAAAGAAGGAGATTTGCTATGCAGGAGAAGCGTACTTGATATATTTTAACATTTTTAATATATTCATCTAAAACAATGTGTTTTTTTAATTTAATACTTGACAAGGAATTTCTCTTTCTTACAACTGAACTTACAATAAAAAATACATTCCATTCAATAGGTTAAGTAAGAGCCCATGTGTAGTAGTGCTAGAATGTTAGACTAGGAATTTGGAGATCTGAGTTCAAGTTGCCACTTGAGACTGAAAACTCAGAAGACATGGCACTAGTAAACCCACTTCTTCAACATTTCACACATCTGGAAAACCCTGTTACGATCACCATAAGTTAGATGCGACTTGACAGTACACTAAATTGAATATGTTTCTAGTGTTTGGATTTTAAAGAATAGTTTTGAAATATATTATAATGCAAACCAAATCTTACATTTCTTAAGTGTGAGACAGCGGTGCTTTTTACAGATTACTTTAACATAAACCATTTAAAAGTGAAAATATACTCAACCTAAATTTCCTACTTCCCATTAGCATTGTCTGTTTAGCTGTGTGGATCCTTGTCACGTGGTTTAAGAGTTTCCTGCTTGCTTTGATTTCTCATTAGTTTTCAAGAAGAAACAACTTCTTCTGATAACATTAATTTAATTGGGAAATATTTTGTCTTCATTGTTCTTAATGACAAAATTATCAATGATTTAATCATTTGTTATTTTTAATGGTTTTTCAAATAATATTTTTATGATTTCAGAATTCCAACCAGTTAGCATGCTGTCTAGCATTGGCTTTAGGGGATGCAAGCAAAGTAATGTACAGTACTTTTATTCCCATCCTGTTTTGCCTGGCGTTCTCCACATTTTGTTTATTTTCATATATTCACAAGGAGCTTGGAAATGTTATCTTTTAGACTAAAGCTCCCAGAATCTACCGGTCAGCATGGCATCTGAGTTTGGGAAGTTGTAGCCTCAAAATGTAACAAACCAATCTCTTTTGTGACATGTACATGCACATTTTTTATTCCTGTAAACTGTGCAGTCATATGCTGAAGAATTTAAAACAGCATGTGTGAGTCCTGCCAGCCTCCATACTTTCAGTGAGGTCAATAATCCCATAGCGGGTGTAACAAACTGTTTATTAAGAACGATGCAACATTAACAAGGAACAATTTAGGAGGGCCAGTTAACTTCACCAACCTCAGTTCATAGATTAGTGCTCAGAACCCCTGCTTTCCTGCAAAACTACTCCATCCTTCACACAGTGGGATATCTTGCCATGGTCAGATGGCCTGGCATTCTGCAAAATTGGCTGAGTTACTTGCCTGGCTCATGGAAGCCACCTCTTCTTCTTTCCTCTGCAGGTCTTTTCTTTGGTGTTTCCAGTGCCACTACTTTTAGCACATTAACAGCTTTCATCTCCTTTACCTGCAATTCAGCCTTCACCACAGGGACTCTCACCTGGATTTTAGACCTTCCTTAAAAACATAGATTTACCCAGGGAGAGCAGTAATGGGTTCTCCTCCAGCTCTTTAACAGACAAAGATGGAAAAATGTTGCTGCAATCTGTGTCTATGCATTTGTACATGTACAGTACATACACATTCTTTCTTTTTGAATGTGTAAGTGATTTTATAAATTTCATATTTTTTCCATATGAAATAAGAACCAATTTTTTTTCACTGGGGTCTTGGTCATTGAGTCTTTTCCTCTGCTTTCCTCCGTGTTAGGTATTGGGGTCTGGGTGTGAATCCTGAAGAGCTAAGCAGTTAGCTTGTGGCAGCAGCAGTGGTGCCCATGTAGTGTTTTCACTCTCATCCAGACAGTAACATGCAGAGTTACGATGAAAACAAAATAGCTTTTACTTCAGCAAGTTAGTTCATAAGGTAAACACAAAACAGTAGATTCCTCTCTATGAAAGCAAATTAAGGTAGACAGTTTGTAAGTCTTTGTAAGCAGTACTTCAAGGTTAGAGTCCCAGGCTTGTGCAAAGCTGGGCTCTGTGCTTTCTCAGAGTCAAAGTACTCACAGCAAACTCCAATCTTCTCTTGGGCTGGCTGTAGGCTATGCAAAGCCTTGTTGTCCTGGCTTGAGGGAAATATCAGAGCCTCCAGGCTCAGTGTCTTTGCTTGGCGTAGCTTCTGGAAAATAGACTCACTTTGTCCATGCAGTTGGATTCCAATCCTCTGGAGAGTTTCAGACTCATTCCTCCGACTGAGGATTCAGCAAAGCAGTAGCAGAACCCCAGGAGCTGAAGCACCCTGGCAGAAGCAGTTTGGCATACAAGCAGTTTGGCTAGCAAGCAGTTCGGCTAGCAGAGCGGTGTGGCATACAAGCCAATGTGGCTAAAAACATTTGGCAAAAAGCAATGTGGCTTCTGAGAAGCCTAGATTTATACTTGACAATTTGCTCAGTCACCCACTCAGTGGTTACAGCTGGGTGCTGTGCTGAAGGATCTCTTAAACACACAGTTGCATGCATCTTACATAATACATTCATATATGCAGGACATCACAATCCTATCACTCTGTCTTGAAGCTCTCTTATTTTATGGCATGGTTTGAAAAGCAATTTGCTTTTTTATCTTATTGCTGAACTTTATAGGACAGGGAATTCTTTTCTGATCTTCACTGCTACAGAACACTCAGGCACACCAAAGATTCATTGTCATTTTCAATAGTACTGTATCAGTGAACCCATGCTAATATAGTTGGTTAGAAGATTCATTCAGCTGCTAATTTCAAAAATGGTTTTCTCCTGTTCAGCATCCATGGTCTTTGAAATCTACAAAAGAATGTGATTGGAAGTATTTTAAACTCCCTTTTTCATAAATAGCTATATTTTCTGTGTATTTAAAAACACATTGGCCCAAACACTTTGGTTTCAGTTTAGTTTGAGAGGAAGAAAAACACTCAAAATGTGTATAAATGTCTACCATCATTTATGCAATATTTTGGGGGAGGGACAGATTATACAAAAGCACCCTATCACAGGTGCAATCTAGCCCACAACCAAGCCACTATGAATTGTTTGCTTTGCTACATTTGAGCTTTCCCCACCATAAGAAAACTAGACACAGAAAAATCCATTGGGGCACTGACTGAGGAAAGGTAATCTAGGTAGGAAACAGCTTCATTTCACTTAGACTTTTCTTGGCTGAAGAAAATTTGACATAGCAAAGCCAGTTCTCTGGCTAATGTGCTAGTTGGAGCGACTTTTGCTGAAAGCTTAGGTGAGCACAGGCTTTCCTGATTGCCAGAGATGAAAACCCCTAAAGCACTGGGACTCTCTTCCCTTGCTTTCCCCAGGCATGCAAACAGACAGGAGGGAAGGGCAGTTACTGGCTTTTCTGTTTGCTTACAACTTGAAGAACACAAAGGAATAGTGAAACGACTGGACTACAAGCAGGAGATCACACTTATTTGCTCTCCTACTTTTTCTCTTTCCTGAGTGTGGGATTGGGGAGATGGAAGGGACATAATTCAAGGACCTGCAAACTGGAAGGGATAGCCTTGTGAACCAAATTTAAACTTTGGCCCTGACATTCTCTATGTATGATTTGTTCAAAGTTTTATCTGTACATAAATGAAAAAAACTATCATGCACTCTTTAATCTGTTCTTCTGTGGAAAATCTTAACAATAATTTATACATCTTGTTCAGTCGCACAGTCGATTCCGACCCTTTGCGACCCTATGGACCATTGTCCTCCAGGCACCTCTGTCCTCCACCATCCCCCTCAGCCCGCCCAGCTCTGTGCCCATTGCATGTACAATACCATCCAGCCATCTCATCAACATCAAGGCCTTCTCAAGTGAATCCTCCCTTCTCATTTGATGTCCAAAGTACTTTAGCCTCATCTTTACTATTTGGCCTTCCAATGAGCAGTCAGGGTTGATTTCTTCTAGGATTGACCTATTTGTTCTCCTCGCTGTCCAGGGTACTGAAAACTCTCCTCCAACACCACATTTCGAAGGCATCTATTCTTCTGCGTTCAGCTTTCCTAATTGTCCAGCTCTCGCATCCATACATTACCACTGGGAATACCATAGCTTTGACTATTCTAATTTTTGTTTGCAATGTGATGTCTCTGCTTTTCACTATGTTCTCCAGGTTTCTCATAGCTTGTCTCCCAAGAATCAGTCACCTTTTTATTTCATGGCTGCAATCCCCATCTGCAGTGATCTTTGATCCCAAGAATGTAAAGTCTGTTACTGCTTCTACATCTTCCCCATCTATTCTCCAGTGACTGATTGGGCCTGTTGCCATTATCTTGGTTTTCTTCATATTGAGTCTCAAGCCAGCTTTTGCACTCTCCTCCTTCAGCCCAATCAAGAGATTCTTTAGGTCTTCCTCACTTTCTGCCGTTAGGGTGGTATCGTCTGCATATCTCAGATTGTTGATGTTTCTCCCAGCAATTTTAATCCCATGTTGTGATTCCTCCATCCCTGCATTGCGCATTATGTGCTCTGTGTATAGATTGAATAAGCAGGGTGACAAAATGCAGCCTTGTCTTACTCCTTTTTCTATTCCAAACCACTCTGTTATTCCGTGTTCTGTCCTAACTGTTGCTTCTTGATTCATGTACAGATTTCTCAGGAGGCATATGGGGTGCTCTGGTATTCCCATCTCTTTAATTGCTTGCCACATCTTGTTGTGGTCCACACAGTCAAATGCCTTAGTGTAGTCAATAAAACAAAAGTAAACTTATTTCTGGTATTCCTTTGTTTTCTCCATGATCCAACGTATGTTGGCAATGTGGTCTCTAGTCCCCCTGCCTCTTCTGAAACCAGCCTGAACCTCTGGTAATTCTCTCTCCACATGCTGCTGAAGTCTATCCTGTATTATCTTGAGCATCACCTTGCTGGCGTGTGGGATGAGTGCAATTGTTCGATAATTTGAACATTCTATGGCATTGCCCTTTTTTGGGATTGGAACGTATACTGATCTTTTCCAATCCTGTGGCCACTGTTTTGTTTTCCAAATCTGCTGGCATATTGCATGCAGTAGTTTGACGCCATCGTCTTTTAGAGCTTTGAAAAATTCAACTGGGATACCATCATCTCCACTAGCTTTGTTGTTTGCAGTGCTCTTTAGGACCTTTATGACTTCACTCTCCAGGATGTCTGGCTCAAGTTCAATTTTTTTCATCATTGTAATTATCAGTAGTGTTGAGGTCCTTTTTGTAGAATTCTTCTGTGTACTCTTTCCTTCTTTTCTTAATCTCTTCTGCATCAGCTAGCTCCTTTCCATCTTTGTCCCTTATCATGGTCATTTTTGCTTTAAATGTTCCCTTGATTTCCCCGATTTTTTTGAAAAGATCTCTAGTCCTGCCTCTTTCGTTGTTTCCCTCCATTTCTTTGCACTGTTCTTTTAGGTGGTTTTCCTTATCTCTCCTTGCTTTTCTTTGAAATTCTGTGTTCAAATGATTGTATTTTTCCTTTCTCCTTTGACTTTTGCGTTTCTTCTTTCCTCTGCTATTTTAAGAGCCTCATCAGATAACCACTTTGCTTTTTTGCGCTTCTTTTCTTACGGTATGGTTTTCTTTGCTGCTTCCTGCACGATGTCCCTCATCTCTGTCCATAATTCTTCTTGCACTCTGTCTATCGAATCTAAGCTATTAAATCTGTTCATCACCTCCACCGTGTATTCTTTAGGGATGCTGTCTAGGTGATTGTCTAGGTGATATCAGTCTGATCTCCTTGTTTTCCCTATTTTCTTTAGTCTAAGCCTGAATTTTGCGATCAGTAGGTTGTGATCTGAGCCACAGTCTGCTCCAGGTCTTGTTTTTGCTGACTGTATGGAGGTTCTCCATCTTTGGCTGCAAAGTATGTAGTCAATCTGGTTTCGGTGTTGGCCATCTGGTGATGTCCATGTGTAAAGTCGCCTCTTGTGTTGCTGGAAGAGAGTGTTTGCTATGACCAGTGCGTTCTCTTGGCAGAACTCTATCAGTCTTTGCCCTGCTTCATTCTGTGTTCCAAGAACAAAGTTGCCTGTTATTCCCTCCACTTTTTGACTTCCTACTTTGGCATTCCAATCTCCTAATATAAATTGGACATCATTTCTTGGTGTCTGTTCTATGAGGTGTTCTAGGTCCTCATAGAACTGATCCACTGTGGCTTCATCTGCACCAGTGGTTGGTGCGTATATTTGGATCACAGTGACATTGAACGGTTTGCCTTGAATTCTGACTGACATCATTCTGTCATTTTTGAGGTTGTATCCCATTACTGCTTTTCTCACTCTTTTATTGACAATTATGGTTACTCCATTTCTTCTAAGGTTTTCTTGTCCACATTAGTAGATATGATAGTTTCCAGAGCTAAATTCGCCCATCCCTGTCCATTTTAGCTTGCTGATTCCCAAGATGTCAATGCTTATTCTTTCCATCTCATTTTTTACCACTTCCAGTTTACCTTGATTCATTGATCTCACATTCCATATCCCTATGCAGTATTGTTCCTTGCAACACTGTATTTCTCCTCCCCCTTTACTGTCCCTCCCCTTCCTCCACTCTGTTGTGCTAAGCATCCTGTATCATCTAGCCTGCTCCTTTGTTTTGCCTTTTGTTTTGGTCAATAGGGTTCTCTTTTCTCTTGGCAAGCTTTGTGGCGTGGTTTGCCGGTGTCTACGCCATTTTTCTCCCATCATACATATTTAAAAACAAAGTTTAAAACAGTTTAAACAACGTATTATCATGTGTATTATCACACTTTACAACAAACTATGTCAGTTTCTATAATTAAGCCAGTGTAAAGTCTCTATGTCAGTTGCTATATTAAGTCAGTCTATATGTCAGTTGCTGTATTAGGTCAGCTACATTATTGTCTATTGGTTACTTATCCTTTGCATGGGGCTCCTGCCCCTTGGCTTTCCTCCTCTGTTTTCTTCCATTTTGCAGCGCTCGGCTGGCAGCAGGAGGTGGTGGAGGATGGAGGCTTTTTTCCGCCGCCCGCCTAGTCCTCCTCACCCCTGGCTGGGGTGGTCTCGCGGTTGCCCCTGGCCTCGGGCAACCTTGCTGCGGCAGCAGCAGTAGATGGAGGCTTTTCCTGCTACCCACCTGTCCTCCTCACCCCCGGCTGGGGTGGTCTCACGGTTGCCCCGGCCCGAGGCAATCTCGCTGCGGCAGCGGCGGTAGATAGATGCTTTTCCCGCCACCTGCCTGGTCCTCCTCACCCTCGGCTGGGGTGGCCTCGCAGTTGCCCCCAGCCCAGCAAGTCACATGGCCAGATTATTATATCTGTTTTTTATATGTTATTATTATATATAATAATATATATTAGATATATATTATCTAATATAATATATTATCTAATATATAATATAATATATTATCTAATATAATATAATACTATAATATAATATAATCTGATATAGATCAGATTATTATATATGTTTATCATCTCCACACAACTTTTGTTCTAATTCCATTTCTATGTGATCAAATCCTCTTTCCTTCCTATCTTCCTTTAATCTCTCCTGTAATTGGCTACAAGTCAACCAATCCATTTTTATTCCTTCCTCGTTTATTTGTTTCAATTAAAAAGCAAACTCCTCTTCTCTTCTTATTAGATCTCTATGTCTCAACCATTTTATGTTGCTCTTCATTTCTTGTCTATAGAAAGCTTCTTGTGGAGCTATCCAGCGTGGTGTTTTTAACCATTGTATCTTGTGTTGAAGATACAATCCTATGCATGCATACCTAGGAGGAAGTTCCAAAATCCTCAGTGGGGCTTTCTTCTGAATAACAGGTACAGAGTTGCTGTGCGTATGAATAATTATATCACAATTTATTTGCAAATTTGCAAATATATTTTTAAAATCAAATTGTATATGACAATCTAATTTATAATGCATGTTGTTGTTTCTAATGTTGCACCAGCTACCTCCCACTTAAAAATTTACACTTGCCCTGTCAGAGTTTTTGAACAAATGAATCTCTTAGATTGGGTTTCAAACGTAATATTCTGTGTAGGTTAATGATGCTCATTGAACAGCCAGATAGTTTCACAGTTCTCTGGACTGTGGTCAGTTTATATATTTGATTATAATACCCTAATAGATATTTCACAGATTTCATATACATAAGTCTAGTTTTTAATTGACTCAAAGATGATGATGAAGATGAAGATGAACAACAACTAGGTCTAGAGCTAGGACCTGTCAGTGGGGTTCTAAAACCTGAGTCTGAACATCTGGTCAACTACGTAGTTGACCAGATGTACACAATAATGATGATGATAATAATGATGTACTGTCAAGTCTATTCTGATTTATAGAGCCCCTTTCCAGGGTTTTCTAGGTAGAGTGTAATCAGAAGTGGTTTATCATTCCCTTCTTCTATGGACTGTGACGCTTGCCAGGTGGCACAGTGGGGAATCAATTTTCCAACTTGTGACTCCACGTGCAGATTCTTAAACTACTGAGCTATCCAGCCAGCTGAATGTTTCTATAATGTATTATAATTGTTTTGCAGACATGAAACAAAAATAAGAAGAGATCAAGATTCGTTGGTGTACTCTTGCTAGATCTGCCATTCTGCAGCACCTATGTACCCTAAAAATTTGCTGTGGAAGACTAGAAAGATCTCTAAACTGGTGTTTTTTTTTACTGTAGCAGCAGGAGGGAAAATTCTAATTCCATTGGTGTTGGAGACAGAAATACATGATTGGTTACAAAAATACACTATTACTGTATATATGGGAGTACATCATTTTATGTGACTTCGATAGAAAAAATAGGTTTATCCCCCAACTTTACAAATCACAAGGCAGAAACAAGTTTGGGGTATAAAGCATTAGGCCACTTTTATTACACTGTATTTAAAATCCCCTGACCTGCAAAGAAGCTGGTAGTGCGTACACTGATACTGGAGCAGGAGACTCCATGTCTCCTCTCCATACTGGACAGGGGAATCCCTTGCCCATGGGCAGTGTTGAACCCTGTCAACCACTACTCAGGCCTGCCAATGTCAGGGAGGCCTCTGTGCAGCCATTTCCATTTCATGTTGGACGTACTGCACAGTGGTTTCATGGTGTCTCCCTCTATTAGATATGGGAGTAGATCATTTTGTGTGATTTGGATAGGTAAAAAATGTTTTCCTTCAGTTTCTGAAAAATCTATTTTGAAACTGTATTTTTAAAATTTTGAATGACTATTACTTAAGTCTGAAATTTAAAGATCCACAATATCCTTGATCTGTACTAAAAAGAACTGTAATAAAATGCAGGTCAGTGTATGAATTTTTCATTGTTACTTCCTATTGAAATGGAATAAAATGTATATTATTTTTCAGACCCTCAGGTGGAGGAAAATACTGCCTCGGAGAAAGGAAACGATATCGCTCCTGTAATACTGATGTGAGTAAATTAAAACTGGATGAAATCCAGTCAAATATATCAAATATTCCCCCCACACTCCAAGTGCAGAAAAGGTTTTTTTCAGGACGGTGTTCTCTGACAATGGAATGCTGCACATTTACTCAGCAGTAAAGTTCAATAGGATTTTTTTCCCCAGGAAAGTGTGTTTAGGATTTCAGTGTCTCTTTCTCCTTGTTATCCTTAACAGATATTCACAAGAATGTTCTTCCATGTGGATCCCAGATTGTATCATGTATTCTTGTCAAAGTTGTGAACAACTGACACTCTTGCTGCTTTTGTGGCTACTGATCAGTAGCCTTTTGCCAGTATATAAACATAATACATAAAATAAAGAAATAGAGAAAAGATGCTGTGATGATGATGATGCAAAATTTCACTGATTATTTACAATGCTATTACAAGGGTTTCAAAAATTATTCATTGGAAACTTTGCCAGAAGTTTGGATTTGAATGCAATAAAAATTATTGGGAACTACAGGGTGAGAAAGTTTTAGAAAATGAGAGAGTCAAGATCCTATGGAAATTTAAAATTCAGGTAGACATTTGATTCATAACCATACCTGTCAAGCAGTGATGCACTGCAGCAGGTTCTGTCAGGTTCTGCAGAACCGGTAGCAGAAATTTCCCCGGGCCATGCCCACTTGGTTGGTCACGCCCACCTCCATAGCCCATAATGCAGGATGTTTGGCCACACCCACAAATTTGGCCAGCCCACAGAGTAGGTAGTAATTTTTTTTTGCAGTGCATCACTGCTGTCAAGTATCCTTGTATTGGCCGTGATTTCCCATTTTTCAGCGCTTGTTCTTCCCCTTTCCCACCGCTGTCCCGTATTTGAACGGCAGGGAATGGGCTTACTGCACATGCATGGCCATGGTGTGCATGCGCAAACGGGTTACTGAGCATACACGTCCACGCATGCGCAGTAATTTCCCGTATTTTGCGGAGCGGCGCTTGATGGGTATGCTCATAACATACTTGATATAACTTGTGGAAAAGAAGAAAGCCTGGTTTTTTTACATTGCTATACCAGGAGATGCATGACGAGAAGTTTTCTGTAGAAGTGAATTAATATTTGATTGTTGTTATATGCTGCCAAGTCACATTTTACTTATGATAGCCTTTAGGATTTTTTCAGATTAAGTGAGATTTTAAAGAGAGGTTTTATCACTGTTACTCCTCATTACTTTCCATGGCTGGGTAGCAATCTGAACCCCCATGTCTTCTGAGTCCTAGTCTGTCACTTTATCTGCTACACCATACTGGTTAATATTCTGCTATACTGAAAATACTTTAACCTTGTTTTCTTAAAAGTGCCTTGTCTGCATTTAATTTTCTAATGGATATGTTTTCAGTTAATATATTGCCATGAAGAGAGCATGAGAAAGTTCTGATATTCAGCAATTTAAGTTTTGCTGAAATAATGATTGTCATGATTAATTTTTTGCAGTTTTATTAGTTTGTAGATAAAGAAACAAAAACTAGCTGAGAGAGATGTTTTCAAGATTTATGAAAGATCTTGTTACTTGTATTCTTTGAAGTGAAAGTATTTGTAGGGAAAGACATTTGATTAATGTCTGCATCAAAAGACCACTATGTGCTTGCCCTTATTTGCCTGACACATGTATTGCTTACACCCACTGATTTCTGTAAAGTTTTGACTTGTGTCAGCATTTACTCTTCCTTTTGTAATTTAAAGCCATTACTCCCTAAACTTCTTATTATTTATAAACAAAACTCTTCTTGGTTGCATTTTTTACTTCACAGACAAGGCATTTGCTCTCCTTTCCCTTTGTACTATATACTTCTTTAGAAGTAGCGTTGTAGGCACATTCTTCATTAGACACTTTTGTGTGGACCTCCAGGGAGCAAGGGTTGCCTACTCGCCTATAGACCTCGGGTGCTCAAATTTTATGAGGCCGACTGCCACAGCACGAGCTGGGGACATGCCACTGGTTTGCGCGGCCTAATGGTGTGCTCCCTCTGCTCAGGCTTAGTTTGGCAGAGAAAGATGTGTCCAGCAAATCTGGCTCGTAGGTTCTGGGGAAGAGGGCAAAGGCCTCTGTCCATCCCCACCAAAAGGATGATGTGATTCCCTACCTGGTTGAGGACGAAAAAATTGCTGTCATCGGGTCGCTGTTTTTGGCTCTCTGGCTCCCTAGCACCGTCAGGGGAGGCTGGGAGGACCTATTCAGTGAAAACCCTGCCTTCCTAGGACCTTCTAGAGCCGCACGAGAAGTGAAAATAGTTTTGACCGCCATTTTGATTTTTGTTTTTTCCCCTTTCCAAAATGGAATGGATCACGTCGTCCTTTTGGTGGGGGTGGGCAGAGACAGCACGGGTGCCTCTCTGAAGCTCAGGGGAGCCGATTGGGGCTGTTTCCGACCCACCCACCCCCACCTGCCTTGACACTGCTGGAAGGCAAAACCTGCAGCTAACAAAGGAGTTTTCCCTGCTGTTTTGCCTTCCAGCAGCATCCGGACAGGTGGGGTGTGGGTCGGAAACAGCCCCGATCGGCTCCCCTGAGCCTCAGAGAGGCACCCGGGATTTGTTTTTTTTTTTGCCGTTGTCCATTGCATGCACCGGACAACGACAAAAAACGCATAACAACGCAGCTTGGGGAACCAAGCTTTGTCGTTATCTGGGGTATTACTGTAGATTGAAAATACATGGCTACAACTTAGTTACAGCTGTATAGCCTTGGCTTAGTGACCAGATGCAAGCATCAAACAATGTGCCCACCACTAATGCACCCTCCCATTCTAACTACTGAGAAACTTGAAGGTCAAGAAAATGAGCGTCATAAGTCACTAAATCATTATAATTTTTAAGTGGGCATTAAAGACCTGCTTTGAATGCGTGGATGCTGAATTTTATTATAGAACTAGCATAGTTTGCCCGGTGTTGCCGGGCTGTTATAAACTGTGATCAGCTTTTTTGGGGTGTTTTTTTGTGGATTAAAAAAAAGAACAAAGGATGATATAATTGTTTCTAATTGTTTTATTTAACTAAATAATGTTTTAGTTTTTTTTTAATAGTTGTACTGTAGGTAATATTTTAAAAAATGTGAAAGTACATGTTTTTTACATTCAATGTTTTTAAACTGTGTTTAGATGTTTTGGGTTTTTATTTGAGTTAAAACTCAACACAGGATGTTAGAAATCTTTTTATTTTATTTATTTAACAAATGTTTGTTATTTGTGTAAATTTTTGATTTATTGTTATGTTTTTGATTTGTTTTTACTCTTGTGGCCTCTAGGTGGGGCTGTTGTGTTTTCTGAGTTGTTTTTCTATTCTGCCCTGCAGGTGGGGCTGTTAGTGGTTTTGGTTTCATTTCACATGTTTTTTCTCTCCTGGCCTCTAGGTGGGGCTTCTTCCAGTAAGTAGTCTTTGTTTCTTCATTTCTGTTCCGGTCATCATGGATGGAGGACATGCTGGTCAGTTGTCTGGTTTTCTTTCTTCTGGGGGTTTTCTTTGTTTTGTTTTTGTGGTGGTAGGCTGGCAGGTGTTTCTGTTTGTTCTTTTTTGTTTTGGTTGAGTTTTAGGTTTGTTTAATTGGTTTGGTTATTTCTGGTTTTGTTTAATTTTTCTTATTTTGTTGTTGTTTATTTGTGTAATTCGTTGTTGTTTTGTGTAATTTGTGGTATTTTTGTGTTGTAGTTAGGTGTTTTGTATGTGCTTTTGTGGTATTGTGGATGTTTTTGTTTGTGTATTTAGTGGTTTACTTTTTTGTTTATTAATGGGTTTTTTTAGTTATTGATTTATTTTTTATTAATTTTGGTGTTTGTTTTTGGTGTATACTTTAGCGTAAAGAACAGGCTGTCTGTCGGTTCCTTTCCCCCCCATTGCTGCTTCGAATTTTGGTTTCGATGCAGCAATGGGGGAAAGGAGGAGGAGGCAGTCAGCCCGTTCTTCTCCTGGGTATGTTCGTTAGGTAGGTCGGGGGAGAAGGAGGAGGCAGAGAAGAGCTATCTCTGCCTAACGATGGTTCTCTCCTTTCTGTCTCCTTTTTCTCCTGGCTTACCTAACCGGAGATTGGCAGGCAGCGATCCGTAAGGGGTGGTGCTCTTCCTTGCGGATTGCTGGCTGCTGCTTTTATATTCGGAAGTACAAAGGCGTCAGCCAGTCATCCGCCAGGGAGGGTGCTTCCCCTGATGAACTGCTGCCTGTTTTTTTTGGGGGGGTTTCCACCCCAGCTCAACTGTCCTTGAGGCTGGCGGTGGTCTCGCCGTGTCTTCAGCGGGGTAGTGTGGAGGAGAGGGAGTCCCTCTTCTCCCCGTTGCTCCAGGAAAGAAGGCCGGCGGGTGTCTCACGGTGGAGTTTTGTGGGTGTTTGTTTTGCAAGGCTGTGAGGCGCTGCGTCCGCCTGCGGTGGACTTGCGCTCCGTTGCGTTTTGTAATTTTATTTTTCGTGCACCGGCTTTCTCAGCGTTTTGCGTGCTCACAGCGCGCAGGACACTAGGACTTGTAGTTTTGTGTTTGTGCGGCATTTTTTTCTGCAGCTTGATTAATTGGCTGCGCCACGTTTCCCAACGTTCTTTTTGCTCGCACCTCTCAGCCTGATTGGCTGTGGTGCGGCACGGCACAGAGAACATTGGGAATTGAAGTTGTTTCCCTCTGTTCACATTTGTGGGGCTGTTGCCCCACTGGCGCGTTTCTCAACCCTGCAGTAACCTCTGGACTGGGTTCGGGCGAGTGCAGGAGGCTTGGTACGGGATAGGATGGACGGATGCAGAAACGTATAGCAAGTTCCAACGGTTAACCCTTGGATTTGTAGGTATAGATTGGAATTTTAACTGCCTCTATTCCTTTAAGGAACAGATAGCTGCTTAAGATCACTGTATTCCATATTAGTTTGTTCTACTATTTTACTATGTGAACAACCAGGTTTCATCTCCGGTGGCATTGCTAAAATATTTTGATAAATAATAATAAAAGTAAACTAATGGGGGGGGGAAATGATCACACAGCTACTGTCAATAGAGACATTTTCAAAGTCTTGACTGAGTAGCGTGTTCCTTATTTGAATGGAAGGGTTTGTGTAATTCAACAATATCTGAATTTTTTAGCCAGAAAGGGGGGAAATAATGTGGAAGTACTTGAGGTCTTGTAGTTCCAGACTTCCACATTCAAATGCATGTGTTTAGCATCATCAACTCCTATCTGGCCACAATCAAACTACAGGAAAATTGTGATATCTTGCAAATAAAATAGCAATCAAACAATCAAATGGTTACCTCTCTAACATTACTCTGAAAAGCCACTGCAGAAGATTCTTAAGCACAATGTGGGATGCTGGCAATAAGATTATATGTTTATGGCTGTGTTCCTTTCAGGTACACAAGGTGGAGTTTAAGCTGAAAGCTCCAATCTAGGCCTGGAATTATAGAGCTTTCACATGTTCTCCATTTAAATTAACCAAATCTCTAGTTGGTTCAGTCATTAGGACAAATGGATGCTGCAACCTAGAAATTAGAAGAAGACATACTATGATATATTTTGTTACTATGTACATATCTGAAAGCTGCACAATTAAGAATGCTGACGGAAAAATTGATTCATTACAAAAGTGATCTTGGGAGTGAACATTACAGGTACAATGGACTACCAAAAAGATGGGGAAATGAGTGCTACCATGTGCCAAACAAAGTCTGTTTTCTACAAGCAAAAATGCCTAAACTGATGTCATCGTGCTTTGGGCATGTAATACAGTAATGCTAGGAAAAGTTAAAGGCAGCATGGCACAAAATTGGTTTTAAAAAAAAGTTGCAGTAACTTCTGGAAAATATCCAAGTCTAACTTTACTATTCTTCATTTATTTTTAATTCATATCAGAGTGTTGTGCAATTTAAAAATATGGATGTATATGAAATATAGGTAACACTGAAAACAAATTAGAATGAAAAAATAATCCAACTATTTTTGATCAGAAGCAGGCTACTTCAATAGTTTTATCTTGCCATTTACTACGTCTTCTTTTGTATGTGTGGTAAGGCCTCATTGATTAAATTTCTCCACATTTACAGAAAATTTATCCTGTATCCCAATGGCCCTGTTTTACTTGATTACTCTTTGATATTCCTACTTCGTTTCAAAGTATATTAAGTGATTTTCAAATGGTCCAGCCAGAATCTTGTGTGACTGTTTGGCATACATCCATTCAGCAAAGTATGTTATTTTTACTCTTCATAACAGAGGTGTCCAAACAACCAACCATAGGCCAGCCATGGCCCATGGCACTATTTCATGTGGCCTGCCGCTGCCTTCACTGATACTGGAAGTGGACGCAGACGTGTTTAAGCCATAAAACACAACCATGCATGCATAAACACACCCGTGCCTGCTGTAAACACTGCTGTAAATGCGCCTATGGCTCTCATAAATGTGTCTGAGAGCATTTTACGGCAGCATTTATAGCAGGAGGAACCATGTGACCTGCCCACTCGGCTGTCGAGGGGACGTGGTCCAGCCTACGTCATGAAAAAGTTGGGATCCTCTGCTTCATAGGCTTAGCCTAGCCTCTTCTGGTTTAATATTTAGTGCTGAAGAGGTGTGCAGGAAACCTTTCCTCAATTTTAGTTGTCATCTAGGGCAGGGATTCTCAACCTGTGGCCCATGGGCTGGATGTGGCCCATGGCACCATTTCATGTGCCATGTGGTGGGGGAAGGGCAAAATGGCCATCCAGCCCCCAAAGCTGTCTGAGGGAGCGTGACCAAGCCCCTGGCTTAAAAAAGTTGAGAACTGATCTAGGGGGTTAATGTTCATGAAGTGGATAGGTTTGGTGCTTTATTACCTTATTTTGTTTGGTATTTGCTAGCACCTCTCAACGTATTTCAGGAGGGACAATGTCACCTTGATAATTGACTTTTTTCATGGGGGTAGATTTCAAACCTCCGGTAATAATCCTAATTGATTCATTAAGACTACATCCATTTGTTTGGCACATGGCGATTTACACCATGCAGCACTAGCATGTTCTGCTGAGTAGCAGCACAGGAAAAAAAGCTGTTGTTTTATTGTTTGTGGATTTGCACCTAGTCTGACTCAGCCAGTTTTCTAAGTACTGTATATTATTTCTGGCATCAACTTTCTGTTTGATGTTTCCGCAATGTTTTTTGTAGGTCAGGGTTCAATCCAGAGTGACGCTCAAGTACTTTGGTAATAGGGCAGTGTTCCAAAGTCTTGCTTTCCCAGCTAACTTAGAGCTTCCTCTCTGCTTTTCTGTTCTTTAAATGGAAGACACAGAATAGAGAAGCAGGAAGGAAGCTTCAAGTTAGTTGGGAAGGCATGGTTTTGGAATATAGTGCTACTCCAAAGTATTTGGGATCACATTAATCAACTATGAAAAGATGGTGCCTGGGGCTGGGGTTGCCTGAGGGGGAAAACTGACAGTATGGAGATAGATGGCTGCCAGTAGCTGAATGATGAATCGTAAGTACAAAAGTCACTAGATCACTCATAGGGTGTCGATGCAATTGTCCTTCCCTACTTTTATATAATTTGTAACTAAAACATTCACCGTTTAAAATAGAGAAGCTAGACATATTTAAATGAGCAGTTATGGTCTATTTCAGGGGTGCCCAAACTTTTTGCACCGTGGGCCGGTCACATGGTTGTAATATTTTCCAAACTACAGCCCAAAGGCCGGATCTGGCCCATGCCACCCTCACTGCTCCCAGAAGCGGAAGCAAAAAGTGCCCACACTTGCGCATAACCCTGCTGTAAATCACCCGTGGCTGTTGTAAACGTGTTTATGACAGCTGAGGTACATTTATGACAGCGTTTTGCGCATGCATGGGCACATTTAATTTCTGCTTCCGGGAGCGGCAAGGGTGGCACGGGCCGGATCCGTAGTTTGGACACCCCTGCTCCATTTTATGATACTGTTTCCAGCAGCTATTCTTTATGGTTTTCAGTGGTCTCTTGGAGGTGTTTCACTACAGAGATTCAAACATTCACCTGTACCCAAAATAACTTTCCCATTGATTTAAGAAACCTAAATATGTTTTAAATCTTCATGTTCAGTAAGAATTAATTCTTTTGTTTTAATTTTTAATTAGCCATGTCCTTTTGGGGCTCGTGATTTTCGGGAAAAACAATGTGCAGACTTTGACAATATGCCTTTCCGAGGAAAATATTACAACTGGAAACCATATACAGGAGGTAATATATGTTTTGATAATCTTATATATGGTCCTGTTCTGTTTCCCACATTGGAAGACATGCTGCAGACATTTGCCATACAAACCTTGGAGATGGGATAAATTTTGCTGCAGGTGTTCCTGTCTAAGGTCATTGTGTTCAGCCTGCTTCTACATCCTGGACTCGAGCGCCAGGATATTATTGGTCTCTCTGGATAGCAGCCAACAGACTATTCCTCCTTGAAGTGTATGGAAGATCCAGTCAGAATTGAATAGGAGCCAAGCATGGATGCTAAATTATTATTTTTTTAGAAAAAAAATCCCTTTCTGGGTAGGATCATCCTTTGCCAAGATGTGAGGACTTACTAGGCCTGATATGCCTGAAATACAGAATAACATGACTACCATTTCAAAAACCCACTAGGAATGCCTTACTAATGTATTGTGGCTAGAACGTCTACCTCACTCTCTATATTGTTTTATCCAAGGTGTTCAATCTCAGTGATCTACTTAATAGGCGCATCCTTTTAAAAGATTACAAATAAGGAACTACAGAATGAATTCATCAAAGGTGGCTTCATTCTGGCAGTTTAACCTCTGACCTTGACACAGAAGAAATGTTACAAATAAGACATATTCTTTAGTTCTCTTGCTCAGGGATGTACCAACATCCTTTAGTCCTCAAAGATAGTATAAAACTTTGAGTTAAGGCAAATTAAGTTTCTAATTCTAAGGTTTTTAAAATTAATTTTTAACTTTTTTAACTGTTTAATATAACACTCTCTTAACTTCTCATGTAACACAAACATATTGTACAAAATTGTACTTTCTTTAGTCTGTCTTTTTGTCTTCTGTTTTTCTCACCATTATTGTTATACCTTTCTCAGTTAATTCTCTGCAATCACATTAACATTCCATTTTACATTACTTCTCTTTCTAAAATTCACTATATTGTATTCTATTTTTCTAGAGATATCCATACTCTAATTTAAATGAGTTTTTCCCCACCTTTCAAAATTTTACTTCACCTTTCCATTTTAATTCCAAATATTTCTTTACTCCTTCCCATTGTCTTTCGTATTCTGATAATGTCTTTTTTTTATTATACAGTATCAATCAATTTATCCATCAGAATTAATTCCTGTAACTTTAATAGACTTTCCTCAATTGTGGGTTCCTCTTTCCTTCTTTATTGTTGTGCTATTTGAATTCTAGATGCATCAATTATATATGTTCGTCTCATCGATAAATTTCCCCTGTGTCATATTTGATAGACAATTATCTGATTCCACTTTTAAATTTATCTTCCGATATTTAGTTATTATTCCTTCTATTTCCAAAACTTCATAGACATCTTACAGACACACCACATATTATACTTTGTCCTCTTCTCTGATTTGCATCTCCAACATTTGTCTCTTTTTTTGCCATTTTTGCTAATTTTACTGGTACCAAATACTATCTATAAAATATATTCCTATAATTTTCTTTCAGATCATTGCTTTTAATTAACTATTAATTTTTGTTCCAGGCCATAGTCCAGTCATTCAATTGGATTGTTTTGCCTACTTCTTACATTCTTTTTTATCAAATTTTCCCTTCTTCTGCTTCTTGTGCCGTATCCGATTCCAAATATTTGTGATCATCATGATGATAAAGCCATGAAAATTATCCTGAGAATATAATGCAGTAGCCTTCAATTTACTTGCTGCATCACAACGTGACACCCATAACACTGAGACAGTTCCGCGAGTCACTTTCTAGTCCTGCGCCCTTTGGCACGCAAAGTCCTCATCATCCCCAGGCCAGTACTGATGAAGCTGCTGCCTTCCATTAAGATGGCTTCAAGTGGGATTTAATCCTCTTGGGGACCAACACCCTTCCCTGTGGACTTTGCCACCCAAGGCTTTTAGTCCTTGGGTTGTCAGGTTAGTTAACTGCTGCTTGACGATCAGCATTGAGTCACTGGCAGTATGGTCTACTCTATTATCATAGTAGGATAACCTGTCCAGACTGGGAAATTTTCCTTTACTCTATGTTTTATACTATCTTTGCTTAATGACAAGTTTGGAAAATTGGAAGCTTGTCTTATTTAACTTTTCAACAGCCTGAAAAAGCATTGCCTAGCCCCAGATTTGTGAGTGTGCATGCATGTATCATGTGTCTTGTGAACACAATTTTTTTCAATATGATAGTAAAAATATTGATCCCTATATATAGCTTTGAAACTGCATGTAAGTTATAACTTTCGCAAAAGGCCTAAAAAGATTTGGAGAATAAACAGATATAGGATAGAGCAGGTCTCCAATTTTAAATACTTGGGAGTAGCCCTCCAAACCTCTGGCTCAAGAAATGCCTACAACATACATACCGCTGTTACAACCCAGAGGTCACCAACTGTCATATTAAAATTCTTGAGAACTAAAGGAAGTCGGTACATCCCAGCAGCTCTCAAACTCTTTGAAGCCAAAACCTTATCACAGCTACTCTATGGAACACAATCAAGGCCTCCTAACAATCTTGCCCTTATGGAAAAAGTACAATCAAAATTTTTATGGGCAGCCTTACAAATCCTTCACTGTGTATCTAATGCCACCCTCCATCTGGAGACAGGCATGATAAAGGTTGATGCAAGATTATAGTTAAAATCTTAAACCAGAGGTTGAGAGAGGCTATTTAATCCCAATGGACTGGCTCCACTAATTATGCTGGACAGCTTTCAGTCAACATGGAAAAGGGCAATCAAAGGCAGATTGCAGAATCTTGGCTTCTCAGAATCTGTCGTAAAGGCCATGAGTTATGACCAGGAAAAATTGGCCATCAAACAAATAATATTGGGCACAGAGAGGCAAGCTGACCTAGACAGAGTTTCATCTTTGATACATTGTCTCCCCAGCTCAGTATCTGACACAACTTGAGATGCCCAGCCGTCGAAGGTCATTCACATTGGTCTACTGCCATGCCCTTCCCTTCAGCAATTTTGGAGGGAAGGTTTTGAAGGATACCTTTACTGGAGACACTGTGCCCCTGTGATACAGGAGAAGCTGAAACTGCAGAACATGTTTTATGCATCTGTCCTTTCTATAGGGATATCTGAGGTAAACCCATATCCCCACTGCTCTGCAGATACCCTGGTCGATCAAACAGCACTTACACTCACTGGCTATTATCAGAAGAAAATCCCACTTTTACCCATAATGCTGCCAAGTTTTGTAATACAGCGATCAAGATTAGGAGAACAATTCTGGCAGGCCCCTCAGTGGCACAAACTGTGAATGCTATATTGCAGTAGCAGTTACCATAACACTAATTTTAAAAACTGTTTTTATTCTATTTCTTTTAACTTTGAATGGATATGTCTTTAAATAATATATTTAACGACATTTTAACCTCTTGTTTTACTGTGCTGGTGGTAGACCATAATAAACTGACTTATTGATTGTATGAATATGGAGTCGTAATTTTTAAATCTATTCTGAAGAGAAATGAAACAACATTTATAACAAAATGGAATGCAAATAACCTCAGGAAGAAATTAAATAAAACTAATTTATTTATAAGAAGCAAATTTCCTCTGCTCATCTGATGTTAGTTTTAAATAGATGGCAGAACCCACAGAGTTCCAATCAAAAGTCCTTGCCACCAAAATAATACTTAACCAAGTTCAATTTAACACATTTACTGTTTAACTTGTACACACATGACCTCCCAAATACTATATCTAGGAAATTTATCTATGCAAATGATATAGCATTGGTTGCACAACACAAAAGCTTCACTGGGACTGAGTCAGTGCTTTCATCTTGGACATTTATCTCCATCAGAATAATTTTAGACCAAACCCTCAGAAAACTATTGTGTCAACTTTTCACTTGTGGAACAGATATGCAGGGTATAAACCAGCTGTATCATTCAGAGGAGAAAATCTGCAATACTGTAGTAAGCCCAAGTACTTGGGAGTCTCCTTAGATCGGTCTTTGACCTATAAATGCCATCTCTCCAATGTGGCAACAAAGATTAAAACCAGAAACAACATCCTACAGAAGTTAGCAGGCACTTCTTGGGGTGCCAGCACTCAAATTCTTAGATCCACCGCCCAGCATTATCATATTCTGTTTGCTGAATACTGCTGTTCATCTTGACTTAATAGTGCACACACAGGACTAATAGACATACAGCTGAATCAGGCAATGTGTATCATCACAGGCTGTATTCAACCAACGAACACCCACTGGCTCCCTTGTTTTGAGCCACATTCCACCACCATCACTAAGAAGATCACTGGTATTATTAAGCCTATGGATAAAAATAGTAAACAATCCTCTGCTTCCAATCCATGCCGATATAACTGCCCTCTCAAACCAACGACTAAAATCTAGACACCCTGCTTGGCACACTGCAATCAACCTTCAGAGTAACCTCAATAATATTTCAAATGCCTGGATGGAACTCTGGCAACATTTATCTCCAGTTCCCCATCATCACATAATCAAGAATCCCTGCGAATGGCCAGCTGGATTTTCCCTTTCAAGACGGCAGTTTCCCAATGTGACTGGAGAAGAAACCAAACCATGGACCACATTATATTTAGGTGTCCTTAACATGCATCTGGAGGCACACTGGAGGACTTGCATAGTGTCACAGATGAAGCCTTTCAATGGCTTTCAAACTTGGATGTGGAACTCTAGCTAGGAATTTGAGATGGTCAATTTGTGCTTGCTGTTATATCAACATCAATGTAGATAATCATCATATGATAAATAAATAAATTTAACATAATTTGTTAACTGAAGTTGTACATCTAATTCCAAAACCTCCAAACATACAGTGCAAACAACCCTATCCTTTGACATAAGTGCAGTTAAGTCAACAGCATCAAGAGAGATGGACAAGGAAGAGAAGCTGAAAAAATTAAGTATGTGGAGAGAGAAAAAGGAAAGGCATATAGAACTAGGGGCATATTTATTTGTTGAATCCTTTGAGGCCTTGAAATCTGTAAATATGTACATGTACGTGTGTTTACATGAGGAGAGTGGGGTTATTGTAAAATTTTATGTTGTTAATACTTCACTTTTAATAATCCTATATTTATATTTTTAAAATGTTTTATTTGTCTAGGTGGGGTTAAACCATGTGCATTAAACTGTCTAGCAGAAGGTTACAACTTCTATACTGAACGTGCCCCTGCAGTGATAGATGGAACACAGTGCAATGCAGATTCACTGGATATTTGTATCAATGGTGAATGCAAGGTATGATACCTCTTGTATACTTCTACAATGTTCATTAGTAATAAACTTTACAAGAACTTTATCTTTCCACAGCATTTCTATATCAGCAGCTTCCTCCAATAAACTGGCTGCCAATAGGAAAGCAATGTTACTTTTCCCCTTTTGTCTTCTCTTTCTTCTCCTCTTGTGGTGGGAGAGCACAAACTTTCTGTACTATCCTTCTGTTTTGTGAACCTGTGATATTGAACAAAAGAATGGTTGAAATGTTGGCATTTTCTTGAATGCTGTATATAAATGCTTTGGAATTGTGTCCCAGGTATAACCTCATTTTTATATAGACATCATGCTTTCATTTAATGAAATGTAGATCTTAATCACCTACTTGTCTTGATTATTATTTAAAAAGCAACAGTATGATGCTTTGACATCTATCATTTAAGGGCTGTGGTGGCTCAGTGGTTAAGAAGCTCGCCTTGTTAGCTGGAAGGCTGACAAGTCAGCAGTACTGCATGACGGTTTGAGTGCCTGTCTCTGTTCCATCTCCTGCCAACCTAGCAGTTTGAAAGCAAGGAATTGCAAGTAGATAAAAGGGACCAGTGGGAAAAGATCTTGGGGACATGAAAAGAGCCTCATTCGGGCATTCCCTGAGCAGAGTTTCTCCAGCAAAAATCCTTTCAAACCCAGAATAATTTCTGACACAAAAATATTATTATCTACCATTTAGAAATGGATAGAATAATGGTATGACAATACATTGCCGCAAAACATAACATTACGGTTTGACATGAAGTATGATGTTATGTGCAATCCAAAGATATGTAGTGTAGCTGTCTAAAAATGGCATGCTGAAAAAACCATAGCTTAAGTGTAATTTGTTTGCTGGTTTCCACTGTTGTATTTTGTATTTGTATAAATGGAAGACAAGTGAGAGTTCACAGCAATTTTGATCTGAATAAGTTAAGGATGTCATAAATCTGATGAAATGTTCTTTAAAAATTCAGCAGTATTTTCAACATAGGTGAATTGTTCTGATTATACCCATTTTCAGCATGTTGGGTGTGATAATATTTTGGGATCTGATGCTAAAGAAGACAGGTGTCGTGTATGTGGAGGAGATGGCAGTACCTGTGAAGCTGTTGAAGGCTTTTTCAATGACACATTGCCTAGAGGAGGTAAGTGTGAAAGTATAGATCACAATTTTGTTGACACCATATGTCTCCTGTGCAAGTCCTAACAAAAGGCCAATGGCTATAGCCATTCCCCACAGTACATTTTACCCAGCAATCAAGTTAGTTGTGACTAAGCTTCTATTGTTGTGTAAGGACATTTGCTGACAGATTGTTTCTAGTACTGGCTAATGTTAAAGTTGTGGTCTGTATTTCAATCAACATATTATTTCTCTTTGAAATATTTACTCGTCATATGAGTTTGAAGCAATTTGAGATATTGCTACCACTACCATCACAAGTATTCCATACTTCTGAGTTTGAAGTGAACTTTTTTGTTCTGTGCCTTATATCATAGAATCATTTTTTATACATTTTTTTGGTGTAAGAGATACTGTTCAGTCATGTACTTATAGCTATTAACAATCAAGTAGCATTACTTTTGCCTTTTAGGTTACATGGAGGTTGTTCAGATTCCAAAAGGTTCAGTTCACATTGAAATCAAAGAAGTGGCAGTATCAAAGAACTACATTGGTAAGAGGATGGTCTTATGTTAATTGCAAAAATTATAAGGGTTACTGGTGTCAAATAAGAAAATCAGGGAACGTGGCAGATAGCAGATAGTTGTACAGTATAGTCAAACTAGATATTCATACATTCTTATTTTTATCATTATAACATTATTTTCTTTTATTTTTTCATTCCACTGGTATCTTTCTGGCGTGTCTGAGGCTCTCCCCTCCTGCAATTAATTTTTGACATTAAGGATATGCCATTTTTATATTTGTTTTTAGATAGTAATGGCACAGCAATGGGCAATACTGCTATGTTCTTAAGTGTTTTTTATTGTTTTATATTGGTTTTAACTTGTGTACACTGCCTAGAGTCCATCGGATTAGGGTGGTATATAAATCTATCTATTAAATTAAATTAAATCGTGCTTTCAGAAAACTGGAAAAAATATGTAATTTATTGCAACATATGGTGTCACTACAAATTAGTGTTCCCAGCATTAAGTACTACTGGACACAAAAAAAATGTGCTGCATTTGTCTATCATTTGCCTGAACACCTTAGAAAATTAACCAAAGTTTGTCATGAAGGGACTTATAACTGAGCTAGTTTGCAGATTCATATGGCAAGGCATGAAGCCGATTGTTCAGTGAAAGTTATGATTGGTACTGTGTCTTTTTGCTGACATTACTGGCTCTGTACTATGAAGGTTTGTGAAGATACAAAATTTAGGATTAAGGACTTGATTTTCCTTTGGCAGGCCTCTAATTAAACATAGGAAGTAGTGGACCATCAGTTTAAAACACGTATAACAATCAGAAAGATGGGGCTTATTTTAAATAACAGGATTAAATATACCTGGAAATGCCCACTGTTTTCATCCCTCAGTAGATTCCAGTCTCAGTCCTCTTCCCCTAGAACCTCCCTATACATATCTCAGCTCAGGAGAAGAAACAACTTGGAGGTACTAATGATTGCTTTTCTTCTTCTATAAGGCTGTTGCATGACAGTAAGCAGAGAATTTGAATATCTCTATCAACTTTAGACTAAGTTTGCAGATAAAATTGTATTGTCTCCATCCCATCACTGATTCTGTCTCCATCATCCCATTCTTGATTGATTAACACAACATTGGCCATCTCCTGCATCATTACAACATCTGGTACAACATCACTATTGATCAAATAACCTCTCTTTCCCCTGACTCTACAATGTGTTATGGGCTGCCTTGATATAATTGGACCTGAAGCCCAAAATCCTGTTGCTTTTTAAACAGTAGATGGAAGGAAATCGTAGAAGCTATTACAACTAGTTGGGGAGGTTCCAGTTGCATGGTGATGATGTGCTTGGTTGTGTGACTGGCACCTTTGCGAGTTAATTGTAGTTGTTTCTTCAATTTCCCTTCTGTGTATGGTTATAAGCAACAGAATTCTGGCTGAGTTCTTTTTTTTTTTTACAAACAGAAATATTGCATCCATGGTAAAAGTTAGGATTGAAATAATCCTACTAATATTTTTCCTCTTCTTTTTTAATATAGAGTGTTATCTGAATATAGTAATGGCACATAGTAAGTTCAGTAATGAGCTCTTAGTAGTGTTGGAAAAAATGTATTCAAAATAGACATATTAATGTAAGTTAAAATAGTAAATGGCAAGTGAAAGCATTAGCCAAATCTCAAGCATTTGTTTCTATTGTAAAGTTCATCTTTCTGTGAAAACTAACAATGGGAATGCTCAGTTTTCTTCATTTACCCCTTTTAATTTGAGTAATTTATGTTATAATATTTAAAATTGTTTGGATGGGTGATTGCAGCTGAAATTTACTCTATTAGTCATTTAATATATTTAACAGACCAACATCTTATAGAATTAATTCAAATGTTATAGCACAATTCCTAAAGTACAATATTTTTAGGAACTGAGAGTTTGACTTTAAATATGAAGAAAATATTTTTAAATAGGTAATAGGTGATAAAAACAGGGAAAGCCACATCTATTTCCACTTTGTTGCAGCAAATAAGCAGCTACAACCCTGCCTTCCTTGCATTTTTTAAAAAAATTGCTACATTAATTAAAAATGGCCATGTTATACATTCTTGTTGTTTCTTTGGTTTAAGCATTTTATACTTTTTTTAAAGCATTAAAATCTGAGGAGGATGACTATTACATTAATGGTGCATGGACTATCGACTGGCCTAGGAAATTTGATGTTGCTGGAACAGCTTTCCATTACAAAAGGCCTGCAGATGAACCTGAATCTTTGGAAGCCTTAGGTCCTACCTCAGAAAATCTCATAGTCATGGTAAAGTAACTGAGTCTTTTTAAAATGTGAGTTCATGTCCAGCAAGATAGCATTGGAAAATAACAGGAAATCAGATTATTTGACTGAACTTCATGTTCTATCGTACATGTGGGTTATCCCACCTTGTTGTTTGTAAGCCCCCTTTCCAGTCTACTTGGACTATTCTTCAGTCATGATCCAAATTATTTCTAGCCCCTCAAAATTAGTTTTACTAATTTTGAGGGGCTTTAAAAGTTGTGTTTATCAGACAGTAGACCTGTGATTTCTTGCAACAGAACAACACAATATGATAATGAAATAAAACAATTTTATGATATGGAATAGGGGTGTGCAAACAAAAATCTGACAATGCCCAGATTCGTAGAATTTTAGCATTTTTATCTGTCAATTCTCACAGTGTACCTGTTGTTTTACATTTGTAGCTACTGACCTTATGGATTATTTCTTTTTTTGAAATTCTTTTGGTCCAGTCCTATGCTGACTTGGTATTATAATTTTTTATGAAACTGAAATAATATATTAGCCTAAAAACTGAAACACTGTATGGAAATAAAAAAATTGAATTAGTGTAGAGCCCTATGTCAAAGGCGTTTTTTAAAAATTTGATACATTTGGCAGGCTTTCTAGTACATTGGCCTCCAACCACTGGGCCGCGGACCGGTACCAGACCACAGGCTGTCCCGAACCAGGCCGCGGGGATGGGTGGCACTCGGAGCACCAATGGCAGCCTTCTGCCTTCAACATGCTCCACTGGGTCTGCCCGGCGAACGGAGCGAGAGCATGGGCTTCAGACACAGCATATAGGCAGGGGTGGCTGGGCCCCTCCTCCACATGGCTTAATCAATCAGTCAATTTAATTTATACCCTGCCCTACTAAGCGTGAGCCGACTTTGGGCGGCCTCCAACATATCAATACAAACAAAGTATAGCAATACAACAATACACAATTAAATAATTAAATAAATGCAATACAATAATACAAAATACAAAATCCCCCCCAATACACAGTGTAATAAAAATACATTATACAATAAACAATTCCTTACGGTCCTGATGGAGCCAATGCTCGACGTACTTGGCAGGCCAAAGGAAGGAACTTAGCGTCTCGACACCAGCGAGGCCACAACAGTTCTTTTGTCTACAGAGTCCAGGTGCTCCCAACTTCCCCGTGGCCAATGCTGGACCAAGGAGGGGGCATAAGCGAGGTGTCGTTGGCACGGTAGTGATCCCAGGTGCCGCAGGTCTCTCCACCCCGCCTCCTTCTCCTCCGGCTGACCTGCCGGGTGAAACCCTCGCTGTGGCTCACCGGGGCTGTCAGCGTCAGCGTCGGAGGCATGGGAGTGGCTTTTGGGGCCACGGAGGCGACCCCAGGTGCCGCAGGTCTCTAAAGTATGACAGGGTTTTGCCCCCCACCTGTGCACTTGCACCATATCCATTCCCACCCACCCATACTTACCAGTCCATGGAAAAATTGTTTAGTATAAAACTGGTCCGTGGTGCAAAAAAGGTTGGGGATTCCTGTTCTAACGCACTTTTAGGTATATTGAAACTGCTTTCAGACTTCTTTCATTCTCAGAAAAACAAAAGCTTTGATGAATTTAGTTCAGGCTCTTCTTTGTGGTCTCTGTGAAATATCTAATATATATAGGTCAGTATCCTGCTAAGTGTTTATGCATGTAGAACACCAACTTTGGAACCTGTGGCATTGATTTGACAAGTCACAACTGGTCTTTTCATTATGCAGCTTCCGCACGTGGAGTGCCACATACATGTAAATGTTGAACATGATATCTGCCAGAGTTGACAAGCTTATTAAAACATTCAGGACCAACACAATTTAATATGTTACCTTTCTTTTACTTTAGATGTTGATGAAAGTAATTTACATATCCAAAGTCTTTTAGATTACAGGATAGTCATAAGCATTATATTAGATTTAGCTTCCCCATTAAAATCCCAATTTCTTGCTATAGTAACCACATTGTTTTCTCATTCTGTTCTGAAAATTCTTTATTTATGATTCCACTGAGATTTCAAAATATTTATTTCAGAAAATAATTTCTTAGATTTTTGCTAGTCCTGCAAGATTTAAGAGACCAAAGATAGTGCTACATTTTAAAGTTTACTTTCTCCAACTGTTGAAGTTTGGGAGGAATAATTTATATAAACTCTAGAAACATCTGCATTTATTTTCAAAACTTGTTCCTGGAAGAAATAATAATGTACTTATGCAGCAATTGATTAAATGTCATTGCATTCTTTTCAAAGCGCTTTAATGATATAACCAGTTGTTTTCAACTGCAGATTTTACTACAGGAGCAAAATCTGGGGATAAGGTATAAATTCAATGTTCCCATCTCTCGCACTGGCAGTGGCGACAATGAAGTTGGATTTACATGGAATTATCTATCTTGGTCAGAATGCTCTGCTACTTGTGCTGGAGGTACATTTCTTTTTTCCCTACAAAGTTGAAAAGTTCACTATATGGAAAACATATTCCAGCTGTGACTGAATATAATTTAGAACTTTTTTTCGGGTGTTCTTGAAAATTATTTCTATATACTCATTCGTTTATTGCTTGGGTTAAATTTTCTACTACTTACATATAGATTTAATCATTAAATTAATAAATTCAATTTCAGCTAGATGATAGTTTTTACCAAGTCTTCTCAATGGTAGAATATTGCTTATATGAGCTTCCATGGAAACTGTGTGGTCCTGTTAATACAAAGATACATGAGTGTTCAGTATGTGGCACATCAAACCCAAAATCTGCTGGGAACAGTCTCTTATGGATATGAATCAGCTAATTGATATTTACCATATCATTACAATAACACATATTATTACAATTTTTTTAAAAGCAGAAAAAGCTATCTACACCTGAACCTTTTGCCCTGGTCAAAATGAGTCAGCAAGGTATAGGAAGGGATGGATTCTCTCTTCTGCTTGCTATCATCATCGTCAGCTGTTACTTGTGTCCAAGTATACATTTTTTCCGCTGAAAATCATTTTCACGGATTGAAAGAAGTGACAGACAGGAAAAATGCCATTGGCATGAATTAGTTTAAGGTGAATCCCAGTTTGCCATGAAGTGACCCACACACAATGAACAGAGTGCCATCTCCTGCAGCACGTGTGAAATGAGACATGCAGGATTTGACACTGGGACACTGCTGCAGCCTTGAGGATATCGACAAAGTGCGCCACTCCATCTGACTTAGCCTCTTCTGTCCCCATGACTGTTGGGAATCAGAATAGTGAAGTGGTTCTTCCCCTGCTCATTTTGCCGTTGGGCCCAATATATTGGTTTCCATTGGCATTTCCTCCACTGAGAAGGGACCATCACCCCACCTAAAGGGGCTCATCCGCCCATAGCCGTTGGGTCCTTTAGGGAGTCAAGTAAGTGTGGATCCAACTCTAGTCCAGTGCCAGTTCCAATGAGAGTAGAAAGAGACAATGGAGGGTATATTAATTACTGAAATGAAGTAATAAGTCACAACTAGAGCATGCCCATTGAACTAGAGGATTTGGTGAGATACTCTGTAAGTTACATTGATTCAGTAGCCCTACTCTTGCACCTGACTACTGAATTTCAGTCAATGTATAGAAGAAGAAATCTAAAGAAGAAGAATTTAATAAAGAATGTACAGTTTTTGAAAGTGAAAACTTCCCTTAAAGCAGATGGGGGAAAAATAACCAAGAATAAATGGGATACCAACAGAACTATTTCTAACTACAGAGACTTAATGTATCAATATCTTAATATAAGATCCTATACGGTGACTTTATTACGGTATCTATCAGAACGTCTGTCTCTCAGAACTCCTCGCATCACAATCTGTGCAGCTCCATGTGCCAGTTCTGAAGTTGGCTAGAAACATACCTGTCAACCTGTGGCTCCGGAAAAAAACGGGACCTGCGCAGAGCGGTTCCATGCAGGTCGCCTTCCACGCATGCGTGGAAGGCTATGCCGCTTGCGCAGCCCCCTATGCAAGCGGCGTAGGCTTCCACGCATGCGTGGAAGGATTCTACACAAGTGTAAAACCCTTCTACGCATGCGTAGAAGATGACTTGCGCAGAAGGGCTGTGCAGTACTTCCTTTCCCCCGCTGCCAAATTACGGGGTTTTGGCAGCGCGGGTTGGGAAATGACGTCAATCGGCGCAGGATTACGGGGTAATCCCGGCCAAATCGGGAAGGTTGACAGGTATGGCTAGAAAGACAATGACTAGAAAAAAAGCCTTCTTGATGGCGGTGCCTAAACTTTGAAATGCACTACCTGTGGAGCAGTGGTGGGCTCCAAAAAAATTTACTACCACACTGTGGCCGTGGTATGGTGGGCGTGGCCAGGGGAAAAGTCCTGCATTGCACCCAAATTAGGACTACTTTATTTCAAAACTTGGATGGCGGGGTCAGCCAGAATTTCTGCTACCTGTTCTGGCGAACTGGTGCGAACCTGCTGATGCCCACCACTGCGGTGGAGCTGCATCGAGCCCCATCCTTGGACATTTTAAAGAAACACCTCAAAACCTTCTGCTTCAAGGAGGCTTTTAAGAAAATTTTACCTTGCCAGTAAGTTAGTTGTGTAGATTTGAGTCTGCTTTCCTTCAGACGCCATCTGATATTTATTTTTTGTTTGTTTGTTGTATTATATTGTTGTTGCTTATTTAATTGTTTGTATACCACCCAGAGTACAAAATATCCCAGATGGGTGGTATAAAAATGCAATAAATAAATAAATAAATCTCACTGTACCAACAAATATGAAAAACAAAACAGTGGCATGTAGATCAGGTACACTCTGTATATATTCTAATACTGAAGAATGAAGACACAGAGTAATTATAGAACCGTTGCATTAATTTCTGGTGCAAGCAAAGTAATGCTGAAGATTTTACAACATAGACTTTTACTTCATATGTGTTGAAATCGATCATTAATCCCAGTTGAGAGTGCAGCCAAGAGATCAGGAGAAGATTCCAATTTGGAAGGGTAACTGTGAACAAACCAGAAAAAGATCTTCAAGTGTAAAGATGTGTCACGGGAGACCAGGATGAACAATGGCAAGGCTTTAGTATTCCCAGTTACTACATACTGTATTTGAAAGCTGAATAGTGAAGAGAACTGACAGGTTGAGTAAGAAATGTAACAGTACTGTACATTGAGTTTCAATTTAATATTGCATGTAAAGCATCAAAATATCTGAAATAAATACCCACTTTACAGTTCACAGCCATTACCCAGGAGAGGTATTTCCTTCTTAATGTATTGCTGACTAACCATAATGGTTTTAGTTTTGTCTGAATTTAATTTCCATTAACTCATCTATATCCAGGCACCTGCAGCTGGAAAACATTGAATGTGTGTTTACCAAGGCTTGGTGATTATTTGCAGATAACAGTACATACAATTGCTATAGTTGTATGGGGAGATACATTTTGACCACAAGAAGATAAATTACTCAATGGATAGCCAAAGCTGTTAAGCATGACATATTTCCAATTTCTAGCAATAACAGATAATGAAGAAAACATCAGATTTAATATTGGTCTTGAATCTAAAGAACATAGAACTTTTTGAGATGTATAAGAAGAACCATGTAGGAAAATTAAGGGACCTCACCAAAAATGTTCAAAGCTGGATGTCCATTTTATGATTCAGTATTATAAATGTAACAATTTTATCACTTGTTCATGTCTCAAAGTAGTAGATTTAATTAAAAACTGAGGGGGAAATGAGTGTATGTTGAAAACAGGACAGTGTGATTTAGTGATGTTTTGGTACCATTCTTCTGATTATTACAAAGACAGTAATGGGCAAAACATCATTTTTACCCATGCAAAGATTTATATTCCTCAGAAACCACAGGATACAGTAGTGGCATTTGTACATTAAATCACAGATTCATGAAGGTAATTGCTAGATGAATAAAAAATATGCTTGCTGTGTCACTATAGTAAAAATACAGTAACTTGTTATGTAGTTTCCAAATAGAACATATTGAATCTTACTCTGCAATTATATTTGAAGAAGTGAATTATTTGCTGAAGTGAATTAGGATCATGTGATATTTCTTTTAAGTTCGTTAAGAAGAGAGCATGTAGATGTGTGGCACAAGATAAGATACACAAAGAGGAAGAATCAATTTTATAATAAAAATATTCATTAATTTAAAAAACAATAGCAACGGAAGCATATTCATTTACAATAAAGCTATTCTAGAGTGATCCTGGAGAAAGTTTTTATTATGCCTTTATCCTGCTTTATTAATAGGATTTTTAGAAGGGACCCAGCTAACATTGTTTTCTGCTTACATATTTTCTATGTTTTCCTGTAACTTTTTCAACTTCCTGTTTCCCCACAGAAACTCACTTGGGAAGGGGAAGGAATACATGCATGATGTCTTTTGATTGGCAGCACTAGGAGCTATTAGTTAAAGAATGCAAGTTTTTTAAAAATTATACTAATATAAAACCTTCAAATCAACAAAATTTTAGATAGCACAGTAACTCGTAATGATGACAGGACAGCAACTTGTGATTTGTTCACATATATATGCACATCCCACTAACTACATGCTCGGCACATAATAATCTTCCAAGAATGCAGCAAAAACAGAAGGTCCGCTGAATCTTTGGATTGCTTTATACCGGGGTGCCCAAACTACAGCCCGTGGGTCATATCCAGCCCCCAACACCAATTTATCCAGCCCGCGCCACTCTTCTGCTTCCAGGCGTGACAAGGGACGAATGAATTGGTGTTGGCGGCTGGATCCAGCCTGCAGGTCATAGTTTGAGCACCCCTGGTTTAAGCAGAGAAAATGGCAGCCTAAAAATCTATCTCATCCTGTTGCAAAACAGATTGCAAAGCAGGTTTTACTTCCACTTCTGGTGGGAGGAACTGCATGCCCGGCACACTGAACCACGTGACCTGCCTGCAGCCCAAAATGTTTGAGCACCCCTGCTTTATAAAGTTGGTTGGCTTCATTTGATTAATCACAAATTGTGTCAGCTGTAAATAAGGGAAATCAAAATGGAGACACTGTTTAATGATATCCTGTTATTCCCAAAGGTGCACAGAAACAAGAAATTGTGTGCAAACGGTTGGATGACAGTTCTATAGTACAGAACAATTACTGTGATCTTGATAGTAAGCCACCTGAAAATCAAAGAACTTGCAATACTGAGCCATGCCCACCTGAGTAAGTATTTAGTGTATAAGATAATATAAGAAAACATCCCATTTTTGATGGCAGTTTTACAATGGGGACAGGGAGATATGAGAGAGAGAGAGTCAATTCAGAAGATAATAAAGAACATGAATCAATAGATCAGATGCTTGTTATGCATGATTTAAGCATCTTATTAATGCCCCTTGCATTAGTATGGCTTGTGACTGGAAGAATCTTGCAAATAAACAAGAAAAGTTCTACAGTTGCTGTAATTGCCTATCACTAGGCCTTCCTGTTTCTTCTGAAGGAATTCTAGGTAAAGGTAAAGGTTTCCCTTGCTCGAAAGCCAGTCTTATCAGACTCTAGGGTTCAGTGCTCATCTCTGTTTATAGCCAAAGAGCCAGCGCTGTCTGTGTCTGCAGACATTTCCATGGACATGTGGCAGGCATGCCTAGACACCAGAGTGCACGGAACACTGTTTACCTTCCCACCGATGTGGTCCCTATTTATCTACTTGTAATTTCTTGCTTTTGAACTGCTAGGTTGGCAGGAGCTGGGACAGAGATTGGAATTTATTCCGTCATGCAGTACTTGGGTATCGAACTGCTGACCTGCTGCCTTCCAGTCAGTGTCTTAGCCACTTGAGCCACTGCAGAAGGAATTCTGCCCTCCCTCAATTTTCCACATTCTTAATTCCAAGCTAAAAGATAATTAAGAATGTTTGTCTCTGTTTTAAACATTGGAAGGCCAACTAGCTTTCATGGGATGGAGTACCTTTCTAACTACAATAGCTATTCAACTGTAAACCCCTCTTGGTAATAGTTTTCCATGTTCTGAAAGTCTCCACTGCCCGGACACTAAATCCTTTCCTTCTGTGGCACACAATGTGATCATAGCGACTTATCAGGGTACACTTTGAGCCTGGAGCTACTGAAAGTACAGTAATACCTCATACAAAGTCCGCTTCATACAACATCGGATTCATACAACATTGCCTGATTCCATGAAAAAAGTTGCCTCATACAAAGTCGTGCAACGTTGTATGAGGCATTGGGGTTTTCCCAGGTTGCATTGTGCCTGGGCAGTATAAAAGGCAGGACACATGCGTGCATTGCTCTTGTGGGTTTTGCATGAGGCAAAGAGTGTTTAGGAGTGGTTTTGAGCGCGATTTTGGATTTTTTTGAATTTTTTCGTCAGAATTTTTAGACACATTTCTGGGATTTTTGCAGCATTCTTCAGGTTCTTGGACAATCAGGGTTGTTTGACAAGTTTTTGTAATGTTTTTAGCCTTTAGACAATGATTTCTTAAATTTCTGTCAGTTTCCTGTGTTTCCTTGACTTTGCCCTGAAGTCTGTGCTGTTACAGTACAATGTATCTCTATGGAAATGACGTTGTATGAGGCATCGCGACAAGGATTTGGACGTTGTATGAGGCATTGCGGCTAGGATTTTGCATGCCTTATACAAAGTCCAAATCTGTATAAAGTCCAGACTTGTGGAACCAAATTTGGACGTTGTATGAGGTATCACTATATCCAATTTTGTAGCCTATTTGTACTATTCCATCATGTTTCCAGTATAGCAAGAGCCTTGTTGCCAAAGAAATCATATATCTTTCTTTTTGTTCACTGCATTGCGCAAAAGTCCAGGTTGGGAGAAATCCTCAGACCTTTTTGCCAACAGAAAGCAATCATTCTGTTGTTTATAAAACAAAGCAAATATTTTCTTAATGCCATACCATAGGCAGGTCATTCCATAGGTTAGTAAACCAGTCTGTAGGCCATGTATCTGTAGACAAAGTTGATCCACATGTCCACATGCCTTTTGGCCAGTGTACTCCCTGCCCTAATTGTAAGACCTAATACGTCACCATCGGCTGCTACTCGTGTCCGAGTATACATTTTTCTGTGAAAATCATTTACATAGTTGATGGAAGTGTGAAAGAAGAGTGACAAACAGGAAAAATGACATTGGGGTGAATTTGTTTAAGGTGGATCCCAGCTTGCCATGAAGTGACCCACACACTGTGATCACAGAGCCACTTCCTGCAGCACATATGAAATGAGACATGCAGGATTTGACACCAGAACTGCAATGGACTGCTGCAGCCTTGATGATATTGACAAGGTGCACCTTCACAGCCAGTCCATCTTGCATGGCCTCTTCTGTCTCCATGACCATTGGGAATCAAAATAGTGAGGTTGTTCCTCTTCCGCTCATTTTGCCATTGAGCCTGATATGCTGGCTTTTAGTGGCATTTCCTCAACTGAGGGAACAATCACCCCACCTAAAGGGGCTCATCCGTCCATAGCCATTAGCACCTGTAGGGAATCAGGTTATTTATCACCGCCCAACACTTAGTTTTGAGTTGCTGGCTGTATAGTTTACTCCATTACTGTAGCAGGATGCCTGGTGTTTTTAATTGCTGTAAGCTGCTTGCAATTTCTAGATGGGCAGGATATAAATGTGATTAAATAAATAAATAGAGTTTCCGCAATCAATTTATAGTTATTAATTTTCTATTCACCACATTTTTGCCTAATGGCAGCAATTTAATATGTTATCCTAATTTTTTGTCATTGTAATTTAAGAGGTTTTCTGTAAGCAGGTTTAACCCTCCTTACCATGAGATAAGAACATAAGAACAGCCTTGCTGGAACAGGCCACAGCCCATCAGTCCAGCATTCTATCTCACACAGTGGCTCACCATTTGCTTCAGGGTATTCCCATGCAGATGCCTTCACCTGCTTATGATTCCCTGGAAATGGCATTGAGAGATATCCTGCCTATCTCTCCAACACGGAGGTTGTCCTTAGGTATCCATAATTAGAGCCATTGATACCCTTGTCCTCCATGTCAAGACTGACAGCTGTCACCACTTCTTCTGGCAGGGAGTTCCATAGACCAGTGATCCTCTGGGTGAAAAAGTACTTTCTCTTATTTTTTTGAGAACTAGCACCCAAAAGTTTCATGGAGTTCCCCCTAGTTCTAGTGTTGTGCGATAGGGAAAACAGTTTTTCCTTATCTACTTTGTCCACACGGTGCATGATTTTATAAACTTCAATCAGGTCACCTCTTAGACGCCGTCATTCAAGAGTGAAGAGGCCCAACAGTTGCAGCCTCAGATGGTAAGGAAGGTGTTTCAGTCCCCTAATCATTCTGGTTGCCCTCCTTTGCACTTTTTCCAGCTCCATAATATCCTTCTGGAGGTATGGCGACCAGAACTGTACACAGTATTCCAGATGGGTCCTCACCATAGATTTATAAAGAGGCCAAATGACACTTGCTGACTTATTTTCTATACCCTTCCTAATGATTCATAGCATTGAGTTTGCTTTTTTCACTGCTGAGGCACACTGGGTTGACACCTTCATTGAGCTGTCCACCAGGACACCAAGTGATTACTTGATCTGGAAGAGATGCGAGACAGAAGTAAGAATGTTTTTAATTATTGAAAATCACTCCTTGCCAGTAAGGTCATCACCCTTTTCAAGGTATAAATGACACAATCTGGGTTTACTGTTGTTCCATTACGTTTGTTTATTTAATGTTGATGTTTTGCTGTAGTGATTTTCAATAATTAAAAACATCTTACTTCTGTCTTGCATCTTTTCCAGATCAAGTAATCACTTTCATTCTGTGGTAGTCCAATTGGGTGCGAAATGCATCATTACCAAAAAAATCTCTCCCTGTCAGTAATGTCATCTAGTAGTGAAATTTCTTGGTAGTTAAAGAGTTTGTCCTTCTGTCCTGTGGCTTTCTTGGTGGGATAAAAGAGATTACATAAGAGTTAGAAAAAGCATAAGACACAAGTAAGAGGTTCCAATTATTGAAGATCACTCCTTGGTAGTGACATCATCACTCATCCACAGGCATAAGTTTTGCAACAGGATTTCAGACTGAATAATTTTCGTGTTTTGTGGGAAGGATTATTGCGAACATTTTCCTACCTATTCAGTTAGGTGCACTTTTTAAAGTGAGGGATCAATATAATTCGGGTTTGTTTGTTTTTGTTCCCAATGTTCTTCCTGAAGATGGTTTATTGGAGACTGGTCAGAATGCAGTAAGACCTGTGATGGTGGAATGCGGTCCCGAACAGTACTGTGTATCAGGAAGATTGGACCTTCTGAAGAGGAGACTTTGGACAGTAGTCATTGTTTAACACACCAGCCAATTGAAAAAGAATCCTGTAATAATCAATCTTGTCCTCCACAATGGGTTCCTTTGGATTGGTCAGAAGTGAGTATACTTCCAAATGTATTAAATGACAGGTTTTAGATAGATTAGAAATTTTCATTCATTACACTGCACAGCAACGATTTTGCTACTGGGAATAACACATGTGATTTACATGATATCGAGTGTGCTGGTTCCAAATCTGAATTCAGAATTTGCCTATCACATACAGATTTTAAGGCGTGCTATAGCTGTTCAAATGGCCGGTGATTGGGTAATGTATTTTTTACATAGAAACATTATAATAATTGCAGCTACCACTATGCCTACTACCACACAGCTGAATCATGTCCCCTGATGCATGCATGTTTCAGCAGCAGCCAGGCATGCCTGGGCAAGTCAGTGAGCTGACATCAGAAATAGGTATACAGTAAAATCCCAGTTTACGACTTTGGTCCGTTCTGACAGCCTTCAGCGTAAACGGGAAAAATCGTAAACCGAAGCACGTTTTCCCATAGGAATTTATTGAAAAATTAAAAAACAGTCCCAACTAGACCAAAAATATTTTTTAAAAATACAAAATTTTTTTTGCCAGACATGATCCTCTCCCATACCCCTATCTACCCCACCAGCTGATATTCTGCTCCTCTGCACCTCAATCGATCGAACTACCCAGTTGATTAGCGGCTGGTGTGGAAAATATGGGGAGTTCTTGAGGTGTGGGAGAGAAAGGGAAATCCCCTAAGAACACCCCCTCCTTCTCCTCCAGAGGTGGAGATTGATCAATCTAGGTGTGGAGGAGGTGCGGAGAAAAAAAAGGTGGGGGAAACAGAGCGAACAGTAAAAGGAAAAACGAACGACAAAGCAATCTCGCTATCCTTTTGCACACTGCTTCTTCTTTCTGAGTGGCTTGTGTGGTCACCAGGGGAACCCAGGTAGTGGCGGGAGACTGCAGGGACCATATCGTCTCAATTCCAGTCTTTTTCTGAGGTCCCCCACCGTGCTTCAGCCAGGAACGCGTGCCAATCTAGAACTTCCTGGTTACGCACCGGGTGCCCAGGCTGTTCCTGGCTGTAGCACCACGGAGGGACGCGTTCCCGTCTGAAGCACCATGGGGGACCTCAGAAGAAGACTGGAATGGAGAGGATGTGGTCCCTGCAGTCTCCCGCTATTAAACAAAAGAAAGAAGAACTGGTGTAAATAGTCACAATAGTTCTTTCTTTTGTTTCTGATGTATTTCAATATTTAGCTAGATGTATAAAAACCTGTGCTAGTCCATTCTTTCATTTGCTAGTCATTCTCAATTCTATGTGGGTTTTTTTTATTCCTGTTGAATGGTATTTCTAGCTTGAATGCTGTGCTTAAAAAAACAGTTCAGATACACAGTAGATGATTTTTTTGGAATAGTAGCCATTTTAGTCTGTGTTTCAAACATATCAGAGAATAAACAAAACAAAAACGCTGTAGAACTTTGAAGACTAACTGTTATATTTTAATGTTCGCATTTATGGATCAAGTCCACTTCGTCAGACTCTGACGAAGTGGACTTGATCCACGAAAGTTCATACATAGTACATGCTATGAAAATTCTCACATACTGAGATAGTATTACTACCTGAGTCTTGGGCAAAATGGGCCTTTTATGGCAACCAAAATGTATGCATGTGGTTATAGCATTATATATGCAAGCCTCAGGTTCATTTGATTTATCTCCTGTGTACTCTTTGGGTACAGATGTGTAACCATGAACAGAAAGGAAGCTTTCACTTCTGCTTTTAAACTGACTGGCATTTTCTGTTATATTTCAATCTGGTTAAATTCTTGGTTGCATCCAGTCATGTCCATTAATTAATATAAGAAATGCCTGTAGCCAATCTGGTACAAGCTAGATAGAACAGCTGACAGCTGGATACACAGTTGATTACAGAATTGTACTTAGAGAGCACTTATCAATGGCTCTTTCTCAAATTGAGAGGGGTTACAGATTCAATTCTGGTCCAGTGATCATCAGTATTTTTGTTAATGACTTGGATGTGGAGGTGCACGGAATGCTTATCAAGTTAATGGATGTCACAAAATTGGGTGGAATAACTAATACCCTGGAAGACAGAAAATACATTTCAAATGAATGCATGAGAAAAGAAGACTAAAGGGAGATAGGATAGCTCTTTTGTCGTACAGAGGAGGGGCACAATCTGTTCTCAAGCATTCCTGAGTGCAGGACATATAATAATGGACTGAATCAGGAAGCCTAATTTTGGTTTAATATCAGGAAAAAACCTATTAACTGTTAGAGCAGTACAACATAGGAACCAATTACCTGGGGAGGTAGTGACCAATCCAACACTGGAGGCATAAGGAAAATTAGACAACTGGGCTGCGTTGGCTTAGCAATTAATATGCTGAGCTTGATGGTCAGCAGGTCAGCAGTTTGAGACCTGAGTGCACAGCTCCAGGGGCTGACCCCAAGATTAGCAAGAAAGGCTCTGACTCATTGAAGAGACTTCTCGGGGGTGGCACCAACTTTGTGGAACTGTCTACCAGCTGAGCTGCGCCAGATTCCATCTCTGCCTATATTTCGAAAACAACTAAAATCATTTTAAAGAGGCTTTTAAGCATGTACTGCCAATGGCTGAGCGACAGGTTGTGATTAACTTTTTCGTCACCAATAGTTGTTTTTGTTTTAGAAATGATGCAACATCTTTAATGTTGTTTGGGAGGTGGTGATCAACACTGGAGGTATTCTAGAGAAAATTAGACAACCATCTGTCATATACAGTATACAGTACTTTGGTTTGGAATCCTGCATTGAACAGGGGTTGGAATTGACAGCCTTATAGTCCATTTCCAATTCCATGATTCTATGATTGTGGAATGTCTTTTCCCAGGGCAATTTTAAGCAGCACACCAACAGTAGAATGCAAGACCTGTCTCTTTGAAGGAATCCAGATATGATTTACGCCATACTCTATAGTACTATATGAGGCCAGTGGTTTTGGAAACATTTTTGTATACATATGATCTGGAGCTTGTTTTGGTTCCCTGTGGTTCTCTGAGTTTCTCCAGGTTATAAAGAAAGCAGATTACTAAACTTTGTCAGGATGATTCAATCATCATTCATTTGTACATATTATTAAATCATCATTCATTTGTAACATATTATTAAATAATATGTGAGCATGTCACCCTATAATGGTGATAGTAAAGGCAAATGTTTGATACAGTTATTAACATATGTAGTCACTGCTCTGTTGAACATTAAGTGACAATGAAAAGAATCCTGTTGAAGTATTATGCTGGCAATTGCATAAAATACATTGGGGAATCGCTACTAATTATTGAATTGCTGCTCACATATTGTACAACCTGGCACATGACTAGGAATATAGTAGTTTGGCATTGCGGCTTATCAGTTAACTTACTTACAGTACTTGGTTACTTGGTTGATCCGTACTTCACACGTCTAGTTTGGTGTGGTGGATCAAAGCATCGTCTCCCACTGTTTCCGATCCCTGAGCTTTTAGCAGCTTCTCGCCATCAGGAAGTCCTACCACTAGCATAGCAGGATCCAGTGGTGCATGGGTGACTGAGGCCCATGTTTCCAATGCTCCTTTAGCCATTTTAAATACGATGACACAGCTGGCTGGGCTCATGCTGAAGTTGGCCATGTTGGAGCAGTGCACTGGCCGGGTTCATTACCTGAGTACCCAACCCAATTTAGCTGAACTGCGGTTCCAGAACAGACAACTATTTTAGACCACTAGCTGATACCTTTGTGGCATGGTTGAACCTGCCGGGGAATACACACCCAGCACAGCTGTTAGACAGCCAAGAACCACTGTGCCACGTTGAGGCATGAGATGGGATTTTCGGCAGGTCAGTTAACTTACATTGGCATAAGTTAGCAACAGGATTCTGGTCTTTATCGAATGAATCAAGACACAATGTATTTCTGTTCACATTTCTATCTCCTCTTTGATTTTATTTTTCTTCTTTCTTTTGTTTAATAGTGACAAAAAGATAGTGATTGTGCAAATGTTTGATTGTAGATCATTAACTTTTTCTGATGCTGATAAAAACATTTCTGATAGCTGCAACTGTAAACATATGACCAAAATATGAGTTTGCGTGTTATCATTATAACAAATAAGTGAGGAGCACAAATGATTTAATGTATTTAACTGTACATATTTTTTATTTTCCATATATAGTTGCATAAATCAGGTTTGTCTCTTGCTTTCAGTGTACTCCAAAATGTGGTCCTGGCTTCAAGCATCGCATTGTTCTCTGTAAAAGCAGTGACTTTTCAAAAACATTTCCAGTTGCACATTGCCAAGAAGAAAATAAGCCTCCAGTCCGCATGCGCTGTAGCTTGGGCAGGTGTCCACCACCACGATGGGTTACTGGAGAGTGGGGGCAGGTAATACAAGTAGGCTTGTAAATATATTGGGAAAATACATTGCCGCTTTCCAGTTGGGATTCCATATATTGCTGAAGGGGGGAAATCAATAAAATAGTCTTGGGTTAATAAAAACTATGACAAAGATTTTTGAATGTGAATATTTCTTGCCTTTCATGAGAAGACACTAGATATTATCACATATCACCACAAAATAGTATGTTATTATCCCATTGTCCAACTCTGTATGCATGATGAAAATGACAGCAGCAGTAAATTACCACTGATTGAAGGCTTCCTTTGGTGATTTTAGGATGCCTGTAACTTTGTCATATTGAGTATGAGTTGCATGTAACCTGAAATTGCCAAATGGCATTTTGAAGCTGCTGTTGATGATTTGCTACTGCTGATCACGTCAATTTGATTGTGCATGCCATTATGTATGACATAATTATTTCAAATTTTTGGAATAGTAGCTGTGTTAGTCTGTGTTTCAAGCATATCAGAGAATAAACAAAACGAAATGAAAACCAAATCACTCTAGCACTTTGAAGACTAACTGTTATATTTTAATGTTAGCTTTTGTGGATCAAGTCCACTTCATCAGACAGGACGTTTGTCTGACAAAGTGGACTTGATCCACAAAAGCATTAAAATATAACAGTTAGTCTTCAAAGTGCTCCATCGTTGTTGTTGTTTTGTTTATTCTCTGATATAATTAGTTCATTTCCATTTCTTAGAGAAATATATATCCTGAAAGCAGAAGAGCCTGTTTTCAGTTTCTCAGATTCTATGAAGTAATAATTGCAAGGTGGTCTGACCGTAGATGACACACAGTAAGAAAACAAAGTAGAGCAGTTTGCTATGAGTTGAAAATGTACAGAGTGAAATAGTATACTATTTTGACATCCTAACAGAATAAATACATAGTTGCTGTTAAGCAATGATCCCCAACCAGCTGGGAGGTGGGTGATACATTAGAGTGCACAATGACTAAAAAAGGCCACATCTTATATTTTTTAAAAGTATCAAAATTATTATTAATCTATTGATTTAAACCAGGGATTCTCAACCTGTGGCCCGTGGGCTGAATGCTGCCTGCAGCACCATTTCATGAGGGGGCCCCCACCGCCTCCACCACACCAGGAAGTGCCATGTGGTGAAGGAAGGGCAAAATGGCTGTTCAGCCCCCAAAGCTGTTTGAGGGAGCATGACCCGGGCCCCGGCTTTAAAAGGTTGAGAACTCCTGACTTAAACCAAAAGTAACCATTTAGAGGTCAATTAATAAATGTCAATATTATGAGTACATGAGCTCTGCTGGCTAGCAAAGAACCCAGAATGGCCAAAATGCGGGGTGGGGTGGGGTGGGACAGACGGAACCACAGAGACCAGAAGAAATTATGATGTTATTGTGGTTTTTTTGTAAGAAAGGGGCAGGAAAAACAGCAGTAGATGGTCCTGCTTGAGGCAGAAGAACAGTATGGGTCTGAGAGGAAATGCCTTGCTGGGGGCAAAATGTTAATGCTAATTAACTTGTGAACTGCCCAGAGAATGCGCTAAGTTCTATGGGGCAGTAAATATGTGTACACTAATACCTCATACAATGTCCAAACTTGATTCCACAAGTTTGGACGTTGTATGAATTCCGACTTTGTATGAGGCATGCAAAATCCTATCCGCGATGCCTCATACAACGTCCAAATTATTGCCACTGATGCTTTGTATAACGTCATTCACCTTGTGAGAGCGGGTAGGCGGGGGGGGGGGGGGGGGCTAAAGTCTGGCCCCAGCTGTGAGGCGGCCAGAGAAGCAACCATGGGGGAATCCCCCAAAATATCCAAGCGGCCCCGAGCACCCTCGCCCGAGGACAGGAGGAATGGGGCGAGGAGGAGGAATGGCGCTTCCGGGACGGCGGTGGGAGACCCAACGAGTCTCCTCCTCTTCGGGCACTGGTTGTTTCTCTTGCTCCCACCGGTGAGTCTCGCTCCCATCTACCCGCTCTTAACCAAGGGGCGCTTCCCTGGTGAGAGCGGGGAAGGGAAGCGAGAGGCAGCGTGGCGCATAAGAAGACTAGCCACGCTGGAGTCTCGCTTCCCTTCCCCACTCTCAACCAAGGGACGCTTCCCTGGCGAGAGCGGGGAAGCAATTGAGACTCCAGCGTGGCTGGTCTTCTTATGCGCCACGCTGCCCACCTCACAGCTGAAGCCAGTCTCCAAGGGACGCTTCCCTGGCGAGAGCAGGGAATTCCTCCTGTCCTCAGGCAAGGGTGCTCGGGGCCGTTTGGATATTTTGGGGGATTCCCCCACGGTCGCTTCTCTGGCTGCCTCACAGCTGGGGCCAGTTTTGCTCCCACCCGGCTCCTAATGCCTCATACAACGTCCGGCGATGGTGTATGAGGCATCTTTTCCCCCAGAATTGGGTGATGTTGTATGGATCCGACGTTCTATGAAGCGGACGTTGTATGAGGTATTACTGTAATTACTATTGCTGGCAATAGCAGTTAAACAAGCAGATTGGAGGACCGCACATAAATAGCTCAAGGGCTGTATGCAGACAACAGGCCATGGGTTGGGGACTCCTGTTATTAAGTGTCCAATTAAATGCTAACATTTAAGTAATTTTTATAATCCAGAATTGTAGTAACTTGCCTTTCCTGAACTAGGGCATTTTATTCTCCACCCATGTCTCCTTTTCTATATGGGCAGTTCTTCAACAAGAAAATCAACCAGTCAGCCAAAAATCTGTTTTAAATCTGATTTAGTTGCAGCTCTAAAGGTATCAGTTAAAGGTGTTTATTTACAAGAGAAAGAAACAAATCAGTTTACAAGTGAAATATACTGGCAAGTGAAATATACTGGCAAACTAACATTTATACTTTGACACTTATACGTGTTCCTGACATACTATTAGATAATTTAGAATTTTCCTGTGAGTGTGAATGGATTACCTCTGTTCACCATACATTCGTCCTGTATATTATTTAGAATATGACATCCTTGCTTTCTGCTCCCCCCCCCCCCCCGCCATGTGCTCCTTCTAACATAGTGTTCTGCACAGTGTGGTTTTGGACAACAAATGAGAACTGTGCAATGTCTCTCGTATACTGGGCAAGCGTCCAATGACTGTCCAGATACTCTTCGGCCTCCATCAATGCAACAGTGTGAAAGTAAATGTGACAGCACTCCCATTTCTAACACAGAAGGTGAGTTTGGTTTTATTGGCTATTTTTAAAGCAAAAAAAGTTAATACAAACAATATATTCAAAAAAGCCATTAGAAAAACTAGCAGTTTACCACTTTTCTTTCTCAATCACAATTCCACTTAGCCATTTTCTAGAGAAGAAAATTATTTCAATTATGTTGTATTTAAATAAAATTGGATTGCAGTGGCTCAAGTGGCTAAGACGCTTACTGGGAGGCGGAAGGTCAGCAGTTTGATTCCCAAGTACTGTAGGACGGAATGAGCTCCCGTCTTTGTCCCAGCTCCTGCCAACCTAGCAGTTGCAAGAAATTGCAAGTAGATAAATAGGGACCACTTCGTTGAGAAGGTAACAGAGTTCCGTGAGCTCCGGTGTCTAGTCATACCTGCCACCTGACCACAGAAACAGCGCTGGCTCTTCGGCTTTGAAACAGAGATGAGCACTGAATCCTAGAGTTGGATACGACTGGCTTTTGAGCAAGGGAAACCTTTACCTTTACTAATAAAATTGGAGATCCCCAATTCTCTGGGCAATAAGATTAATTTTAGCTTCATTTTTATGGAGCTAGGATTTCGTGTTTTTTTTTTTTTACTGCAAGTAAAAATTCCAAACCAGTGCTAATTGGGATTTTTTAATTGTTTTACCTGTACATTGCTTTTAACCTGTGTAAACCACCCAGAGTCCTTTGGATAGGGCGGTATAAAAATCTTGTTGTTGTTCAGTCGCACAGTCGGTTCCGACCCTTTGCGACCCTATGGACCATTGCTCTCCAGGCGCCTCTGTCCTCCACCATCCCCCTCAGCCCTCCCAGCTCTGTGCCCATTATGTCTACAATGCCATCTAGCCATCTCATCCTTGGCCTCCCCCTTCTTCTTTTGCCCTCCACCTTTCCCAACATCAATGCCTTCTCAAGTGAATCCTCCCTTCTTATTTGATGTCCAAAGTATTTTAGCTTCATCTTTACTATTTGACCTTCCAGTGAGCATTCAGGGTTAATTTCTTCTAAGATTGACCTATTTGTTCTCCTCGCTGTCCAGGGTACTCTCAAAACCCTCCTCCAACACCACATTTCAAAGGCATCTATTCTTCTGCGTTCAGCCTTCCTAATTGTCCAGCTCTCACATCCGTACATTACTACTGGGAAGACCATTGCTTTGACTATTCTAATTTTTGTTTTCAGTGTGATGTCTCTGCTTTTCACTATGTTCCCCAGGTTTCTCATTGCTTGTCTCCCAAGAATCAGTCGCCTTTTTATTTCATGGCTACAATCCCCATCTGCAGTGATCTTTGATCCCAGAAAAGTAAAATCTGTCACTCCTTCTACTTCTTCCCCATCTATCTTCCATGAACTGATTGGGCCTGTTGCCATTATCTATTAAATTAAATTCATTTTTAGAGACGTGGTTGAAAATCTGGAACAACTGTCCAAGAACCAATACTGTGCTAGCTGAACCTAATGGGCCTTCTTTCTCCCTCCTTCCATTGCAGCTTTTGACACTGCTCCAAGACCTTGTTTGGGATTTCCTAGCTCTTTAGAACAGGTTTTGGAGCAGTATTGAGAACTGCAGTGGGGATGGGCAATTACCCACATACCAATACAAAGGCCACATGCAGTGCCGAATTAAGCCAGCCTGTAGCAAATTGTGTCAAGAGGCCCTTCCTTAGATTTAGGATTTAGGATACCTATAAAACACCACTAGTAAAAACAAACTTTTCTCGCGATAACACTTGTCAAATCAATTTCTCTAAGTAAATCACATACAAAAGCACTAGAAGATCAATGCTGGATTAAGCCTATAAAAAAACAGCGCACATGTTGATCGACTCTGCCACTCAACACAAATTCTTGCTACTACTGAGTAGCGCATAAGATGCACGTGTAGACAAAGACGGCTCCACCTGCACGCACATCTTTACTCTTTGGCGCGCATGGAACGCTCCAATGAGGCATCGGCGAGTCTCTGAGTGAACTTTTTTGAATATCCGCACAAATACATAAAACATTTAAATTTGGATTTTCATTCTAACCGAGCACAGGGGGAAGGGGCTACAGAGAAGCAAGGCCTGTATCATTCGCTACTCCTGCTATATGGCTGATCCTGCATTGGCCACATGACATTAAATCAAATGCAAAAAAACCCCAACCAGCTCACATCTTAGTTCAGCAGTGTAGCCACACCTGAAGTCGTCAAAATTCTGAACTTGCGCCACAAATATTCTTAGTAGTTACAGTAATGTTTCAGCTAAAAAATAAGTTACTTCTGAACATACAGGGCACCCCAAAAGTCACCACACATAGGGAAAATTGGAAATTGTAGCTAAATATATCTTTATGTGCAATTTATTCATCGCAAAAGTTTACAGAATATTTACAAAATCTACACGTTGGCCACCTCTTTCTACACATACATGAAGACTTCTCCCCTACTCATGGCAAGCACATTCCAACATATTGATGGTGACTTATGGGACACTCTGTAGTAGTAAACGGCATAATGTTAGATTTGTGGTAAATTATTCTTGATAATAGTAATAATTTCATGTCAGAAATTATTCTGGCTGGAAAGGATTTTTTTGGAGGAACCCCGCTCAGAAGATGCTCGAATGAGGCTCCTTTCATGTCCCCAAGATCTTTTACCACCAAAGTGGGCCCTGTTTATCTACTTGCAATTTCTTGCTTTCAAACTGTAGGTTGGCAGGAGCTGGGACCAAGACAGTGCTCATTCTGTAATGCTGTACCCGGGTCTCGAACTGTCAACTTGCCGTCCTTCCAACTAACAAGGCGAGCTTCTTAACCACTGAGCCACCACAGCCCCATTATTCTCGATGAATCAGATAGAGGGGGAGCTGTAAATATATGTGAAGAAATTATTTTATACCATTTTCATAAGGAACAGTGTGGGTGTGCTTTGAAGTAGTTAGCTTATGGAGGTATTTGTGAAGCTTCTGAATTTTAAAATTACTTTGTGAATATTAAACTATGCAAATAAGTTTATACAGAGGACAGATGTAGAAATAAAGTATTACTTGGTTCTGTTATTGTGCACTTTGTATTATGTTCCAGTTTACATAATCATTTTGCCTTTGTATCTCGCCAATAGAATGCAAAGATGTGAACAAAGTGGCTTATTGCCCACTGGTGCTGAAGTTCAAATTCTGCAGTCGAGCATACTTCAGACAGATGTGCTGCAAGACCTGCCAAGGACATTGACCCACAAGAAACTGAAAGTGTCTTGTTATTGCATTGTGGAATTATGTCCATCAAAGATTGCTGCAAGTACAACCAGACAGATGTCCTTGTAAATGCATCACCCTGTGGAAAATGTAACCACTGGTCAGCTCCAGCTGACAGAATTTCAATATTATTTTAACTTCTGTGAAGTGGGATTTATTCATCCAAAGTGCTGGACACAGTATAAGGAGGACATGCCAAAATGGAAAAATACACACAGTGCATACAGCATAACTTAAGGTGGAACATATGTGTTCTTTTGACTAAATCCACTAGTCCGTTTACCTCCTTGGACCATTACAATGATTTTTTTTATTATGGACTTAGCAATGACACTGAATGCATTTGTATTTAATATTGTTCAAAACGTAGCTGTTATGGATTGGTCAACTAAAGAAGTAAAGAAGAATTTTTAAAAATCTTGTCATAGCTTATAGTTAATAACTATAATATGTTACTAAATAGCACCACAACCTAAGTTTAGAAAGTGGGCTTCGGAATACTATATTAGAATCAATTATAAATCAGAAGTGAGAGACGTGTATTTCCCCATGCACCAACTAATTCTGTAAAGAATAGTCCATATTTCCTGAGGACTGCTGTGAGCTATATCTAAAGCTGAACTAAACTAATGCAATGAGGAATACAGAGGTAAGAGATGTATCAGACAATTTCTCCATCTTACAGTTAAATCAGGATTTCCACTGAAAGAGAAATATCCATTCAAGGGAAAAGTTGTACTTCAATTGTAACATTATTTCCTACAATTTTACTGTCTATGATGAATTCTATCTTCAGATCTACTGTTTTTCACTTCAATTAGACAGATCAATCAATTTTTCTGCCTTCCAATTAGCTTTGTTACTCTGTAATTATTAGTGAAAAACTGAGTACAGTAATAGGCTAGTATCAGTTCTGCAAATCAACAGTGAGCTCTCAGATATTTTCTTCATTCAGATAACAGGAGGGCATTGATTAATGAAAGATCACTTAGAAGACAAATACGAATATGCCCGCTTTTGGAGTCTTTTACTGGATAAACTACCAAAGAGTACATTTTTGAAATCAAAGTACCATAGTATTTAGATTCACTGAATCAACACGTTAATACCCTTGATTGTATTAAATGTGAAGCCAAGCTCCTTGGGTAAAACAGATTCCAAAATCCAGTGTGAGTTAATACCAGTGATGATGCTTCCCCCATTCCATGCTTTGTCAGTGACACAACAAAGAGATAAGGAAAATGGGTACTTGTTTATATTATTATATTGTACTTGAACACTTGCAGTTTGTAGCAGGCACTTGGTGAATGTGCTTTTGTGTCCAACTTGACTCCTTTGTTGTAGTGCAATTGAGATGATGTGAACACCACCACCTTGTATTAATACTAGAATCAAATGGCACTTTTATTAAAAATACTCTTAATGAGACAAATATTTATAACATATATATGCTATCTAAATGTGTCAGTATATTTAACAAATTGCAGTACGGCAAATGTACTGAACAGAAGTTACTAATGTGAATTAACAGGGAAAAAACAGAGAGATGTACTATGCAGATAAAATACTGACAATCCTTTAGCGGATTTTCTTTTTCACTCATAATTATCAAATACCTGTCATGTTCTACCTCTTGACAGAATCCTTATTTCCATTTTACCTATGAGCAATACATTTCTGGCAGATTTGTTTACTTAGAGCCACTTACTACTCAGTTGCAATGTACATAGCTCACTGAAACAAAATATTCAAAAGAAAAGAAAACTAGACAAGTGGAAGTAAAATGTCGGCAGTGTGGTCAGACAGTGAACATCTTTTATACATCATCTGTTTAGAATGTAGTTCTATATGCGACCATTCTGATGTAAGTCCTGTTGAGTTTTGTGGAACTCCTAGAAGTGTGTAGGATTTCAAGTTTAAGGAAATAACGTGGTGCTAAGATGCCTTAACTACATAAAATATTATAAAAGGGATAGCTATTTTAAGGGCATTTTCAAGGCAAAAGTCTACAGTACAGTATATTACTCTGGTTTGCTCAAAGATTTGAATATATTTATTAGATGATATGTCTTTCAGTCTAGCAAAAATGGTAGGATTTATTAAAACAGAACTCCTTTTACCTCACTTTAGAACATTGACGTTGCAAATAGTGTTTCCACAAACACATTTTGCTCTTTCATTGGTGCTAGAAGACCAGGGAATCCAATGTTTACTCTGCAGCACAGGAGAGCACTGAATCTGGATTTAAGAAACTCCCTGCAGCAATATTCGCTTGCATTCCTAAAAGGAACTAAATACAGAATGTATTTGGATTATAAATAGATCTCTTCCAGACCTTTAAAAGTTTAAAGAAAAGAGATAAATTGTTGGGTATAAGACAGGACATTGCTGCTAGTATACTATAGCTATCTATCTAATCTGAGCTAAAACTATTGAAAAGTATTATTCTCCTAAATAATAGCAAAAGAACCATTTGTATAGGTCACACAGAGATGGGAAACCTAGGAATTCAGTAGTAAATATGGAACTCACAGTTTGTTGCTGGTATTTCCATTGAAAAATGCCACCAACTGTAAGGCTCTCAGTCAGAAACGAAATGCCCTACAGTTCTATCAAAATGAAACAATTCTATACAACTTGAAACAATTATTTTAGGGAGATTTTTTATTAACAACAAATTTCCTTACACTACAGAATGAAAAAAAATCTATTGTGATTAGTTGCTTATTATTTTATATGCAGTATTAATGTGGTACACTGTTACATTGTTATTATTTTTATTTGCTTTTGTAAATTATATGCTAATTTATTTCCATATTTCCTAACACTTGTTCTTACATGTCATGCATTCTGCTGCTTGTAACATTTGATGCAGTAAAATTCTACACCAGGCACAGATTTGTTTTTTAACATAGATAATTTAGTAAAATAAAAAAATGCAGCTTTAAATAATGAGCCTTATGGTAACAATCTGTTCATATCCCTGTGCAAGAATTTTGCAAACCCAAATATTTACATTGCGGAAAGCACTTCTGAAAGTATATTTACTCCCCCTTTCTCCCTAAAAGCAATAAGCAAACTCACTTCGAAATATAAGGATGGATTTTGATCAGAGGTTTTTCTGGAAAACTCCCGAAGTTTACTTCTGCTAATTTTTCTCAATGAAAGACTAGACTGAAGATTAACTTAAAAGTCTTACAATGGATGTGATTACAGTTGGTACTGCAAACCATCTTGGAAGCACAAGGCATTTTGTTGCACAGGAGGAGGAATGCCACACATACCCCTGAGCAGAATAGAATGGCTGAAAGGAAGCTGAGATCTGTTTTGGAGATGACAAGAAATATGCTTGAAAATACAGAGATGCTCAGCAGACTTTGGGATGATGCAATCACAGATGGAATGTATCTCTAGAACAGATGATCAACCAAATACACCACAAAAACATCATTTGCAAAATGGTATGGCAGAGTGCCAAGTTTGGAATTCATTAGAGTCTTTGGAAGTCTAGTTTAAGTACTAAAATGAAAAAGGCATAGACAGAACAGACTATTTTGACTATGCCACTGACAGCAAAGGCATGAACTTTAGAATAAGCAAAATCAGCATAAGACATGTGGTTGCTTTTATGAACAAATAAGATTTGATGAAAAATTATGTTAGATACCTCTAATGGCAAGACCACTATGTCGAAACTATCCTATGCAGACCAATGCCACTACTTTCACAATCTGAGTAAACAGAAAGCAGGAAGATGGTGACAACAGACTGAGCAGTATATCTAGACAAGGGGACAGAGGTGGAAATGTTGAGAAGAAGCCTTTGAATGACCTGAATGTGTACTTCAGATGTCAAAGATGCTCAAACTATCTCTGTGTTCTCTACCTATGCAGCTGCATTGGAGCAAGAATGGGTTCAATGAAATTACCTTCTCTCAGATATGGGGTCTCATCCCCAGCTGAAGCAAAAGGCTTGTAGGGCCTCTTTCGATGGTTCTGACTGGGCCATCAGGTCTCCCCCTCTTTTCCACCCTCCTCGTCAACTCTCCATTAGTAACAGCCCTGTTTCCTTCTGCATCACCCCTCTCTTTTAGACTTTTCTAACCCTGAGCCCCTCCTTGAATGTTTATGCTTCCTGGAAGTTGCCAGCCCTTTGGTTGTTCAGGACAGACTCCTCCTAATGCCCTCAAGTTCTCCATAGGCAAAAGGGGAGGGTCCAGTGGTGGGCATCAGCAGGTTCACACCAGTTCACCAGAACTGGTAGCAGAATTTCTGACTGGCCCCGCCCATCCAAGTTTTGAAATAAAGTAGTCCTAATTTGGGTGCAACACAGGGCTTTCCCCCAGGCTACGCCCACCATACCACGCCCACAGTGTGGTAGTAAACTTTTTTGGAGCCCACCACTGGGAGGTTCCCTGCTGTGGTGTGACCTTCCTCCAAGGGTAAGATGGCTACTGGGAGATTATCCGAGAGTTGACTGGTGTGGAAACCTACTTGATACTACAATCATGGATACAATTGAACAGATTTCACATTACAGAATTATAAAACGGGTCCTGTAATTGTTATTTCTTTTGGCATATTAGATGGCACATGCTAATCAGCTCATAGTTACCAAATTATTCACATCACTGTATCAAACAAATGTTACACACATTTGTAAAAAATGTTTCAGAAAATTCTGAATCTATGTACATTGGCATACTGTGCCTTATGATAAATAAAAGCTTGCTTTATTTTTGTTTAGACAAAATTCAGTCATGACTAACTTGCCTCAGTGATCTCTATGAGTCTGCTTTATGACTAAATCTGGATTCAATAAACAATATTTAAAATGATAAATTTGAAAGATTCTTGTTTAAAAGATCTGGTTATGTGGCTCTTCTTCTATAGCATTATTGGTATTTTAATACAAAGAGCATAATAGTAAGATACCATTTATTTATTTATTAGTTCAAATTTATATTGCTGCCCACTCACCGTAGCGACTCAGGGTGGCTTATAAACAATACATTAAATTACAATATGTTGATGGAGTTTCAGGGGGAGGGGCGGCGAAGTCCTCAAATGCCCCTGGCTTCTTCTCCCCCCGGCCATTGGTGTGGGCTCGGGAAGGAAGGGGCAGCGAAATCCAGAAATTACCAGAGTTTAAACTTTTGATAAAGCAAAAAAAAGTTTCTCTTCTGGTTAATAGTTTAATACATTTTACTAAATAAACACTGAAAAATTCCTTCCATTAAAACTTCCTCTGCTGACCACATATTCCACTCCTAGTCCAACACGCAAATCTGATTCAAAGGCCATTTCAAAATATTTACATTTTTCAGGGTTTCCATTATTGCCTCAGCCAGTACCCAGCTGTGTTTGAAAATGTCTGGACAGTAATTATCATTGTTTGTGATGCTATTTTGGAAAAAAGCAAGCATCGTGGCATTTATCAGAGTCTGGAATTCAATTACAGTACCAATTAGGTATACATGATCCAAATGAACCTCTAGCTTCAGAAGCTCAAAACCCAAAGGAAAACTGCTTAACAGCAGCAAAATGTTCAAATTTCTAAGGATTTGTTTTATTTTGTATTTGGTCAGTGATAGGTGGCTTATGTTTGGCCAACATCTTTGATTTAACAATTCCTTATATGTGCACACAGTGCTAGAACAAACATACAGTACAAATAAGCCTAGGATTTCTCTGCATGGATGCTGTGAACAACTGTATATGAGCATCTCTGGAAATTCCCCCTAAGTATAGATGAGAAGTAAGCACTCCAAATACATTTAAAAAGTTGAAAAACTTTTTTTAAAAATGAATTATAGATAAGGTAGCATTTATTGCTTTGGGAATCATTGAAAAATCACAGCCAAGAATATAGCAACCATGGAGTGCTTTTAATAGGTTTAACCAGCAACTACTCCAACAGCATATGGACCAGAATCTTATTTACTTAAACGTGTGTGCAAAAGCATTTGTACAAACATTTCCTTGCCTCTGGCAGATTCTTTGTTATCTATGTGATCTCGTGCTGGTTGCAAAATTGGGGAAATGCTCAGTTGCCAACCTCATTGTGCAAATGAGAGTCTGTAGAAAAAACACACAAAACAAAACCTGGATTATTACAGTTCATGTTGTAGCTTTCTTCAGTTGGAATTTGGACATCATCTGTAGGCTTGTGTAATTAATGTATAACTAATACAGGCACTGAAACTGCAAAATAACCTTACGTAACTTATTGTTTTCAGTTATTCATTGCATCCCCAGAATTAATGAGTAGAGCGATACAATCAGACTCTGGTAAACAATCTTATGTGTCCAAAGGAAGAGTTGAATCTTGTGCATACCTCTGTATGTATGTGCAGAGGACTCAAATTACATTTAGATTCTTTTTCTCCCATGAGCGAAGGCTGGCTTATTCGGCTTTCTCCCTTTGCATTTCATCCTCACAACTATGTGTTGTCAATCAAATTAACAGGCCATCCAGTGACTGTCAAGAACAAGTGGGAATTTGAACCCAAGTTTCCTGAATATACTTACTTAATATACTAACCACTATACTATGGAGGCCGGGGAGGCGGCAAATGAAGTCCTTACATTGTACACAAACAAGGGCATATGCTATCTCTATTAGACTAATTTTTTAAAAAGCTGGCCTTTGATCTATACAGTACTTGTCTTCATCAGTCCATATATTAATATATTGTGGAGAGTACAGAATGGTGAGCCATCCATTTGGAATCCTGGGTTTCTAACCATGTGGACAGCCCCTGTTTAAACTGCAGTATTACCATCAAAACTCTGATCTGAGTTTGATCCCCATACGATCAAGGTTGACTCAGCCTCCAATCCTTCCGAAGTTTTTAAAATAAGTACCCAGCTTATTGGGGGGGGGGGGGATTGTAGTTTCCATAATTACCTTGTTAATTGCTCAGAGAGTGCTTTAGCAGTATGAAACAATGTATAGGTGGAACAAACAAACAAATTCCTCTGTACAGGCTTCCATATCAATCATACCATTGATTTGACTAAGAAACTTATGTTCATACACTGATCCCAGCTGTGGAGAACAACAGTATCCAAAGACACCCAACAAAGTATATTTCAGGATGTCAGGACTGCGGCCATAGGCTTCTTCTTCTTCTTCTGTGTCTAGGCCAAACATGAAACTGCCAAAATGAAGCCACCTTTTCGTGAGTCTATTCTGTAGTTCCTTTTCCCTGACCTAGTGTGAGAAAGATTAGCCGGCCATACAAGGTTACCATTACCACGGTATGCCTGATTGTGGTTCAAAAATAATACAATCTTTGAGGAGGCTTTCTGTGTACCCGTACCATGAAAACTGTTCTAGGAATATAATGCAGTGGCCTTTCATCTGTCTTCCACATCGCAGCATGACACCCGTACCACCAATGTGAGTTGGTGATTTGCTTATTGACCATATTTCTTCTAGTGCAGCAGTAGTGAACCTATGCTATGCGTGCCAGAGGTGGCAATCAGAGCCCTCTCTGTGGGCACCCATGCTGTCACCCCAGCACAGAGTTTGCCCCACCCTCTGCTCAGCAGCCCAATGGGAGTGCTTCTTCCCTCCCCCCAGCACAGAGTTCACCCCACCCCCTCTGCCCAGCAGCCCAATGAGAGTGTTTCCTTTCTCTCCTGTTGCTGTGTTGGCACTTTGCGATACATAAGTGGGTTTTGGGTTGCATTTTGAGCACTCAGTCTCTAAATGGTTCACCATCACTGTTCTAGTGCCTCAGCCTATCGTACCATTTTGGTCATGGAATAAAGGGACAGGTCTTGTCCTGGATCAGCAACTGGCTAAGGGACAGGAAACAGAGGGTAGCACTCAATGGACACTTCTCCAAGTGGAGGGAAGTAAAGAGTGGGGTCCCCCAAGGTTCAGTACTGGGACCCCTGCTTTTCAACCTCTTCATAAATGATCTAGAGGTAGGAGTAAAAAGCAAGGTAGCCAATTTGCTGACGACACTAAATTATACAGGGTAGTGAAAACTATGAGAGATTGTGAGGAGCTCCAGAGGGATCTCTTGACACTGGGGGAGTGGGCAAAACAGTGGGAAATGAGTTTCAACATTAGTAAGTGCAGAGTGATGCATGTTGGGGCAAAGAACCCCAATTACATTTATAAACTGATGGGGTCTGAACTCTCTGCGACAAACCAGGAAAGGGACCTTGGTGTCCTGGTGGACAACTCAATGAAGGTGTCAACCCAGTGTGCCTCAGCAGTGGAAAAAGCAAACTCAATGCTAGGGATCATTAGGAAGGGTATAGAAAATAAGTCAGCCAGTGTCATTTTGCCTCTTTATGAATCGCAAAGTGCCAACACATTTTGCCTCTTTATGAATCTATGGTGAGGCCCCATCTGGAATACTGTGTACAGTTCTGGTCGCCATACCTCCAGAAGGATATTATGGAGCTGGAAAAAGTGCAGAGGAGGGCAACCAGAATGATTAGGGGACTGGAATACCTTCCTTACCATCTGAGGCTGCAACGGTTGGGCCTCTTCACTCTTGAACGACGACGTCTAAGAGGTGACCTGATTGAAGTTTATAAAATCATGCACGGTGTGGACAAAGTAGATAAGGAAAAACTGTTTTCCTTATCGCATAACACTAGAACTAGGGGACACTCCATGAAACTTTTGGGTACTAGTTCTCAAACAAATAAGAGAAAGTACTTTTTCACCCAGAGGATTACTGGTCTATGGAACTCCCTGCCAGAAGAAGTGGTGACAGCTGTCAGTCTTGACAGCTTTAAGAAAGGATTAGACAAGTTCATGGAGGACAAGAGTATCAATGGCTATAATTATGGATACTTAAGGACAACCTCTGGGTTGGAGAGATAGGCAGGATATCTCTCAATATCATTTCCAGGGAATCCTAAGCAGGTGAAGGCATCTGCTTGGGAATACCCTGAAGGAAATGGTGAGCCACTGTGTGAGACAGAATGCTGGACTGGATGGGCTGTGGCCTGTTCCAGCAAGGCTGTTCTTATGTACCATATCATTGATTTCTTTTCCAAGCTATTTACCAATACAATTCAGCTGAATTTGGTGTCCCAGACCCATGCTTCTCTGGCAGAGGAGCTGTTGGCTTAAGATTCCTGACTGCCTTCATAAACCATCCTGTGTTCTGCCCATCTTTCTGTCATGTTTAATAATAATAATAAATTTTAATTTATATCCCGCACTTTCTCAGCCGAGGCTGACTCAAGGCGGCAGTTACAACATATCCAACAACATACAGTATAATAATACAACAAGAGAAACACACAAATATATTCAGTAAATAATCAATACTCAATAAACACAATTAATCACAATGAAAAATATTAAATTAAATAAAGTTACAATGGCAATAAAAAACCCAGTATAGACAAGAGTTCAGAGTCCAGCTCACACTCCCCGAAAAGTCCAGAGCTCAGCGCCGCAAACGGGACCAAAAGTCCATGTCCAGGTGGCTAAGTGTCCCCGGAAGTTTCTCTGTCACTTTAGTGTTTATCTGTCCCAGAGAAATTGAAATGGCATATACATTAGCAAAAGGAAAGGTGGAAGAACTAGTAGATTTTTGCTCAAGGCCCCAGTGTTACTGATACAGAGGTGCCCTCACCCCAACTATGTCAATAATTCAATGTATCTTTGGAGGTAATATTGTTAAGGATACTAAATGTTCAGGAGTATCTCATGATCAGTGAAGATGCTATGATTCGTTTTCCAAAATCATCCTGCAACATATTCTGCCACACAGAAGGATGCACTTCTGATGGTGTGCACAAACTTTCCCCAAACTGATGCTAACCATGGTAGATGGAAGGATAGAAGCAGCAGTTCAACATGTCCAGAAGGCATTGGTCTGGGAAAAGCTCGTGTATATATATCATAATGTTCTTGTGTGTGCGGGTGCATGTGCACATGTGTGTTGTGCTTTGAAATGGGAAAGTATCAGGGGATAGAATGGGTTAAGCCCCCCTTCTTTATTTTCAATCCAGATTTTTATTTTCCAAATGCTTTTTTTCTTTTTTAGTTCCTTAGCTCCTTCTTATCTATGAGATACAGACACTTTATTGCTCACCCCACCCTCCTATCTTCCTGTTTCTCTCCTTCTCTTCCACAAAGATGCCTTAAGAACAATCAATGAAAAAAGAGCAACATTTCAAGAGAACATAAAGAGTAATAGAATTCCAGTACCTGGCAAGTATCACATTCAGTGTCATGGTATAGGCTACTGTCAACTTACTTGGTGTTGGCCAGATTCCAAATGCATAAGATTCCAGTCAAAATACTTGCTTTCTGTGCTTTTTTCATTTTCATCGAGCATGTGTATTTTCTGCCTTTTCATCTCAGGCTTACTTTAACCTTCTAAGCAGGGCAATCCAATTAAATGGGAACTTGTAAAACTTGAGACATGTGATTAAGAATAATAATTTGAAAGCATTTAGAAGTCAGCATTTTTATTTTTGTGCAACAGTAGCACGGGGAGAGCTAGTTTATTAAAAAAATCCTGTTACCATTGGAAAGATAAGCCTGTTATCCTGGAACATCATAAAACTTTAGTGCAACATGATGATGAGATCAGCATATAACACCCTGTTGTAGTGTATCAAATTTGATAATATATATTCAATAGAATTCTCATCTATAGCCTAGGGCAGTGACGGCGAACCTTTTAGACACCGAGTGCCCAAACACAATAGGCTGCTGTCCGTGCTGCAGAGTGGCGTGGAGGAGGGAGTAGGTGCTCCCATTGGGCTGCTGGGCAGAGGGGTGAGGTGAACTGTACACTGGGCGAGGGAGGGAGTGCAACAACAAGCAGGAATGCAAACTATTGTGTTCCATTTTGGGGTTATGGTGATTTCCAAGGCAAGATATAGAGCCAGGTGCAGACCTGGGCCATATTCTTGGGGTGCTTGGTTAACTGTCAATCATTGCATTGACGCACATTGAATTTCAGTGGTTCTCATGAAAACACTTTAAGAAGTGTTGTTAATGTAAACAATTCGGGAGATGCAGGTTCCTAACTCTGAGGAGCTTAGGATCCTGTTAGCCAATCTATCTGGCTGAACCCACAAAGCCACTTAGCTTTTTGGGCGGCTGAGGACGCTATTTATTTTACTTATGCTATATTTTAAATATGCTATATTTCTAATGATGTATTCTAGCTAAACCAGAGAGCTAGGAGGCATTAACTATTTTCCATCTATTTTGGAGTTCTGCATTCTCTATGCAATAAAACTACAAAAGAAGACCTTTTGTTAGTAGTTTTTAAGAACTCCCAAAATCTAACTGGGACATCTACAGAGGTAGAATTGCTAACACACACACACTGAACAAATGGTTAAGCAACACGGGGCGGGGGGGGGGGGGGGGAGAGCCAGCTCAAAGGAATTCAGGCTGCTGCTTTGCAAAGTTGCATGGAGCCATTTCCAAGATGAGGAACGAAGGTATGCATCTGCACCGCTATGCACCCGCCTTAGCAATTCAAGGCCACCTTGCCTACCCCAATCTTAGAAGGGAAACAATGGGCACTGTTCTCACAAGAAAAATGTGCTTCCAGGAGTGGCCAACCTTAATCTACACCTGGACATTAAATTGCCCATGGGGCAAGCTGAGAACCACCCTTTGTACTCTCATTGCCACTCGGGAGAGTACCAGCCCGCCTCTCCTTAGAGGAGAACCCTTCACCGGCCACACTAATCTGAGAATCGGGTGCTGGGGCTTTGGGAAGTTCCATGTGCTACCCACGGCAGAGCCCAGAGCCACCCCTAGGTTCCCAACACTCAGGAATTGAACTGCTGACCTTCCGCCTCCCAGTCAGTGTCTTAGCCACTTGAGCCACTGCAGGTGCACGGAGGGGTTAAAACTAATAATTAAATCTTTTAATTTTTAGAGAGATTTGATAACTGACTGAAATGAATGAATGAAGCAAGCGATCCCATTTTATAGTCTCAGGCACGTTTTGGGCATCTGACTATTCCCAAAGGAAATTCCTCCATGCAAAGACAGCATAACTTTGACAGAACTGTACCAGACCAAGAATCTTGTAGAAAATTAAGCTGAGCTTCATAGGTAAACTTTGGAAGAATCTCAGAACCCAGAAAATGCTGTGGATTAGAGGCCCTGATAAATGCTAAGAAGCTGTTTGGCAAACCAGAACCATATCAGGATGCTTAGAAGGCACATGACGAAGCCCCCTTCTCTGTTTCCAATTATTTCTTTATCTCTCTTCTATCCTCCCAGTTACCTTCATGTTTTCTTAGCTGACAGTCATTATGGTTTAGGATTTTGAGGATGAATGCTAAACTTAACAAATTATAAAAATCCTGTTTCAAGATGTGTTATCATCCATGGAAAAGAAGCTGCAGCTGGATATTTTTTGATGGTAGTTTCTTCTGCCTGTTATCTATTTGGAGGTTTGTTTTGTTTTGTTTTTTGAAACTGTTACACACAGCGAAGAGTGATAAGGTCCAGGCTGGCACAGAGGTTAACACTTCCAAATCCCTGTCCCTCAGTTGGGGTGGAAATCTATTTAAAAGAAACAAAAACCTAAAATGAAAAATAAGTAAAATGAAAGCAGAATCCTGAAGAAACAAGTAATAACTCCTTTGAGATTATTTGGGTCTTCCTTGTTCTTCATTTGGGACAGAGAACTTAAAGCAGTGAAAGTAAAAAGGGTCACAAAAAGGCCCAGATTGATTTATGAGATCAGCTTAAAAAGGAATGGAGTGGCAGTCCTGGAAAGCAGTTAATACAATCCCCCCACCCCCATATTAATGATATAAAAAAAGAAAATGTAACGTCACTAGCCAATGAAACCTAGGTGGAAATACTTTCCCAGTGCCAACTACCTTGATCATTTACAAATTCAGCATCAGTTAATCTACATAAAAACCAAACCATCAATGGTTCACTAATATTCTGCCATTAAGGTCGTGTCATGATCATACTCAAAATCTCACCTATAATCAAGGTATGTCTGAACATTCCAGTAGTGTTCACGAAGGAGAATACAATAATTGCAAATACAGTTTAAGGATACTTGATGCTTGCATTGTGACATCATTCATCAAGCTGAGAGAATTTAGAACAGTAGAGTTGAAAAAGGCCCAACAAGTCGTTGATGAAGTCCCCGGAGGAAGGGCTGTGGAATTCTGGAAGCTGGAGATGAAGAAAGACTGACTCAAATCAAAGTCAAACCAAGTCATTAAGCAACAAGGAGTAAAATTTAACAAAGGGAAATAGTTTACTCCTAGACGTTTGAGCTGTCTAGCCAGAGGGCTGCTCCTTGATCCTTATTTTAGTAACCAGTGTTTGTTTAAATCCTGTGGTGAAATTTTTGAAAGCCAATAGCAGACAAGCAGACAGCTGTTTCAAGAGCATCAATCATTTGTGGAACTGTGACCTCAAGGTATGCCCATCAAATTGGGCCACACAAGTTAAATCTTGACTTCCTGATTGCCATCAAGGCACATTTAACAGAGGAAGTTTTATGAAGGTGCAGAGACAATAAATAAACAATGGCATACCTGTTTGTATACAAAGTACTTGTGGAATATTTGCCTGTACTCTATCAATTTAATCTGAACATTGATAAAAAAAATACAGTGAAGAGTTATGTGGTACATTAAGGTTAATACATATTCTAGCATGAACTTTCAGAAACTATTGATGACATCAACTGAAATGTGAGTATTCTCCATAATTTCATATAAGCATGCAATCCACAGAATTGGGCATGTGGAAGGGAGAGAAATTACAAAGAGTTCAGAGAGGAATTAAACAGTAAAAGTACTGACAGTCACAGTTACATCAGTAACACAATATAATTAAACAATGTACTATTTTCCGGCGTATAAGACGACTGGGTGTATAAGACAACCCCCAACATTTCCAGTTTAAATATAGAGTTTGGAATATACTTGCCGTATAAGACTACCCCTCTTCCAATGCACACCAAATAAAAATTAACCCACACTCAACCCGAAGACGCGCAGCCCTCCGAGTAGAATGGGCAGGTTCTGGTGGAGAGCCAATCCACGCTCACGTTCTCCTCCTCGAGGTACAAGAAGATGTGTGCAGCTTGCTTCCCCTTGCTTCATACTCCCCGCACAGAGCAGGGACTCGGCCGCGGCACCCCCCACCATATGCGCCGGACATATGAAGCAAGGGGAAACAAGCTGCAGTTAAGTACCTGTCCTATAAGACGACCCCCGACTTTGGCACAGATTTTTCGGGGTTAAAAAGTAGTCTTATACGCCAGAAAATACAGTAATTCTGACCCTTTGTGACCCCATGGATCATTGCACGCCAGGCACCCCTATCCTCCACTATCCTTCTCAACCTGCCCAACTCTGTGCCCATTGCATCAACAATACCATCTGGCCATCTCATTTTCTCCCGCCTCCTTCTTTTGCCCTCAACCTTTCCCAGCATCAAGGCCTTCTCAAGTGAATCCTCTCTTTTCATTTGATATCCATAGTACTTTAGCTTCATCTTCACTATTTGACTTTCCAAGGAGCAGTAAGGGTTGATTTTTTCTAAGATCGACCTGTTTGTTTTCTTTGCTGTCCAGGGTATTCTCAAAACTCCCTCCAACACTACATTTCAAAGGTGTCTATTCTTCTGCATTCAGCTTTCCTTATGGTCCAACTCTCACAACCATACATTACTACCAGAAATATCATTGCTTTGACTATGCGAACTTTTGTTTGCAAGGTGATGTCTCTACTTTAAACCATGTTCCCCAGATTTCTCATAACTTGTCTCTCAAGAATCAGTCACCTTTTTATTTCATGGCTTCTATCACCATCTGCAGTGATCTTGGATCCTAAGAAGGTAAAGTCTGTCACTGCTTCTACCTCTTCCCCATCTGTTTTCCAGGAACTGATAGGGCCTGCTGCCATTATCTTTGTTATGAATACTTTCTACATTTGATTATTTGTTGTCCTCTATGCTTACAAATCCACTTCTCATCCATGTGTACAATATGTACACACACATGAAATTCTGATAGCTCTAATGAAATGAGTAGTTGCACACAGAAGTCCATGCTATAATAAACTATTAAGTCACAGGATTCTATTCTCGCTGCAATAGAGTGGAGGTGCAACTCTAAACCAAAAATCCTGGCTGTAATCCTCTCCTGTCTGAGCTCAGAGAGATAAGGACAAAGCAATGACAGGGAGAATTGCTGCGCTGGCTAAGATCTGCTGCAGAAGTGCCATAAAAGGGGTGGAAGACAGACATGTTAAAGGAAAGGCTATTATACCAGATCCAAATGACTTTCACTCCAGGGAAACACCACCATACCAGTACAAATTCAGGTCAGGGTGACAGTAGTCTTAAGTGATTTCCAACCCAACAAAGCCTAGGAATGATTTGGATTCAGCAGAGCTTCAGCGGGTCTTGTGTTTGCTCAGCTGGTCCTTGGACTTCTGTCTTAACACAGCTAATGCGTTGGAAATAAAAGTACAATTGTCTACATAGCAGAGTCAGTTTTATTATGCCTTTTTTTTTGGTGGCATGATACACCTTCTTGAATCACATTAAGTCCAAAGGTTAATCAATAGAATCAGGGTTTTTTATTTTAAAAAAAAGGCCCAGTAACACAAATTAGTGCTGCACTAACACATAAGACATCTGGTTGCCCTAAATATGTTTCTCAAGGAACATGATTACTTGGAGTGTGTTTTAACTTCAGCAGGACAGTTACTTTTGCTGCTGCAAAAGAAACATGATCCTAATGCTGAGGAAAGGGAGCAGACTAGTCTGGCCAAGGGGAGGGGGAGGAGGAGGAAAAGTAAAGAGATTTAAGACTTTCAGTTGCTTGGGCTTCAACATGCCAGGGCCTCCCTCTGTTCCACTGAACTCTCTGAAATAACTGAGGTCTCCATCTTAACAATGCCATCTGGAGTTATCTTACTTCTGGTTAAGCACAAAAATATATATATTTATTTTATCTTCTGACTTTCAAATCAATTCTGGAAAAAGCAGTTTCTCACATGCTTTGAACGTGCTGCCATAGGGTCGGTTTGGGGGCTTACCACTTAAATCTTTACAGGGAACTCATTGTTCCTCATATTAACATTAACAGATGGTACAGTTGGGTTATTAATTGAGGACAGCCTTTGTGAACATGCCTTATTAGTTCTCTATCAATTTCATTGGTCATAGGTTTCCATTAAAAAAAAACAAAAAACCTCAAAATGCTTATCTGTAAAAACCTTCAGGGAATGGGAGCCAGGCATTTCCTTCTTACACATATATCTGTATCTCTTCTGGGTTTCCCCTTTTTTCTTAATAGTCAGTCAAGTGAATGGTAACGAAAGAAATTGCATTTTTAACATTGGAATCCTGTTTCTGGAATGCCCTCTTCAAGAAAACTCACACTACATTCAACCTGGCGCCCTTTATATTCTGGGGATCCTGTGAACCCAGAGCATACCATGTTGGGGGAAAAGCTATATCTATTGCTTTTTATTTTTAAAAAAAATAAGAGGTGAAGAATAGCAGCAGGGCTAGTTGCAGGTTTAAAGAGGTCCCTGTGCAGAAGATGGTCAGGACTCTCTCAGTTAGGTTTACCCAGTGATACAGGTTATTGAGTATTCTGGTGCAAATCCAGCATGCAGTAACCAGAGAGACAGGAAAGACTAACCTGACGTAAAGTACCGTATTTTCCGGCATATAAGACGACTGGGCGTATAAGACGACCACCAACTTTTCCAGTTAAAATATAGACTACCCCTCTTCCAATGCACACCAAATAAAAATTAACCCACACTCAACCAAGACGCGCAGCCCTCCAAGTCGAATGGGCAAGTTCTGGTGGAGAGACAATCCACGCTCACGTTCTCCTCCTCAAGGTACAGGAAGATGTGTGCAGCTTGCATCCCCTTGCTTCATACTCCCCGCACAGAGCAGAGACTCAGCCACGGCACCCCCACCATATGCGCCGGACATATGAAGCAAGGGGAAACAAGCTGCAGTTAAGTACCTGCCCTATAAGACGACCCCCGACTTTGGCACAGATTTTTCGGGGTTAAAAAGTAGTCTTATACGCCAGAAAATACAGTAAGTTCTTTCCTCTCTCAGGGATCACATGACCCTATTTGCATGTGTTAAGGTCTTTCTTGTTGTGGCCTCTCTCTTGCTTTTCTGCCTTGGAAGAGGAAAAATGTTCTCCGTCTTCCAGGCCACATGGCTAGAAGAAAGACTTTCCTTCTTTCTAAACCAATTTCACCAAGACTCCTGAGCACATGTATCTTCTGACCTCATTTTGTGAGTAAATGATATTTTTTCTTTCTCTCAAGTATCTAGTCCAAGTGTGTTTATTAGATGAGCTAAAAAGGGGTGAACTGGGAAACTTGCATTCAGACATAAAATTGCCTTTTAAAAACCTACCCTGTTTTGCTGTGCTGCTGCTACAAATAACTTAACACATGTGATAGTGCACTCTCATAAATTTCATCCGTCTCCTTAACCCACAGTGAAATGTTACAATATCATAGTGCAATGCTAAATTTGAGACACTGATTGATATATTAAAATGCCAGCTCCCAGATTGCCACTTGAGAGACAGCTGATGATTTCTTGGTTTAGGACAATGGTGGTGAACCTATGGCATATGTGCCAGAGGGGACATTCAGAGCATACCATTGCCCCAGCACAGAATTTGCCCCGTCCCTCTGCCCAGCAACCTAATGGGGACATTTCTTCCATCCCCACAACGCCCTGCCCCTCTGCCCAGCAGCCCAATGGGAGCGTTTCCTCCCTCCCCAGCACAGAGTTTGCCCCGCCCCTGTGTTTGGGCACTTAGTCTCTAAAAGGTTTGCCATCACTGGTTTAGGGAGTGGCAGAAAGATGTCAGCTTTGGGTCTTGCTGAAATGCTGGAGCTTCAGCAGTGCTGGAGCCAAAAGACACCACATACTAATGGTGGTCCTTGGTATCTAGCACAAGTACTTGGAACAAATCTGTTGTGTCCAAATGTTATATTGCTTTAAATCTGCAATCGCCATTAAGTCTTTGCTGTAACAGCGCGCCCCTGACTGTAAGGCGCCACTTTCATGTTAACAATGTATGCTGATTGGTTTAACACAGGTTTCCCATGTTAGCAAAAGCCCGGGCAAATGTATCACTGTAACTGCCGTTCTGCTTGTATATAAGATGCTACATCGTCCCCGTTTTCCCCAGTCCAAAATGAGCTGTAATAAATGACTTGTTTTTTAACCCCCAAATTGTTGTCGCGTTGCAATTAATAGTCAGAGTCAACATTGGCGACGAGGATGGGATCTCCTGCCACAGCAATGCCATTTAGAGGGTTCGATGTGTCCAAGGCGGACACCTGGCCAAGCTACGAAATCCAATTCGAAAATTGGGTAATAGCCAACAAGGTCAAGCCGGAGGAATGAAAGGCGATGTTCCTTGCAAACTGCGGCATCTCCACAATTGATCTCATTGTGAATTTGCTTCCGCCACAAGAAGTAAAGGACACTTCTCTTAGAGACATTCTCTCAGTGTTAAGAGACCATTTCAAGCCCAGAGTCTCTGTCTTCACGGCCCGGGTAAATTTCTACCATCGAAATCAGAAGCCCGGAGAGTCCGTCACCGACTATGTTGCCGCCCTGCGACAAATGGTGGGAACATGTGAGTGGCTGAATTTGGACGATGCCCTCAGGGACAGGTTACTGGTGGGCATCCTGGACAAATCAGTGCAGAGGAGACTGATGAAAAGGAACGCACTGACTTTTGGTGAGGTTTTCAAGGAGGACCTGCCATCTGAAGTTGCCAGCACAGATGTAAAGCTGTTCCAGGAGAAAAGCTCCTCAGTCAAATTGGCTGCAACTGACAAGAGGCCGGAGCGAGTCGGCTCATTCTCCTCAGCTTCGCTGCCCTCATCGTCCTCGGGCAACAGAGAGTCGGGAGAAGACGTGCAAAAAGTGCACTGATAGCCTGCCAAACCTGCAGACAAAGTCAAGGGGGCAGACAACCGTGCAAGGGTTGTGGGGGCAAGCACCTTTGTGAAAAATGCCAGTTTAGAGAGGCAGAGTGCCACGAGTGTGGTCGGAAAGGGCACATTGTGAGAGTATGCCGCCAACGTTCCGGAGAGTCTTCCAGAGATAAGGTTCGCCAGTCCAAGGAGCTCCAGATCTCCAAGATCAGAGCTGGTCAAGGCTCCGGGTCCAGTTCCAGTGTTCGTGCAGTCACAGGTCAGTTCTTTGTAGACATCTGTCTCCAGGGACATCGCTGTCGCATGGAGGTCGACTCGGGATCATCGTACTCAATCCTCGCTCAGCGTGAGTTTTGCCAGATTCCACCTGCGGACTGCCCCAAGTTGCGGGCTTTGCAGGTCCAATTGAGAGATGTGCAGGGATGCCACATCCCTGTGCTCGGCGTGGGCTTCTTTGATGTGCAATTCAAAGGCATCACCGCAAAACTCCCGCTTGTTGTGGTCAAGGCGGGTAAGAACAACCTACTGGGTACTCAGTGGTTTGAGCCCCTAGGTATCGCCTTTTCGAGCATCAATTTAGTTCAGGCTGACCCCATTCAGGCCATGTGTAATAAGTATCCGGATGTATTCCACCCAGGGTTGGGAACTTTCAAGGGAGCCCCTGTTGATTTTGACATGGACCCTTCAGTCAAACCCATTCGCCTTAAGCCCCGGCGTGTGCCCTTTGCGCTTAAGGACAAAATTGAAGCAGAACTTGACAAACTGGTTGTGCAGGGCATTTTGGAGCCGGTGGATTCCACACCGTGGGAGATCCCGATCATCACCGCAAGCAAGGCAAATGGTGACATCAGTATTTGTGCAGACTATAAGTGTACAAATCAATCTACCCGAATTCCTACCCTGTGCCTGTGGTGAGCCACTTGCTGGCTGCCCTTCATGGGGGAAATTGTTTTGCCAAATTGGACTTGGCCCAGGCATACCAGCAGTTGCCCATCACCCTGGACTCTGCTCTGTGCCAAACAATCACTACGCACAAAAATGTGTTTTGGGTGAAGCGCCTTCAGTTCGGTGTCAATGTGGCACCTGGTATTTTCCAAAGGTTAGTGGAAAAGCTGCTGAAGGGCCTTCCTGGCATTTTGCCGTACTTTGATGATGTGTTGAAATCAGGGAAGGATCGGGGTGACCTTGCCGCTAAGCTGGGTAAGGTGCTAGAGCAGTTTCACAATGTAGGGCTCAGGGTGAAGAGGAGAAAATGTTGCTTGTTCTCTACGGAGGTGGATTTCCTGGGGTTTAAGGTCACCCCTGAAGGTGTATGGCCCTCGGACGCTAAGGTCAAATAGGTATGGGATGCACCCCATCCCAACTCTAAACAGGAGTTGCAAGCGTTCCTTGGGCTCTTGAATTTTTACCATTCTTTCCTTCCTCAAAGGCTACCGTAGCTGCCCCGCTCCACCATTTGTTAAAAAAAGATGTTGTCTGGCGTTGGGGGTCCACACAGGACAAGGCCTTCCGTGAGGTTAAGAAACTCCTCACTTCCGATGCTGTCCTTACACATTTTGACCCTAGTAAGCTGGTCATTGTGGTCTGTGATGCCTCTCCTGTGGGGGTGAGGGCAGTGTTGCACCATGATATGGGGGGGTGGGAGAGAGGCGCCAACTGCCTTCTACTCTAGGTCCCTAACAGACACAGAAAAAAGGTACGCGCAGATTGACAGAGAAGCCCTGGCGATTATCGCAGGCACCAAGAAATTTCATGACTTCATTTACGGATGGCCCTTCACGATAGTTACTGATCACAAGCCGCTCCTGGGTATCTTTGTGCTCAACAAACCGATCCCCCAGATCTTCTCCCTGAGAATGCTTCATTGGGCAATGTTCTTGCAAGCATATCAATATGATTTGCAGCATCACCTGGGTGCTAGTATCACCCATGTGGATGCCCTGTCTAGATCCCCTGTGGAGATGGTAGGAAAGGTTAGCATGAACCACCAGGTCTTAATGTTAGAAGTTCTGGATTCACCGCCAGTGTCTGCCGAAGACATTGCTGTGACTACCAAGAAAGATCCCCTCCTTATGAAGGTTATGGCTTATGTTCAGAAAGGTTGGCCAGCACCACCAGTCTCTGAGGAATTCTGGGTTTACTACTCAAAATGGAATGAAATGTCAGTGGAGAGGGTATGCTTGGTGTGGAGGGACAGGGTGGTGGTTCTGATGGTGCTTCGGAACAAGGTTTTACACATGCTTCATGTGAGCCACCCTGGCATCATCCGCTCTAAGGCGCTTGCCAGGAGTTATTTTTGGTGGCCACAACTCGACCTTGATATCGAGGCTTGGGTCGGATGCTGTCGAGAGTGCCAATTCTCCAGGCCGGAGGAGCACCATCAGCCCACCAGGGAATGGGACACTGCGCGTGATCCCTGGTCGCGAATCCATATAGATTTTGCTGGTCCTTTTGGGGGAGCTACTCTCATCCCCACCCCACCCCCGTTGTTATAGAGCTAGTTCCCTCCGACGCAGCTCAGGCCGCATCTAGAAGTCCCACACTTGCCGTAGGGGGCTTGAGTGTTCTGACAAAATCTTTGAGTTCCCCAGAGTTGGAACATGCGAGCGCACTTGTAATTCACACAGGTTTAGCTCTGCTCAGTGGCCCGGGAGTGCCTGAGATCGGGGCAAAAGGAAAAAGTGGGGGAAAGGAACAATTGAGTTTCTTCTGCTGGGTTAACTCTGCCATAGTGGAAACAAATACCGCCGAGTCTGTGGTAGAGAATGTCCCTCGCTCTATGGGTACAGTTTCGGCACAGTTACAGGGTAACACCACAATACCCCCTTCGCCAAGAACTCCTCTGGAGTTGGCGGACTCCCTAGCGGGTCTGAGTTCTGGGTCCACCCCTCGATGGTTTGCCCCAATGTCTGCTACTAGTAAGCACCCCATAAGCCCTGTTTCTCGTGGGCAATACAAAACTCCTAGCTTGCCTAGGTCAACCAGTGAGTCCACTAGCACTTCCATAGACCCTGGTTCTCCCATACCCCTTGCCCTAAGTCCCACCGATGCTGACTGCCCTAAACGGACCTGTATTCCACCCCAAAGGTATGGAGAGTGGGTTCCCCACTGGGGGGGAGGGAGGAATGTTGTGTCCAAATGTTATATTGCTTTAAATCTGCAATCGCCATTAAGTCTTTGCTGTAACAGCGTGCCCCTGTCTGTAAGGCGCCACTTTCATATGTTAACAATGTACACTGATTGGTTTAACACAGGTTTCCTGCGTTAGCAAAAGCCCGGGCAAATGTATCACTGTAACTGCTGTTCTGTTTGTATATAAGATGCTACCTCGTCCCTGTTTTCCCCAGTCTGAACTGAGCTGTAATAAATGACTTGTTTTTTAACCCCCGAATTGCTGTTGCGTTGCAATTAATGCTTGGACTCAACAAAATCAGAATGTGGTATACCTTTTGTTGTACTCCTAGCTGCTATGTTACACCACCTCCCCCATAAAAAAACCTCACTGCCATAATATACAAAGGATATGAAGTTGCGAACCATTGGCAGTGATTGTAAGTAAATCCAGCCTGTTGAGCTTGCCTTTCTTTGTTATGCTAGAAACCACAGAGAGTAGATTTGAGGGTGACAAATACATAGAAGCTGCTATGTGGGAATTAAGTGTCATTGAGGTCTAGCAATTCTAGGTCAGCTGAACAGTTTCCAGATCAAGTGAAGTAATAATATCTATTCTGTTTTGGTCAAATGTCACCTGGAATATTATTTGTAGTTCTGACCATTACAGTTTAAGAAGGTTACGGAGAAGCTGGAACATGTTTAAAGGTGACTAAGATGGTAAAGGGTTTGGGAACCAAGTTCTATGAAGTTGAGGGATTTGCATATGTTTAGCTTGGAGAACAGAAGATCGGAAGGTGATATGATAACCATGTTCAAATATTTCCATATGAAATACATTATCAGTTGTTTCCTACAGTTTCTGAGGAAGCTGGATGAATTGGTGTTGGGGGCCGGATCTGGCCCATAGTTTGGACACCCCTGGTTTAAGCTTAAGCAGAGAAAATGGCAGCCTAACATCTATCTCATCCTGTTGCAAAATCACATGACCAGCCCACTGAACCTGGTTTTGGGACTTTAAGAGGGTATCTATCCTCAAACAACACATAATACTGGTGGTACTCCTACTTCATCATCCTCATCCTCATCACAGCAACCATGGTGTGTTCAAAAGCAAACATTCCTAACAGTTTAGGATTTCAAGCCTAATTTCCATCTCCATTCAGTTGCATCATTAATTTACTATGCATATCGCTTTTGCCTGTAGAAAGTTGACATTTTCTACATATCTTAAAATATTTTTTTAAAATGTTTAACAGAAGTAAATATTTTGTTCCTAGTTGGTGCATGATTAACAATATTAAAGATCGGCTTAGCTGCTTTTGAAGCCCCAAGAGATAATTATAGGCTATAAATGGCATCTGCCATTGGAGACTTTGAACACCTGTGAAGGTCTGGATACACTCTTTCTTAAGTGCAGCTGATTGTTTTGAAGAGCTCTCCCTTTCCTACTCTACCCTTAGGCTTAGATGACCCCAGAGATGACATGCCCTGACCTTGGAGGACTGTGAGAAGCCAGAAACCAATGAGAGGAGAAATGATCAAAACAAAGCATATGGGTGAAATGAGTTTCAAGATACTATCTAAATGAATAGCTGTTTCCATAGTTATGCCAAGGAGGTGCTGCTTACACCTGAATGCTGCTCTCTGAGAATAGATTGATATCAAGGAAATTACTGCCCCAGGCAAAGGAAAAGGTTAGTCTTCCCCCACCTGCAAACCTGTACAGCTGCTAGCTCCTGAACAGCATGGTCTCTGAAGGCTTTTAACCACTCCTTCCATGCCCAGGATTGACCATAGGCATTGTGCTGCCTGAAGCTAAAAAGAAAACAGTGCCCCTCCAAATGTAGCTTTTTCACCCAACCACTCGGGTGCCCCACTGTGCAAGTTATCCTTTTCTCTCCCCTTCTGCCCATAATACATTGTACAGCTTACATCTCTCAGAGGACCCACCTGTGCCTTGTTGACATTGTGATCCAAGAATTTTTGGAAATCCCATGCATTTCAGTTAGAAGGAAGACACACATTGTTCTGTTGTTCTTTCTACCAATAGAAATGATTAAGGTTACTGGTTTCACCCCACAAAAGGCTTTATTGTAGGCAACTTCTTTTCCCTTTGTTCTTTCTTTTAGGGTGGAAAAATTGGGAACAAAAATTCTTGTTCAGGCAATGCTAGAAGGCTTTTGTAAAATCTTCTCTTGGCTAAAATTAAAATTATGTTTTTATTTCTTTTTATGCACCTATTTACATTTCATAAGAACAGCCTTGCTAGAATAGGCCACAGCCCATCCAGTCCAGCATTCTGTCTCACACAGTGGCTCACCATTTCCTTCAGGGTATTCCCAAGGAGATGCCTTCACCTGCTTAGGATTCCCTGGAAATGGCATTGCGAGATATCCTGCCTATCACTCCAACCCCGAGGTTGTCGTTAAGTATCCATAATTATAGCCATTGATACCCTTGTCCTCCATGAACTTGTCTAATCCTTTCTTAAAGCTGTCAAGACTGACAGCTGTCACCATTTCTTCTGGCAGGGAGTTCCATAGACCAGTAATCCTCTGGGTGAAAAAGTACTTTCTCTTATTTGTTTGAGAACTAGTACCCAAAAGTTTCATCGAGTGTCCCCTAGTTCTAGTGTTGTGCGATAGGGAAAACAGTTTTTCCTTATCTACTTTGTCCACACCGTGCATGATTTTATAAACTTCAATCAGGTCACCTCTTAGACGCCGTCGTTCAAGAGTGAAAAAGCCCAACCGTTGCAGCCTCAGATGGTAAGGAAGGTGTTCCAGTCCCCTAATCATATTGGTTGCCCTCCTCTGCACTTTTTCCAACTCAATAATATCCTTCTGGAGGTATGGCGACCAGAACTGTACACAGTATTCCAGATGGGGCCTCACCATAGATTTATAAAGAGGCAAAATGACACTTGCTGAGTTATTTTCTATACCCTTCCTAATGATCCCTAAAATTGAGTTTGCTTTTTTCACTGCTGAGGCACACTGGGTCGACACCTTCATTGAGTTGTCCACCAGGACACCAAGGTCCCTTTCCTGGTTTGTCGCAGAGAGTTCAGAACCCATCAGTTTATAAATGTAATTGGTTTTTTTTGCCCCAACATGCATCACTCTGCACTTACTAATGTTGAAGCTCATTTGCCACTGTTTTGCCCACTCCCTCAGTGTCAAGAGATCCCTCTGGAGCTCCTCACAATCTCTCACAGTTTTCACTACCCTGTATAATTTAGTGTCGTCAGCAAATTTGGCTACCTTGCTTTTTACTCCTACCTCTAGATCATTTATGAAGAGGTTGAAAAGCAGGGGGTCCCAGTACTGAACCTTGGGGGACCCCACTCTTCACTTCCCTCCACTTGGAGAAGTGTCCATTTAGTGCTACCCTCTGTTTCCTGTCCCTTAGCCAGTTGCTGATCCAGGACAAGACCTGTCCCTTTATTCCATGACTGGTAAGTTTATTCAAGAGCCTTTGGTGTGGGACCTTGTCAAAAGCCTTCTGAAAGTCCAGATAAACAATGTCAACTGGATCCCCCTTATCCACATGCTTGTTGACACTCTCAAAAAATTCCAACAGATTAGTGAGGCATGATTTGCCCTTGTAAAAGCCATGTTGGCTCTCCTTTAGCAGCGCCTTCTCTTCTATGTGCCTATTAATTCTATCTTTTAGGATGGTTTCCATCACTTTACCTGGGACACATGTCAAACTGACAGGTCGGTAATTTCCTGGATCACCCCTGGATCCTTTTTTGAAAATTGGTGTTACATTCGCTACCTTCCAGTCATCAGGCACAAAGCCTGATTTGAGGGAAATATTATATATTTTGGCTAGGAGATCAGCAATTTCATCTTTAAGTTCCCTGAGAACTCGTGGATGGATGCCATCTGGTCCTGGTGATTTGTTAGTGTTTAGCTTAACAAGACATGCAAGGACCTCCTCCCTGGTTATTTCTATCTTGCTTAATTCTTTGGTTTCCCTCCCTACGAAGATAGGCTCTGTTTTGGGCATGTGGTCTCTGTCTTCTTCAGTGAATACTGAAGCAAAGAATTCATTGAGTCTCTCTGCAATCTCTGTTTCCTCTTTAATAACCCCTTGTCTTCCATTGTCATCTAATGGTCCAATGGCCTTCCTAGTTGGGTTCTTACTTCTAAAGTACTTAAAGAAGTCTTTGTTATTTCTCTGAGTATTTTTAGCTATACGCTCCTCAAAGTCTTGCTTTCCTTTCCTGATTGTTGCCTTGCATTTGTTCTGCCAGAATTTATGTTTCTGCCTGCTGTCCTCATTTGGACAAGCTTTTCATCTTCTAAATGAGCTTTTCTTGCTCTTGATCACTTCCCGAACAGCTCCTGTAAGCCACATCGGAGTCCTCTTGGAACTGGCAGTGCCCTTTTTCCTTTTGGGTATGCATTCCAATTGGGCCTCTGTTATTGTTTTTGTAAACAGCCTCCATGCCTCTTGGAGTGTTTGGACTCTCTCAATTTTCCCTTTCAGCTTCTTTTTTACTAGTTTCCTCATCTTTGGGAAATTTCCTTTTTGAAAATTTAAGGTCTCTGTGTTAGATTTTATCAGTGACTTGCAGTCTATGATCAAGTTAAACATAATTGAGTTGTGGTCACTGTTCCCCATTGGATCAGTCACATTAACATCTTGCACCAGATGAGGAGAGTCAAGGATTCTTGTACCTCTAGTTGGGTCTTCAACCATCTGTCCCAGGGAACAATCATTTAGCATATCTAGGAACTTTATATCTTTATCATGTGCTGAACAACAGTTCACCCAGTCTATGTGAGGGTAATTGAAGTATCCCATTATAACCAGGCTTCCCTTCTTGGATGCCTCCTTTACAACATTCTCCAACTGCCAGTCTCCTTCAAGAGTTTGGGTCGAAGGCCGATAGTATATGCCTACTGTTAGACCATCCTTGTGGCCTGGTACTCTTACCCACAGAGCTTCTAATGATGACTCCAAATCACCTAAATATTCCAATTCATACAATTTTATCACTTCTTTGACATACAACGCTACACCAACTCCCGTTTGCCCCTTCCGCCGGTCGGCGGGGAGTGAGAGCAGCTGGGGGTGGACTGCGCCCTCAAAAGCGCTGCCACCACCAACACCCCGCACCGGACGCCGGACTCTGGAGCTCCGCGCTCCTCCCCCTGGCCCGGCCGGTCGGCGGGGAGTGAGAGCAGCTGGGGGTGGACTGCGCCCTCAAAAGCGCTGCTGCCACCAACACCCCAGCACCGGACGTCGGACTCTGGAGCTCCGCGCTCCTCCCCCCGGCCCGGCCGGTCGGCGGGGAGTGAGAACAGCTGGGGGTGGACTGCGCCCTCAAAAGCGCTGCCGCCACCATCACCCCAGCACCGGACGCCGGACTCTGGAGCTCCGCGCTCCTCCCCCCGGCCCGGCCGGTCGGCGGGGAGTGAGAACAGCTGGGGGTGGACTGCGCCCTCAAAAGCGCTGCCGCCGCCCCCACCCCAGCACTGGACGCCGGACTCTGGAGCTCCGCGCTCCTCCCCCCGGCCCGGCCGGTTGGCGGGGAGTGAGAGCAGCTGGGGGTGGACTGCGCCCTCAAAAGCGCTGCCGCCACCAACACCCCAGCACCGGATGCCGGACTCTGGAGCTCCGCGCTCCTCCCCCCGGCCCGGCCGGTCGGCGGGGAGTGAGAACAGCTGGGGGTGGACTGCGCCCTCAAAAGCGCTGCCGCCGCCCCCACCCCAGCACCGGACGCCGGACTCTGGAGCTCCGCGCTTCTCCCCCCGGCCCGGCCGGTCGGCAGGGATGAGAGCAGCTGGGGGTGGACTGCACCCTCAAAAGCGCTGCCGCCGCCCCCACCCCAGCACCGGACGCCGGACTCTGGAGCTCCGCGCTCCTCCCCCCGGCCCGGCCGGTCGGCGGGGAGTGAGAGCAGCTGGGGGTGGACTGCGCCCTCAAAAGCGCTGCCGCCACCAACACCCCAGCACTGGACGCCGGACTCTGGAGCTCCGCGCTCCTCCCCCCGGCCCGGTCGGTCGGCGGGGAGTGAGAGCAGCTGGGGGTGGACTGCGCCCTCAAAGGCGCTGCCGCCGCCCCCACCCCAACACTGGATGCTGGAGTTTCGCATTCCTCCCCCCGGGTCGGCGGGGAGTAAGGACAGCTGAGGGAGCAATCACCGCCGCCCCAAGGACCATTGCCACAGCTGTGGGCCGTCACATCATGCTGAAGCCCATCGCCGCCCTGGGGATTGTGATTATAGTTGTGAGAAGGGGCTTCATTCCCTCTTTTCCTTGCGTTCCCGGTCCTCACCTCAGGCCAACATGGAAGGATGAAGCCGCTCCGGCCAGCTGGACTTGCCATCATCGTCGCTTATGGTCTTGGCCTCGGTGGAGGTAAGGAGGCCGGTCGACTAGGAGCTCCAGGACTGGTGCACGTTTTTGTCCCATTCCCCTCTGGAAGGACCAGAAGGACTGTGCGGGGTACATTTTTGATATTGTTACTCTGTGATGATTTGTATTTGATGTTTGGAATTTTTTATATTGTGTACTTTTTGATGTAATTAATTGACTATTTTATAATTGTGATTTTGTATTTTGTCTGAATCTGATTTGTATACTGTTTCTGTATTTTGGATTGTATTTCTTACTTTATTTTACATGCTGTAAACCGCTCTGAGTTCTCTTAGGGGAAGTGAAGCGGTATAGAAATGTAAATATAAATAAATAAATAAAGATCCCCATCTCCCTACCCTTTTTTTAGAAATGGGGTGGGTGGGTTTCCTTTTTATGTGGGTGGTTCTTATCTGTTTTTAATTGTTTTTATATTTTTATGCTTGTGTTTTTTAGATTGCTGTAATGCCGCCCTGAGTCGGGCTTGCCGGAGTGGGTGGTTCATAAATCCAAAAATTAAATTAAATTAAATTAAAGGAAAAGATGGAGAACATCTAATATTTTTTAAGGAAAAAACTAAATGTAAGCCTGACGCAGCCATTTTTCCAGGTGGCCTGCAAGCAGCTTCCGTTGGTATTTCCATGTGGGAGGGCCTGCTTTATAAAGCTCCATACCCCTCTGTGCTATTGAAAGGTTAAAAGTGATTGTTTGTTTGTGTTTTGTACTGAGCTTCTATTAAGAGCAGGAGGGAGGAAATGAATGTGTATGGGAGGGAAAGGGGGCGGGGCGGGGCAGGGAGGAAAAATCCCCTCTCAAACTAAATTTGAGCTGGTCCACAATGAGCTTTTGTTCAATTTTATTTGCATTTCTGACACCAATGGTTCATCCTAGTGTCCACACAATGAAAAACAAACTAGTGTTAATGGAGTCCAAGTGAGAGAAAAAACATCTTTGTTTTCATGGGTATTATACACCATCAATGGGTGATAGTGTAATTTTGTTCTATTGTCACTTTTTAGAGAACAAAGCTTGGACTAAAGCATCTGAAAAGAGGATCGAAGCTTTTGAAATGTCGATCTACAAACAGCTGCTAAGGATATCATGGGTTGACCATGTGACTAACATAGAAGTATTGTGCCGAATGGCTAAAGAACATGAACTCTTTAAGACCATTAAGCAAAGAAAGTTCCAATACTTTGGCCATATCATGAGGAACAACATAAAGTACAGAATACACCAACTTGCTCTTCAAGGAAAGATCCCTGTGAAGAGAGGCCCTGGACGTAGACGGACTTTATGGCTGAAGAACCTGAGAGACTGGTGTGGCATGTCCTCAGAAGAACTGTTCCAAGGAGTTAAGAACAGGAAGACTATCACCATGATGATAGCCAATATCTGGAATGGATAAGGCACCTGAAGAAGAAGAGAACGAAATCTATAAATACAAAATGCAAAGTCTGAAAGGTAAAGTCAAGAGTCCTTAACTCATAACCAAAGTATAATACAGTACTACAACCATTATGCTGCATCTGCTGCTGTTTTCTATCTACTAACCATTGCCACTTTTTACAGAACAAAGCTTCAAAGTAATAGATCTGAATATCAAACAGTGGTCTATAGTCATTAACAAGTGTAAAATGCCCCATTGACTTACATGATTTGCAACTTGTGACTATTATAGTATAAAAATGTAATAAAAATGAATAAATTATATTAACCAACCATTGTCTTTCTGTTTCCCCACCTGGTCATGTGGCCATGTAAAAATTATTGTCATATAATCTTATTATGTCTGAGGAAGTGGACCCAACCCACAATAGCTCCTATTAAAATATAGCAGTTAATCGTTAAATCTCTATGTTTTCGTTTTGTTTTGATATGCTTGCACAGACTAACATGGCTACCACTTCAAAAACTAAAACTTAAAAAAAAAAAACCTTGTACTTCACGTGTGTATTTCTTGAAACAATATAGTGTCCTCAATTACCTAAGCAATTACCTACACATTTGGTGGCTCTTTTTTCTGATTTGATTAGGGATCAAAGCATCATCAGTATCTCCCCAATCATGTTTTAAGAATATGTTGCCACAAATATTTGGACTAAGATGCACTTTGTCTCTTGCCTTCTCTTTTGATTTGATGGCTTAAATCTTCTGGCTCTAGTACTTTGTTAACTTTCAGTAGTTCTAATTGCCTCCTTATCTACTGTAGCATGAAGGGAAAACCTTTCAACAATTCACTCCCCAAAGCCTAGGAAAACAATCCTGAGTTAGCAGGCCTCTTATCTTCTTTGCTTTTGTGTATTCTGACATGAGGAAATAATTCAGACTCTTAGGAAAATATCCATCTATCAAAAAGTAAGGACCCCCCTTTGATCTCCCACCAGTATCTTTGCTTTTTGGTGTATTTCCCTGTTGATTTTTCTCCTTTGATGATTGTTCATTTACCAAGGTTCAAAATTTTGTATTGCGCCTTTGTTTCATTGTCCTTCTTATTTAGAAACCTTCTAATTGTTGTAAGTACATAATTAGTTACTTCCCTTTAGCTTTAATCCTCAATCCCCAAACAGCCTGGGTTTTTGGTTTCTTTGTTTATATTTGCAATTACTATCAATATACCAGCTCACAGCAGGATTAATTATTCTGGCCAAAATACTGAAGGTCGCAGTGTCAGCCTATTAGAGAAAAACCAAAATTAGCAATGAGGTAACACCTTTATTAAGCTTATAAAGAATCAGACACATTTCCTAGTTAGTGAAAATTCTTCATGAAGCTGGATATTTATCTAAAAGTAGGCATCAGAGAAAACAAATATTAAGGGTGAGATGACAAGACCAAATCTCAAATGTTATGCTTGTACAATAGAAAGAGGTGCTGTGTCAACTTTATTACTTGATAGCTGGTACAAAAAAGATCGTAGGTTGCACCAAACACTACAGGGTCAAACTAAGCATGGCTGTATCCTCTTTGAATATGGAAACACTAGCAAATTGTTCTGTCCCATTGGTTGATGATCCTGTCAGGCAAATTCAGAAAAACAGGGCTCAAGGTTGACTCAGTCTTCCATCCTTCCTAGGTCGGTAAAATGATTGCCCAGCATGTTGGGGACAAAATGCTACTTAACTTGTGAACCGACCAGAGTGTGCACTATGCGATATGGGACGGTATATAAGTGTGATTGCTTTGCTAGGCTTTTAATACACAAAAGCCTGCTAGGCTTTTAATACACAAAAGCCATGATAAAGTTACAATCCCACTTCCTCTTCCATTTTCCTCACACAGATTTTAACAATTAATCCATCAGAAGTGTGTAATATCCTTTGTCATGCAAGTAGCAAGTCTCGCCTCTGCTTCTGTTACTATTTCTCTAGGACCGTGATGGCAAACCTTGTCACTCTAGCTGTTCTTGGACTTCAATTCCCAGAAGCCCAAATCCCTGTGCGTGCAGTAAACCCATCCATGTGGATTCACAGAGACCTGGGCTACTGGGAATTGAAGTTCATGTACAGTTGGAGTGCCAAGGTTCACCAACACTGGTCTAGGAGATCATTGTATACAATCTCTTTGTACACATCCTTCCAGCTGTCGAGTTCAGCAGACCGCTGTAGGTAACACTTTGTTTTGGCAGATAAAGAATACACATGTGTCTACACATTTGTGCGCACACACGCACACACACACATACATACATACAGAAAGCATTACCCCAATTCTTGTTATCTAGTTACACTGGTATAGCACAAGCAGCAGTTCCTTTCACCTGACCTAGTGTGAGAAAGATTAGCTGGTTGCCTTCATTTTGGCAGTTTCACATTTGACCTAGACATGGAAGAAGAAGCACAAACAACATACTGTTTTGAGCTTGATTGCCTCTCTTGACGCAGCCAGAACATGCCATCCTATCAATAATAACACATTTACAGGGGACTCAGTCTACCTCTGCTGATTTTCTCAACTGTCAACAGCTCTATGTAGAAGAGTGGGCACTCTGAGTTGGAGAGGCAGTGTGGAAAGAAATGCTTTGCTTTTCCCCATCTGCCACTTTTCTATTCTCTAGTTACCTCCCCCATCCAGCTAATTTCTCCTTTACAATTTGAATTGACTGGCTAGGAAGTTTGACTCTAACAAAGTGTGTGTGTGTGTGATAGGCTTTAAGTACAGTAAAGCCTGGCATAAAGAGTGCCTCGCTTAGAGACTAACTCACGCAAAGAGCAGAATTTTATCTGAATGGTCACCTCGCTTAACAACTAAAACCAACCAAAAACTCACTTAACAACTAAATTGGGGTTCGCAATCACCCCCTGCTAGAAGTCACAATTGGTCACTTATACAATGGTGATTGGTTAAACAGCAAGCTCACTTAAAGAGCAATCCCGTGGAATGCATTATGCTCTTTAAGCTAGGTACCACTGTATTGATTTTAAATAGCCAATCAAATGTTTGGTCATGGGCTCTGTCTTGAAACATTCAGAAAGTCATCAAATTCAGAAGTGTTTCCTCAGTTCTGCATTCATATTTTTGGTTTAAGATTAAATGTTCCAAAAATAATATTGGCTAAAGAAACTCAGAAGCTCATGCTTCTGTGGCTTTTTTGGCTGCGGCCCATTAGGCCACATTTCCAATAATCAGCCTGTGCTCCGTAATTACACATGTGCGTGCATGCACGTGTACACACACACATGCCTCTTCTTTCTATAAATCCATTTCAGCTACAAATGGTGTTTTCTTAACCAGTCTATTTTGCTCATTAAACTGTACAGTAGCTGGAATATTTCCATCCCAAAAGAGAAACCTTTGGCTTAAAAAATATTGTCATTTGGGTAAGCTAGACATACTTTTGCAAAGTGACCTTATAAAAATATTATCTGAGGTATGACTGAGGCTAAATTATATGACAGTAAGCTGGTCGCCTCCAGCAAACGAATTCCTTCAGCAATAGAATAATTTGAAAGCAAATATATACATGGTTAAAGGCACAGAAGAATGCAATGATCTCTCCAGCCTGTGCACTATGAATCTCTTTTAGTATTGCTTGCACAGAACACATTGACATTCGCATTCAGTTGAGTTCTCAAGGGCCCAGAATTTAAAGTGGGAAACATTGATTATGTAGTCTAAAACAAAGCTGACCCAATCATAAAGTAGAGTGAGGCAGCTGCAGTATAACACTGGAGGACAGAACTGTGTATTCCATATACAGGTTGACCCTTAAACAATGTGGGGGTGGGGGTGTTTAGGGCTACTGACCCCCATGCAGTCGAACATCTAAGTTGTTCTGGCACATTGTTGTTGTTACATGCCATCAAGTGTGTGACTCTATGAATGAGCAGTCTCCAAAATGTCCTGTTCTCAACAGCCCTGCTGTTTGTATTATTAGATTCATTTCAAAATATTGGAGTAGAGAATATATTGAAATGGGGCCACAGGGCCACATGGAGGCAATGAAAACCATTGTGTAAACTGCAAGTTTTTGGCCATATCTCTCAGAATTCTGCCTGAAAGAATTCTCTACAGATTCTGAGAATAGCAACAACAACAACAACAACAACAACAAAAAAAAATCTAAAAGTCCCATCTGTAGTATACAGGAAACTGCTTGGAGAGATGGTCTGGAAATCTGGGCTTCAGTACCACTGGTAGGCTGATAGAACCCAACTCTACTTCTGTTTTCTGTGTGACTCCAAGGGAGCTACTTATTTTGGTTCTCAATCCTTCCCTGATGTCATTGATGGATTGGATGAACAAATTGAAATCTAATCCAGACAAGATGAAGGTGTTTCAGTCAATCAAAAGGCAGGTCAGGAAGTACGGTATATTTTCAGCCTGTGCTAGATGGCATTTGCACTTCCCCTCAAAACTCAGGTTCACAATAAGAATGTACTGTTGCCTTCAGCCAGTTTCCGTGGTGGCAAGGAGTTTGCTTTCACAGTTAAAGTTGGCGCACCAGCCCCACCTGATCCCGAAGATGTCTGAAACAACTATGGGGTTACTTGTATGAGTTACATCTCATTTTGACTGCTGAAATTCTACTCAATAGGATTTCAGCCAATGTTAGAGGAGTACAGTATTTTAAAATGGAATAAAATGAAAAACAGAACGGGGATACTGTACTTAGCAACTGAATGAAAATGTAAAGCTATTTTGTTACAACGGATTTTTAAAAAAATCTTTGAGCTCCTTTGCACTGTTTTGAACTATCTGCAGGCATGGTTAATTAACACAGACTCGAACACCAAGAGATTCGGTGTGTCCTCATGCCAGTGTAGATTTTGTATTCGTAATAATAATTTTGTGTCATATTATTCTGGGTTGAAAGGATTTTTTGCGGAAGAAATTCCATGAGAATGCCCAAATGAGGCTCCTTTCATGTCCCCAAGAGCTGGGATAGAGATGGGCGCTCAATCTGTCATGCAGTACCCGGGTTTCGAACTGCTGACTTGCCAGCCTTCCAGCTAACAAGGCGAGCTTCTTAACCACTAAGCCACCGCAGGCCCTTTGTATTCATGCCACAAAGTGATTCAAATTTTAAAAAATCAAACACAAGACTGCTACCCACCCCCATTACTCTTAGTGAAGTACTCCTACCACCTGAAATTCCTATCAAGGAATTCCTATCAAGGAAGTGCAAACCAAATATCTCAAATAGCAACTTAAGCAGTGTTGAGAATGCACACTGCTACATCAAAGACAAGGTTTATGACTGTAACAGAGAGTGTGGCATCTGCATCTGCGGTATGACATGTAAATTCTTATCAATTGCTTTTGTCCCTGTCTATTTTGGTACAGTGATGGCTTGCCAAGACACATATCTGGGTTTCTCCATGAACACACTGTAAAAACTGGCTTCCCAATATAAAGAGTTTAAAATAGGCCCAGATGATTTTCTTTTCAATAAAAAAGGAGAAAGACATTAAAACAAACAATGAATGGGTTTGTTTGTTTTTTAAAAAAAGTTGGATTACAACCACTGCCAGGATAATTTAGTATGTGTCTATTAAGAGTGATAGATGTGTTTTTGATTATTTTACTCTTTGTTTAACTCTCATCTAGAATACATTTTTAATTTATTCCAGATACTAAATCAGGTGAAAAAATACACAACTCTTTCATTAATTAAATCTATTCAGTTTTTAACCCCCAGCCACATAATGAGAGTGTGAACAGGGGGGATTCTTTATAGACTATACATATTTTCTTATATTTTTATTGGCTCAGCTCTACATTGATCATTAGTTAAACAGCCACTCAGTTCTGTGGTTTTCTTGCCCGGCACAGACCAGGGATGTGTCAGGAGAGCTTACTTTCATTTTTCAGGGACCTTTGCTCTGTCAGCTAGTTCTGAGCATCCTACTGTGGTCTTAGGTTTATGCAATGTATTTTATACTTCCAGTGTAAAATTTAAACCCTACTTTTCTGTACGGTGGTACCTTGCTTAAAGAGCATAATGCATTCCACGGGACTACTCTTTAAGCGAGTTGCTCTTTAAGCGAAACACTTGGAAAAAGTGCTGTCGCTGCCATTGTAAGTGACCGATTGTGACTTCTGGTGGGGGGAATTGTGAACACCAATTTAGTTGTTAAGCGAGTTTTTTTTGTTAAGCTAAGGCAACCATTCAGAGAAAATTCTGCTCTTTAAGCAAGTTAGTTTTTGTAAGGTGATCTTTATGCGAGGTTTTACAAAAATGCCCAAAGCAGCAAACAAAATTAAATGAGATATGTTATGCACACACCAAAAAATCTAAAAGCATTAAACTTATTAATGTTTAGCTGTAATTGTGATGCTTTTCTCAGGATGTTTCTTTCAACCAGTAATCAGCTATCATTGGCACATCTTAAATTATTGATATTTCTTCCAAACATCATTTGCATTTTCTTATTTTATAGTAAAGGTAAAGGTTTCCCTTGCTCGAAAGCCAGTCATATCCAACTCTAGGGTGCAGTGCTCATCTTTGTTTCAAAGCCGAAGAGCCAGCGCTGTCTGCTGCTGCAGACATTTCCATGGTCATGTGGCAGGCATGACTAGACACCGAAGCACACAGAATGCTGTTTCCTTCCCACCGAAGTGGTCCCTATTTATCTACTTGCAATTTCTTGCTTTTGAACTACTAGGTTGGCAGGAGCTGGGACAAAAACGGGAGTTCATTCCGTCCTGCAGTACTCGGGAATTGAACCGCTCATCTTCCGCCTCCCAGTCACATCTTAGGTACTTGAGTCACTGCAGTCCCTAAAACATATGTCCCTGCATGTTTTAGTATGATATTAATGGTTTGCCAAAACATGTCTTAGTTTCTCCATGAACACCATGGTGCCGTGTAAAATCTTTTTTTACCAATGAAAAGCTAGAACCGCCAGAATCGTCTTGTGTCACTTCACACTGGTATGGGGAAATGACATTACCAACAGTGGTCAATTGCTGCTTGAAAAAAATGAGAAATCAAAGCAGGGATCCTTTAATTACTAGCAATCTATTACTAGGAATGAGCCTTTCAGTTTGTAACAAATGAAGAATAACATGAAAGAGATACTTTCTTTAGCCTTTTAATTCTTTTGTTCATTTCCACAATAGAGCCTCTAAAAGCTAAATTGTTCAGTCAAATGAAAGAGAGGAACTGGGAAAAAAATAAAATTTCATTTGAATTTCCTCATTTGGATCACCTTAGCTTGACATCCTTAGGATCCATCATGACTGCAGACATGAACTAAAAAGGCAGTTAATTCTTGGGAGGCAAGCTATGAGAAACCTAGGGAACATAATAAAAAGTAGAGACATCACCCTGCCAACAAAAGTCCACATAATCAAAGCAATGGTATTCCCAGTAGTAATGTATGATGGTGAGAGCTGGACCATAAGGAAAGCTGAGTGCAGAAGAATAGACACCTTTGAAATGTGCTGGAGGGAAGTTTTGAGACAGCAAAAAGAACAAATAAATCGATCCTGAAGGAAATCAACCCTGAATGCTCCTTGGAAGGACAAATATTGAAGATGTAGCTAACGTACTTTGGACACCAAATGAGAAGAGAGGACTCACTCGAGAAGGCCTTGATGCTGGGAAAGATCGAAGGCAAAAGGAGAAGGGGGTGGCAGAGGATGGAGTGGCTAGATGGCATTGTTGATGCAATGGGTGTAGAGCTGAGTGGGCTGCGAAGGATGGTGGAGGATAGGGGTGCCTGGCATACGACAGTCCATGGGGTTGCAAAGGGTCAGATTCGACTGTGCAACTGAACAACAACAACAACAGCTTGACCATGCTCCTCACCCATTTCAAAATCCAGCTAGTAGCTTCTCTCTCCAAAAGTTACTTGTGTGGTCTAGGAAGAACTTACTGTTGGTGGTACCGGTCATTGGCAACAGCAGGTCATGAAGAAGAAGTGCTGCCCTACATAAGGCTGATAAATTCAAGAGAAAAAAGAGGATGGTGATATGATGATAACAGTGAACTTTAAAATACTGCTATTGCCTATATAGGTCTGGCAATCATTGATTTTTCCTTTTCTTGTACTGTTGCTGTCATCTGCTGTTGGAGCATGTGATTGGTTGGTGGATTTTGGCCATTAATACAAAATTAGGCTGAATCACTGCCCTCACCCGCCCTTGGCTTTATTATGAGAGTTGGCTATTTGCTAACATTGAGAGTGAAATCAGAGTGAGGGCAGCATTTAATAAGAGAAACAAATCAAATGCTGCAGTTTAGGTCACAACTGGTTCTTGCACCAGCATAAGAAACAAGTGGTGGAAGGCAGCAAAGAGAGTGAACAGGGAGGGTTAGTTGTAAAATATTTAGCAAGCTAAAAGTGAACTTTTTGCTCTGTTCATGAGATTGGATTACTGATTTAATCCTTTTGCCACTTAGAAAATCACTAGTTGCTAGCAAAAACTCTCACAGGAAAGTATCATCCTTATTCAGACCGTATTCTTCTGACCAAAGAGGGCTAACTCCATCCCTGCAGTTTTCTCTGTGACTAAGCTTAAAGAGTACCCACCTAACATTACCATTTTGGGCAGCGAGACTATGAAACTTGTGCAAGGAAGATCTGTAAACTTGGAACCAGTAAGGAAGACAAGATTAAGCTAATCAAAGTTTTCCATGCATGTAATCTTTTAGCTGTTTCATTGCTCGTGATTTCTGTTTGAACTATGCCTTTTCTAGCTCATTTAAAGAAGACACAACATTAAACGAAATAAATGAGTGGTACGGCTTCATGCAAAATACTTTTATCTAATACTTTTAAAAGCAACCTTATTTGGTATTTTGTGAGCATGTTTGCTAAGTACAAATCCAGTGACGGGTATGGTACCGTTTCAGCACTGAATTAATCTTCCCTCTATCTCCCTCAGTGAAAACAGCACTGACCTCTCTTAGCAATATATTTATGTACACTTCATTTTGTGTCCTCCATGACAAGGGCTGAAAATAAAGAATGCAGATCTGGTTTTTGTACAGAGCTTTAAAAAAATATCTCGGTGGCACAGACTTGGGGCATAGTCTGAAGAACTTTTCTGCTTAATTTTAGAATATTTTCCTGAACCAGGCTTCTCCAACATGGCAACTCTCCAGAGGCTTTGGAAAACATCTTCGATCAGCATTGCCAGTATGATCAATGATTAGGGATGGTAGAAGTTTTAGCTTAAAACATCTAGAGGGCACCATTTTGCAGAAGGCTGTAACACACTCTCGTATGGCAGTTCTATTGGAGTTTATTGAGTGGTAGGAGGGCAGCTTAGGGATGAGGTTGGCACAGTTGTTAAACTGCTGTACTGTAACCAAAAGGTTGTAAGTTCGATCCTGGTACTATGGGGCGGTATATAAGTGTGATCGCTTTGCTTAGAAGAGCAAGAGAAAAAATTGGCTTGCTGTTGGAATGATGACAGACAGGTATCAGAACAGGAAAATCTAAGATGAGTTATTTTTATTTGCAAAATGTCATTCTTTTTTTTTAACTTTAAAAAAAACCTACCAGGGTAGCTGATATACAAATTCTAAAACAGTGGCCATAATCCTGTTGGTTAATTATTTCAGCAAGGGGCTGTGGTGGCTCAGTGGTTAAGAAGTTCGCCTTGTTAGCTGGAAGGCCGCCAAGTCAGCAGTTCGAGACCCGGGTACTGCATAATGGATTGAGCAGCCATCTCTGTCTCAGCTCTTGGGGACATGAAAGGAGCCTCATTTGGGCATTCCCTGCAAAAATTCTTTCAACCCAGAATAATTTCTGACATGAAATTATTATTATTATACATATGCCAGCACAAGTGCAGTGCTGTAAACTGCCATGACAATTATCATTAAGCAATAAGTAGGTGCCTGAATTCCTTGCCTTGTGTCAATTGTGTGAGTGTATGATGACAGATACAAGGCTGCTAGGTAGAAACCCATGGCCATTTGTTCTTGCTTTTGAACTGGCAGCATTCACTAGCAAGATCCCTTTTAGAATCCTTAACCTGACATGGGATCCTATATACCGCCATTTGCAAAACTGGTCCTGGTCCTTGGTGCACTGCTTGCCACATGCATCATCCCTCTGGGTATGCCAAAGTAGTGAAATATGAACGAAATACACACACACACACACACACACACACACACACACACACACACACACACACACACACACACACACACACAAAACCAACAATGCTTTTTAGTCCTTATCTGTGTAGTACACCCCATGCCAACAGCCCATCCCCATTCAAGCTTTGGAAACCATGGGTAGAAGAATGAGCCAGAGAAGGGACAGGGGGTGGGTGGGTGGAGACAATAAATACCTCACAGGCAGACCAGAATGGCAATTCTTCATTTCAGGGATTCACCAACAGGAAACACCACCTCCTGTAGGTGAAGTGTGGGCTCGCCAAGGCTGATGTGGCCACAGAGCATAATGGGAGATAGATGGCCATGAGAAAGAAAGAGGGGAAGATGGTGTATTCATAAGCCATGACAAACTGGGGCCTGGCAGGTCAAGGTGACTAGGGCCTGGTACATGGGGAAAACTCAGTGGGGAGTTTTGGTACAAGACTCAAAACCGTTGAGAATAAGAAAATTTTCAAGCACTTGAAAGCAAAATTCATCTATTCATTTAGGTGTAAGTCAGTGAGGTTTACTTCTGAATAGAAAAAAAAATTCTGAATATATTAGTTAGTCAGGAATATAGGTTAAATCTAATTGTTGCCTCAACTAGAGTGGGCTCATGGAATTAACAAAATTTACATGAGTGCTGATGCAACCATTTCCTCTTCATTTAATTTGTATGTGAATGAGTGGGAGCGACCCAGGAGGACATTTTCCACCTTCGTCCCTGCCACAGAGCCCCCTGAGCTCCTCCCCTCAGCCGGGTAGAGGGAGTGGGAGTGGTTGTTAAGATGCCCGAGGATGTTGAGTACCAGGCGCCATCACTGACGTTGATCCTGGATGCCGTCTTAGGCTCCCTCGGATGTTCAGCCACAATGTTTAATTTTATTTCAAGTTTTATGTAGTTTGCCATCTTTGTTTGTCTGTAAACCGCTTTGGGTCACCAATAGGTGAGGAAAGCGGTATAAAAATATACTAAATAAAATAAAAATAAATAAATTCTGTATTTAATAGGAATAAATTACAGGGAGGTGAGAATCAAGGAGTTGCAGCCAAACACTGTGGAATTCCGTATTTCAAGGTACTTTACATTCATCTTGCTCTAGCAGCTAAAGTGGCAGATACAATTATCCTTGCAAAATATCATTTCCATGTCGTGTCCTTTTTCAGAAAAGGGTTTAGTCAATGGCACCTCATTTAAGATATATACATGCCAATTACATATACAGCACTGTCAGCTTTTTCTTGTATATTTAAAATGAAGCATTTTCCAGATGTTCCTGGTTAGTTTAACTTTCTTATCACTGTGTAGAAAGTTAAAGAAACATCAGGATCAGGCCGGGGGACATGGCCTACAGTTTTGACTTTTTCTGCGGTGTTGCCTTTTTCACAGCAAGGAGTTATATAAATATATGAGTAGCTGCTGGATGGCCATTTTCAGTCATGAAACAGAGTTTTCCTTCAACATAAATGTATAGGCTTACATAATGTGTGCATATGGACATATTTGTATTGCTGTGGAGGAAGTACTAAATCAGGTTTCTCCCAGTGGGTGCTCCTCAGACATGTCAGGCCATACTTGCCTTCATGGCCAATGCTAATGCTGATTGGGCTGATCAGAGAAGTAGGCTAGCATATTTTAGAACACTGGTGGAGAAGCTTGACTCAGTGACTTTCTCCCTAGGGCCCGTGAAAGATGGGAGTTGTAATCCAGCCTATGTGGATGGCATCAGACTGCCTGGCAAGTATTTTGTTACTCTTCAATGATTGTCTGGAATTAGCTTTAGCCTAGGGCTATAAACAGAGATGAACACTGAATCCTAGAGTCGGATACGACTGGCTTTCAAGCAAGGGCAACTTTTACCTAGGGATACAAGCGATGATTTACTTGACTGAGATGTCAGAAGAGAAGCAGCAGCCTACTGATTTAAACCAATCAAAAGGTTTTCATTTGAGTCCAGAACCCAGTTCACAATACAGCTAGCCAGATTGTCCTCCCTGGTATTCAGTTAAATGCATACTGCCTAAATGTGGAAGCCCTATCTTGCAATAATGGTTATTTACTAACAAGTTGGGAATATTTCTCATGGGTTTTTAAAACCAATGAAGGCTACAATCCTACACAAGTATACTTAGTTGTTGTTCTCCTTCACTGAATATTATAGAATAGAACTTTGAGGTAATATGTGACTACTAATAGTATTATGTGCTACAGGTTACTTTTTCTGGAGCTAACTAACAAGCAAGATAACTAACAACTGTTAATAGTTTTACACCTCCAATGTAACAATGTTTACTAATGACTTGTCTTATTCCTTTTGGCAGGGGTGACCAAACTACAGCCTGTGGCACCATTTCATGTGGTCCGCTGCCACCCTCGCCACTACCAGAAGTGGACATGTTTACGATAGCCATAAAATATGCCCGCACATGTGTAAATACACCGCCGTAAATACTGCTGTAAATGCACCCACGACTGTCATAAACATGTTTATGACTGCCATGGATGTGTTTTACGGTAGCATTTTATGGCAGGAGGAACCATGTGGAGGAACTAGGGGGCCCATGGCGCAAAAGGTTTGGCCACCCCTGCTTTTGGGGAATGGCAAAATGTTTTAGAAAAGGTTAGGCTACTGTCTCACTAGATGAAAGAGAAGTTGCTGGAATGAGGCACCAATGCATTTCACAGGCAATCTAACCATGCATATGTATGCTGGGGCATATTAGGTATATAGTATAAATGCACTTTCTTTTTATTGGCTTTTCTATATCCATGTTTAAATTGTTACTCTTAGACAATCTTCCTTCTTATTTTATCTGAAGTCATTTCCTTCTATTTCTTGCTATTCTATACTAGTAGACAGTGGGAGATCTGTGACATGGAAACCAGCAGCAGGGGTTGTGTAATACGGCCTCAACTTGGGGGAAGGCAACAGCAGCTGCATAGCCGACGGACTACAAAATGCACTGCCGCTGCCGCCAACACCAGACGCTGTCTTAGCTGGTCTCAGCCTGGAGGGAAGAGGACACAGGTGGTGTAGTTGAGCTGGCAACTTTTTTTTGTATTTTTTGAAGTGTTTGTTGGGATGTGTTGATGCTTTGCGATGGTAGGTGGGATATTTGTTGAAATGCTTCTGATATGTCGAAATGTTTTTGAGATATTTCTGTGATTGTTATTTTGTAATTGTAACTATGATTTTGTATTTCCTTGTTAGCCGCCCAGAGTCGCTCTGCGAGTGGGGCGGGATACAAATTGAAAAAATTAATTAAATTAAATATATGGATCTTTTTTCCTAGTGCTATCATTACCTGTAAATGGATTTCATAATATGAATTTCAGCTTCTTCTGTTTGCTTTACTAAAGTCTCAACAGTCACAAGCTCAGCAGTAGGCAGCTACACTATGCCATTAAAAGTTGCCAAATAATCATAAAAGAAGTAATAGTAATGTCAAACAAAAAATTATTAATGAAAAATAAAAATTGTGCGAACTCCATAGCAAGTGACAAAATGGCCAGAGGTTTACTTGTACTACTCCATAAGGTGACTTTGTAAGGTTTGCTTCACCTCTGATAGGCTCTCGGCTTAGTGACCTATGTTGGACTGGTTGTGAATGTGGAGTGTTTGAAAGCACAAATATGTGAAGAGATTCCAAAAGGGGATAATGTGGATGACTGCCCAGTACAATCAATTTTTCACCAACTGTATCTAGGCAAATGAAGTACTTTTACGAAGTAACTTTTTCAGGTCTGTTGTGGACACACACTGGATAGCATTACAAACGATCTACATGACTGTCCTTCACTAGATCTTGTTTTGGGAGAGGCAGCTAGCACTGGGAAAAAATATAGGATTAAAAAAATACTTGAGTGTTATCTATTTGGAAGATTTGAAGGCCTATAGACAAGCCTGTTATTAATCTATGTCTCAAGGCAACTGCCTTCATGTGAGTTACACACTACGCTTCTAAGAAGGAGGTGGCAGAAGAATGTCTGTCAAATGGAAGTGGTAAGGAAGGATGAGACCTAATATATATCATCAGTTTAAAGACTTCTTGTGGCATTCATGGTTGATAACAGAGGTTGCAATGTATTTGCAGTTTTATATTATTAACTCCTTCTGGGCTTTAGTTATTCTGGCCTATGAGAAGTTGAATCAGGCTGGGTACAGCTAACATTATCTGGAAACAAAACCCCAAGAAGCACGAAATGCAAACAGTATGCTTTCCAGGAATTAGTATGAGCGACCAAATAACGCCAGTGGAGGCTGCTATAAGTGCCAGAACAAGAACCTTGCATCTCGCTAATACCTGATGGGGTAAAAGAGGAAGCAAAGAAAAAGGGAGGAGTGTCTATGACCATGATGGCAAACCTCGGCACTCCAGATGTTCTTGGACTTCAATTGCCAGAAGCCCAAGCACCCTGTGAATCCACACAATTGGGTTTACAGCAATTCATCTGGCCCGCACTGCCCTCGTCGCTCCCGGAAGCTTCCAGGAGCAATGAGGGCAGTGCGGGCCTGATGAATTGCAGTAAACCCATTCGTGTGGATTCACAGGGTGGTTGGTTTTCTGAGAATTGAAGTCCAAGAACATCTTGAGTGCCAAGGTTCACCATCACGGGTCTATGAGTTCTGCCTGTGCTATCAGTGGCAGCAGGGAGGGCACTTAGGATACATAGAGTGAGCAAAATGACTGAAGGGAACCATAAGAAGAACGACTGTTACAGCCAGAGTGTAGCTAGAATGAGCCAAGCAAGCAGGCAATACAAATTCCATGTGAATCTGAATAAATCTGTAAATCATTTGGACTTGCATGTCTAGATCAAAAATAATTCAAAGACACAAGAGACAGCTATGATAGGACAGCAAGAGTAGTACTGCTGAGTATTTGCTAATATTCTGACCCCCTGAAGAAACTACTGTCTGGAAAGTTGAGGCTAAGTAGATAGCAATTCTGGGTATTTTTTTAAAAAATGGTTTGTTCTTCAAGCTGCTTATCGTGGAGGTCCCCCGGTAAAGCAAACCATGACTTTTACATTATTCTTTATTCATTCGATGCCAAATTGTCTGGAGCTTCTACTTTTTATTTCCTCCCCCAAAACCTGCAGTATATTAAAGAGAAGGAGCGAGGAGAAGTTTTACTACAGAATTGTCAGACTCCATTCAAAGGTCACAAACATTTGAACATACTGACGAAAAAAAACCAGGGCCACTGAGCAAAAAAAGAAACAATAGACAATCATTTTAATCACTCTGGCTTTGGGCATGGGACAATTCTTCCAAACTATCATATAGTCTCTGTTTCAGACAGTAGTGAGCACCACCAATATACCTTATGAATAGTAAAGTAAAAGGGAGGGGGCCTCTCCTCTCCCCCCACTCCCATTTTGTAACAGCTATGAACTGCCAAACTGTCTGGAAAAACATCTTTCTTTCTATGAAAGGCCTAAGAATTTAGCCCACAAAGTCTTCTATTTTATGCTCCCCCCATCTTGTATTATGCCGGTCTGGCTATAATTACAGACCACATTTTAGGCTTATAATGTGATCCTAAAACTGATGCAGTAAGTGTACATTATACCCCATGTCCCAATAAACAATATTTATTTTCAGATGTAATAGAAGAATCTCTTAAACTGCACTCCTATTAGACTGCTGTTTAGGAAGAATTCATTCCATACTTTGCAGGGAATCAGGAAAACCACCCAAACATCTCAGGACAATGTGCTGCCTGAGGCAAAATTGTAAATGGCAACCCACACATCGACACAAATTAAGAGACACAGTACCTAAAATGAGGCATGCTCTATTGGCAGAGGAGTAGAACATCCCGCAAACGTTTAGTAGTAAAAATGTAATAATGACAAATAAAATAACAAATAGTTTTCTGCCTTCAATGATATTCTGAGTGTCTGGCCAGGCTATCCTGCTATGGTAATAGAGTAGACCATACTGCCAGCAATTCGACAACGAGTGTCAGGCGGTGGTTAACTAACCCGACAACCCCGAGAGGACTAATAATCTTGGGTGCCAAAGTCCAGAGGGAAGGGTGAAGGACCCAAAATGGGGACCATCTGTTCTGCTCTCTCATTCTCTCTCTTCTATTTTGCCTTACAAGCAAAGTATGTTTGTCTACTATGAAGCTTACTATAAAGAACTCTTTTTTATCAACCAAAGCAACTGTTCACTAATCTTTCTAAAGCAACTGTAAGTAAAGAACTATCTTGTTATTTTTCAAAACACATGTGGAGAGTTTAATTGCTTGGAGAACTTGCAAACTCAAACTATAAGTAAAACTATTTTTAAAGCTGCCCCGCCTACTGCTGGGTTTAAACACTTAACATAAGAACATAAGAACAGCCTTGCTGGAACAGGCCACAGCCCATCCAGTCCAGCATTCTGTCTCACACAGTGGCTCACCATTTCCTTCAGGGTATTCCCAAGGAGATGCCTTCACCTGCTTAGGATTCCCTGGAAATGGCATTGAGAGATATCCTGCCTATCTCTCCAACCCCGAGGTTGTCCTTAAGTATCCATAATTATAGCCATTGATACCCTTGTCCTCCATGAACTTGTCTAATCCTTTCTTAAAGATGACAAGACTGACAGCTGTCACCACTTCTTCTGGCAGGGAGTTCCATAGACCAGTAATCCTCTGGGTGAAAAAGTACTTTCTCTTATTTGTTTGAGAACTAGTACCCAAAAGTTCTAGTGTTGTGCAATAGGGAAAACAGTTTTTCCTTATCTACTTTGTCCACACCATGCATGATTTTATAAACTTCAATCAGGTCACCTCTTAGACGCCGTCGTTCAAGAGTGAAAAGGCCCAACCGTTGCAGCCTCAGATGGTAAGGAAGGTGTTCCAGTCCCCTAATCATTCTGGTTGCCCTCCTCTGTACTTTCTCCAACTCCATAATATCCTTCTGGAGGTATGGCGACCAGAACTGTACACAGTATTCCAGATGGGGCCTCACCATAGATTTATAAAGAGGCAAAATGACACTTGCTGACTTATTTTCTATACCCTTCCTAATGATCCCTAACATTGAGTTTGCTTTTTTCACTGCTGAGGCACACTGGGTTGACACCTTCATTGAGCTGTCCACCAGGACACCAAGGTCCCTTTCCTGGTTTGTCGCAGAGAGTTCAGAACCCATCAGTTTATAAATGTAATTGGGGTTTTTTGCCCCAACATGCATCACTCTGCACTTACTAATGTTGAAGCTCATTTGCCACTGGTTTGCCCACTCCCCCAGTGTCAAGAGATCCCTCTGGAGCTCCTCACAATCTCTCACAGTTTTCACTACCCTGTATAATTTAGTGTCGTCAGCAAATTTGGCTACCTTGCTTTTTACTCCTACCTCTAGATCATTTATGAAGAGGTTGAAAAGCAGGGGTCCCAGTACTGAACCTTGGGGGACCCCACTCTTTACTTCCCTCCACTTGGAGAAGTGTCCATTTAGTGCTACCCTCTGTTTCCTGTCCCTTAGCCAGTTGCTGATCCAGGACAAGACCTGTCCCTTTATTCCATGACTGGTAAGTTTATTCAAGAGCCTTTGGTGTGGGACCTTGTCAAAAGCCTTCTGAAAGTCCAGATAAACAACGTCAACTGGATTCCCCTTATCCACATGCTTGTTGACACTCTCAAAAAATTCCAACAGATTAGTGAGGCATGATTTGCCCTTGTAAAAGCCATGTTGGCTCTCCAACGGTCACCCTTGATTGAAAACCAATCGTATCTGACCCAAATGTAAAAAAAGATGATTTAATATGAAAGTACAGAGAAACAATTTAATAACTGTACAGCAACAACTCTATAGCAAAATTCCACTATTGGGTCTATTCCTCAAGAGCAAAAGACGACAAATCTGCATAATTTTCTACCTACAAATCAATTAGATAATCTGAAAACAACTCATGTGGCTTCTTTTGCTGAACAAAACAACTAACTTTTTCAATCTTTATTCATATGACTAGTCTTCATCGTATTAGTCACTCTCCTCTAGACACTTAAGATTAGCTTAATTATTTATAGTGATTTTCTTTTTTCACAAATAGAAGTTTTCTAGTCAAAAAGGTTTTAATGAAGAAATATGTAGTGTTAAGGAGGGAATTTGAAAGTCTTATAAGTATATTCAAGATTATTTGAATTTAAAGTGTTATTTGTTCCAACTAAAATTGCTGTGAAGCCCTTGGCACACTTTCCTAGCATAAAGATGTCATTAATATAATCACTCCCTTTATCTTTTTTTTTTGACCCCCAGGGAAAATGGATTTAGGAAGTAAAAAGTCAAATTTAAAGGGATTAAGATATAATCTTGATTTTAAAACAACACACTCCCTCTCTTCTGCCTATGTTGCTATGTCACAGAATTGTCTGATTTATGGCAAACATATAAAGTAATGAACTTCAAAAGGTTCTATCATTCACAACCCTGTCCAGTTATTGCTTCCTTTGAGTCATTCCATTTCATGTCCAATCTGCCTCTTTTCTTATTGACTTCAAATCTTCCAGTATGTCTTGTCTTTTAATAGCATGGTAAAACTATGATAGCCTATGTTTAGCCATTTTACTTTCTAGTGAAAAATGCCATCATAAGCTCCTCTACCATCCCCAAAATGCAGAGCATCAGTGTGAAAGGCGACATTTGTGCTATATAGGAGCCCAACCAACAGAATGAGCAGGAAGCCTCACAAACACAGCAGGGCTGGCCTGCTGCATTTTGAAACAAGTGAAGTAAGATAACCTGTCTAATACCAGTAAATCTAGATTCTAAAATAGTTTAACAGCACTATAGCCAAAATAATTAGCGAAGGGAAAGGTCTCTCTTGCTTGAAAGCCTGTCATATCCATCTCTGTTTACAGCCAAAGAGTCAGCACTGTCTGTGTCTACAGACTTTTCTGTAGTCATGTGACAGACATGACTAGGCACTGGAGCGCACGGAATACTGTTACCTTTCTTGCTGAAGCAGTACCTCTTTATCTACTTGAAATTTCTTGCTTTCAAACTGCTAGGTTGGCTGGAGCTGGGACAGACGACAGGAGCTCACGCAGCACTCGGGTCTTGAACTGCTGACATGCTGACCGTCCAGTCGTCACGCTCAATGTCTTAACTACTAAGCCACCGTGGCCATCTCATCAAAAATAATTAGTCATAGACTATTTAGGGATTGGAATACTGTAGATTTATTTCACAATACAAAATAATGTCAAAGAATGAGATAGGTTCTTTGAATTCTATTCAGAAGTAGTAAGACTGGCAAAGAATTTGGTGATCATAAAATGTGAAAGTGATCAGACTTCCTGAAGGCTAGCAGAACAGATTTATGAAATACTAGCATAGTTTGCCTGGTGTTGCCGGGCTGTTTTAAATTGTGTCGTAAGGTGTGTTGTTGTTTTTTTGGGTAATGTATGTAAAAAAGAGGTTATTCTGTAATTTTTTAAAAGAAATTTTTATTTATGCACAATTTGTGTGCGTTGCCGGGCTGTTATAAACTGTGATCAGCTTTTTTTTTGTGAATTAAAAAAAGAACAGAACAAAGGATGATATAATTTTTTCAAATTGTTTTATTTAACCAAATAATGTTTTAGTTTGTGGGTGTTTTTTTAAATAGTTGTACCGTAGGTAATAATTTTAAAAATGTGAAAGTACATGTTTTTTACATTCAATGTTTTTAAACTTTGTTTAGATGTTTTGGGTTTTTATTTGAGTTTAAACTCAGCACAGGATTTTAGAAATCTTTTTATTTTATTTTTTTGACATATGTTTGTGATTTGTGTAAAATTGTGATTTATTGTTATGTTTTTGACTTGTTTTTACTGTTATGGGCTCCAGGTGGAGCTGTTGAGTCTTTTTGAGTTGTTTTTACTATTCTGCCCTGCAGGTGGGGCTACTAGGGGTCTTGCTTACATTTCACGTGTTTTTTCTCTCCTGGCCTCTGAGTGGGGCTTCTTCCGGTAAGTAGTCTCTTTGTTTCTTCATTTCTGTTTCGGTCGTCGTGGAGGGAGGTCGTGCTGGTAAGTTGTCTGGTTTTATTTCTTCTGGGGTTTTTCTTTGTTTTGCTTTTGTGGTGGTGGGCTGAGAGATGTTTCTGTTTGTTCTTTTTTGTTTTGGTTTAGTTTTAGGTTGGTTTAATTGGTTTGATTATTTCTGGTTGTGTTTAATTTGTTTTATTTGGTTTGTGTTTATTTTTGTAATTAGATGCTGTTTGTGTACTTTTTGTTTTTATGTGTTGTAGTTAGGTGTTTTGTTTGTAGTTTTGTGGTATTGTGGAAGTTTTTGTTTGTGTATTTTGTGGTTTATTTCTTTTTGTTTATTAATGGGTTTTTTAATTATTGATTTATTTTTGTTTTATTATTTTTTAATAAATTTGGTGTTTGTTTTTGGTGGTTACTTTAGGTTGAAGAACGGGCTGCCTGTGGGTTTCTCTTTGGAGGCAGTCAGGCCGTTCTTCTCCTGGGAAGGTTGCTTAGGTAGGTCGGGGGAGAGGGAGGAGGCAGAGAAGAGCTTTCTGTGCCTAACAATGGTTCTCTCTTCTCTGTCTCCTTTTTCTCCCAGCTTACCTAACCAGAGATCGGCAGGCAGCGATCTGTAAGGGGTGGGGCTCTTCCTTGTGGATTGCTGGCTGTTGTTTTTGTATTCTGAAATACAAAGGCATCAGCCAGTCATCCGCCAGGGAGGGTGCTTCCCCTGATGGACTGCTGCCTGTTTTGGTTTTTTTTTTTCCCCACCCCGGCTCAACTTTACTTGAGGCTGGTGGTGGTCTCGCCATGTCTTCGGCAGGGTAGTATGGAGGAGAGGGAGTCCCTCTTCCCCCCGTTTCTTTGGGAAAGAAGGACGGCGGGTGTCTCGCGGTGGTGTTTTGTGCCTTTTATTTTGCATGGCTGTGAGGCGCTGAGTCTGCTTACTGGGGACTTGCACTCCCGTTGCTTTTTGTAAGTTTATTTTTCACACGCCGGCTTTCTCAGCATTCTGTGCACTCATGACACGCAGGATGCTGGGACTTGTAGTTTTGAGTTTGTGGTTTGCATTCGTGCGGCTTTTTTTTAATGCGGCTGATTTCGATTGGCGCATTTCCCAACGTTCTTTTTGCTTGCGCCTCTCAGCCTGGTTGACTGTGGCGCGGCGCCATGCAAGGAACATTGGGAATTGAGGTTCTTTTTCTTTGTTTGAGTTTGTGGGTCTCCTGCCCCACTGGCGCATTTCTAAAATATTTGTTGACCTCTGGACCCATTTCGGGCAAGTGCACGAATGCTCGGTACAGGCTAGTATGGCCGGGTGTGGGATCCTTTGTCAAGTTCCAATGGTTAACGCTTGGATTTATAGGTATAGATTTCCTACAGGATGTTCTTTCTACTGAACATGAATTCTTGTTTAGAAGAATTAAGACAAATCTTGGTAGGAATGTAGAGGAATATGTAGGTTTTATCAATGGCTTTGTCTCTGAATTAATAGGAATTATATAGTACAGGGGTGGAATGAAGGTAAATAAGCATCTACTAGTAGATCTTTGGGTAGTTTGTAGTTAATCAATAATGATTTCTGATTCCAACCAGTTTTAACAGTAGCAACAATAAAACAGCTTCCTCTGTCATAAATGTTGCCTGAGCTCACGGCCTCTACCTGCCCCTCAGATGGCATTAATTAGCATGGCCCTGTGTGGTTGCGCTTAGAAATATCCTCCCGGTCCAGGCATTTTGTACTCGGCGTGGTCTTCTGCCCAGTTATACTGGCTCATAAGTGGGAAAATGGCGATCCTGCAGAGTAGCAGATGTTTGATAGCAATTTATGATGGCAAAATAAAAGTCCTTTTTAATGCCACCTCCCACAAAACAACCACACAAGTGTTGCGGAGAGTTTGTCCCTTGGAGAGTTCCTTGAGGTTTGATAAGGTTTTACCTTCAAAACTAAACTGTGCGGGCTGGTAATGCTCCCAGGCTGGAAAAGCGAAACCTCCCCTTTCTGCTTTTGGATGCTCCCTAAGGTTGTGGTATGAGAGAATAGTCCAGTTGTTGACTATTCTTCCCTTATCTCTTCTCCTCTGCAAAATCCTCCCTTTCTGAGGAAAAACTCTACTAGCGGCATCTCTTTTAGCAGCTTTATTGTAGCAAAGAGATTATTCAATTTATGCAGGATAAATGAGCAAAGAGTTCATCTACACTACTCTGAATTACAAACTAGTAAAATAACAAAGAATAAAGATAGCTAACTTACTTAAAAGATAGTTTCGGGCGGGCTAGATAGCCTTCATCCAGACTGTGGATTTGGGTTGATCATTTTTTTCAAAATGAAAAGCGCTCCCGAAGGCATTGGGAAAGGAGACTCTCGACCTCCAAAATGTCGGGCCTTAAATACTGTTTTGAGGTGATCACCCCTCTAGAATGTAAAACATTTTCTAGAACTTTATTGTTTTGACCATTAGCCTGTTTGTTAAAATTCCCCAGGTGTTTCTTATCTGGGTTGTTCATCTCTGAGATGCCCTTCTTTTGATTGGCATCCAAGAGACTGGCCTTGCTTCTTTGGCAAGCCTGCTTCTCGCTATTGACGTTAATGAGTTGTGTGTGCGTGTGCATTGGAATGCAAATGGCATTGCTGCCATCTCTCTCTAAGTGTTAGGCTACTCAAACTTAAGAGAATCTAAAAAAAACCCTACTATGTGCTTTTACATGAATATGAAATAAATGTAAAAATAGTAAAGACAACTAAGGATTTTCACGACATCCTCCACCTAACTTAGGCTGCTGAAATGAAAAAAGCTTTGAGTAATCACCAGTGATTGTTGGTGTAAATGCAGATGTGCTTTGGCACTGAAAAGCAATCCCTAGACTGAAATGAGCAGATTATCTGTTTTTCTTTCGTTCAGTGTTTTGTCTTTTCTACCCAGCTCTGTTCAGTAGATCTTGGGATTCTATTTTTTTAAAGAAAAGTCAATCTACTCATGTTTGATTCAGTGCAATAGTAAATTAATGATCTACTATTAGAACTCATAAAATATCTTATGAGGTTTTTGCCCCATTTAAGGTCCTAAAGTTTAAACCAGGGAACCGCAACCTATAGCCTGTGGGATGGCCTCGACTCCTGACGCCATTCCATCTGGCCTATGGCAACAACCCCAGAAGTAGAAGCGTTTACAACAGCTGTAAATGTACCTGCGCATGCGCAAACCTGCCCACTGCAGTTTGTGGCAGTGTTTGCCGCAAAGGGAAACCACGTGTCTGGCCTGCTTAGCTGTCAGGGGAGGAGTTGTCCGGCCTGTGGCGTGGTAAGGTTGAGAACCCCTGGCTTAAACCAAGCTAACTGGGAGGGAGGATAGGATATATTTGGGCAAGAAGTGGTGCTTTTCCTAGCAGTGAGCATTAATGTATTGTTCTGCTTACCTGCCTAGAATAGGGAAGTCACAGAGGAATTGCAGCATAATTATTGAGTATAATCCCTAGTCAATAATATCAACAGTGGAAATTATCTTTAGACAACTACCTTGACAATGTTTTCATAAAATAAAACTGTTCTTTTTGTTTTCATAGGGAAGAAAAAAGTGGCCTGGAGGTTATAAAAGCTCATGCTAAACAAGATCTGTCATTTCAAAGGTGCCATGAGATTCTTTATCCTTGTTATGCTGAGATAGACTAATGCAGCTCTCTCTTTGAACACTGAAGGTATATCAGTGTGAGATTGTGAATGGGAAATTGTTTTTTAAAGAGTATGTTAAAAAGTAACCTAACCCAAAAGCAAATTAGGAACACAAGAACTTAACATCTTTGTGAGAACAGATCTCCTTTTAACTGCTTTGTACCTTCACATATAAGTTGGGGACAGTGACAACCTCTTAGAAGGACTCTCTTCACACCTTCACTCTTCTTCTGTGTTATCTTAGAGAGATTACATGGTACATTTGAATAATATTCAGCACTAAGTTAACTCACACCACTTGGACCATATTAACATGATGAGACAGTTTAATGTACATCACACGCCACAGACTATCAACAAACTTTGCTATCATAGCTTGATAAGGATACTATACTTTACTGAACTCATTCTAAAGACAAAAGCAGCAAAGCTGCTCTTCAGCTTTTAAAGCGATCTTGTTTTAAGCATTTTAATAATGAAACATCACTTACAATTAGAATTGTGAATAGTTTATATTGGGAATAATCCACCAGAACATTTGCCTGCATGAGCCCACTTAAAACAAAGAGACACAAAGCTTTACATAGCTTTCACCAGGAAGCTTCTGACAATATACATTGTCTCAAACTATTCATTACTTACAAAATTGTCAGAAAGGCATAAATATCAGCTAAACCTGAAAACCTAACTATTTGACCCAGCATAAGGTTTGAAGACATGTTGTAGATATGACTAGCAGGGGTGCCCGGCTTCATGCAGGCAGGGTTGGGGGGGGGGGGGGGCGGTGTGTCTGTCCTACCTCAAGGGGTTGAGTTGGAGTGTGGCCTCCATCCACGCACCTTCTCCCACACACACATCCATTCTCTCTCTCTCTCCCTCCCTCTCTCTCTCACACACACTCTCTTTATTCATCCTCGGCGCACGGGCACACACACACAGTCACACACAGAGAGCAGTGGTGTACTCTGACTCTGCTCTCTCTCCCACTCTTGGATACTCTCTGTCTCTCCCCGTCTCTCTGTCTCTCTGTCTCTCACACACACCATCCCTGGCCTGCATCTCCAAACAGACTGCTTCCGGAAGCGCCGTCTGTTGCCTGGAGACGCAGGCCATGCTGGCGGGAGACATGGGTTAGCGCCGGGCTGGGATTTACGGAGCCCCCCGTGTGCTGGCTAGTTGCCCCCCCTCCACATCGCTTGCTTCATCATTCATGCGACTGCTGTACAAGTGTACAAATCGGTTTAAAGTGAGAATGGGAAATAGGGTAACAAGAGTTATCTAGAAGAAGAGAAAGTACTACCGTATTTTTGGACCATAAGATGCACCTGACCATAAGACGCACCCAGTTTTTAGAGCAGGAAAATTTTTTTTTTCTTGTCCTGGGGCAAGATCTCTGAAAAAGCAAGGGTACAGTAAGTACCCTCAGAGACCAAAGCCCCAAACCCACTGGGCTGCTCTCTGACTGAGAAGACATTTCAAAGGCGAAGACCAACCCAGCGGGTTTGGGGTTTGGGTCTCCTGAGGTAATGTACCCTTGCTTTTTTGAGACAAGCCTCGAAAAAGCAATGGTACATTACCTCAGGAGATCACTGCCCTAAACCCGGAGGGCTGCTCTCTGCCTGGGAAGGCGCTTCAAAGGCAGAGACCAGCCCTGCGAGTTTGGGGCTTGGGTCTCTGGAGGTAATGTTGGAAGGGATGGGGAGCATGAAGCGATCCCTTCGTTTCCAAGGCAAGCCGGGCTCGGCCCGTGCGCACTCCCTGCTCGCCTTAGAAGGGAAGGGGAGAAGCAATCCCACCTTCTCTTCCAAGGCAAGCCAGCTCAGCCCGCATGCACTCCCTGCTTGCCTTGGAAGGGAAGGGGAGAAGTGATCCCCCTTACCTTCCAATGCAAGCTGGGCTCAGCACACGCACACTCCGTTTGCCCTGGAAGGGGTGACGCAATTTCACCTCCCTTCCAAGGTGAGCTGGAAAGGCGGGCAGCATTCGGACTATAAGACGCGCCCTCATTCCCCCCCCTTTTTTTGGGGGGGGAGTGCATCTTATGGTCCGAAAAATACAGTAATACTAATCCCAGTGGAGTCCAAAAGGATAGGACATTGTTCATGTATATGTGTGTGCAAGATTACTGTTCTCCTGACACCAGAAGTCAGGAAGGAGAATAAAATACAGTTATACCTGAAGGAGACAATCATAGAAGTGTATTACTGTTTGTGTAACTTACTTCCAAGTGTGATTAAGAATAAAAACGAAGTGACTTATCCTGGAAGTTTGTGAGGATAGAAATAAATCAGGACTGTACAGCATTCTGCATAATAAAAAGTGGCATGTTGTGGATTATTAAGAAAAAACGGACTAGTGGGACTTGTCAACCAAATGTTGTAGTCTATGTCGTCAGCTGCTGGAGGGAACACTCTGTTCAGGTTTTCAGACAGCTGGCTACGTTCTCTTGCAGGTCACTTTAAGGGTATCCAAAGTCCAAGTAAGAGTCTACGTTGACTTCAACATTTTTTTTCCAACAGGATATAGAACTGGCTGTATCTTAAGAATATTCACTGATCTGTCTGTTGAAGTATCTTTTGCCCAGTTAGGAGTTTTAGTGATTGAAATATTCTTTATACCTCTCCAAATCTTCTATTTCCCTGAATATACCAATACCTTCATCTTGCTTTTTATTTCCCTTGCTATGGTTCCATCATTATTGGCACTCATTATTAGAGAGGGCTTGTTTGTGTTGTTAAAATATACTTTTTGATATTCTGAACAAACTGTAAATACAAAAGAAGAAGAAACTAAGAAAGAAAATGAACAATTAATTTATTTTAGAACCCAGCTAAAACAATTTTGGAAAGCTTTGCTTGAGGACACATGCTTACTGTACATTAGAAATCACAAAACAATGGAGATAAACTGTTCAAAAACTAGACACCAGATTCCTTTTCACACTTTGTAAGTGATATATTTTGGGATGCCGGCTACTACAGAGACAGAACATTTGTACATTTTCCAAGTGGGCTCTGGCTAATTTTACACTCATTTCATCTCCTTGCCTTTTTTTCTCTCAGAATTTTTTTGCTTTCTTCTCTTCTTCTTTTATTGACAGGATTTCGTGGGTCATAGATTTCAAAAGTGTCTTCATCTTGCACACTCGCATCTTTTACTTTTCTGGTTCTGTCCTCAAAATGGAGCACATGTGACATCCTATTAAAATAAATAAATAAAAGCTATTATTTGGCCAGGCTGATTATAAATGTTCCACTTAAAATTCAAGTTTTAAAAGGTTGTTTTAAAGGGCAGACCCGCCAGTAAGCGGCAGCCAACACCATGCGTATCATAAACTTTGATCTAGACTAGTGTTTCCCAAAGTTTGTTTTTTTGGACTTCAATTCACAGAAGGCTAAATCAATTTCCCCTAAGCACTGATCAGCCAATGTACTGACTTAGGCTTCTGGGAATTGAAGTCCCCCTGTGGGGCATGGGCCCCATGTTAGGAAGCACTGATCTAGATAGAGTGAAATGGTTAATTCTACACGTTAAGCAGTATATCATACAAGTAAAGTGGGATTGGATAATAAAACATTGATAGCAATGAAAAAAGATTGCTGCATTCAGTTAGGCCTTACTGGAAATACTCAATACATTGAATTCTTTCAATAAATTAGAAAGGTAAACAGCAATACTGTGGTACCATTCGATTCACAATCAAGGACTAGCATGAAATTAACAGTTCAAGCCCTAAACAAGGACCTAAGAACTGTTAAGGTAACATCTAATTATATATGCAGTTCCTAGTAGAGTTTTTTTTTCTTGGAGAGTTAGGATATTCAAGTCCAATAGATTCAAAAAATTCAAAATATCTAGGGAGTCCTTTAGGTATTGCTCCAAGAGCTCTGATCACTATGGGAAAAAGAACAGATTTCTTCAATAGACGCTCAACTTCAATTTACAAATGATGATATATTGCAATGTTCCAGTTGTTTGTCTTCAATTCGTGCATCTCCTGGTATAGCAATGTCAATAAACCAGAGTTTATTTTCCACAACAGTTATATCAGGTGTGTTATGAATCAGATGTCTATCTGATTGAATTTTAAAGTCCCAAAGGATGGGGAAACACTTATTTAAAAATACTCTCCCTCCCTCCCCCACCCTCTCTCTCTCTCTCTCTCTCTCTCTCTCTCTCACACACACACACACACACACACACACACACACACACACACACACACACACACACACACACACACACACACACACACACACACACACACAAGCAGCAACCTACATTGGAAGAAAGACACTGTGAGTTCTGTCTATTCAAAGAAGAATTGAGCCTGTATCTCCCATTAGCAGCTCCCCATTATACATGGAAAACCTCTCCTGAAACCGAGGGAAGTTTCAGAAGTGGTTTGCAATAGTGGTCATTCAACCAAAAAAGTAAATAATTAAACTAGGCACATCCATCTGCTGAAAATGCTTTAAGGGATCTTGGATACTGGACAGCCACTTTTCTGACAAATCTGTTCAGCATGCATGGGAAATGTTTAAAAAATTAAAAATGTTTCCCGGCATCCAAGCCATCTTCAAACTTTTCAAGGCAACTTTACATTGTCCAATAAATTATAAATATTTACAGTTGACTGTTCCACAGTTTCATCTTCCAAAGTTACTGAAGCTTCAGAAACTCTACTGCATAGTTTACATAGACTTTTAGAAGTTGAAATTTTCCTGCAAAATGTTTTGTTTCTCCAAGATCGTGGAAAGTCTTTTTTAATTAGAAAGGACAAAGGGCAAACATTGATAAAAGTGCGTGTGAGAGAGAGTTGTGCAAAAATATTAATCAAATCAACTTGTTTTTTGAGCAAAAGCCCACTTAAGTAATTTTTTCAGAACAAAAGTCAAATACTAAACAACAAGAACCCACCAATAATACAGTTTAAAACAGTTTAATTGTGTCCAGCCATGAAAAACATGTGATTTTTTTTGTTCTCATCTCTGAGAGCAAAATAAGCAAATATTTCCCTACTAGTAACAGTTACCTGCCATCACTCTCTTATGATGCCTTACTAAACTATTAAGAAGAAACATGAGCAGATACCACTGTTTTTATTTAACTAACTGACATTTGATTTAAAAAAAACCAAACCGTCTTCTAAGGATAAAATGCCAAGTTAAAATCAATGAAATCTCAGAAAACTGCCCTTGACGATATTTGGAGGCTGCAGCTGGTCCAGAATGTGGCTGCTCAAGTGGTGACGGGGTGCAGGCGTTATGGCCATGCCTCGCTGCTGCTTCACTGGAGCTACACTGGTTACCAGTTTGCCTCTGGGTGCAATTCAAGGTGCTGGTGATGACCTTTAAAGCCTTACATGGTAGTGGGCCAGGATATCTAAGAGACCGCACCGCGTCTCCCCAAGTACGTCTGTCCGTCCAACCAGAGCGGACCGGAGGGGCTCTCTAATTGTACCATTGGCTAGAGGGGCTCGCCTCTCTAGCACAAGAAAGAGGGCCTTCTCTGTATCCACACCAGCCCTATGGAACCTCCTGCCAATAGAGTTACGGCTGCAGACGGAATTGCTGCCCTTTAGTAAAGCTCCTAAAACCTGGCTGGCAGGGTAGGTGTGGGGCACTGATGGAGGTGTGACCCCCGCCTGCTGCCTTGGTGGGGTATAATCAAGATCCTCCCTCTTTTACAGATGGGGTGGGTGGGATTTTTAATGGGGATGGTTTTTCAGTGGGACATAATCAAGATCCTCCCTCTTTTACAGATGGGGTGGGATTTTAATGGGGATGGTTTTAAATGATTTTATTGTGTTTTTTTATATGTATTTTATGTTTTTATTTGTGAGCAGCCTGGAGTCGCTTCGGCGAGGTGGTGGCGATACAAATGTGAATAAATAAATAAATAATAAAACCCCATCAGAATAAAAAGTACAAATTAGCATTAAAGCAGCCAAATTCTATTATATAAAAAAAATCTAACTGTGACACTGACACTAATACTGTAATGTCAAAACACATTTGAAAGTAGCTTGGCTAAGTTCTACCAGGAAAGAATTCCAGAACTGTAATTCCAACTCTGGAAAGACTTACAAAATGGAACTTTGTTAACAATGGACTACCAGGGTTTCTCAACCTTGGGTCCCCATATGTTCTTAGACTTCAATTCCCAGAAGCCTCAATCAGCAGGTGTACTGACTTGGCCTTCTGGACTAGCAGATGTACTGCCTTCAGCTTCTGGGAACTGAAGTCCAAGAATACATGGAAAACCCTGGATTAAGCTAAAGCTTCAGCAGGTCTATATTCCATATGTCCTTCAGAGCGGCTAGGTTTTGATTAGATTAGGTTTTGATTGGAAACAACTGACTCCGATCTAGCTGAATCTTCCACAGATGAAAGACCTCGCGACCCGTACAATTTTAGATTAACCCGCAACCGGCCAGGCACTACGCCCTCTTCTTTGTCTTCTAAACCATCCAACAGAACGGATTTTTTTAGAGTCTCACAACCTAAAACGCTCCAGGAAGAAGTAGCCACCTCCTTAGTCTTCAATCTATCCAGTCGGGTACTGACGGTAAGAGAGTTACAATTGTTAAATTTGGGCTTAGGATTTGTTCCCACTCTCCCTTTAAAACCCGGATCGACTTGTTCAAACTTATTAGGCTGCTAAAACTCCGTGCCTTTTTTAAAGACTCCCAGGGATCACCCAGGCTGTTCGCTCCATGTTCCACCTTTACCCCTACGATTGATAATGCCCCCATTGAGGTATTCAAACGGCTCATATTACGGGATATTTCATCATTAGAAACCAACTTTAAAAGCTCCTTCAATTTATCCCAACAGGATATTGCCCTCCTAAAGAACCTAGGCGTGGACCCTAATATAGTCATCAAAGCCGCTGATAAAGGTGGAGGCTTAGTTCTGTTGAATAGAACAGATTATTTGAAGGAGGCATATGCCCAGCTATCTAATGCCACATTCTATCAGAACCCCACTGCACACGTATCTAACATCATCTCAGTTGTTTTACAAGAAGGGTTATCCATGGGCTTTATTTCAGACAGCACGTTTCGGTTTCTTTTCAATAGATTTCCCAGGGTCCCCATTTTTCATTTACTTCCCAAAATACACAAAATCTCTCCTAGTTCCGACAGCACTCCTTGCAGGCCTATAATATCAGCTAATAATTCTCTTTTAGAATCTCTGTCCCAATATATCGATCATTTCATTAGTTCCTTTGCCATGGACACACCTTCTTATGTAAAAGATTCTGGTCACTTTATTCAATTACTTGAAAACTTCTCGATTCCTTCCAATGCTGTTTTACTTACCATGGACGTTGCCTCTCTGTATACGAACATACCACTCCCTGAAGCTCGCTCTCTTATTACACACCTCTTGGATTCCCGGGCTTCTTCCGTTCCCCCCTCAGATTTTTTGTTAGATATTCTAGACATTTGCTTTGAGCACAATTTTTTCAGGTTTGAGGATTCATATTATTTACAGGTCCATGGGATCGATTTTCGCTCCCTCAGTAGCCAACATTTTCATGTCCCATTTTGATAAAACCTTTGTGTTGGATCTTTCTGTTAACCCCTTTTTTCAGAAATTATTGTTTACAAACGTTACACAGACGATTTGTTTTTTGTTTTCAAGGATCCTTCTTTGGTTTCCAATTTCATCCAGTGACTCAATCTCCAACATGATAATCTCACATTTACACATACCATGAATCTGGTTTCTCTCCCCTTCTTGGACCTTTCTGTTTTCATCTTCAATAATAAACTCAACATGAAACTTTACAATAAACCCACTGACTGTCATGTTCATCTTAAGTCGAACATTCCTTACAGTCTTCTACTAAGGGCCAAACGCAACTTTTCGCATGAACATGATTATCTCACTGCAGCCAATAAGATCAGTGCCTCTCTGCTCAATAGGGGATATCCTCCCGGCGTTATCGCTAGCACCCAGGCAAAAGCCAAGTCACGCCCCAGGAGGTCCTTATTTAATCGTACAGATAGATCGAATAACACGAACCTCTTTTGGTCACTAGACTTTACTCCCTTAGCGAACAAAATTAATTTAAAAATTAAAATCAAACACTGGCACATCCTGGACTCCGTTCCAGAATGTCGAGATAGACCAACCATAGGTTTCAGGAAGACAGACACTCTCGCCAAGTTGGTTTCTTGAACTGACATCCTACCCAAACAAGTCAATTCTTTCAGACTCCTTCACGGCCACCATTCCTGTGGGCACTGTAAGTTCTGTGCTTTCATGTGTCAGACTGATACCGTGGAAATACCTGGGAGCGATTTTAAAGTACAACTGTCCCATTTTTCAAATTGTAACTCACACGACTCCGTATATATGATTCTTTGTGGTTGTCAATTGGCATATATTGGGCAATCTAGACGCCCAATAAAAATACGGTTGGGAGAACACCAGTCCTGTATAAGAAACCAAACCATGACCGCCCCATTACTTGCTCACTTCATCAATGCAAAACATTCGTATAAAGACATGAAAATGGTGGTCTTAGAATCATATCGCCCCAACAAACATCATAAAATAGATGTAGAACGTTTCCTTTTACAAAGGGAGGCATTCTACACACACCGCTTCGGCACACTGACCCCTAATGGTTTAAACACCGATCTTGATTTCTCTGCGTTTTTATAAGCATAGCTTTGTCGGTCTCTGATTCTTTCTCTTTAAATGTTATTATAGCCTTAATTTAGAACACGTGTACTCCCTATACTCAGTGTATTTAGTTCCTGTGATTTCCCTTGACACTCAACGCTTTAACCCAACAAGAGTATTTCCCATGGAGGTTTTATTAGCGCGTCGTTACTACTGTACAGGTATGGTATGATATGATATGAACTGCTACATTGTATATTATATTTCTTAGCATATTACTTGGGTTATTTACTCTTCATTGTAATGGGAAATTTTGTATTGTATTTGCTTGCACTTTATATCGTTACAGACTCTTGATAAAGAATCGCGAAATGTCCTATTACCGGATGGATATTGGGACCTGTTGATCGTTGTGAACCGCATCCTATGACCTGCATACATTGTTCTAGCCTGTTGTTCGTGGTCTTCCCATCGCTGTTGTTTCCTCCACCTTGTTTCCCGCATGGACAGTTTTCTAGTACAATTCTCATATCACATCACCTTTATGACCTGTGTTATGGACTTGTGAACTGTTCCAGTCCGAACCTCGGCTAGTTTATTCTCGTCCACGGGTAGACCCCTCCTGAACTACTCTACCTATTTGATTACCTTGGTACTGGGAGCCATATCATGCTTTTGCATTTAGTGTTGTATTACTCATAGATGTACTTTTTTCCTTATGCAGCGACTGGATGCGTGTTCTTAGTTATTCACTGTTTTTATTGATGCATTAAACTCTTCACTTTGTACCATTGCCCGTTCCATCTCCCTTTTCTGGGTGTTTATCCTCCCCTTCCCTTTCCTATACACCCTTGCCGTTTTTCCTTGCCTAAGCTAAGTCTTCAGCAGGTCTATACTCCATATGTCCTTCAGAGCTGCTAGGTTTTGATTGGACTAGCTCCAAATCTTTAAATGAATGGAAATTAAAAAAGAGTTAAAATTCTGCTTGGTAATAATATCAAAAGGGAGCAACAAGGGGAAAAATACAAGCCTATAGAACTAAACTGAACTAGACGGGGCAAAGGGAAGAAGAAAGTGTAACAGGAAAACAATTGTTCCAGCAAATCAAAGCAGTCAGTACAAGATGGTGAAACTCATAGTTGTCGGCACTGCCCCAAATGTGGGGATGTTCACCACCGTAACATCACAAGTATAGAAGGGAGACAGGATAATCTAGGACTTTCCTTATCAACTTATGAGTATGAATCTCATTACCGATTTTGCCTTGCATTTTACAAGCAACTGCTCTACACTCCCATTCCTGTAAGATGAGGAGACACCAGGACGGAGGACTTGAAAAATAGCCTACCTACGCAATATTGCTCCTTTTATGATTTTAAGCATACAGTATAGACAGGGTGCTTAAAGCTTCACAAGAACTGGTGATGGATATCACTGCTGGAGGCTTCAGGTCTGGGCACCCACAGCATATGTGTGACCTCAATTTGCACTCTCCCACCAAAGCACTTCTGGGTTCTGCCTGAACATTAAACATGCGTGCATGACAGAATGGAATCCAATGCAATCGTGCATATCGGAGGCCTTGTAGAAGACCAGCCCTTCTGAAAGGGAGTTAATTAGCTGCCTTCTGTCACCCCCCTCCCATTTTGAGATAGTTCAGGAAAGAAATGATCTGAAACTCTTGAGTTTCCAAAGGTCCCTGTTTCCTGCCACTGAGACGGGGCCAGTCTGAGCATGTGAGACTCCCTCTTTACATCTCTGGATGATATCATAATCATACGGCAAGAAGTAGGCCTACAGATGGTTTGACTGAACACAACAAAGAAAGCCCACTGTTGAATAACAAAAGCTTCGCCCTGTTCTATTTTGTGGGCCCTCAACACATATTCAAGCTGAAAGCAAGATGGCAAATGTTGCTTAAACAAACTGACACATGCAAAAAACAGAATGTTGGTTAGAAATATGCCCTCTGTGTAATGCCAGGATAAACACAGTGGGGAAAACAGATAATGAAGAAAACACACAAATCACTTCCATATTTAAAATCAAATTAGTTTAGCATGATTAATCATATTGCAAAGTACACCAAAGTCATGACTATTGTAAACAATCACCACTATATTTCAGATGGTATGTCAGGTTCACCCTGTCAGAATAGTTAAAAGAGGAAACAGCTGGCTTTTTAAACTTTCTGACAGCTGTTGAAGTAACTTCCAAAAACCATTTAAAAAGATTTTCTTGCTCCGACTTTCAAAGCCCTATTTGCTATATAAAGCCTATTGCAGTCACTTCTGATTTTTTGGCTGCTGATGTTCCATCTCACTGATGTGACTTATAAGGAGTGCTCTTTCCTCCACAAAAAATAAACAAATAACTAAATTGTCCTGGAATGCCAAATGCTCTGGTCTATACCCATCCTTGATTTTAGGGAAACCTATTTTTCAGCATGAAAAGGCTGGCATTTTAAAGCCATGGAAAGAAACTTATTTTGGACTGTTTATTTAATCTAGTAAAGGGTGCGTTGTTTCCTATGGAGCATCTCCCAAGATAAATACAGTTCAGTACAGTAAAACCTCAGTTTACGACCTAGGTCCGTTCCAACAGCCTTCGCTGTGAACCAAAAAAATCGTAATCTGAAACACGTTTTTCCATACAAATGCATCGAAAAGAAAAAATTGTCCCGAACCTCCAAAAAATAATACAAAAATAGAAAAAATAATCAACCCCCCTCCCCACACACACAGTAAACCAGAATGGAAGCTAAGCTCCTTACCTTTTCCACCGCTTGAGAAATCCACCACCAGCACCACTTTCCTGGGCTCCGAGCAGGGCTGCCCATGGCTAGGGCTCTCTTCTGAGCTGATTTTTTAAAAAATTTCATCACATTTCCATCAGTGCCATCTATTGGCCAGCCCTGGTAATTGCAGGAAAAAAAAATCTCCAACCTACAGCTGATTGGGGCCGGGGGGGAAATCTAGCACTTCCTGGTTGTGAAAAGAGCTTCTATGGAGCCAAAAGGCAACGAGAAATTTCAAAAATGGAGCAGAAATACTCCAAACACCCTCCCACTGCAGCAGTAAGTGCTGAATCACAACTTCTGTCGGTGGGGGTGGGCACCATTTTAGAGTTTAAAATGGCACTGGTGGTCAAATTCCTGATCGTAAGGTGAAAAATTGTCATACACCGGGATATTATTTTAAAGGATTTTGCCATCATAAACCATGGCAAACATAATCCAAGGCAGTCATAAACTGGCGTTTTACTGTATTTAATATCTATTTGAGTTTAAAATGGGGTTGGAAGTTTGGTGCATGCCAAATGTCAGGGACAAATGCTTGTTAGATGCCATGGGGCTCAAACCAGTAGCTTTTTGGTTCTCCTTGTGTTAGTGGATCAGAGAGTAAACAAAACAAAACAAAAAAGACAAAAAAAGTTGTGGCACCTTAAAGACTAACTCCTGTATTTTAATGTTAGATTTTGTGAACTAAGTCCACTTCATCAGACATAAGAGTGGATATCATGGTATACATTTATACATATCTGGTATGGAGACCCAGAGTGGCTGAACGAAGTTCATTGGACATGGAAATCAATGAGTTATTTACAAGCAATAATCAAAAGTTTTACAGCAGAAAATCTCTGGTGGAAGTCAGTTTGAGGAGTTGTTGTTGTTGTTGTTGTTCAGTCACACAGTCGATTCCAACCCTTTGCGACCCCATGGACCATTTTCCTCCAGGCACCTCTGTCCTCCACCATCCTCCTCAGCCCACCAAGCTCTGTGCCCATTGCATCCACAATACCATCTATCCATCTCATCTTTGGATGCCCCCTTCTTCTCTTGCCCTCCACCTTTTCCAGCATCAAGGCCTTCTCAAGTGAGTCCTCCTTCTCATTTGATGTCCAAAGTACTTTAGCTTCATCTTCACTATTTGTCCCTCCAATGAACAGTCGGTGTTGATTTCTTCTAATATTGACCTATTTGTTCTCTTTGCCGTCCAGGGGACTCTCAGAACTCTCCTCCAACACCACATTTCAAAGGCATCTATTCTTCTGTGCTCTGCTTTCCTAATGGTCCAGCTCTCACACCCATACATTGCCACCGGAATACCATTGCTTTGACTATGCGAATTTTTGTTTTCAAGGTGATGTCTCTGCTTTTCACTATATTCCCCAGGTTTCTCATAGCTTGTATCCCCATAGTCAGTCATCTTTTTATTTCTTGGCTACAGTCACCATCTGCAGTGATCTTAGATCCTAGAAAAGTAAAATTGTCACTGCTTCTACTTCTTCCCCATCTATTTTCCAGGGACTGATTGGACCTGTTGCCATTATCTTGGTTTTCTTGATATTAAGTCTCAAGCCAGCTTTTGCACTCTCCTCCTTCATTCCAATCAAGAGGTTCTTTAGGTCTTCCTCACTTTCTGCCATTATGGTGGTATCATCTGCATATCTCAAATTGTTGATCTTTTCCCCAGCAATTTTGATCCCATACTGTGATTCCTCCATCCCTGCATTGCACATTATATGCTCTGTGTATAGATTGAATAAGCAGGGTGATAAAATGCAGCCTTGTCTTACTCCTTTTCCTATTCCAAACCACTCTGTCATTCCGTGTTCTGTCCTAACTGTTGCTTCTTGGTTCATGTACATAAGAACATAAGAACAGCCTTGCTGGAACAGGCCACAGCTCATCCAGTCCAGCATTCTGTCTCACACAGTAGCTCACCATTTCCTTCAGGGTATTCCCAAGCAGATACCTTCACCTGCTTAGGATTCCGTGGAAATGGCATTGAGAGATATCCTGCCTATTTCTCCAACCCAGAGGTTGTCCTTAGGTATCCATAATTATAGCCATTGATACCCTTGTCCTCCATTAACTTGTCTAATCCTTTCTTAAAGCTGTCACCACTTCTTCTGGCAGGGAGTTCCATAGACCAGTGATCCTCTGGGTGAAAAAGTACTTTCTCTTATTTGTTTGAGAACTAGTACCCAAAAGTTTCATGGAGTGCCCCCTAGTTCTAGTGTTATGCAATAGGGAAAACAGTTTTTCCTTATCTACTTTGTCCACACCGTGCATGATTTTATAAACTTCAATCAGGTCACCTCTTAGACGCAGTTGTTCAAGAGTGAAGAGGCCCAACCATTGCAGCCTCAGATGGTAAGGAAGGTGTTCCAGTCCCCTAATCATTCTGGTTGCTGTGTTCTGCACTTTTTCCAGCTCCATAATATCCTTCTGGAGGTATGGCGACCAGAACTGTACACAGCATTCCAGATGGGGCCTCACCATAGATTTAGAAAGAGGCAAAATGATACTTGCTGACTTATTTTCTATACCCTTCCTAATAATCCCTAGCATTGAGTTTGCTTTTTTCACTGCTGAGGCACACTGGGTTGACACCTTCATCGAGCTGTCCACCAGGACTCCAAGGTCCCTTTCCTGGTTTGTCGCAGAGAGTTCAGAACTCAACAGTTTATAAATGTAATTGGTTTTTTTTTGCCCCAACATGCATCACTCTGCACTTACTAATGTTGAAGCTCATTTGCCATTGTTTTGCCCACTCCCCCAGTGTCAAGAGATCCCTCTCAAGCTCCTCACAATCTCTCACAGTTTTCACTACCCTAATAATTTAGTATCATCAGCAAATTTGGCTACCTTGCTATTTACTTCTACTTCTAGATCATTTATGAAGACGTTGAAAAGCAGTGGTCCCAGTACTGAACCTTGGGGGACCCCACTCTTTACTTCTCTCCACTTGGAGAAGTGTCCATTTAGTGCTACCCTCTGTTTCCTGTCCCTTAGCCAGTTGCTGATCCAGAACAACGGAGAGCAAGAACAAAACACTCCCAAATCACGTAGTCGTTGCGAAAAAAACTGTATCTTTAAACTGTATCTTCAAGCACCAATTGTATGCTTACTTGTATGCCGATACAATAATATATGGTATATAATACTATAGTTCCAGAAAGCATACATGTGCAAAAGGAATGTAGTATATCAATTACGCAAAATCATTACTCAATGTCTCTAATCAGGACGTCTTGTACAAATATAGTCACAAGCACTGCATGAACAGAATATTAATTCCAACAAAGTCTGGTGGCCCTGACGCTGTAGTGCGCGCGGTGACGAACACTGTATGGGTGGACTCAGCTATATTTCAGTGTATAACTTCTGATTCTATTTATAGTTCACAACCCAAAATCCTTAGGGAAAGCCACAAAAGCTCTGTTAACAGATGGTAGTCATGCGGCGGGCACGATAGAATACAAACTAGACTATATCATAAGCCCACGGATCGGTTCGCATACTTACAGTACACTTCATTTCATCGACGGCATCTGAAGACAAACATACCGTACAGCCTACTGTTGAGAGCCAAGAGAAATTCAACTCAAAATCAGGATTATAGACGAGCAGCTAGTAAAATATCCAGTACTTTACGTAGGAGAGGGTACCCCACGAACATTATCAATACCGCCCGCTCGAAGGTTGATTTACGTGCCAGAAGCACTTTGTTTCAAAGTGACACCACACCGCAACAGACCGATAAAGGGTTATTTTGGTCATTAGACTATACCCCAATGGCCAATCACATTAAACGGATTATACTCAAGCATTGGCATATTTTGGACTGCATACCAGGGTGCCGCCAAAGACCCACCATAGGCTTTAGAAGAACACAGACCTTCGCTAACTTGCTCTCTAGAGCAGATGTTATCACCCCAGGTGGCACGTCTCCCGCAAACATCTCTGGACACTTTGCCTGTGGACATTGTAAATACTGTGTACATATGTGGTGTACCAAATATGTAAATTTGCCAAATAGCACATTTACCCTTAGTCTCACCAGGTTCTCAAACTGTAACTCAAAAGATATTATCTATATGATAATCTGTTCCTGTCAGTTAGCTTATGTAGGACAATCGAGACGACCTTTGAAAGTACGCTTGGGAGAGCATTTGTCCCGCATTAGGAATCGCGTTACCACTGCCCCTCTGGTCAATCATTTTCTTGACAAGAAACACACACTGAAGGACATTAAGGTGGTTGTATTGGAAACTTTCACGCCAAATAAACATCAAATTACGGATGTGGAGCGCTTCCTCCTTCAAAGGGAGGCATTCTACATCCACCGCTTTAATACTTTGGCGCCCCATGGGTTAAATACAGACTGGGAGTTATCCGCATTTCTATAGTCCTGCTCCGTTTCTTTAATAAGGGTCGAAAACATACACCTTTGTAAGTAATACTGAAGGAGTTCAAAGTAGGTCAATCTAGCTTAATTTATCAGACACATGTTTCTCATTTAATTTGGCTGATATAAGGAGTACTCTGATAGAAATAACTAACGCGTGCACACATAGGAAAGATTCACAGAGGTGCTATACGCGCGAGAAAAATCCCCCTTGAGGTACGTGTTTGATTTGTTTTTCTTTGTCTGTCAAATTATAGCATAATGGTTTTCGTAATACATGTAGTATTTAACACTGCGTTGTTTATTGTTTCTCAGATAGTCTTATATATCTGTTTAGATAGTGGTACACTTTAATGTTTGTATTATGTTGTAGATACTTGAAAAAGTTACTCGAAATGTCCCGCTACCGGATGGACATCGGAAATCCATCTACAACTACTTAAAGTGGCCCGCCGCATGACTACCATCTGTTAACAGAGCTTTTGTGGCTTTCCCTAAGGATTTTGGGTTGTGAACTATAAATAGAATCAGATGTTATACACTGAAATATAGCTGAGTCCACCCATACAGTGTTCGTCACCGCGCGCACTACAGCGTCAGGGCCACCAGACTTTGTTGGAATTAATATTCTGTTCATGCAGTGCTTGTGACTATATTTGTACAAGACGTCCTGATTAGAGACATTGAGTAATGATTTTGCGTAATTGATATACTACATTCCTTTTGCACATGTATGCTTTCTGGAACTATAGTATTATATACCATATATTATTGTATCGGCATACAAGTAAGCATACAATTGGTGCTTGAAGATACAGTTTAAAGATACAGTTTTTTTCGCAACGACTACGTGATTTGGGAGTGTTTTGTTCTTGCTCTCCGTTGTTCTCATTACATCCCAGCCGTCTACTTCGTCATCAGTTGCTGATCCAGGACAAGACCTGTCCCTTTATTCCATGACTGGTAAGTTTATTCAAGAACCTTTGGTGTGGGACCTTGTCAAAAGCTTTCTGAAAGTCCAGATAAACAATGTCAACTGGATCCCCCTTATCCACATGCTTGTTGACACTCTCAAAAAATTCCAACAGATTAGTGAGGCATGATTTGCCCTTGCAAAAGCCATGTTGGCTCTCCTTTAACAGCGCCTTCTCTTCTATGTGTTTATTAATTCTATCTTTTAGGATGATTTCCATCACTTTACCTGGGACACATGTCAAACTGACAGGTCGGTAATTTCCTGGATCACCCCTGGATCCTTTTTTGAAAATTGGTGTTACATTCGCTACCTTCCAGTCATCAGGCACAAAGCATGATTTGAGGGAAAGATTATATATTTTGGCTAGGAGATCAGCAATTTCATCTTTAAGTTCCATGAGAACTCATGGATGGATGCCATCTGGTCCTGGTGATTTGTTAGCATTAATTTTAACAAGACATGCAAGGACCTCCTCCCTGGTTATTTCTATCTGGCTTAATTCTTCAGTTTCCCTCCCTACAAAGATAGGCTCTGTTTTGGGCATGCAGTCTCTGTCTTCTTCAGTGAATACTGAAGCAAAGAATTCATTGAGTCTCTCTGCAATCTGTTTCCTTTTTAATAACCCCTTGCCTTCCATTGTCATCTAATGGTGCAATGGCCTTCCTAGTTGAGTTCCTACTACTAATGTGCTTAAAGAAGTCTTTGTTATTTCTCTGAGTATTTTTAGCTATACGTCTTGCTTTCCTTTCCTGATTGTTGCCTTGCATTTGTTCTGCCAGAAATTATGTTTCTGCCTGCTGTCCTCATTCGAACAAGCCTTCCATCTTCTAAATGAGCTTTTCTTGCTTTTGATCACTTCCCGAACAGCTCCTGTAAGCCACATCGGAGTCCTCTTGGACCTGGAATTTCTCATGAGGCATATGAGGTGTTCTGGTATTCCCATCTCTTTAATTACTTGCCACATCTTGTTGTGGTCCACACAGTCAAAAGCCTTGGTGTAGTCAATAAAACAAAAGTAGACTTGTTTCAGATATTCCTTTGTTTTCTCCATGATCCAACGTATGTTGGTAATGTGGTCTCTAGTCCCCCTGCCTCTTCTGAAACCGGCCTGCACCTCTGGTAGTTCTCTATCCACATGTTGCTGAAGTCTATCCTGTATTATCTTAAGCATCACCTTTCTGGAATGTGGGATGAGCGCAATTGTTCGGTAATTTGAGCATTCTTTGGCATTGCATTTTTTTGGGATTGGAACGTACACTGATCTTTTCCAATCCTGTGGCCACTGTTTTGTTTTCCAAATTTGCTGGCATATTCAATGCAGTAGTTTGATTCCATCATCTTTTAGGGCTTTGAAAAATTCAACTGGGATACCATCATTTCCACTAGCTTTATTGTTTGCAGTGCTTTTAAGGGCCTTTCTGACTTCACTCTCCAGAATGTCTGGTTCAAGTTCAAATTTCTCATTATTGTTATTATCAGGAGTGTTGAGGTCCTTTTTGTAGAGTTCCTCTGTGTACTCTTGACATCTTTTTTTGATCTCTTCTGCTTCAGCTAACTCCTTTCCATCTTTGTCCCTTATCATGGTCATTTTTGCTTTAAATGTTCCCTTGATTTCCCCATTTGTTTTGAAAAGATCTCTAGTCCTGCCTCTTTTGTTGTTTTCCTCCATTTCTTTGCACTGTTCGTTCAGGAAGTTTTCCTTATCTCTCCTTGCTTTTCTTTGAAATTTTGTATTCAGGTGGTTGTATTTTTTTCTTTCTCCTTGGGACTTTTGCATTCCTTCTTTCCTCTGCTATTTTAAGGGCCTCATCAGACAACCACTTTGCTTTCTTATGCTTCTTTTCTTACAATTCTCCTAAAGGGATAATTGAGGAAGCTTTATGGGGTAGGCATAGCTAGGGGTCAACTGCCGAGAGACATCTCCCTCCCTCCTTTCCACCCTTTTAAGTCTGTTCTGCAAGGTGAATGTAATTTGTGGCATTTTTAAATTTGATAATGTCCCAGAAATCCCTGGTTAATGTTCAAATCTTTAAGATGGGTGTCCAGCATGTGTATATGTTTTATCTCCGCTGTCTCTCTCTGAATTCAAGGCAGTGACACACTTGACACTACAGCTCATTGGTTCTGGAAAACAGGTGATTCTAACAACTGCTTGTTGCCCTATGTAAATTCAGGGACTTGTAAGATTATCCCAGTGAACAACCAGACAGAATGACTGGATGATGAATGGAATTTTTTTTTTTTGCCTGCTTACTAACACTAGCAGCCTGACACAGTCTGTGGCATGTGCGAGCATAAAAAGGAGCAAAAGAAATGTGCTTTGTATTTCATAAAGCCCTGAAATCTACACTCTCAAATGCAGCTTCATAGCAGGAGTATGCCTTTAAAATCTTAAACTATTCCAGTGAAGACCGTGGCTTGATATGATTAAAATGCTAGAACTGCGAACAGCAGAGAGAAAATGTTGCAACCTTTTCTCTACTTTCCCCCTAGAACTGCAGCACACAAAGGCAGGCAGACAAAACAGATGAGTGATTCCACAGATCAAAGCAGAAGAGGTCTCCTTCCCCAGGAAAATAAGTGTGAGTTGTTCTGGAAGAATGAACTCACTGGCACTCTTTTTCATTTCCAGCAGAGTAGCGGGTGGCATAGGAAGATGGGAGGCAAATGAGAAACAGAAGTGACCGAGAAGAAAAATAAATTGAGGAAAAGGAGTTTTAAAAAAATTAAAAAGAAAAGAATGGGCAAAAAAGAGATGTGTGCAAGAGATAGAAATATAAGATTAAGAGGGGAAAAGAAAAGAAAACCTAAAATACCTTTAGGAGTCAAAGCAGGCAGTAACAGATTAATCCTGTTGTTCTTGTTATACACCATTAAGTGGCTTATAGTGACCTTATAAATGAGTAACCTCCAAAATGTTCTGTCCTCAACAGCTTTGTTCAGCTCTTGTAAACTTTGCTAAAGGGGTCAATCCATCTCATATTTGGTCTTATTTTCCTGCTGTCTTCAATATTTCCCAACTTTATTGTCTTTTCCAGAGAACCTTGCATTCTCATGATGTGCCCAAGGTATGACAGTTTCAGTTCCATCATTTTTGCCTCCAGAGAACGTTCAGGCTTGATTTGCTCTAATATCCAATTGTTCATCTTTTTGACAGTCTAGGGTAGTGATGGCGAACCTTGGCACTTCAGCTGCTCTTGGACTTGAGTTCTCAGAAGCCCAAGTCCCTGAGAATCCACATGAATGCACAGTAAACCCATTCATGTGAATTCACAGGGACTTGGGCTTCTGAGAATTAAAGTCCAAGAACAGCTGGAGTGCCAAGGTTTGCCATCATGGGTCTGGGCAATGATGGTGAATTTTGGCACTCCAGCTGTTCTTGAACTTCAATTCCCAGAAGCCCTTCTGAGTTTCCGTCTTCTTATTTCTTGGTTGCAGTCTCCATTTGGACTGATGATTGTACTGAGAAGTGGTTTATTTATTTATTTATTCAATTTGTACAGCTGCCCCAATCGACATGTGACTCTGCGCAGCATACATAAAATCCCCAACGTTTAAACTATAGAAACCCTTAAAATTCCCAAAAACACTGAAAAACTACCTCCCACCCACACCAATTAAAAATCTAGTTAAAAACTTTTAAAAACATGAGTGATCCTGCTCTAAATGAGCCAGTGGAGTGGTGCTTGTTCCCTCTCCACCTCTCCACACCTGCCCTGCCAGCCAGGTTTTCAGCTCTTTCCTGAAGGGCAGCAGCTCTGTTTGGAGAGACAGTTCAACTGGCAGGAAGTTCCATAGGGCCAGAGCGGATACCAAAAAAGCTCTTCTTCTAGTGCTAGAGACGAGCCTCTCTAGCAGTTGGTATTTTTAAAGAGCCCCTCTGGTCCGCTCTAATGGGATGGGCAGATATCCTTGGGGTGATGCGGTCTCTTAAGTATCTTCGCCTACTACCATGTAGGGCTTTAAAGGTAATTACCAGCACCTTGAATTGCACCTGGAGGCACACTGGCAACCAATGCAGCTCCTGTAGCAGGGGTGAGGCACGGCATAACGCCAGCACCCCATCACTACACGGGCAGCTGCATTCTGAATTACCATTCCCTTCTTCCAGGGACTGTGTAGCTTGCCCAAGGTCACACACAGCCTGGCTCATTTTCATGGAAACACACTGGGGAATTGAACTCCCATACTCAGGCTCTACAGCCAGAGACCTAATTGACTGATCTATCGGCCCACCTTACAGCTGAGACCAGTCTCGATCGCGCTTCCACACTCACAACCAAGAGAAGCGTCCCTTGGTTGTGAGTGGGGAAGCGCGATCGAGACTGGTTTCAGCTGTAAGGCGGGCCGGCGTGGCCCATAAGGAGACCTGCTGCATCGGAGTCTCGATTGCCTCCCCGCTCACAACCAAGGGAAGTTTCCCCCTGGTGACAGCAGGATCGAGACTCCGATGCGGCAGTTCTCCTTATGGGCCACGCTGGCCGCCTCACAGCTGAGGTCAGTCTCGATCGCACTTCCCCACTCAGAACCAAGAGAAGCGTCCCTTGGTTGTGAGTGGGGAAGCGCGATTGAGACTGGCCTCAGCTGTGAGGCGGCCGGCGTGGCCCATAAGGAGACCTGCTGCGTCGGAGTCTCGATCATGCTCTCACCAGGGGAAACTTCTCTTGGTTGTGAGCGGGGAGGCAATCGAGACTCCGATGCGGCAAGTCTTCTTATGGGCCACGATGGCCGCTTTACAGCTCGTCCTTCTCTTCCGTCCTGGACACCGGAAGCAGGAAGTGGCATGCGATCGGAGATACAGCAAATCGCCAGGAGGTAAGGAGGTCTTATGTTTGGATGGGGCCTTATATTTCAAAGGCAGGAAAAAGGGGTGTGTGTGTCCTATTATGGGAGGAGGTCCTATATTCGGGGAAACACGGTAGAACCGAAGGGCAGCTTTTCTCCCTCTCTCATAACAATGGAGAGTCAGACAATGAAGTTGAATGGTAGGAGACTGAGAACCAACACAACATATTTGTTCACACAATACAGTTAAAACTGTGGAATTCATAACCACAAGATGTAGTGATTGCTACCAACCTAGATGGTTCTAAAAGGAGATTAGGTAAAATCATGGTATGTATCATCTCCAGTATCAGAAGCAGAATGCCTCTGTATACCTATTGCTGGGAAAATGAGATGGTAGGTCCATTACATTCATGTTCTGCTAAAGGCATCCCATTAGACCAGTGTTTCCCAATGTTTTGTTTTTGGACTTCAATTCCCAGAAGCCTAAGTCAATTCCCCAAAGCACTGATCAGCCAATGTACTGACTTAGGCTTCTGGGAATTGAAGTCCACTAGTGTTCTGCAGAACATAGTTTGGGAAATGCTGCCACAGACAATGGAATGACATCTGTGTGAACAGAAAGTTGGTCTAGATAGATGTCTGAGCTGTTTCAGCATGGCTGTTTTTGAGTTCTTAGTTAAAATAGACTGTCATTTCTTTCTGTTGAATGAATTTATAAATTTGGAATGAGCTCCTGCAAACATGATACTGAGAGATATCACCACTACTTTGACTGATTGGTTAGATCAGTGTTTCCCAATCTTTGTTTTTTGGACTTCAGTTTCCAGAAGCCTAAGTCAATTTCCGAAAGCACTGGTCAGCCAATGTACTGACTTAGGCTTCTGGGAATTGAAGTCTCCCTGTGGGGCATGTGCCTGATGCTGGGAACCACTGGGTTAGATGGAAGAAATCTCCATGTTTTTATTCTTGTGCTGTATGTTTTGGCTTCAGTCCTGAACCAAGCTTGCCATTTGCCACTTTGTCAGTACAGCAGAGTAATTCCTGGTCCAATCACAGGCTTGAAACCAGAAAGTAGCAGGATCAAAGAAATATAGTATGTCTATTACAACTTTTGAGCAATGTAAAAGTATGGGTCTACTACCATTGCATGTCTTTATTTCTGTTGACTTTGCATGAGATGGCTCCTGTAAATTCTATTAAAACGAATGAAGGCTATGCAGAGACAACACAGGGTGGCTTGCATGTGTAATCTCAAAGTGGAAGGCCTGCAAACTCTTGAACTGTATTTTATAAGTTCAGTGGGAGAATTTAATCAATCATGAGAAAGGGAGACTTTGGCACAAAACCAAGAGTGTGATAAAAAGGCTAATTAGTAGGATGGAAGAAAGATTGATGCACTGTCTCTAAACTCCAAACAATAAAACTAATTACTGATGACAATTTACAAACAAATCTTTCAAGGTCTGAATGAGGTCCCCACAAGTAAGAAAGCTGTTCTATTCAGAAGCAATGGAGTGCATACATAACATTCCTTATTTACAAATGTATGAGAATACAGCTTGCATGTAACATCTTTTAATTAAGAAGAAAACTTAAGATTTCAGGTATGCCATCAATAGTGGAAGGAAAGAAGGATCCATCATTGGTAGCTGTTTCATGATACAGTATTAGCTAGGTTCAACAACATCTAATTCTAACTAACATGTATGGTAAATAGGGGATGTTCAAATCTGACCAAGTCAGCAAGAGGAAGTGATGCTTACTAAACAACTGTTCATAAAAGAAGTGTGAATAGAAGCCAGAAACCTTTTGAACTCCAGTAGATCATGTGTTTTTGCTGCTGTGCAAGTAGTGATTGCCATACCCATCAAGCGCCGCTTTGGAAAATACCAGAACTGCTTCGGCCCGGGTGCGCATGCACAGGAAAACTATTTTGTGCATGAACAGAACACATTTGCGCATGCACAGATGGGTTCTGCGCATGCGCGCGTACGCAGTAACCCCTTTCCCCGCCGTTCTAAATACGGGACGGCACCAGGAAAGGAGAGGAACGCGCACAAAAGTAAGGAATTTCCTGGCCAATCCGGGATAATTGACAGGTATGCGGATTTCCCTGTCAAAACCAACAGCTGCTTTATGTGCAAGGGACACTAAATATCTTGATGTAACTCAATGCTAGCAAACTCAATGCTAGGGATCATTAGCAAACTCAATGCTAGGGATCATTAGGAAGGGTATAGAAAATAAGTCAGCAAGTGTCATTTTGCTTCTTTATAAATCTATGGTGATGCCCCATCTGGAATTCTGTGTACAGTTCTGGTTGCCATTCCTCCAGAAGGATATTATGGAGCAGGAAAAAGTGCAGAGGAGGGCAACCAGAATGATTAGGGGACTGGAACACCTTCCTTACCATCTGAGGCTGCAACGGTTGGGCCTCTTCACTCTTGAACGACGGCGTCTAAGAGGTGACCTGATCTATACCTATAAATCCAAGCGTTAGCCGTTGGAATGTGACAAAGGCTCCCACACTCGGCCACACTAGCCCGTACTGAGCCTCCTGCACTCGCCCGAACCCAGTCCAGAGGTAACTGTCGGGTTGAGAAATGTGCCAGTGGGGCAAGAGCCCCACAAACGCAAACAAAGAAAAAGGACTTCAATTCCCAACATTCTTTGCACCGCGCTGCGCCACAGCCAATCAGGCTGAGAGGCGCAAGGAAAAAGAACGTTGAGAAATGCGTCGCGGCCAATTGAAATCAAGCCGCAGGGGGGGAAAAACTGCCACACAAACGAAAACCACAAACTCAAAACTACAAGTCCCAGCATCCTGCGCGCCATGAGCACGCAGAACGCTGAGAAAGCCAGCACACAAAAAATAAACTTACAAAAAGCAACGGGAGTGCAAGTCTCCAGCAGGCAGACTCAGCGCCTCACAGCCACGCAAAATAAAAAGCCACAAAATGCCACCGCGAGACACCCACCGTCCTTCTTTCCTGGAGCAACGGGGAGAAGAGGGACTCCCTCTCCTCCACATTACCCCGCTGAAGACACGGCAAGACCACCACCAGCCTCAAGTAAAGTTGAGCCAGGGTGGAAACCCCCCCAAAAAAACAAAACAAAAAAAAACAAAACAGGCAGCACTTCGTCAGGGAAAGCACTCTCCCTGGCGGATGACTGGCTGATGCCTTTGTATTTCAGAATACAAAAACCACAGCCAGCAATCCACAAGGAAGAGCCCCACCCCTTACGGATTGCTGCCTGCCGATCTCCAGTTAGGTAAGCCGGGAGAAAAAGGAGACAGAGAGGAGAGAACCATCATTAGGCAGAGAAAGTTCTTCTCTGCCTCCTCCTCCTTCTCCCCGACCTACCTAACGAACCTTCCCGAGAGAAAAACGGGCTGACTGCCTCCTCCCTCCTTTCCCCCCTATTGTTGCATCTAAACCAAAATTCAAAGCAGCAATAGGGAAAGAGGAACTGACAGCCAGCCCATTCTTCAAACTAAAGTAAACAACAAAAACAAACACCAAAATTATTTTAAAAATATAAACCAAAAATAAGTCAATAATTTAAAAAACAATAAACAAAAAAATAAACCACAAAATACACAAACAAAAAGATCCACAATGACACAAAACCACATAGAAAACACCTAAGTACAACACAAAAAAACACAAACAAACAACAACTAATTACACAAATAAACAACAATGAAATAAAACAAATTAAACACAACCAGAAATAATCAAACCAATTATACCAAGCTAAAACTAAACCAAAACAAAAAAGAACAAACAGAAACACCTCCCAGCCGACCACCACAAAAGCAAAACAAAGAAAAACCCCAGAAGAAAGAAAACCAGACAACTCACCAGCACGTTCTCCCTCCACAACGACCAGAACAGAAATGAAGAAACAAAGAGACTACTTACCGGAAGAAGCCCCACCCAGAGGCCAGGAGAGAAAAAACACATGAAATGAAAGCAAAACCCCTAGCAGCCCCAACTGCAGGGAAGAATAGTAAAAACAACTCAAAAAAAAACTCAGCAGCCCCGCCTAGAGGCCATAAGAGTAAAAACAAGTCAAAAACATAACAATAAATCACAATTTTACACAAATCACAAACATGTCAAAAAATAAAATAAAAAGATTTCTAAAATCCTGTGCTGAGTTTTAACTCAAATAAAAACCCAAAACATCTAAATACAGTTTAAAAACATTGAATGTAAAAAACATGTACTTTCACATTTTAAAAATTATTACCTACGGTACAACTATTAAAAAACCCCCACAAACTAAAACATTATTTGGTTAAATAAAACAATTTGAAAAAATTATATCATCCTTTGTTCTTTTTTTAATCTTAAAAAAAAACCAAAAAGCTGATCACAGCAACGCCGGGCAACCTATGCTAGCTGAAGTTTATAAAATCATGCAGCGTGTGGACAAAGTAGATAAGGAAAAACTGTTTTCCCTATTGCACAACACTAGAACTAGGGGGCACTCCATGAAACCTTTGGGTACTAGTTCTCAAACAAATAAGACAAAGTACTTTTTCACCCAGAGGATCACTGGTCTATGGAACTCCCTGCCAGAAGAAGTGGTGACAGCTGTTAGTCTCGACAGCTTTAAGAAAGGATTAGACAAGTTAATGGACGACAAGGGTATCAATGGCTATAATTATGGATACCTAAGGACAACCTCTGGGTTGGAGAAATAGGCAGGATATCTCTCAATGCCATTTCCAGGGAATCCTAAGCAGGTGAGGGCATATGCTTGGGAATACCTGGAAGCAAATGGTGAGCCACTGTGTGAGACAGAATGCTGGACTGGACGGGCTGTGGCCTGTTCCAGCTAGGCTGTTCTTATGTTCTTATCTTATGTTCTTATGATGTACTATACAAGGATAAACTGCTTGCACAGCTTGCCATTGTGTGAAGAGTACAACCAAAAATGATTCAGCACAGATAACTGTCTTCAACTCTTACATAGCTGGGTACCCCGTGTTGGGGGTGTAAGTCTTTGTCCCTTGCCCAAACATGTTGCAAGCATACTGTGACTTTAAGACATTGTAGCAAAGACACACAGGTGTTGTGACTGTTCTAGAGAGGTCTGTGGCCGTGTGTATATGGCAAGGCAAAATCACAGTTCGGCAAGCAGCTTCTACTTCAGTGTGTGCTTCCGTGCTCAGCTCCAGTTACAATGCTTGACCGGGTACTTGTGACTGTGGGGCCCACTGAGCTACATGGATACAATCCTCCAGCTTCAATGCTTCAGCTTAGATTCTCCTGCCAGTGTTTTTGGACAAAGCTTTTGAGAGTCAACTGCAAGACTAAACTCCCACACTAGCCTGAGGAATAGCTTTTGGCTCCTGGCTGTTCCTGGTTTTACTGACACAAAAGGCCTACTCGAGGGTAAGCTATAAAGCTGTTTGACTTTTGCCTTTGTGACCATGGCCTGTTTTTGGACTGCTCCTGAGCTGAGTAGAGACTTGTGTATATATACTGCACAAATTGAATACCCTCTCAGTGGAGTGAACTGAGAAACCCCAGAGACTGAATTTACTTTCCATTTTTTTGCACTGTATATACATTCTCACCACTTGTTACCTGAGTAAACCTATTTTGAGTTTTTTACCAAGACCTGTCTGCTTCGTTGCTTCACCAAGGAGAGAACTACCTTCCAGGTGCGTGATGACTTGGCCACTACATGCGGTTAACCCCGCGGATGCCAACACCCTGCCTTCCTGTGTTTGCTGAATGAGGGTAGTAAAAGATGCAGCCTGCTGCCCCCCCCCCCCCCCCCCACACCTAAGAGACAAAGCCTGGCTAAACTTCATGCCCTGACCTTTTGGGACTTTCCTTTCCTACCCTACCCACAAGAAATTGATGAATGCCTGAAGAAGTGATCTTGAATCACGAAAGCTCCTGCAATGTTTTTTTTTTTAAAGTGATCCTATAAAGGCATCACCTTCCTCCTGCATTTATTTCGTCATCAACTAATTAACATACATCATAACAGTAGTTCTTTTTTGCATTTGCCTGAATATTAATCTGCTTAGGCCCCAATATGCTTACTTGCATCTCACTCATCCCCCACCAGACCGGGATGCTTCCATATAAACAATTTCATTTTCATGATCCCAAGTCCATTTGATTTTAACCTAGTTGCTTCCTGGGAATTGTAGTCTTCCTATCCCTTTAGGCTCAAATAGGGGACACCTCTAAAGAACTTTGATGCCTAAGAAACAACCCTGTCAGCTTACCTTTTTGTATAGTAGCAACAGGAAGTGGACATGAAATACCAGTTCCACTCGTGAGACGAGGCCCTGGTTTGGGTGAGTGAAATGTTGGTGTGTGTGGTGTGGGTCTGTGGCCTAGAACTTTCAGAATTCTGTGTGGGGAATTCTTACTGAATTCTGGGAGCTGGAGTCCAAAACATCCAAATTAGAACAGGCTGGAGAAGGGTTGACTGTGGGTCACCTGAGCCTGACGTGGGTCAGTGTCCAACTTTCTCCAATGGAACCTGCTAGGTAAAGGTTGCCCTTGCTCAAAAGCCAGCTGTATCCAACTCTAGGGTTCAGTGCTCATCTCTGTTTATAGCCAAAGAGCCAGCGCTGTCTATGTTTGCAGACATTTCTGTGGACATGTGGCAGGCATGACTAGTGCACGGAGCACTGTTTACTTTCCTTACCTATTTATCTTCTTGCAATTTCTTGCTTTCGAACTGCTAGGTTGGCAGGAGCTGGGACAGAGACAGGGACTAGCTCATTCCATCGTGCAGTACTTGGCTCTTGAATTGCTGACCAGCCAACCTTTCAGCCGTCAAGTTCAGCATCTTAACCACTTGAGCCACTGCAGTCCCTACAATGGACCCACTACTAATGGGTTAATGTTAACATAAGCTTTATTTGTTAAAGCTGCTTCCATACATTTACACCCCCCTTCCTCTGCTCCTTGAAAAGGCTCAATGTGGTAATTTTCCTCTTAAAACTTTCTGAAAATCTGTCTAGTGGGATATTAATGTGTCTGTGAAAAGCCAAGCTGTCAAAACTCACAGCCTTGATACAGTACTACTACAAAAATGTGGCTGAGTTTTGCAATCACATCAGAAACACAGACGTATAAAACCATTATGATTTATACTTCCAGTATTTCCACTGTGCAAGGCATAGACACGATGCCTTTGTTTTTTCACTTACAGGAACAGTTCACACATATATTCTATTTAAAACATTTCCCCAAACTGCCACAGAAACATACTTCAAATGTTTTGATAAAGCAAATTAACCAAGTAGTGCAAAATAGATATGAGACATGATAATGTGATGGCCAGATGTAATTCTAGACAACATACTGATATATATGAAGTTATGAAGCATGTCTTAGAAGGTATATGATTGGAGCATGATAATAATTTAATCAGTCTACTACGTTCATGCAACTCACATATGCAAGGCATTCTGCTGACCCCAGGCCTCAGCTTGGACTCACAGTAGCACACTGAGAGCCAGAGCACTTGAATAGCAATTAGCAATTAGCAGTAGCAATTACATTTATATACCACATTTATATACCACATTATATATTACATTGATTCTTGGGAGACAAGCTATAAGAAACCTGGGGAACATAGTTAAAAGTAGGGACATCTCACTGCAAACAAAAGTCCGCATAGTCAAAGCAATGGTATTCCCAGTGGTAATGTACGGTTGAGAGCTGTACCATGAGAAAGGCTGAGCGCAGAAGAATAGATGCCTTTGAAATGTGGTTTTGGAGGAGAGTTTTGAGAGTCCCCTGGACAGCGAGGAAAACAAATAGGTCAATATTAGAAGAGATTAGCCCTGACTGCTCCTTAGAAGGACAAATAACAAAGATGAAGATGAAGGGAGGATTCACTTGAGAAGGCCTTGATGCTGGGAAAGGTGGAGGGCAAAAGAAGAAGGGGACGGCCAAGGATGAGATAGCTGGATGGCGTCATGGACGCAGTGGGCACAGGGCTGGGCAGGATGAGGAGGATGGTAAGAGGATGGGGTGCCTGGAGGGCAATGGTTCATGGGGTAGCAAAGAATCGGAATTGACTGTGCAACTGAACAACAACAACAACCCCATAGCACTTAGTACACTCGCTGGGCAGTTTACAGGTAATTTGCATCCCCCCCCCCAACATGCTGGATACTCTTTTTACCGACCACTGAGTCCACATGGATCCCCATCAGGATTGAACTCACAATGTTCTGGCTGCAGTACTGCTACTTAACAACTGTGCCATCAGGGCTCTTACAATAAAACCTAATCACTCCAAGAATTAAAACAGAAGATTGCAAGTTTATACCCAGTCTGCTGTGAAAAGCCACTGATTTCTTCCATCAAAACCTAATCTAGTATAACCACTGCTTGGTTTTATGACTCAGCCTGGACAAATCCTAGATGTCTGGACATGTCGGTGTCCAGAAATGAGATGCTGTAGTATAAAATTTTGAAGTACAGTGGTACAGCACAGCCCTATATGGTAGTGGGCCGGGTTACCTAAGAGACTGCATCACCCTGAGGACGTCTGTCCGTCCAACCAGAGCGGACCGGAGGGGCTCTCTAATCGTTCCATCAGCCAGAGGAGCTCACCTCTCTGGCACAAGGAGGAGAGCCTTCTCCGTGTCTGCGCCGGCCCTCTGGAACCTCCTGCCAACAGAGCTACGTCTCCGGATGGAATTGCTGTCTTTCAGAAAAGAACTTAAAACCTGGCTGGCGGGTCAAGTGTGGGGTGCAGGTGGAAGTGTAACCTCCATTGGGTGGTTGGTATAGAAGAACTCCCCCCCCCCCATGGTGCCTTTGGATCCTGCACCCCCTTGTTTTAGGGGGTGGGTAGTTTTAACTGTTTTTAACATTTTTTAAAAAATTGTCATTGTGAACTGCCCTGAGTCGGCTTTGGCCGAGTGGGCGGTATATAAATTTGACAATTAAATTAAATTAAAATTAAATTAAAATACCTTATACAATGATTTTAATCCGTTCCACGGGGTTCGTTGTTGTATGAAACAATTGCTATGCGATGCATACATCGTATAATGATTTTCTCATTGGATGCATCATACAACGATGGTGGTTTTTCCCATTGAACAATTGTTGTACGATTTTTCACATAGGGAAAATTGTTATGCGGGACACCATCCCCCCCAAACCTAATTGTTATACGATTTTGTTGCTATACGGGGCGATTGTTGTATGAGGTTCCACTGTATTTTAAAGCCCCAAGTATATCTACTCTTGTGTCTTAAGGAACTCCTCACAGAACCAACCCAAGAGACCCAATCTATGAACAATATAGAACTGTCATATTTGTAAGACCAGTTATTAATTGATCAGGGCTCAATTATTATATTGAAGAAGTCAACTTAGAAATCTTGTCAGTCAAACTGGCTGCATGTTCAATAACACTGATTTATAAACCACCTAACATACCACTCCTTGGCTCTTTGTATATGCCAGCTGGGGTTGCTGCTAACAACAGGTCCAATCCTGGCAACATGTGTGAATCAAGTCATGAATTGCATTTGTCTCATAGGTGAATTGGTGCAAAGTATGTTACTCTGATAACAGGGTAAATGCCTAAGGATTGCTTAAGGGCAATCTGCCAAACACTGTTTCTTTCGTAGCCTAATTTGCTTTCATGAAATATGCACTGTAAGTATTTGGCCACTCCCCCCCCCCCCCCCCCCCCAGAAGTCTACTTAGATATTTCCTTCAAGAGGCCTTTTGGGAGACTTCCAGATGGAACTGCAATCATAATTTCAGTGGCATTGCAGGTGAAAGTGTTTTGTGGGATAATATGGCTGACAAGAACTTAAGTGGATCTGGAATGATCTGCATACACAAAAATGATGCCTCCCAACCAGAGGTGGGAATCGTGCAGTCCCAAAGTATAAATGCTACTGCTATGTTAAAACTGTAAAACAAGAACTTTATCACATTTGCAGGGTGATATGTGGGTTGAAAAAGCAAACACTTTCTTAGCAATTGCTATACAACCCCTTTGTCCCGTCTAGACTACTGTCTAGATATTGCTGGCTGAGTTGCCCTGCTTTACCTTATTTAAGACAAAAGGGCCTGAAGTCAACAGAGCGTTCTGCTCACACAGGACAATAGAAATCCTAAAGTGAAAAACGTAGCCAGTCTGTTCTCTTTCATCAGTATTTAACTATGTCCAGCGTGGGGACTTTTTTTTTAAAAAAGAGAAAGACAAAATATAGAACGGTCCAGAAAATAACTCTAACTGGAAAAGATGTGAAATGCCAGAAGCATGAAGCAAGGATGGAAGGACTGGTTATGTTTAGTCTGTAGGAAAAGAAAGGGGGAAGGGAAGAGAGAAATGTAATTATTCCAGTAAATAATGATCACACTTACTTCCATTTAGAAATTTAAGTGAAGTGTATTAATCAAATTCATCAGTTACTAAGGTGTGCATATAAAAATGGATAGATTAATCTTTTAAAAATAATAATAGCTGTCTGGCTTAATTTATATCCAGCTTTGCCTCCCAATTTTATACCACCACCACCACCACCCAAAAAAATCAGGAAGATGGAGAAGAGACCTTCTTCAGAAGTGGTCCAAAGTGAAGAGTGATTTAAGAGAACCAGGGCTCCAAGGGCCCAATCATGATGTTTGATGAAGAAAGATAAGGTCATAATATGCCACTTTGCTTAGGCTGCACTGCTCCTCATAAAATAGCCTGCAGTTCTCACAGGAACTGGTCCTGAATTGATAATTATTGGTATGGATCAATGCAGCGCCTCAATTTTTGAACACTCTTAGTGGCTATAGAAATTGTCAAGACGTGTAACAATAATCTAATATTTACCAGTATTGTTTTACGCAGGCACTATTAACAACCGGTTATGTCAGAGCAGTTTGTTTCTAGAAATCTCAGGATTTCCTCAGAAGCTTATAATGTCTTCCTCAACAGAATCACCAATAGAAAACAAATTGGCCATAAGCCTGTTTGTTTACCATCATATAGTACAGGGGTGCCCAAACCTTTCGGGCCACAGGCTGGTCACATGGTTCCTCCCACCGGAAGCGGAAGTAAAATGCGCCTTGCAATCTGTTTTGCGACAGGATTAGATAGATTTCAAGCTGCCATTTTATCTGCTTAAACCAGGGGTGCCCAAACTATGGCCCATGGGCCGGATTTGGCCCCCAACACCAATTCATCCAGCTCACACCACTCTCTTTGCTCCCAGAAGCGGAAGTAAAACACTCTTGTATGGGCCAGATGAATTGGCATTGGAGGCCGGATCCGGCTCAAGGGCCGTAATTTAGGCACCCCTGATATAGTACATAAGCTATAGTGGGGGAACAGCAACAGGGAAGTATTTTCCACATTAAACGACGGAAAGTGAATAGAGCTTCGTTAGCTTTTGTGTAGCATCTATCATGTGTCCCAAGTGGCAGAGATATATTACCTCAGCAATTCTTCCAGCTGCTTTCAACAAAGATCAATATAACAATCCTCCTATTTAAAGGCATGCTACACATACTGACACTGTATAAAAACCAGGCCTTTGTTTTTGCTGATCCAAAATTCCTCTCCCAGCACTGCCTTTCTGCTAGTCAGAATCACCAGTAAACTAAAGCTCAGCCAACCAAGCACAGATGGACTGAGAGAAAGCCAAATTACAATCAGGAGCCAGTTACTGTATTGTTTATTGCAGGGGAGGACAAATATTTATTCCATGGGAGAGGCGAGACATCGTTAGTGTTCCATTTCAGGTAGAAAAATGTATTGACCTGTCCCCACTGCTAATCTTAGTCCTCTGTTAAGTCATTTTACATAGAAAAGCAATTGTTGTAGCAGCATTTGGCACTCTTCAATCAATCAAATTCTTTATTACAGCCCAAGGCCAGTTACAATATCACAAAATCAAGCAGTTTGACACAAGTGAGGCAACCTAATAAAACTATCACAAAATCACGAACACTAGATTATTTATACAATAGCAACATGCAACCAGAATTTCAAGGGTTTTTATTTCTATGTCCTGCATACATATTCAGTGACAGTCAAGTTGTAATCTGAAAGCATTTTCCTTATTCCTGTGATTTTTATCTTGCCTTTGCGAATACAAGTTACATACCATGCGAATCTAGTGACCACTATCGTCATATCTTGCCCTTCACCCGATAAAAGAATATTCAATGTCCGGACTTTATTGTTAGACTTCAAATTCGGGAAAACACTAAAAAGGTATCTCCTGGGTTTATTATATAGGGGACACTCTAGCAGAACATGCTCAGAGGTTTCTATCATATTTAACTGACATGGGCATAAACGCTTGAGCACTGGGACTTTTTTAAAGAAATCCTCCCTGTAGGAGGAGGGAAGCATGTTATACTGAATAAGTGTGAAGGAACGTCTATGATCCGGAAGGCCTAGCAACACTGAAAGTTGATCTATCAAACAATGGAGAAACTAGTTTACTTAAATCATTTTGACGATGTATATCGATAATTCTTTGTTTTATTAACTCTCTAGCATGAATAGTTCCTAAGGAAAGAACATAAAGTTTTGAAATGCCATAAATGTTTAGTGTCCTTTCAAGAGAGCTAATCCATGGTGGCATCCAAGAGTCGGACATCTCCAGTTTGAGTAAGCCAGGTGGGACAAATAGAATTCTTATCCAATAATTGGCTGCATTTACTAACAGTCTCGCTCGCACTTGTATACATTCCATTTGGCACTCTATTTTCAGCCAAGAGTGCTCGATCAATCAATAAGATCTGGTTAGGCCAGTGTTTCCTAACCTTGGTTTTTGGACTTCAATTCCCAGAAGCCTACTGTAGGTCAATTCCCTAACGCACTGATCGGCCAATGAACTGACTTAGGCTTCTGGGAATTGAAGTCCCCCTGAGGGGCATGGGCCCCACATTGGGAACCACTGGGTTAGGCAAACCCATTGCATGCTTTTTAGTGTGATGGGATCCTGTGATAGGTCCAGGACAGTACCTTCCTCAGACTTTGTAAGCCAGAATCTCTATTACTATTTTGCTGAAAGCATGAAATAGCATTAGCAATAGCACTTATATACTGCCCCACAGAACTTAGAACACTCTCTGGGCAGTTCACAAGGGAACTAGCATTTTGCCCCCAATATGCTGGGTACTCATTTCACCAAGCTGGAAAGGATGGAAGGCTGAGTCATCCTCAAAGCCCATCAGGATTGAACTCAGGTCATGAACAACAAGAAATCCAAATACAGTACTGTATGTGCTTTTGGCACTGAACCACACTGAAATTATTGTAGGAAAGGTTAAGAGCAAGGGGAAAGGAGGGGAAAACTAGCAAGAGAATCTGAGATGACTAAGCCAATCTGTTCTGGGTAACCAAGCTGCAATTGTAATTTCCCCCTAAATCTTGGTGTTAAGTCTGCAAGCTATGAGAAACCTAAGGTACATAATAAAAAATGGAGACATCACCCTGCCAACAAAAGTCTGCATAGTCATAACAATGGTATTCCCAGTAGTAATGTATGGTTGTGAGAGCTGGACCATAAGGAAGGCTGAGCACAGAAGAATAGACACCTTCGAAATGTGGTGCTGGAGGAGAATTTTGACAGCAAGGAGATCAAATAAGTCGATCCTGAAGGAAATCAACCCGGACAGCTCCTTGGAAGGACAAATATTGAAGATGAAGCTAAAGTACTTTGGCTACCAAATGAGAAGAGAGGACTCATTCAAGAAGGCCTTGATTCTGGGAAAGATTGAAGGTGCAAAGGATGAGATAGCTAGATGGCATTGTTGATGCAATGGGCGTAGAGCTGAGCGGGCTGCAGAGGATGGTGGAGGATAGGTGTGCCTGGTGTGCAGTGGTCCATGGGGTCGCAAAGGGTCAGACTTGACTATGTGACTGAACAACAAATTCTGCTTCTTTTCCTCTTCACTGGGCCTGAAGGAACTACTGCACAGATCAGGTAATATGACTGAGATGGAAGATGACCCAATATCTTATTGTACTGCCTTTCTTCCAAATGTCAAATTCTGAGCACAAAGAATAAGAGTTCTTCTTCTTCCGTGTCGAGGCCAGACGTGAAACTGCCAAAATGAAGGCACCTTTTGGTGAGTTCTGTCATGAATTTTTGTGCGGGGACCCCTGTTGCAGACTTCGGGCTACGGGACTTTTCCTTCACACCCTCAGTCCCACTTTGCCCTCCCTTTCATTTCTTGGCCCAGGCTGAGGTTTCCCGCTCTCCATACGTTTTACTGTAGGTGTAACAATCCTCTTACATCCAGGCCAAGCTTTTCCCGCTTCCTGGCAATGGGATTGCGAGAGTGTACCAGATATGGCCCTCTGGCCTAGATCTGGCTCTCTCAGTTCAGGCTTCTCCATCAGGTAGCGTCGAGCAAAGAAATCACTCCAAGTCTTTTCAAGCATTTTCATAATTGTGTTTTCATAATTGTATTAAAAACACAGCAAGGTTCCAAATACAGTCAAGTAAAAGATCAGAAGCAGATAGACAAAGCAATCTGTTGGGGGGGGGGGGAAGCTGGCCGGCCCATTCTTTCCAAGAGACTACATTTTGACTGTTTGCCAGCAGGCTTCCCAAGAGAGACTGAATGAATATGGGAGGGTATCTTCCTCCTGGACAAGACTCCTCCCATCAGGATCCTCCCTTTGACCCTCCTCCTTAGGGCTTACCCCCAATGATCTTCCAGCAAGACATTTCAATCACACACCAAGTTCCACCCCTTCTTCCCCAAGATGCTGCCATGCGGCTCCCATGTGTTTTGAAATCGCCATCTTGAAGGGGCATCTCCACCCCCTCTTCCAGGAGGCAGGCTACATGGAATGAGCACCTTCATTCCATGACAGTAGGCACGGACCTCCAGCCCAATTAAGCTATTATTGGGAAAATGGCGTTCCCGCTTCCTAGCCAGAATTGTGGTAGTAGATATTGTGGCAAAGCAACAGTCCAGTTAATATAGCCATCTCCCATATAACCACACAAACTCACAGAGAGGGTCCGATCCTGGGAAAATGACAGTGTAAAAAGTAACTTTTACCTTCAAAGCTGGAATATCCCGGCTAATAAAATTTTCCAGGCCATTGAGAGTGAAAGTAACCTCCCTCTAGGATCACGGTACCAATTCTTATCTCTAAATTAAATGTCTCCTTTGAGGCAAGCTTATCGTCAAGGTTATATTGGTGTGAATGTGTAGCCTTATTGCCGGCTCCAAACCTTTTATCTGTTCTCCACGGAAACTCCCATTTTCTCAGCAAAGATGCAACTCCGTGGCTTGTCTTTAGAGATTTTATTGAAGCTTAGTATTCATCCATAATATGCAGGATAAACATGCGAAGAACTAATATATTCTACTCTAATTTACATACTAATAAAATAAGAAAAGAGAAAATAGCTAACCTCTATAAGGAGCTGGTAGATCATGGGCTTTAATAGCCCTCATGTGAGACTTAGCTTTCCCATGGTCTCAGTTAAGGGTAATGTAGGCTCCTGCCTACCTGGGGAAAGGTCCCTTTTGGTGTTCAAAATCTCAGGTCTTAAATATCTTTTTTCACCTCCTCACACCTTCCTCTAGAATGTTAAAGATGTGGAATGATGTAATTTGTTATGATTATTCGCATTCTCAGGTGTTATTTGTCATCCTGTTCTCATTCCCAGGATTCCCCTTTCTTGATTGGCATCCCTATTCTCAATGACGTGTTACTGTGCGGGGTGTGTATTGGAATGTTAATGATGTAAATGCTTTCTCTGTTCGGGTTAGCCTTTCTCAACCTTAAGAGAATATGCTATATGAACCTTAACACTACATAAATGAAAGTAAATTAAAATATGAAATCATTCCATTGTGAATATCATGACAAGTTCATTCTGCAGTTCTTTTCGTCTGACCCAGTGTGAGAAAGATTAGCCGGCAACAAAGGGTTGCCGTTACCACGGTATGCCCGATTGTGGTTCAAAAATACCACAATCTTCAAGGAGGCTCTTTCTGTGTATCCCGTATCCCTTAACCAACATGAAACCAAACTGAGGTATTGTTTTTTAAAAAAGAGAAAATTAAAGCAAAGTTCATCTAGGCCCAGAGTTTTGATTTGCAGTACAAATGCTACTTATGAAGAAAAACAATGGTGGAAATACAGTAGAATAAGAGAGAACATCTTGTGAAACTTCATGTAAAGCACCTCCAAGTTAAGATGGAAAAGAGAAAAATTTCCATGTTTCCTAAGCAAACTATATTTTGCCAATGAACATCCATTGTTCAAAATGTATAAAATTATCCTGAATGTACAGAAACCAAAATGTAATGGAATTTTCCTTTTTCAGATGGTGTCAGAAAAATTCCACAATTGCTCCATGCAATCATTTTTCTCAATATAAAAGTAGTTTCTTCCTTTTGTCAACTAGAAATGACACATTTCCATCTTTTGTCTATTGCTTCACAATTACCATCCTTGCACTGTCATCTTCATACAGCAGCCTTTGCTCATATGCACCTCCACTGGAAGCTTTTCAGACAGTTGAGTAACTGTCCTGACATACCCTCCATGATGTGTCAAAAAAAAAGAAAGTAGGGGCAGATCAAAGGTATGAACAAACTGAAACAAAAATCTGAACACATCAAAAGCACCTTGTTAATAATGATCATAAAAATAGTTCCCGCTAAATTTATCAGCACAGAACACCTCAACTTTAGCCACTGCCAAGAAGAGATGGATAAATGCAGTAGGCATAATTTCTGTGCCTTTTCTATGTTTGACATGTAGAAGAGGGCTGAGTAGTTTGCAAGAGGCCACAATGACATTTCTAGAAGTGTCCAATCAACATTTACAACCTGTGTTTTATATGGATTTTCATTCTATGGCTTTGTTTCGTGGGTGTGAGAGAACGAACAATTCAGACAGAATTATTATTGAGTTTCAGACGACAGAGGCATGTCGCACTAAGTTTCTGTATTTCAGAATGAAACTCTATCCTATCGAGCTTGCTTCAGATCTTTTAATAATGCTTCCTCAAATGTCTTGTAAAACACTAAAGTCTGGTAGTAATTATCAAACACCACACACACTGTTTACACTATAGTTGTAATTTTTTAAAAATATTTTTGCACAGAGAAGTAAAATACATCTGAAAAGTACCCAAATGTCTGCTGTATTCCATGCCAACAGGACAATTTAGCCAAAAATGCAGAGAAGGAAATGTTGCCAAATAAAAGAAAATATAACAAATTGGTAATGGCTTGTTTCTTGACATAAAATGAAAATTATACCTCAATGTGTGGCCATTTATGTGGACACATAAGAATGTCTTATGAGCAATCATTTTACTTCAGATAACACACCCTGACAGTAGTGCATAGCAACTGGCTTGCTTTCATTTCCCATAAAAGCAATAACCATAACCTACAAAATGGTCTAGGAATCATATAATTTATGCATATCACACACATATACACATACAAAAACCATCTCAAGCACACTGACTGCTATAGTTTGAGGGGTGGGTTGGAAGTCAGCACTAAAAATTCCATTGAGATTTCCACAATTGGATCCAGCCACCCAATCTAGTTAAAGACAATGAAAAAAGGAAAAGGAGTACAGTATTTGGAGCCAAAAATATTTTTAATTCCCCCTGACAGCCCCCCAGCCATAAGATTCTTTGAGCTTTTTATAGTCTTATAGAGATTCTGAATGTTGTACTCCTGAAGCTGCTTAAGCCAGGGCAGCTGAATGAAGTTAAAGTATGGTCTCTATCAGAGATAGGGAAAATGATTTCATTTCCAGCCAGCAGAGTGAGTGGTGAGGGATGAGGAGAGTCAGCAGTTCAACAACACTGGGAATATGCTCAACTCCAAGGATGCATCAATGGAGAGCAAGGTAAAGACCATCTATTGTATTCCTGATTACTGTTAATGGTTGTGAAAGGTGGACAGTTAAGACAAGCGATGGGAAAAAATGATTCATTTGAAATGCGGTGTTGGAACAGAGCTTTGCAGATATCATGGACCACTGGAAAGATCAACATATGGGTTTCAGATCAAATCAAGCTGGAATACTCCCTGGAAGAAAAACTGAGTAAACCAGGCTATTGTACTTTGAGTACATCTGAAGAAAAGATAATAATGCTAGGAAAATTTGAAGACAAGAGGAGGGAAGACCAAATAAGAGATGGATTGATTCATTGAAAGAATCCATTGTCTTGAATTTGCTGAATAGGACTATTGATGACAAGATATATATATTTTTGGGAGATCTCTAATTCTAGAATGCACATCTTAAAGTGATTAGGGAGTTTAAGTTTGTCAGAGAAGCTAAGTGTAATGCTGTCAGGAGGCTAGATTCCATTACAAGCTTGGACTCCTGTCAGGGCCACCCAAGGTGGAACCGCTGGGTGAGATCATCCGTTCCTACAGGGTGAGGTACTACCAGTACGCAGACGATACTCAATTGTGCGTCTCGGCCCGTGGGGACCTAAGTGATGCAGTCAGAGTCCTGACCAGGAGGCTGTTGGGGTCTGGATGAGGGACAACGGGCTTCATCTGAACCCTGGCAAGACTGAGTGGCTTTGGGTTCGGGGTCCCGTGTTATCCTGGGAGCTTCCATCTTTGGTGCTGGATGGGGCATTGTTGCCCCAGACAGATCCAGTGCATAATTTGGGGGTCCTCCTGGACTCGCGTCTGCTACTTGACAAGCAGGTGGCGGTCGTGGCCAGGAGGGCCTTTGCACAGCTTTGCGTCATCCACCAATTATGCACGCTCCTGGACCAGGACTCCTTGCTCACGGTCACTCATGCTCTGGTCACCTCCAGATTAGATTATTGCAATGCACTCTACATGGGGCTGCCTTTGACGACCATTCGGAGGCTTCAGGTTGTCCAGAATGCGGCTGCCCGGGTGGTGATAGGGTGCGGGCGCTATGCACGTGCCTCACCACTGCTCCGGGAGTTATACTGGCTTCCTATATGTCTCCGGGTGCAATTCAAGGTGCTGGTTTTGACCTTTAAAGCCCTACATGGCAGTGGGCCAGGATACTTAAGAGACTGCGTCGCTCCAAGGTCCTCAACTCGTCCAATGAGGGCGGACCGGAGAGGCTCCATGCTGGTTCCATCAGTTAAGGAAGCACATCTAGCGGAGACCAGGAGGAGGGCCTTCTCCGTGTCCGCCCCAGCCCTCTGGAACCTCTTGCCACCAGAATTGTGCCTCCAGACGGAGCTGCTCCCCTTTAGAAAAAACCTAAAACCATGGCTATGCCAGCGGGTGTGGGGTAGGAATGACTATATCTCCCAACCCCGCTGGCTTGTTCTAGCCATATGGGAGTTGTTAGCCTGTTAGTCCTTTTTTGTCCAGTTTATTTAGTTCTTCTTTTTTGTTTTGTTTTTTTGGTCATTTTAATATGGATGAAGGGTGGGTGAGGGTTGTTTTAGAGGTTTTATGGGGTTTTAAATGTAACTTTTGGATAGGGGTTTTTAACTGGGTTTTAACTGTTATTTTATATGTTGTTATGCTGCTTTGGGTCTCCCTCGGGAGAGGAAAGCGGGGTATAAATGGTTAAAATAAATAAATAAATAAATAAATGTTCATTGATAAGACACCAGACTAAGATGTATCCAATCTCTTTAGGAGTAATGGCCACATCCGCAGAACAGAACTAAGAATTCCAATGGTGGCAGCAGTGGAAGTAAGGCAGAGATGGCCAACCTTGGTGTTCAATTTCCAGAAGCCCTGATCAGCAGGTGTACTTACTTGGGCTTCTGGTAATTGAAGTCCAAGAACACCTGGGGTAGCAAGGTTGGCTACCCCTGGGGTAAGGAAAGAATCTGAAAAGAAAAGCCATTTTGGAGTAACTCTTCCAGAATGTCAGATTGTCTGGTAGTGGGCCAGGATACCGAAGAGACCGCATCATCCCAAGAGTGTCTGTTCGTCCAACCAGAGCGGGCCGGAGGGGCTCCCTAATTGTTCCATCTGCCAGAGGGGCTCGCCTCTCTGGCACACGAAGCAGGGCCTTTTCTGTGTCTGCACCAGCCTTGTGGAACCTCCTGCCAATAGAGTTGCGGGAGCAGATAGAGCTGCTGCCTTTCAGAAGAGAATTAAAAACCTGGTTGGCGGGGCAGGTGTGGGGCTCAGATGGAAGAGTGGCCCCCGCCTGTTGGCTTATAAAATGAACCCCCCCCATCTTTTTAATGCGGGCAGTTTTAATGTGGTTAGTTTTAATAGGTGGGTGGGTATGTTGGGTTTTTAATTGTTTTTAATATGTATGTTTTAATCTTGTTGTGAGCCGCCCTGAGTCGGGTTCGGCTGATTGGGCAGCATAGAAATTTGAACCATTAATAAAAATAAATAAATAAATAAATACTCCTGTAGGCATTAAAGTTGCAGGTTCCCATTCTAGAGGGAGGCCTGGAAGACACTGACTAAGAACTGGGCCTTCTCAGCAGTGGCCTCCTCCTTGTGTAATGCCTTGACCAAAGATATATGCTTAGCTCTTTCCTTTCAGATATTAAAAAAAATTGAAATCACATCTCTTTAGCAAAGCATTTGGGGAAAGTCTTAATTAGCTTATTGTCCTGGAATGCTGTATGTTGATTTAATCATATCATGGTGCTCCCTGCTATCATTTTGTTTTTGATTTTGTTTTCACAGTTCTGATTAGCTTATGGTTTTTTCTGTTTAATCTTCTGTTGTCCTTATGATATGATTTCTATGAATGTTGTAATATGTGATTAGTCTGTAAACCATTTAGAGTATTATTCATACTAGGTGGGCGACTGAGTGAGTGAAAAGTGTATCCAATTTTGTACTTCTCCATCAGCAACACTATAATTTTGTTGAATATCTTATACAATTCCTACTGCATTGAAGTATTATCAAATATTTTGTACTGTTAACAGTAAAATGTTATAGGGGAGGAATAATGGTTTATCTCCAGCACAGGTATGCAAGCAATATCTGATCGTGTGGCTGCTGATAATATAAAAGGAAAAACAATCCTGGGAAACTTCACAAGAATTACTACTGAGGTTCTCAACTACAAAAAGAAGGCAAAACAAGGCATAATTAAACAATTATATATTAAAATTAATCTGCTCACTCTATGGAAACAAGTTAGCTCAACAGCATGTAATTGCATGCTTCCTCTTTCCATCATCATCATCACTGTTATTATCATCCTGGTATACAGAATATGAGAGCAAGTTGGCTATGTACTGTATCTAGAATCCATAAGGGGCAAAAATGTAAAGGGTACTAAATATCTTCACAGTAGCAATAAATAATTTGTCCATTGGTTTCCTTACTGTTGCCTCACAAGTATGGTACAACTCAAGAATTCAATAAAAATAGATACAAATTGCAGGGAACATTTAACTGCATCCATGTTTACATTTGTTTTTCTCATTTCTCTTACTAGCCAGTAACAAACACAGACATCCTTTGGCAAGCACAGTCTTTAGGACAACACTTGGCAAATGTCTGTGTTCTTTACACATGAAGCATACAAAGAAGCTAGAATTGTTATTCTTAACATGTCAGCTCAAGGCCTTATGTCTCCAACGTCACCTATGTGTTTTGTCTTCCAATAAATATTTAACACTATTTTCTTTTGACTTTTAAATAGCATTGAGGGAGGGTGGAATCTTGTTAGCACAAACTGTAGCCTATTAAATGAGCAAACAGACATTTCAAATGTTCCAGTATATTATAACAGAAAACACATTATTAGTTATGCATTCATTCCTGTAAAAAAAAATATCAGCCTTTATAAAGGTAGGAGTTATGACTTTCCAGCTGTAGGAACAATTTCTTGGTTTGGGTCACACGTAACAGGCACACCACAGTTTGGCCATCAGACCTGTGTCTCAGGATTACCATCTCTCCTTTCCCCTACATGCTCCAATCTCCACCCTCACATCTTAGTTTTGGGCTCTAGTAACATCTAAATTGAACAAACTAAGAGTGCAACTGGACAGCCAAAATGGACTTTGTTAGATCAGGCTAAGTAAGGTAAAAATCTTCCTTGTGTGAAAGCCAGTCATGTCTAACTCTAGCGGGTGGTCCTCATCTCGGTTTCAGCCAAAGAGCCAGTGCTGTCTGCATCTGCAGACATTTCCATGGTCATGTGGCAAGCACGGAACTAGTGACTAGTGCACGGAAAACAATTACCTTTCCTGCCAAAGTGGTACACTAGTTACCTCACTGGTAATCTCATGTATTGATTAATGCAATACTCTCTACGTGGGGTTCCCCATTTTCCTTATATGGAAGCTTCAACGGATGAAGAATGCAGCTGCCAGGGTGGTTACTGGGGAGAGAAAATTCGCACATGTCTCCCCAGTCCTGGCAAAACTGTATTGGCTGCCTGTTTCTAACCAGCCTAGGAGTCAGAATTTGGAGTTGAGTTGTCTGAGAAGAATGTGTGAAGTGGGCCTGATTTCTATGGGGAAGATGCTCTGCCAAGTAGGAAGGTCCCAAACCATTTAGGACTTTGAAAGTTAAGACACTCACCTTGAACCTGAAAGTTAAGACACTCAACTTGAACCTGAGTGTTCAAAGCCCTAAATGGTTTGGGACCTTCCTACTTGGCGGAGCGTCTTCCCCTCAGAAATCAGGCCTGCTTCACACGTTTTTTTCAGACAACTCAACTCCAAATTCCGACTCCCAGGTTGGCTAGAAAGTCCGTTATCTGCTTTCTTGGTGGCAGCTCCAGCTCTTTGGAACATACTGCTGGGGGAGCTGCATATGATTGACTTCTTAGGGACCTTCAAGAAACAACTGAAAACCTTTCTGTTTGAGGAGCCCTTTAGCAGTTTGTTGAAGACCAAATAGGAGACCCATTGGCTTTCTGTCACAAGAGTTTGGGGTCCTCAGTTCTGATTTTGATTAGGTGGGTGGGGGTTATTTTATTGTCTTAGTGGTGTTTTTTTAAATAGTGTAAGCTGCCCAGAGTGTGAGTCCATCCCATATGGGTGGGGTATAAGTCCAATAAATAAAAACCTATTTATTTATTTGCAATTTCTTGCTTTCAAACTGCTAGCTAGGCAGGAGCTGGGGCAGACAATGGGAGCTCAGTTTATCATCATGCAACATTTGGGTCTCGAGCTGCTGACCTGCCGACCTTCCAGTCGTCAAGTTCAGTGTCTTAATCTGACATGACATTGGCCAATTCGCTGTTGCAGTTATTTGAACTGTACTTGCAGGAGCTGATCCTGTCACCTGATTCAGTATGACAATATAGCAGCTTACAAAGCAAGCCTTCTTCTATTTAAATTGGACTACTCTGACTTATATTTTAAAGATGTTAATCTGAAATTCATATTTTGGTAAAGGAAAAGCCACAAAGTAATAAACTGTGTAAAAAAAGGTGAACGTTTGTACCAATCTTACACCTCTTCAGTCATTGGCAAGGAAAGAAACAAAACCAGGCAATTTTGCAAAAGCAATTAGAAGCTTTCTATTGGTTGTGTGGTCAGTGTTGTTAAAGTAGCAAACTAAGTTCATTTTGTCCGGTCACTTGTTGTCGGAAGAAAACGGTGGATTCCATTTGTTTGCAGATTGTAAGAACACAGCAGTTTTGGAAGATGGAGGAAAATTGTTTTATCATTTCCTGACCGCGAAGTTGCCCATCTGCTCCTAGTGAAGTCTATAAGGTGTATGAAATATGTTGTCAAGATTTGATTGTCTCTGAAATTCAAGAAACACCCTCTAGTCTTATTTAACAGCTTGTGTTAAGATATTTTATCGTTGAAGCTGTCAAGTTGGAAAGACATCCTGCTGTGATTTCACAAACATAACTCTAGAGAGAGATCACTTAAATAACCTCTTTTAGGTAGATGTTACACTTTCCACCACATTAACTTCATATGAATCCCAAAATTCCTTACCATCCTTCGTCATCCTCAACTTCAGGTTCAGATGTTTCATTTTCAGGAGTCTCTGCTATTGCCTGGTTTAGCTTTGATTTGAAGCTGTCCAGCAGTGCTAATGTCTGAAATTAGAACACAAATGTTCAAAAATCTGTTTAGTCCACCATGCTTTTCAGTTACTGCTAGATTACTCTTCGTGGTGACTAATGGAACTGGTTTAATGAAATTTTAAGGTTGCCTTGTTATTGTAAAAACTAAAAACTAGAAAATGCTTCTTCTTTCCATTGAAGAGGAAGTGACAGCCCATTCTCTCACAGCAAAGATCTAGTTAGAATATGTTGTATATGAGTACAGTATATGGTTGTCATCATGTGTCCACAGGTTACAAATGGGTTTCATAAAATATGGGCAACAAAACGCCTGGTAGCGCTTAAAAATTATCAAGTTTAACTTGACATGAGCATATATGGGTTATAGCCTATTTCTTCATATGCTTTCGACTCTGACGTACTGTATCTGAATTCATTCACTTATGCAAAAATAAAACCTATGGTGGCACATAGTATTTGTTTGCTTCACTGCAACAAACTAACATGACTACCCCATTAGAAATAAGAGATGAGAACCATTATCAACAGGTTTTGTTTTAGCATGCACAAAATGAGCAGCTGGAAAGAAGAAAGATGATTTATCAGCTTCCAGCTGCACACTTTTTTCTAACTACACATTTTGTGTCCACCAGCATGGCCAACAACAAAGTCAAGAAAATGGCTTCATTTTGGTAGTCCAGGGTTTGACCGGGACATGAAAGAAGAAGCATGTTTTTTAAAAATGCATGTGCACTCACACCCACGAAATTCATTTATTATAGTAGCTTCCCCTTTCATGTCATGCAAAGCCACCTATTATGTGGTGGATGTTTGGGCTGGGTCAAATGCTTTTGCAGATGTGTTGCTCTAAGTTCCATTGTTGCCTAAGGCCACTCTCTTTCATCCTTGTGAATCAGCTTTAGCACAGAGATCATGAATAAAAAACGAAAAACAGGTTGTTGTCTTGGAAGTCCAGTTCTCTGAGTTTGTACTCTTCTACATCCTTCTGCCTATTCCATCCAGAGAGGCCCAGGGGGGAGGTGAGTAAAGGATCTTGCCCCTCCCTCCCCATCCAAAGACCTGGGGACAGAGAGAAGGACACCTCAGGAGACCCCCGACCACCCCCAGGAGATACCATCCACAACCACCATCACAGTGAGGCCTGAGCCGGCGTCTTTGACCAACTCCATGCGGCCGAAGGGAGGCAAGAGCTGCTGTGTGCATGCAAAGGATAAGTAATCGAAGTGAAATAATATAGTTGACTAAACATAGATGGCTTATGGCAACTGGCATAGTGATTGTACAAGAAACTGACTTACATAGAGACTTGATATAGTGGACTTTTTCTTTCTTTCCCTTTCATTAATTAGTTCAACTTTTACTTTGATACTATGTCATAAACTGTGATATTGTGCATGATAATACTTTGTTTTAAAACTGTTTAAACTGTGATAACATGTGTGATGGGAAAAGACTGGCGTAGAGACCGGCAAGGCACACCACAAAGTTTGCCAAGAGAACCCTATGGACTAAAACAAAAGGCAAAACAAGGGGATGCTCAGCACAGCAGATATGAAAAGGGGGAGGGATACGAAAGGGGGAGGAGAAATACAGTGTTGCACGGAACAATACTACATAGGGACATGGAATGTGAGGTCTATGAATCAAGGAAAACTGGAAGTGGTTAAAAACGAGATGGAAAGAATAAGCATTGACATCCTGGGCATCAGTGAATTAAAATGGACAGGGATGGGTGAATTCAGCTCTGGAAACCATCATATCTACTACTGTGGGCAAGAAAACCTCAGAAAAAACGGAGTAGCCATAATTGTCAACAAAAGAGTGAGGAAAGCAGTAATGGGATACAACATCAAAAATGATAGAATGATGTCAGTCAGAATCCAAGGCAAACCTTTCAATATCACTGTAATCCAAGTCTATGCACCAATCACTAGTGCAGATGAAGCCACAGTTGACCAGTTCTATGAGGACCTACAACACCTCATAGAACAGACACCAAGAAATGATGTCCACATTACCTTAGGAGATTGGAATGCCAAAGTAGGAAATCAAAAAGTGGAGGGAATAACAGGCAAGTTCGGTCTTGGGACACAGAATGAAGCAGGGCAAAGATTGATAGAGTTCTGCCAAGAGAATGCACTAGTCATAGCAAACAACCTCTTCCAGCAACACAAGAGGCGACTTTACACATGGACATCACCAGATGGCCAGCATCGAAATCAAATTGATTACATACTCTGCAGTCAAAGATGGAGAACCTCCATTCAGTCAGCAAAAACAAGACCTGGAGCACATTGTGGCTCAAATCACAACCTACTGATCGCAAAATTCAGGCTTAGACTAAAGAAAATGGGGAAAACAATTAGACCAGACAGATATGACCTACACAAAATCCCTAAAGAATACACGGTGGAGGTGATGAACAGATTTAATGTCCTGTACCTGATAGACAGAGTACCAGAAGAATTATGGACAGTGACGCGGGACATCATGCAGGAGGCAGCAAGAGAAACCATACCAAAAGAAAAGAAGTGTAAGAAAGCAAAGTGGTTGTCTGATGAGGCTCTTAAAATAGCAGAGGAAAGAAGGAATGCAAAAGTCCAAGGAAAAAGGAAAAAATACAACCACCTGAATACAGAATTTAAAAGAAAAGCAAGGAGAGCTAAGGAAAAATACCTGAACAAACAGTGCAAAGAAATGGAGGACCACATTGCCAACATACGTTGGATCATGGAGAAAACAAAAGAATACCAGAAACAAGTCTACTTTTGTTTTATTGACTACACCAAGGCTTTTGACTGTGTGGACCACAACAAAATATGGCAAGTAATTAAAGAGAAGGGAATACCAGAACACATCATATGCCTCATGAGAAATCTGTACACGAACTAAGAAGCAACAGTTAGGACAGAACACAGAATGACAGAGTGGTTTGGAATAGGAAAAGGAGTAAGACAAGGCTGCATTTTATCACCCTGATTATTCAATCTATACACAGAGCACATAATGCACAATGCAGGGATGGAGGAATCACAATATGGGATCAAAATTGCTGGGAGAAACATCAACAATTTGAGATATGCAGACGATACCACCCTAATGGCAGAAAGTGAGGAAGACCTAAAGAACCTCTTGATTGTACTGAAGGAAGAGAGTGCAAAAGCTGGCTTGAGACTCAAAATCAAGAAAACCAAGATAATGGCAACAGGTCCGATCAGTCCCTGGAAAATAGATGGGGAAGAAGTAGAAGCAGTGACAGATTTTACTTTCCTGGGATCTAAGATCACTGCAGATGGCGACTGTAGCCATGAAATAAAAAGACGACTGATTATGGGAGACAAGCAATGAGAAACCTGGGGAATATAGTGAAAAGCAGAGACATCACCTTGAAAACAAAAATTCGCATAGTCAAAGCAATGGTATTCCCAGTGGTAATGTATGGGTGTGAGAGCTGGACCATTAGGAAGGCTGAGCACAGAAGAATAGATGCCTTTGAGATGTGGTGTTGGAGGAGAGTCCTAAGAGTCCCTTGGACAGCAAAGAGAACAAATAGGTCAATACTGGAGGAAATCAATCCTGACTGTTCATTGGAGGGACAAATAGTGAAGATGAAGCTAAAGTACTTTGGACATCAAATGAGAAGGGAGGACTCACTTGAGAAGGCCTTGATGCTGGGAAAGGTGGAGGGAAAGAGAAGAAGGGGGCATCCAAAGATGAGATGGATAGATGGTATCGTGGACACAATGGGTACAGAGCTTGGTGGGCTGAGGAGAATGGAGGATAGAGGTGCCTGGAGGAAAATGGTCCATGGGGTCGCAAAGGGTCAGAATCGACTGTGCGACTGAACAACAACAACATCCTTCTGACCTGTTCTTGCTCTGGAAATTCTTTTACAGCTGCTGTGGGAGTCCATTGGGAGCAAAGAGGGAAGGCAAGGGCTCCTCAGTCAGAACATCAGCAAATGTCCCTGAAAATCAATTTGCTGATTGCTATCAATCTTTTTTGCAATATACGTTCTGGGAAAAAGTATGTGTTATACAAGGCAATAGTGAGGACCAATAGGTATGCATTTGGCACTACACTGAATTCAGGGGCGTGCTGGCTACGCTAAAAGGGTGCTAGACAGGAAGGGAGGGGGTGGCACCTTATGAGGGTTACTGCATAACGTCATGGATTGTAGCCACCAGGTGACATATTTCTGCCCACCTCTGGGAGACAAGGAAAGACGGCCGGGGTGTAAACAGTAAACTAGTAGTAGCAAACACACCCGGAATAATATCAAGAAGGAAATATTCCAGTAGAAAAAAATTAATATGCTAATTAAAAGTTGTGAAAAACAAAGGATAGTTCACTGCGTGACTGTTTGAGGGGTCTTAAACAAATCATGTACTCTATACACATATAAACATTAATATCTGGGTACAACACTCCGAGTAAATAGCATAAGGACCAGTATCAAAAGCAATGCCCCTCCCCTCTTCTTCGAAACTGGGTAAGTCGAGAAAGTGCAATTTAATTGCAGAAGAAATAGTGCAAGGTCCATACGTGTCCACACGTCCGAATAATAAAGTTCATAACGATGAAATAAAGTCTTTATATATGTAACTGAACAATACGGAACGTGGATCATCCAGAGGAAGACAAATCGGCTTAACCCAGTTGGGGGGAAAAAACTGCACAGTCCGTCAAATACTGATGTCCCTCCGGTATGGCGACATTTCGGAGACTTCCTCAGAGTCTACAGTAAATAACAAAGAGAACATACATGTGCAATTCACAACGAGTCATATCACCAAACTGTCCAAGTCTAGTTATTCATATATGCAATCTACCTGGTGACAATACTGGCCGAAGGATGTGACTAATATACAAAGTATACAAGTTATACAGAACTACATAAAAACAGATAGAAAAGACAGACAGGGACGTACCTATTTGAGTATCAGTTCTAGCGCGTGAACCTCTTGGGTTTATTCATACTGTGTTCTCGCGTTAAAGTCCAGTCGTCGGGTGCTGGTTTAAATAATCTGGGTGAGAGGTTACGCTACTCAACAATCAACAGCTGTATGCATGCCTGCGTGTTGATATTGGGGGTGGGGACCGTCACAAGGGTCCGTACTAGTAGTGGGGAGACAGAAATAGATGGTAGATTATATCTGTCAAGCTGTTAAAGTGGACCTGACCGCTTACAAAAAAGCTGAAAGGTCCCAGTCCGTATTTAACCCGAACGGGGATAAAGTATTGAAATGGTGTATGTAAAATGCCTCCCGTCTAAGAAGGAATCGTTCGACATCGACTATCTCATGCTTGGTGGGTGTCCAACATTGTTCTCCAATAAGAAAGAGTTTCTGGATAAGTGGACGGCGATCTTAGACCGATGTTCCTTTGATCTGATTCTTCTTATTATAGATCAATGCCATCAAGATTCAGAAATCATTGGGAAAGACATCGACACCATTAAAGAACAACTTACCGTAATTCCGGACAGTTTGGTCCCAGGGGGGATGACAGATTTAGAGAACCGTCTTAAGAGCTTCAAAGACGAGTTGGTAGCATTTAAAAATAAAAAACTAAACAGAGACAGGAGTGATTACCACAATGAGCAGGTGTACCGATGGCAGTCCACTAAAAAACACACTTCTAAACAAGTAACTTGGAGACGGCCCATCGAGTTATCAGAATATGAAACCACAGACTCAGACATAGCGGACTCATCCGCTGATGAGATCACCCGAGATCCATATAACTTTAGGACTAACAGATACAGGGGAGGTGCCTCCACTTCGACCGGCTCGAGACAACGCAACAGGACGGATTTTTTAGACAAAAGACCGCCAAAAAAGACCAGGAAGAAATAACCAGGGCAGTTGGTTCCCCCATGCCCTCCTTGGTATTCAATTTTTCTAGCCGGACCCTTACGGTAAGAGAAACGGAGCTACTCAATCTCGGCATGGGATTTGTACCCACGCCTAAATACTCCCCCTTTCAAACTAAAGTTGACGTGTTCAAGCTCATAAGACTCCTCAAATTAAAAACATTCTTTAAGGATAACATCACACAACCTAAATTGTTCACCCCTCGATCCACTTTTACACCTAACATAGACAACCCGTCCATTGACGTTTTCAGAAGACTCATTACCAGAGACAGATGTAAATTAGAAAGTACATCTAAAATTTCCTATAATTTGAAAAGGGAAGATATGACCCTTCTCGATAATCTAGGTCGCGATCCAGAACTAATAATAAAATCAGCCGACAAGGGAGGGGGCATTGTATTGCTCAATAAGGCGGACTATCTCAAAGCCGCTCGACATCAATTATCTGACACAAATTATTACATGGAATTGGATCATAACCCGACCACACATATATCTAACATTATCTTAGTAGTCCTACAAGGTGGTCTGGCGATGGACTACATCGAGGAGAGCACCTTTCGATTCCTGCATAATAAACATCCTAGGACACCCATCTTTTACCTTTTACCTAAGGTACATAAATACTCTCCTGACTTAGATATTTTTCCATGTAGACCCATCATCAGTGCCAATAACTCCTTATTGGAACCTCTCGCTAAATACATTAACCATCACATTTTTCCGTTCTCGATCAACACGCCAGCCTATGTGAAAGACACTACACATTTCATACAATCGGTTGAGCATCTAGCAGTCCCGACGGACGCAGTCTTGCTCACGATGGATGTCAGCTCGCTATATACAAATATTCCCCTTTCTGAAGTGAGAACACTCATAGCCCATCATTTAGATTCGAGACACAACGGTTTTCCTCCCACAGACTTTTTGTTAGATTTATTGGATATATGCTTTGAACATAATTTTTTCAGATTTGACAATCGTTATTTTTTGCAGATTCAGGGTGTCTCGATGGGCTGCAATTTCGCCCCATCAGTCGCAAACATTTTCATGTGTGATTTTGATTTAACGTTTATTTGCAACTCCATGGTTAACCCTTTCTTCACAGAGATTTTATGTTATAGAAGATTTATTGATGACCTATTTTTCATTTTTAAAAATCAGCATTCCATTAATGATTTTTGTAAGTGGATTAATCAACTACATCCTCAGTTAAAATTCACTTCCAATTTACAGCCCACTTCGTTATCCTTCTTGGATCTGACAGTTTTCATTGCAGATGGGAAAATTCAAACCAAATTATTTCATAAACCTACAGACCGTTTCCCTTATCTTCAGTTTAGGTCCTTTCATCCAAAACACCTCAAAACTAATATTCCGTACAGCTTGTTCATTAGAGCAAAACGGAACTCTACCAACTCACGGGATTTTTTAATAGCAGCTGACAAAATTTCGAATATCTTAAAACATAGGGGTTATCCCAACAATATCATCAAAGAAGCACGGAGCAAAGCGATCCAACGGCCGAGGCAGACCTTGCTAAAGGAGGACATTACAGCACCACGCGATAACGCTAGATTAGCCTGGTCACTCGATTACACTCCACTTGCCAATAAAATTAAGAACATAATTCTTAAACATTGGCACGTTTTGGATAACACCCCGGGATGCCAATTACCACCCATGATTGGCTTCCGTAAAACCAACACCATTGCCAACTATGTGTCTCGAGCTGACATTTCTCCCCGGCCCGTTACCTCCAGGCTCCCCACAGGACATCATGCGTGCGGGCACTGCAAGTTTTGCCCTTACATGTGGCGGACTGATTGTGTAAAAATACCTTCTAGCAATTTCACACTGAATTTAAAGTCATTCTCGAGTTGTCATACGAAAGAATCCATATATTTGATCAAATGTACCTGTCAGCTAGCCTACATTGGGCAATCAAGGAGACCGGTCAGGGTACGTTTGGGAGAACATTTATCTCGTATCAGAAATCGCACCCCAAACGCCCCCTTGGTCAGCCATTTCCTGGAACAGAAACACGGTCTTAGAGATTTAAAACTGGTAATTTTAGAGACACATACACCCACCAAGCATGAGATAGTCGATGTCGAACGATTCCTTCTTAGACGGGAGGCATTTTACATACACCATTTCAATACTTTATCCCCGTTCGGGTTAAATACGGACTGGGACCTTTCAGCTTTTTTGTAAGCGGTCAGGTCCACTTTAACAGCTTGACAGATATAATCTACCATCTATTTCTGTCTCCCCACTACTAGTACGGACCCTTGTGACGGTCCCCACCCCCAATATCAACACGCAGGCATGCATACAGCTGTTGATTGTTGAGTAGCGTAACCTCTCACCCAGATTATTTAAACCAGCACCCGACGACTGGACTTTAACGCGAGAACACAGTATGAATAAACCCAAGAGGTTCACGCGCTAGAACTGATACTCAAATAGGTACGTCCCTGTCTGTCTTTTCTATCTGTTTTTATGTAGTTCTGTATAACTTGTATACTTTGTATATTAGTCACATCCTTCGGCCAGTATTGTCACCAGGTAGATTGCATATATGAATAACTAGACTTGGACAGTTTGGTGATATGACTCGTTGTGAATTGCACATGTATGTTCTCTTTGTTATTTACTGTAGACTCTGAGGAAGTCTCCAAAATGTCGCCATACCGGAGGGACATCAGTATTTGACGGACTGTGCAGTTTTTTCCCCCCAACTGGGTTAAGCCGATTTGTCTTCCTCTGGATGATCCACGTTCCGTATTGTTCAGTTACATATATAAAGACTTTATTTCATCGTTATGAACTTTATTATTCGGACGTGTGGACACGTATGGACCTTGCACTATTTCTTCTGCAATTAAATTGCACTTTCTCGACTTACCCAGTTTCGAAGAAGAGGGGAGGGGCATTGCTTTTGATACTGGTCCTTATGCTATTTACTCGGAGTGTTGTACCCAGATATTAATGTTTATATGTGTATAGAGTACATGATTTGTTTAAGACCCCTCAAACAGTCACGCAGTGAACTATCCTTTGTTTTTCACAACTTTTAATTAGCATATTAAATTTTTTCTACTGGAATATTTCCTTCTTGATATTATTCCGGGTGTGTTTGCTACTACTAGTACACCTCTGGGAGACGGCAGTCACTGGGGCGCACCGGGACTTGTCCCTGTGTCTGAAATGGCCAGCATGGGCCTGACTGAATGAGTACCGTGATCACCAGTGCTGACATAACCTTGAACATTTTCAAAACCCTTTCTATAAATTATTTTTGTTTTACATATTTACCTGTTCTTCACGAGAACTCCCTTTCTTTGGCTGTTGCTTTCTTATTTGTTCATATTTCTTTTTCTCTTCTAGATATTCTGCAACAATGCTGTTTGGAGTTGTTTCCTCCTCTGTGTTTAGAAAACAATATGCATTTTATTCAAGGATGAAATATTCTTGTAAAAAGGAAAGGAAGGAGGGAAAGATTAAAATATTTAATTTTATAAACCACCCAAAGGAGCAAGAATATAGTCTTAAAGGATTTTTGGTCAAAATGAAATTTCAGTGGCATGCAAATCAATGAACCATATCCATGTTTGGTTTGACCACTGTTGTTAGTGCAGTAGAGTTCACAGGATCATAAAATATTACAGAAGTGACCCCAAGGGTCATTAGATCATAGCATGAAATCCAAACCTAAATTATCCCTGAATACCTAACCTGTGTTTAAAAAATTCCAATGAAGGAGAATCCACTACCCTATGACAACTGCATTCCATTGTTGAGCAATTATGCCTATCAAGCAATTCTTCTTCATGTTTAAGGCAGAATGTTTTGTCTCTTAATTCAAATATATTATGTCAAGTCCTACCGAAAACAACCTTGCTCTCTTTTATTACACAGCTTTTCAAATATTTGAAATATCTCAAAGTGACTAGCACATTGCCTCTAAGTCTTTTTATATTTCCAAGTCAAATATACCCAGTTCCCAAAGCAGTTCTTCACAGACCATGAACACTATATGGCATATACCACTGGCGAACCTATAGCATGCTTGCCAGAAGGGGCACAGAGTCGCACCAACACAGAGTTCGCCCACCTCTCTTCCCAGCAGTCCAATGTGAGTGCTTCCTCTCTCCCCAGCAGAGAGTTCGCCTCACCCCTCTGCCCAGCAGCCTAATGGGAGTGCTCCCCCCCCCAGCACAGATTTTGCGTCGACCCTCTGTTTGGGCAATCGGTCTCTAAAAGGTTCACTATCACTGGCATATACCAAGAAGATGATTTACTAGCCAACATCCCTTCCTTCCCAACTTACCTTACTGCTAGATTTCCCCCCTAGCATTCCTGTTTACCAGGGGCCTTCTTGATCAGTGTGGACTGTAGACAAGGATTTTGCAATGGCAAGGGGGCAATAGGCTGTGAGCAATAGGCTGCACAATAGCTCTATATTAATCAATAAAATGATTTCTATAATTGTGTATGCTTTCAGACTGGATTTCTTTCTCCTCAGTCATTTCATAGGTGGCTTGTGAATCTGCGTCTATGGTGGTGGTGGTGGGGAGTATGCCTTGCAAAGTATACCCCCACTGCCTACACAGAACACTGATTTTTTGGATAAAAGATACAATTAGATTTATAGTGCTCCTGGAGTTTGTATAGCTCATTGGCTTGGAGCACCTGGTTTTGGAGCCAGAAAGTCAAATCTTCACTGCGTCTCCTAGGCCAGCCAATCTGCATAGTCTCGGAGTTCTACCAGACTGCTACCTGAAGGAGGGACTTGTAAACCTGTTCTGAGTAGTTTACAAGTAGAAAATTTGGGGAGAACTGCCATAAGTTGGAATCAGATGGACAGCAAATAATTACATAGAAGAATAAGTTATTCATGTGCTATTCTGATATTGGTTGAGCCTGCAATTGTGCTGAGTTACTCCACATATGAAGATTTTATGCCCCATTGTATTGTACAAACACAGTGAACGGTTGGAGCAGTTTTGGCTTCACATTCCTGTTTTTAAAGGATTCTTAATATCAGTTTTGTGTCAAATATTTTGCACCAAAGCACGCCAAAAATAATGGTAATAATTCCTCATGTTATAACATGCATGTTTAATAACTGAATATAGTTTGATCTATAAAGAAACAGACAAGAAACATTTACAATGATAGCAGTCACAATTGTTGTTTTTTCTGCTTATTCCAGCAATTTTGCTTTCTTCCCTTGAAAACAAATAGGAGGATGTGTGTGTGTCCAAGTGATGTCATAGTGATGCTAATGTTATAGCCCCAGGCAGGTCACCCATTGTGACATCATCGTGATGTAATTGAGCTATCTAATGTAACAGTCCCAGGTAGGGACGCAAAGGGGACCCATGTATGGGAAGGATAAGGGCGGACCGATGATAGAGAAGTGGGACGGGTGAGGGAAGAGAGAGATGGAGGAAGGGATGTCACAGTCCTAGGTAGGGATAGGTGAGGGAGGCAGAGAGGAGACGGGTGAGGGAAGAGAGAGATGGAGGCTGGGAGGCAGGAGTGACCCACATACACCCATGATGTTTCCATTGGAAAGGCTGGCCTACGGTAAAAAAAAAACTGGGCAAGGCCGGGTAATCAGCTAGTTAAATACTAAAAGCTTGTTGCAACAAAAAATGTTTTCAATTGCTGACAAAAAGAGAGAAAAGAGGGGACCTGTCTAACCTCATGAGAAGAAACATCCCATAGCCTTGGGGCAACCACTGGGAAGGCTTGCTTTTGAATCCCTGTATGAGTTAGAACCCAAGGAGGTTGATGGCATGATGCCCACATGGACCCAAGTCCGGAATTCTGGACTACCAGTTCTCCAGTTGGAAAACATATGATTCAGAGGGAGCTGGTGCATTTATAATACAGTAAGAGCACATGACAAAGGCAGAGGAAAAGAGTTAAGAGAAAAAGAGCAGGGGCTAGAATGAATGAATGATGGTGGGAGAAAGTGAATATAAAAAAGATGACATGGAGAGTAAGAGGGGACTCATGAGAACTGAGGAGAAAGACAAAATGCTGCCATTGGGATGGAGATTTATTTTTAAACAAACTCCCTGGACAGAGGAATGGAACAGATGTGGGTAACTCTCGAGGCGGTAGAGAAAGTGGCAGTGAAATCTTTGAAAAAGGGAGAGGTGAGGAAGAAGACTGGAAACAGCCAAAAAGAGGCAGAGCATCTTGAGACAAGGCCCTCTACTCCAGGCAGAAAAGAGGGGTCTGGATGTCCAGTGGTTGGTCCTCATTGCCACAGACATATACAATGGATGTAATGTACTTAGGTGAGAAAGGGGAAACCTTGGAAATTGGCTGAAGGACTGTCATGAGGTAATAAATAGTCCCTGCTGATGTTGTCAAAGATTTCTATGTTCATCTTAGAAGAGCACTGCAAGTTTGTTTGTTAATAGAAGCTGAACTTTCACTATATCGTCACCAAAAATGGACTGTGGTGGCTTAGTGGTTAAGATGCAGAACTTCATGACCAGAAGTTTGGCAGGTCGGCAGGTCAAGACCTGAGTGCTGCACGACAGTGAGCTTTTGTCTCTGTCCCAGCTCCTGCCAACCTAGCAGTTCGAAAGCAAGAAATTGCAAGTAGAAAAATAGGTACCACTTCGGTGGGATGGTAAACAGCACTCTGTGCACTCCAGTGTCTAGGCATGCCTGTCACATGTCCACAGAATATTTACCTTATCATGAGATACCTTGTTCTGCAGTGGAGAAAGGTGGATAGCTGTAAAGGTGAGAAGACTGAGCGAAGGACCCTGTTGGACAATCTTAGTACCTGGAGGGTTATATTGAGAGATACAATCCTTCAGATAGACTGCTCCCAAGCCGTTTAAGGCTTTATAGTTCATAGCCAACTCTTTGAATTGGGCTTGGGAAAGCAGCAATTATTTCAGATTGTTTACTTATGAAGAAAGATTCTCAACATGCTGTGGCGGAGGCGTGACTAAGATGGCCGCCGATTAACATCTAGTTTCGGATGCTCGCGCCTAACAAAGTGGTAATTAATGTGACTGAGTGAATTGGAGAAGTTTTAAAGTGGTAAACTCTAAAGATAAGAACCTTGCCTGTCTTCCTGGAAAGTTTTACGATCTTTTGAGGCTGGATGGTCGAAGTTCGGGAGGCTTCTTTGTGCGGTTGAAGTTGTGACGGTAGTCGCGGCTTCTCTGCCGAGGAGCCGAGAACGGGGGCCAGCGTGACTGTGCAGAAGGCTTTGGAAGGCTGGAACTGGCAAAGTGCTGCTTGATTTGGAAGCAGGCTGCATGTAAGTGCACGAGTGGAACTTTAAATCTTTAAAACTGGCTGGGGTTCCTTACTAAATGAGCCTGGACTTTGAAATGTAAGCGGGTGGAAGTGGATGAGAGAAAGTGGTGGTTTCGCTAATGGCGGCTGGTCCTGGAAAAAGAAAGCGATCAGCGAGACTGTGAGGGAAGTTTCGGAGCTGGCAAGAAGTTGTTTGGCACGAAAACAGCTGCATGTAAGTGCTTGAATGGAGTACTAAAGGTTAAATTCAGCTGGAGATCTTGATCAATGAGCCCTGGCTTTGAAATGGAAATGGGTGGAAGCAGCTGAAAACAAGTGATTGTTTTGTTAATGGTGGTGATTCTGGAAAAGGAAAGTGATCGTGTTTGGGCTATGGTTTTTTTCCACACACCAGGAGACAGCGCTATGTTTTGACGACAACAAAGTGGATTAATTATTCATGTCTGGGCTTTAATATTGGAAGTTGACCAGGAGTTCCCCGCTTAAACAGCTGGAGAAAGTTTTTTTTTTTTTTTGTTTCTCAGAAGAAGAAGGGGGGGTTTTTTTTTACCCAAAAGTTAAGGCAGCTGCTGGAAAATGGTGCTTTGACTGTCCGCTTCAAGAGAAGGAGTAGCTGGCTTTTGTTTTTGGTTCCTTCACCGTGTGGATTACAAATACTGTTTCTTTACTGTGGAATATATTGCCCCTTACCTTCTCTTTTTGCTGGTTGGATTTTGGGCTTTTCCCCCTTCTGATCTCCCCCCTCCTTTTTTTTTCTTCTTCTTCTTTTTTCTGGTGGCTTGGTTGTTTTAAAGGAGAAGCTTGGGCTGACTGTTCCCCTGAAGCCTTTTTACTGCAGTGGGAAGAAGACTGATTGGATTATTTGCTTTGGGGAAACGGACCTGTTGTGGATCAACATTTTTTGCTTTTCCTATTTCTTTTAAGCTGCCTGTTGGGAGAGTCGTTTCCTTCTGTTTTATCTCAGTGGATTACAGTAACTCGTTCATTTTTTGCTTGCATATAAATTTCTCTATTGGATCTGTGGAACCAGCGGCTGCAGTGCTACAAGCTTTATTTCAGTGACTAACTTCTACAACGAACTGCGGCACTGGGCTTTTTATACATCACACTGTCATGGATAAAGGTACAAGAGGGAAAGCAAAGGAAGAAGAACCAGTTGTAAAGCCTAAGAAGGGAGGAAAAGCACCAATGGAAGAACCCGCTCAGTCATCATCCCCGCCCACAGTGTCATATGATCAGACTCAAATAATGGTGGAAATTGGCAAGCTGTCCCAAAAAATGGAGAGAAATGAAGATTCAAGGGTGAAAGATAAAAATGAAATTATGAAAAAACAGGATAAGATGATGTTATCATTGGCAGACCTTACAAAAAAGGTGGACCTAAATTTTAAAAAATTTGAGGGAAATTTGAAATTGGTTCAAACAGAGGTAGATGCCATAAGGAAGGAAGTAAAAGGGACTCAGGAGGTGGTGCGGGAGAATAAGTTGAAATTGGAAGAACAAGAGAGAAAGATTGATGCTGTGGAAGATCTGATGAGAAAGCAGAACATTGTGATCCGTCAGGTGGTGGAACGCACACCGGATTTGTTAAGAGAGAGGGTGGTTCAGTGGTTAAATGGTCTGAATATGGGGAAAGAATTTGTTCAGGAGGATCTTGTAAGTGTATTTAGGGTGGGTCCAAGAAGAGGGAGTGTGGTTCAAAGAAATGTGCTGGTTAAATTTGCGAATTGGGCAGATAAGTTAAAAGTAATGGCTCATCTGAAACGAGTTGGTTCTGCTGCGTTGAAATTTGATGGTTCTGATGTTGAAGTTTATAATGATATTTCACTAAAAGAAAGAACATGGAGGTACAAGATGAGACCTGTTACTAAACTACTGATGAGTAAAAACATAAGGTATAATTGGAGATTTCCGCAACAATTGCATTTTTTCTATGATAAGAGAATGCGAGTTATTGATGAAGGTACTAATCCATTGGAATATCTGAGTATGTTGGAATTGGTAAGGGCAGATTCGGAAGAATGGAAAAATCTTAAGAAGGAACTGATGGACTCTGGAGCTTTGGGGAGGGAATATGAGGGGGGGGGGAGCCGGTGGGGCTACAGGTGGAACACCACAGCGGGGAGAGGAGGAGGAGGAGCCGTCTTTGATCATGGTGGAGGAGGAGGTAGGTAAGGAGCAATGAGTATTAGATTGTACTGATTTTAAAGAGCTAATAGAGGTAGAATAGGTAAAAGCGCGTAACACCGACAGTAGGGCGCATCTTGCATGTCCCCCCTCTCCCCTCTTTGGTTGACAGAGGCGGCTTTTTGTAGGAAGGTGGGGAGAGTGAAAGTGTGTGTTTTATGTAGTGGGTATAGTGGTAAGGTTGTTGGTGGCACGCCCGATGGAGAGTTTAAAATTGGAAGAAGAACTTGGTTATGGGAAGTATTAAAATAATATCGTGGAATGTAAAAGGTACAGGTTCTGTTCTTAAGAGACGTAGATTGGAATTGGCGCTGAAAAAGGATAGACCAGATATATTGTTTTTACAGGAAACACATCAGAAGTCAAAAGATACAAATAAGCTTTACTTGGGATGGATGCAACACTATGAGATGGCGTTCGGTACTTCGAAAGCAAGAGGGGTGGCGATTATGATTTCAAGAAAGTTGGGATTTGAAATTACAAAAAAGATTGCGGATCAAGAGGGTAGATATTTGTTGTTAAGAGGAAAATTGGAGGATGAGGAAATTATGTTTGTAAATATTTATGCTCCGAATGACCGCCAAGCAGAGTTTTTGGAAAAAATCCGGAAAATAGTGGAGTTGGAAAATGTTGCAAAAATTATTGTGGCTGGTGATTTTAATTTGATAAGGTCAGGATTAGATTGTACAAATATAGCTAGAAGTGGAATTGGTGTGAAAGGGAAGGTGTTGGACAATTGGATGAAGGTTATGGGTTTGAAGGATTCGTGGAGAGAGTATAAGGGCTCAGAAAGGGCATATTCTTTTTTTTCACACGTCCATGGGACCTACTCAAGAATAGATTATGTTTTTCTTTCGGAAAATTTAATTGGGGATATAGAAGGTGTGGAAATGGGGATTATTAAGGAATCGGACCATGCTAAAGTATATTTGGAACTAAAAGCACAAAAAAATATACGAAGAACAAGAAATTGGAGGTACGATCCTAATTTGTTTAAAGATCAAAAAAGTAAAGAGGTAATTATGGAAAGTTGGAAAGAAAGCTGGCAGTGGAACGACAATAATGAGGTTAATTTTAATGTTGTATGGGATACCATGAAGTCAGTTTTTAGGGGGGAGAGTATAAAATTGGCAAGCTTCAAATATAAAAAATACAAAGCAGAACAGATAGAAAAAGAAAGAGAAATAAAACAATTACAGGAGGAGCATGTGAAAAACAAGGATAAAAAAACCTTTATGAAATTACAAGGACTTAAGGCAGAAGTAATGGGTAAGGATATTGATAAAGTTAAACGGGATTTGATTTACCTAAAAAGAGAATATTTTGAATTTAGTAATAAGAATTCAAAATTATTAGCAAGAGCAGCCAAGGTTAAAAGGGAAAAAAGAGAAATTGGTGTACTGGTTGATAAGCAAGGCTTAAGATGTAATAAGAATAGGGATAAATGTAAAATTGTCAGGGAATTTTATCAGGTACTATATGCAAAAAAGGAAGTAGATTTGGAAAAGCTTAAAAAGATATTGGAGAAACAGTTAGGGAGTGGGATAAAACAAGAGCATAGGGAGAAAATGGAGGAAAAGATATCTGATAAAGAGGTTAAGGAGGTAATAAGCAGATTGAAGATAGGGAAAGCCCCTGGGGACGATGGATTATCGACAGAGTTTTATAAAGAATTTAAGGAGGTGGTGGTCCCGAAATTGGTGAAGTTATATAATTATATACTAGATGGAGGATCAATTCCAACTTCATGGTATAATACTACAATTGTTCTTCTGCCAAAACCTGGTAAGAATTTGGAAAGAGTGGATTCGTACAGACCAATTTCACTTATAAATCAAGATGCGAAAATCTTTACAGCAATATTGGCTAACCGTCTAAATAGTTTTATGGGAGAATATATAAATGTTGATCAAGTAGGGTTTTTAAAAGGACGACATATGGCGGATTTGACTAGAAGGGTATTAGATTTAATAGATAATGTAAATCAAACAAAGGAAAAGGTGGGACTATTATCATTGGATATCTTCAAGGCATTTGACTCTTTGCAGTGGTCCTCAATCAAGGAAATAGTTAAAAAATATGGATTTGGGGATAAATTTAATAGGGTTATAGATTTACTATATCAAAAAGGAAATGCTAGGGTTAGAGTAAATGAGGAGCTTACGGATGTGGTAAATTTAGAAGCTGGTACGAGGCAGGGCTGTCCATTATCTCCTATTCTGTTTATTATGGCAATGGAAATCTTAGCTAAAAGTATAAGGGAGGATTTAAATATAGAAGGGATCATGGGTAATAAAGTGAGTATGTACGCAGATGATACATTGCTTATGGTAAAGCACCCGGAGTTAGTAATGGACAGGATTAAAGATCATTTACAGATATTTCAGGATATAACTGGGTTAAAGATAAACTGGGATAAATCAGAATTGATGTTGTGTAATTTGAAACCAAGTGAGATGGGTAGGACAGTGTTGACACTTAATATACAAATTAAGGATAAGTTGAAATACTTGGGGATAATTATTTCAAACAAATTAGAAGAACTTAAACGATTGAACTATGACAGCTTGAAAGTAGAATTTAAGAACAAAATACAAGAGCTTCAGAAGTTAAAGCTGTCATGGTTCGGAAGGATTGCTATGTGTAAAATGATATTGTTGCCAAAGCTTAACTTTTTATTTGATACACTAGCGATCCATTTGAAAGAGAAAGAAATTAATGAGTTTCAAAAGATGTTCAATGGTTTTTGTAATGGAGGTAAAAAATCTAGGCTTCCAAAGAAGTTATGGTATTTGTCTCAAAAAAAGGGGGGTTTGGGATTGCCAAACTTGCTAGCATATTACCGGGCTTTTCAAGTTAAGAATGTTGTGAAGATTTTGGCAAGAGAAAAAACAATTTGGGAGCAATTGGAGATGAAAGAATATAGAAATATTGGAAATTTGATTTTTCTAGGAATAAAGGATAAAGTGAGAAGACCAAATAATACTATGATGAGAGGTCTCGTGGAGGTGTGGAAGAAGGTAAAAAAGGATATGGTCCCAAATCTCTCTCCAGTTTTAGAACTGACTGATATGATGTGTTTCCCAATAAAGTTAGATAAGGAAAAAATGGAAATATTGGATAAAAAAGGGATTCTCTTATTGAAGGATTGGTTAAAAATATGTGAGTCTCTTGTTGAGCGGAAAAAAATATTTGAGATATTAAATTTGAATTGGTTTCAGAGGTTGAAGGTGGAAAATTGGAACAAAAAATATGGAAAAGAAGTAGGGCTAGATAGAATACACACAGAATTTGAGGAGTTGGTATGGAGAATTAGAAAAGGGGAAAATAGTATAAAAGGTCTTGTGAGTAAGCTTTACAATATACTGAATAGAGGGGTAGACCCACATGAGGATTTGAGACGGAAGTGGGAACAAAGTTTGAATATAACAATTGGGGAGTTGGAGTGGAAAAACAAATGGAAAAAGAGGATTATGAGAACAATGTCTGTGAGAATTAAAGAACATAATTTTAAAATGTTGTGGCAATGGTACTTGACGCCATTAAGACTTAACCAGATGGATAATAAAAGAGATAAGTTATGTTGGAGATGTAGAGAATTTGATGGAACATACGAACATATGTGGTGGAGTTGTAAAAAAATAAGGGATTTCTGGGGGAGAATAGAAGCTGAGTTTGGTGTAATAATGGGTAGAAGTGTTAAGCTGGTGTCAAATATCATTCTTTTAACGAATGTGGAAGGTTTGGGTTTAAACAAAGATGAAAAGGAATTACTGGAAATTGTATTGACAACAGGCAGACAATGTATAGCTAGAAACTGGAAAAATGACATAGAAATACAGATTGGAGAGTGGTATAAAGAAATGTGGAGTTTAGCATTGAATGATAAACTGACATGGGAGATTAAAGTGAAAAGGGATAACTTAAAAGAGAATAGATTTTGGAATATATGGAAACCATTTGTGGACCATTCTTGTACGGCAAATGATAGTTCAGGACCAGTACCATCACAAAGAAGTTTTTGGAGCTGAGTAGCAAATAAACTCTCCGGGCATTGTATATATTCACAGGGTGTTTATTATTCATCTAAAGATTAATGGTAGCACAGAAAGTTCTTATTATTTTGGATTTTGAAACAATGGTTTTTTTTTTTCCTTAATATTTTGTGGTTATATAGTAAATAATTAGTTTAGATATTGTCATGTGCTAACATTTAGTAATGTTTGTTAGGATGATACTATGGATTTGTTTATGTATTGTATTGTTAGTCATTGTTTTCTTTTCTTTTTTGTATGTCTTTGAAAAATTCAATAAAAAAAAAAAACATGCTGTGGCAATGTTTTTCAGTGGTTAGGCAACAAATACACAGTTTGCCTCCGGTGCTTCTTTTTCCTGTCATCATTCTTTGAGATGGTATAAATTGGATACCATTTTTAAAAAAAAACTATCAAAATATATAGCTTTTAAACCAAGCTGACAATTTGGCCTGATATATTTCTAGTTTGTTTAATTGTATCTAGATTTTGAAAAGTAATTTGAGCATTGAAGGGTCAGCACTTCTTTTTAAAAATGAGAGATAGTTCTCTATATAAATATACACCGTGTGTTCCCTTTATCTAAGAACAATTGTATTTCATTATGCATTGCATTTCTGTCACATTTTATTATATGAAGCACTCTAAAGTTTTTTTGTGTGTCATGCATTGTATTTTAGTTTTTATGACTCTCTTTGTAGGCATTTGGTAGGTTTTTTGTTAAGGACAAATGTGTGTGCGGACTGACACACACACACACACACACACACACACACACACACACACACACACACACACACACACACACACACGCACGCACGCACACACACACACGCACACCTGAAGAAAGTCTCCCATATCACAAAGGACTTTAAATTTACAAAAATCATAGGCTGTTAACCGCAAAATCACAGATTTTTTTGTCAATTTCCAAGGACAACACAGTCATTGGAGAAATAAAAAAAAAATGGCCTCCCACAGGGCAGTGTGCTAGCCCCCACACTGTTTAACATATATACTAATGATCAACCACTGCCGGAAGCCACTAGAAGCTTTCTCTATACCAACAATTGTGCACAGTGCACAACCTTCAAGGCTGTTGAGAAAAAAACTGACTGAGGCTTTGAACTTAATGGCCATATATTGTACGGATAACCAACTGAAACCAAACTGCCCAAAAACTCAACTCTGTGCTTTTCATCTGAAAAACTGTGAGGCATCAAGAAGGTTGCATGTGAACTGGAATGGCACCAGGCTCAAAAACTGCTTAACCCCCAAATTCCTGGGATTTACTCTGGATCAAACTCTTACCTTCAAGACCCTCTGCCTAAATACCAAACAAAAGTGTTTTTTCCAGGAACAATAATTTGAGGAAAGTAGCAGGCACAAATTGGGGTGCCCAACTGCACACATTAAGAACTTCTGTGTTAGCTTTATGTTACTCTGAAGGAGAGTATGCTTGTCCAGTGTGGTGCAGATCATAGCATGCAAAGAAGGTGGATGTGGCCCTAAATGAAACAGCAAGATTGGCCACAGGATGCCTAAAACCAACCTCAATACAAAAAGTGCCTTACTTAGCTGGCATCCCTCCACCAAAATTTCACTGAGAAAGTGCTGCTCAGAAAAAGTGGGTAAATGCAAGACACTTGGAAACACACCTGTTATTTGTTCACCAACCACCAAAACAGAAACTGGAATCAAGGCACCATTTCCTCATAACTTTTGCTCCTCCCCCGAACAACCAACCCCTACAGACTGCCTTAGAACTATGGAAGGCGAGCAAGGAGCTACCAGATAACTGGGCAGAACCACACGATTCTCTACCATCTGGCCCAGCACAACCATGGCCTGTGTGGAAAGCTTTAAACAGACTGCATGCAATTGGTAGGAAGATCAAGGGCTAATCTGAGAAAGTGGGGTTTCCCTGTAGATGGCAGCCTGTGTGAATGCAGAGAAGAAAAAACAATTGCCCATATGATACAATGCACATGATGCCACTCAACATGCACTGAGGAGGACCTTACTTTGGCAAGAGGAAATGCTGCTGATGTGGCCCGATATTGGGCGGATGTCATCTAGTCCCTTTAATTCCTTTTTGTTTTACATATGTTAATTTTAGCTTTGTATGTACACGAATAAAGAATATTGTGCAAACTGCTTTTTCTCTAAAAACTTGTCAACCTTGAGACTTATACCATCATGTTTTCTCTTTTTAATATCATCAGGGTTCAGTACAGCTTTACTGATCTAAAACATTGCATTGCCCCTATAATTACCCCTTATTTGATTTTCTGCTTATGTCATTTTGTTCTTTAATTTATCGGCCTCAAAGTGCGTCTGATGTTTTTTTCTTTGTTTTGTGAAGGTAAATAATATTGTACAGTAAAACCCCAGATTACAACGGAGGTCCGTTCCAACAGCCTCTGTTGTAACCTGAAAAAATTGTAACCCGAAACATCCATAGGGATGCATTGAAAAAATTTAAAAAATGGTCCTGAATTGAGATGTAAATCAAAACAAATATATTAAAAATTTGTAAACCAGGATTGCATTTCCATAGGATTTGCCATTGTAAACTAGAGCAAGCTTAAACCAAGGTGGTTGTAACCTGGGGTTTTACTGTACAATATAGTAACCTTGTTCCAATGGACCATACTTTATTGGGTTAACACTGAACCATCTGCTTGTGCACATTCGCCTTGGATCTCTCTCTTCTGTGTTCCACATCAGTGAAGATTTTATGATTTCTTAAATCTTTAAGAAACCAATATGCTTGAATCGAGAATGTGGCTTTATGGGACCCCGACGATCTATCTCGAACCATTATCATTAAAGCTGATTTGGCCCTAAAGAAATAAAAAGTGTCTATATTTTCTCTTAATTTCCTGAGATTGTTCCATTCTCTTGATGAATCTAGAATGAGTTCATCCATCTTACAGCTTGTAGTATTTTTAACTCTCATATATAAGGATAAAGAATTTAGTCCTCTAGAAGAGCCACGTCATACTGTAGCAGAACCAGGCATAGTAAGACATTTTGTACTACTGTCATTTTGAATAGTTGTAAACTGTTTGTATACATTTCAGACACTTACCATTACAGATGCCATATAACCCAGTGATATGCCTGAATTTTAAACATGCCACCCAGTGCGTGGTTAGCCCACCATTTGGCTCAGATTCTAAGCTTTCATCAGAAAAAAATTAAAATCAAGACTGTAGCCCCTGTAGAATTAGAGAAACCAGGCAAAGCATGCATTCACTATTAGGCGTATTGTTTTATAAAACGAAACAAACCCTTCTGCCAGGATTAGATTTGGATGGTATATTGTAGTCCAAAATAAGTCTCAAAACTGTGCTGTAAATCTAATTTTCTCCTGATGCTGTGCTGTAAATCTAATTTTCGCCCATAGCAGTGAAACAAAACAGTAGCTGTTGATGTGGGGTTTAGGAATTCCTTAATAAATTCGCAACTCCACAATTGTCTTAAACAAACAAGAATATAAAAATACTAATCCTTGAGCTTCTATTGATATGACCTCAGTATATCAGAGAACAGACAAAACAAAAAGACAAAAAAAATTGTGGCACTTTAATGTTAGCTTTCGTGGATCAAGTCCACTTCATCAATAGTTTGTGTTCAAAATAATTGAACAAATGGATGACTTTTCAATAATTAATGTACTGTGTGACATTGTTTAATGTTTTTAATTTCCTGTGTTCATTTCGTTGTTGTTTCTCTTTTTTTAATTAGCTGAATGAAGTCTTATGGTTTTTAGAAAAGTGCATTTCCTTTTTGCAGAGTGATTTGTGGTTTCCTTAGACAAAAAGGCAAGACAAAACAAGAAATCTATCAATGGTTGCCATTGAATTTAAGAGCAGGAGCCAGTTGTAACATCTGAAAAGGCAGAGCCTGGAGGCAGCATCACTCAACATCTTGTAGGGTTAGTCTTGGGCAAGAAATAAAATAATAAAATGGGTTGAGACAAAGTATTGCTGATAGGTGGAAATCTGAAGCCAGTCTTTCTGCTAAAGAGAACATTTATCTCTTATCTTCTCCCCAGTAGTTTGTATAATCCTCTGCTGGATATACAGAATGATATAGAGACCATACGATTTCTTTTTCTTTTGAATTACTTATCATTTTCAGTGTACCCATTATATTACTTTGTAACATCTACATTGCTTTCCTCTGTTTGTTTATTCAAATATATTGCTTTAATTCCCCATAAAGACCAGGAAGTGATGTTCTTTACATGCTTTCTATGTTCTGATACGAAGGAAAGACCTTCCTGGTGATTAGTTGCTTAAATTTGAAATTTGTTCTATTAACAGCTGGAACAGTAACTTGACACACAGTGGTGTCAGTGGTTAAAAAGCTCGTCTTGTTAGCTGGAAGGCCAGCAAGTCAGCAGTTCGAGACCCGGGTACTGCATGACAGAATAGCGCCGCCAGTCTCTGTCCCAGCTCCTGCCAACCTAGCAGTTTGAAAGCAAGAAATTGCAAGTAGATAAATAGGGAGCACTTTGGTGGGGAAAGATCTTGGGGACATGAAAGGAGCCTCACTCAGCCATCCCCTGAGTAGAATTTCTCCAGCAAAAATCCTTTCAAACCCAGAATAATTTCTGACACAAAATTATTATTACTTGACACACCGCCATCTTCCATTCAATTTGGTGGCTGAGGTACCTCCAACTAGAGGTACAAGAATCCTTGACTTGATCTGGTGCAAGATGTTAATGTGACTGATCCAATAGGGAACAGTGACCAAAACTCAATTATGTTTAACTTGATCATAGACCGCAAGTCACTGATAAAATCTAACACAGAGACCTTAAATTTCCAAAAAGGAAATTTCCCAAAGATGAGGAAACTAGTAAAAAAGAAGCTGAAAGGGGAAATTGAGAGTCCAAACACTCCAAGAGGCATGGAGGGTGTTTACAAAAACAATAACAGAGGCCCAATTGGAATGCATGCCCAAAAGGAAAAAGGGCACTGCCGGGTCCAAGAGGACTCCAATGTGGCTTACAAGAGCTGTTCGGGAAGTGATCAAAAGCAAGAAAAGCTCATTTAGAAAAGCTCATTTAGTAGATGGAAGGCTTGTCCAAATTTAGGGGCATACACCCCCATGGGGCTCGTGACCCCTGCAGTGGTGATCTCGCTCACGCAAGGTAGGTGTGTGCCAAGTTACAGCACCATTGGTGCAGGGATGTGGATTTGTATGGAGAACATACAAGACCTCCCCTCTGTTTTATATATATAGATATCTAATTTAACATGGCTAGTTGCCCTAAGCTTTCTGGCAATATATTATTTATTTATTTTAATGCTCTTAACTTGTTTTTATACAACAATTTTAACATTTCAATTTTTAATACATTTTAATTGCTTCATGTATATTATTTTAATTTGTGTTTCCTTTACTGTTCCATAGGCCATGTGGAGACCCATTACTAGAAGAAAAGTGGTATAGAAATGTAGCAAGTAAGCAATGTTTTTGAAGAAAGTTTAATGAAGATTTTTCTAGATTTCCATCCTTGTAGAAAGTCCACAAAAAGAGGACAAACAAGAGATCTTTTCCAGAAGATTCAAAAAAATCAAAGGGAGATTTAGATCTAGATTAGGAACTAGGGTCAATTATCAATCCAAATGGGGCTGCATACAAGAAATCAAAAGAAGACTGAGATTTAGAAGAAGACTGAATGAATTATTCCTATTCTTATTGACAATGAGGGGAACAAGATTCTTAGGAACACAAACAAATTAGATGTGGTAACTATTGTTTCTGAGATTAAAGTGGGTCAACTATGACAACAGAGTAGTGGCATGTATGCTGGCACTGAATACAGAGCAATGATTTGGATCTTTCCCCTCATTCTTGATTTCGTCACATAAACATCCCATTTTGTAATAATCTGATGGGACAGTGCTGACAGATTTTGAAACAATGCCAGCCCTTGTTTAACAAGGAAATGAAATTGTTGGCCTCGGGGGATTTTACTTCTTTAAAAGAAAGAAGAAATGTAACAAAGCGGAAAACAGTTGCTGAAAAAGCTGCCACTACAAATGGTTGCAAGGCAAATTTCGGAAGAATTGGTAAGCTTCCAATTGACATTAAAACACCCTCAAAATAGCCCACCTCTTACAAAAAGCATAAAACTATACAGCCCTCTGATTAATTAAAAGATAATCAACATGGTCATGCTGTCCAATAGAATCTAAATGTGAGATTAGCACATACAAACCAGATTACAGCTGTGCCATCGAAATTAAGAAACAAACTATACCATGTGAAAGTCTCAATAGATCAAACAGTATTAGAAAACTCCAGACATCTATTTATATTTTCCAAAATTGACAACTGCTGTACAGTACTGCTATTATAGTCTAAGGGTAGGTTGTCTGCCTTATGCATGCATCATATATTATACTATTGGTCAGCAGATGTTGCACTGAATGCCTGGGAGAAAGATGGGATGAAAATACTGTAATAAACAGAAGGGGGGGGAGGAAATGAAATGGCGTGTCACCATATCTTTCTGGGGAAGAGAGATGAATGGCTCATAGGGCGATCCGGGAGTGAAGGAGCCATAGGTGCATGTACAGCAGAAGCCGAATCCTCATGGTGATCATAGCGAAAGGGAGATGGACAGCAGTTAGAAGATGAACTGGTGTCAATGTCAATCGTAATTGATCTGACAGGATAGGGTCTTGACAGAGTCATGGGGGGGTGCAGTTTTAGATGTGTAAGGCTTCTGTGAAGATTTCTTAGCCTTCTCTCCTGCAAGACCCTCTGGATCATCCTTATTCTTTCTCTTTTTAGGCTCCATTTTCTTGGAAGATTGCAATGGAGGTGTAGGAGGTGCAGAGGCTTTTTCTGCATCCGCAGAAGCAAGAGGCCTGGAGGACTCAACCTGGGGGAGATCCATTGGCAATTTTGCAGACAGTGATCTTCCCCAAAAGTAAGATTTTAGCTTTTACTGGCAGTTTCTAATTGCCAATTTGGTAAAGTTTTTGCAGTGGATGCAGGACAGGACTTGATGCGATTCTCCCAGGCAAAAGAGGCATTTAGAATGGCCGTCTGTGTGGGTGATTTTCCCACTGCAGGACAAACACTTTTTAAAAGGGTCCGCATAGGCCATAAACTACAATAAGAGCTGATTAACTAATAGGAAATTTAACTTGGATTAGAACTGGGAAAAACCTGTAGTGACTAATAATAATGACAAACGAGAAAATCCTCTGGTAGGTGACAGAGAAGTTATCAACTCAGCAGAAAGAAAAAGACTGCGGAGGGAAGTGGTTGGCGTGAAAGCTAATGCGGTTGGTGCGAAAGCTAACAGTAGAGGTAAAATTAATGAGATTAATAAGAGATAATCCGATCAGGAGTTCTGTGCAAGCGAAAACCCAAACGTGTGATTCACAGAGACCATGGAGAACTAATAGTTATTCATTTCTCTACCATACTAAGGTTGATCAGCTAGTATCAGAAGGCTATTATGTGACTTGGGAGTGGGTCCAGATATTGATTTAGAGTCCCTTTAATATGTGAAGACAAATCAACCAAGATTTTAATTCATATAAAATGCACATATATGGATAGTGCTAATACTTCCTTTCTTCAACGTATATTACCAAAACATTGTAGAAGGCAATAGGGAATATGGCAGTTTAAAATTTCAACCCATCTGAATTTTCATAGATTATCCAGGCTGATGAGCAAAGAAACCTGTGAATAATAACAGAAATCAAAGGCCAGGCGAGTGACAAAGTTGACCTCTAAAAAGGTTTCCATGCCGCACTTGTTCACAACATCTGTTGTTACTATCTCACCTCTCTCTGATTTATTTACATATAGCATTTCTATATTGCCTTTTATTAAAGAAACTTAGTGTGGCTGAACCTTAGAATCGGATATGACTGGCTTTCCAGCAAGAGTGACATTTACCTTTACTTTATAGAATAAAACATGAAAAAGAGAAAAGAAACATAACCAATGGTAGACTATAATGACATGAAGGCAATGATATCCAATTTACAGTGGGTCCTGTTAGCCTCTCTTTCATAAAAGGGTGGTAGGATTCCCTTGCTCAAAAGCCAGTCATATCCGACTCTAGGGTTCAGTGCTCATCTCTGTTTCAAAGCAGAAGAGCCAGCGCTGTTTGCTTCTAGAGACATTTCCGTGGTCATGTGGCAGGTGTGACTAGACACCAGAGCACATGGAACGCTGTTGCCTTCCCACCGAAGTGGTTCCTGTTTATCTACTTGCAATTTCTTGCTTTCGAACTGCTAGGTTTGTAGGAGCTGGGACAAAGACGGAAACTCATTCCATCCTGCAGTACTCTGGAATCCAACTGCTGACCTGCCACCTCCCAGTCAGCGTCTTAGCCACTTGAGCCACTGCAGGATTTTGTGGGAGGGATCACAGAATCATAAAATAATAAAGTTGAAAGAATCCTATAAGACCACTCAGTTCGACTCCCTGATCAGTGCAGGAATCCAAGTTTTAAAGTGTATCAGAAAGATGGCATCCTGAAAAATCTCAAGAAACTTCCCTATGAAAAGTACTGTTTGGAAGAAAAATCATAAATTTAATTAACAGACTACATGGAAAACGCACTGCCGCCTTGGCAGAGGACTTCCCGCAGCCCGGACCCTAGGCCCCACCAATGCCCAGGGGGTCGTGTTATGCTATTGTCGGGACTTGGCCATCATGGCTGGGGGCTGGACATCACCCCCTGGCCAGCCGGGCCTTGGACTTTCCTGTTGGGCTTTTTTAAAACTTTTTTTGAACTTTTTCTGTGGTGGTTTGTATTGGGATATATTGTGTTTTTGATGTATTTGTGATACTCTGTGATACTTTCTGATACTTTGTTAGCCACCCTGAGTTGCGCTGGTGATTGGGCGGAATACAAGTCGAAACAAATAAAATACATACATACATACATACATACATACATACATACATACATACATACATACATACATACATACATACATACATACATACATACATACATACATACATACATACATGGGAAAAGTAGATTATGCAACAATAACTGGCAGGGAATTAAACTTTGCTCTTCTGGAAGAAACACTGAACAATATTTTTGATCTCTTAAGGACATTTGGCAGTCTGCCCTCCTAAGAAAATTATACCACTGCACTTGTATACAACTGCAAACATATGTTACTTTACCTCATCTCTTACCTTCAACATTATTCTCCTTTGCTTTGGTGGAAAGTTCTTGCTTCTTTTGCTTTGCTGCTTGTAATTCACGTTTCAGCTGGCGTGCTTCCTTACGCAGCTCCTCACTGCAGAAAACAGTGTTTAGGTAAATCAAGTTTGCTTAGAAAGTAAAGTCTGGCAGAAGATATAGAGACAAAGCTAAGATCCAGTCCTGCTGAGATTCCATTTTAACATTTTATAACTTGCTCAATTTGAAAACTCTCTAGGCAACTAACAAAACAACAAACAAACCTGCAACACAACAGCAAAATAGTAACCAAATACTATAAAATGGAAGTTAAAGCAAAACTCCTAACTGTATACAGTGGAACCTCACTTAACAAATGGCTCGGTTAACACAAAACTCGCATAACAAAAGGAAATCCAAAGAAAATAGTGTCTCAGTTAACAATTTTTTCGGAATGGATTAATTGGTTTTCAATGCATTCCTATGGGAAACCATGTTTTGGTTAACGAATTTTAGTTTTCAATGCATTCGTATGGGAAATTTGCTTTACAAATTTTTCGTAGTACGAAAGGTCCTGGAGAACGCATTAAATTTACTAAGCGAGGTTCCACTGTATTCTAACAAAACCTTCTGAAACTGTAGTAAGAACACTCCATATTGAGGCTTTCTGGTATTCTTGGAAATTTTTGGTTCTGACAAGTCTCAATAAACAACTGCTTTTTAATTGCTTAGGGTCAATGCTAAAACACCTCCCATACAGTACTTCCTAACAGAGGGCCATTTCATAGATTATTCAAAGCAAACCTAGGTTTGCTACTAGATTCTCAGCTGGGAAGAGCAAGTCATCACAGTTCTTTGCAGTGATGACTTAAGACAGAGGTGCCCAAACTTTTTGGGCTGTAGGCCGGTCAAGTGGTTCAGGAGGCTGGTCACTATGGCCCAGGGGCCAGATCCAGCTCTGACACCAATTCATCCGGCCCACGAAGCCCTCATCTCTCCCGGAAGCAAAACTCGCTTGTACGGGTGCATTTCACTTCCGCTTCTGAGAGCGGTGGGGGCTTCGTGGGCTGGATGAATTGGCGTCAGGGACCGGATATGGCACCCCTGGGCACCCCTGACTTAAGACATGTTGCTGTCTAAAGATGAGAACAAGACACCAACCAGACTGGTTGTTGAATCCTCAGTGTTGGTGATGGGTCAGGATTTCACTTTAAGACAGTAGATTACCTTAGGAGGTAGAGAAAAGACCTACTAGAACAGAGCCAAACTACTAACACCAACCTGCATCCCGTTACATCAAAGTAACATCTCCCTAAATGTATATTTGTGACATGTTTCTAGCCCACCCTTTTTCCAACAATAGTTGCACTGGATATAGTCTTTAGGGATTGAAAAAGTTGTTGCCTTCTTAATATAGATACATTCGGAGAATTTTCTTGTCCACCCCAAGTTAATTTACAGGAAAGTAAAAGTTTTAGTATTGCCATCTATGATATACATGGATAAATGTAGGTTACATGGATAAATAATGTCATATTCTAAGATTATTGGCCTCACACTTTTTGCAAGTAACCTTACAGTTTACTAGCAGAAGGTTAAAGAACATTATTCAAAATCAAGCAGCCAAGTCTGGAATAACAGATGAATTAAAGGGCACAGACAAAATCTGTGGAGGAAAGCTTGCACAGCACATTCCTGGATTATATCTCAGTGTAGTTATTCTTTCCAATCTTTTGTAACAGTAATTCAGTATCAGGTTACTAAAGAAGAACAAAGTTCACAAAATGTAAGCAAAGAAACTTTGTTCTTTCCCTTCCAATTGAAACAGAAAATAATTCTTACTTCTCTTAGCAGGGCAACTGCCTACGAATCCCTTATATGGCATTTGAGCATATTTTTAACGGTCAGAGATAAAGTATCAACTCATTGACATATAAAAATACAGTGCCTGAGGTAAGAACTGTTGGATAGCAGTTGAAAACTGCAGTTTTGTGTTTTCTAGAATAAAAATGTCATGAAACTCAACTGGAAATCACACCCAAGTAAACATTCATATTTGACTGAAATCAAGATGAAAGAGCATTGTTCCAATGAATTCTGTGGGGACAATACAGTGATAATTAAATACAGTGGTACCTCGCTTAAAGAGCACAATGCGTTCCACGGGACTGCTCTTTAAGCGAGTTTGCTCTTTAAGCGAAACATCATTGTAAGTGACCAATTGTGACTTCTGGGGGGGATTGCGAATCCCGATTTAGTTGTTAAGCAAGTTTTTGGTTGGTTTTAGTTGTTAAGCGAGGCGACCATGCAGAGAAAATTCTGCTCTTTAAGCGAGTTAGTCTCCAAGTGAGGTGCTCTTTATGGGAGATTTTACTGTACTTTAAAATCTTGTGAAAGATAGGAACCTCCTTAAAACTATCTCACAAAAAAATCAGCAAAAAAAATAAAACTTCTCAACACTAGTTTAGGCATGTCTACCATGGGTTTTAAAAAAATATTTTGGGGAATTTTCTCTAAAATTTGTTAAATTTGTTCAGGTAACTGATGTTATCCTGAAATAGAAAAGCAATACTATATAAGAGTGATGGCGAGCCTTTGAGAGAGAGAGCGCCCAAACTGCAACCCAAAATCCACTTATTTATCACAAGGTACAACACAGCAACAGGGGAGGAAGGAAATGCACCCTTTGGGCTGCAGGGTAGAGGGGTGGGGTGAACTCTGTGCTGGGGGGGAGGGAGAAAGTGCTCCCATTAGACTGCTGGGCAGAAGGGTGGGGTGAACTCTCTGCTGGGGGAGGGAGGAAGTGCTCACATTTGGCTGCTGGCCAGAGGGGTGGGGCACACTCTGTGCTGGGGTGACTGCATGGGTGCCCACAGAGAGGGTTCCAAGTGCCACCTCTGGCACACATGCCATAGGTTCGCCACCACTGCTATATAACAACATTAGAGTTGCTGCCATACTCTCTGTACACTTGGAGTTTTTGTTAAAATAGTTTAAATATTAAGCACTATCTTAGTTCTTTAGAAGATGAGCAGTGCTGAAGAGAGACCAAAATCCTGTCCATGTAACTAGGCCTATGCAAGGGCTATGAGTACTGGCAGAGAGGTGATTTACTTTCTACTTCTGTCCCACAACATTTCTATCTCCTGTGTAATACTTTCAGTACATAAAAGCCATGGGAGCTGTGTGATTTAAGGAAGAAATATTTAATTACTGGAAATTGCTGCTGCTGTACAACATTATTTGTGGGGGAGATTTCTAGTAATGAGCATAACACTTATCATGAAGTTGTGATAGAAATTCCAAACCCATTACAACAGCTGATGTGATGTAAGAGATAACCTTCCCTTTTCCTGACTTGCTAGCTGACTTATCAGAGAGTAAACAAAACAAAACAAGACAAAAAATGCTGTGGCACCTTAAAGACTAACTCCTGTATTTTAGTGTTAGCTTTCATGGATCAAGTCCACTTTGTCAGACATAGGTGAATTATGGTATACTTTTATACATATCTGGTATAGAGGCCCAGAGTATCTGGGCAGAGTTGGTTGGTTCAAGAGATAGATATGCAAATCAATGAGTTATATCTTGTTTTGTTTTGTTTTGTTTACTCTCAGATATGCTTGCACAGACTAACACAGCTACCACTTCAAAAATCGTTAGCTGGCTGTTTGTGAGCCACTTGAAACATTCCATTCCGAGGCAACTAAACAAGGGCAGATTTTCCAAGGTGTAAATAGATGTCAGATTGGGGTGAAGTATTTGACCCTGTTAATAAAGAGCAGGCCTGGAGCTGTATAGTGTTTGGGGAAAGATGGCAAATCATGGCTGCCTTGGCTTCCAGTGGTTACTATTGATATCCTACTGTCCAAGCAGAACTTGATCACAACCCTGGTAATAAATGGTGGAAATAGGGAAATGAAATGAAACACTGAAGTCGACATGTAAGACATGTATCTCCTATTGATTGAGGACTATCTCCACTCTAATGCAAATTCTACATTTTGAGCTGAGATATGTGGCAAGAAATCTATCTCTAGGATGGTTCTGCATTTATTCTGTTTAGGATGTTGTTCCAGAATTGCAATTATGGGACTCGTATTGAGATAATTTTAAAGATATTGTATGTATAAAACCTCTCCAGCAAGACCTTAACACAATCAAAAAATGGAATCAGGCATGGTAGATCTCTTTGAACTACACAATAAAGACAATATATATGCAGGCAAAATTGGAACTAAAGATTAAAATGCTGGCAGAGAAACAGTGGAGTATTTTTTTTAATTTTTTATTGAATTTTTCAAAGACATACAAAAAAGAAAACAATGACTAACAATACAATACATAAACAAATCCATAGTATCATCTTAACAAACATTACTGAATGTTAGCACATAACAATATCTAGACTCATTAATTACTATATAACCACAAAATATTAGGAAAAAACCATTGTTTCAAAATCCGAAATAATAAGAACTTTCTGTGCTACCATTAATCTTTAGATAAATAATAAACACCCTGTCAATATATACAATGCCCGGAGAGTTTATTTGCTACTCAACTCCAAAAACTTCTTTGAGATGGTACTGGTCCTGAACTATCATTTGCCGTACAAGAATGGTCCACAAATGGTTTCCATATATTCCAAAATCTATTCTCTTTTAAATTATCCCTTTTCACTTTAATCTCCCATGTCAGTTTATCATTCAGTGCTAAACTCCACATTTCTTTATACCACTCTCCAATCTGTATTTCTATGTCATTTTTCCAGTTTCTAGCTATACATTGTCTACCCGTTGTCAATACAATTTCCAATAATTCCTTTTCATCTTTGTTTAAACCCAAACCTTCCACATTCGTTAAAAGAATGATACTTGACACCAGCTTAACACTTCTACCCATTATTTCACCAAACTCAGCTTCTATTCTCCCCCAGAAATCCCTTATTTTTTTTTACAACTCCACCACATATGTTCGTATGTTCCATCAAATTCTCTACATCTCCAACATAACTTATCTCTTTTATTATCCATCTGGTAAAGTCTTAATGGCGTCAAGTACCATTGCCACAACATTTTAAAATTATGTTCTTTAATTCTCACAGACATTGTTCTCATAATCCTCTTTTTCCATTTGTTTTTCCACTCCATCTCCCCAATTGTTATATTCAAACTTTGTTCCTACTTCCGTCTCAAATCCTCATGTGGATCTACCCCTCTATTCAGTATATTGTAAAGCTTACTCACAAGACCTTTTATACTATTTTCCCCTTTTCTAATTCTCCATACCAACTCCTCAAATTCTGTATGCATTCTATCTAGCCCTACTTCTTTTCCATATTTTTTGTTCCAATTTTCCACCTTCAACCTCTGAAACCAATTCAAATTTAATATCTCAAATATTTTTTTCCGCTCAACAAGAGACTCACATATTTTTAACCAATCCTTCAATAAAAGCATCCCATTTTTATCCAATATTTCCATTTTTTCCTTATCTAACTTTATTGGGAAACACATCATATCAGTCAGTTCTAAAACTGGAGAGAGATTTGGGACCATATCCTTTTTTACCTTCTTCCACACCTCCACGAGACCTCTCATCATAGTATTATTTGGTCTTCTCACCTTATCCTTTATTCCTAGAAAAATCAAATTTCCAATATTTCTATATTCTTTCATCTCCAATTGCTCCCAAATTGTTTTTTCTCTTGCCAAAATCTTCACAACATTCTTAACTTGAAAAGCCCGGTAATATGCTAGCAAGTTTGGCAATCCCAAACCCCCTTTTTTTTGAGACAAATACCATAACTTCTTTGGAAGCCTAGATTTTTTACCTCCATTACAAAAACCATTGAACATCTTTTGAAACTCATTAATTTCTTTCTCTTTCAAATGGATCGCTAGTGTATCAAATAAAAAGTTAAGCTTTGGCAACAATATCATTCTACACATAGCAATCCTTCCGAACCATGACAGCTTTAACTTCTGAAGCTCTTGTATTTTGTTCTTAAATTCTACTTTCAAGCTGTCATAGTTCAATCGTTTAAGTTCTTCTAATTTGTTTGAAATAATTATCCCCAAGTATTTCAACTTATCCTTAATTTGTATATTAAGTGTCAACACCGTCCTACCCATATCACTTGGTTTCAAATTGCACAACATCAATTCTGATTTATCCCAGTTTATCTTTAACCCAGTTATATCTTGAAATATCTGTAAATGATCTTTAATCCTGTCCATTACCAACTCCGGGTGCTTTACCATAAGCAATGTATCATCTGCGTACATACTCACTTTATTACCCATGATCCCTTCTATATTTAAATCCTCCCTTATACTTTTAGCTAAGATTTCCATTGCCATAATAAACAGAATAGGAGATAATGGACAGCCCTGCCTCGTACCAGCTTCTAACTTTACCACATCCGTAAGCTCCTCATTTACTCTAACCCTAGCATTTCCTTTTTGATATAGTAAATCTATAACCCTATTAAATTTATCCCCAAATCCATATTTTTTAACTATTTCCTTGATTGAGTGGAGTATTGAGGTATATATCGTGCTGATAAAAGAGGAATTTTCAATACTTGAGCAGAGGCCAAGGTACATGGGTAACGTAATAATAACCAAGAAGATTTTATCACAAAAGTATGAAACCAAGTTGATATTGTAGTTTTAACAAGAGGTACAATATTTGTAGTGGTAAGATCTGGGAGACAGGTACAGTAAAACCCCTACTTGCGAAAAAAAAGTCTGTTCCGTAGGCTTTTGCTTAAATTGTTTTTTTTTATGTAACTCGAAGCAAACCCATAGGAAAAATTATTTTTTAATGTAACTCGAAGCAAACCCATAGGAAAAATTATTTTTAATGTAAATCGAAGCAAACCCATAGGGGAAAAGAATCTTTATGTAACTCGAAGCAAATCCATAGGAAATCGTGTAAATCGGGACACGGTTTTAGCACAAAACCATTATGTAAGTCAAATTTTATGTAACTCGAGGCATATGTAAGTTGGGGTTTTACTGTAATCTCAACTTGAGGGAGAACATTGGTCACAAAAGACCAATCTTGAAAAGACATTGTGCCATATGTATCTAAGGTTTTCAACAAATGAGAAAAATCACAAGAAGAATCAGATCAAGGAGAATAACTTTGTTTAGGTTTAGGACAAGATTTACTAGGTTACAGTACAGTAAGCAGAGCTCTGTACAGTAAGCAGAGTACTGTATAAAGATCTGAGCTGTCTGCAGGTAAAAGTGGTCTCTTGGGTAATCTTGTCCTGAATTTTATAAAGGCTTATAAGACTATGGGGATTTTATCAGAAAAAGACAGCAGTAAGAAGGAGAATAGGGTAGTTAGATATTTTTTCAGCTTTAGCTCTTAGAAAATATATAAATATCTTTATCTCATGTTGCCAAGGTACATACTGAGTTTCAGGAGTCCTACCCCACAAAACCAGATTTCAACTTATCTCAACAACCTGTGCTTGGCTCCATCTGAGACAAGTTCTTTTGTTTAATTCTTCTCTAATTTAGAACCACACCTAATATTGCTGGAAAAATCAGCCATGTGTCTTCCTTCTTGGCAATGCCATATGACTTCCCCTTCCATGTAGGGCAAGACCCAGGAGGGGGGGGGGGGGGGGCGGAGCGACAAAAGTTATCTTCCCCTTTATTTCTGTGTATGAGTACTGTAGATGGAAATTTACCAGGATTTCTTCTAGTATTAAACACATGGCAAGGCCAAAACTGTTATGTTTTCCTGTTGCTACCATTCAAAGAAATTCTATTGCTCTATGAAAACTGGGCAATGTAATTTGACTATACAGAAAATTGAATATTTATTTGTTAGTATAATAACTTGCTTTAATTAGGAATATGTTACTAAAAATATCCCCTTCCACTGTTGCTCAAATTCGATAAATGAACAAATTATCATCATATTGTTTTTACGCCTTCTAAATATATTTGAACAATGAATAATTTGTTGGTATTTTGTAAACTGAAGGATCTGAGGCCACCAGAAAACATCTCTTGCTTGTTTTGGAACAAGTGTGATGATAATCAACACTGAAGAACGATGGAATGGATTCTCTCACTATGCAATTCATAATTTGCTGTTCTATGTGCACAGACTAGAAATGTGAAAGGCCAGGCAAAAGAAAAGCAAAATTTGTCTTTCCATTGCAGAAAAGCCAAAACATTCTAGGAAATCAAAACAAAACATACTTTATACAGACTAGCCCTATTCTTCTTTCTAAAGATCCCACAAGAAGGATTCTACCTCTTTTAGTCCTGAACTGGAGGCAAGAAAATTTAGGGGGGAAATAATAGTGAAATGTTTAAACCAGTGATGGCAAACCTTTTAGAGACTGAGTGCCCAAATTCAACAGGTTGCTGCCCTGCCGCCGCAGCGAGGCAGGGTGAACTCTGTGCTGAGGGGGGGAGGAAGCACTACCATTGGGCTTCTGGGCAGAACGAACTCTGTGCTGGGATGACGGTGTGCGTGCCCAGAGAGAGGGCTCTGAGTGCCATAGGTTTGCCACCGCTGGTTTAAACCATCCTTGGTTATGCAGAGTGGTTCTGGTCTAAATTAGGGCCTCCTCTACACATTTACATATAAGCAAGACCCACTTTAAGGAAAAATTGCTTTAAGGAAAACCCTGCGGAACGAATTAATCCTGTACAGTACTTTACCTTGAGACTAGTCCTCCAGGATTTAAACAAGACCACATAATTTCACAGTTCCTTAGGCCTAATATAATCTCCCTTCAGCAACTTGGAAAAGGCTGTAAACTCATTTTCGGGGGGTGGTTGGGGGGGGGGGGGTTAGGTGTTAGTTAAATAATACTCAGACCTTTGGAACCTTTAATGGTCTTCTGTCACACTATGATGGCTAAACCAGTACCTATGGAGCACAAAATGTATACCAAATATATCACAAGCAGTTTAAGAACCAATGGTCAACATGCTATTTCACAGCTACACAGGTGGAGGGTAAATGGCATAACATTTACTTGCTTTCAGCCAGCCATTAACGAGTTGTTGCTACAGTTCTGCGGGGAGCACATGCCAGTTGGAAGTGTGTGAATGGTAATGCCATTTGCTTTCTGGCTGTGTAAAAAACTAACAAGAGTTAAGCCAATATATTTTAAGTGTAAAAAAAGTGGTGAAATAAGCCATCACATGGTATTCACACTGCTGCACAGTACTTGGAAAGGCCAGGACCATGACTAGAAAGGCTATTCTATTTAAACACAGTCTTGCTCATTAGTCATGGAACAGCTGTCACTCACTGCAACATCTGAAATACATCAAGAATATAACCACTACCTCTCTTGAAGAATATATGTATATCATTTTGTTGCATCTGAAATATCCCACACTATTATGATTCACTTTGTTGAGGAGTCCAGGAAGAAAAAACAATGTCCTTAAGATTCAGATAGCTCTGTCTGAGTGGACGGCTCAAGGGGGAAAAGAGGCAGACGAAAAGTTGAGGCAATCTAAGCACAAGGGCTGTGATAAAGAGTAAACACCAAAGATTCAATAAATATAAGTTAATTCTAGAATTCAGGAGGCTATGAGGCACTGAGAAAGACCAGAAGCCTATGAATTGGACAGATATGGTCTCATATCTGAACCTCCCCCCACAACAGAAACTTGAGTGTTCTGGTTTCACAAAAATCTTCTGTCTATTTCCCCTACAGTAGTGGTGGTGAACCTTGGCACCCCATGTGTTCTGGAACTTCAATTTCCAGAAGCCCAAGTCAGCACTCCTGCTGATCAGGGCTTCTGGGACTTGAATTTCAAGAACATCTGGATTGCCAAGGTTCACCATCTCTATCCTACAGCCATTTTAAAAGGTCCACAGTGCAGATGTGAAAAACCTGTACATTCAGTGTCCCCTGTACTTAAACTTGGCAACAGTGCTGTGCCTGGCTCTGCCCATACAAGCAGGGGCAGGAAACCTCTCCCTCACCCAATCCTCCCTACAATCATAGTTTCCGTCTATATCACCTCTACCAGCTGCACAATGACAGAATGTCTTACTCAACAGGTCTGGTCTCTGACTAGTTTAGATTCATCTGACAGGAAGAGGAGTTACTTACAACGTGGAAGAAGGCCAAGCCATTGCTCTTTGTCAAGTTCTCAATATTTATTTTTTACTTTTCATCATTAAGTGCTTTACAAATATTAACTAAGCCTCAGAATGACCCTTAGGAGGCAGGCATTCTTCCTAATGAAATTAGGAACCTGATTTATTAAAAAGAAAAAAAAAGTTAAATTACTTCTGCAAACACCACTTGTGATAGTGAGACTAGTTTTAAAATTCATATTACAGTATCCTTTAAAATTTATGGGGTTTTGTCTGCTCTTCAGTTTGCAGAACAGCTATCTTGAAAATGTCTGGCTCACTTTTCAGAACAGGAGCTCATGGTTCTGCCTTGGCCTACATGGGACACTGTAACTGATGGAAGGAGAGATGTCCTGCCTCTTCTTGTTCATAAAGCAATCAGTATGCAAGTATGCAATATGAGAAACAACACAGTTAAACCCCAGACACAATCTACTGACTGAGAAGTTTCACTCTCCACTGAAGAGAAAAACTACCTATATTTAGATCAAATGTTTTCTTCCATAAAATATAGAAGATGGAACAAAGCTCAAGTAAACTGAAAAGCTGCCGAGGGTTCTCTCTCCAGGGTTGAGGTGTCTTGGAAAATCATTTCACTTTTCTAACATCAGGGTTTCCCTCATTTGTAAATAAAGACGGTTGCTGTCTGGTTTAGTTAATATTAGTAGACTTAAGATGTAAAAACACTTGTTAGTATTAATAGCACAGGGTGGTTCAGCCATTAGGCGCTGGAGGTGACACGTTCTACTTTAGAGGTTGAAGTCACTTCCACCATGGATAAAAACCTTCCTTGTTAAGATCCAGCTCACAAGAACCAAATGATTCAAAAGGAGGTTTCATCAACTGAGCAAAGAACAACATATTAATATCCCATGACCTGCTGAACGTGTATTTGTGGAAGACATAACCAGTTTTCATAAACAGTCAGTTCCACGGGGGAACTGGCATAACTGTGACTGAGAAATTAGGCAGGGTAATTGCTAAAAAGTTTTTTTTAGAACTTATAAAATGTTAAACGTAATGAAAACAAATTAACTGCCATTTTAATTTAATCTAAGAAGATTGATCCTACTGATTCTTTACAGAGAGAGTGTGACTGACTCTTTTCTATTGTAGCCAATTATGAAGCATGTATAGGACAGCCAAATATGCTAATAAAGATGGATAAAAGTATTTCTGTATCAAAGTAAGATACTGCATAAATAGTTTTTGTATATACACAGTGACTTCTCAAATTGAGCAATTTACCATCCACATCTGAAGGCTACATACACCTTACTTGGTGTAACTTACAACCTTTAAACTTGCTAATTTGCATTTAGCCACAGTGAATTTAGGACAGCTGCCTTGTGCCATGTCCGTCTAGTTTACCACTGTTTTGACTGGCAGAGGTCTTTCACATTATCTCCTACATAATTCTTCTCAAGTTGAAGTGTCAGGGGTCTTCTATGTGAGAAATATGTCTTCTGCCATTGAAATATTTTGTCTGAACAGACTGTGCATAACTAATTTCTTGCTGTGATTCTGCTTTCCCCACCCACTAAATGTTCCTGAAGTAATTTCCAAATATTTTCAATTACTGTAGCCGTAGTACTAAATACAGAATTTTAATATAACCTGACAGTTAGTGGAAAACATCCATGGACATTACGTGGACAGAATCAATGAAAGAGGTCTTTATGATGATAATAATATATTTTGTCAAAAATTGAAACAATTTTTGCTGGAGAAACTCCGCTCAGGGGACGCCCAAATGAGGCTCTTTTCATGTCCACAAGATCTTTTCCCCACAAAAGTGGTCCCAATTTATCTACCAGTACTTGCAATTTCTTGCTTTCAATCTGCTAGGTTGGCAGGAGCTTAGGCAGAGACAGGCACTCAACCAGTCATGCAGTACCCAGGTCTCAAACTGCAGACTTGCTGGCCTGCCAGTTAACTAGGCGAGCTTCTTAACCACTGAGCCACTGCAGCCCCTTTGTGATGATATAAAAGGGTTGTTGCTGTGCTTTTTGTTTCAACTACCACTTTACTATTTTAAGCACCACTTTACAGATGTGATATGGTAGCCCTTTCACCCTCCTTATGGAAGGTCTCCTGAGAAGAGAATGACACAAAGCTTATATTAAACATGGAAGGCTGCCTTATACCCTTTCTATCTAGTCCAATAATGTCCTGACTGAGAGTATTTTCCAGAAACTATGGCAAAGGTATTAACATATTACTTTATCAATGAGAGGTACCTAACCTTGCATCTTCAGGATGTTGGACTATGGGCTGCCTGTCTCCTACATGGTGCTTTCTAATAGGATGTCCCCAAGATCTGTGACCTTCTGCATGTAAACTACTGGCTTTACGACTGAGCAAACACCCCAACACTTGTGTTTTACAACAGTATCCATCAAGTAGAACAGAGGAAGTAAAAGATAAGACTAAATTGATTAGACATTGATTTGCTTAGAAGAGGAAACTAACAGCTGAACCTAGAGCTGCCAGTTGAAGAAACTGGCTCAAGGTAAAAGTAAGGTTCCTTTTCCCACAGAAAGATATAGTCTCTGTCCAGGAGCCGGTAGAATACCTTTACAGATGGAATTATTTCCATCACTAGAATTTGGACGGGGGCATTCTCATGTCCCAATCCAAGCCACCATAACTTCTCAAATTCTCTTCTGGGAGTGAGGAAATCCTCAGGAACCCTTTCCCCATACTACTCCCATAGCTACAGGTGTGAGAAGAATGGAAATAAGTTTTATTCTATTGAACATATAGGACCAGAGTGAATTAGACTTGTGCGTGAAACGAATACACACATATAGGCCAGAATCCTACTGATGTTTGATCAAGGATTGCAAAGTGTATAATATTTGTGTAATCTGCTGTGGCTAACTGGCATGTTTTTGCATGCTTTTGCTTATGTGAGGATTATTGTGCATCACAACTTGTATAAATAGCACACAGACGAGGAGCAAACAAATGAAAACAGAAATTTCCAATAAGTCTCCCTCCACAGGTGAACAACTATTCTTTTCAGGCCAGCGGCTGATTTGATTCAAGTTACAAGCAGCCCTGCGGCACATAAATCTGGGACGAAGAGAAGGCTGGGAAAATCTCGGAAGAAGAAAAAGACGGTATAAGATACAAAAACACAAATGCTGACTTCCCTCTCTTAGACTGTATACATCTAAAGGAAGATGAGGCATGAGGATGATGTTCCAGTAATGTCTTTCCTATCCAATTCTGGAAAAGTAATCCAAATTCCTCGGTGCCAGCATCGCTGCTTTTTGTTTTGTATTTGGGCATTGGAGCGTCCAAGAATTTTTAAAGCCATGGTTATTACTTCCCATTCTGTTATTTACATCCTAATCAGTTGGTCTTAGTTGCCGCTACTGCACAATGAATAGCGGTTTCCCCCTCAAGCTTACAATGAGGCTTAAGCTCTTTCCTCAGTAATGTCTGTCTAGCGTTCTGAGGGGGAAAGGCATGATTTGTCAGCATTGTCGGACTTTGTTTTGCAGGAACCCAGCATCTGTAAAGGTGGGAAGAGCAGACAGAAAGAATACTCTTGTGGCTGTGAAGCCCACTATATAAATCAAAAAGCCTGGTTCTCTTCCTGTTTTGTATTGCATGCTTCCATGTGTACTTCATTTTCAAGAAGGTTTATGGAATCAGCCAATTTTCAGAATCTTAAGCCAACCTTTTCTAAGCAATCCAGTTGTTCAACAGCTAAAATGAGTACTGTATGGGGAACACTTTCCTAAATGTTTCCTCTAACATTTGTCAGCCTGAATACTCACCTATTATCATCAAAGAGCTGCTGTGATGATTGCAGTATGTTTATCAATATGTGTAGTTGTTTACTTAAATAATGCCTATTCACCTTTCTTGAAAACAACATCCATGTAGATTTCAACAATGATCAGTGCTCATTTATTTCAAATAGTTTCTTCACTCCTCTCTTTAGAGACTGTCGGTTGATTTTCTGGCTTCTTTTCTGTGAAGGCTAGCCCCGTGCCTCTAACACAGCACTACAGGTGGTTTCTCAAAACACTCAGTCCAGAATCACACAAGTGACTCCACCTCTGTTGCTGGCTGGCTATCATGCTTCCCATCTGTGTGATGGATGGCAAGCAAGATGGGAAAATAACTTGTGAGGTTGCCTTCATGGACAATACGATCTGGATTAGGGATGCCATATTTCCCTCCCCCCAAAATGGGACAGGAGTAAAGGTTGCCCTTGCTCAAAAGCCAGTCGTATCCGACTCTAGGGTTCATTGCTCATCTCTGTTTCAAAGCCGAAGAGCCAGCACTGTCTGCTTCTGCAGATGTATTCCATGGTCATGTGGCAGGCATGACTAGACACCGGAGAGCACGGAATGCTGCTTACCTTCTCCCCAAAGTGGTCACTATTTATCTACTTGCAATTTCTTGCCTTCAAACTGCTAGGTTTGCAGGAGCTGGGACAAAGACGGGAGCTCATTCCGCAAGCTGTTGCTGCCACAACTTCAATAGAGTCGGCAATAAAATGAAGCAGGTTTTTTTTTTGTCTTCCTTAGCTGCAAAGCTACTACTGCTGCACCACCTGCTGGTCATTTCAATAGAGGCGCAGCTCTATTGCAAGAAAAAAGTGCATCCCCCCCCTTCAAACCCCCTTGGTCTGAAACGCAGGAATTTTAAATGTTTTTTTAACTGGGACGGGACAGGTTCAACCCGTTAAATTCCCGGTTTTCCGTTATGTATCGCATCCCTAATCTGGATGGGTACATTGTAAAAAGTAGCTTGCTGGCAGCCAAAGCTGTTATCGGCAAGACACAAAGCCCAAGACTATATTGGACAAACAATTACACAGCTCAGATTCTTCATACTGTAGTCTAAACAATCTTTTTGTACTGTTAAAAGTGACCTTTCCCTCAAAAAAGTGTGTGTGTGTGTGTGTGTGTGTGTGTGTGTGTGTGTGTGTGTGTGTGTGTGTGTGTGTAAATTGCCACACTATAAAACCAAGGGATATATTAATTTAATTAACAGTAAAATATAAGCAGCTTAGAATAACAGCTTCTCTTTGGAACAAGGAGCACTTGCCATTAAGTCTTGTCTGCTGTGTTTCTCAACATCTGACAAGAATTTACAACAGATGGAAATGATTCTACATGGAACAGCACACCCTTCATGTTCTCCAGTCTGTTGACTTAATTACAAACATACTGTATCTGATGAAACAATAGCCTTGGAAACAGTAGATCGGTCAGCCCTTGTGTAGTCCCGGAATAATGGAAAAGACACTAGATCATGGGTTCTCAACCTTTTAAAGCCAGGGGCCAGATCACGTCCCTCAGACTGTTAGTGGGCTGGACTGGTGTGTCCCCCACTGCTGCAGTGGTGGCGAGACCACCCTGAGCCCCCACCATTCCTCCCCACCGCCACCACTTCCCTGCTTACCAGCCTGCTGTGGATGAAGGAGGGGTCCTGACTGTCTTTGTCTGCACTTGGCCAGAGCGGCCCCCAGAAAAGACTTGGGCGGCTGTGTGCATCTTCCATTGCCACTGCTGCCGACACCCCCCCCCCTCCGCCTGACTTGGCATGTCCTTAATGCCGCTTCCGTAGCAGGGTGGATGTTGTAAGCCTTCTCACAACACCCAACCTGCTATGGAGTGGCATTAGGGACATGCCAAGCCAAGTGGAGGGGACAAGGATGGCGGCGATGGCAGCGAGGGCACAGGCCAGATGGAATGATGCCACAGGCTGGATCCAGCCCATGGGCCGTAGGTTGGGAACCCTGCTCTAGATTGTCACTATTACCATGAACATCTTTGCTAAATAACAAACTGCTTTATAATCTTGTGCTAGATATCCCACACCATGGCCCTGAAAATGGCAAGACATCCATCTTACCCATTCCTTATCCAACTCGAACTCATCGGCCCTCCAAATGACATGTTTCTGACAAACAAATGAGGATGGACAAGAAATTATTTTCAATTAATTTTGATCACAATATTTATTTATTTTTTATTTATTTTTCACGCTTATATACCGCCCACTCAGGTACAACCCAACTCAGGGCGGTTTACAAAAATTACAAAATTCAAATGTGGGAGAAGGACTGGTTTACCCATCTGCTCTGGGTAACTAAGAAATCTGTTTCAGTTTGATTAAAATTGTCCAAAATCTACACTTTAACATGTGAGAATGCAGGTTAAAAGAAAGTTTAAATTAAGCAAACATAGCTACTAGGAAAGGAAAGGCAGAGGTAAATTTACACTGTGAACAAAGCTTTAACTCCCTGTCCTCCAATTAAGAAAAAAGTAGTGCTTTCACACTATTCACAATATTTGGTTTACATAGTTCACTGAATTGTCTCGAGAAAAACCAAACCTCCATGAAAAAAGGAAGATGAAGTTTGTGACGAAAAAGACAAACAGAATCACAGACTTCAGATCTGATCATTAAGCTACAAATTGTATTAACTTTCATGAAACAAATGTAAACCCTCTCCCATTAAACTTAGTTACAGGAATTTTTGAATTTGTTTGTATGTCTCTAGTATTCACTCAAGAACTGAGAATACCTTTTCTGCCCATTCTTGCTGCTGGAACTGATACTTAAAAATCAACAAGAATGCTTCCTTCAACCATGATTTCCCCCCTCATTTTTATTTATTTATTTATTTATTGTTAAATTTTTATACTGCCCACTCAGCCAAAGCCAACTCCGGGCGGTTCACAACAGTGGGTAAAAACAGATAAAACTATCTTAAAAGAGAACAAATTTTGGGAAATATGGAAACCATTTGTGGAATTTGTCCTTGTGAGTGATAAAGGAGATAAGCCGGTACCTCAACATATGAGTTTCTGGGAAAATTAAATTAGAAATTTGATCCTCATGGTTTGTAAATATCATTGGGTGTTATAATTTGTAATACAACAAATTTATGTAATGTGATTTTCTTTTTTCTGATTTGTAATTTCTTGTATTTGTTGTATTTTTTTAATATATCATTTGTATTTTTTTTGAAAAACAATAAAAATATTTTTAAAAAAACAGATAAAAACAAAAAAAACAGATAAAAACCAGCAATAAGAACCCACCCCTAAAAAGGGAGGGGTGCAGGAACTGAAGAAACCGTGGGGCAGGCATCCTCCCCTATATTAACCACCCAACGGAAGCCATCCCTCCACCTGCACCCCAAACTTGGCCCGCCAGCCAGGTTTTTAGTTCTTTTCTAAAGGGCAACAACTCCGTCTGGAGACGCAGTTCCACAGGCAGGAGGTTCCAAAGGGCCGGTGCGGACACAGAGAAGGCTCTCCATTGGACACATGAAGACTTTCTATAAATGTTCAAAGCCACTTAAAATAAGTGATATTTTGGATGTTTGTGCCTAAGTATTATCTATCAGAAAGCTACATTACAATTACAATTTTATTGCATTTTTTTTTGCTTTTATTTTCTTTTGGCTAGAATACCCAAATACCACAAATGGATTTTGCAAGACTGGCGGCAATTTAAAAAACAAACAAACCACATACACACACAAACACAACAGATTGCATCACAGAATGTTTTTCTACAGAATATGTGAATAGATTCCATTCCCCAGTTAGATCTCTTACTACAATATTAACTACAACATTCTCACAAATGATGTGGCAATCTAGTTCCATTGCTCAGTTGTGGCATTATATATAAAAAAGCTGGGGCTTGAGGTAATCATTACATGTCAGTGAAGCACTGAGTCCAAGTTTGTGAATGCCTGTGGGAGGATTTTCACCTCTAGATTATCGAAACACAACTGTTCTTATAGGGCAGGGGTTCGCAACCTACGGCCTGCAGGCTGGACCTGGCCTCTGATGCCATTCCATCCGGTCCATGGTGACTACCGCGGAAGCAGACACACATGTGCAAACCCACCTGCTGCCATTGTGTCCAGCCCGTGGTACGGTCTAAGAGGGAATTTTCTGGTCTGTGGCATGGTAAGGTTGAGAAACCCTGCTATAGAGCAATAGTGGCGAACCTATGGCACACATGCCAGAGTGGGCACTCAGAGCCCTCTCTGTGGGCATGCACGCCGTCGCCCCAGCACACAGTTTCCACCCCTCTGCCCAACAGCCCAATGGGAGTGCTTCTTCCTTTTCTCTAGCACAGCGTTCACCTCGCCCCTTTGCGGCGCGGACAGCAGCTTGTTGAGTTTGGGCACTCTGTCTCTAAAAGGTACACCATCACTGCTATAGGAAGTTATATACCTCCTTAACACAAGGCCAAGTATGACTTCCAAGAAAAAACTGCCCTCCATTGGCACAGTGGCAACTCTATATGCAAGTGGCATGCTCCCACATAAATATACTAAAGAGGCTCATAGTTAAATGGAAGGACAACAAGACATTGGCCCAGGTTCCAGAGTTCATTCATTGAAGGAGTTAAAATGTTTTGCTGACACTCAATATTACAAGAATATACCTTCAGCAAGGCCACTGGGGTGAAGGCTTCTTTAATAAATTAAACCTGATTGCAGGGCTAAAATATAAATACAGTGGTACCCCGAGTTACGAATGTAATGTGTTCCCCAAGATGTTTTGTATTACAAATTTTTTTTTAACTCAAAATGCGGTTTGCCATAAGAATGCATTGAAAACTTTTTTGTGATCTCTGGAACAGATTAATAGGTTTTCATTGCATTCCTATGGGAAACCATGCTTCGAGTTACAAATTTAAATTCATAACTTGAGACATTATTTTTGATGGATTTTCATTTGTATCGTAAAAATTTTGTAACACAAGGTGTTCGTAACTCAAGGTACCACTGTAAGACAAAGAAGCATTATTAAAATTATTTTAAGACAGCAAACCAAGACTGATGTGGTCCCAAACAAAAATATGTTTACAATATGTTTTCATGATTTCACTGTCTCGTTTATTTAAGTCATTCAGTATGTAGTTCTCAGAGCTCTGATGTGAATGGAACATTCAATAAGAAGAGGGCTGTAGTTAAACTCAAGCACCGACAATACACTTGAAAATCCATCAGTGAGTGTCTCTTATATATCTTCATTAGCTAGGCCCTCAACAATCTTGTCTCTTATTTCCATTACCCATTCCCTCAGCAATCCTCTCTCTCTCTGGTTTCTCTATCTCTGGAGGTAGACTTGTCAATTCAAACATTACACCGAACTGCAGTTCTACACAGCAAACCATGTTTTGGCATGACCTGGGAACAGCTTGTATGTCAGCAAAGTACACACAGAACTAAAGACCAGTGGGGGGAGGGGGGATTCCTTCTGTTCCACAGCATATTGTGATAAGGATCAAAAGTGCTCCTTTAATACTTGAAAACTATACAGTATATGCAAGCAACAGCAGACTACCGTAATAGTATGACTTTGGCACAATGTCTTACATTATTTGGTGACAGTTTAGTTTATCAATAACCAGAACTACTGCTACTACCAGACCGCTTATAACCATCCAATAAATACATTCATAGACATTATTACCTGACTAATATCCTTAGTGCTATCTGGATAGCTCTGTGAGTTACCAGTAAGTATCTGGCTAAGGAGCCACAGGCTGGGAATTCAATTACCCTCTGTTTATTTCAGAAGAACCAGTCTGTCTAGTCTTAGGCAAGCAGCACAATCCCAAGATACCCCTAGAAGAAAGGAAAAGTAAACTGCTTCTGAGTACTGTACTCTCTACCTAGAAAACCCTGAAAATCAGAATTGACTTGACGGCACACAATCATTGCTACCCTTAGCAGCTTATACACACACAAATGTCTATGATAGTTATTTGTGGCCTAAAATGGAGGAGGGAGAAGTAAAATCTACTGCCTGGTAACTTGGAGCCATTTCTTACTCACCAGCTGTTATAAAGAGGCTATCTTAGTCAGGGCGAACCTTGGCACTCCAAGTGTTCTTGAACTTTAATTCCCAGAAACCCAAGTCTCTGTGGATCCACATGAATGGGTTTACTGCATGTACCCATTTGTGTGGATTCAGAGACTTGGGCTTCTGGGAACTGAAGTCCAAGAACATCTGGAGTGTCAAGGTTCGCCATCATAAGGCTATCTGCTCTCAATAGAATCATGTGTCAATAACCTGCTATTGCCATTAATATATCAATAAATGGTGCCTAAATTGAGTTCACATTTCAGTTACCCAGAACTACTGGATGCATTTTTAAACAAGAGAAATACAAAATTTCTTTTAAAACATTCAGAGAAAATTGTATTCAAACACTTTGCTCGAGTTTGAGGGTAAATCCCTATAAAACCTTAGAGACTATAGAAATTAGAGAGGGGAGATAATGTGGAAAACCACAACCCTTCTCCCAATATGTATAATTTTTTTTGTTATGTGATTGTTATTATTATTTCTTCCAGGAATGCAGTGCCACATTAGCATATAAGTGGCTCATTTTAAAGGAAGAAGAATGCTAAAGAAAAACCTGTTCATAGTGGCAAAAACTAAAGGTAGGGTAAATTCCCTTATCTGATTTTGTTAATCTAACATGGCCTAATCACTGCTTTTCACTTGCTAAAAATATTATGAAAATATTTTTATATAAACAAGACAAATCTATTTTCATTGTTTTTGTTATTGCTTGGTCATATACTGCACAGGTAAGCAGGCAAGACCCAGCCACTTCATTGTTGTTGTTATTGCTTGGTCATATACTGCACAGGTAAGCAGGCAAGACCCAGCCACTTCATTGTTTTTGTTATTGCTTGGTCATATACTGCACAGGTAAGCAGGCAAGACCCAGCCACTTACATAAGAACATAAGAACAGCCTTGCTGGAAAAGGCCACAGCCCATCCAGTCCAGCATTCTGTCTCACACAGTGGCTCACCATTTCCTTCAGGGTATTCCCAAGCAGATGCCTTCACCTGCTTAGGATTCCCTGGAAATGGCATTGAGATATATCCTGCCTATCTCTCCAACCCCGAGGTTGTCCTTAAGTATCCATAATTATAGCCATTGATACCCTTGTCCTCCATGAACTTGTCTAATCTTTTCTTAAAGCTGTCAAGACTGACAGCTGTCACCACTTCTTCTGGCAAGGAGTTCCATAGACCAGTGATCCTCTGGGTGAAAAAGTACTTTCTCTTATTTGTTTGAGAACTAGTACCCAAAAGTTTCATCGAGAGTCCCCTAGTTCTAGTGTTGTGCGATAGGGAAAACAGTTTTTTCCTTATCTACTTTGTCCACACCGTGCATGATTTTATAAACTTCAATCAGGTCACCTCTTACACGCCTTCGTTCAAGAGTGAAAAGGCCCAACCGTTGCAGCCTCAGATGGTAAGGATGGTGTTCCAGTCCCCTAATCATTCTGGTTGCCCTCCTCTGCACTTTCCCCCGCTCCATAATATCCTTCTGGAGGTATGGCGACCAGAACTGTACACAGTATTCCAGATGGGGCCTTCCTAATGATCCCTAGCATTGAGTTTGCTTTTTTCACTGCTGAGGCACACTGGGTTGACACCTTCATTGAGTTGTCCACCAGGACACCAAGGTCCCTTTCCTGGTTTGTCGCAGAGAGTTCAGACCCCATCAGTTTATAAATGTAATTGGGGTTTTTTGCCCCAACATGCATCACTCTGCACTTACTAATGTTGAAGCTCATTTGCCACTGTTTTGCCCACTCCCCCAGTGTCAAGAGATCCCTCTGGAGCTCTTCACAATCTCTTACAGTATAAGAGTATAATTTAGTGTCATCAGCAAATTTGGCTACCTTGCTTTTTACTCCTACCTCTAGATCATTTATGAAGAGGTTGAAAAGCAGGGGTCCCAGTACTGAACCTTGGGGGACCCCACTCTTTACTTCCCTCCACTTGGAGAAGTGTCCATTTAGTGCTACCCTCTGTTTCCTGTCCCTTAGCCAGTTGCTGATCCAGGACAAGACCTGTCCCTTTATTCCATGACTGGTAAGTTTATTCAAGAGCCTTTGGTGCGGGACCTTGTCAAAAGCCTTCTGAAAGTCCAGATAAACAATGTCAACTGGATCCCCCTTATCCACATGCTTGTTGACACTCTCAAAAAATTCCAACAGATTAGTGAGGCATGATTTGCCCTTGCAAAAGCCATGTTGGCTCTCCTTTAGCAGCGCTTTCTCTTCAATGTGCTTATTAATTCTATCTTTTAGGATGGTTTCCATCACTTTACCTGGGACACATGTCAAACTGACAGGTCGGTAATTTCCTGGATCACCCCTGGATCCTTTTTTGAAAATTGGTGTTACATTCGCTACCTTCCAGTCATCAGGCACAAAGCTTGATTTGAGGGAAAGATTATATATTTTGGCTAGGAGATCAGCAATTTCATCTTTAAGTTCCCTGAGAACTCGTGGATGGATGCCATCTGGTCCTGGTGATTTGTTAGTGTTTAGCTTAACAAGACATGCAAGGACCTCCTCCCTGGTTATTTCTATCTTGCTTAATTCTTTGGTTTCCCCCCCTACGAAGATAGGCTCTGTTTTGGGCATGTGGTCTCTGTCTTCTTCAGTGAATACTGAAGCAAAGAATTCATTGAGTCTCTCTACAATCTCTGTTTCCTCTTTAATAACCCCTTGCCTTCCATTGTCATCTAATGGTCCAATGGCCTTCCTAGTTGGGTTCTTACTTCTAACGTAGAAAACACTTCATTGTTTTTGTTATTGCTTGGTCATATACTGCACAGGTAAGCAGGCAAGACCCGGCCACATGCCCAGAACCTTTGAAGAATTTCACCATGAAACAATCCAGTCTTTGTTGAATACATTAGTCTGCCTGCTAACATATTTTTTTAAAATGAAATCACTATGTTTGGTTTATTGAACTTGTTAGAATTGCACTGAACATCTATGGAGTGAATTTCATTTTTTGGCAGACTAAGTAAGAATTATGTAAAGGGGGCTTCATTTCATATCATGACTGAACTGTAGTATTTTGGTCAACCACAGAAAGCCAGACAGGAGCTTTGAATCCCCTGAGGGGCTATATATCATAGAAACCATTTTTGCGGTTTGGGGTGTTTTTTTTTGTTCTTTCATATGTAGCTTCGAAAAACCCATCAGCACATCTGAATGCCATAGTCCAAATTTTAACAGGCCATCAAACAACTAGACATACAATGTCTTACTGTTTGAACTAGTGATACAAATGGGGGTGGGGGGAATCCTGCAACATAGCTAGCCTTGAAGCATCAATTGTTCCATTTCAACCATCTATGGTTTTGCCACTTAAAAACCACACAACAACAAAGATGAAGAAAGATTGTATTTCTAAAGAACCGTATGGATGGAAGGTTTCCGTCTCAACAGGAAACTCCAGACTGTCCTCATATATTTATAATTGAGGTCAGGCTGGAGTTTTCCTTCAGGAAATATGAAGCAGCTCTCTTAGAGGTTACACCAACAAATCTCAACAATGCTCTGAGTTCACTCATTTCCCCCCCTACCCCAATTCATTTTTACAAGGGTATGTCTACTCCATGGCTACTTATGCTTACTTTCCGTCCTTGATTACACAGACTTACTTTCACCACTGGTCCAAGCTATCCATATGCTAAACATTCAACCGGTTCTGCATCAGCAGCTAGGCGAGAATTAAATGTTGGACACAGGTCTCTACAAACTTATGCACATCTACTACTTATGCACAGCCAATTCTATCTGAGATCTACAACCTGCAGCTTCTTTACAAAATTTCCACAGAAAGGAAGATTTCTATCATGGCTACTTGCAACTGGGCAATGTGTTGGACACTTGGCAAAAAACCCTAAGCATCCTGTTCTATTCTTTCTCTCCTGACTGAAAGGAAAGATGTTCAAGAACATAGGACAGGAAGTTTTAGGAAGGATGTTTCTGTGCATGTTTATCCCTTCTGTCCAGACTGTCATTTATACATGACAAAAGTGGAAGCTTAGGTAGCAAAAGACAACAGGGAAGATATTTCAGGGTTGCATATGGATCAGGACGAAATGCACTGAACAATGAACGAAAACAAATAGATGCATGTACAGGTACAGTATGTAAAATACTGTATGGGGGAAAGCTAATTAGTTCTCATCTAAAATTCTTCTGCTGCTGCTGTATCCGAATCTGAATATTGGCAATCATCAAGACAATCAGCCATGAAGATTGTCCTGAGAATATAGTGCAGTGGCCTTCCATTTGCCTTCCACATCACAGCATGACACCTGTATCACTAATCCAGTTCCACGAGTCACTTTCTGGTCCTGAGCCCTTTTAGCATGCAAAGTCCTCATCAGCCTCAGGTCACTATTGATGAAGTTGCTACCCTCCAAGATGGATTCAAGTGGGACCATCACCCTTCCCTCTGGACTTTGGCACCCAAGGCCATTAGTCCTCAGGGTTGTCAGGTTAGTTAACCGCCACCTGACACTCGGCATTAAGTCACTGGCAATATGGTCTACTCTATTACCATAACAGGATAATCTGGCCAGATTGGCCATCTAAAATTAAACAGTGGTTAATCAACCATCAGATACTCAACTCTCAGATTATATTGTAGCATTTTTAAACTTTTGCATTTTTAATACAAGCCACTGTGGCCTCTAACTAAATTTTAGCTTGAGGTAAAATACATTGTGCATTTGAAAGTATGAGAAGATCTTGGACATTCTATTTAAAAAACAAAATTCCCCTGCAAAGATAACCATGTCAGGTTTTGCAGTATGTGTGCACTTATTCAGCTGTCTAAATAGCTTCTATTATTTCACATAAACCACTTTTCTCCAGCTATTGGAAAGGAGCAAGGATTTTTCACAGCAAAGAAACACTAACATAGCTACCTGCAATCTTATTCAGCCCTCCCACTCATTTCCCTTGACCACATGGCTCCCAGAGTTTTCAGGCATTTCACATATGCTTTCAAGCCAATCAGTAAAGCTGTAGGGCAGGAGTGCTCCATGTTTTCGTGCTGCGGGCTGGCCCCCACCCCCTCAGACAGCTGAGTGGGCCAGACACATGGTTCCCCTGCCGTAAACACTGCCATAAAACGCGTCTGTGCCTGCTGTAAATGTGTTTAAGACAGCTGTGGGTGCATTTATGACACGTTTTCGGCTGTTTTGCAGCTTTCATCGCTTCTGGCAGCGGCGGCAGTGCAAGAAAGCGTGGTGCATTTTTGGCTCTTTTCGCTGCTTCCGGCAGTGGTGGCAGGAGAGAGGGCGGTGGGCCACATGAAATGGCGCCATGGGCCAGGGCCAGCCCATGGGCCATAGGTTGCGAACCCCTGCTCTAGGGCAAGAAACTATGGCCGGGAAAGACAACCTTCTTAAGATGCTGAATTCTGTGCCCAGTCCTAAATCCGAAAATTCAGTTCAACTGGCAAATAGACAGAGCTGTGTGTATAAAAGAATCAGGCATGAAATCCTATTGAAATAATAGCTTGGACCTATTCTTAAGGCGCTTCCATGGAAGAAAAAAGCAGGAGTGTTAGATTTCCTCCAATTTCCCCTCTTTGCAGCTGTGGATTCCTCTGCCTGCCTGTCTAGATGTTCTTGGAACTCTTTCGGGAAGGGCTGCAGGGGGTGGCTGCAGGATGGTGATGCAAGAAAAAAATATTGAAGCAGGAAAAAAAAGAAGACTAAAGAGGGAGGGAATAATAATTTTTACAAAGACAAGGACTGCTACAAATCATACGCCAAAACCTTTCAGCCCCGTTTCCAGGCCAAATGTTTTGATTAAAATTTGAACAATCATTCAAATTTAAACAGGGGATTCTTGAAGCTAACATAAAAGAAATTATCATGATATTTTGAGAATATGAAAAATAGGCCAGTCAGAACCTCACACTGTATTTTGTTACTGAAAATTTCTGTATGCAAAATGTTCTTTTCATGGCAGGATAAAATTACAGCCATCTTTACAATAAATAAATATAGCAGGAAAAGTTCATAAAGCCTGTACATATACTGAAACAGCAGTGAAGCAGCAGTAAATGTTCCAAGCATATATTAAACAGTCCCAAAAATCAGTAGCCCAAACATCAGTCATTCAGGAAACCAATGACTCTGCTGAAATGAGGATTTTAACCCACTGGCTGAGATTCTACACATATTTACCTGGAAGTCAGTTTGTTTCCAGGAAGATATGCATCAGATTGTACTGTAAATGTTTAGACTGATTAGTTATGAAAAATGGATCTAAAGCTACAATCCTGTGCAAACTTATTCTGGGATGTCCTATAAGTTAAAGGTAAAGGTTTCCTGTGCTCGAAAGCCAGTCGTATCCGACTCTAGGGTTCAGTGCTCATCTCTGTTTCAAAGCCAAAGAGCCAGCGCTGTCTGTTTCTGCAGACATTTCCGTGGTCATGTGGCAGGCATGACTAGACACCAGAGCGCATGGAACGCTGTTACCTTCCCACCGAAGTGGTCCCTATTTATCTACTTGCAATTTCTTGCTTTCGACCTACATAGTTGGCAGGAGCTGGGACAAAGATGGAAGCTCATTGCATCCTGCAGTACTCGGGAATTGAACTGCTGACCTTCCGCCTCCCAGTCAGCGTCTTAGCCACTTGAGCCACTGCAGTCCCCCTGGGGATCTCTTATAGTGTTACTATTATTACATTTATAGCCTAACCTTTCTCCAAGTAGTTTCTCCATGATTATGTGGGGCCCTAAAGCTGGCCACCCGTGCCTGAAATTGTTAAAGGTTTTGTATATTTTGATTCAATCATCAATCCAAGTGGAGACTGCAGCCAAGAAATCAGAAGAAAACAAAGACTTAGAAGGGCAGCAATAAAAAAATAGAACAAAACATCAAACCATGGAGTGTGTGGTGGTTTCTCAGGCTACTGCTTCCTTAATAGGTTAACTTTGGAAAGGAAGCCATAGACTGCAGGAACTGAGCAAGTATGAGGCTTATAACATCAATTGTAGTCTTCCAAAATGAAATTAGTAGCTTCCCTAATATCTCACTGTTGTTCAGTTGCACAGTCGGTTCCGACCCTTTGCAACTTTATGGACCATTGTCCTCCAGGCACCTCTGTCCTCCATCCTTCACATCAACCCACCCAGCTCTGTGCCCATTGTGTCTACAATACCATCTAGCCATCTCATCTTTGGTCGCCCCTTCTTCTTTTGCCCTCTACCTTTCCCAGCATCAAGGCTTTCTCAAGTGAATCCTCTCTTCTCATTTGATGTCCAAAGTACTTCATCTTTGCTATTTGGCCTTCTAATGAGCAGTCAGGATTGATTTCTTCTAAGATTGACCTATTTGTTCTCCTCGCTGTCCAGGGGACTCTCAAAACTCTCTTCCAACACATTTCAAAGGCATCTATTCTTTTGTGCTCAGCTTTCCTAATGGTCCAGCTCTCACAACCATACATTACCACCAGGAATACCATAGCTTTGACTATACGAATTTTTGTTTGCAATGTGATGTTCTCCAGGTTTCTCATGGCTTGTCTCCCAAGAATCAGTCTCACTATATCTGTGAATTTACATGTAGAAGCAAAGTCCCAACACTCTGAATTCCATTACATCAAATGAGATTTGGATTTTTAAAGTGATCTTCTCTTACTAAATAAGTTTCCATTTCCATTTCCTGCCAGAGGAAAGTACTATCAACAATTGCAGCTTTAAACTTTACCCATTCATTTTAAAAAAAACTTTTCTAAAATCAAAACCCAATGAACTTCTAACTGTGGGACATAGCAAAAACATTACAGTGGAACCTCACTTAACAAATTTAATGCATTCTCCAGAATATTTTGTACTACAAAAAATTTGTAAAGCGGATTTCCCATAGGAATGCATTGAATGCAATTTTCCATAGGAATACATTGAAAACCAAAATTTGTTAACCGAAACACAGTTTCCCATAGAAATACAATGAAAACCAAATAATCCATTCCGAAAAAAATTGTTAACTGAGCCACTATTTTCTATGGATTACCTTTTGTTATGCACTTTTTGTGTTAACCGAGCCATTTGTTAAGTGAGGTTCCATTGTATATATGTTAGCTTTACATTAGGACTTTTTATGGGCATTTATTTATATAGATCATTTTCTGTAAAAATGCTCTCCAGAACTGCCAGCTATATATTTTGGACTGAATAACTGATTTCCAAATCGAGAAGCTGCATCAGAAAATCACAGAAAACATTGTTCAAATTTGAAAGTCTTCAATCAGATGTATTTCATAAAATCAGCATATTAACTCCAGGGACTTCCGGGGGGGGGGAGGGGAGGAATCCAAACTGGCGAACACCTGGAAATATTGGGCAAATAAAAGGGCCTGCAGACGGAGTAAGTGTATATCCTCCTCCTCCTTCCATATTCAAATCTGAATATTGGCAATCCTCATGATGATCAGCCATGAAGACTGTCCTGAGAATATAAAGGCCTTTCATCTGCCTTCTGCACCGCATGACACCTGTACCACTTTCTGGTCCTGAAAGTCCTCATCAGCTGCTGCCCTCCAGCAAGATGGATTCAAGAGGGATTTAATCAACTTGGGGACCATCACCCTTCCCTGTGGACTTCAGCACCCAAGGCCGTTAAGTCCTCAGGGTGGTCAGGTTAGTTAACCCCTGCCTGACACTTGGCGTTGAGTCGTTGGCAGTATGGACTACTATTTGTATTATCATAGCAGGATAACCTGGCCAAACATATATCCTTCTAATTGAGAGTATTCTAGATAACTATTCATTCCCTTGAATGTGCTCCAGAGACATGTATGAACAAATGTGATGCTATACCTGGTGCCTTCAGGGAACACACAAGCCTTCTGAAAATGTTTCCAGATTGCTGCCCCAAATATTACAGCCAACTCCTAACACAAATGAGCCCAGAATTTCTGGGACAGAAACCAACTCCAGGTTGCCTCAGAGGTGAACCAAACATTTGTTTTTCTCAGAGGAATTTCAGAATCTCTGTTTAAAAAGCTGAATGCAATATGAGATTAACTTCCAGAAAAGGCAAGAGAGACATGTGGAACAGTATATAAAAATCTTTACTTTCCAGAGACAATCCTATTGATTATTTAAAACTGATATAGGGACTGCGTTGGCTTAGTGGGATAGACACTGAACTTGATGGCTGGAAGGTTGGAAGGTCAGCAGTTTGAGACCTGAGTGCTGCATGACAGAGTGAGCTTCTGTCTCTGTCCCAGCTCCTGCCAACCTAACAGTTTGAAAGCAAGAAATTGCAAGTAGACAAACAGGGATCACTTCGGTGAGAAGGTAAACAGCATTCCATGCACTCAGGTGTCTATTCATGCCTGTCACATTTCCACAGAAATAGGGTTGCCATAAGTCCCGTTTTTCTGGGATTTTCCCGGATTCATGCTGTCCCGTCCGGTTCAAGGAAAAACATGTAAAAGTCCCAGTTCAAGGAAAAACATGTAAAAAGCAAGAAATGCCCATGTTTACAGAGGATTCCTTCTTCACATGATTGCAAAGAGTTAAATGCAGAGTCAGCATTCCTGGAGAGGAAGGGAACACTGTGGATAGGAAGTGAAGACTTGTCTCTCACTTCCTATCCACAGTGTTCCATTCCTCTCTAGGAATGCTGACTCTATGCATTTAACAAAGGACCTCTTCCAAAATAAGTCCCTTCCGTTTCTCCTTCCGGAGGGAAATGGGGACTCCAAGGGCTGCATTCCCATTCCAGACCTCTTTTTAGAACTTTCTTTCAAGGGATCCTCGTGTTGGGTTTGAAGGTGAGTCCAACTCAATGGGTGTGTGTGTGTGTGTGTGTGTGAAGGGTAGGAGGGGGGTGACCTCAGGGAGAGGAAGGGCAATTCCAAGAGTGGCACAAGAAATGTTTATTCAAAAATAAAAGAACAGCCTCTTAACTATTGCTGATTTTAAACTGACAGAGGCTGCCTGCCGTGGCCGAGGATTCTGCGGGTCTTAGAGTTTGAAGAATGCAATGACGTCACATGGAAGTCCCGGTTTGGGGGTGGTGGTGGATAGAATTATGGTAGCCCTACACAGAAACATCTGCAGACACAGACAGCACTGGCTCTTTGGATATAAACAGAGATGGGCACTGAACCCTAGAGTTGGATACGACTGGCTTTTGAGCAAGGGAGACCTTTACCTTTAAGACTATAAACCCTTCATGACAGTGGGCCAGGATATCTAAGAGACCACATCATCCCAAGGTATTCAACCCATCCTACTAGGGCGGACCGTAGGGGCTCTCTGGTAGTCCCATCAGCCAGGGACGTACATCTTACTGGGACCAGGAGGAGAGCCTTCTCGGTATCAGCCCTGGCGCTTTGGAACCTCCTGTCACCAGAACTGCACCTCCAGGCAGAGCAGTACCCCTTCAGGAAGGCTCTAAAAACCTGGCTCTGCCAACAGGCATGGGGTGCGTCTGGCAGCACATCCCAGCCTTGCTGGCTCATCTAGCCCTGTTGGGGTTTTAATTAAGTGGCTATGGGTTTTTATAGGTTTTAATCATTTTATTGTTTTAGTAGTGGGTTTTTAATTGTATGAAATGTTTTTGCTGATATGAGCCGCCTTGGGTCACCGAAGCGAGAAAGGCGGCCTATAAATCAAGTAAATAAATAAACAATGGATTAGGAATTGGGTCAAGAATGCTTCAAACATGGAAACTGGATCAACATCAGATGTACTCCAAAAGGCCTACAACAACCTGGTCAGAAGGGATTAAGACGAGGAGGACAGAACTGCTCCTCTAGAGATATGGCTCTGGCATCAAGTCACATCTTTAAGCTATGCATATGTAATTTCAGAATTCATCAACAGTTCAGAGCCATAATAAAATTTGGTTTAAAAAAATACATCTGGAATAAAACATGGAAGAAAAAGAGTTATTATTGTTGGCATTTAATCTGGAGGGAAAATCCTCGTGCAGAGTAAATATTACGTGAAGTAATTCTATTTTAATTCACTGTTACAAATATTTCAGTACAGGTAATGAGTGACCACTGCAACTATTAACCACTGCCAAAGTCTACACCCTTGCAATTTAATAAAACACTTGAGAGTACTCACAGCAGGTCTGGTAGAGTTCTTATACTAAAATTAAAATACACACAGAAAACCACACTACTTAAAGTACAAGGCTTTGCAAAAGCAGTAGTAATGAAATATCTTTCAAATACCTTCTTCCATTTCTTCAACGGGACATTACTATATATAGCAGAGTAGTAATTAGCTTTTTATTTTAGCAAAAAAAGAACCCTGATATTATAAACACGGCAAGGATACTATTAACTGGAATGACTAAAAAGAACTAACAAAAATTGTGTGTTCTGAAGGAACTGATGTTCTTATGTTCTTATGATGTGCTAAAATGTTTATGTCTCACACCTATGTAAATCAATCTTCTTCCATGCCTGGATTATCTCCATATATCCGTAGTTTCGAGAATATGTGAAATTCATTTTGCAGGCATTTTCTGCTGTACAGCACAACTCCTTTACTGTGTTCATTGTGAGCCTGTTTCCCCCCCAGCGCTCTTTCAGTAGGATGTAATGCTAGCTCCATGAAACTTAGAGATGTATTATTTCTTTCTTCCGCAAAAACTATTTTGACTGTCCTAAGCAAAGTCGTGACCCAATCTGTCTTTCTTTCATGGCAACTCAATACAACATGCATTTGCTTGGATTGCCCTTCTTGTTCTTGTCCATATCTGGTTCAATGGCTGGAATTGCTTTTTCTGTACTAACATTTTAGAAACAAAGACAAAACTAAAACTTGTAAACCCAATGGGTTTGAGCCAATCCTAGGCATTACTGTCTTGAGGTTCATTAATCTGGTGGATCTAGTTTAAGTAGGTAAGTCAGGATCCAAACTTTAACTTCTGCTCTGAAGGGGAAATCAGATTATTTACGGTATTTCTTTATGATGTTATTTCTAAGCCACCTGCTTCTCAGAACTGATACTGAAAACAGTTTATAATAAGACTATAGAGAATTAAAACACAGTAAAGTGACATAGGCTAAAATAAAATAAAACTCATTTTATCATTAAAGTTAAAACACTTCCAAAGCTCATAATAAAAATATTATTTTACTTTTAAAATGATGCTTTACCTTAAGAAAATAAAAAAAGAAACAAGCACATCAACAAAACTGCTATGGTTTGAGGGCATTAATTGCTGAAGGTGTATCTGGATGAAAATATGTTTTCTTCCTGGTTAAGGGACAGTGGGCGTTTCACCAAACTTCTACAAATCCAATACAGGCTATGCTTTCCTCTGGAATACTTTGTTAAATTTTGGCTTCCAGATTAGTGGTTGAAACCCCTATATGAAAGTCACCAAAAATCCCTTTTCTTTAGGTTAAACCAGCCTTCCTTTATGCTGTTGGCTCAGCTGGCTGGCAATGAGAGCTATAGTCTAACCTGGTGGTTCCCAACATTGGCACACACCTCACAGGGGGGATTCACCTCCTACAAGCCTAAGTCAGTACATTGGCTGATCAGTGCTTTGGAGAATTGACTTAGGCTTCTGGGAATTGAAGTCCAAAAACCAAAGGTTGGGTAAACACTGCCTTAGACTATCTTGGCAAAGAGTTCTCAATCCTCGGAATGGTTGCGTTGCAAGCACCCTTTTCCATCCTCACCATATGGGCCCTGGTGTCGTAGTGGTTAAACTGCTGTACTGCAGCCAGAACATTGTGACTTTGATCCTGACTAGGATCAAAATTGACTCAGTCTTCCATCCTTCTGCAGTTGGTGAAACGAGTACACAGCATGTTGGGATCAAAATGGTAATTAACTTGTAAACTGCCCAGAGAGTATACCAAGTGCTATGGGGCGGTATATAAGTATAATTGCTATTGCCTCTAAAGCAGGGGTGCCCAAACCTTTCAGGCCATAGGCCAATCACGTGGTTGAGCAGGCCATTCACGTGGCACACGCACGCACGCACGCACACACACACACACACGATGGCACAGGCAGGTCTTAAGAGCTTTTCGGAAGGGGAGCAACTCCGTCTGGAGGCGCAATTCCAATGGCAAAAGGTTCCACAGGGCAGGGGCAGACACAGAAAAGGCTCTTCACCATGTCCCAGCTAGATGTGCTACTCTTGTCGAAGGGACCACCACAGAGCTTCTTTAGTCTGCCCTAGTAGGAAGGGCAGAATACCTTGGGGAGATGCAGTCCCGTAAGTAACCCGGTCCACTGCCATAAAGGGCTTTAAAGGTCAAAACCAGCACCTTGAATTGCACCCAGAGGCACACTGGCAACCAGTGCAGCTCCCGGAGCAGCAGGGAAGCGTGAGCATAACGCCCCTGCCCCATCACCACTCGGGCAGCCGCGTTCTGGACCAGCTGAAGCCTCCGAATGGTTGACAAGGGCAGCCCCATGTAGAGCGCATTGCAATAATCCAATCTGGAGGTGACCAGAGCATGAGTGACCATAAGCAAGGTGTCCAGTCCAGGAGTGGGTCCAATTGGAAGATGACACGAAGTTGTGTAAAGGCCCTTGTGGCCACGACTGCCACCTGCTCTTCGAGCAGTAGTCGCGAGTTCAGGAGGACCCGCAAATTATGCACCGGATCTGTCTGGGGTAAAGAAACCCCATCCAGAACCAAAGCTGGTAGCTCCCGGGACAACATGTAGCCCTGAACCCACAGCCACTCAGTCTTGCCAGGATTCTGCTGAAGCCTGTTGTCTCCCATCCAAACCCGCACAGCCTCCAGACACCTGGTTAGGACTTTGACTGCATCACCTGGGTCCTCAGGGGCCGAGATGTACAGTTGGGTATCATCTGCATACTGATGATATCTAACCCCATGGGAACGAATGATCTCACCCAGTGGTTTCATGTAGATGTTAAACAGCAGAGGTGAGAGTAACAAACCCTGAGGAACCCCACATAGGAGTGGCCTAGGGCTGGACAGCTCGTTCTCTAAAGAAACCGCTGGAACCGGTCCTTCAGAAATGAGGAAAACCAGGACAACACTGTGCCCTGGGCCCCCAGACCTTGGAGCCGGCCCAGAAGGATACCGTGGTTGACGGTATCGAAAGCAGCTGAGAGGTCGAGAAGAGCAAGAACAGAGGGGTTGCCTCTGTCCCGCTCCTGCCAGAGATCATCCAAAAGTGCGACCAATGCAGTCTGTGTCAACGTTTTGTGCATGCACAAAACGCTGCCATAAATGCACCCACGGCTGCCGTAAATGCGTTTACAGCAGCGTTTGTGCATGTGGGCGCGTGTTTTACTTCTGCTTCCGGGAGCCGCGCAGGCGGCATGGGCCATAGTTTAGGCACCCCTGCTCTGAAGGGATGGACCACAAGATGGCACTTCATTGCCATCCTTCAGGCACTGTCTTCCAAATGCAATCAGCCACAACACAAGTGTGGGTAGCTTTGAAGCCTCTGGGGGACATTTCTTCAACTTAGGAACCTAACCAAAACAGCATCAAACTCCCCTCCCCTCCAATGAACAAAAGTTGCAGAAAATTAAAACCAAATGTTGCTAAAAGTTCATTTCCAGTTTCAATTTGGTGGGTTTGGATTACAGGGACCCTGCACCTTCCCTTTATTGCAACCACACAGCTCCTTAAATTCCAGGAGAAGAAAATGACTTTTGGGAAGAGCTTTTGGTTGTTTTCAGCAAGGGGTGGTGGTCCCACACTCAGCCGCTAAATTGCATTTTGCCCATTGCTCAATGACACATCTGAGGAAAAATATACCACTTCTGATATCAAAATGTTAATGGAGTACACACAGAAAGCGCCTCCTTGAAGATTATGGTATTTTTGAACCACAACCAGGTGTACCTCAGGCAATGGCCACCTTGTGCCAGCTATTCTTTCACACACTAGGCCAGGCAAAAGGAACTGCAGAATGAATCCACCAAATGGTGCCTTTTTAGCAGTTTCACGTGTGGCCTAGACACGAAAGAAGAAGATCAAAATAATACAACTGTTTGTGTTAAGAACTATTATTGCAGGGATACACCTGCAGTCAAAACTGGTACAGCCCAGCAACAGGTTCACTGTCCTATTGTCCGTGTGTGAAAATGAGGCCTTTGTTGATGTGCATTTGCTATAATGCAAGTCTTCCTGTTACACCAGTCTCAACAATAATACTGCTTTGTCTGCTTTGGTTAAAACGCCATCTACCCATCCTACAGCAATACGGAATGCTGTCTAATTGCAAAAGCATTTTTAAATATATATATATATTCCCAGTGGGTATCAGGCTTGTTGGGCAAATGGTTTCAGCAGCTACTTTTAAGGGGGAAAAGCACAGAAAGGAGTTTGAAATATAAAGCTGTGGGCCGCCATACAGGAAAACCTCTTATCCCAGAATTTTAGAGGAATGGCATAGCTGAAAGTTCTGTTATGACTAGCATTAAAGGAGAAAAAAAGAAATTTTTTGGACCCCTCCTCTGCTCAATAGCAGTTCAATGTGTGCAGCAGGATATAAAACAGCAGAATTAGTCAGGAGCTCTGGTGAAATATAGTCACTGATCTTTCTGCCAGGCTCCACCACTAGCCTTCCTTTTCTTGAAAAATAAGCAGACATTTCGTAAGTCTCTAGTGAAATAAAAGAATTTCTATAATTGGGAGGGAGGGTGTAGAGCAGCAACAGCAGCAGTAACTTCAGTTTAGATTGCAAATGTATCCATGCTATTCCCAAGAACGAAGCTGCTAATTAGCTAAAAGACCTTGTGTTCAGGCAGGGAGGAGAGGAACCATCTCAAAAAGAGTTTTTAAGAAACAAAAGTGACACAGGAATTCAGTAAAGGAAGGGCAAAAGCAAAACATGTCCATGGGAAGCACACAGATTTCAAAGTACTATACAGTGGACCCTCGATTAATGACGCGTTTGAATAGCGTCATTTCCGCTTACCAATGCGTCATCGCTCGCCACGTGACTATCCGCACAATGACAAAAAACCGTCGTTGTGCGGATTAACGACTTTTAAAAACGTCGTTGTGCGGCTAATGAGTTTTTTGCCGCCAGATGGCACAGTTGCCATTGAAAACCACGCAACGACGTTTCACCTATAGCGACGCTACTTGGGGAACCAAGCAACGTCGTTATGTGAAGGTCTACTGTACTGTATCCCAATCAAATTTCTGTATACACTTTAGCATCTGTGCACATCACAGCCCAATTAATCTCAATGAAGAAAGTCAATCTGCATATGATAAATGGTGTTCTATGTATCAGTCATCTTCTCTGAAAGATGTTTAGGTTTGTGAACTCAATGCACTGCTTTCATAACAATCATTGGCTTGGAATTCAAGTACAGTACTATATTTAACTATCACCGACAACTGTCAATGTGGACCACTGTTCTTTAAGGTAACATTTACATATTCCCAAAGCTTTACAGGACACACTTTAACAGCTACAACAGAATGGAGAAAACATGTTTAAAGAAAGATCCCCCCCAAATAGGGAATCTAGTACCTTTATATGCAAGTCTAGCCAGGTTATGCTACTTTGGTAATATAGTAGACCATACTGCCAGTGACTCAGTGCTGATTGTCAGGTGGCAGTTAACTAACCTGACAACTTGAGGACTAATAGCTTTGGGTGCTGAAGTCCACAGGGAAGGGTGATGGTCCCCAAGTGGATTAAATCCCACTTGAATCCATCTTGATGGAGGCCAGCAGCTTCATTAATCCTGGCCTGGGGCTGCTGAGGACGTTGCATGCCAAAAGGACTCAGGACCAGAAAGTGACTCGTGGAACTGGATCTATGGTACAGGGGTCGTGCTGTGATGCAGAAGGCAAATGGAAGGCCATTGCATTATTCTCAGGAAAATCTTCATGGGTGATCACCATGAAGCTATGGCACATGAAAAAGAAGTTCATGGAAAGTCCAGATCTCTAGGAGCAGCTCAGAACTGTGGCATCAACCAAGTGGTTGTGGGTGTGGGTCTGAAATATGAATGACCCCTAATTTCAGAATTGTACTAATTCTCCCTGCCAGAAGAAGTGGTGACAGAAGGAACTCCCTGCCAGAAGAAGTGGTGACAGCTGTCAGTCTTGACAGCTTTAAGAAAGGATTAGACAAGTTCATGGAGGATAAGGGTATCAATGGCTATAATTATGGATACCTAAGGACAACCTCCGGGTTGGAGAGATAGGCAGGATATCTCTCAATGCCATTTCCAGGGAATCTTAAGCAGGTGAAGGCATCTGCTTGAGAATACCCTGAAGCAAATGGTAAGCCGCTGTGTGAGACAGAATGCTGGACTGGATGGGCTGTGGCCTGTTCCAGCAACGCTGTTCTTATGTCCACTGTAACAGGAAGTTGGATTTGACGACCCCCAGAGTCCCTTTCAACTCTACAATTCCCACTTCAGTGGAAAGATAAACAGTGTTCGTGCAAAGCACTGTGTGGCAATTTGGATCATGAAAAGCTCGTTTTGGTTTCAGTGCCTTGCTTTTCCTCTTAGTTTTATTAATAACATTTTGCACTAAGATTTAATATAAGAGAATAACCTAAATATACTTCCCCTCCAATGTGCATGTTTATGTAATTTTTCTTAGGAGGGACTGCATGGCTTTAATTAGATTCTTAAAGAGTCCGTCTCACATCCCAAGTTTAGAAACTACTGCTATAAATGGATAGATCAATGGAGAACCATAGCTTGAAATCTCAAATACTGTACTGTACCTTGAAAACTTTATTAGGGTCAACATGCATTGGAAATGACTTGACAGAACATAACATTTGCCATACTTATCTAGAAGAGTTTCAGGTCAGCTTATTTCTCAGAAAATAACATACTTGTACGTTCCCAATGCACATCAATCAAACACTTCCCCCTCTTAAGCTAATAATGACACCATCTCCAATTCCACAAGAAGTAAGCACAAATACCCTAACAACTATTATACAGTATATATTTTAGTTTAATGACTTCATTCTATCAACAGCCATCATTTAATCACAGTGGTGGGGAGTCCCCAAAATCTCTCTCTCTGTGTGTGTGTGTGTGTGTGTGTGTGTGTGTGTGTGTGTGTGTGTGTGTGTGTGTGTGTGTGTGTGTTTGAGAGAAAGAGAGGGAGGGAGGGAGAACTCCACCAACTGGAGTTCACTACAAAATGGCTGATCAAGATATCCAACTAGGTCCTCACATGTACTCTGACACTATTCCTCACAAGGTTTTTTAGGTGTGAATAGGATAAAGACCTTTTATCACACTACTTCTAAGTTCACCTATGCAAGGATGTCTCTGTTATCACCCAACTATTGTTCTGTTTTCTCAACCATTAAGTATATTTAATGACCAGTGGAGTTAATGCTTCATACAGTGGACTATAGATCACAAAAGTTTATATCGTAATAAAAGATATGGTGTTACAAGAGTGTTTAATTTTTTGCTTACTTTAAAAATCTGCTCTGTGATTATTTTACACCAATTTATGGGAAAGTCTTATGTCTGATGAAGTGGACTTAAATTATGAAAGCTCACATTTAAATACAGGAGTTAGTCTTTAAGGTTTTTTGTCTTTTTTGTTTTGTTTACTCTCTGACATGTTTAAAAATAAGCAATTTAATCCTTGCATTGCTGGGTTTCTTTCAAAGATTTAAATTAGCTAAAATCACCTTAAATATACCACCAAAAGCAAATGATTTCTTTCTTTCATTAGATGCAATGTTTATTCACATCTACTTGAAAATTTATAATTAAAACCAAATGTTGCAGCTGACTGTGAGCAAGTTTTTGTTTTTTAGGTTGTTTATAAAGTCATAAGCTTATTTTATTTTAAAAGGTCAAAAATTCTGTCTCTCTTGAAAAATACAAAGCCCACCAACTAAGTTTTATATGTAAAGAAATCTATCTGTGCATTTAACATGAAAAATAAGGGAATTATTTTGCTGATCAGACTGATTAGAATGAATTAGTTGCCATAAAGATATATATGAACTACACTCCATCTTTTAAATTTTACATCTCTAGAGGAAGGAAAAACATAAATTATTCCCTCAAGATATAAAGTACTCAATGATATCAGAAAACCTGGTGTTGATTTTCATTTAAGTGTATTTGTTGAACCCATGCATCTCAGGTCATCACAACTAAGAAACTTCTAAAGAACTGTTTGAACTATTGGTATCATACTTACCAATCAGGACACAGTGAAATCCCACAGCAGTTCTCTAAAAAGACATCTAACCTTGAAGCCATCCTTTGATGGTCAATGCAACTTGATAAGTCAATGAGTGCTGCTTTAGCTGTAAATTCCTAAAGACTGGCAAAAAATGGAAAGTGCAATACTAAGAAAGTTTCAAAAACAATTTTGTGATTGAAGATGGGACATGGAAGACAGAATAAAATATCATATTTGGACAATCAGCCAGCCAGTCAATAACATACACACAGCTTGGTTGAATTTTACTAGCTATTTAGATTGTTTGTCTGATATTTGTATCTGTCCTAGATCTTCTGAAGTAATTTTAAATAAGGTGATTTGTTTATTAAACAAAGCAAACCCAAACAGTGCTATGATCATAACTTGAAATGTCTTTCTGCACTACTTCAAGTAAATCTCTAAGAGCCTCAAGTGCATGAAAGATGGAAAATCTGGATATGTCAGTCCATGCTTCCTTATGAACGCACTATTCCTACCTCTTGGCTTACTGGATTCAGTATCTGCCTAGGTGTGTGCATGTGGAATTTTGTGCTAACACACCACGTTTGTGCAAAAAGGGTAATTCTTGAGGGGGGAACTATCTGCCGCAGGTGCTCCGGGGCTCCTGGCCAGTATTTAAAGGCTGTAGAGGCGACAGGACTTTCATCCCTGTCTCCGGCCTCCTCTGTGGGGCGGAGGTCCTGCAGTGACAGACGCTGGGATAGACCATCTCCGCCGGCATCCCGGGGCCTCGCCCATGCCTCCGGCCAGGACTTAAAGGCCATAGAGGCAGCAGGAACACCACTTCCCACTTTTGAACTTTTGGGGGACCAGAGTGAGTTGTGTGCTGTATTACTGAGTTGTCACTGTTACTTTTTTATTGTATTTTGTGCTTTGTTCTTGTTATATTATATTTTTGGTTTTTTGCTATATTGTATCTTTATTTGACATGTTGTGAGCTGCCCTGAGTCGGACTGTGCTGAGTAGGGCGGGATATAAATCAAATAAACATAAACATAACATAAACATCTGTGGGGAGCTAAGTGGATACAGAATAGCCATGGTGGACTGTAAGTAGATATTCTGTTTTCTTCCTGGATAGTCTTCTAGAGTGAGAGATGAGATAAGCATGTCTGATGGACACAGGTGTAATCATGCACCCTGCATAATTCTACACAGCTAGAAGCTTATCATCTGGAGCAACCTTCTATGTTCGTGATGGCGAACCTTGGCACTCCAGATGTTCTTGGACTTCAATTCCCAGAAGCCCAAGCCCCCATGAATCTACACGAATGGGTTTGCTGCGATTCATCTGGCCCGCGCCGCCCTCGTCGCTCCCAGAAGCAGAAGTAAAACGTGCCCCTATGGGTGCATTTTACTTCCACTTCTGGGAGCGACAAGGGCGGCACGGGCCAGATGAATCGCAGCAAACCCATTCATTTGGATTCACTTGGGCTTCTGGGAATTGAAGTCTAAGAACATCTGGAGTGTCAAGGTTTGCCATCACGGTTCTATGTGAACAGAGTTCTTCATCTAAGAAATAACTTGTACCATCATTATGGTTCTGCTCTTAAGCTTTTAGTTCTATTTCCAAAGCTAGAAAAATGTTACAGAGTTGAACTGGAACATCTAAAGGATTGATTGATTGATTGGGAAAATGAAAAAAGTGTATTCCTTACAGTAACAACTGCAAACAATGATCCTCTCAGAACACATAGCTAAGAGGCACACACAAACATTTCCAAGTTGATGTTGGCCCCACCATTCACTGTAAATGCTAAGTAAAAAATGTGAGTTTGCTTCGACCATGGAATGGTTCTGAACTAGAAAGTCTATCAATGACTTATTCACCTTTATTTTAAATGTTGAGAAATGAATGGGACTTGCACCTGCACACCTACAGCAACCAGAAGTTTTAGGTACCCTTTCCACCTGCAATCAAATCTGACATCAATATCCCAAGGGCACTTTATGTTCCTTCTGCTTACAGTAAATATATTTTATCTGATTAAAGATAGCAATCTCACATACTATATCCTTTAAAAATAAACAGAAAGTCAATTTATAACTCTAATTGTAAACCTGGGTGAGTGAAGTTTCAAAAATATAGCAGGCGCCAGAATGTAAATGCTGATGCTTTTGTGCTTTTCACATAGTAACTCAAAACATAGCTATCTAACTTTTTAAACAGTGAAGGTATTTTCTCTACCATAATTTTTGCTTTGTACTATTTTACATAAGGTTTTTAACTTTGATGATCTGAGCTGGTTTAGACCTCATGCTAGGCCAGGGTTCCATAGAAGCTTGGTATATCAGGATGAAACAGCATTCTGGCACACTCTACCAGATCTGCATTTCCCCAAACAAGTAAAACATTAGACAACAAACTATGGCTCCTGACACTGGCTCGCTTGGGAAAAGACATGTCAAAATCCTTGGCTCAGACCTCATGTTAAACATAATATGGTTTGCAGACCACCTGGACAGAATACATTCAATTCTGAGAAATGGGAATTCTCCAGAATCCTGGATTATTGTAACAACAGAACCAAGACTCAGATCATTATGATCAGACATGGTTCACATCTGTGTAGACAACACACTTCCAACAGAAATTACAGCAAATCTTATTAAGGTAGTAAATACTATTTTTAGACATGTGCCTTGTATTTTACACCGAGAAGACACACAGCATACAAAGAGCAAACAGACTTTCTAAATGTTACTTAGCTGGAATCCACTCTTACTTGAGGCGTGAAAAGGCCATGCTTGAAACTTAATCCTTACACGGTTGCTCTGGTTCAGTTCCTTTGTATACACACTTCACGGGTTCAGACAACAATTTCTCAATTGATCATCGAAGTAAGAAATGTAAGCAGAACCTTTATTTGGCCATTATCATATTGCTTAGATTAGAGATAAGAGTCTTGTAGTCCTTTGCTCTAGAGAAGAAACTAACGACATTATAATCTCCTTGCAACGTGATTTCTTTGCAGAAAATTTGTTTTTCAAGAAATCTAAAAAAAAGTCTTACAGGATTTCTCAGGCACTTCATGATCACTTTTGTGTGGGAAAAGTGCTGAGCTGCGCGGGGCTCTTAAAATTCTTGCATAGAATTATATCTTTCCTACACAAGATTCACCTGGAAAGGTCAGTAATATTAAGCATGTAGCGTGATTAAAATTCCTGCACAGAACAGGAATTCTGCTCATGTTTCATAAGGAAAGAACAGAAGAAACACCAAACTTATCAGGTGTGATATAATTTCACAGAAAGAGTCTAGACTCTACAGTGTATAAGTGACAGAATTTAGCAGTTTCCTGCATAGAATAATGGGCAAAGAGGGAAATAGAGCAAAATATGAGACTGGAGTACTGTTGTTTTTTCGCAGAGAAAGCTAGAAAAACTCCCCAACCAAGTTGAAGTCAACAACAAACCATGGCTCATGCCTTTGGCTTGATCAGGAAAACAAATGGTGGGGACAGTTTTAGCAGGCGTATTATGCAAAGACCAAGTAATTTTGTCCCTTTTTGCATCCATCCTTTGGATATTCTGCCAAGGCTTCATGTCAGCATTTCAACAAACTTCTACAAATACAGACAAACGCTTTCCTCTGGAGTACTTTGTTAAATTTTGGCTTCCAGATTAGCGGCTGAAACCCCTGTATGCAATACCGCCAAATCCCTTTTCTTTAGGTTAAACCAGCCTTCTTTAAATGCTGTTGACTCAGCTGGCTGGCAATGAGAACTGTAGTCTAACCCAAGTTAGGAAACTTGTGTTGAACAATGCACATTTTTGCTTTTTGTGTTTTAAATCATGTTTGATAAATAAAAGGCTATGAGAAGAATGTGCATATAGAAATTCTTGGGCATTATTGAGAATGGTGCACTAATTTTTAATGCTTTAAAATGGGAATACGTTAAGGGGAAAAAGGTCTCTTTGGTCATAACATTTAACAGATAGTGACTCCCGTAATTGGAAGACAGCTTTGATACTTTGTATTAGCAGGCATTTTTACAGATTCAGTAGACCAAGGGTGGCCAACCTTTTTACGCCATGGCCTGACCATGACCCTGGACAGCGGGCTGGACCACGTCCCTCGGAAACAGGCACATTTACGGCTGTTGTAAGTGCACCCACTTCTGCATTTACGACAGCCGCAAACGCGTTTGTGGATGTACATTTTACAGCTGACGTAAATGTGCCCGTTTCCACTTCTGGCTGCAGAGGCAGTGGGCCAGATGGAATGGTATTGTGGGCTGGGGCTGGCCTGTGGGCCATAGGTTGGGAACCCCTGCTGTAGACAGAAGGATATAGCCCTGGGAGAACAATAGCTATCATTCAACTGTTATTATCTGCCAACTGACAGGAACTATAATTTCAGAAATTGCTGGGGAAAAACCAATGCTGTGAGTCAAAAGGGCTGTAACTATGATTCAGTAAAGAAATCATTCCAATGAACACAATGCCATGGAAAAAAGGTTTCCCAGTGTATTTACTAATTATGATTGCATCAAACCAGCCCCTTAACCTTTAGAACCTGGCATGAACAATCAGTAATTACAACTAAAAAGGGCTCCTTAGATGAGTCCTACATTTCAGAATCCAAAACACTATTAGAAAACTTGCATGATTTCTAAAAAGCTGGAATATAACACGTTTTTATTGATAGCTCAATGCTTTGCCTCAAAGGATGATCACTGATTTCCAATCAGGCGGCACAAAATAAAATCACCATAATTGCAAGTAATAAGAATAAAAATAATACTCTATCACACTAGTCTGCACCAGCAGCCAATTAACTAAATTGATAAAAGTTGTGCAGTTTGATTCAGATTAAATCTAAAAATTAAATCTCGTCTCTTGCAGGTATTCCAAATCCATACCAATTGAGTTCAGGAAGCTGAAGACCACTTAAGTTTGATGGGCTTCCTCAGGGAGCAAATGTCATAATTTTAAAGCTGACATTAAGAAGGATTGGTCCGGGAAAGCTAAAAACTTCACTCTGATTGTCAAGGGATACCGATGTTAATAAGTGTAGTTTATACAGGAAATCTAAAGGAAATATGAAACATGTAGAACATTCCTTAAACCCAGTGTGATGTAGGGAATACAGTGACAGATTGAGACTCTGGAGGCATGAGTTTGAATTCCCACTCAGCCATGGAAACTCACCCAGGGAGTGGAATTGGTAAGACTACCCCTTAAATATCTCACTTACCATGAAAGCCCTATTAAGGTTCCTATAACTCAGCACCCTTAACATCCTTAAGTATATTCTTAGGCTAGTCTGGAGAACTCAGGTTTATATAGTTCTAATGTTTCTGAGACAGCATGAAAAGAGAAGAAATCTGGTCATGTCCTTTTAACACTAAAGCAAACTAAATGGAATGGAACTAAACACAGAACTTAACCCAAATGGAAGCTGTCATGATGGGAGTTGTAGTCTTGCTGTCCTTTAGGCTCCATAGCAGTGTTTTCCAATCTTTTGTTTTTGGACTTCAATTCCTAAAAGCCTAAGTCAATTTCCCAAAGCATTGACCAGCCAATGTACTAACTTAGGCTTCTGAGAACTGAAGTCCCCCTGTGGGGCGCAAGGTCCACATTGGGAACCTCTGCTCTATAGGAAGTATCTCCTGAAGAATTGTAACACTCCAAAAGCACTGCAGCAGCTTCCATGTTTGTACATTAACAACAGGATGTAGTTCCCCAGACAAGCATGGAAGCCTCAAGATAGGCCCTGCTGTAGGAGAACAACAACAACAATGGTGGTCTGATAGTTTCCGTAGATGTCGGTCTGTGGGCCAGAATTCTCAGAATTTTGCCTAGAATTGGGTAATTCTGGAAGCTAGAACACAAACAAATCCAAATGACACACCCCTAAATGGTCATTTTCCAATGCTGCAGGACAGAGTGTCAGTTACTTAACTTCCAGAAGAAAGAAGAACACAACATTGGTTCTATAGGAAGGAACATCTCTACTCCCCAGTTTTCAAATTAATTTAAAATTTCAATCAAAGTGATTTGTTTTAATATGAAAAAATATTTGATACGTAAATTGCAACAGTATTAGAAAAAACCACAAACCAAGGGAAAGGCTGTACAAACAAACCTTTTGTTATTTGCCATGCTTGTGTATGTCTGAGAAGCACATATTACAATTTAAGAGTGACAATTTGAATCTTAAAAAGGACAGCAGGCTGCTAAGCTAGAATATCTAATAATTTTCCATCAGTAAACTGAGCTTTTTTCCTGATCCTTCTGACCTTTCAACAAGTGGTTTGACTATTGCATTATGGCAGTTAACAAATGACAGGTGCAAGCAATGATGTAACTGTGGCTTCCAGTCTTTAACAAGAGTTTTCTCCAGAATATGATGTTTTCTCATCAATGAGCTCAGTATGGCTGCTTATCAGTCAATTCCAAGAAGAACTTCAAAAGCCCTGCGCTGCTGATACACTTCTCATTAAAAAGTGATTTTGCAGTAAAATTATCCAACTGTGACTGTGGAATGCTTTGCTATTCTTTAACTTGGAAACTTGTCAAAATAGTGTGATTTAACTTGTTGGGCACCCAGACATCTGAATCAAAACCAGCAAGGGACTGTAAACTGACAAACAGAACAAGGCCAAGGAAGACAATGGTAAAACAGAAATAGCAATTTTCAAAACACAGAGCTCTTATTAACATTTAGTGAAATAAAATAGCAACCCACTTCAAAAGCAGGCAGTTCCTGGGAGCCTTCTGTATCAGTTAAATCAAGTCTCTTTCAATATACCAATGTGTAATATAGATAGGACAGATGTTTGAAAGTAATAAAGAACAAGTTCCCAGGAGGTCAGTTTATGCCAGAATGTAATGAATCTCGTTTTTTTAGCCCACAATGTATAGAATATGAGATTGGTGGGTAACAAGGACTGGGTTTGTTTTAGCAAATACGGTACCCGGATTTTTATTAGTGAATTTTATGACATGTTTTAAGTGATGTTTTGTTTTGTAAAGTCATGGACAATAAAGATTGACTGACTGGGCTTTCTCTGTGATGGTGCCATAACTGTAGAGCTCTGGATAAGGGAATTAATTCACCATGATAATTCTCCGTTTTCACAAGCTTTAGAAAGAATATTTATTCTGTCAGACTTTTATTGATAGATTTCCTGTCACAAGTGAATGCTGCAGCAAGATTTATGTTCATCTAAAACCCCGCTCCCCCAAGAGGAAGAAACTGCATATTTTACTTTCATAATTAAATTAATCAATCTTGTCAAGACAGACAAACTTAGTTGGGAGTGTGATTGTGAACAAATCTTAACAAAGTCTTGTTTCTCAGTGGCGTGGGGGGAAGGGGAGGGCAGAACAGAACTGCAAGTTTTGCCTACGCACACACACACACCAAACATTAAAGGACAACGACAGGATGAGCAAGCAAAGGGACAGAAATAATCAGATTTTCTGGTTTGTGCAAGCAGATAACATAGTGTGTTTGTCAAGAATGTGTAGATATCAGTCTCACAAATGAGCAAAATCTCTCCAAGAATTCCCCCTTCAAAAAAGTAATTGCCTCACAGAAAGTTTTTTTTTTAATGCTTTCTTGTTTGGAAGCAGAGAACAAATCAGGTCAGGACTCACATTGCTAAATTCAGCTATGGGTTGTTGAAACAAGCCAAATTCAGAATCAAATAAAAATCCACTGTGTTCAGCAGAGCACTTTGGATATGTTTAATTCTTAAGGGCAGGATTAAAACATCTGAAATAAATAAATAGAATCAGGTAACTGGTTTGCATACTACTGCCCACTTTTGCCTCACAGACCAAATAGAAAAGAGGAGACAAGAAGGATAAACAATCTTCCTTGATTTGAGACACAGTTTAGAAAAGTAAGTAAAGGTCAAAGTTTCCCTTGCTCGAAAGCCAGTCGTATCTGACTCTAGGGTTCAGTGCTCATCTCTGTTTCAAAGCCGAAGAGCCAGCGCTGTCTGCTTCTGCAGACGTTTCTGTGGTCATGTGGCAGACATGACTAGACACCGGAGTTTTTTGGAGTACAGTAAAACCCCTACTTAAGAAAAAAAAGTCCGTTCCGTAGGCTTTTGCTCAAATTGATTTTTTTTGTAACTCAAAACAAACCCATAGGGAAATGATTATTTATGTAACTCGAAGCAAACCCATAGGAAAAAGAATCTTTATGAACTCGAAGCAAACCCATAAGAAGTCATGTAAATCGGAACATGGTTTTTGCACAAAATCATTATGTAAGTCGAATTTTATGTAACTCGAGGCATTTGTAAGTCGGGGTTTTACTGTACTGTGCCCCATTTCTCAGCAATGATGGCTATGATGGGGACTATCAAAGTTGTGCTCCAAAAAAGGGCGTCTTCCAAATTCTGATTACTAGCTTATGTGACGTTTACTGTGTCAGACTTTTACTTTTGCCACTTAAAGCAAAGCAATAACACTTCTATATCACCCCATAGCACTTAGTGCACTCTCTAAGTTAATTAGCATTTTGCCCTCAACATGCTGGGTACTCATTTTACCTACCTCGGGAGGATGGGAGGCTGAGTCAACCTTGAGACCTTGTCAAGATCGAACTCACAACCTTTAGGTTACAGCACAACAGGTTAACCACTTCACCACCAGTTTAAACACTGAATACCAGTTTTATCGGACATTGGTTTTTCTACAACAGGGGTGCCCAAACTACAGCTCGGGGGCCGAATCCAGCCCCCCGTAGCCAATTCATCTGGCCCACGAAGCCCTCATCGCTCCCGGAAACAGAAGTAAAACGCACCTGTACGGGCGCATTTTACTTCCGCTTCTGGGAGCAATGAGGGCTTCATGGGCTGGATGAATTGGAATTGGGGGCCAGATCGGGGGCCCGGCCATAGTGATCAGCCCCCTGAACCACGTGACCGGCCTACAGCCCGAAAAGTTTGGGCATCCCTGTTCTACAACATTGGGCTACAAACACTTTTCTAGTGCCAAATCTTTCTTTCACTCTTTGAAGCCCTTGCACCTAGTAGTTATCTTCTGTTCCCAAAATAATAACTGAAATAATGTTTGCAGCACTGGTTTCCTTTGGGCTGATTGGCCGAGCAGTGACCATGGAAGGCAACTGCAGTCTGGAAGGGTTAAAAAACATTCTAAACATTTGACCACCCTGAGACTTGCCTAATTACCCAAGCACTGCACAAGAATGGTTAGGGAGAAAGAAAGAAAAATATGACCTTGCAAGCAAGGTACATATCTGCACATCTACACAGAGTCATTTAAGCTTATCAAGCACTGGGTTTTGCTCTCAAGGGCTTTCAGACTACCATTAGACACAGAGGAGACAATGGAAGGGAAGGAAAATGGAAGCAGGGTAAACTGAGAAGAGTGTCCACATGATCTAGATCTGTACCCTAGTTGGTGAAACCCAACCCAAACATGCACCCATTCCTGTGATACCCATAGAAACAAGAAGGAAGAAGATAAAACATTGGTTATTAAGAAGTGTGTTATCGTGCATTTGATAAATTCTTCCTACAACACTACAAAAACAGAGTATGGAGCTAAACCAGGGGTTCCCAACCTTTTCAAGACGGGGGCCGGGTCACACTGTCTCAGTCAGCTTCGAGGGCCGGATGGCCATTTTGCCCTGCCTCCACGATGGAGGTGGCCATTTTGTCCTAACTGTTTCAAAGGGTGGACATTTTGTTTCTCGAATGACCTTGGTCGGATGGTGGGGCAAAATGAAATGGCACTGCAGGCCAGATCCGGCCCACGGGCTTTAGGTTGGGAACCCCTGAGCTAAACAATCAAGAGTATTATAGTCCTCTGGAATGTTATCTTTCCCCTCCATATGCCGTTAACAATCTAGTGTATAATAAAGATTACACATTCTCACCTTCCACCACACTAGCTGCATTTTCATGGGTCGACTAAGTATCCTTTTTTTCTCCAGGTGACTAGACAAGTGCACACACAAATTCCCCTTTAAAAGTGCACTGGCTTTTGCCAAGTAGCAGCTGGATGAAATATACCACTGTAACAATCGAGCCTTTGTCTCAGGCCAAGACTATGCCTATTAACATGCTTTGAAGCTAAGCCAATAAAAATCTCAGTGCTGGGATACAGTTTTTGCGCCTAAACAATCTGTGCTTGTGTTTAATATACTATAGTCTATTTTCAAGGCCCTGCCAATCATGCACTCAATGTGAAGAGCCTGGCTGGCTCCCCCCCCCCCCCCCCGGCAAGAATTTCAGCAAGAATTCAGAAAGACATATAGAAAAGGTATAGGACTAGAAAGAAGAAAGAAAGCAATTAAGTTCATATTCATAAACAAAGCCTATTTATGGACTTCAGTTAGTAGCTACACTGGAAGAAAAGCCTCTAAAGCAGGAGTTCTTAACCTTTTAAAGCCGCGGGCCGGGTCACACTCCCTCAGACAGCTTCGGGGACCGGACGGCCATTTTGCCCTTCCTCCACCACATGCCACTTCTTGGTGTGGTGGAGGCAGTGGGAGGCCACATGAAATGGTGCTGTGGGCCGCATTCAGCCCACAGGCCACAGGTTGAGAATCCCTGCTTAAAGCGTATTGACAATATGTTGCTGAAAAGGGATTCCTGGAACAGTGTAATATTTTAAAGGGAACTGACTCAGCAACTAAAACGGTATATCATGCCAAAAGAGCAACATTGACTATCAAGAGTCAAGGTCTTCCCCCTCACTCCCCCCCCTCCTACTCTCCCAGATGTTCAGGAACAAAGGCCATTTGAGTTAATGCGTAGCAGACCTTGGTCCTCAATATGGGGAAGTGGACAAGTTTTGAAGGTAAAGCAAACACCACAGCTGTTTAATTTTCACAATGAAGTATGCTTCACTACACAGGGAAACACAAGTGTTCCTTCTGCACCATATCATGAAACCAAAACTAATAATAAAAATTTGTCCTTAACAATACCATCATTAGAACACACTAGATAGATTCAGGAGCAACTCAGGAAAGGAAGGGAAGTTTATGGGAAGGTACTTGGGTGGTTAAATATTTGAGATGCAGTACAATTATTTCATTTACTGATTGCGCTTGGACCTTGATCTTTTTCCAAAGCAGATGAAGTGGCAGTGAGGTTGCCTGCTATTCAGGTAACGCTGGCACCAAATCCATTTAGTTTAAGCAGCAGAAATGGCCTATGTGTCTTTAGGTCACCAGAGATGACAACCTCAACGAAGCCTCCTAGGAATAAGGCAGATGTAAATACAGTGGACTGCAGTGGCTCAAGTGGCTAAGACGCTGACTGGGAGGCGGAAAGTCAGCAGTTCGATTCCCGAATACTGCAGGACGGAATGAGCTTCCATCTTTGTCCCAGCTCCTGCCAACCTAGCAGTTCGAAAGCAAGAAATTGCAAGTAGATAATTAGGGACCACTTCGGTGGGAAGGTAAACAGCATTCCATGTGCTCCGGTGTTTAGTCATGCCTGCCACATGACCACGGAAACATCTGCAGAAGCAGACAGCATTGGCTCTTCGGTTTTGAAACAGAGATGAGCACTGAGCCCTAGAGTCGGGTACGACTGGCTTTCGAGCAAGGGAAGCCTTTAGATACAGTGTTAGGACTGTGGTGTCTTAGCAGCTAAGATGTTGAACTTGACAACTTGAAGGTCGACAGGTCAGCAGTTCGAGACTGAAGTGCTGCACAACTGAGTGAGTACCTGTCTCTGTCCCAGCTCCTGCCAGCCTAGCAATGTGAAAGCAAGAAATTGCAAGTAGATAAATAGGTACCGCTTTGGGTGGAAGGTAAACAGCGTTCTGTGCACCCCATCTAGTCATGCCGGCCACATGCCCACGGAAACGTCTGCAGGCCCAAACATCAGTGGTTCTTTAGCTATAAACAGAGATGAGCACTGAACCCTAGAGTCGGATACAACTGGCTTTTGAGCAAGGGCGACCTTTACCATCTTTTCCTTTGCCGTGGCTTTTCAGCATTCAGTTGTTAATTTTTTGACTGTCCGTATTTCTCAAAATCCATTCCATACTGTGCTTTTATTGTATTTTTAATACTATTTTCAGTTGAACAGTGTGATATAAATGCCTCAGGATAGAACATCACACTAAAACAGAAACAACGAAATAAAGGTTTAAAAATAAAAGGAAGGTGAAAGGGATATTAAAGAGCTTTTTTTAAAAAAAAACACCTTAATTCCCTTTTTTTTAATTTACTCTGCTTGCATGTTAATCTTTTTCTCCTTCTCCTTTTATCCATCTCTCTTGTTAGTGCTTTAGCTTGGGGATTATCCTTCTGTCCTGCATTTGTACAGTGGCTAGCAAAACAATGTAGTCCTCAGCCTTTTGGTGCCATCACAATACAATAATGAATACTGCATCGAATTGATTCTGGGAGGACAACACAGGAAGCATGACCTTAGACAGAGCAAAGCTTGTTTTTCCTCTTTCCTCAACCCTACTTCAAACAAACAAACAAGAAAATAAAATAAAACCGCCCTTTTATTACAGTCACAATCTTAATCTTTACAGGAAATTAAGATGCCAAAATTTTTAAAGATTATTCAACTCAGCCTGAAGATCAAAATAAAAGTGCTAACCTACAGAATAGTCTGTGGTTGGAATCCTGCTGCTTAGCATAGTAAGATGTAACTAAAGTAGGCACATTGATTCAGTAAGGATTTAGGAAGTAATCTCCTCCATAAAGTCCCAATGAGTCAATTGGTTTATCTTAGTTACAATTTACTATACAGTACCAAGGAACCAAATGTCAGCATCTGTGTACATACTCTTTGCATTCTAAATATGGAAAGTAGTTTTTGTTTAATGAAATTTTTATAATAAAACACAGCATTCAAGTGATTTACAAATATTACAGAGAAAATTGTATTTATAAGATATAGGATACTGGTAATCCTCACTGGAGATGATATGGGCTGTAGCCCATAAAAGCCCTAGATGGCGGGAAGCTGATGTAAAATTACATTCACCCCGTAATCTTACAGCACTCAGGAGTAAACCAACTTACTACTATTTTACTGTTTCATCATTAGAGCCCTCTCCTCCGATCTGGCATTGGCCGCAGGGGGGTGATGAACACCTGGGCTCCTGGCGGCGAGGATTCAAAAGCTGAATGCCGGCGCCGTCCACCCAAGCCCTCTCCTCCAGTCCGGCATTGGCCACGGGGGAGTGATGAACACCTGGGCTCCTGGAGGCGAGGACTCAAAAGCCGAACGCTGGCGGCGCCCGCCCGAGCCCTCTCCCCAGTCTGGCATTGGCCGCGGGGGAGTGAAGAGGACGTGGACCTGGGCTCCGATGCATTCGTTGAGCCTGGCCCTAGTTAAGGGTGTTATTTGTATTTTTTATATTGTTGATTATTGTACCGCTATTTTGTATTTGTGTACCTATATTATTGCTGTGCTGTTGTTATTCTGATATTGTTGTGCTAGTGTTGTTCTGCCGCTTCGAGTCGCCTTTGGGCTGAGGGAAGTGAGGTATAAATAAACCGATGATGATGATGATTAGAACAGGAAAGTACCTAGAGGACTTTCCCGTACATCATGGGTTCCCAACCTTTTTACACCATGGACCTGACCATGCCCCCTGGACAGCTGAGAGGGCCAGACCATGCCCCCAGAAGCGGAAGTAAATGCGTCTGCTTCTGAATTTACGATAGCCATGGGCGCATTTACAGCTGAAGTAGCTGCCTTTATGACAGCTGCAGGCACATTTATGGTTGATGTAAACACATCCACCTCCACTTCTGGGTGTGGCGGTGGCAGGCCATATGAAATGGTGCTGTGGGCCGGATTCAGTCCACGGGCCATAGGTTGGGAACCCCTGCCCTACATCATATGTAAAGAAATCCTGACAGTTATTTAATCACGCTTCTTTCAAACCTCCACAAATGGAGATCCCAGACAGTTTATTCACCTGTTGAATAGCTCCCACTGTTGCGGATTATAATCTTAGGCCTGGTTCATATATTCACTAGGGTCAGCATTTAATTCGTACAAAGGTGCAGCTACCAGCACAAAAATACCTTTGTGTAAGCTAGACACTCCACATGAATCCTTCCTTTTCCCCTTTTCTTTTCTCTTTTCTTGCTTCCCTTTTCTCCTCTTTTTTATTTTCTGAGGAATGTGAAGCTTCATGGGGACCAAGCTATATGTTATTTGGCAAGGAACACCCAAGCCACACACGGTATTATCAGCATGAAGTACAGGGCTCATGCTGCTCTTTCTGCATAAAAACTGAACAAACTCCCCACAGAGCATACGAACCATGTCATTTTGATGCCAAAGTTGCCTAAGGATTCAGAACCACCCATTATTAGTATTATTTTAATTGCTGACCAATTAGAGCATCAGCTTTCCAACAAGAGGAGGTTATGTGTAAGTGCAACAATGGTAAAATACCACATACAGATCCAGCAATAGCCACATGTTTCAAGTTCTGAAAGAAATTGAAATAATAAACATTTTAAAAGCATAGCTAGTGACTTCACACAGAAAAAAAATCTGAAAAACACTTTCATATTTTATAAATAAAATCAGCCCACAAACATGAATAAAGTAAAATGCTCTCTAGCCCAGTCCAAACAAACTGGGTGACGCAGGATAATCCTTAGGAACAAAATTAAATATGCTAGCTGGTTGTTTTTCCATTTATGTTCATGCTTTATCTAATGTAAAAGGAGGAAATATATTAATTCTTTAATGATTACTGGCAAGTAGCAGTAATCATTAAACAACTATAATAAATAGACTTCAGTCACACAAGAACTTTAAAAAATTCCATAAACATTTCCTTCCTAGAAAATTGTTGATATAAACTTTAGTAAAAACCATCCAGGAGTATTCAGACATTATCTCCCTAGCCACATAATCTCAAATCACAGATTTCACTAAACACAGAATACTGTCCCTGTGTTCCACATAATTGGAAGCAACAGGCATTTTATACTATGTTTTAAAAAACATATTTCATGACTTAATATTTTGTGAATATTTCATGACTTAATATTTTGTGAACCATATGAGAATTTATGAACACAAAAGTTTTGATGGCATTTGCTCCTTATGTTGAATGTTCTTCAAGAATGAAGGTTGAAATGTTTGAAGTGGTAGCCATGTTAGTCTGTGCAAGAATATAGAGTAAAAAAAACAACAGAAGAGGGGGGGAAAGACAAAGAATGTTGTGGCACCTTAAAGACCAGGGGTTTTCAACCTACGGCTTGGGGACTGGATGTGGCCCCCAACACCATTCATGTGGCCCCCACCGCCTCTGCCACATCTGGAAGTGCCATGTGTGGCAGGCAGGGCAAAATAGCTGTCCAGCCCCCAAAGCTGTCTGAGGGAGCGTGACCTGGCCCTGGGCTTGAAAAAGTTGAGAACCCCTGTTAAAGACTAACTCCTGTATATAAATGAAAGTATACATGGGTATTTTTCGAATATGAAAGAGTTAAAAAGAGAGTCTCTGAAGACAAGACAGGAAGCATCAGAAAACAACAGGTCAGGATAAAAAGTCAAGGAAGATAAATTGCAAGGTTAAGAATAACAGCAGAATAAAACTGTAGAGCTATGAAGGACCCTGAGACAATCAGGATATGTAGGACAATCACCTGCCAGAGCAGGATCCACATAAAAAGTATCTCTGAGAGACTTTCTTTATTCGTATTAGATGCCCCACAAAGCATATAATAGCATACAAAGCTAAAACCAACATATAGAAAACAAACAGGCACTAGATGGCATCCGCCCAATATCGGGCCACATCAACAGCATTTCCTCTTGCCAACAAAAGGTCTTCCTCAGTAGACGTTGAGGGGCATCGTGTGCATTGTATCATATGAACGATAGTTTGTTCTTCTCCACATTCACACAGGCTACCATCTACAGGGAAACTCCCCACTTTCTCAGATTAGCGCTTGATCTTCCTACCCCAGCAGTAGTCTGTTTAAAGCTTTCCACACAGGCCATGGTTGTGCTTGGCCAGACGATAGAGAACCATGTGGTTCTGCCCAGTTATCTGATAGCTCGTTGCTCGCCTTCCATAGTTCTAAGGCAGTCTGTGGGGGCTGGTTGTTTGGAAGGGCAGAAGTTGTGAGGAAGCTATTTCTTGATTTCATTCTCTACTTTGCTAGTTGATGATTAAATAGCATGTGTGTTTCTGAGGATCTTGCTTTGACCCACTCTTTCTGAGCAGCACTTTCTCGGCGGAATTTTGGTGGAGAGACGACCATATAGCTTTCCAATGAAGAAAAGTTCACCATCCTCCAGTCTACTTCACTGTCAAACAGCAATCACCACAAAATGCTTTTTCCTAACGTTTAGTCATTCTCTCCTTTCTTATAATTTGATTCCATTAGTTTGAGTCCCATTCACTACAGCTACAGAAAAAAGGCTGTTTTGCCTTCCATGGGACAGCCTGTCAGATAGCTGAATATGGCATCATCGCATGACTCAAGCCTTTTCTTCCGGAAGTTTAAATATCCCCAACTCTCTCAATTGTTCTTCACAGGCTTGCTTCCCAGGTCTTTCCATCTTGGTCAGTGTCATCTAGACCAGTGGTTCCCAGCCCCCCTTTGTTTTTACCATGTAAGCATCTCTAAAACCCTGACACACACACCTCATTACATATAATTCTTATTATTCAAAAAGCAAACTCCTATCACATGGAAGAAGCCTAAAAGACAAATAATTTGGTCTAAACCAAGGGTTCCCAACCTTTTCGTGCAGGGTCACACTCTCTCAGTCATCTTCAAGGGCAGGACAACCATTTTGCTCTGCTTGCATGATGGGGGTAGCCATTCTGTCCCAACAGCTTCAAAGGGGTGGCCAGTTTTATCAAATGCCCTTGGAGGGGGGGGGCACATGAAATGGTGCTATGGGCTAGATCCAACCCGTGGGCCTTAGGTTGGGAACCCCTGGACTAAATATTCTTGAATTGCCCCCCCCCCAAAAAAAAAAATCAAATTGTCTCCCTGTGGGGCATGTGCCCCATGTTGGGAACCACAGATCTAGATATATTTCATAGACCAAGGAAAGCAGAAATGACAGAGAGTCCTCTTATCTTGCTATAAAAAGAACTAGAAGCAAAATGCTGCTCCTGCCAAAATTTGCAAGAGGATCTATTGGCTGAAATCTTGTTGCTTAGTATATCAAGTTGCAGCTAGTGTAGACCCATAGAATCAATAGAACTTACAAAATGGACTTACCAAATCCTCACTGATTTAACAGGCCTACTCTTTTTGTGATTTATTATGCTAAGTGACATTTTAGTGTGTTATGGGGTAAAAGAAGAAGTAAAGAAAAAGAATGAACAGCTAATATCCTAGGAAAAATTGTCACAAAATATAAAGAACCCAGCCATGTCCTACGGACTTCATACTAGGGATTATCTTGTTACAGAAGAGAAAGATAACACTATGCCTCCCTGGAAACCTGACAGCACAAAATGACAGACCCCATATTAAACACAATTCAAAATTTTCTTGTCAATGAACCAAAATCTTTGGCAAAGCACATTCTTGCGCAATTCTTACTGAGCGAACAAGGAAGAACTTTCTGGTAGAATATATGCTTCAAAAACAGTCCTTCTTCAAGTCTACCTGAGAGTAAATTTCCCTGAATTCAGAGCAGATAAGTATAGAACCGAAAGTGTGGCTAGGTTATCCTGCAAAGGTAATAGAGTAGACCATTGTGCCAGCAACTCAAAGCCAAGTGTTAGGAGGTGGCGGTTAACTTACATGACAACCCTGAGGACTAACAGCCTTGGGTGCCGAAGTCCAGAGGGAAGGGCGATGGACCCCAAGTGGATTAAATCCCACTTGAATCCATCTTGATGGAAGGCAGCAGCTTCATCAATACTGGCCTGCACCTGAGGAGGACTTTGTGTGCCAAAAGGGCTCAGGATTAGAATGTGACGCGCAGAACTGGATGAGTGGTACAGGAATCATGCTGCAATGCGAAAGGCAGGTGAAAGGCCACTGCATTATATTCTCAGGACAGTCTTCATGGCTGATTGCCATGAGGATCACCAATATTCAGATTCAGATACGCCAGAAAAAGAAGAAGTATAGAACCATGCAGACATAGTTCTTCCCATCTTGTACATCTTACACTGAACAACCAGTCCTTAACACTGCCAATCTTGACAAAAAGGCAGGAGATGATACATAGGCAGGCAGGCAGGCAGACAGATTAGTGTCTACCAAACTTTGCAGCTCACATGGGAGACTATGTGAGAGGCAGAGGCATACTGTATTAATTAGCTGCTGTTACTGAGCAGACAGGGGGCCTATATCCCTAATCAGAGTACTGTACACTGTTGGAAAGTAACAGGGACAAAGGATGTTGAATGCCAAGCAGTACACAGCAAGACACAACCCAGTAATATCTTTGCATTAATTTTTAAAATCAATTTTCAAGTGCCTATTAGTAAAACAAAAGAGACATTTTCATAAACATTGAAAGAAGTCAGAAAAATGCTGTCCTGATTTTTTTTCATTCAATAATAAAATGAAAGAGTAAACTAGTACAACTTTAAAAATAGTAAAAACTATGCCTCTAACCTCCTGCCCCAATTTATTAAAAGCAAAGTCCAAAACCAACTAAAATGTCAATCGAGTCACGGGTTGCTTAATCACTACAATCCTACTTTATGGAACTTTAAATAAATGCAATATTTTATTCTGCAAAATGTGTATAGTTTTGCACATGTTAAGCCTGAAAAGCCAAGTCCCTTTAGTCTATCCTTTATTGTCAACAATCAGTACCTCTCTGCTCTTTGGTACTTTAAGACTGCCATACCAAAGAGAGAGAGAGAGAAATCAAGCCAGAGGCTATACATACAGTGCCTGAGCTCCACTTACTGGACAAAGATGTGAATGGCAGCAATACAAAGCTATTACAGAACTTCCAAAAACATAGATGACAACACTTTTACAAGGACTGATAGGAAAACACACAAGCTTTCTTCTTCCTCCTCCTCCTCCTTCCTCTTTTTCTTCTTCCTCTTCTTCTTGACAAAAAGGCAGATGATAGATAGGTAGGTAGGTAGGTAGGCAAGCAGGCAGGCAGGCAGGCAGGCAGACATATTAGTCTATCCTGCTATGGTAATAGAGTAGACCATATTGCCAGCGATTCAATGCTGAGTGTCAGGCAGCGGTTAACTAACATGACAACCCTGAGGACTAATGGGCTTGGGTGCCGAAGTCCACAGAGATGGGTGATGTTTCCCAAGTAGATTAAATCTCACTTGAATCCATCTTGATGGAGGGCAGCAACTTCATAAATACTAGCTTGGGGCCGATGAGGACTTTGTATGCCAAAATGGGTCTGGAGCAGAAAGTGACTTGTGGAACTGGATCAGTGGTAAGGGGTTCATGCTGCAATGCGGAAGGCAGATGAAAGGCCACTGCATTATATTCTCAGGACAGTCTTCATGGCTGATTGCCAAGAGGATTGCCAATATTCGTATTTGGATATAGTAGAACAACAACAACAACAACAAGACCACTGTAAAAGATTTGCTCTAAATCTTGCTTCAAATGTAAACTATTATTCCAAATAAAACACATTTCAATAATCTGTTCGCTGATCCAACTTTTTGATGGAATGAAATTTTTCATAGCTATCAGGTGTTTGTCAAGACATTCCCAGAACCTCCAACTTAATCCATGCCCTACAGATTCCATCCCAGGATCATGAATCACTGCTTGCTTTGATCAATACAAGCTTGAATCAGCATCTTTGAAATTCTCAAGTTTCGTATTATGAAAAATTTGTAAGCTGAAATGTGGTTTCCCATAGGGATACATTGAAAATCATTCCGAAAAAATTAGTAAAGCAAAATGTGGTTTCCCATAGGAATGTATTGAAAACCAATTATAGTAATCCATAACTCAAGGCATTATTTTCCATGGATTTTAATTCATATCGTGAAAATTTTGTAACACAAGGCATTCATAACTTGAGGTGCCACTGCATTACTCAATTCCCCCTCCCCTGAAAATAAGCAGTAATAGATTTTTAAGTTTCAAGTATAGCAGACATTTCAATGGTTTGCAGATTACTTCTACACTACCACTTCCTTTCAAATGTCTCAAATTTGATGAAATGTTACTTCAGGAATACACCTTCCAAATGTTGCTGTTCTGTAATTCCCATCAAACCTTATCAGCACAGCTAAATGGGAGCAAATGCAGTCCAACATTTGGAGAGATGCACTTTGCCCATTCCTGTGCAGAGGGCATGAGGGCACATTAATCAGTTAGATATAGGTAAGATAAATGCTTTACAGGAGGATTTCAACATTGATAACTTAAGATCACATTCAGAGCAGCTATGGGGGGCGCTCTTTAAAAGGTATTCAATAAATCTGAAAAATAGTGAGACGGTTACTGTTTATTCAGTGTATATTCCATCAGAAACAGAATCAATAACTTATAATCATTTAAGTTTTCCAAACACAAAGATTGCATTATTGCCATCATTCTACAAAAGCTTTCAAAGAAACTTAATACTAGAAAATGTACACGTCTTTCAATCACACGTTACAAGGGACTTTTCAAATGCAAGAAGGGGAGATTGGTACATATGTAGATCATTTTATGCAAAAAAAAATACTGGTGCATTCAAGGTGAAGTAAACATATCCTTGAGAGTAAGCAGGTATCCCAGTACAGCAAGTTAGTATTACCCTGTACCCTGGACATAGTCTTGCAGACACAGTGCAGTTCCTAGGAGGCCCCATTATCTTCATGAAGTCTAAACAATGTCCTTATCCTACAGACAACAACTATGGCAGTTGCTACTAATTAAACAGCACCATTTCACTCCTAACAGCATCACAAACGGTTCAGTAAGACATCAGCCTGAAAGCTTTTTTTGTTGGCTTAAGACACAGATCTCGGTCTGGCCTCTGTTTTATACCAGGCTAACAACTTATAAAGTCAGAAACATATAAATAAAGAGAACAACGTTGTAACAGCACATTCATACTGCACAAAGCAAGCATTTTGTTATCAGAGAATCATAATTATTGTACAGAAAAATAAAAACCTCTAATTCAACCTTCATAATTAACCTTTAATTCAATCATTATCCAGGAACATTTATATCAGATAATTAAAATGTTTTCAAAATGCTCCTCTGAAAATCTAGTAAATAGTAAGTTCAACATAACATGCTACTTACCTGCGACTACTTTTCTTTTGTACTTCCTCCCCTTCAGCTGCTTTTTTAAGAGTTAGATTGGTATCTTTTTTTAACTTCTGCACAATGCGTTCCTTCATTTGTTGTTTTTCATCACTGTCAATATCATCATCCTCATCAGCGTATCCATCCTCTTCATCCTAAGCAAACAGGTTATGAGCATTCATTCACAGTAAAACCTCGGATAACGAAAATCATTCGTTCTGTGGTGCTTTTCGTTATACATCGTTATATGATGCATGCTTCATATAATGAAAATCCCTATGGGATGCATCGTACAATGAAAATCACTATGGGAAAAATCGTACAATGAATTTTTTTTTGTTGTACGACTTTTCCCATAGAGATTTTTGTTGTACAATGCATCCCATAGAGATGCGTTGCACCGTATAACGAAAATTTTAATTATATGAGGCACAATGGCTTTTTCAAATCCTCTTCATTATAAGGAGGCATTATAAGAAGCATTCGTTATATGGGGTTCTACTGTATTTGAAAGCATCATTTCAGCAGCAGCACATACTGATAGCTATGGCTATATGGGAAATAGTTTCCAAATACCATGACTCATTTTCATGAAAAAGATTTATTGTTTTAAGTAGCTCTCCTCACGAAGAAGCTGAGACATAACATTGTCTTGCAAATGATGTATGTTGACTGAACATTGACACCTTCCCTCTCGGTCAGTTTCCCAACCTTTGGTTTTTAGACTTCAATTCCCAGAAGCCTAAGTCAATTCCCCAAAGCACTGACCAGCCAATGTACTGACTTAGGCTTCTGGGAATTGAAGTCACCTTGTGGGGCATGGGCCCCACGATGGGAACCAGTGCTCTAGGTATATGATTGTAAGCCAAACTGTATTCTGAGGTTGTCCAAATCAACATATGTATGTGATATTCCCATCAAAATCATTATCAATGTCACCTTCTTTTATTTATTTACTGGTCTTGCAGCACTGCAGTGGCTTAATGGTTAAGACGCTGAGCTTGGAGACTGGAAGGTCAGGGTTCGATACCCGAGTGCTCCACGACGGATCTTGGAGACATGAAAGGAGCCGCATACAGGCTTTCCCCACAAAACAAATTAATCTGACTACCCCTAAGTAATCATGATGACAAACACAAGGGGCTTGTGGTGTTGCCCCTAATGCTTCCAGGATCAAACTAACTAACCCATGTGTCTATGGGAAAGAAAGATGAGGTAGCCTCATCTTATTAGCATATAACCAATGAGAGTCCAGGGATTTTGTAAAAAAAGTCCCTATTCCCATAACATGCTCTTGCTTACCCCAGTCCAGGATGTTGATGCAAAACCCACATACCTAGGTTGGAGAGCAAGACAAAACATGGCTCGAAGTTTGGAGAAGCTTCGGCCAACTGCAAATAAAAGCTGCAGGAAAAATGTGAGGCTTTTGCAAATGTCAAACTTCTATTCTAAGACAGTTTAAAAACCAAAGAGAAGCCATGTTGAATGACTTGTGACCATTCCATTACACGCCTCCCCTAAAGAGAAAGTCTTGTTAAGACTTTGCCTAACAAGGGAACAAGTTATGAAACATACCAAGCATTGAAGCACACCCTTTTATATGCACAGGGAAGAGTTTCTCCAGCAAAAATCCTTTCAGCCCAGAGTAATTTCTGAAACAAATTTTATTTTTTATTTACTGGTCTGCCGATTACTGCCAGAAACATGCACCAACGAGGACTTAAGTTTGGCCAACAACAAAGCCAAGAGAGTGGCTTCATTTTGGCAGTCCGGGGCTTGATTGGGTCATGAAAGAAGAACACTAAACCCTGTTTGGACATTAGGATTATAGTTTCTTAATACAGTACACTTGGTGTACAATCTGGTGTTGAGTTCTGGATGTAGAGGTCTCTCCACCCACCTTAAATAAGATATATTACATATTAAATGTCTTGGCTGGGTGACAATACATTAAAAGCTTTAAAGCCTGACTTTCCTGAAAATATTGTACTGGTAAAGAGGCTCTGTACAGAAATGCCACTTACTCACCTCATCCAAGTTACTGCTGTCATTTGCCTTGTCACTAAAAAGTAAAACAACTTACGTGAGTAAATTCTTCCCTGATATATTTATAGAAACAGAATTATATGAGATTACCATATTTTTCGGACCATAAGACGCACTCCCCCTCCAAAAAAGTGGGGGGAAAATGAGGGTGCTATATTGTTGCTATTGTTGCTATACTGTATTTTTTGTATTTTGTATTTCTAATATTGTATCCTTATATCTTTTGTAAGCCGCTTCCAGTCGTCCATTGGATTGAGGGAAGCAGGATATAAATAACATTATTATTATTATTATTATTATTATTATTATTATTATTATTATTATTATTATTATTATTATTATTATTATTATTATTATTATTATTATTATTATTATTATTATTATTATAGTCCGAATGCTTTCCAGGAAGACTGTTGTAAAAGGATATTTTACAACAGCTACAGCTGGGGAAAGAAGGGCCGGGGAAAGAAAAAGATAGATTCACCAGGTCATTACCACAGGTGGCCACAAGTGAGCGCAAATCGCAATTTCCCATTTAAATGCATTGGAAATCAATTTCTTGTACAGTATTCTAAAGCTTTTCTGTTTGTATGTTCCCAAAGCATTTCAGTGGGAAACCAAACCTGTGCATAAAACGAAAGGGTTTCATTTACCTTTCTTGCCTTTGTCCTTGCTCCATGTGGTCAAAATGGAGGGGGAAGCCATGCTTCCTGGTTACAGGGAGAGCAAGAGGCTAGGCTAAAGCATCGTTTCCTGCCTCAGTGTAATTGGCTTGCCCACCCATTTCCCCTGCAGCACCACCACTGGTTGGTTGTGCAAATACACTACTATTTGGTTCAGAATATTTTTTCTTGTTTTCCTGCTTTAAAAATGGGGTGCGTCTTATGGTCAGGTGTCTTTTGGTCCAAAAAATACAATAACTAATAAAAGTACAGGGAAATAAAGACAATCATATATAAAGACTGTGAATTACCCAAGTTAAATTTCTGCCCATATTATGTATCTAATTAAAATGTGTATCTGGCTGAACACCCCACTACGGCAGTGATTCTCAACCTGGGGCCTGCAGCACCATTTCATGTGGCCCCCCACTGCCTCCACCACACCAGGAAGTGCCATATGGTGGCAGAAGGGCAAAATGGCCATCTGGCTCCCGAAGCTGTCTCAGGAAGCGTGACCCGGCCCCCGGCTTTAAAAGGTTGAGAACGCCAGCACTATGGTAGTGGAGTAGACCGTACAACCAGTGACTCAACGCCAAGTGTCAGGCGGCGGTTAACTGACCTTACTCCCTAAAGGTGCCAACAGCTATGGGTGGATAAGCCTCTTTAAGTGGGGTGATGGTCCCCCCTAAGTGGAGCAAATGCCACTGAAAACCATCATATTGGGCCCAACAGGAAAATGAGTGGAGGAGAAACTTTGATTCCCAATGGTCATGGAGGCGGAGGAGGCCATGACAGATGGACTGGCTGTGAAGGTGCACCTTGATAATATCCTCAAGGCTGTGGCAGTCCATTGCAGTCCTGGTGTTGAATCCTGAATGTCGTGTTTCATGTGTGCCACAGGAGATGGTTCCGAGATCATAGTGTGTGGGTCATTATGTGACTGGCTTTTGAGCAAAGGCGACCTTTACCTTTACCCTAATTATCTTTTAACACTTCAATAAAAATATGAAGAAGAGCGAAAATAATAATAGGTAGTTGTAGTAGACACAAATGTAGACAGCAATAGGGTTGCAACTTATTTAAATTGAAAAAGCAATACACGAACCTTTCAATGGCAGGAACTGAGCTCAGTTGTGGATCATCTTTCAATAAGTCATGGCTGCTTTTGCTTTTTCCTTTCATACTCTAAAATTAAAAATAAAAGGAACAGAGCAGAATGAAAGTGTGTGAGTCCTCTACCCAGAAGAATTCTGTGCAATAAATAGAATTTATTTATTGTTCATACTCATTCACCTATAACACTTCAAATTTTTCTTTTTAACTCTAGTATATTCACAAGTCTGTTTACAAAAAAATAAAGTGAACAGTGAATGTAGAAATAGGTTTATACATAAATAGGTGGCCCATAAGGTTTGAGGTACCAAATTACTTCATGTTTATAATGCAACATCCATCCCTTTGAATTATGATAAGAATCGATCGGGAGCCAGTTACATGCTCCATTCATCTTTTTCTTCAAAGCAGTTTTCACATAGCACTTCAAGGGCAGCTTCACATAGAGTAAAGGTAACGGTCGCCCTTGCTTGAAAGTCAGTCATATCTGACTCTAGGGTTCAGTGCTCATCTCTGTTTATAGCCAAAGAGCCAGAGCTGTCTACGTTTGCAGACGTTTCTGTGGACATGTGGCAAGCATGCCTAGACACCGAAGTGCATGGAACGCTGTTTACCTTCCCACCAAAGTGGTACCTATTTATCTACTTGCAATTTCTTGCTCTCAAACCGCTAGGTTCACAGGAGCTGGGACAGAGACGGTAGCTCACTCCATCATGCAGTACCCAGGAATCGAACTGCTGACTTTCTGCCTTCCAGTCAGCATCTTAACCACTTGAGCCACTCACAGTCCCCTTCACATAGAGTACACTACAGTAATCTAATATAGAAGGTATATATTCTTGATAACAAAAATGCTTTCTCTGGTGAATACGGGAGAAGGGAGAGTAAGCTTCAGCTGCTTAATGACTGGCTGGGGAGAAGGGCATGTGTGCATGATATTTCTATTTATACCACAACATACATAACAGAGTGCTTGTACACATTTACATACAGTCATAAATGCTTGCTTGGTGCGATCTCTCAGCCCACTGCCCCTGTCAGAATGAGGTCTCTGGAGGTCAAAAATAGTGGCCCTCCCCTAGTTTAGAGTAATAAATCAAAATCATGCTTGAAGTCCTTTTCCTTCAGTAACCCACAGTTTAGTTTGTAGTTGTTCAGTCACATAGTTGAGTCCTGCCCATCTGTCCAGATCCACACCCACCATGTCAACAATGCTGTCTAACCATCTCATCCTCTGCCGCCCCCTTCTCCTTTTGCCTTCAATCTTTCCTAGCATCAGGGCCTTCTCCAGTGAGTCCTCTCTTCTCATGTGGTGGCCAAAGTACTTGAGCTTCAGCTTCAGTATTTGTCCTTCCAAGCAGGGCTGCCATCGGGGGGAACCATCAAGACTCCCGTCCCGGGCCCAGAGATGACGGGGGCCCAGCGCTGCCAGAAAACCACTGATCTGCGCATGCACAAACAAACGACGCATGCACAGGAAACCACGGGGGCGTGCTGCCACCGAGAAACCACTGATCTGCGCATGTGCAAACAAATGACGCATGCACAGGAAACCCCAAGGGCGTGGCCAAATTCGGGGGGGGCATACCTGGCTCGGAAATTTCTGATGCCAGCCCTGCTTCCAAGGAGCAGTCAGGGTTGATCTCCTTTAAGATTGACTGATTTGATCTCCTTGCAGTCCAGGGGACTACCACAATTTAGTTTAACCACATTTTGAAGAATAAATTAGATTTAAAAAAGAAATGTAAACATCTACTCTTCCTCATAGCTGTGTGAGGAAACAGAGGAAGAAGATCCCAAGATGGAGTCTTATTCAAGCACTGCAATCTCAGCCTCATGTCCACTGAGGATAATGACACAGTATTAAAAAAAAGAGAAACGTAAATGAAAAGCCTGTTAAACTATATGACTGAGATTCAGTAGTAAGTCACAACTAGAGTAGGTCCACTGAACCAATAGAATTAGCAAAAGAGCTGACTCACCAAATTCCCACTAACTGAATGGTTCTACTCTAGTTGCAACAAACTACCAGATTTCAGCCAATAGGCAAGAGACAGAATTCACTGGCAACAAAATTAAATATTATATTATGTAGCAGGATAAAAATTACCCACTGAAACTATTGATGTTTATTTTGTGTATAATTTGAACTACCAAATGTTTTTGAACTGAACTCTTGTTATCCCTTAACACCAGCTATGGAGGGGTACACAGAAAGAGCCTCCTCGAAGATTGTGGTATTTTTGAACCAAAACTGGGCATACCCTGGGGAACAGTCATCTTGTGTCACCTAATTTTCCTCACACAAAGTCAGGCAAAAGGAACTACGAGATGAACTCCCCAAAGGTGGCTTCAATTTGGCAGTTTCACGTCTGGCCTAGACATGGAAGAAGACCAGCTATGGAAAGCCACAAATTGCCCACCTCCACTTTAACCATATTAACTAGTTCAAAAGAAAAAAGGGCACTGCCAGGTCCAAGAGGACTCCGATGTGGCTTACAGGAGCTGTTCGGGAAGTGATCAAGAGCAAGAAAAGCTCATTTAGAAGATGGAAGGCTTGTCCAAATGAGGACAGCAGGCAGAAACATAAATTCTGGCAGAACAAATGCAAGGCAACAATCAGGAAAGCAAAGCAAGACTTTGAGGAGCGTATAGCTAAAAATACTCAGAGAAATAACAAAGACTTCTTTAAGTACATTAGAAGTAAGAACCCAACTAGGAAGGCCATTGGACCATTAGATGACAATGGAAGGCAAGGGGTTATTAAAGAGGAAACAGAGATTGCAGAGAGACTCAATGAATTCTTTGCTTCAGTATTCACTGAAGAAGACAGAGACCACATGCCCAAAACAGAGCCTATCTTCGTAGGGAGGGAAACCGAAGAATTAAGCAAGATAGAAATAACCAGGGAGGAGGTCCTTGCATGTCTTGTTAAGCTAAACACTAACAAATCCCCAGGACCAGATGGCATCCATCCACGAGTTCTCAGGGAACTTAAAGATGAAATTGCTGATATCCTAGCCAAAATATATAATCTTTCCCTCAAATCAGGCTTTGTGCCTGATGACTGGAAGGTAGCGAATGTAACACCAATTTTCAAAAAAGGATCCAGGGGTGATCCAGGAAATTACCGGCCTGTCAGTTTGACATGTGTCCCAGGTAAAGTGATGGAAACCATCCTAAAAGATAGAATTAATAGTTACATAGAAGAGAAGGCGCTGCTAAAGGAGAGCCAACATGGCTTTTGCAAGGGCAAATCATGCCTCACTAATCTGTTGGAATTTTTTGAGAGTGTCAACAAGCATGTGGATAAGGGGGATCCAGTTGACATTGTTTATCTGGACTTTCAGAAGGCTTTTGACAAGGTCCCACACCAAAGGCTCTTGAATAAACTTGCCAGTCATGGAATAAAGGGACAGGTCTTGTCCTGGATCAGCAACTGGCTAAGGGACAGGAAACAGAGGGTAGCACTAAATGGACACTTTTCCAAGTGGAGGGAAGTCAAGAGTGGGGTCCCCCAAGGTTCAGTACTGGGACCCCTGCTTTTCAACCTCTTCATAAATGATCTAGAGGTAGGAGTAAAAAGCAAGGTAGCCAAATTTGCTGACGACACTAAATTATACAGGGTAGTGAAAACTGTGAGAGATTGTGAAGAGCTCCAGAGGGATCTCTTGACACTGGGGGAGTGGGCAAAACAGTGGCAAATGAGCTTCAACATCAGTAAGTGCAGAGTGATGCATGTTGGGGCAAAAAACCCCAATTACATTTATAAACTGATGGGGTCTGAACTCTCTGCGACAAACCAGGAAAGGGACCTTGGTGTCCTGGTGGACAGCTCAATGAAGGTGTCAACCCAGTGTGCCTCAGCAGTGAAAAAAGCAAACTCAATGTTAGGGATCATTAGGAAGGGTATAGAAAATAAGTCAGCAAGTGTCATTTTGCCTCTTTATAAATCTATGGTGAGGCCCCATCTGGAATATTGTGTACAGTTCTGGTCGCCATACCTCCAGAAGGATATTATGGAGTTGGAGAAAGTACAGAGGAGGGCAACCAGAATGATTAGGGGACTGGAACACCTTCCTTACCATCTGAGGCTGCAACGGTTGGGCCTTTTCACTCTTGAACGACGGCGTCTAAGAGGTGACCTGATTGAAGTTTATAAAATCATGCACGGTGTGGACAAGGTAGATAAGGAAAAACTGTTTTCCCTATCGCACAACACTAGAACTAGGGGACACTCCATGAAACTTTTGGGTACTAGTTCTCAAACAAATAAGAGAAAGTACTTTTTCACCCAGAGGATTACTGGTCAATGGAACTCCCTGCCAGAAGAAGTGGTGACAGCTGTCAGTCTTCACAGCTTTAAGAAAGGATTAGACAAGTTCATGGAGGACAAGGCTATCAATGGCTATAATTATGGCTACCTAAGGACAACCTCCGGGTTGGAGAGATAGGCAGGATATCTCTCAATGCCATTTCCAGGGAATCCTAAGCAGGTGAAGGCATCTCCTTGGGAATACCCTGAAGGAAATGGTGAGCCTCTGTGTGAGACAGAATGCTGGACTGGATGGGCTGTGGCCTGTTCCAGCAAGGCTGTTCTTATGTTCTTATGTTAACTATGCACCATATATATCACATATTAGCTGTCAAATCTATAAAATGAAATTATCAAAAGCAAAATAAAGTTGATTGTTTAGACTAGTATTTCCCAACCTTTGGTTTTTGGACTTCAATTCCCAGAAGCTTATGTTGATTCCCCAAAGCACTGATCAGCCCATTTTCTTTTTTGGACTAATGTATTTTGTTTCTTTTGCCTTATGATATTGTAACCATTTTGCATTTTTTCTGTACTTATGTCCTTTATTGCTTTTGTATTTTTTGATACTGATAACATTGTATTTGCTATGTTTTATTGTACCTAGTGTTATTTCTTATTGTATTTTTCATGTTGGTAACCGCTTTGAGTTATCTTGTATAAGAAAAGCAGTATATAAAAATAAACATAAACAATAATAATAACAACAATAATAATAATAACAATAATAATAATGTACTGCCTTAGGCTTCTGGGAATTGAAGTCTCCCTGTGGTGCCGGTACCCCACATTGGGAAACACTTGGTTTTAGACGCAAGGATAAAACTGGTGAATAAAGGACTTAGAGAAGCAGCCTGGAACTGTACCTGACTAACTCGGTTGACTTCCACTTCTTCTTCTTCAGCTTCTTCTCCAAATGACAACAAGTTAAAATTTCTTTAAGAAGGAAATGGGGAAAAAATAAAATGTAAGCACACACAGACTAGGTTTCTTTGGAATGTACAGTTCAGCTGCTACTTTTTGAATTAACAATTACAACTGAACTTCCAAAATAGAAATGACAGGCTATATAATTACTTTGTGCCCTTGGATCTCGACTTCTTTTCTTCTTCCACTGGTTTCTCATTCTTCAGCTTTTTACTAGTTCTTGGAATTATGTCATCAAAAGGATTAAACAAAACCTGTAAGAAGAAGAAAAAACTCTTAGCAGATTTTGAAGGATTTTTCATTGTGAATAACACTAATCTTTCAAAACCACTCATGCAATGCAGAAAATTAGCATTTGAATGAAGACTCACAATCTGGGACTTTGAACATGCAAAAATGTTAAGTCTGCCCATTGGCACAGATAAGCTTATATTGTCCAATACACAGTAGCAGCTGTAAGTAGAGGTGTTTTTCGCTTTACTGCTACTGCCTCCCTTTCACTTAAAGATACTGGAAACTGCTGCATGCTACACACGCGTTCTACCCTTGAACTTTGGGCACAATTTTGTTTTTTGGGAGCCACCTTAAGTCCTCTCATCAGGAGAAAGGCAACCTATAAATTCTTCTTCTGTGTCTAGACCAGGCATGAAACTATGAAATGAAGCCACCTTTTGGTGAACTCATTTCCACTGTTCACTTTTCCTGACCTAACGTGAGAAAAATTAACTGGCACAAGGTTGCCGTTGCCCAGGGTACGCCTGATTGTGTGTCAAAAATACCACAGTCTTCAAGGAGGCCCTTTCTGTGTACCCTAGCCTGTAAATGAGACAGACAAAGAAAGACAGACAGACATTTTACAGCCGTAGTTTAGTGCAGGGTCCCTCCATGAGACTTTTAAGTACACACACACACTTTCCTTCCTGAGTGCAAGTGCATACACATATTCCTAGTTGTGACTCAGCTGCAACTATGGGATGAAAGGAGGCAAAAATCTGTAGACAGGGAAGGGAGAGGCTGTCATTGACGATGGCCATGTCAGGATGCCCAAGACAGACAGGCCATAGCAGAGAATCCAGACTAAACACGGCCCACTGGGGAAGGAACTGGCAACCCACTCCAGTATCCTTGCCAAGAAAACCCCATGGACAGTAACCGTAAGCTAAAAGCTGTCATCCCGAGCCGCCCACCGTCATGTTTCTGGTGCTCACGGACATAGGACGCATGTTAAGATAAAATATATGTTTACTCTCCTGATGAAATTTTGATGAAAGGTCTACAAACCGGGTAGACTTTAGGAGTTTCATTGACTGGTCATTACAGACATTGCGGGAGACTTGTTTCTCCGCTTGAAAGAGAAGAGTGAAGCCTCGGTTGCGAGGACCTTGTGATTTTTGTTAAAACTTACCTTTTTGAAAGAGACTATATCTGATTTGAGTTATACGTTTGATTAATTACTTTCATTACGTCGAGATAATACTTACTGATTTGAAGAACTTTGATTATAAAAAATACAAAACACAAAGATTACTATACTTAATTGGAGTCAGTTTATTTTTTGAAGATTTATTATTGGGAATTTGCCACAAACGGATCTGCATCTCTGCTTATAGCCAAAGAGCCAGCACTGTCTGCATCTGCAGACGTTTCCATGGACAGGCATGACTAGACACCGGGGTTCACAGAATGCTGTTTACCTTCCCACCGAAGGGGTACCAATTTCTCTACTTCCAATTTCTTGTTTTCGAACTGCTAGTTTGGCAGGAGCTGGGACAGAGACAGGAGCTCACTCCATCATGCAGTACCCAGGAATCGAACTCCGACCTTCCAGTCAGTGAGCTCAGCGTCTTAACCACTTGGGCCACCGCAGTGCCTGCAGTAGCAGTTGCTGTAGCACTAATTTTAAAATCTGTTTTATTCTATTTTTAAAAAAATCTTTGAATGAATATGATTTTTAAATAATACATTTGAAGCATTTAATTTTAAAAAAATTTGCTGGTGTATAAAATCCACTTCGCCCCTTAAAATACACTGGAAAATGGAGTGTGTCTTGTACTGTATATAATGACCTATAGTGGGCTATTCTGGTAATGATGGGATTTGTCTCATACTCCGATGCATCTTAAACGTTGGCAAATACGGTACCTCTTGTTTTACTGTGCTACTCATAGACATAATAAAGTGATTCAAACATATTAATGTGAATAGAACATCAAACATATTAATGTGAATATAATTTAAGAGTTTCTAAATGATCTGATCATGGAGAGGCCCATGCGCGCCCCTGCAGCCGCACCATCGCTGGGGGATCGAGCACACCTGCGCCCCTGCAGCCGCCCTCTCCGAGCCACGCCTGGCTGGAGAGGTGAAAAGAGCCGCCGCCCCCACCGTGCAGAGAGGCCCACGCTCGCCACCGCAGCCGCACCATCGCTGGGGGATCCAGCACACCTGCGCCCACCGCCGCCCCCTCCGAGCCACGCCTGGCTGGAGGGGTGAAAAGAGCTGCCGCCACCACCGTGCAGAGAGGCCCACACTCGCCCCCGCAGCCTCACCATCGCTCAGGGATTGAGCACACCTGCGCCCCCCGCCGCCCCCTCCAAGCCACGCCTGGCTGGAGGGGTGAAAAGAGCCACCGCCACCACCGCGCAGAGAGGCCCATGCGTGCCCCTGCAGCCGCACCATCGCTGGGGGATCGAGCACACCTGCGCCCCTGCAGCCGCCCCCTCCGAGCCACGCCTGGCTGGAGAGGTGAAAAGAGCCACCGCCCCCACCGTGCAGAGAGGCCCACGCTCGCCCCCGCAGCCGCACCATCGCTGGGGGATCCAGCACACCTGCGCCCACCGCCGCCCCCTCCGAGCCACGCCTCGCTGGAGGGGTGAAAAGAGCCGCCGCCACCACCGTGCAGAGAGGCCCACACTCGCCCCCGCAGCCTCACCATCGCTCGGGGATTGAGCACACCTGCGCCCCCCGCCGCCCCCTCCAAGCCACGCCTGGCTGGAGGAGTGAAAAGAGCCACCGCCACCACCGCGCAGAGAGGCCCATGCTCGCCCCTGCAGCCGCACCATCGCTGGGGATCGAGCATACCTGCGCCCGCCGTCGCCCCCTCCGAGCCACGCCTGGCTGGAGGGGTGAAAAGAGCCGCCGCCACCACCGCGCAGAGGCCCACGCTCGCCCCCGCAGCCGCACCACCGCTCGGGGATTGAGCACACCTGCGCCTGCCGCCGCCCCCTCCGAGCCACGCCCGGCTGGAGGGGTGAAAAGAGCTGCCACCACCACCGCGCAGAGAGGCCCACGCTCGCCCCCGCAGCCGCACCATCGCTCGGGGATTGAGCACATCTGCGCCCACCACCGCCCCCTCCGAGCCACGCCTGGCTGGAGGGGTGAAAAGAGCTGCCGCCACCACCACGCAGAGAGGCCCATGCTCGCCCCTGCAGCCACACCATCGCTGGGGGATTGAGCATACCTGCGTCCGCCGCCGCCCCCTCCGAGCCACGCCTGGCTGGAGGGGTGAAAAGAGCCGCCGCCACCACTGCGCAGAGAGGCCCATGCTCGCCCCTGCAGCCGCACCATCGCTGGGGGATCAAGCACACCTGCGCCCGCTGCCCCCCCTCCTCGCCTTCTCGCGGCTGCCTCTCCCTGGCCCCCTTCACTGGCCAAGGGGATTCGAGGCACCTGGGCTGCTCTCCTCCGACCCCTGCCTCCACGGCTGGGGTCCTCACTATGCTAAAGGACTCCGTCTCTCAGACTCTATTTTTTATGTAAGCGCGGGTTCTTCTCTTACTTAATTGTATATTTGGGGCTCTTGACTATATGTATTTTGAACATTGTATTTTGTACTTGATTATGCTTTTATTGTATTGTGTTCTGATGTAATTTCTATATCTCTATTATTATATACTTTTTTGCTGCTGTCTGCTTTCAGATAGCATGCACCTATGTAAAACGCTCTGAGTCTCCTTCGGGCAGAGTGGAGCGGTATACAAAAATAAAGTGGAATGGAATGGAATGGAATCTCTACTTCAGCTTTTAAAAACACCTAGAATTAATTTACTATATATCTATTCAATTTTAATACCCCATATGTATTTTAATACATTTAGATAACTTTACACCTACCTCTGCACTTCTGATTTTGTGTGGATTGATTGGCCTTTCGTTTGCATCTGTTTCGACCTCCGAAAGTCGTAACATGTTGTATATGGTATCTCCAGTGATCTGTCAAATTTTTAAAAGCTTTATACATCTAGTGTCACATAATAAGTTCTTTTCAAAGTACATTTAAAATGGGTGAAAGGAGCTGAATGGTCTTGCAGCAATGAAATATACTGTACGTTAATAGTCACCTTCCACAGGTGAGAACTGACCAGAAATGTAGTTCACAACAAAGGAATTCCTGTGATGTAAAAAACGTCCTTGTGGCTGTTTGTGCCGCTGTGTCCGGCATGTCCACCACCCCCTCTACCTCCGGAAGGCTTTGGGAAAGGGATCCCATCAGTCCCCACCATTCTGAGAAGCCCAGACACTTCGCTGCGATCAAAACAGTCCCCCAAACTTTTCTGATCGCAGCAAAGTCTTTGGGCTTCGCAAAATGGCAAGGACTGAAGGGGTCTTTCCTCCAGACCCTTCCGATGCCCCTGTGGTTGTTTCTGCTGCCGCCGCTGCCCTGTGGATGGGTTTGCAGGCTCTGGAAGGGTCTGGAGGTAAGATCCCTTTGGCGCCCACCCGATTTCCCCCAAACCAAGCTGGGGATCACAGCGTCTGATCCCCGGCTTCGTTTGGGCGAAAGCGCGTGGGCGCACCTGCTTGCTTTCCCCCAAACCAAGCAGAGGATCAGACGCTGTGATCCCTGGCTTGGTTTGGGGGGAACCGGACAGGCAGCCCATGCACATTCCCCCATACCAAGTCTGGGATCACAGCGTCTGATCCCCGGCTTGGTTTGGGGAAAAGCAGACGGGCGCGCCCACGCGCATTCCCCCAAAACCAAGTTGGGAATCAGACGCTGTGATCCCCCGTCTTGGTTTAGGGGAAACCGCTCAGACTGCCCATTTCCTTGGGATGAGAGGGTGCGTGCACGCTCTCATCCCAAAGAAACCGACTGCCCAACACTCAGATAGCCCGTTTCTTTGGGGTGAGAGAGTGCACACGGGCTCTCACCCCAAGGAAACCGGCAGCCCGAGACTCAGACCGCTCGTTTCCTTGGGGGAGAGCAGCTGTGCGCCCTCTCACCCCAATGAAACTGGAGGCCCGACGCTTGGCTCTACAGAGGCCCCTTGCTGGAGATGTCTGCCCTGCAGGCTTTGAGGCAGAGATCAACATAGGGGAATTTGAGGAAAACTTTTGCATCGCACAGTGCAGTGTTCCTCAAAATCCCCGACGCTATCCGATTTTAGTGTTGTCCGATGCATGTTATCTGAGGTATTACTGTATAATGGCATTCAGGATAAATGATTTGCAAACCTTTCCAAAGATGGTATGTTTGCTGTTGAGTTCATCTGCACGACCCAAGGTAAAAAAGAACTGGCTCCCATTATCATGAGGCCCAGCATTTGCCATGGCGACCAGTCCTCGCCGATTAAAGCGCAATCGTGAGTGGAATTCATCCTGTGAATTAAGAACAACAATTAAGGCACAAATTTAATTGGCTCCTGTTCATTCAATAAACTGCTCATTCAAACATGAAGTACAATATCCCTAGTAGTACATCAAAGGATTACTAAAGCTAAACCTGCTTCCATTATAAAATATACTTGTTTTGTTAGTTTACTTTAAAATTACAAAAATTGATAATTTGAAGCCACTCATTTTAAAAAACCTGCTTGTTTCATGGATTTGCAATATGATGTAGATAAAACAATGCCGTTAAACCTCTCAGTTATATCAGAGGCAACAGCTCAGATCTTTAAACAGCACTCCAAGTAAAAAAGTAGTGGAAGCAGTTGTTAAGTCTGAAGGCAAAGCATAATGACAAGCTTTTTTGAATAAAAAGAACAAATCCTTTTAAAATTTCTTGCTCAAATGGCTAAGACACTGACTGGGAGGCGGAAGGTCAGCAGTTCGATTCCCGAGTACTGCAGGATGGAATGAGCTCCCGTATTTGTCCCAGCTCCTGCCAACCTAGCAGTTGAAAAGCAAGAAATTGCAAGTAGATAAATAGGGACCAATTTGGTGGGAAGGTAACAGCATTCCATGCGCTCCGGTGTTTAGTCATGCCTGCCACATGACCACAGAAATTTCTGCAGAAGCAGACAGCGCTGGCTCTTCGGCTTTGAAACAGAGATGAGCACTGAACCCTAGAGTCAGATACGACTGGTTTTCGAGCAAGGGAAACCTTTACCTTTACTAGTTAGTAATACTTGTATTCAAAAACATGTTGAAAGATTTAAGACTATCTTTCTGTTTAGCCATTGTGCTAACAGTCTAGGCAAGTGATGGCGAACCTTGGCACTTCAGATGTTCTTGAACTTCAATTCCCAGAAGCCCTGATCAGCAGGAGTGCCAAGGTTCACCATCATGGGTCTAGGTATTAAGTGTTTACCTACTGTTAGCCCACATACTCACATTTTGTGTGCAATTTTATATGCATGGTTATGTTATTGTACATGTAACCAATAAATAAATTTAGAACCATCACCATCGATGGTAAAATAATACCATAATAACTCATCACTTATATCTGATGGAATTGAATTCTGAGTACTTGGGAATGTTTGGGAGAGATCCTAAAGCCTCTTGTAGGAGTATTTGTTATTGGATTACTTATTTTTGTGATAGACTAGTGCCAATGTGTATTTTCACTGTATATAACTCAGCAGGACTACAAACAGAAGTTACAGTACTTCCAACCATTAGGTAATATTTCTAATTGACACTGATTTGAATACAAATTACAGCGAGCAAGGTAAACTCAATTTTAACCCCAATTCTCTGATAGAAGGCTTTGGATTCTTGTGTTGCCCTTTTTCTCGTTAAACAAAAACTTGCCATCTGCAGGCATTAGACATCGTTCTAGCCCCCTGTATTTATAGAATATTAGACTTATCCTGTTGGGGTTCTTTTAAAAGTTCCCTTCTAAAAATAAAGTCTGGAGTAGTTGACAGGATTGGAACCTGTGCCAAGGACACCCTAATGGAAATGCACAGCAAGAAAATACTGACAACTTTGAACAACATCAGCGTTTCCCAACTTTTGGTTTTTGGACCTCAGTTCCCAAAAGCCTAAATCAATTCCCCAAAGCACTGATCAGCCAATGTACTGACTTAGGCTTCTGGGAATTGAAGTCCACCAGTGTTCTGCAGAACCGTTTGGGAAACACAATGATTAGCCCTTTACATTCCATAGATTCTGACAAGATCCACACTTCGTTGGCTCAAAGCCCTGCCATCGAAATCAAGATACAGTAGAGTAAAACCCTGGGTTATGTTTGCCACGGTTTACGACGGCAAATCTAATTAAATTAATGCTTCGGTTTACAACCTTTTTTCGGTTTATGATCAAAAATTGCGCTATTTTAAACTCAAAAATGGCAGTGGCCGCCCCTGACGGAAGTCGCAATTCAGTGCTTATTGCTGCAGAGGTTCTGTCGTCGTCATCGTTGTTTCTGCCGCTATTTCCAGACTGTCCGCCACCCCTGCTGGCACTGGGAGAGTCTGGGGACCTCATCCGCTTGGTTCCCACCTTTCTCTCAGCTCCCTGGGCAGTGCTACAGCTGGGAACGCACACTTCTTTTAGGTGCTCGCCTGGTAGATGCGCATTTTCAGCTGTATCACTGCCCAGGGAGCTCGGAGGAAGGTGGGAATCGAGCGGATAATGTCCCCAGACTCTCCCAGTGCCGGCAGGGGCGGAAAATGGGCTCAACATGGGCCTCCCCCAATTTGGAACTGAGCAGATAAGGTCCCCAAACAGCGTGGAAAAGATAGGGAGATCGCTTCGTCACTTTTTTGGGGGGGATGATTGCATCTGGATTTTTAAAATGTTTTTGTGGTTTTGTGTATTTTCAAAATTCTTTTTGGTTCAGTTGGGACTTGTTTAAAAAATTCAATGCATTCCTATGGGAAAACGTGCATCGGTTTACAATTTTTTCGCATTACGACGGATGCTGTTGGAACAGATCTCCGTCGTAACCCGAGGTTTTACTGTATTTAAAAATAACTCATTGCAACTACATTCTGTTTGAACTGAATTGTAAGGCATCTAAATAGCAGTTATGTAACAGTGGACTTACATATAAGACAAACATAAGAGCAAACAGGGTTTACCTTGAAGGGAGCGCCATAGATTGATTCACCTCCTGCTCCAGTACCAGTTGGGTCTCCTCCTTGTACTATAAATTCAGGTACAACCCTGTGAAATATCGTATTGTCATAATAACCTAAAAAGAAAATTGGTACTTTTACTTTTTTTATTACTGGCAGAATTCTGAATGTTACACAGAATTGTAATCCTTTGATGAAAACTATTTAAGATTAGCTGTATTTACAAAACAATAAAGAACCTTTGCCACTTTCCTAAACTACTAAAAATCCACTCCTTCAATTACAAAATTGAAAATGAATTTTTACAAGAGTTTCTTGCCAATAACACAATTAACCGAGTGTCACATCTCCTACACACTCTACTGGAAGAATAACACAGTCAATGAGTATACTCTCCAACACATTACATTGGCTAAAGTCCTGTTTCTTATTGTAGTAACTGACAACTGGAATAATAATAATAATGATTACATGCCGTAAAGTCAGTTCTGACTCAAGTCAACCCTTTTCATGGTTTTCTAGGTAGAGAATACATAGACATGGTTTACCATTCCCATCTTCTGGGGCACGCCCTGGGACTATGCAGCTTTCCTGTGAATACACAGGCTGGCTCATCTCCCAGAAAGCACAGTGGGGAATTTAATTCCCAACCTCTGGCTTTATTAAGTTATAGAATAGGCCCACTAAATCAGTGAGTATTCAGTTAATCAACTCCCCCTTGATTCAATGGTCCTGTCTCTGCTTCTACTGTCATTTATAGAATTAGCTTCATCAGCGTAGTGGCCCCCAGCCTGACATGACATGCCCCTATCTGGAACTGGAATCACAGCCAAGATGACAGTCAGGGCTGTCACAGAGTAGCACTGGTATGAGATAAAGACTTTGTTAGCCTGTTTAATAATCTGGTTCTATCTGTGGAACATAAATTTATATTCTGAAAAATATATATTTTAAAAAGGCAGGACCAAGCACAACTGTCAGCTATTTTTACACTGTCCACAGACCATCACAGATGATCAGTGTTCTTTCCTCTTCTTCTTGTGCTGTACCCGATTCCAAATATTAGCTGTCATCGTGGTGATAAGCCATGAAGATTGCCCTGGGAACAATAGTAGTCTTCCATTTGCCTTCTGCATCACAGAAGACAAATGACACCTGTATCACGGAGCCAGTTCTGCCAGTCACTTTCTGGTCCTGAGCCCTTTTAGCATGTAAAGCCCTCCTCAATCCCAGACCAGTATTAATGAAGCTGCTGCCCTCCATCAAGATAGATTAGAGTGGGATTTGATCCACTTGGGGACCATCACCCTTCCCTGTGGACTTCGGCACCCAAGGCTGTTAGTCCTCAGGGTTGTCAGGTTAGCTAACCGCTGTCTGATGACCGGTGTTGAGTCGCTGGCAGTATGGCCTACTCTATTACCATAGCAGGATAACCTGACCAGACTGTAGTGTTTTTTTATACAACAGTTTTAAAAAAAAAACATACATTCCTTGCCTTCTTCTAACTTCAATCAGCACTTCTTCTAGGCTCTCCAGCAGTCAAAAATGGCTTGGAAGAAAAAGCAAGTTTTGTCTCAGTTAAATAAATGGAGTTTTGAATAAGTGGGGGAAACACACACACAAGCAATACCTGTTGCATTTCCACCATCTGTTAAACTCAGAAATTTACCCAATTCTCCTACAATTCACTTCTTCCAACTGTCTTGGAACGCAGAATGAAGCAGGGCAAAGATTGATAGAGTTCTGTCAAGATAACACACTGGTAATAGCAAACACTCTCTTCCAGCAACACAAGAGGCGACTTTACACATGGACATCACCAGATGGCCAACATAGAAACCAGATTGATTACATACTCTGCAGCCAAAGATGGAGAACCTCCATACAGTCAGCAAAAACAAGACCTGGAGCAGACTGTGGCTCAGATCACAACCTACTAATAGCAAAATTCAGACTTAGACTAAAGAAAATAGGGAAAACAATCAGGCCAGACAGATATGACCTAGACAACATCCCTAATGAATACACGGTGGAGGTGAGGAACAGATTTAATGGTTTGGAATTGATAGACAGAGTGCCAGAAGAATTATGGACAGATGTGCGGGACATCATGCAGGAGGCAGCAAGGAAAACCATACCAAAAGAAAAGAAGCATAAGAAAGCAAAGTGGTTGTCTGATGAGACTCTTAAAATAGCAGAGGAAAGAAGGAATGCAAAAGGCAAAGGAGAAAAGAAACAATACAATCACTTGAATACATAATTTCAAAGAAAAGCAAGGAGAGACAAGGAAATCTATTTAAATGAACAGTGCAAAGAAATAGAGGAAAACAACACAAGAGGCCGGACTAGAGATCTTTTCAAAAAAATTGGGGAAATCAAGGGAACATTCAAAGCAAAAATGACCATGATAAGGAACAAAGATGGCAAGGAGTTAACTGATGCAGAAGAGATTAAGAAAAGATGGAAAGAATACACAGAGAAACTTTACAAAAAGGACCTCAACACCACTGATAATCACAATAATGCGAACAGTGAACTTCAGCCAGACATCCTAGAGAGTGAAGTCAGAAAGGCCCTAAAAAGCACTGCAAACAACAAAGCTAGTGGAGATGACAGTATCCCAGTTGAATTTTTCAAAGCTCTAAAAGATGACGGAATCAAATTACTGCATTCAATATGCCAGCAGATCTGGAAATCAAAACAGTGGCCAAAGGATTGGAAAAGATCAGTATACGTTCCAATCCCAAAGAAGGGTAGTGCCAAAGAGTGTTCAAATTATCGAACAATTGAGCTCATCCCACACGCTAGCAAGGTGATGCTCAAGATAATACAGGATAGACTTCAGCAGCACGTGGAGAGAGAATTGCCAGAGGTGCAGGCAGGGTTCAGAAGAGGCAGGGGGACTAGAGATCACATTGCCAATATACAGTGGATCATGGAGAAAACAAAGGAATATCAGAAACAAGTATACCTCTGCTTTATTGACTACACCAAGGCCTTTGACTGTGTGTACCACAATAAAATGTGGCAAGTACTTAAAGAAATGGGAATACCAGAACACCTCATATGCCTCATGAGAAATCTGTACAAGAGTCAAGAAGAAACAGTTAGGACAGAACACGGACTGACAGAATGGTTTGGAATAGGAAAAGGAGTAAGACAAGGCTGCATTTTATCACCCTACCTTTTCAACCTATACACAGAACACATAATGCGCAATGCAGGGATGAAGGAATCACAATATGGGATAAAAATTGCTGGGAGAAACATCAACAATTTGAGATATGCATACAATACAACCCTAATGGCAGAAAGTGAGGAAGATTTAAAGAAGCTCCTGATTAGGTTGAAAGAGGAGAGTGCAAAAGCTGGCCTGAGACTTAACATCAAGAAAACCAAGATAATGGCAACAGGCCCTATCAGCACCTGGAAAGTAGACGGGGAAGAAGTAGAAGCAGTGACGGATTTTACTTTCTTGGGATCTAGGATCACTGCAGATGGTGACTGCAGCCATGAAATAAAGAGGCGACTGATTCTAGGGAGACAAGCCATGAGAAACCTGGGGAACATAGTGAAAAGTAGAGACATCACCTTGCAAACAAAAATCCGTATAGTCAAAGTAATGGTATTCCCAGTGGTAATGTATGGTTGCGAGAGCTGGACCATTAGGAAGGCTGAGCGCAGAAGAGTAGACGCCTTTAAGATGTGGTGTTGGAGGAGAGTTTTGAGAGCACCCTGGACAGCGAGGAAAAGAAATAGGTCAATCTTGAAAGAAATCAGTCCTGACTGCTCCTTAGAAGGTCAAATAGTAAAGATGAAGCTGAAGTACTTTGGACACCAAATGAGAAGAGAGGATTCACTTGAGAAAGCCTTGATGCTGGGAAAGGTGGAGGGCAAAAGAAAAAGCGGACGGCCAAGGATGAGATGGCTAGATGGCATTGTGGACGCAGCGGGCACCGAGCTGAGTGGGCTGAGGAGGATGGTGGAGGACAGGGGTGCCTGGAGATCAATGGTCCATAAGGTCGCAAAGGGTCGGAATCGACTGTGCGACTGAACAACAACAACAAAAACTGTCAGAAGGATTCAAAGAAGACATCACAGATTCGCTCATATACAGTACATGTAATTTTGAAGAAGCGAAGGAATGCAATGAGTTTAAATATTTGCTGTGCAATTGAAATCAGATTTTTCACTGTATTCTCTCTGACCAGTGCAGAGCATTGGAAGATGTTGTTTCCTTGTACAGTACTCAAGTATAAGGCATATTGAGAGAAGCTCCTGCTGTCGCTTCTCTTCTCCAAACTGCAATTAAAAAGTTGCCAGAAGCTGGCGAGTCCTCTTCATCTAAAGCTGAATGCCTCTGGCAAGAGGCAACATAGGTGATACTACATGAAATTAAAATATTGTTTTCCCCTGTATTTTAAACGATGGCTTTGGACATCCAAGTAGTAAGTCAATGTTATTTGCAAAACTCTTTGGAGAAATATTTTACGATCTATTCCTTTTGTAATATAATACAGTATATGATACGTAATACAGGCAGTATTTATAAAATGGAAAATATAAGCAAGTATTGTTTTTAACTGTTACCTTCCATACAAAGCTGGGCAAAGTTCCGACATGCTTTGGGGGCTTCTTTTGACCACAGTTCAATGTCAATATCACCAGCTGTGGTTTTCAGTAAAACCTAAAGAAGAACATTAGTCAGCTTCAGGAAGAGAAAAAGAGAGAATGTTCTCTTCTTTATAGCCTAGCTAGTGGTGGCCAACCTTGGCACTCCATATGTTCTTGGACTTCAATTCCCAGAAGCCCAAGTCAGCACACCAGCTGATCAGAGCTTCTGGGAATTGAAGTTCAAGACCACTTGAAATGCCAAGGTTGGCCACCACTGAAAGCCAATGCAGTTTAAATTCTGCAGACACTGATACTTTTTGGGCTCCTATCCTATCCTCAGATAATTGTTAAAATATGAGAGGGGGAAAATCCACACATACAGTAAGTAATGTACAGTAGACCCTCACATAACGACGTTGCTTGGTTCCCCAAGTAGCGTCGCTATAAGGGAAACGTCGTTGTGAGGTTTTCAATGGCAGCTGCACCATCTAGCGGCAAAAAACTGTCATTATCTGCACAACGACGTTAAAAAATGTTGTTAATCCGCACAACGGTTTTTTGTCATTGTGCGGATAGTCACGCGGCGAGTGACGATGCGTCGGTAAACGGAAATGACGCTATTCAAACGCGTCGTTAATCGAGCATTCACTGTATTCAATATTACCAAGGGCAAACTTTCCCTCTGAAACCAACATTCCTCTAAGAATTCACACAGCCCAACACTATGTTATATCTTCACTGTGACTTGCACCATGCTGGAGTATAAAGCAAATGTCTGGCAAATATATCCTACTTAAGTTGTGTGTAGTAACCACATATAAAACGTTATCTTTGTTGTGTAGTAGCCAAGTGAAGCATGGCTCCTACAAAATGCTGGATACTATTGGTGTTTATGTAAGGTTTGTGTAACTTCTCCAGCTACTTATGGGTAATCGATGAGATGCCAGGGTACATCTCAATTGCATAACTGGGTATGAGACCAGGCATACTGCCAAAACCACCCCAGCACCTCATCAATTAGCCACAATTTGTGGCCCACTGTGGAAATGCCTGAACTATTTTGCAAGAGCAATGCCTTTATTTGACTAAAAATCAAGCAAGCAGCAAGCTTTCATGGGTAAAATTCCATTTCTTCAAGCTTATGCATGGGTAGTGTAGGAAAATTGTGAATAAGACTCCCAAAAATTCATGACAGATATCTTCATACAAACTCACCTCAAGCTGTCTGAGGAAGTGGACTTGATCCACAAAAGATTGCATTAAAATATAGCAGTATTTAAGGTGCTATGTTTTTGTCTTCTTTAAAAATGTTATTTTGTTTCTTATGTGATATGCCTGCACTAATTAACACAGTCACCACTTTGAAAACTAAAATGAGTTAAAGCAGTTTAATGTGTATTATACCTTATAGACCATATACAGTAGTTAGGACTGATGGCTGGTATCCAAGTTATCTCCCCATTGGTGGAGTGTTACCCCTCACCTTCAGAAGGATAACTTTATTTTACAGCTATAATTCATGAATGCTGCGTCTCCAGACGGAGTTGTTGCCCTTTAGGAAGGAACTAAAGACCTGGCTGGCGGGCCAAGTTTGGGGTGCGGGTGGGGATGGGGGTACCATTGGGTGGTTGGTATAGAGAAGTGTGCCTTCCCCCAAGGTCCCTTCGGTACTTGCGCACCTTTTAGGGGTGGGTTTTTTAATTTTTAACTTTTAACTTTGTTTTATCATGTGTCTTTTTATGTATTTACTGTCCACTATGTAAACCGCCCTGAGTTGGGTTGTACCTGAGTGGGCGGTATATAAGCATGAAAAATAAATAAAATAAAAATAAATAAATAAATGCTACTGTTCAAATGCTTAGTGTTAATATATTTTAAAGGCTGTACATATGTTTTTTATACCTACATCTTTTGTGTAAAGAGCCCTGGTGGTGCAGTGGTTAACCTGCTGTACTGCAAACAAAAAGTTGTGAGTTCGATCCTGATGGGGATCAAAGTTGACTCAACCTTCCATCCTTTTGAGGTTGGTAAAATGAGTACCCAACATGTTGGGGGCAAAATGCTAATTACCTTGTGAATCACCCAGAGAGTGCACTAAGTGCTATGGGGAAGTCTATAAGTGCAATTGCTATTGCTAATATCGTTCTCAAGTCACACTGCATTTCTAAACACACAAAAATCCTACATAAATTTGCCAGCTTCTCTCCTTCTGACTTCAGCATTCATACACAGGACTGCCACCTTACCCCCTGTGCATGTCCACCCAGGAATACTTCTTGGAGAAATCAATCGCACGCATTTCATTGCATTGCACATTTCAAACTGTTTTCTTTCCATCAACTAAATAACATTTCTAGCATGTTGGGGACAAAAGGCTTATTAATTTATGAGCCTCCCAGAGAGTGCACTAAGCACTATGGGGTGGTAAGGTAAGGTAAGGTAAGGTAAAGGTTTATCTTGCTCGAAAGCCAGTCGTGACTGACTGTAGGGTACAGTTCTCATCTCCATTTACAGGCAAAGATCCAGCACTGTCTGCATCAGCAGACGTTTCTGTGGTCATGTGGCAGGCATGACTAGACATGGAACACTGTTATCTATCCCACCGAAATAGTACCTATTTATCTACTTGCAACTTCTTGCTTTCGAACTGCTAGGTTGGCAGGAGCTGGGACAGATGATGGGAGCTCACTCCATCTTGCATCACTCGGGTCTCAAACTGCTGACCCGCCAACGTTCCAGTCATCAAACTATTGCTATTGTCTTACTTCTTTGTTGTTGTTAAAATTGTCTTACTTATTAACCAATGTGAGTGGGATCTGGTGTTCAGTCGACACGCCCTAAAATAAGTTATACGTCTACCTCTCGCCCAACCCTCTGTGTCTAATGTTGTCATAATATTCTGCATTTACCGAACTCTAAAAATATGCAAGGGACTGCGGTGGTTTAGTGGTTAAGACACTGAACTTGACGACTGGAAGGTCAGCAGTTCAAGACTAGAGTGATGTACAACAGAGTGAGCTCCAGTCTCTGTTCCAGGTCCTGCCAGCCTAGCAGTTTGAAAGCAAGAAATTGCAAGTACTGTACAGGTGAAACTCGGAAAATTAGAATATTGTGCAAATGTTCATTCATTTTACTTAAAAGGTGAAACAAATACAGTATATGAGATAGACTCACTACATGCCTTAATTTGTTATAATTGTGATGATCATGGCGTACAGCATACATGAGATTATGTGATGATTATGGGGTACATGAAATTGGGGGGTTGGGATTTTCATAAACTGTAAGCCATGAGCATCAATATTATAACAAAGTCAGGCTTGAACTATCTCGCTTTGCATGCAATGAGTCTATCTCACATATTTGTTTCACCTATTAAGTTGCATTACTGGACTGAATGAACATTTGCACGATATTCTAATTTTCCGAGTTTCACCTGTAGATAAATAGGGACCACTTCGGTGGGAAGGTAAACAGCGTTCCGTGCACTCCGGTGTCTAGTCATGCCTGCCGTGTGTCCACGGAAACGTCTGCAGTCGCAGACAGCCCGCCTGGCTCTTTGGCTGTAAGCAGAGATGAGCACTGAACCCCAGAGTCGGATACGACTGGCTTTCGAGCATAGACGCCTTTTACCTTTACCTAGAAATATGCAAGCTGTTCCCTTTGCAGATTCTGGATCTCACCTTGCCGTTCGTAGGCGGCTCCTGGATATAGATGTTGCTCATGGTGGGGACTCCGACAGAGGCAGCCCTTTCACTGCCTATTTATTCCGGACACGCTGAGAAAACACGCAAATAAAACGAAACTTCCTGAATAGCCATCTCATGGGAAGCCAAGGCAAAACATCTCTCTGAGTCTATGTTGAGAACTGGATGTCACCACTGCTGCTACACCAGGGGCGCTAATGCGTGACATAGAGCTTTCTGAAGCTATGCCGCTTAATTAACGCGAATTAGAATGGCTTTAGACCGTATGGACTGCGTTTATTTCACCCGGTCTTTAAGAGTACTGCAGGACCCCCTTACAGCTAGTGGTACAGTCCGTGGTGCTCTGCCCAAAACCTTCCGACTAGGCAGCATCACCCCGCAACTTTCTATCCCGTTTAGAGCAATTATTGCATTTTCTCAGCAGCGACAATTGAAGGAGTGGAAGTCTGTTGTCTGCTGCTGAGTTCGTGTGGTGGGAAACTAAAAGAAGTGGGGAGAGGGAGAGGACGATATTATGCATGGCATGGCAACATGCATGTTTACTTGGAAGTAAACCTTGCTCTATGCAGTGGGATTGATATCTACTTCCTTTCAAACCTGAACTAGTCTCTAGAGCCGTGATGGCACTCCAGATGTTCTTGGACTTCAATTCCCAGAAGCCCAAGCACCCTGTGAATCCACACGATTCATCTGGCCCGTGATTCATCTGGCCCGCGCTGCCCTCGTTGCTCCCGGAAGCGGAAGTAAAACGCGCCCGGATGGAGGAAGGGTTAATCCTGAAGAGTCTTAACCATACGGGCACGTTTTACTTCTGCTTCCGGGAGTGACAAGGGCAGTGTGGGCCAGATGAATTGCAGTAAACCCATTTGTGTGGATTCACAGGATGCTTGGGCTTCTGAGAATTGAAGTCCAAGAACATCTGGAGTGCCAAGATTCTCCATCACGGCTCTAGAGGCAAAAATGATGAAGCTGAGGTTTTCCTACTTTGGGCACATCATGATAAGGGCATGACTTTCTGGGAAAAGACAATAAGTCATGGAAAGGGTGGAAAGCAGCAGGAAAAGAGGATTGATTGAGATGGATTGATTCTGTAGAGGAAACCACAGGCTATAACTTGCAGGAATTGAGCGGGGCTTTTGAGGACAGGATATTTTGGAGAGATCTCTTTTATAGGTGACATTTTTGAAGTGGTAGCCACATTAGTCTGTGCAAGCATATAAGTGAGTAAGTAAAACAAAACAACAAAGAAAAAAGTGGCATCTTGAAGGCTAACTACTATCGTTTAATGTTAGCTTTTGTGGATCAAGTCCAGTTGGTCAGATGTCAAGACTTCATGGCATTAATTTATACCTATCAGGTGGGGGTATAGAGGTGCACAATGGTTAGTATAACAGATAAGGTTACAAATCAGTATAGCTTTTTACCACCCCTTCTTAACAGAAGATCCCTGACTGATACTCAGATTTATCTGTGTGAAGAATGTATTTCTGGTTCTGTGAAGTTGGAAATGGTCAGTAGATGGATGCAAAATAAACTCCATGTCTCCAGAAATCAGAAACAACTGAGTGGCACTCTATGAGTGTGGGGACCCCCCAAACTTCTCTTACTTCCTCTTTTACCCCTTCTTTTGTCAAGGGATATTTAAGGTTCTTGCTCTGGCATTTCTAACTGCCTCCTCCGGTGTTATTTGGTATTTTTTTTTTAAAAAAGGTTTTTTTTAATGTTATCTCTCCACCTTCCTACAGGTCTGCCTTGTGCTCTTTGTTCTTCTCTTTTCACATATGCCTTGTATGGTATGGAATTCCAAGACACTTTATCTGTTGTCTGTGTATGTGGTTTAAGACTGGTTCTATTCCAATTCTTTGCCATATAATCTCATTCCTGATTTTATCCCTTCTAACCACTCCAGCAGCTTTTCTCAGACATCTCATTTCCATGGTGATCAATTTCCGTTTATGTTTTATTGTAAGTGTCCATGTTTGGCACTGATAACATAAGATGGTCCTTTCAATTCACAGCAATGAGAAGAATTATAAGAAATAATCTGATCCATAATGTCGTTATTGGGTTAATTCCCTAAAAAACAGTAATTTAAGGCTGAAGTCCTATACCTCTGGGGGTGACAGTGGGTGTTACCCAGGCCACTGAATATTGCCTTTCTGTCTACTTCAGCTGTGGTTGAACTCAATAGGTTTTGTTTCTTTTTTAAAAAAAATATTCAAAATAAACATAGAAAAACATCATACAAATATAAAAAATATGCCTAAAAATCATAACAAATATCTATAAACTATTTTGTGCACCCACTACCAACCTTCATTTAACTATTCTCTACACCATTACATTTTACTTCTATATCTGCCCCCTTGTTTCGAAAGGATAAAAGATCTTGTCCTGGCCTTACTCCTTTCACTAATAAAGGTAAAGGTCACCCCTGCTCGAAAGCCAGTCATATCTGACTCTAGGGTTCAGTGCTCATCTGTTTACAGCCAAAGAGCCAGTGCTGGTTAAGACGCTGAAGATGCCAAACCTGATGACTGGAAGGTCAGAGACCGATTCTTTTCACTAATACATCATCTACAAATTCTCCCAATATTTCTTTGAAGTCAGGGTGGTGTTTTTTTTTTTTAAAAAAACTAATCCTTTACAACAGGGGTGCCAAAACTTTTTGGGCTGTGGGCCAGTCATGTGGTTCAGGGGTCTGGTCACTATGGCCCGGGTGGCCGAATCTGGCCCCAACACCAATTCATCCCACCCACGAAACCCTCGTCGCTCCCGGAAGCAGAAGTACAACGCACCCATCCGGGTGCGTTTTACTTCCGCTTGTGGGAGCAATGAGGGCTTCGTGGGCCGGATGAATTGGCGGCCCTGGGCTGTATTTTGGGCACCCCTACTTTATAATGGGTCTTATTTCTGATGATTGGCGCACTGTCAGCTTCGGGTAAAGTCGACGGGAACTATTTCTTTGCAAATTGCCAGGAAGGGGAGCCGTCGTCCTCCCTCCGTCCAATAGCCTTACACGCGCTTTCCCTGCTAACCAGATGTTTTATGTTGTTTGGATTTGGATCTGAGAGTCGACATCTGGGCCAGGTAAGGGCGCTACCACCCGCGCTGGAGGGAGAGGGGGTGGTGATGCCTGAGAAGAGAGAGCCTTTCCCCTTAGGGTCGCGTTGGGATCAGCGAAGGGCGAACCATGTCGATCACAGATCTTTTAGTATCAAGGTCGTTTTGAATCTGTTGCTTCCAGATCGTCTCTATAAGACTATTTTGTTTTATTGTATTTCCGTGTGTCCCCCCTCCATGCGAGGGAATGGTACATCCCGAACAGAATTTCCGGGCGCGGAAACGTAGCCCCTGCGAAGTGGCCCGCCCGAAGTCTGGACTTCTTTGGAGGGACCCGGTGGTGGCGGCTGCATGGCTTTGCCAGGTGGGCTGGGAAAAGGGATCGGGGTGAGAGATCCGGGCACGGGAAAGTCCTTCGGGGGATGCAGGGGGGAGAGAACATAGAGAGTCGGAGAGGGTGAGAGGCACTCAGGGTCTGATCCTGCCTTTTTGGCTAAGGAAAAACAGATCTTACTCGTTATCAAGAGGAACGAGTTCCAGGAGTCCGTTTGATTCCTGTGTCCACACTTATTTAGGGAGTAAATCCCACTAACTGCAGTGAGACTTACCTTTGAGTTAGGCCTGTGTAGGATTCGGCCGGTAGGATCTTGGTTGCATTTTTATTTATTTATTTGGCTGGGAGGATCTTAACTATTTATTTATCATTTATATCCAGCCCATCTTCAAAAGCAAGACATTGCAAGTAGATAAATAGGTATTACTTTGAAAATATGCCCCAATTTCTTTTTTAATGGTCTAAAAAGCAAAGGTTTCAGGACCACTTTATTGCTATTAGTAAGGAAATTAGCTCCAATCTCTCCTTGTCACCAAAAATCTAGTTTGTCTCCAGCTGTTTAGTTGGGTTAGCAAAAAAAAAAAAAGGTAGTAACATATATATATATATACGTAAAAGTTATAATAATTACATGTCATCATTTACAGCTGCAACTTCCAGGGTTTTCTAGGTAGAGAATACAGTACTCCAAAGTGGTTTACTATTCCCTTCTTCTGGGAGCACCCTGAGACGGTGCAGACCACACAGGCTGACTCTTGTTTCAGGAGGCACAGTGGGGAAACGAACTCCTAAACTTTGAAGGATTGGTTCAGATAAAAACATGAGAGCCTGTCATTTGGGCTCATATTACATATTCACTCCATGACAAGTTTCCTTGTACAGTATCTCCTTGTAGTTCTTGGGAGTTGGTCAACCTGAACCAAACAGTCTCAGTAGCCTCATTTATGGTATTGTAGTTGTCATTATTTAATTTAATTTAATTTAATTTTCGCACTTGTATGCCACCCAATCAGGGAACCCGACTCAGGGCAGCTCATGTGATAATTAAACAATGTACACAGTAAATACACAGTAATACAATATACAAAATTCAATCTACAAAACCAACATATAATAATATACAACAATACAATACTATAACGGCCTCTCCAACCTGGGCACAGGCAAATTTCAAAGGTGGGATTTCTCTGCTAAGAAATTATATACCTACATGCACACAACAGCCTGCCCTTCTGTACTAGACTTGCAGAAGTAATGGTGAGCTAAATGTTCCTGCTAAACAATGCAACTGTGCAGAAAGTGGTTTGGCATAGCTGACTGATACAGAGCATGGTGGTATCACACTTGGGGAAATTACACAGTTGTGAGACTGGTTTTTAAGTATGACATGCAATTTGATAACAGCGCTGCAACTGTGTTGTTGTTTTTTAAAAATGTGAGGAAATTTGGGAGTCTTGTTATCTTGCTTGCAGATGAATGGTTTCCTTTGTATATTAGTGCGTTTTCACCTTCTCCTGAAACTGACATGAAATGTGCTTGGCTTTTTTCCAGGTGGAAATAAGGATAACATCAGGGCTGGATGCAAAAAATGTGGCTATCGTAAGTATGGAGATTAGGATAACATTGAGCTTTCTGTAAGATTTACCTCCCCAGCTTGGTAAAACTGAGTAAAACAGGATGTGAACAGTTAAGACTGCAATTGTTGGAAAATGTAATGGACAGAAAAGGTGCTATGGCTTCAAACCAAAGATAACTGAAAGAATGGGTTTTTCATGATTCCTCTTCTCTTCTGCAGCTGCCTGCGGGGAGGTGGGAAGATTTCCAGGGGGGGGGGGGGGAGAGACATAGAATGGAATATGGGTGTTACTAAGGGAGAAAGAGTGATTTTACATGACCAAGTGGACCATTCTTGTTAAATGAGAAACTCAACAAGAAACAAAGCACCAACCTTTTTTAATTCAACAGTACTACGTATGGTTCTGTATGGTACTGAACCATGGTCATTAATGAAGGTTGAGGAAGAAAAGGAGACCGCATCACCCCAAGGATATCTGCCCGTCCCACTAGAGCGGACCAGAGGGGCTCTCTGATAGTTCCATCAGCTAGAGAGGCTCACACCTCAAGCACAAGAAAGAGGGGTGGCATTAGAAATATGACTAAATAAGTAAGTAAATAAATAATAAATAAAAACTGTCAAGAGCTGTAAGAGCCATGGAAAGATCAATGCTAAAGGTATCCCTTCACAACCACATCCCCAACGCCCAGATAAGAAAATAAAGTGGAATCAATGAAGCTGTTGTCAAATATCATAAACGGAAATTGCGTTGGGCTGGACACATTTTTTGAGTGACAGACGGGTGCTAGACAGCAGCAGTCACTGAATGGTATCCCAGAGGCATGGAAAGATCCCTTGGCAAGATACCCAAAAGATGGGAAGACTCAGTCTTGAAAAGTTTTAGTCAAACCTGGAGAAGAAGAGCATGGCAGCAGAATGAATGGAAAGCAACAGTTGTGACCAGCAGGAATTCATCCCTTGATAGTCTGGTCAATTGAGGAAAGTGGACCATTAGAAATATGGGCAATTTTGGGCAATTATCTCCTTTACATGCATGCCCTTTCCCCTATCCACATTGTTCTGTGTTACCCCAGAGTATCTGCTTACAGTTTTCTATTTCATTTTGTGTGCTGCAGAACAGCCTTCTAGGCATGCACCTGCCTATAATTCCAGATCTGTATTGTGGTGTTATTAAATTTCATTCCTATTCAAGTGCTTTTGCAAAAAAAGTCAATACTGCAGCAAGGCAGACTTGTATGAAGAAGTGAAAATGTAGTGGCTGAGACAATAGCATTTCTCTGCCAAAATCCTGTTGGGTCTTAAAACATGTAGACAGACAATTACACAAACAGTTTTTACATTTTACCAGTTGTCCACTAGGTTTCTGGTCTCAGAGTTGATTTCTCACAAAATTGACAAAAATAGCTAGCTAAATTCCTATCAATATTTGCCCTTCAATAAGATTTTTGTCTTTGTTTTTCTGTGATGGACCTGAGTCTTCTGGGTTTGATTTTGTGTTTTCTGGCAATAAAACATGGGAACTGGTGCATAATACTCTGATTTTTAACCCATATACATAAAAGAATGTTACATTGAAAATAATAGGGTTTATATTCCAGTTGTAAATAAATGCAACTAGAGAAAGCATCTGTTACTATGGACCTGCTTTTCCTTTATATCTGTTTCTGAGGGTTCATTACTTAAGTATTCAGGAGGGGGGGATCGTCATTGGTATAAGTCAATGATTCTCAATCTGCGGCCTGTGGGCCGGATGAAGCCCACAGCGCCATTTCATGTGGCTCCCCCCCCCACCTCCACCCCACCAGAAAATGTCATGTGGAAGAAGGGCAAAATGGCTGTCGAGCCCCCAAAGCTGTCTGAGGGAGCACATCACGGCCCCCAGCTTTAAAAGGTTGAGAACTCCTGGTATAAGTGAACATTTCCTGATCATGCTTTTTTCAGTGAACTAGAAATGCAAGTTTTGCTTTCTTACTTGCAAACAAGTAAGTAATAACTATTTAATTTGCATTGCTGTTGGCTGTCCTGAATTATTATTTTCTTATTCAATTTTGGCTAGCTGGTCACCTAACCTTTGAATGCCGAAATTTTCTCCGGGTGGACCCAAAAAGAGACATTGTTTTAGATGTCAGCAGCACAAGTAGTGAAGACAGCGAGGAAGAGGAGTTGGGAAAGCTGCAAGCCATTCCTGAAAAGAAGAGTAAGTTCAGCTTCTCTGATCTTCTTTTTCACCACCAGTTTTTTGTTCATGTGTACCTAACCTCATCTGTGTTAGTTTCTTCTGAGAAAGTTACTTTGAAATCAGTTACCGTAACTAAAACAGTGACATTTCCATTTCAGAATGTCACCTGTCTAAAGGTTATGCATTCAGCAATATGGGATATAGCACAAGCCGGCTATTTCTTCCTCCACCATCTAGTGTAACTTGGCTCTCCAGATGTTCTCGCACTTCAATTAACAGAAGCCTAAGTCAGTACAACCTTTGATCAGGGTTTCTGGGAATTGTAACTCCAAGAACATCTGGAGAGCCATGTTTGCTGACCCCTGAGCTAGTGAATACTCTTATCATTATAAACATTAACAAGAAAGTTACAGTAACACTGGAAAAGATGGTACAATGTTATTAATATTTTAGTTAACAGAATTAACTTCAAATAATTGTGTCTCTGTAATTTACTGTGATCATGTTTGAGTGTTAGCAGGATAGCAGTCAAACCAAAGAATGGTATTTTAAAATTTTACAATGAGCGATGATCCCTGGCTATAATGCCTATCAAAATGTGCTGGGAAATATCCTGTTAACCTTACCGGCATGGAACAGCAACTGCGTAGGTAGTTTTTCCAATTGTCCATCACATGTCATATTGCACAACTGATTAACACTGGGGCACCCAATAGTAACCCTAGAAAATGGAGAAAACTTACACAGATGCTATTTCATATACTCTAAATAAAAAGAGATAATGCCCATTCAGTGTCTTCTTCAAATGATTTTCTTTGTAGAAAGGTAGGAGACAGAAGTGGTGGCTAGTCATATTTACAAGATGAAGATGATATTGTCTGTAAAATTCCATGGATTTGGCAGGGTATTTTTGGAAGTAGAAGATCAAAACAATACTGAATTCAAGGGATCAGTAACATTTTTTTGCCATTGTAAAATCATACTACAGTATTTCATTTCCCAGGTACTGCTGAAGAAGAAGAAAAGAAAAAGACAAGGAAAAAAAGCAAAGAGAAAAAATTAAAGAAAACAAGGAAAAGGTATTCAGGGGAAGAATTTGTCTCAGAATTTGTGATCGCAAAAGGGTGGTAATGCTTAAAAAGTAAACTGTCTGGCTAGGGTATCCTGCTATGGCAATAGAGTAGACCATACTGCCAGTGACTCAATGCCAAGTGTCAGGTGGCAGTTAACTAACCTCACAACCCTTAGGACTAATGGCTTGGGTGCTGAAGTCCACAGGAAATGGTGGTGGTCCCCAAGTGGATTAAATCCCACTTGAATTCATATTGATGAAGGGCAGCAGCTTCATCAATACTGCCCTGGGGCTGAGGAGGACTTTGCCTGCCAAAAGGGCTCAGGACCAGAAAGTGACTCGTGGAACTGGATCAGTGGTACAAGTGTCACACGATGCAGAAGGCAGAAGAAAGGCTACTGAATTATATTCTCAGGACAGTCTTCATGGCTGATCGCCAATATTCGGATTTGGATACGGCAGAACAAGAAGAAAGAACCCTCTTCTATCTTACTACTTGGACAACAATCTGATGTGCAAGTGGTTTGTCTTTTAAAGGGGTAGTTCATTATTCTCTCCCATGGGCAGAAGGCCCATTGCTTTAAACAAGGCAATCTCCACTTCCACAGTGGCAAACTGAAGATTGTGCTAGAGTTTTGTGGGTAGAGCATCATGCCCTGTCTCCTCCCTGGAAGTTACTGGCCGGTGTTTTTAGATCACCTTCACAGCTCATTTACTACACACAGTGGCTCTGTTTGAGAATATAGTGATGATTGCTTGGATTTCTATTTTATTTTTTAGAAGGGGGAAATGTAACTAAATGTTTATAAATTGTGGAGGGGAGTTAAATAAATAGAAATATAGGGCAAGATACAGGTGTCCTCAGTAGAGTAGTTTTGCTAAAATCCTTGAATAACTTCTTGATTCCCATTGACTTTAATGAGTCCATTCCAAGTATGACTAACCCAAAATCCAGTCCTTAATTTTTTAGCAAATAAGGAACACTTGCTGCTAAATCTGATCGTAATCTCCGAACACAAATGTTTGGATACAGTCTTAATTGAATAGTATCTGTCACAAAAATAATTTGAATTAATAAAAATAATTTGAAATAATTTGACTAATGTAATGCGCTCTACATGGGGCTACCCTTGATAACCATCCGGAAGCTGCAGCTGGTCCAGAATGCGCCTGCCCAGGTGGTGATGGGGTGTGGGCGCTATGCTCGTACCTTGCCACTGCTATGGGAGCTGCACTTGCTGCCAGTATGCTTCCAGGTGCAATTCAAGGTGCTGGTTTTGACCTTTAAAGCCATCCATGGCAGTGGGCCAGGATATCTAAGAGACCGCATCGTCCCAAGGTGTTCGACCTGTCCTACGAGGGCGGACTGTAGGGGCTCGCTGGTGGTCCCATCAACCAGGGACGCACCTCTTACCGGGACCAGGAGGAGAGCCTTCTCAGCGTCGGCCCCGACTCTTTGGTACCTCCTGCCACCAGAGCTGCGTCTCCAGGCAGAACTGTATCCCTTCAGGAAGGCTCTGAAAACCTGGCTCTGCCAGCAGGCATGGGATGCATCTGGCAGCACATCTCAGCCTTGCTGGCTCATTTAACCCTGTGGGGTTTTAATTAAGGGGTTATGGTTTTTTTACATATTTTAATTTTTTTATCAGTTTTATCAGTGGGTTTTTAATTGTATAATTTGTTTTATTTGATGTAAGCTGCCTTGGGTCGCTGAGGCGAGGAAGGTGGCCTATAAATTAAATAAATAAATAAATTTTCTTGGAATCATAATTAAAACTTAATTCCTGATACTTAAAGCACAAGTAAAGGTAAAAGTCTCCCTTGTTCAAAAGCCACTTATTTCGACTCCAGTGTGTGGTGCTCATCTCTGTATACAACCAAAGAGCCAGCACTGTATGCATTTTCAGATGTTTCCATGGTTATGTGGCAAGCATGACTAGACACTGGAGCGCATGGAATACTGTTACCTTTCCTGCTGAAGTAGTACCTATTTGTCTACTTGCGATTTCTTGCTTTCAAACTGCTAGGTTGGCAGGAAGGAGCATGGGACAGACGATGGGCTCTCACTCCATCGTGCAGCACTCGGGTCTCAAACTGCTGACCTTTCAGTCATCAAGCTCAGCAGTTAAGATGCTGAACTTGATTTGAAGGTTGGCAAGTCAGCAGTTTGCAACCCAAATGCTGCATGATCGATTGAGCTCCGTTCTCTGTCCCAGTTCCTGGCAACCTAGCAATTCAAAAGCAAGAAATTTGCAAGTAGATAGATAACACTCCAGTGGGAAGGTAAACTGCATTCCGAGCACTCTGATGTCTAGTCATGCCTGCCACATGTCCACAGAAATGTCTGCAAATGCAGATAGCGCTCGGTCTTTGGCTATAAACGGAAATGAACACTGGACCCAAGAGTCGGATTCAACTAGCTTTCGAGAAAGGGCGACCTTTACCCTATACAAAGTGACAGGAAAAGTTCTTTAATATGTTTAACTGGCTTAATTCTTTTTTAGCAAAATATTTATCCATCTTTAACTTTCTACATGCTTAGAGCACTAAGTTGATATTCTTGTGTTTCACAGATCTCATTCCTCAAGTTCCGCAGACGAAGATAAGCCTAAATCCAAAAAACAGAAATCCCACAAGAAGGAGAAAAAGAAAGACAAGGAAAGTAAAACCAAGAAAAGAAAACATCACCACAAAAAGGGGAAAAAGAAGAGGAAGAAGGGGAAAGATTCTTCATCTGATAGTTCAGACTCTTCTAGTAGTGACTGAGAAGCAAATCTAGGATGATGTCAATCCATTCTGATCAGAATTAAGATGCCATACAGTTGAAATATTTTTTTTACTAAACTACTGTTATTTATAAACACACTTAAACTAAGCTTTTTTTATTTTAGAGAGATTTATTTTCCCTCCCATGCATTATAATTTTTATTTGTGTTTCATATTTGATAGGAAATTAGTTTTACTTCCTAATATTTTAATCACTTAGCAATCTGATGAATAAATGTGGCTCCCATTTAAGGAGGGGAAAAACCATCTACATTAAGGCTGTTCTGCTATTCGAGAGTTCCTTGCTTCAGGTAATGTAAAATATCAACAAAACTGTAACATCAGTCAATGAATTTATCAAGAAAACCGAAGCTAATCCAGTGTAATAGCCTTTCCCGAGCCGCTTCCTCAGGGTTTTCTATGAGTACAATTGAGAACAATATATCAGTATCACATATTGACAAGATTACATATATACAAAATTACAAAATCATAATCAATTGTTGGATCATTTGCTCACACTTCACATTTCGATCTTTCTTAACAGGTGAGTCTTATAGCATAAGGAGGATAAACCATTGTTGCCCATTAGTTCCATAAAATTATATGGTGAGCAAATGATCCAACGATTATGGTTTTGTAATTTTGTATATATGTAATCTTGTTAATATGCGATACTGATATATTGTTCTCAATTATACTCATAGAAAACCCTGAGGAAGCGGCTCGGGAAAGTCTATTACACCAGATTAGCTTCAGTTTTCTTGATAAATTTATTGACTGATACGTTACCTGAAGCAAGGAACTTTGATTTATTCCTTTAAGAAAACGAGATAAGAAAACAAGAGAAAAAAGAAAAATAAATTGTATAGAACTATTCACCCAAGACGGATTTTGTTGCATTAATTTGTATTCTACCGTCTGGCCGTGTACCTTTTTGCTATTCGAGAGGGCAAAGAGGATTGTCGCTGGAAATGTTGTGGTTACAAAAACTCCTTCTCTTGATGTTGTCCAGGGTGGGTGCATGGGGTAAGGATTATACTTGCCCTAAAACTAGCATAGTGGAATCTGTAGGAGGGAAACAAGGAAGGGGGGGGGGGTTACTCCTGCATCCTGGAATGGTTAGAAATGCACCAGCACCCCTTTCTCCCCTGTAGGTGAACATCCAGCAGAGCATAAGACTGTGATGGAAAACCTTGGCACTCTAGCTGTTCTTGGACTTCAATTCCCAGAAGCCCAAGTCCCTGTGCGTGCAGTAGATCCATTCGTGTGGATTCACAGGGACTTGGGGTTCTGGAAATTGAAGTCCAAGAGTAGCTGGAGTGCCAAGGTTCGCCATCACTGGAATAGGAAATGATTTCCCAAATTTAGACTCTTCCAACACCTGAGGGGGGGGGAATCTCTCAGTAGGTGCTGAAACCTCTGCTATAATCTCTGGAAATGTACAAATACTGTAATACATCCAACTACATTATAATAGCCCACACATTCAGTCATTAATAAAATAGAGTTCATAAAGCATGTCATTTTTGAGTAGCAAATCCTTTTAAAATGGGCCCTTGATGCTCCACGATAAGTGAAAAAATGGAAAAGGCTTTTGTAATATTGCTGACAGTCTTTTATACTTAGCTGTTTATTCCAGCCTTTGGATAGATCTTTCAAACCAGTCCTACTTTGTCTGGGTGTAAAGACAGGAATTACCCATGAAGGAATGGAATTATACACAGGATAGAAGGGGTAGACATTTCTAAGATTAACCGTAAATGCTTCAGCTTTCAGTTATGTTCTTGTAACACAAAGAAAGACTTTCTTTGAGCACCTGAGTTAAGATTAAGGCTGTGGATCTGTAAGGATAATATTTGTATGAAAAAGAGCTGTATGCTGTGTGGGACCAAAGAAGTAAAGTTAAAACAAGAGCTTCTGTAGCTTTAATGATACTTTCCCATGGTTATTTTATTATACCTATTGTATAGATAAAAGGTTTTTAAGAACCCATGAATGTCGTTTATTTATTTCATTTCTGTACTGCCCCATCAAGTGTTGCTTAACAACTGCTTCCTCGTTCATTCCAGTTACTAAAAGAGATTTGCAGGTACTGTATATACTCGAGTATAAGTAGGGTTTTTAGCCCCCAAACCGAGATCCAAAAATGGGACTTGACTTAAACACGCAAAAACATTCCCACACAAATGTCTAAATTAATTAATTTTACTGTTTTTTCATATATGTTAATTATTGAAACTCACTAGCAGCTGTTGCATTTTCCACCCCCGACTTATACTCAGGCCAGTATTTTCCTAGTTTTTGGAGGTCCAAATTCGGTACCTCGACTTATATTCGGGATGGCTTATATTTGAGTATATATGGTACATTCCTTTATATTTCTAAATATACCACTAGAATGAATTGGGCAGCAAGTGCAAAGAAAAGAGCTCTGTAGGAATCTCACTGGCCATGCATCAGAATAGCTGTCAGGTTTAATTCCCTAATTTGAGGCATGCAGTCTACAAAGATCTACCTCAAAAGAGTTAGAACAAGGACAAAAAAAACCTAAACCTCTGACTTGTCTAAGGCAGAATTGCAAAACGTTTCACAAACATTGTGGGGGAGGTGTGTGTATGCTATTCTCTTTCTAAATGCATGGACTTCTGCTGTCTGTGGACTTCTGCTGTCTGTGGGTTAGGAGGGTCTTTAAAGAGCCAAGATCTTTCCTAAGAGTATGAAGAGGTACCATCCATTCTCCCACCTGAGTATCCTCAATTACATTCCATTGCATGTATTAAAGGGCCATGGTGGCTTAGTGGGTAAAGATGATGAGCTTAACAATTGGAAGGTCAGCAGTTCAAGACCTGAGTGCTGAGTGACAGAGCTCCTGTTGTCTGTCCCAGCCCCTGCCAACTTACAGCAGGAATCCATGCATTTAGAAATAGAATAGCACCCTCCCCCACCAATGTTTGTGAGACTTTTTGCTATTCTGTCTTAGACAAATCAGAGGCTTAGTTTATTTGTCCTTGTTCTAACTCTTTTGAGGTAGATCACTGTAGACTGCTAGCAGTTTGAAAGCAAGATTTTTATCTATACCTATAAATCTGAGCGTTAACTGTTGAGATTTGACAAAGGATCCCTCACCCGGCCATACTATCCCGTACCGAGCATTCGTGCACTCACCTGAACTGGGTACGGAGGTAACTGGGGGGTTAAGAAATGCACCAGTGGGGCAGGAGACCCACAAACGCAAACAAAAGGAAAAGACTTCACTTCTCAATGTTCCTTGCGCCGTGCCACAGCCAATCAGGCTGAGAGGCGCGAGCAAAAAGAACATTGGGAAATGCACCGCGGCCAATCAAAATCGAGCCGCAGAAAAAAACCATTGCACAAACGGAAACCACAAACTCAAAACTACAAGCCCCAGCGTCCTGCGTGCCATGAGCGCACAGAACGCTGAGAAAGCCGGCGCGTGAAATAAAAATACAAAACGCAACGGGAGTGCAAGTCCGCCGCAGGTGGATGCAGCGCCTCACAGCCACGCAAAATAAAAAGCCAAAAAATGCCACCGCGAAACACCCGCCGTCCTTTCCTGGAGCAATGGGAAGAAGAGGGACTCCCTCTCCTCCACACTACCCCGCCGAAGACACGGCAAGACCACCACCAGCCTCAAGAAAAGTTGAGCCGGGGTGGAAAAAACCACCAAAAACGGGGGGGGATCAAGGAGGGGGGAAGGTACTGATGCATTGCGCCCCCCCTTTGAAAGCGAACCAATTCTCCGTGAAGCAAAGGCAGCGAACGAGGCTCCGGTCGTTGCCTTTACTTCCCAAGGAAGTGTTTTGCTTTCGGGGGGGGATGCACCAGTACCTCCCCCACCTCCCCCGTTGAAAGCAAACCAATTCCCCGGGAAGCAAAGGCAGCGAACGGGCCTCCGGTCGTTGCCTTCGCCTCCCAGAGCTCCTCACCCGGGCGCAGCACACACAAACAAAAACTTCCACAAAACCACAAAACAACTACAACACGAAAAATACAAACAACAATGAAATAAAACAAATTAAACACAACCAGAAATAATCAAACCAATTAAACCAAACTAAAAATAAACCAACACACAAAAGACCAAACAGAAACACCTCCCAGCCCACCAACACAAAACCAAAACAAAGAAAAACCCCAGAAGAAAGAAAACCAGACAACTTACCAGCATGTCCTCCCTCCATGACGTCCGAAACAGAAATGAAGAACCAAAGACGACTTACTGGAAGAAGCACCACCTAGAGGCCAGAAGAGAAAAAACACCTGAAATGAAACCAAAACCCCTAGCAGCCCCACCTGCACAGCACAATAGTAAAAACAACTCAACAAAGTAAAAACAACTCAAAAACATAACACAAAATCACAATTTTACACAAATCACAAATATATCTCAAAAAAATAACATAAAAAGATTTCTAAAATCCTATGCTTAGTTTTAACTTAAATAAAAACCCAAAACATTTAAACACAGTTTAGAAACATTTAATGTAAAAAACATGTACTTTCACATTTTTAAAATTATTACCTACGACACAACCATTAAAAAAAGGTCACATACTAAAATATTATTTGGTTAAATAGAAAATTTAGAAAATATATATAATCCTTTGTTCTTTTTTTTATCCACAAAAAAAACAACTGATCACAGTTTATAACAGCCCAGCATCGTTACAAAAATTAACGTATATGTTAAAGCAAATATTCAAAAACACATTAGAAAAATTTCAAAATACAAGTTGTTATTACTGTAAAGTATCACAACAATACAATCTATTTAACAAATGAAAACATAAAGGAGTTATGCATAAATAAAATTTTTAAAAAGAACAGTTACAGACTAAGCTCTTCTTTATCAACAATAAGAAAAAAAAACATTCCAACACAATTTAAAACAGCCAGGCATCGCCGGGCAAACTATGCTAGTTTATTATATTTCTATACTGCCCATATGGATGGAATCCTACACTGGGTGGTGTACAAGCAGATAACAAATAACATGACAGAACACACAAAAAATCGAAACATACAACCGACAAATATGTCTCAAAATAAAATAACTGGCGTCTGAGGGCATAGAGCAGTGATGGCAAACCTATGGCACGCGTGCCAGAGGTGGCACTCAGAGCCATCTCTGTGGCACCTATGCCGTCACCCCAGCACAGAGTTTGCCCCACCCCTCTGCCCAGCAGCCCAATGGGAGCACTTCCTCTTTCCCCCAGCACAGATTTTACCCCACCCCTCTGCCCAGCAGCTCAATGGGAGAGTTTCCTCCCTCCCCTGTTGCTGTGTTGGCACTTTGATAAATAAGTGGGTTGCCGTTTGGGCCATAGCCATAGCCAGGAGGTGGCCAGGGTGGGCATCACCCACCCTGAGTTAGCCATTTGCCCACCCTCAAACTGGGCACTCAGTCTCTAAAAAGTTCACCATCACTGGCATAGGGGATCAACCTGGCTGACTATAGTTTATAGCTAAAGGGACAACACCCTGAAAGGCCTCTTTGAACAAGAGTGTTTTAATTGCTTTTTAAAGATAGCCAGTGATGAGGCCTAGCGCAGCTCCACCAGTAGTTTTCCACAGTTCAAGTAGATAAGCAGGTACTGCTTTGGCAGGAAAGGTAACAGTGTACCATACACTCCGGCATCTAATCATGCCTTCCACGTGACCACAGAAATGTCTGCAGATGCAGACAGCGCTAGTTCTTTGGCTGTAACAGAGATGTGCATCGCCCCTAGAGTTGGATATGACTGGCTTTCGAGCAAGGGAGACCTTTACCTTTACTACAGGCAAAAGTAAGGGTATGGACCAATGCTCGAGCAATCCCCACCCCGTGGTGTTAAACGTCATAAAATTGACCAAAGGGTATTTCCACATGACTGGGGAAAGGCTATGTAACCCGCTCCTTACTCCTTTTATCACTTCAACACTTGAAGGAGCAAATGAAGTAAAGTCACTTCAACATGAATTTTGTTTTATTTTTGATGGTATTAGGGATCATGTTTCTTGCCACGACTTCTGAATGGAATAGTCCACCTGTTTTCCCTATGGCTTCCTCAGCCACCTTGCAGATCTTTATCTGAGATGCCACATCATAACACTGATAGATAGATAAATAAATCTTTATTGTCATTGTCCTGCACAGAATAACGAGATTGAAAAACAACTTATCGACCCAACCAAACCTAAACAAAATGCAACTATACAAAATTATCAACATACTCCCACCCCACATATGCACATTTAACCCCTAAAAGCTCTAAAACTCCTGCTCGACTTCCGGCAGCAATAGTTCATGTTCTAGCGTTTCCCAAACGAAGTTCTGCAGAACACTGGTGGACATCAATTCCCAGAAGCCTAAGTCAGTACATTGGCTGATCAGTGCTTTGAGAAATTGACTTAGGCTTCTGGGAATTGAAGTCTAAAAACCCAAAGATTTGGAAACACTGAGTGAGAGGACTCTACCAAAAAGCTCTCTCAGAGAAAAGTTCGGTTTCACTTACCAGTGATAACTTTCGTTCTTCGAGTATATAGTTTGTGAATACACACTATTGGGTTATGCGCCTGCGCAGAACGCCGATCGGAGGCTTGAAAAGCTATTGCTCAAAAGTTTTGGCGGTAAGACCGCCCACCGTACCGCCCACCCTGAGGCGCCCGCGCGCCATTTTACTTCAGTTCCATACTTAAGCCAAGCACAGGATAAACCAATCGATCTCATCCGTGCAGCTCAAGAGGGGAGGCAGGGTGGGTAGTGTGTATTCACAAACTATATACTCGAAGAACGAAAGTTATCACTGGTAAGTGAAACCGAACTTTCTCCTTCGTATAGTTTGTGAATCCCCACTATTGGGAGATTAGCAAGCTCACACTCACTTGGTCGGTGGGCAGTCGGATGAGATGATCCCACGATGAGTATGAAGGTCCGTCAAGGGCGTTGAGTCCGGAGCCCCCTGGTGAGGACGACACGGCCGAGCCTGGCATCCGCAGTGGCTCTGGTGTCCACCCTGTAGTGCTGGACAAATGTGGAAGGTCTGGACCAGGTGGCAGCCTTACATATGTCCTCGAGCGGTGTGCCCTCCAGGAAAGCAGTGGATGTGGCAACCGCCCTGGTGGAATGCGCCCTGACATGCGGTGGAGGTGGCAGCGAGGCTGACTCGTAGGTAGATGTGATCCATTTGGAGAACCTTTGGGCAGAGATGGGTTCACCCTTGGACTTTCCTCCATAAGCCACAAAGAGGCGTTGCGACTTCCTGAACTCCCTTGTCCTGCTGGTGTAAAACAATAAAGCTCGTTTCACATCCAGCGTGTGCCAAGTCCTTTCTTGGGTGTTAGTGGGGTTCCGGAAGAAAGTTGGCAAGGAGATAGTCTGTGCCATATGAAACTGGGAGACCACCTTGGGGAGGAAGGTGATATCCGCTTGGAGAACCACGCGGTCATTGAAAAACTGAAGAAACGGTGCGTCTGCCTGCAGAGCAACCAGTTCACCAGCTCGTCGAGCAGACGTGATAGCCACCAGGAACGCCGTCTTCCACGTGAGGAGACGAACATCCGCGGTAGCCATGGGCTTGAAAGGAGTCCTGGTGAGCGCGTTGAGAACGGCAGACAGTGACCATTGTGCCGTTGGAGTCTTGACCGGAGGGAAGGCGTTCCGTAGTCCCTTGAGGAAACGCTTCACCGTTTGGTCGCGAAAGGCACCAGAAGCGGGCGAACCAGCCGGAGAGTGAGCCACCACCGCTGCGAGGTGGACTCGGATGGAGGTGATGCTAAGGCCAGACTCTGCCAGATGGAGGAGGTAGGTCAAAACGTCCTGCAGTCCCACCTGTGGCGGGGACGTCTGCTGGGATGCCAGAAAAGCACAAAAGCGTCTGTATTTGGAAGCGTAAGACTTCCTTGTGGAAGGGCGCCGTGCTAGTTCCAGGATCCTGGATAGTCTGGGGTTATCCTCCACGCGGTGAGGTGGAGGCTGGGCAGATCCGAATGGTGAAGCTGGCCGTGCTCCATTTGGAGAAGCGTTGGTGATTCCGGCAGTGTGCGATACTGTGACGACATGCGTAACAGTAGCGGAAACCAGGGCTGGCGAGGCCATGCTGGGGCCACAAGAATTGCGTTGGTCCTGTGTTGGTACATCCTGGTGAGGACCTTCTGGACCAGAGGAAACGGAGGAAAGGCGTAGAGATAGTCCTGATCCCACCGTTTCATGAAGGCATCGCCCTCGGAGTTCAGTCCGATGCCTGCCCAGGAGCAGTACCTGTGGCATTTCTTGTTGGACTCCGATGCAAAGAGGTCGATGCTCGGCGTCCCCCAGGCCTCGCAAAGCGACCGAAATACCTCGTCGTCCAGTTCCCATTCGTGGGTCGTCGAGGTGAGACGGCTGAGGTGGTCGGCCAAGACATTCAGTTTGCCCTGAATGTGCACTCCAATCGGAAAGATGTGTCTTTCCAGGCACCATTCCCAGAGTTGCACAGCAAGGAACAGAAGGGTGGTGGATCGCGTTCCTCCCTGCTTGTTCAGGTATGCCACTGCCGTGGTATTGTCCGAGGCCACTTGAACCACCTTGCCGGTGAGTAGGGTCTTGAAGGAACGTAGGGCCTTCCAAACGGCCAGAAGTTCCAAGTAGTTGATATGGTGCACCATCTCGTGAGGCGACCAAGCGTTGTTGACCGTGAGAGTCCCGCAGGCAGCCACCCAGCCGAGGTTGCTTGCGTCGGTCAATACCTGCAACGAGGGTTGCGGGGGGTAAAAGCTCTTCCCCGTGGCCACGTTGAGTGGTGTCGTCCACCACAGCAGCTGGTCCACCAGCTCCGGAGACGGAGTCAACCGTTTGGACTGGCTCTCCCGGAGCGAGTCGAATTCGTGAAGGAGCCACGACTGCAGGGACCGGAACTTCAACTTGGCATGAGGGATTACTGCCGTCATTGAGGCCATGAGGCCTAGAAGTCTCTGAGCCTTTTTCGCCCGGATGAACGGTTTGGTGCGAAAGTCGCTCACCCCTTGTGCAATGTCCTGCAAGCGTTTCTGGGGGGCGAAGGCTCTGGTAGCAAGCGAGTCGAGTACCGCTCCAATGTACTTGATGCTTTGAGAGGGAACCAACTTCAATTTGGCGAAGTTGATCCTGAGGCCAAGACTCTCCATGAGGTGGATCGTGAATTGTGTGTCCTGAATGGATGACGAGCTGGTGGGGGAGACAATCAGCCAGTCGTCGATGTACGGGAAGACCCTGATTCCCCGCTGACGGAGGAAAGCGGCCACCGGAGCCATGCACTTGGTAAAGACCCTCGGTGCCGTGGCCAGACCGAACGGTAGACACCGGTACTGGTACACAGAATTGCCGATGCGGAAGCGGAGGAACCTCCTGTGATCCTCGAGGATGGAGACATGGAAGTAAGCGTCCTTGAGATCTATGACTGTGAACCAGTCCCCTTTGTTGATGAGGGGGAGGACGGTCTGCAGGGTCACCATCCGGAACTTCCTGGTGTGGATGCACTTGTTGAGGCGGCGCAGGTCCAGAATTGGGCGAAGTCCTCCTTTCTTCTTCTGAACCACGAAGTACCTCGAGTAGAAGCCATTGTCCCAGTCGGGCGGTGTTACCCGCTCGATGGCTCCCTTGGACAGAAGAGTTGATATTTCTTCCTCCAAATGGAGGGACGAGGTGGTGAAACGATGTCTTCCTACCCGAGGCACCCGCACAAATTCGATGGCGTAACCAGAGGACAAGATCTTTAAGACCCACCGGTCGTCCGTGATGCCCGACCACACCTGGAGGAAATTCCGGAGGGGAAGGTATGGGATGTGGAGCGAGAGAGACTCGGCCGTCGCAGCTTCAAACTCGGGACTTGGATTTTGCGTCGGAACGCTTGCCCTGCCCATAAGGCTGGTAACGGGACTTGTGCTGGCGCCGTTGCTTGTAGGGGCCAGACCTGGGCTGTTCCGCAGGGCCACCTTGTTGCTGCGGGTTTCCCTGATACCGCCTCGTGAAAGGTTGGAATCTCGGCCTGGCAGGCGGAGCCGGCATGGTAAGTCCCAGGAACTTGGCCGTAGAGTTCGTTTGCCACATTTCGTTCAGGACCTTATCGGTGTCCTGTCCGAATAGGCCCTGTCCATCGAACGGGAACTCCTCGATGAGCTTTTTCATTGCATCATCGAGGGAGGTGCCCCTGAGCCAGGCATGACGACGGAGCAAAATAGCGGAAGCCATGTCCTTTGCCGCATAATCATTGATGTGCCTGGCCGTCCTCATCTGCTGCTCCGACAGAAAGTCCCCTTCGGATGCCAGCGCGTCGAACCGCTTCTGAGCTTCGGCTGGTAGCGTAGCCGACAGAACCTTCAACTGCTACCAGAGGTGGGACTGATAAAGGCCCATGGCAGCTGAGTAATTGGCAGCTCGGAGGAAGAGGGAACCGGTGGCATAGAACTTACGGCCCACCGTGTCCAGCTTCTTCCCTTCCGGAGTCGAAGGTACTGGAAAACCGCTGGTAGCCGTCCTGTGCTGGAAGGCCTTGACCACCAACAAGTTCGGCAAGGGGTGAGCTTGGAGGAACTCAACGTTCTCGTCCAGGACTCTGTACATGCCGTCGAGCCTGGACGAAACGGAGTGCGATGATACTGGCTTCTTCCATGTCGCCTTCGCTGACGTCAACATGGACGGAAGCATGGTGATGTGGACCGGCCGAATCGCTCGTCTGTCCAGTTTGGCGGTCATTTGGTCCTCGCCCTCCAGTGGTGGCTGGTCGACCTTCAGGTTCAGGGCGGTCCCCAAGCGTGTCAGCATTGCCGTGAGCGAGCGTTGATCCTCACCACGCGGTGGGTCAACCGCGCCGATGGCTTGGTCCGGCATCTTGTCGGCGTCGACGTCTCCCTCGTCCTCCTCCGAAGACGCGCTGGAGTCATCGGAAGACGAGGGAGGAACCCTGGTATCCACGTCGGGACCACGCCAGTACGGCCTGGGCGGGTCGACGGGATGGGATTCCACCGCATCGACGTCTGGACCACACCAAGACGATATGGGTGGGCCAGCAGAGCGGACCCTCGACCCTCGTGAGGTCGGTGGAGCCACAGTAGGACCAACATCCCTGGGGCTTGCAGTGGTCGGCACCGGAGCCGCAGAGGCCGCAGGCATGGAGGCCTTGAACTGTTGGGCAAACGACTTTGCCATGGCCTCGAACATCCCCTTGAAGAACTCCATCTGGGATGCATCCACCGCCGATGGCCGACGAAACGGTGGGTGGGAGGATCGGGGACGAAACAGTGGCCGGCATGGTGATTGCCGTTTCATCGATAGTTGGAGTCCTAGGTCTTGGGGAGATGGACGCCTGCCTCGTGGGTGAACGGCCCCTCCCCCGAGGAGGAGATGGGAGGACCTGCAGTGGGCGAGCTGGAGCCCCAGCCCTGCGACCTTTTTCAGGAGATCCCGAGGAGGACCGTTCCCCCCAAATCGAAGATCCGGGTGATGGACATCTCGCGACCGAGAACGGAGGTGAAGGCCCCAGAGAGATGGGAGGGCGAGGAGTAGGCGGGAGAGATCGCCTCTTCTCCGACCCGTGTTTCTTCTTCTTCTCCCCATTTTTATCCTTCTTCTTCTTCTTCCTGATGGAGAGAGTGGAAGAAGAAGCAGGAGGTGGAGGAGGCCGCGAGGCGCCAGCAGAGGTAGAGGCAGCCGCGGCGGGAGCCAAAGTGAGCTCCATCAGGTGGGCTTTCAGCTGGTTGCTCTGGTTCTGCACTGCAAGCCGGGTAAAGTTCTTGCAGTGAGGGCAGGACTGGCTCTGGTGAGACTCTCCCAGGCAGAAAAGACAAAGGCTATGCCCGTCGGAAGCAGGGAACTTCTTAAGGCAAGCAGAACACTGCTTGAAGGCTGCAGCCATCAAAGAAAAATTCTTCCAACGGAGGGTTCGAGAAGGTGGGTACCCCGAAGGGCAGGCCAGCCGCCACCCCCTTGAGGGGGGAAACGGTGACCGGAGCGAGTAGGCAACTGAGTCCACCAGAAGGAAGAAACAGCGCCGGGGTGGCAATCCTGCCCGAAGGACAAGATCGCCGCAAAAAATTGTTTGAAATAGCCAAAGACTTTCCCTCAGAAGGGCGAAAAAAATTGAGAAACTCTCAACGATCGTCCTGCTGCTACAGCGGAAAGAAGAGAACTGAGGTAAAATGGCGCGCGGGCGCCTCAGGGTGGGCGGTACGGTGGGCGGTCTTACCGCCAAAACTTTAGACCAATAGCTTTTCAAGCCTCCGATCGGCGTTCTGCGCAGGCGCATAACCCAATAGTGGGGATTCACAAACTATACGAAGGAGAACCACAGCATTTGACCAAGTGGTCTCATTGTCCATCCTGACACAGAGGGAAGTATTCACATACGGCCTGCTGGGGATGAAGTATCCCTCGCAGACTGGCTGTTGCATTACTGAAAGGGGAAGCATGAGAAGAAAGGAGGCAAAGATCTCGGCTGTGCTCTGAAGGGTGGAATCCATTTTGATGAGGCATTCTTTCCCTCAAAGAGATCCCATAAGTCTTTCTAAATCGGGGTGCCCAAACTTTTCACACCACACACCTGACCACACACCCCGAGACAGCTGAGCAGGCCTCACCACACTCCCAGAAGCAGAAGTGAGCACGTTTACAACAGCCATAAATGTGCCCACCTCCGCATTTACGACAGGTGCAGGTGCATTTACGCATGCATGTGTGTGTTTTACGTCTGACGTAAATACCTCCACTTCCACTTCTGGGTGAGGCAAGGGCAGTAGCAGGCCACATGGAATGGTGCCATGGGCCGGGTTTGGCCCATGGGCAATAGTTTGGGCACCCCTGTTCTAAATCTTCTCATATAAAGATTTCCCTTGCTTGAAAGCCAGTCGTTTCCGACTCTAGGGTTCAGTGCTCATCTCTGTTTCAAAGCTGAAGAGCCAGCACTGTCTGCTTCTGCAGACGTTTCCGTGGTCATGTGGCAGGCATGACTAGAAACTGGAGCGCATGGAACACTGCTTACCTTCCCACCGAAGTGATCCCTATTTATCTACTTGCAATTTCTTGCTTCCAAACTGCTAGGTTGGCAGGAGCTGGGACAAAGATGGGAGCTCATTCCGTCAAATTTATAATTAATAAATGTAATTTATATTTAAATCATAATTAAATAAACATTGATCTTCCCATGGTGTTCTGAAAGCCTTTTTTAAATATTAAAAATACTTTATGGAACTGCAGTGGCTTAGTGGTTAAGGCGTTGAACTTGATGACTGGAAGGTTAGCAGTTTGAGGCCCAAGTGCTGCAGAACAGAATGAGCTCCTGTCTCTGTCCAAGCTCCTGCCAACCTAGCAATTCAAAAGCAAGAAATAGCAAGTAAATAAATAGGTACTGCTTTGGTGGGAAGGTAACAGCGTCCCGTGCACTCTGGTGTCTAGTCATGCCTGCCACATGACCAAATAAAAGTCTGCGTACGCAGACAGCTTTGGCTTTTTGGCTGTAAACAGGGATAAGCACTGAACCCTAGAGTTGGATATGGCTAGCTTTCAAGCAAGGGAAATCATTACCTTTGCTTAAAATGCTTACACAGAAAGAGTAATAAAACTATATAGATGGAAGGGAAGCACTGAGTCCAAGCCAAACCAAGCAGGATAAATAGGTAAATATGTTCTTCGTTGTTTCTCTAAGTCTCATTAAACCTCTGAATACATGAGTGTGTTTTTAATTTCAAATTTGCCTCTGGACATATTTACTTCTTGTCTTAAAAATGCCAATTTCATAGAAATAATTATTGGCATTTTTGCAGTACTGTAAAAGAAATGTTGAGTTCTTTTAGTCTGTTTTGTTTCACATTCAATGCATACACCTCTCTTCTTGACTTTTCTGACTGGTTGTATAATGTACTAGCAGAGATTGCCCGGCGGTGCCGGGCTATTTTAAATTTTTTGGAAGGTTTTTTTTAAATGTGTATTTTTATATAAAAAGACATTAAATTGTGTTGGATAGTAAAGGGATTGGGGTTTTTTTTCTTGAACAAATGGTGCCGGGCTGTTTTAAATGGTGTTGAAAGGTTTTATGATTTTTAAAATGTTTTGCTTTCAATGGGGGGGGGAGGCATCCATACCTCCCCCCCCTTGAACTCCCTCTGTTGTTGTGGTTTTTTTCCACCCTGGCTCAACTTTTGTTGAGGCCGGTGGTGGTCTTGCCGTGTCTTCGGCGGGGTAGCGTAGAGGAGAGGGAGTCCCTCTCCTCCCCATTGCTCCATGCAAGAAGGCCGGCGGGTGTTTGCGTGGCTTTGAGGTGCTGCGTCCACCTATGATTCCACAAAGTGGAATCAACAAAGCTGTTGCTGAATATCACAAATGGAAATTGCGCTGGGCTGGACACATCTCTCAAATGACAGACGGGTGTTGGACAGCCGCAGTCACTGAGTAGTATCCCAAAGGAATAAAAGGACCCCTAGGCAGGCCACCCAAAAGATGGGAAGACTCAATCGTGAAAAGTTTTAGTTGAACCAGGAGAGCATGGCAGCGAAATGAATCAAGAAAACAAGCTCAGAGCTTGGCCTATGCTAGGCCATGAAGACTTCCAGCTCTGCCTTTCTCCAGGTAAGCATAGGTGTAGGTCTGGTAGATGGAACTTCCAAAATGGAGAAATCTATGAAATGGAGTCACAAAACAAAAGGTACAATCCTGGTGACCAGCCACATCTTGTGATGCTTGGATTTGCTTTCCTATACTTTTTATTCCACCTGTAGGACTACCACTGCATAGGACAATTTCCTCAATGTTTAAGACAATACAGCACACATGGATACTTATGAGAAATTTACAAAGGTAGCTTCCTGTACAGGATTCCAGCACAAGATTTGTCAAATGACCAAAAGGAGCACTGTATCAAATACTGGTGTCCATATTATGTTACAAAAATGGAAGTACAATGAAGGGCAAAGCAAAGCTAATAAGAACAAGAAATATCTCTGCACTAGAACTGACATATGACTCTGCAGTAGTATAGAGAATCCAATTATTTTTAACCCAATAAGTCCAATGATTAAATGACGAATAGATTGAATTTGACATTAGAATCATAATGCCTGACTGAGTTTCAAACCATTTTTACGATACAACCCATGGATAAGCCTCTTATGTATAAAAAGTTGTGGGATTTGATGGTACTTTTTACAAATGTGAAGAAACTGTTTATGCTTTTGGGGTTCTCAGGTATAAACATGAAATGTTTGCGTTACCTTTTCTGGTACAACAGTGGCCTAACTATAGAGTCCTCTTTTATTGTAAATTGACTGACAAATAAAGGAAATTAATAAACAAAGTTTGCCAAAGGTCTTTAATCAGAAACTAGAGAGCCACATATTAGAAATGGCCTAGCCCATGAATTGTGTGCTGCAAGTATGATAAATGCCATTGCCCCTCCCTGTCCTCTGCCAAAAGGAACATGTCAAGGGATCTGTAACACAACTGTCTTCCTTTGTCTTTGGCTGGCATGAAGAAAGTGTATGGCAATAGACATCTCTTGGAAGAAAAGATAACCACAAGGCAGTAATGCTAGTCTTTTATTTTTTTTATTCAGTAGTTCGGGTACCCACAAACTACAAAGAATGAATATGTGACTGGCATACAAGCCTGAACGTACATCAGACATAGTGCTCAGAAGGATAGCCCATGTGAGCTAGAAGGGCTATAGCTTTGTGATAAAGCAAATTACTGTATCTGCATACGAAAGATCCTGGTTTCAATTACTGGATACCCCCTCCCCCCAGAGAAAGAGTGTTGCTTGAGCCATTGTCAATCATTGCTGATCGAGACAGACTAATGGTCTCACTCACTACAAAGCAGCTTTCATGCAGGTTTAAACACATGCTCACAGTTCTCGTACAGCTGCCATATCCATATGAGAAATGCAACACGTGTATCAAATCCAAGATGAGGCCTTCCAGGAAAGAGTTGTTTTGTGGATTTCCATGTAAGGCACTTGGAATTGTATATGATCTGCAACTGCTTACCACAAATTGCATTTGTAAACCATAATCTTCTTGCATAACTTGTTCCAGTGCAGGGGAAATGACATTACAGTACAATACTTGCACTAGTGTGCCCTGGGATTCAAGCAGGGACCTTTTGATTGGCAGCTGCTAATTAGACTCCCCACAGCTGGGCATGAAACTACTTGACTGATTCGTGTGCAATGAGGCTTTGTAGCCTTTAATTAGCAGCTGCTAATTAAAGAGTCCACTTCTTGGATCATACTTTGAGGGAATTGAATGTGTCAGTGAAGCTGAGGGCAGTGCCATCAGGAGGCCAGACTTCATGATGTGTCTGGCTTCTTAGCAAGGTCACTCAAGGCGGAATGGTTGCAACTGAGACACCAGACTAAGGTAATGGGCCGCATCAGCAGAAGAGACTGAATAATTCCAATGGTGATGGAGGGGGCAGGCATTGGGCAGCAGCAGTAGCTGAAGGTGATGTTGGCAGAGGAGGCAACGGTGGTGATACTCAAGCTAACTCTTGTTAGTATTGTGCAGAAGGTGGCAATGGTAAACCATTACTGAATTTTTCTCACTTTGAAGCAAGCAAGCAATGGTAAACCCTGGTGAACTTCCAAAAAGATAAAAGATGTCAAAAGGAAATTTAAACCTAGATTAGGAATGCTGAATGACCAACTGGAAGTACACATTATCTGACCAGATAATGAAGAGAAAGTGGAAACAGTATACTGAAGACCCATAGAGAAGAGATAAAAAGATGACAGATTCTTTCAAAGAGAAATCTTATGGTGAAGAACCTGCAGTTCTAGAAGTGAAGTGAAAGCTGCTCTGAAAACATTTGTGAATAAATAAATTTCCAGAGGTAAATAAGTATAATGCCCCCAGTCTGGAAATGTTAAATAAACCATATTTGCCGGCATATAAGATGCATTGGAGTATAAGATACATCATGGTTACATACAAATTTTAAAGGAAAAGGATAATTTTCTACATTTTCCCATGAATTTCCAAAATATTGTATGAAAAATCGGGGGGGGGGGGGGGAGATCAGCACCAGCTGGCAATGGGGAAAGGGAAAAGAGGGATCTTTTTGAAGCTGCCCTTTCTTTGTCTCCAGCCTCCACCAATCCCCACCAGCTGAGGGGGAGGATGGCTTTAAAAATACCCCTCTTCTTGGCCGGTGGGGAATTGTGCCAGTTGGAGCCGGGGACAGGGGATGGACAGCATCTTTTAAACCTGAGAGAAGTGTGCTGACTGAATTTTCAACATAATTTTGATTACTGGCACACAAGATGCAATCCATTTTGCAGTGCATTTTAGGAGCGTGTGTGTGTGTTAAGGTGTCTTATATACTGGCAAATACGGTACCTTCCAACCCAAGAAAGGAAATACCAAAAATGTTGTAGCTATAGGGCCATTGCTCTAATTTTCCATGCAAGCAAGGTGATGCTCAAGGTGCTGAAACGAAAACTTATACCTTATATGGTACAACAAATGCTGGAAGTTTAAGCTGCATTCTAAAAAAAGGAACAGGTACTTGAGATCGTATTGCAAATATCTGCTGTATACTGGAGTGTACAAAAGAATTTGAGAAGATCAATTTATGCTTTATAGACTACACCAAAGTCTTTGACTGTGTGAATCACAAGAAACTATGGATTGTTCTGAAAGAAATGGGTGTACCTCAGCAGTTGATTGTCCTGATGCATAACCTGTATTGTAGACAAAAAGCTATTGTTAGGGCACAATATGGAAAGACAGAATGTTTTCCTGTAGGCAAAAGGTGTCAGGCAAAGGCATATATAACCCCCCCCCCCCTATCTGTCTTATCTGTACAAAGAACCTGTCATTTTGAAAACTGGATTAGATTAATATGGAGGAGTGGAAATAGCTAAATTGCTAAATGAAATATCAACAACCTATGATACACAGATTGCTTACTGACAGAAAGCAGAAATGAGTTCAAATAAGTTTTAGTCAGAATGAAAGGAGAAAGTGCAAGAGCTGGAGTGGGCAAAACAGTGGCAAATGAGCTTCAACACTAGTAAGTGCAGAGTGATGCACGTTGGAGCAAAAAAACCCAATTACATTTATAAACTGATGAGGTCTGAACTCTCTGCGACAAACCAGGAAAGGTACCTTGGTGTCCTGGTGGACAACTCAATGAAGGTGTCAACCCAGTGTGCCTCAGCAGTGAAAAAAGCAAACTCAATGCTAGGGATCATTAGGAAGGGTATAGAAAATATGTAAGCAAGTGTCATTTTGCTTCTTTATAAATCTATGGTGAGGCCTCATCTGTAATACTGTGTACAGTTCTGGTCGCCATACCTCCAGAAGGATATTATGGAGCTGGGAAAATTGCAGAGGAGGGCAACCAGAATGATTAGGGGACTGGAACACCTTTCTTACTATCTGAGACTGCAACGGTTGGGCCTCTTCACTCTTGAATGACGGTGTCTAAGAGGTGACCTGATTGAAGTTTATAAAATCATGCACGGTGTGGACAAAGTAGATAAGGAAAAACTGTTTTCCCTATCGCACAACACTAGAACTAAGGGGCACTCCATGAAACATTTGGGTACTAGTTCTCAAACAAATAAGAGAAAGTACTTTTTCATCCAGAGGATCACTGGTCTATGGAACTCCCTGCCAGAAGAAGTGGTGACAGCTGTCAGTCTTGACAGCTTTAAGAAAGGATTAGACAAGTTCATGGAGGACAAGGGTATCAATGGCTATAATTATGGATACCTAAGGACAACCTCCGGGTTGGAGAGATAGGCAGGATATCTCTCAATGCCATTTCCAGGGAATCCTAAGCAAGTGAAAGCATCTGCTTGGGAATACCCTGAAGGAAATGGTGTGCCACTATGTGAGACAGAATGCTGGACTGGATGGGCTGTGGCCTGTTCCAGCAAAGCTGTTCTTATGGATTGCAGTTGAACATTAAGAAGACAAAGCTCATGGTTACAGAAGAACTACACAGCTTTAACACTGACAATGAAGAAATAGCGATGGGGTTTTGTATACCTTGGTTCAATCATCCATCCAAATGGATACTTCAGCCGAGAAATCAGAAGAAGACTGAGATTTGAAAGGGCAGCAATGAAGGAATTAGAAAAGATCATCAAGTGTGAGAATGTGTCACAGAAGACCTAGACCAAGATAATCCACGCTATTGTTTTCCTGATACATTTGTACAAATATGATAGCTGGACAATCAAGAAATCTGACAGCAACAGTTCTGTCATTCCAAAAATAGCAATTTTTCCTACAAAGCAGTGAACAGGATTTATATAAAAAGGACTACATATTACATCGTGCAGCTTGGTATTTCACGATTTTTAAAAAGCTCTCAGAATTGCAGCTGCTGGCTTTAGCACAGAGGAGAAATGATACATTTCTTTGTCCTTCCTTGGTAAAAATATGGGTCTAGCACAGTGATAGTTACCTTTGGCACTCCAAGTGTTACTGGACTTCAATTCCCAGAAGCCCAAGTCTCTGAGAATCCACATGAATAGGTTTATAGCGCGTACACGCAGTAAACCTATTTGTGTTAATTCACAGATTTAGGCTTCTGGGAGTTGGAAGTCCAGTAACACCTGGAGTGCCAAGGTTCACCATCATGGGTCTAGCATGTTCTTACTTCATACCTGTCAACTTTTGGATTTGAAAATAAGGGAAATTTTGGCCACACCCCTCTGTGGGAGAGGCTAAATCTGTGGGTGTGGCCAAATATAGCCATGTGACTAGTCATGCCTGCCACATGGACATGAAAATGTCTGCAAACACAGACAGCACTGGCTCTTTGGCTGTAAATGGAGATGAGCACTGCACCCTAGAGTTGGATACGACTGACAGATTTTACTTTCTTAGGATCAAAGATCGCTACAGATGGTGATTGCAGCCATGAAATAAAAAGGCAACTGATGCTTGGGAAACAAGCTATGAGAAACCTGGGGAACATAGTTAAAAGTAGAGGCATCACCTTGCAAACAAAAAATCGCATAGTCAAAGCAATGGTATTCCCGGTGGTAATGCATGGGTGTGAGAGCTGGACCATTAGGAAAGCTGAGTGCAGAAAAATAGATGCCTTTGAAATGTGGTGTTAGAAATAGGTCGATCCTAGAAAAAATCAACCATGACTGCTCATTAAAGGTCAAATAGTAAAGATGACGCTAAAGTACTTTGGACATCAAATGAGAAGAGAGGATTCACTTGAGAAAGCCTTGATGCTGGGAAAGGTGGAGGACAAAAGAAGGGGGTAGCCAAAAATAAGATGGCTAGATGGTATTGTAGATGCAATGGGTACAAAGCTGTGTGGGCCAAAGAACCCTTTCCCAATCTTGGGGGACTTTTGTTTTGTTTTATTTCCTTTTTACTCAGTGGTTTAAGTGACTAAGATGCTGACTGGGAGGCAGAAGGTCAGCAGTTCGATTCCCGAGTACTGCAGGACGGAATGAGCTCCCATCTTTGTCCCAGCTCCTGCCATCCTAGCAGTTCGAAAGCAAGAAATTGCAAGTAGATAAATAGGGACCACTTTGGTGGGAAGGTAACAGCGTTCCATGCGCTTTGGTGTCTAGTAATTCCTGCCACATGACCACGGAAATGTCTGCAGACTCAGACAACGCTGGCTCTTCGGCTTTGACACAGAGATTAGCACTGAACCCTAGAGTCGGATATGACTGGCTTTCGAGCAAGGGAAACCCCCTCTCTCTCTCATATAGTGATCAGGCAACAAACCCCCCCCCCATTAGGGTGGAGGAGCAAGCGATTAATTCCCCCCCTCTCTCATGTAGTGATCAAGCAATCCCCCCCCTCCCAAGTTAACTCTAGGACTCTAGAAACGAAATCCTCCAGCCAGGAGGCAGGGCAGAAACAGCTCAATAAAGCATGAGGTTGCCCCTGCATATATGAAATATATCGCTCACCTAGAGTAGACTCCTGCTCCCAGCAGCCAAAACGAAGCCTCCAGGACCATGTGGCTGGCAGGAAAGGGAAAGAGAAAACTATGGAACGTCCCCCCCCCACACACCTTCTCTCTCTCTCTCCTTCCACAAGCGAAAAGCCTGCCACACAGTGACCTCTGGTGGCCGGAAAAAAATACTGCAGCTTCGCCTGTGAGGGCTCCGGTCAGGATATTTTTTAAAAATAAGGGAAAATACGGGGAAATTAATAAAACAGGAGGGGGCGGGAAAAGGGGTAAAAATAAGGGGTTTTCCTGGGAAAATGGGATAGTTGATAGGTATGTCTTACTTTTAAATGAAATTGAGAGGGGAAAGTGCTCTTCTTTTAACAAGATTGCAAGAAATTCTGCAAAAGATTTCACAGGTTTTTTTGGGGGATGGGTTTCGTGATCCACTTTTTTAAATGGAAAAAACACCAGACTGCACACTATTACATGTCTAGTAATAACAGCATGTTTTCTGAATAGGATTCACCTGGAAAGGAGAGAAGAAACATAATGCTGAGGAGGGTTCTTAGAATTCCTGTGCAGAATGGCATCTTTCCTGTATAGAAATGGCATTAAGCCACATAGAATCCAGCTGTTTCCTGAACAGAACAAATGAGTGGCGTATATGAGAGAAACTACTAAAGAACAAATGGATCATTATTTTCATGGGAAGCCAGGAAATGTTACTAATATGGAAGGTGGAGGAGAGTCTCAGTTTGTCTGGGGAGTTTTGGAAGTTGCAGTAAAAAAAACCCACAAATGTAACGGGCAATTGTGTCCAAGAACATGGGGCCAGAGAGTAAATCTCAACACCTCTCCTCTATGATGGGAAATATATGAGACTAGCATATTTGGCCCGGCCTTGCCGTGCATTTTTAATTTGTGTGTTGGTGGTTAGGGGTGATTTTGGTGTACACACACACACACTGGGCTGGTTTGAAATGTGCAGCCCAGTAGGTGTGTGTGTGTGTGAGAGAGAGGGTGTGTGTGTGGAGCTCCGAGCGTTCTCTTCCCTACAGGAGACGGAGGCTGACAGCGGAGCACCGTTCTCGGCCTCCATCTCCTGTAGGGAAGCAGCGGTTCATCTTTCTTGGAAGACGGGGGCCGAAGCTTTCGTCCTCCGTGGAAGGCGTTCCCTTCCCTACAGGAGGCCGACAACAGAGCAGCGTTCTCGGCCTCCGTCTCCTGTAGGGAAGCAGTGGTTCTGCTTGCCGAAGCTGAGGTGGGGAAGAGGAGGGTCTTCTGTTCCCCCACAAGCTACGGGGAGGCTGGCGCTGGGCTCCAAGGCCGCTGGGAATTTTTCCCGCTGCCTTGCCGAAGCCAGGGGAAAAAAGAGGAGGGTCTTTTCCTCTCCCCCCAAGCTACGGGGAGGCCGGAGCCGCCTCCGGGGAGACAATTTTGTCTCCCTGCCTAAGCCGGGGGGCGGGCGGGCGAGGAAGGATTCTTTCTCTTTCTCCCACTGCCCGGGGAGGGCCCTGCCCCCCTCAGTCCCTCTCTCCCCTTACCTTTTGCGGGTTGGGCCTTTCCCCAGTGCAGTTTTTTAAAAAACTGCTGTGCCGGCTGCCCCGCCTCCTCTGCGCTCGCACCCTTCAGCCTCATTGGCTGAGGGGTGGTGCGGTGCGGACGCTGGGTGTTGTAGTTTTTGTTGTTTGTGGGGCGATTGCCCCACTCACGGCTGGGTGACCCTTGCAGCGATGGTCGGTCGGTGTTAAGTGCGGGCAGCTCAGTACGGGATAGTAGGGACGGGTGCGGGCGTGCATGCTGGACACCAACGGTTAACACACCATTTTATAGGTAAAGATTTCATAGACTTGAATAAAGGGTTATGACTGCATTGCTTAGTGCACAACCTTCCCTTGGCACAATCAGGACAGGACTGGACCCTCTGTAAGGATGTTTTTTTCCTCCTGTGTACAAGGCAAGCCATAATAGCCTTATCCTACCTCTCAAACAGGAATCCTTGGCAGTGCAAGTTATCCTACACAGCTGCCATCTCTGGGAAGGCAGAGAATGAGTGAAGCACTTTTAGGTACAAACATTTGCTTATTGTGGAGCTAACTCCACTCCATCTTCCTTGTGTAAGTGAAACTAAGCTATAGTCTTGTGGATCAGATCAGCTGTTATCCTAATGTCTCTTCTTTAGGGCCGTGGTTCCCCACAAGGGGGCAATATGATTTTTAAGGGGGGGAGAGGCAATTGGAAGCTTGTTTAGACCAAGTTAATGGCCTTTTAGGCTTCCTCCTAATCTGGTTAGTTTATCCTGCTATGGTAATAGAGTAGACCATATTGCCAGTGACTTAACACCAAGTGCCAGGTGGTGGTTAATTAACCTGACAACCTTGAGAATTAACTAAATGTCCACAGGGAAGGGTTGATGGTCTCCAAGTGGATTAAATCCCACTTGAATCCATCTTGATGGAGGGCAGCAGCTTCATCAATCCTGGCCTGGGGCAGAGGAGTATGTTTTGTGCCAAAAGGGCTCATGATCAGAGAGTGACTCACGGAACTAGATCAGGGGTACAGGTGTCATGCTGCGATGTGGAAGGCAGATGAAAGGCCACTGCTTTATATTCTCAGGACAGTCTTCATGGCTGATCACCATGAAGATCGCGAATATTTGTATTCAGATACAGCAGAAGGCGGCTTCCTTGTTCACTTTTTGAATAATTATATGTCACAGGGAGTGGGAGCTATCAGGATTTTAGAGATGCTTAGGTGGGGCATGGCCCAAAAAGTTTAGGAACCACTGCTTAGGGCTTTGGAGAAAGCCAGGGGTTCCCATCTTTGTTTCTGGTCCCTGACTAAAAAGTGGTGTATTAAGTCTGGGTTGTGTTTTTTTTTTAGTGATAGAACTGTTGCTATATAAAACTTAATGCTATTGTGTCTATTGTTCCTTCTTGAGTATGACCTTAACTCTGGCAACAAATGCACATTTGGAAGTGTTGATGTCAAACAAACAAACGCAAAGGCGAAGGTTGAGTTAATTTGAAGAATCAAACTGTTCTCTCCTGCCCTCTGCAAGACTTACATTTTTGCCACACTGGAAAAAGAACAGTGTTGTGTGTACATAAGTACATGTGTTATGTATTTAGTGTAAAAAGGAGGAAGTGGCACTCCATTGCTCGTTACTTCTTTAATTCAAATCACTTTCTCACCTTTTCGCTGCTTTGCACTGATGGCAGGGAAATAAAAGAGGACAGAGTCCAAAAACATTCTTGGAGTGGTTATAACAACTGAGTAGCAGTACACATTGGGTTTAGGGGAAACCATGTATGATGCTTAGCAATACAGTTATTACTACAGAGACATGTTATAATTTAACTAAAAAAATCTTTATTAACAATGTAAAATGTTTAATATTTTACAGTTAGAGCTACTTCTGGCATGCCCTATAAGCGATAACACTAGGTTGATGTTCAGACATCATGCTCCACCTTGAATGGAAACAAATGGGATACTCTGTTTTACATCTGTGGATTTTATAGTTTCCTACACCATCTTTTAAACTTCAAGAGCTTTCTTCCCAAGTTGAAATAGATACAGTTGTGGGGAGGGAGGCTGTGGAAAAGTAAATTAGCTATTTCTATGCATTGTACAGTATGTAGATATAACTATAATATATTTACAGGAACAATATATTGTTGTTATGTTGCTTGTGTATTAGAAAGTAAGATATTGTATTTATGGAGACTTGCATAAGTTGAGATATAGAGTGGAAGACTAAATATGAATATGAGAGTACAAAAAGCAATAGGAGAGTTTGTGCATGTTCTCTTACAACATTGGCTCTGTTTATTTTAGCATTTTAGAACTGAAGCACAGTTTTGCTGCTCTAAATAGTTTTCTATGGATTAAGATTGCTTAATAGAATGTGTTCAAATGGTTTTCACACCATACTAGCAAGAGCTATAGTCATATTATTATACTGTACACAATTGGTTGTGGTTTATACATGAAATTAAAAAAACCTGCATGTTTTATTTCATATTTTCATCTAATCACAGAACAGTTAAACGCAGACATGCTGTATGCCATTTAAAAAAAGTTTAAAAATATTTTAAATAATGTTAAATAAGATTCCAGATTTGTTTTTCTTTTTTTTTTGTCGGCAACAGATTGCAAAACTCTTGAAAAGGAAGGAAGAAGTATAATTAGGGCTGTGTAGAAAACATCATGTTATCACTTAGAGCATTTAGGTTTATCCCAATCAAGGCCAAATTGTATTGGCTTCATTTATGTGTATTTCTGTCCCAGACCATCTAGCTTGAGATAAGACAGCACAGTCCAAAGAATCGCCGCTTCCGTCTCCGCACCAATGGATAAGGAGTTGGAGTCAAGTTGAGGAGGCTGCTATCGTCTAAAATTTAAACAAGCAAACAATAAGATTAGAACCCGGCTGAGCTGCAAATAAGCATATCTTCTGCAGGATATCTCCTTCCACAACATCTTGCCTAACCCAACAACACCTGAGTGGGATGACACAGAAAACTTACTAACAGTTGTGTGTCCTTTTGAATTTCATTTTTGGTTGGCCTAATAAAGATATTAGAGCTATTGTGGTGTAGCAAAGAATCAGAAAAAGGAGCTTTGGGTACCATGTGTGGGGTAGTGCAGTGATCCCCAACCTTTCCCCATGGACTGGTAAATGGGGGTAGTGGGATTTTTAATCTCTCCAATCTGCCAGCCACAGCTTGAATATGGGCAGTGTGATTCTTCTCTGTGTACAAGCAGGGGGTGGAACCCTGCTGTAGTTAAGCAATGTGGAGGAAGGGCCCAGCCACTTGCCTATCTGCTGCATCTGAAGCCCGTGCTCTCGTTCCATTCACTGGGTAGACCTGGTGGAGCATGCTGAGGGCAGAAGGCTGTCATCGGGGCACCCACCCCCACGGCCTGGTTCAGGGCAGTCTGTGGCCCAGTACCAGTCCATGGCCTGGTGGTTGGGGACCCCTGGTGTAGTGAACAGAATTAACTGATTAGGATTCAGAAGACCTGGATTTGATTCCCTGGCTCTGCCACTGAAATTCACTGTGTGGGTGGGGGGTGGGAGTAAAATTGGTAAAATCACTCCCTAAATATCTCACTTAAATTAAAAGCCCTGTTAGGGTCACTATAAGTCAGTTGTAATGTGATGGCACATAACAAGAAGGGTGCCTCAAGACATTTCAGAGAAAGAACTTAAAATTTTCAATTTCTGAAGAAGAAAAAAAAGTGCAAATCATTATGGCAACAGCCTTAACACAATTTGTCGATTGCAGCCTGTACGTATTACTTCACTTACCTATTAGCCGTTTGTGTTATTAGAAATGTTTTTGTGAATGGCCAGTATTAGCAGTGAAATTATTATTGCACTTGATCTCTCATTGTTTACCATAACATATTAACCACGTGTGCTCTATATACTGCATATACTGTATCTGCCAGCTTATAAAATGCAATGGAGTATAAGTCACACTCTGTTTTTCTGGTGTATTTTAAGGGGGGGAGGTGCGCTTATACACTAGCAAATACGGTATATCTAAAAATTCCTGATAAAAACAATTTTTATGCCTCCAAAGAAGTGGACTATCACAGAAGATCATGCTGTAATAAATCAGTTAGTTTTTAAGATGCTGCAGGAGTTTTTACCATAATGTTTATAACATTACAAGAAAAAATCATATCATAAACGTGAATGGTGGGAGATTCATAGTAGAAAAAAGAAAGGGCACATCTGCATAAGCAAAGTAGAAGTTCACAGTGAAATTAAAAAGGAAATTCCTGCTCAATTTCCATTCACTTCAATGGGACTTGTACAAGCAAACTAGCCAGAGTATCTATGTTGATCAGATGTAACAGCATCCTGAGTTATTCTGTTGGTGCTAATGGCACTCAAAATCTACCAATTGAAGCAGCTGCCTCGCCTTTCCTGACTATAAATACAACACATTAAAGGTCATGGATATCAGTATAAACACAACACAATAAACAAAATATAACAGTCATGATGTTCTTCCTAGAGTGGGCTACTGTATTGATTGAAACAGTGGTCTGATTTTGTCTTGCCCTCCCCAAACATACAGTAGTACCTCGAGATATGAAATTAATTCATTCCTCGAGGTTTTTCGTATCTCAGAAAATTTGTATCTCAAAATGCGGTTTCCCATAGGAATGCAATAAAAAAATCCGTTCTGGAGGTAAGAAAAAAAAAGTATTTTGGCTGTTCAAAACTCTTTCTAAAGTGACGAATACACAGCGAAAAATTCCAAAGTGGACGTTAGAGAGAGTTTCGAACAGATAAGACTTTTTTTTGTTTTTTTCTTATCTGGCGGTGCCAAAACGTAATGAAAAATTCCAAAAACAGAGTGGAAATGCTCCAAACACCCTCCCATCACCGTGGGAAGCATTGGATAACCCCAAAAAACCTCTCGTATCTGAAAAAATTCATATCTCAAAGCATTTTTCCCTTTCTTACCTCAAGTTTTTCGTAAGTAGAGGTGTTTATAACTTGAGGTTTTACTGTATTTGTTGTTCAGTTGCACACTTGAGTCTGACCCTTTGTGACCCCATGGACCAACGCAGGCCAGGCTCCTCTATCATCTACCATCCTCCAGAGTCTGGCCAGATCTATGCCCATTGTTTCAACAATGCTATCTATCTTATCCTCTGCCACTCCCTTCTCATTTTGCCTTCAATCTTTCCCAGCATCAGGGTCTTCTCCAGTGAGTCCTCTCTTCTCATTTGGTGCCCCCATATATATAGAATCTCACTTTTCATTACAAAAAGGCATGAGAGAATCCTTAAAGCAGAAACATTAACCACAATTATTTGTTAATATTCCTACTTAATTTGACACTGGCCCACAGAGAAAATAAAGTGATTAAATGGTCAGAAAAATGGTTACACCTTTTCTGGAACTACAGTGACAAATTAGTTAGCTACAAGGTGCAAAATTCCTTGTAAGATACAGAGTCCGGGCCATTTACTGGTCTGCTGTTTGCTGCCTGAGACATGGACTGATGGGTATGGGCAATGACAAAGCGAAGAAAGTGGCTTCATTTTGGCAGTCCAGGGTTTGATTAGGACACAAAAGAAGAAGGTGCAAAAGTGGCCAAATGAGTGAAAAATGAATGTGTGTCAATGTAAACATTAAATTGTAGACAGAAACAAGGTCTACCACTGGCTCTCTCACTTATCTTCTGCCATTATTTTATGGACAAACTCTAATAACAGAGCCTCTTTCTCATCTTCTTTATTATGTCTAAAGAAAAAAAGTATCTGGTCCAGTGATGGTGAACCTTTTAGAGACCGAGTGCCCAAACTCAACAGGCTGCCATCCATGCCACAGAAGGGCAGGGCAAACTCTGTGCTGGGAGGAGGGAGGAAGCACTGCCATTGGGCTGCTGGGCAGAGAGGTGGGGCAAACTGTGTGCTGGGGTGACAGTACGAGTGCCTACAGAGAGAGCTCTGAGTGCCACCTCTGGCACGTGTGCCATAGATTCATCAGCACCGCTCTAGCCATAGCTGCCTAAATGTTATGCTCTGTCATAATTCTATAATTCCCAGCTTCCTTATGCTGGTTCTAAATAATATTTATTCACAATGGGTAATTCTGCTCTAACTTCTGTTCTAGGTAACAGTGACCGTCTTCCATCTGCAACTTTCCTACCCAATTGGACAATGAGTTGTGCAATCTACGGTGTTCTTGTTAACTGGAGGGAAGGATATAATCTGGGTTCCATGTAGGGTTAATTAAACTCACTGAGTGCTAGAAATGCTCTTTCCCGGCCCAGATGACATAGGTCTTTAACAAAAACAAAAACATACAAACAAAAGAAAACACCAAACACAATTGAGCCTAGGGGCAAATGACTAACTAATCATTAATATTAATTGTACAATATCATCACTGACAGAAAAAAGTGGCAGATCTGGAATGTTAAAATTTGGCAGCAGAAAGACAACAGGGCAAGGCATGAAAAAAATGGAACTTTTGACTGTAAGACGTGTATGACAGAATGCAGTGTGCAATTCTAGTCTTTTCTTGCACAAGATTAGAGTCGAAAGGCTACAGCCAATGAAGAGTCCCAAGTAGAAGCAACTCTCTGAATCAATGAGACTTAGGCTATGATTATACAATCAAACAGAGCAGGATTTGTTCCAGTTATAAAACTGAATTCCCATATTTTTAACTGATTACAATGACGCAAAAGCCAATCTGATCCAGTTTAGTCCTTTTTGTTCCTGACCAGTTTTTTCTTCCCCTGCTGCTTGGGGCTTCTACTTTTTTCAAGCCAGAACTTTTCAGACAGATTTTCCCTTCATATGATCAGTTGTTTTGTTCTCCAAAGGGAGGGTGTGTGTGACCTTGGGTGGTATTCTGGTGATAAAATAAGCTGAGTATGATGTTTTGGAAGCAGGAACACCCACCCCTGTGAACTTTTCTCTTAGTCATTCCAAAGTACCATTTTATTACTGAAAAACAAGCTACTGAGTTTAGTGCTAGATCTCCTTATCACTACGTGGATGCACTAATTTAGTATTAGATCACCTCAGCACAGACAAAAAAAAATAAAAATTGATATGAACTAGAATTAAGTCAAATGAACTACATCACACTACTCTGTTTCTGTGTCATGTATGTGTTTATATGCTATGAAAAGCTTTGGAAAGCCAACTCTTTTCCTCTAGTGCTATGCACCACTTAAAGCAGCCCACTAACTTTACAATGAACCATAAAAGGAGAGCCAGGGATTGATAGAGGGTGAAATCAAAGAAAGGTTGCATGGAGGGGAGCAGATGCAACCATACCAGATTGATAGACCAATGTGGACAAACTGCAATCGAAACAATCTGCAGTCTCTATCTGATCACCTAATCCAAACAGAAGTGTGACATCAGCTGCATATCAAACTGCAGCAAAGCTGAATTGTTCTGGCCGGTGTTGTCACAGCATCAAATAAAGAAGGGCATAGTGAAATATCATTAGTTGAGGGAGGCTGTTCTGGCTGGGACTAACAATTTGATTTAGGCCAAATAAATTAAACCAAAACCTTTTCAGAAAATTTGAAGCTTCAGGAAGGGGTTGAAGAAAGGGAGAGGAAGGTGGTACAAACTGTGGTAATCTACAAGGGAGTTTTTTTACTATCTAATGATTTACAAAAAATACATTTACCATTATTGAATGAAATTAAGATCCTTCATTTAAATGTCCTATTATTACATACAAAAAGACTTACCTTGATTTTTCAGTGGCAAAGGCATAGTCTCCCTGAGTTTGCTTAAAAGGTTTTTCATTTCTCTCATGTCTCTGTAAGAAATGAATCCCAAAGTGGTCAAACAGAACAAATATTACTTAAACACAGGTAAAACTTTATTCTGACATTTGGGATTACAAGAGTAGTCCTATGCACAGACCAAAGAGTTCCTCATGTTTTAAAACCTGGAACATTAAACTAAAGGGTTCTGTAAATATTTAATGGACAGATGATGTAATTCTAGTATTTAAGTCCTGGAATTTTGGTGTGACCATGTTTTCTTGATGTGATCAGGCAATGACAGTTTAAGCAACAGGAACTGAGAACTGTCAAGATAAATAACATGTATTCATATTTAATAGGCATCTGCAAGCTCTTCAGTATCCATTTTGTAGCAGATGCTACAGAAGGCAAAGCAGCATTTAAATGAAATCAGCTTACATTACCATTTTATTTTATTTTTTTGCTCTTGTGAGTTTTGGGACAATTGAGAGTCTATTGTGAGTGTAGAAAATGGAGCCTTTTCAGCTTGGGTCTCAAAATTTGCAAATGTTTCTCAAAGTATGTCTTCTGGGCTCAATCACTGTTTGGAAAAGACAAGTAGAGAATCTGTGGCCATATATACAGGTATATGTTGATGATATTCAAGGACATATAGGATGCGCAAGCAAGTGGTCTCATATGATCAGCAACAGTTCTCTATTGAATGGTAACTGAAGGAATCTTCTTCTTTCATGTCCTGATCAAACCCTGGACTGCCAAAATGAAGCCACTTTCTTGGCTTTGTCGTTGGCCAAACCCAAATCCTGATCGATGCATGTTTCTGGCAGTAATAGGCAGATCAGTAAATGAGCTGGATTCTGTATCTCTCCACATTCACAGTGTGTTGTTGTCCGTCACTTGAGCATCTTGGCCTTGCATTTAGGGACTCCAACTCTCAGCCTATTCAGGGTCCTCCAAGCAATGTAGGGGTGGTTGAGTTCCCAAGTTATTTAATTTTAATTTAATTTTCCCACTTGCATGCCGCCCAGTCAGGAAACCCAACTCAGAGCAGCTCACACAATAATTATACAACGTAAACAATAATACAATATACACAATAATTATACAATATTCAACCTACAAAAACAGCATATAATAATATACAACAATACAATACTGCAGCACCATCTCTGCCCTGGCCACAGGCAAAGTCCGAGGGCGGCAGCGAGGAAGTCTGCCACCCGCCGCCATAGCGGCCTTTTCAAGCCTGGGCCCAGGGGAGCCAGTAGTGGAGGGGGCCTGGCACCCATTGCCGCAGCAGCCTCTCTGCCCCAGCCGCATGGCAATTTTTGCCTGAGCTCATGGCCCAGAAGGCCAGCCTGGACCCCTCCTTCACCCATGCCATGCAGCTCCTCCAAGCTGGTAAGCAGGGAAGTGGTGGGTGGGAAGTGGTGGGGGCACATGGGGGAGAGTGTGGTGGGTTTGGGATGGTCGCTGCTAGCAGTGGCAGTGTGGAGTGAGGGGAAGGGGCTTGGGGTGATTTCTGGCAGCAGGGGGACCACCAGTCCAGCCCCTCAACAGTCTGAGGGATTGTGAATTGTCCCCCAGCTAAAAAGGGTTGGGGACCCCTCTGTAATCGGTTCCTTTTCCACGTAACATCCAACTTAACCGTTGCCTCTCGGTTTCGAAAGTGGAAAGCACACACTTGAGTCTTGTTTGGATTAGGCTTCAAAAGGTTGATGTTGTAATACTGTCCTAGTTCGTTAAGTGCTCCAGTAAGTTTTCCAGCTGCCTCATCAAAGCCTGAACCTTGTACAGCCATTGCTGTGTCATCTGCATAGATGAACAATTTTGTGTTTTCAAGAACCGGTTGATAATTTGTATATATATTATACAGTATTGGAGACAATACACTTCCTTGGGGCAGTCCATTCTTCTGCAACCTCCATCTGCTATTCTTTCCATTCATCATGACATAGAATCTCTGGTTCTGAAGGAAGCTGCCAATAATTCTAGTAAGCTTGGTAAGATTATTTATTTTACGGAGCAGAATCTTATGAAAGCATGCACACACACATGCACACATTCTTTCTCTCTCTTATATGAGTAGGTAGACATTCATATACATTCAACTGAAGGAATGAAGTTAAATGAATGTATATCTACTCATATAAGAGAAAGAGAGAATATGTGTACGTGTGTACACACTGGAGTATGTATACATACCACTTCCCACATTGAGAAGGCACAAATAGAAAGAAGTTCCTACTACATGTGCAAGATCCTGTCTAAACTGAACTGACAAAATTTAACTAGCTCACATTATGAATACTGAAAAGGTACATACCTATCTGTGTTTTCAATGTCCGTGGAAACCTGCCATAAATGTTGTTGGACATCTACTGGGGAAGATGATGTGTCTTCTAAAATAGGAGCTTCTGAACTCTCCTCTGTTTTACTGTCTATGATCTTAGATGCTGCAGAAGTCTCTATTCCTTTGAAATGTGTGAGAACAAAACAAGAAAATCTGATTTTAAACAGACACATTTTTCTATCCACATCTTTCCTACTATCACCTGAAATTCTGAACATCCTGGTTTCCCCTTAGTTTACCCTACTTACATGTACTCTGAACTGACTAAATAAAGTTTTTTAAAAAAACACCCCACCTCAAATTGTACACTACGATGTAAGTTTTAAAATGTCACTAGTGCAAAATAATAATAATCAAGTTTGTCAATACGTTCTGTTCTCTTCCTATGAGAAATAAAGGCTGTGAGACCAATTCAACTGAATCTTGAACCCAGCAACATATGGTATATAAGACCTAAATTGACTCAGACTGACCTGTCATTCAGCATGAATGATACAAGAAACACTGCTTCTTCAAATGTGCAAAATGGCACCATATAAGAGAAAACACAAAGTAGGTAGGTGATAGAAAAACTGCTTACTGACATCTTTTTCAAGTCATATTTTCATTATCCTAGGGGTACCCACCAATCAATTCCTTCACTTCTAATCCTTTCCAAATCCAACTTTTTTTAACTTTGCCTTTTGGCTTCAGTACCAATTTAGTAGGCACTGTACTTCTTTATTACCCCTAACTACCACCACCTTTGCAATATTGGGACTAGTTTTTTTAAAAAGTCAGGTTTAATTTGGATTTTAGTCTGCTATTTGTATTGTGCCTTATGTTCTATTTTTGGTTATTCTCTTGTATCTGTGAATTCTATTTTATTTCATTTACTATATAGTACAGTAATATCTCATACAAAGTCCGTTTCATACAACATCGGATTCATACAACATCGCCTAATTCCTTGAAAAAAGTTGCCTCATACAAAGTTGTGTGACGTTGTATGAGGCATTGGGGTTTTCCCAGGTTGCATTGTGCCTGGGCAGTATAAAAGGCAGGACACATGCGTGCATTGCTCTTGTGGGTTTTGCATGAGGCAAAGAGTGTTTAGGAGTAGTTTGCAGCGCGACTTTGGATTTGTTGAATTTTTTCGTCAGAATTTTTAGAAGCATTCCTGGGATTTTTGCAGCATTCTTCAGGTTCTTGGACAATCAGGATTGTTTGACAAGTTTTTTAATGTTTTTAGCCTTTATACAATGATTTCTTAAAGTTCTGTCTGTTTCCTGTCTGTTTTCTTGACTTTGCCCTGAAGTCTGTGCTGTTCCAGTACAATGTATCTCTATGGAAATGACGTTGTATGAGGCATCGCGACAAGGATTTGGACGTTGTATGAGGCATCGCGGCTAGGATTTTGCATGCCTCATACAAAGTCCAAACTTGTGGAACCAAGTTTGGACGCTGTATGAGGTATCACTGTATTCGTGTCCTGCTTTAAATTTTTCCAAACAGTTTACAAAATACCAGTAACTAAAAATCAAAGTGAAACAACTTCTCAGTAAGAACTTTTGCCTCTTGCAACATTTTTTTACCTAGGCATTTGTTACACACTGAACAAAAAACATAAATAGGAGAGGTTTATACTTCCTGTTTTAAGAAGCTTTTTGGCTCTTGCCTCCTGATGGGCTTTGGTGCAAAGTGATTTCTCCAACCACATACATTAAACGAAATATATCAAACGAAAATATATCAATAAAATATATCAATAAAAACGAAAATATATCAAACGAAAAGCCAATTGTTGTTTTTCAGTCAGGTTTGTTCGTTCATTCATTCATTAGATTTGTATGCCACCCTACTCGTTGCTCAAGACAGCTTTCTGTCTTAAACTTGCATTTTCCAGCAATCATTTCAATGGCATTGCCCTCTGCATTCTTATCTTGCCAGGATAATTCTAACATTTTTCATTTCATCATAGTTTTGTCCATGAACTGCAAAAGCCTTGCTTTCCGCACGAAAAAAGTAACAGGCATTATTGTTTTGTTTAAAGAATTCACCCTCCCTGCCTTAAAAGTCATCTCTTAAGGTCCAAATTTATATATCTCCTCTTTCTAAAACTTTTCATGTAACTCCCCTACAGTTCTTGATCCAGCATACAGGTATTTTGAAAAGAAATTACTAAGTCATAACATATTGTTTAACCAATCCATTCCTTTCATGCTTGTAATATGAAAGAGGGAAAGCCTTAAGTATAAAAGGATTTCTTATTTATCTAAAAATATAAAACAGTTAGTGAAGTTTTAATTTAATTTGTAAACTTTTATGCTGCCCACTCAGGGGAAACCCGACTCATGGCGGCTTACATCATCTAAAAACAGATAAAACAGATACCCCTCCCCCCAAATTAGCCCACCCTCTCTCCCCCGCCCTATACAATAAAAAAGGTAGAGGAAGGGACTCTGAATTATTAACATGGTGTGAGCCAACAGGTGGGGGCCATATTGCCATTAGGGCCCCACATTTGCCTGCCCTGCCAGCCAGGTTTTCAGACCTTTTCTAAAGGGCAGCAATTCTGTCTGTAACCTTAGCTCTGTAGGCAGGAGGTTCCATAGGGCTGGTGCAGACACGGAGAAGGCCCTCCTTCATGTGCTAGAGAGGTGGGCCCCTCTAGCTGATGGTACAACTAGAGAGCCCCTCCGGTCCACTCTGGTTGGACGGGCAGACACTCTTGGGGTGATGAGGTCTCTTAGGTATCCTGGCCCCCTACCATATAGGGCTTCAAAGGTCAAAACCAGCACCTTGAACTGCACCCGGAGGCAGAATGGTAACCAGTGAAGCTCCCAAAGTAGTGGTGTTAGTTAGTGAAGTTAGTGTAAATTGACTATGCAGCATGCATAATACAGAATACAGATACAATGGTTTTCAATTTATGATACTACAGTACTCTGCTTGGCCAATACTTAGATGCCATGGACCATTTTATTTTGGAGTGTCTTTGGTGTTCGGTATCTAGATCGTTTTGAATTTCCATGAGAGAAGCACCGTTAACAGAGTTTCTTAATGATGCATGCACACTATTTCCCCCATGGGCATATTTCTTTCTTTTCTTTTTAAAAGTACTGTACCTCTTTCCCCCCAAGAATTCATCATATTTATGGGCTCATTTAAGCAAAATGCCATTCTTGGGGGGGGGGGGGCGGGGAGAGGGGGGGAAATGTTTCTAACACAAGAGCTAGTTCACACATATGAATACAAACAGCCAGAGTCAAGGGATATGATGGAAAAGTGAAATCTTACTTCGCCCAGCTTCACAAAGAAGGAAAAATTAAAGGAAGAGAAAAAAAAGCAAAGAAGATAAGGAAGGAGATAAAGAACCAAAAATGTGTAGCTTGGAGAATTCCTTTGTTTAGGACTCCTTTTTCTTTTTATTGTTTTTTTTATAAACATAAAACAAAACATAAAGCTTAAAAAAAACTCTAAACTACAAACACAATATTAAAATGTCTGAAGAAATAGATTTGATCCATGAAAACTAATATTAAAATATAGTGGTTCGTCTTTAAGCTGCCACAACATTTCTGTGTTTTTCCCTGCTTTATTTTGTTTTATTTAGTGTCTAACATCAAAAAAGTATTTTTTTAATTAACACCCCCCCTCCCCACACACACACACACACACACGAACCAACAGAGCTACAGAATAATTTTCAACATCTTTACAAACTCTCATTCTCATGGCACCTGGCGAAGGGATCAACCCGTTCCCGTTTGATAAATCATAATCTATAAATTCTCCCCGGGACCCCTTCTAACAAAATTAATATTGCAAATTTATTTAAATTGAAGACAGCTAAGTGCACAATTGGAAAACAATGAATTCTTTCAGACAGCATCAGTGCCAGTTGCAATCTTAGAAGAAGCACAAAGCAACAAACTGTGCTGTTCACATGTCTGTCAGCAATTTGTTTGAGAAGCACTTGATTGCCTTGAGGCCGTTGCTCCACATTCCCCAGTGCTGCAACCCAGCCCCAGACAAATGGTTATGAAGTGGCTCTGAAGTGGAAACTATGTTTAGAGAGCCAATGCTTGCCAATCCCCTATTCAACGCAGCATAGATAAGGACAAGCTATCTCGAAGGACCTAGTTTTCTTGTAGATTTCTTTTTCTTCTTCTTCAAGTGTTGTATCTGAATATTGGCAGTCATCCTAGCGATCAGCCATGTGATGATTTCCCAACTCATCTGATTATAATTCTACAGTATATAAGAATAATCTTGAAAGAAATCAGTCCTGACTGCTCCTTAGAAGGTCAAACAGTAAAGATGAAGCTGAAGTACTTTGGACACCAAATGAGAAGAGAGGATTCACTTGAGAAAGCCTTGATGCTGGGAAAGGTGGAGGGCAAAAGAAAAAGGGGACGGCCAAGGATGAGATGGCTAGATGGCATGGTGGACGCAGCGGGCACCAAGCTGAGCGGGCTGAGGAGGATGGTGGAGGACAGGGGTGCCTGGAGATCAACGGTCCATAGGGTCGCAAAGGGTCGGAATCGACTGTGCGACTGAACAACATAAGAATAAAACTCTGGCCATGTTATCCTGCTATGGTAATAGAGTAGACCATACTGCTAGCAACTCAATGCTGAGTGTCAGGTGGTAGTTAACTAACCTGACAACCCTGATGGCTTGGGTGCTGAAGTCCACAGGGAAGGGTGATGGTCCCCAAGTGGATTAAATCACACTTGAATTCATCTTGATGGAGGGCAGAGACTTCATCAATCCTGGCCTGGGGCCAATGAGAACTTTGCACGCCAAAAGGGCTCAGGACCAGAAAGTGACTCACGGAACTGAATCAGTGGTACGGGTGACATGCTGTGATGTGGAAGGTGGATGAAAGGCCACTGCATTATATTCCTCAGGACAGTCTTCATGGCTGATTACCATGAGGATCACCAATACAGTGGAACCTCATACAACAATCGCCCCGTATAGCAATGAAATCACATAACAATTAGGTTCTGGGGGGAAATAGTGTCCCGCATAACAATTTTCCCTATGGAAAATAATCATACAACAATTTTTCAATGGGGAAAACCATTTAGTGAAAAAAATCATTGTACGATGCATCCTATAGGGAAAATCGCTATACGATGCATGCATCGTATAGCAATTGTTTCACACAATAATGAGCTCCGTGGAATGGATTAAAATCGTTGTATGAGATACCACTGTATTTGGATTCAGATATGGCAGAACAAGAAGAAGATATGACAATGTTTGGAAAAGTTACTTTTATTGGACTCCCACCATTTCATAGTCAGAACAACTACTGGACACGTTTACTGATGGGCTCTGGGAGGAATAGCCCAAAAAGTGACTTTTCCAAGCTCTGTTTAAGAACACTATGTTTGTAAATGGAATGGAGAAGGAATCTTATTGAGCAAACAATATCAAAATTTATACAAATGCATTATAAATAAGAATTCCACTAAAAGTAAGTATTGTTGATGTAAAGCATGATACAGTACCATGTTTCTTAGTATGGTTTATCAACATAAACTTAACAAAGAACACGTAAATGGGGCTCTCTCCATTGGCTCTGAAGTGCTTTCCGTGGCGGTGTTCAACAGAAGCAAAAATTAATTTCCGAAATGGTTGAGCTTCAGCTGTATCAATGTGTAGGAGGAAAGCATAATGATTTCAAGGAAAGGGTACCTTTGGGGTAAAGATAGCTTAGTTAGTGCCTTTCAGTGGAGGAACTATTTTCATTCCAAGATGTTTACTGGTGATGATGTCTTGCTTTCCTCTTGGAGGTCAGCTCCATGTAGGAATCTAAACCTGCAGAGCCAAGTGAACTTTACCAAAGGATATAAAAAGCTACAGGAGCCCCTAGGCTAGGGTTCAGCATGGATGCACTATACCCAAGAGGCAGGTAAACAGTCTGCCTTCACTAAGCATTTGTCTCGACACATATTTTCTCCCCAGCACAGGTCTGGGTTTACCTTAAGGATCTATGAGTTTAGTCCTTTCATCATTCCACAGCACAGCCGTGAATAAACAAGTGTAAACTGATGTATAAAAGAAGGCGGCTAGAGTTTTCCCTCAGAAACCTAAAGAAAGCAGGCTAGCTGAGTTACATAGCATGCAACCAGAGGTCCATCAAAATTCTCAGATTCCCCCAGTCATAGCCACACTGACTGGCAAATTCTGACACTTGTAATTCCTCAGAAATAACTTTTCCAAGTTCTACCTAGGAGATTTCATAGCTTGAAATTATAGTGATTCTGTAGGATATCGAAATATGTGTACTGTATTGAGCCCGGCAGTTATACACTGTAGTGAATTAGTCCATGTTGCAACATTTTAGCCTCTGGTCCAGAAGTTTAGAGACCAAATGGTCATATCACATGGATTTAGCAGGGTCTTATCATTAGCTCATTGCACATGGGTGAAAAGGATATAATAAAATATCACAGGTTACTTCTTTACACCAGGCCACACTTTTGTTCATTTCAGTACTGTATGATCTAATGAGTAGACGCTAGCCAGAGTTTAATTCAAAGGCCCTTCAAACCACATGCTGCTCAATGGTAAAGACTCTTGCAACCGAAGTGCTCAAGCAAATGTCCACTGATGTTTTCAGAGTCTGCACAGAGGACTCCTCAAGCAAGTATAAATCTACTATTTAAAACAGGGGTGCCCAAACTTTTTGGGCTGTGGGCCGGTCACATGGTTCAGGGGACTGGTCACTATGATCCGGATCCAGCCCTTGATGCCAATTCATCCATCCCGCGAAACCCTCATTGCTCCCAGAAGCGGAAGGGTAATTTTACTTCCGTGAGCAATGAGGGCTTCGCAGGCCGGATGAATTGGCATCGGTGGCCACATACAGCCCATGGGCCATAGTTTGGGCACCCCTGATTTAAAACAAGGATCTCTTTTTGTGTAATGGAAGTGGGAAATCCCACAGTATTGTGTTAGTGCAATGGTACAATTTCCTGGTGCCCATCACGATCTTGGTGAAGGGTGTTTAAAGGAGGGTTCCTTAAAGGATGCTGTGCTAGCAGACCCTTTTCTGTCATCTTCATTTACTCAGGTGTAGAACAGGGGGGAGAGAAGTAGCTGGGTCATCTCATCTGGTCAAGTGAGCAACCGGGGTACACAGAAAGAGCCTTCTCAAAGACGGTGCTATTTTTTGAACCACAATCGGGTGCACCCCAGGCAACAGCAACCTTGTGTTGCCAGCTAATCTTTCTCACACTAAGTCAGGTGAAAGGAATTGTGACATGAATTCACCAAAAAGGTGATTTCATTTTGGTAGTTTCACGTCTGGCTTAGACATGGAAGAAGAACTCAGCAACCAACTCCATCTGACGTTTCCTCTCTCTGAACTCTTTTCACCCCAGCAGGCCGTTTTAACAACATTTTAACTTCAGGAGCAGATATTACCGCTTGCATTTTCCCTCCTCCCACCCCCACATCCCTTTCCTTTTATGTTGGGTCTTTTGGATTGTACGCCTCAGTTGCAGTGACTGTTTTTCTTACCACTCTGAGTGTCCCCTGGAGACACGTGGGATTATAAATGGAACAGAATTGGTAAAAATAAATGCCTTTCACGTTTTAATTAATAGCTTACTGAAAGAGCCTCATATACCTACTCTCTTTATTCTGGTGCATTATTATTTATTGGCTTATTAGTAGAGTGGGAAAAGTCTCAAGTACCTGACACAAGACTAGAGAAAAGGAAGCTTGATGTTGCTGTTTCTACGGCATGAAGCAATGGTTCAGATCCCTAATTACCCAGGGTTCTGACCTACATGGATGACCTACAGAGATAGTAACAACTCTCCTTCTTCAGATTCATCAGACTTTGTGTGTCCCAGTGCAAAGGAACTAGAGATAGAGAGAGCATGGAAGGGGTGCCACCCCTGCCTGCATGTTTCCTCTGTGTGTGATATAAGAACTGGATAGAGCTACATAGAGCAGAGAACCATACTTGGGTATAACTAGAAAAAGTAGAAACTGTTCACAGACAGTGGAGGCTGCCTATTATGTGTCTGAAAATCTGAGCCAGTCTTAATCCAGTCTTTATCACGAGCCATCTGGTTTTAAAAAAGAATATATTCTAAACAATGTCATGGTAACTGCAAGCACGGAAAGACTAAAGTCATTTCTGTGTATTAGTACCCCATGAGTCTAATTGCTAGTCTCAACTTGGCATCAAAAGGTATTTGATCTACAAGATCAAGCAGATACATATTTAGACATAATCAAAACAGAATTAAAGTTATGAAAGGAAGCTGCTTCACTTCTATCATAGGCAGTTGGTGAACATAGTAGAGGTTACAGTTGTAAAGTTCATTCTGCCATTACAAGGTGTGGCACATCTCCCCTGTTCAAAATGTGGGCTGCTTGTGCCTTCTTGTTTTACCAGTTATAAACCACTGGATCAAGTACTATTCTTGAGTATGGAATTTCCTGATTTATTCCAGAATAATAAAGGGAACACAGCCAAATTCAAGTTTCACTGTTCCACAAATTGCCTTGTTCAGCTGTTGCTTATTTCGTCATCAGCAACACATTTAGAGAGGAGTAATCATGCCCTTCCATCATTGGTTTCTCAATTTAGAAAACATATATCTGAGAGGATAGTTCCTCCTTGGGTGTAGGCTCTTCACATAAGCAGGAATCTTCGAAAATTGAGATTTTGCCTCCATGAGAGAAAACTTACCTCTTCAGAAATGGAAAAAGTGCACGGAGAGAGGATGAACACTTTTCTATAGCTATGCTGTAAGGAACCAGATAAGTAACAAAAGAACAAGCTCATCACAAATGAACTAACTAGAGCAAGAGGATTTATAACATAACTGAATACCTTTTCGATGCTGAAGTGATCCTAATAGGCATATGGATTTTAGCATCTCTGTCGTATACATTTCTAAGCAGCACTGCAACTGGATGAATAATCTACAGATTTCAGGATGAATCTCACCATCTTCTGGGCTGCAACAATATAGAAAAATCAGACAGAAAATGTTATTTATGATTATTCTGATCCTGATTCCCATTTTTGAAAGGGCCCATTTATCCTTGCCACAGAGTTTCTAAAACTCGATGGCCCCAATCCTCTTGTGACATTATACCAGTGGAAAGGCAATGACATAACATGCAACAGCAAATTATCATTTGCAGCAGATTATCGCTAATTAACAACTCACCAGTTGAATTAATTCTAGTGTAGAAGTAAGATGGCTTGGTATGTAATAAGGAATCCAAGAGATGTCTCATTAATAGCCAGAAATTTGCTGCTGCAAATTACACCATTGCCCTCCAGCTAGCATCTACATGCAACAGTATTTTGGTTCTTATTTTGGAAAATAACATACAGACCATGTCATTCTAGAGAGATCTTTGAAGATGTTTGATTTAACAGATAGGAGCGGGAAGTTTTTTTTGTATCTGTATCTCCAAATACAGTTGACAAATGTGTGATGACACATTTCCTCAACGGAAACATAAAAATGGGCAGAATGGAAGGGCACATATTCTCAGTAAAAACTTAAAGCTGCCTGTGAGAAAATCAATAAACAAAAAGGTCACATAAGACAACCCATTCCAGTTCTTTTAAAAGACTACTGCCTACCAGAGATGGGATATTTTTGATTTCTTGAACTACAAGTCACATAGCTCTCTACTCTGACAGTTCTAACTGACAAACACTTCTTCTTCTGCCATATCTGAATCCGAATATTGGCAATCCTCATGGCGATCAGCCATGAAGACTGTCCTGAGAATATAATGCAGTGGCCTTCACTGCAAACACTTCACAGGCACCTAAATGTAGCTCACTTGAGAGAAAGGCCTCATCTGGAAGGCACTGAGGCTTAGCTGGGTCACGTCCTGCAATCTTCCAGTTTTCGCTAGCTGGAATTTCTCAACAGAAAGTTGGGTGGAGTTAAGCATACCTAAGACTAAAAACCTTCCAGTTTAGGCCCAACTCCTATTTAGGTGTCTGCAAGGTCTTTATCTGTTAGGTGGAACTCCCAGAATGAAGACTTATGGGATCTATACAACAAATCAAGAATTTCATCCCCACTGGCCAATTTCCCAAGCAATAGCTGCCTCTACAAAAGCTATTCAATATCTAGCTTTCCCTAAGAAATCAAAATATTGAATTTATTAAAGTATTTTATTTATTTACATTTATTTGGCTCCAAGTAATCCCATCATGTTTGTAAACCATGATTTATCATATGGAAGTGAGACAGTAAATTTTAGGTTTATGCATTCTCCCTGTTCTTGCTTCTGAAATAGTTGTACTATAGTGACTTGAACCTTTCACTTTTTTTGTTAAACACAGTTTAGTGCAACACCTAATGGTTATAAAGTTGCCCTGTTTCAACAACCAATCAAACTATGGTTAATCTGAAGGACTGGTTTGAAACAAGGCAGTGTTATAACCACTGGCTTCAAATTGGCAAACTTCAAACAAACCATAATTAAGCTTAACCATTGTTTGTTGGATTCAGATGACAAGAAATGAATGTTGTATTTAATAAAAGTTAGAAGTAAAAGCTTCCGATCATTTTTGTACAGCTATAGAAATGAGGTGGGGACATGCATACCTAAAGCTTCGTCTGGCTCATTCTCATTTTGAAAAACTGTTATGGTTATGCAGGATTTTGAGAAGTCATTATAAACATAACATTTTAATAAAAGTGACAGTGAAGACCATTTAGTTTAATTCATATTTTGAGAGTTTATGAAAAGCCTGTTAGGTTTTATTAGAATCCACTACAATACATGGATCCAGTACTACATGCTCAGAAATTTCCCCCATATTTTTTGCAAGGGGGAGGGGATGTAATGTGGGAAATTATATGAAAGATGGGAACATAAGCTTGCCTGTAAATCAGGCTTTGGCCTGTAGCCAAGTTTATTTATAACCTACATTTGTAGCAAATATTTCATCAGGATAGCAGAGAGTAAGTATAAGAATGGCAAAAACTTTTTAAATTTATTAATCTTTGGAGAAAACAACATTCCTTTGTGAAGGTCAGTGCTTATGTATTCATGTTCTTAACTATGTTCTTAGCTGAGTTACCAAACTCAGAATAAAATAAAGGGCAAAGGAAATTACATCTTCTTTAACATTTTTCCTGAAAGAAGTCTATTTTGCAGGAAACCAATTACACATGGAAGACGTGCAAAGGGACATTATAAACAGTACTACCTTTAAGAGGAATTCAGAATTGGTATCAATTTTGCAAATGTGTCAATTAAATTACCATCTCATTTGTTTATTTTTATTATTATTTATTTACTATTGGTTTTTTTCTAACCTGACTTAGCACAGACACTATTCTGAGTGCTTTCACAACATACAAAACATCAGATAAAACCAATTTAAAAACAGACATATCGTATTCATGACCGCTCAGAGTAAAGAGGCAGCTCAGAGAATATAATACAAAAATCAAACTATTATATAACAACAAAAAAGTTATTAAAAACCAAATGAGAAATCCTAAAAAGTAAATCATGAACTTCTTACTGGGGATGAATATCTGAAAAGGCCGTTCTAAATAAAAGGTTTTCTGAACACTTGAAATGAAGGGAGATTGTTGCACAGTGAAGGGACCAGCACCAAGAAAGATTTCTTCCTAGTCCTGTGATGGTGAACCTTGGCACTCCAGCTGTTCTTGGACCCGCGTGAATGGGTTTACTGTGCAGGGTTCTGGGAATTGAAGTCCAAGAACAGCTGGAGTACCAAGGTTCACCATCACTGTCTTAGTCTCAATGACTTCTAGCTTTTCTCAGTAGGGCAACCTGTAACAATGCAGCTTTAGAGACTAGCATATTTGTGCCCAGCTGCCGGGCATTTTTAATGTGTGCATTGGTGGTTAAGGGTGGTTTTGGGTGTGCATACCCCCCCAATACAATACCACTCCAACCACCAACACACACATTAAAAATTCCTGGCAAGGCAGGAGTGTAGTGTGTGTGTGTATTGTGTGTGTGAAAGAGAGAAAGAGAGAGAGAGAAAGAGAAGCTGTGTCTCTATGTGAGAGAGATAGTGTGTGTGAGAGAAAGAGAGACAGATAGAGTAGACCACCAGAGGGGGTTAGTGAGTTAGATAGAGTCAGACAGAGGAGACAGGCGAAGAGGGCGGAGAATACTTGCTGAGGCTGCGTGCAGGTACATTGTAAGGGAAGGTTTATTGTGTGTGTGTGTTGGTGGGGTGGGGGGGGGAACGGTTGCCCACGGTGGGTGGGTGGGTAGTTTTCCCCGCGTTTTGTGTGTATATGAGAGAGAGAGTTCTCTCTGGGTTGGCTGGGAATGAAACCTTCGTCCCAACCAACCCAGAGAGAAGCGATTCCTTCTCTTCGGGAGGCAAAGACAGCACCTTTCATTGCCTCCCACAGAGGGGCTTTGCTTCTTTCTGGGTTGGCTGGGAACGGAGCTTTCATTCCCAGCCAACCCAGAGATAAGTGAGCCCTTCTTTCCGGTAGGCCAGGAGGTGCTCCGGCCTCTCCTTTGTCCATGCAGGTGTCGAGGCTACGTTGCCCGCAGGGATGAAAGAGAGGCCGGTGCTTCTCCCTATGCAGAAGGCCGTGCCGGGAGGGAAAGTTTCAGAGACCCATCCGGAGCCAACAAAAGGTAAGTGCGGTCAGTGGGGGATATGCAGCAGGGGGGGAGCACGGTGGTGTGGTGGTGGTGGGGCAACGTGGTTACCGGGGCCGTGCTTCCCCCCCACTCCCTAACCCCAACCGGCCACACTTACCTTTTCCTGGCTCCGGCTGGGTCTTTCAAAGTATTTCCCTCCCGGCGCTTTTTTTTAAGTTGGCGCGCTGTGCGTTCCCGGCCTCCTCTGTGCTCGCATCCCTCAGCCAGATTGGCTGAGGGGTTGCGCAGCGCAGAGGACTCTGGGACTCAGTTGTTGTTTTTTTGGTCGCGTTTGTGGGGCAGCTGCCCCACTGGCGACCTCTGGATCCTTGCGGCGATGGTGAGGCCGGGGTAAGGTGAGTGCAGGTGGCTCGGTAAGGGATGGTTGGGCCAGGTGCGGGAGTCTTTGTTACATTCCAACGGTTAACGTCCTTCCTTATGGGTAAAGATGTAAATATGTCAGGAACATGTCATTTAACATCCTTAAACCTTTCCCTTCTGTCTATCATGACTGAATTCTTAGCAGCTACAAGTGATCAAGTGAGGGCAATGTAATATAGGTATATTATTCACATGTTAACTCTAGTTATCATGAGATAAATAGAATGATTCTGTATAATAATGTCTTATTTTTGGTAAGATCTCATTCCATCATGTATCAAATTGAATTTATAGACATACATACATGCTCTAAAAATACGGTGTAATTATTGACTTTAAAGATCACAATCTTCCCTTGTTCTACTTTCTCGCCAGCAACCTCTGAAGGCATGATACAGTGTCAGTTTGTTGCTCTGAATGTATGATAAGCCTAACATGCAAGTTATTCTTTTTAGGTCACAATTGCTTTCCAATCCCAAATGTGTCATTGTTATCTTCATCAATTTATTTTGGAATCACATTCAGCAGGGCAAAAAAAAAAAAAATCAAATCACATTCAGACCCTAACTTGTACAAAAATGTCCTTAGGTTTTCCTGGTGGCTATTTATCATTAAATTTTGCTCCTTGTATGATGTTTCAAAATGCTTCTTTGATGTGGTACTAGTACTGTAGAGCTTAGCTTCTCCTAACTGTTCTTATTCTACATTTGTAGTCATAACAAGATATCAAAGGGAGATAAAGTCTTTGCCCTCTCCTTCTCCTTATCTTTTTCTTCCAAGTAGCCGAACCAGGTCAACAGTTTGAAAAAAACAAGAGACCTGTGGAATGTAACTGAGACCTATGGAATGCTGTTCGGACCCGGGGTGGGGAGGAGAGACCAGCCACACCTGGGGCCGCTCTGGCAGCCCCAAAGGCAACGCTCCCCGCTGCAGCTTCATCGCTGTCCAGACTCGGGGTGGGAAGGAGAGACCAGCCACACCTGGGGTTGCTCTGGCGCCGCCAAAGGCAATGCTCCCTGCCACCGCCGCAGCTCCATCGCCGTCCGGGAGGAGACCAGCCGTCCGGGAGGAGACCAGCCACACCTGGGGTTGCTCTGGTGGCCCCAAAGGCAACGCTCCCCACTGCCGCCGCAGCCTTGTCACTATTCAGACCCGGGGCGGGGAGGAGACCAGACGCACCTGGGGTCTCTTTGACCACCACCACCACTACCGCCAGGCCGGCCTCTCCTCTCAGGAGGGGGGTTTGGCCGAAGCACCTGCGGCAGGGCGACCACGGGACTGGCCTCAAGAGCTGCCGATGCCGCCTTTTCCTCCACCGCCAGCCCTGCCTCCCTGGATGGGGGCGAGGGATGTGGACTCGGGTTGTCTGCCCCCCAGTCAATTTGCCTGGGCCCTGGAGTTCAAATGGGGTGGGAAGGAGACCCAGTGGGCAATGGGCTGGATGGCCTTCTCCCACTCTCAATAGAGGCACTAGCTGCCACAAGGGGGGTTGGGGGAGTGGGAGGGTAGGTTTGAATTGGGGAGGGGTGAGAGAAGAGGGTGGGACTGCTTTGCCAGCCATGTAGTAAGGGAAGCGTTCTGTCTGGGACGGGTGGAGAGGTTTCAGGGGCTCACACTGGGGTTGTGATGGGCATGGGGCAATATGGCAGGCGCCAAGGGGAGGGCCGCACTTGGGGAACGCGGGACCAATGTTTAGTATCTGTCCCCCGTTCCAGCCCCTTGGTTGCACCTCTAGGCCCTGAGCAGCAGATCCAGAGTGACTCCTCCCTTAGGCTGCTGCTGCTGAATGCCAGGTCGGTTTGTAATAAGCCCCCCCCCCCCCTGATTGTAGATTCCATCTTGGGTGTGTGTGTGTGTGCCAACCTGGCATGCATTACCGAAACCTGGCTGAGACCAGAGGATGGTGTACCTCTGTCGGAAATGTGTCCAGCTAGGTTCAGTACTTGGCACCAGCCTAGGGATGAGGAGAAGGGTGGTGGCGTCACCATTCTAGTCAGAGTCTATGGAAGTCGCCAGGGCCGCTGCTCCGCAAGTTCCAGGTTGTGAGGCTCTGCTCGTGCGACTGGGCCCTATTGGTCAGCTGGGAGTCTTATTCCTGTACCTGCCCCCTTGCAGGGTAAGGGATTCCCTGTCTGAGCTTCTCGAGGCCGTTTCAGCATTGGCGTTGGAGTTCCCTAGGCTAATGGTTCTGGGGGGCTTCAATTTGCCTTCACTGGGATTTGGCTCCAAGTTTGCACTGGAATTCATAGCTTCCATGGCAGTCATGGGCCTGACTCAGGTAATTCAGGGTCCGACCAGGTACAGTGGCCACACACCAGATTTAGTTTTCTTGATGGAGCGGTGGCAGAGTGATCTGAGATTACAGAATTTAGACATAGTACCTGTGCCATGGTCAGATCATTATCTGGTGACTTTGGACTTTCTAGGGGCGACGTTTCACTGTAGGGAGGCAGGGTTTATTAAATTGGCCCACCCCCAGCAACTAATGGATCCAGTTGGATTCCAGCGGGAACTGGGGGATTTTCCTCTGGATCAGCTACACGATTCACCTGAGGCACTTGTTGACCTGTAGAACAGGATGACGACAGCGGCCTTGGATGAAATCGTGCCACTGCGGCCTCTCCGAGCCCGTGGGGCTAAGTCATCCGCGCGGTTCACAGAAGAACTGCGGGAGCTCAAACGGGCCAAGAGATGCCTAGAGCGCCGCTAGGTGAAAACCCGGAGCGATCCCGATTGGACACTAGCTAGAGCTGCTATTAGGGCTTACCTAGCGGTGATGGGGGTGGTGATACAGCAATACTTCACCACCCTTATTGCCTCTGCCACCCTGTTTTGGGTGACCAGGTCTCTCCTTTTTAGGGGGGGGGGTGTTGGTGCCTGGCTGACAGGGTTTGGCTGAGGACTTCGCTGATTTGTTTGGACAGTGAGGGTCCGGGGGGGGGGGGGGGAGAATTGGAGCACAGTCTTGCCGAGTGATCTGGGATCGGTTTGATCTTGTTGTCCCTGATGAAGTGGACAGGCTCCTTGCAGCAGTGCGGGCGATTACATGTCCTTTGGACCCCTGTCCCACCTGGTTGGTGAAAGCCTCCAATGTGGTGACAGGAGGCTGGGTCGGGGCTATAAAAAATGCATCTTTGTGGGAGGGGGTGTTTCCTACACCGCTAAAAGATGCCTTGTGCGCGCCCCCTCCTGAAGAAATTGTTCCTTGACCCAGCTGTCCTTACCAACTACGGGCTGGTCTCCAACCTCCCCTTTCTGGGGAAGGTATTGGAGAAGGCGGTGGCACGCCAGCTGCAGGGGGCTCTGGAGGAAGCGGATTATGTGGACCCCTTTCAATCAGGATTCAGGCCCAGACATGGTACGGAGACGGCATTGGTTGCACTGATGGATGATCTCTGGCGGGAGCGAGATGGTGGTCATCCGACCGTCCTTGCTCTCCTTGACCTCTCAGCAGCCTTCAATACCGTCAACCACGGTATCCTTCTGGAACGGCTCAAAAGATTGGGGATCCAGGGCACTATGTTGTCCCGGTTTTCTTCTTTTCTAGAGGGCTGGACCCAGTCGGTGTGGTTGGAGAGCCCTAATAGCAGCTCTAGCTAGTGTCCAATCGGGATCGCTCCGGGTTTTCACCTAGCAGCGCTCTAGGCATCTCTTGGCCCGTTTGAGCTCCCGCAGTTCTTCTGTGAACCGCGCGGATGACTTTAACTATGTGCAATGTGTAGAAGTACTTCTTTTGAGCTCTCTTGAATCTCCTACTATTTAGCTTCAATGGTTAAAGCCCAAGTTCTACTGGTAAATAGAATGACTTACATGCTTCCAATCAACAATATATTTTTATTACATGTTATTAAGGGTTGCGATGGCTCAGTGGTTAAGAAGCTCGCCTTGTTAGCTGGAATGAGTTTTTAATCATGTTTTTATCATGACTGTGAACCGCCTTGAGTTGGCCTTGGCCAAGTGGGCGGTATAGAAATTGAAATAAATAAATAAATAAATAAGGCCAGCAAGTTGGTAGTTTGAGACCTGGGTACTGAATGACGGAATGAGTGCCTGTCTCATAGCTCCTGCCAACCTAGCAGATCGAAAGCAAGAAATTGTAAGTAGATAAATAGGGACCACTTTGGCAGGAAAAGATCTTGGGGACATGAAAGGAGCCTCATTTGGGCGTCTCCTGAGTGGAGTTTCTCCAGCAAAAATCCTCTCAACCCAGAATAATTTCTGACATGAAATTACTTACTTATTCTACAAATAGATTCTTCATTAGGCAAAATACTGCCCACTATCCTGAAGATAATACACCTCACATGAATACAGCACAAAATGTAAAGCTCAACCGATTTCCTACAATGATGGGGAGGGGGGGGGGAAATCACCATTTTCGGTATATTTAAAATGATAAACTATTCCAAGTGAGTTCAAATGCTAATCTATTCCTGTTTCCTCCTTTTTGTTATTCTTCTAAAATGGATGTCATCTGTGCTATTTTAACTCTGGATGCAGCCAATTGAAACAATTTATCTATTTATTTAAATTTGAATGACGCCCCCTCGCCCTAGGGCGACTCTGAGCAGCTCACAACAAGCATAAAACGGCTCACAACAAGCATAAAACGTAAAACCATCCTAAAAATCATTAAAAAGACAACCCCAATTAACCCATAAAAAGCCCATTAAAAAACGTTAAAATACCCACCCACCCATCAGTACAGGAGGTACACTTTATCTTAGAAGAGCCAACGGACGGGGGCCACTTCCCCATCAGCCCCCCACACTTGCCAGCCAGGTTGTGAGCCTATTCCTAAAGGTCAGCAATTCCGTCTGCAGCTGGAGTTCTACTGGCAGGAGGTTCCACAGGGTTGGAGCGGACACGGAACTGTGTTGCTGGAGATTTCTGAGAGTCCTCTAGACTGCAAAGGGATCAAATCAGTCAATCCCGAAGGAAATCAACCCTGACTGCTCCTTGAAAGGAGAAATACTGAAGCTGAAGCTCAAGTACTTTGGCCACCAAATAAGAAGAGAGGACCCACTTGAGAAGGCTCTAATGCTAGGAAAGATCAAAAGCAAAAGGAGAATGGGGTGGCAGAGGATGAGATGGATGGATGGAATCGTAGATGCAGTAGGCATAGATCAGGGGAGACTACGGAGAATGGCAGATGACAGAGGAGCCTGGCGTGCAACGGTCCATGGGGTCGCAAAGTGTTGCACTTGACTGTGCGAGTGAACAACAACATACTATTTTAAAGACGTTCAGGATTATTAATAGCTGAGCACAAACTGGGCAACAAAAATATTAAATACACAAATATTTATTATGGACACATCTTCTCCTTCTGCCGTATCCAAATATTGGTGATCATCATGGCGATCAGCCATGAAGACTGTCCTGAGAACATAATGCAGTGGCCTTTCATCTGCCTTCCACATCGCGGTGCGACACCCGTACCACTGATCCAGTTCCACGAGTCACTTTCTGGTCCTGAGCTCTTTTGGCATGCAAAGTCCTCCTCAGCCCCAGGCCAGGATTGATGAAGCTGCTGCCCTCCATCAAGATGGATTCAATCCACTTAGGAACCATCACCCTTCCCTGTGAACTTCAGCACCCAAGGCCATTAGTCCTCAGCGTTGTCAGGTAGTTAACCGCCGCTCGGCGTTGAATCGCTGGCAGTATGATCTACTCTAATACCAAAACAGGATAATCTGGCCAGACTTACATTATGGGAAATAAATGAAATGTTTTAGATGCTATTATGGACATTATGGATTTCATTTATTTCCCATAGAGGGAGCTGTAATACAAATTATCTTTTCAACATATATCTGGCTAAGGCTTAATCATAGCATTTAGTTGAATCAATATATAAAAAAGAGACAAAAGCGGGATTTTATCTGGCAAATAAAAAAGTATGGATAAGGCTGTTATCAGCTGGTAAAAATATTCTTCCTAAAATGATCCGCACATCATGCCTCCATTGGTTTAATGTTTATGACAAATGTCAATTAAAACAATGTAAAGAAAAATGTCTTCCTTTCTGTGACAGGTCTCATAAAAGCTGACTTGATGACATTCCATCCAAGAACCAAACTCATTATTAATCCAAAAACCAAACTCATGCGTATTTCCCATGGCTAACCTTCTCCTCCAATCGGATTTCTTGAGATGCGTGCCTGAGAAGTCAGACCTAGAAATAAAGCACATACTGTACTTGTATTCCAATAGTAAAGGTAAAGGTCTCGCTTGCTCGAAATCCAGTCGTATCTGACTCTAGGGTGCTTTGCTTATTTCTGTTTATATTAAAGAGCCAATGCTATCTGCATCTGCATCCAAACATTTCTGTGGTCATGAGGCAGGTATGACTAGATGCTGGAGTGCATGTAACATTGTTACCTTTCCACCATGGTGGCACCTAGTTATCTACTTGCAATGTCTTGCTTTCAAACTGCTAGGTTGGTTGGCAGGAGCTGGAACAGATAACACAAGTTCACTCCATTGTGCAGCACTCGGGTTTCGAAATGCTGATCTGCCGACTCTCCAGTCCTCAAGTTCAGTCTCTTTGTCTTCCAATAGCCCACCACAAAACAAAGCATGCTACAGGTACAATAGGTAGGAGAGGAAAACCATGAGTTTACAACACACAAGCAACTTACATTGTGTGGGGAAAGAACCATTTCAAGAATAACTTTTACTTTAGGTGTAATCTTAAATGTAATCTCAAGTATTTGCTTGGAAGCGAAATCTCTCCCCCTTAACTGCCACCATTGTTGTAATTTGAATCCATTGGTATTCAAAATTTGGCATCTTGACAGTATTTACAAAGAAGAGAAAAACTTTATATTTTTCTCCCTCTGGTTGGCTCTGCTAGAAGCAGTTGTCCCTTTTTAATGTTGGGTGGGAAGGGAGGGTCGTTTAATTGTGAGATGGTTATGGATTGTTTTTATGGAAATTTTTAAAAGGGGATTTTACAGTTTTTATGTGTAATTGGGCCGCCCTGAGTTGCCCTAGGGCAAGAGGGCAGGATATAAATCCAATTAAATAAATAAAATACAAAATGTAATGCTCAACCGATTTCCTACAATGATGAGGATGGGAGGATCACCATTTTCAGTACGTTATTTTAAAACTATTTCTTACCCCCCCCCCCCTTCACAGAGAAACAAGCAGCTTTTTATGTCCCCAGATTTAAAATGACTTGCAATAATTGAAAAGAAAAATCTGAGATGGGTGGTCCCACCCCTTTTTTATTTAATAAGAATTCTGGCTCTAGGGGTTGAAATATTGATCCTACAAAAAGGCTTCTCAAAAGAGAGACTGTTATAATCAAGGTGAAACAGGAGTTCTGGGACAATGTGAACATCCCCCACCTCCAGGGCAGGACTTAATTAGCGGACACTCAGGAAAGAACTTTTTAACTCCTTCCTAGCCAAACTTAAAAAGGGACTATGTTTCTGTTTGTAAAAATATATTTAAGGATATTTTTAAAAGTATGCAATACAAATATTCAGAAGCTAACTCATCTAAACTGTGAAATTCTCCTTTTTTTGCTTTGTGGCTGGAGATGATATTACAGTACTTGATGCTAGCTGAGCTTTGGTGCGTATTCCACTCATCTTGTCACTATGCAATTGCAATTAAGAAAAAACAATTCCAAAGATGCTATCTGCCATCAGTTCACTTCTGTTGTACGAGCTAATGACCTCCAAAATGTGCTGTCATTAATACTCTACTCAGAACTTTGAAAATCAATAGAATCCTAGGTTGCTCTCTTTTCTCAATACGTATAGTAAAACTCCGAGTTACAATAAATAAATAAATAAATAAAATCGGTTCCCTGGCCTATTTCATAACTCGATTTTTTTGTAACTTGAGGTATGCATTTAAAAAATAAAAATAAAAAACGAAGAGATTTCCTACCTTCTGGCTGCTTCTGCTTCCTTTTCTTACACTTCTGGCGGTGCTGGGAGTGATTTTAATGAGGAAAATGGCGCCACCACCATTTTGGGCACTAAAAACTGTATTTTTGAGAGACACATTTTTTCTTAACCTGAGGTATTTCGTAAATCGGTTTTTTTGGTAAGTTGGGACCCCGGTTTACGAAAAAAATTCAAACTCAAAAAATCGTATCTTGAGGCATTCGTAAGTCGGGGTTTTACTGTATTGCATTTCTGAGGAAATTTAGCTCAGGTCTTGCAAATTAATAGCTGCGGCTTCCTTTATGGAGTCAACCTATCTCATGTTAGGTCTTCTTATTTTCCTAATGCCCCCTTACACTTTCCCCAGACTTACTGCCCTTTGTTGTCAGTTTTATGCATTTTAATTCTAAGTGCAATGGTAGAATAGATCTAATTTATTTATTGTTGATTTAGTAAGATTTCAGGCTTCATTTAATGATTGGCTACCCACTTTTCAGCCTTTCTAACCATCTACAATACCTTTAGAATTCACTTCCAACACATTTCACACCAGTTGATCTCCCCTCCTCTGGTATTTTAGACAGTATGGATGATTCTTGGTCCCCAGTGAAAATCATGGCTAACTCGCAGCTCTCCTTTTTTTATTTCAAAAAGCAAGAGGACATCTTTTGTAGAACACACATACAACTTATTTGTAGAGCTTTGGGATCAATATAGCTTTTCCTTTTCAGGTTTCCCAACCCAAAGAAAGGATCTAGAAATGGGAAGATACCTTTCTAGTTTGCATTCTATGGAACAGGCATGACAACATTAGTTTAATCTGAAAGGTTAAAGGAGTGCCTATTTCTCTGTTGTATGTGTTGTATTTACTTATAACCTTGCTTCATCATTTTCAAAACAATCCTTGAAAATATATTGGCAAAGAGGGACTACAGTCACATTCCAATTGTTCTTCCATCCTCTCCCAACCCATAGTTCAGTTCATGTAGTCATCTCCTTGGATCCTCTAGCACTGGCTAATTCTACATAAGGAGACGTTTTTGTTGGAATTTTTTGTGCACTGTGTAGAGACTTTAAACTTTCATTTTGAAAAGCTGTGGAATTCAATTATTTTTTTTAAAAACCTGTGGTTTCTGAATGTGGACTCTTGTGCTTCTGTATCCACAATTTTATATGCCAGAAAGTGGTCCTATATTGCTGCACAATATTGTGTCCATGCTGCTAGCAGGAAAAAGGATTTCTTCTTACATAGCAAAGGGCAGCAAGAATGTTCACAATACAAATGTCAACTGTCAAGATGGTCTACATTTACATAGAGAATAGTATCATTCAGGAGACATCAAGCAACATAAAATCCCAGCAGCTGACTCCTTTTTTCATTGGTTAATTGGTCCCTATCCAAATACAAAGCAATTGGCATGACTTGCTTTCAACAAGTGTGAATGCTGCAATTGGTGTTGTGAACATTCAGGCTGTCCTTTGCTATGTAAAGCCTGACATCTTTTTTCCTGCTGACAACAGACATTATATTGTGAGACAATATTGGACCATTTCCTGCCATTCTGAATTGTGGCTACAGAAGCACAATATCCCGCATTTATAAACTAGAAGATTTTTGATGAATTGAATGTCTATTACAGAAAAAAGAGCCACTCTACCCCTGTAGCAAGACTTAGGAGGTCATTTGATGTCCCATGGGCAAGATTTGATCTTCAGCTCAATCCAAATGCTGCTGATATGCTATATGTTTAATGAACTGTGCTTTTAAAAACTGTTTCACATTCATGTAATTCATATAAAGACAAGTTCATGAGATCTTATGAACATTCTACCACCAAGAGATGATATCATATTATACAACTGCTCCTGAGGTTATGATAGTTACAAAATTTATTTCAGTGACAGTGTAAGGATGCAATGCTGAAACCAATACAGAAGAACATTAAGATGTTGCCTAATATGCAAACAGTTCATTGTATCATTGCGCACGGTAGATTTTTACTCAGGAATTTCTTCACCAAGAACATTTTTGAAATTGATTCTGTTTATAGGCAATTTTGAGGTCCATCCTCAAGAAAGCTAAAATTTCTTCTTTCAACATTTACTAGGATCATTTATTTGATGCTAAGGTATCACAAACATTTCATAGCACGTTAATGACGAATAGTGAGGAGAAAAAAAATAATCTGAAATAATTTAGGAGAACAAAAATAAAACTAAGATCCTAGCACAACAGTGGCTTTAACTGGATCATTTTTCTTTAAAAAGGAAAAGTAATGTACAGTATTCCCCATATGTTCTGTACATTAAGTACTGATATAAATAAAGGGTCAAGATTAGTGTTAACCATATTTTTAGTTTACTTCAGGGAATTTGATGGAAAACATTTTTGGTTACCAGACTGTACTCCTAAAACACAATCTGTTCCCCTGACAACCTGTTAGGTTTTATCTATTTTTATTTACTGTTCTGGAAATGCCTCTAACAAACTTATTTCCTGGATTTATAGGCAGTTAATTTATTTACATTTTTTGGAATAGTAGTTGCGTTAGTCTGTGCTTCAAGCATATCAGAGAATAAACAAAACAAAAAATGTAGCACCTTGAAGACTGTTAAAATTTAACAGTTAATCTCCAAAGCACAAAGTTTTTTGTTTTGTTTATTCTAAAAAAAACATTGTTATCTTTTTAAAAAATTGTCGAATGAATTCATAGTGAAAACCCCCAGAAACAACCTTTTTAAAAAATATATATATAACATATTAACTAAATGGGAAGAGCATCTGATTTAGCTAAATCACAGTTTTAACGAATCTGTACCGGGGCTCCATTCCTGGTGACAGAGTGGATTCCTAAGCACAAGAAATAAAAGAAATTCCTGGTTCAACTGTGACAATATTGATCCAATGAATTACTGATTCTGGCCTGGAAACTCTTCACTCCTCCACTCAAAAGCCTAGTTTTGGAACTCTTAATGTGGTTTCCTTAAACCACAATTTTCTGTAATATCCAAACTGTAATAATAATAATGGATTTATCTTGGCTAACAAAGCCATTGTAAATAAACTGCTCTAAATTATTCATAAATAAAAGCTGATATTGCTGATAAAATGACCAATTGCACTGTTTAGTTAGATTAAAAATCTCTGGGCAAATGTTTTTTAAAAATTTCACCTAGGGGTTGTTTCTATCAGAATGGATTTATTTATTATTATTTATTTTACTACTTCAGTCATTACTAAGTTTTTAATTTTATTAGTCATGGTAGTGCAGTGGTTAAACTGCTGTACTGCAGCCGAAACATTGAGTTCGATCCTTCCGAGGTCGCTAAAATTAGTACCCAGCATGTTGGGGGCAAAATGCTAATTAACTTGTGAACCTCCCAAAAAGTACTTTGTTAACGGCCCCACACATTTAAGGGGGAGGGGGGGAAACGTTTATCCAGTGTTTTCCTCAGGCAGTGGAGACTATGATCTGGAGTCAATGAATGTTAATTCTACCCACCTGTCATGCTCAGACCACTTAAGGCTGCAATTTAAAGAGTTAGATTTAATCCCTACCTGTGGGATATTAGGACCAACAAAGATGGTCTACCCTCAAAGGCTACTGGATCCTCTAGGTTTGAAAGATACCTGAGGGATATGTGTCCAGCTGGTTTCTGTAATATCCAAACAGTGTAATAATAGTGGATTTATCTTGGCTAACAAAGCCATTGAAAATAAACTGCACTAAATTATTCATAAATAAAAGCTGATATTGCTGATAAAACAGCAATATAAAATATGTGTCCAGTTCAAGTGACCATATGGTACTTAGAGGTGACCTGGGTGGTTGACATGATTGCTCCTAAATGTCCTCTCCCCTGAAGATCTCATCCATCCCTTGGTGGAACTCTGAGTGATGAAGCAGCAATGGTGAACACTACTACTACTACTACTACTACTACTACTACTACTACTACTACTTCAGCCGAATCCAAATATAGGCGATCATCATGGCGATCAGCCATGATGACTGTCCTGAGAAAATAAAGCAGTGGCCTTTCATCTGCCTTCCACATCACAGCATGACCCCTGTACCACTTAGTGTTCCAGTTCCATGAGTCACTTTCTGGTTCTGAGCTCTTTTGGCACACAGAGTCCTCATCAGCCCCAGGCCAGGACTGATGAAGCTGCTGCCCTCCACCAAGATAGATTCAAGTGAGATTTAATCCACTTGGGGACCATTACCCTTCCCTGTGGTCTTCGGTTGCTAGTCCTCAGGGTTGTGAAGTTAGTTAACCACTGCCTGACACTCAGCATTGAGCCACTGGAAGTGTGGTCTACTCTATTATCATAGCAGGATAATCTAGTCAGAATGGAATACTAGAGATGGAAATAAGCTCCAAGTTTAGGATGTTGTTATCTGGAGGACTGTCTCTCTCAAAGAGCATCTACCTGCATCACCATAGTTTGCACAGCACCAGGTGTTGATACTAAGACAGCCAAAGGAGGTCTCAACAAGGAAACATGCCTTCTCGATGGTGGCACTAACATTTAGAGCTGCCCCAGAGTCCATCCCTGCATATATTTAAGAAAAATCTAAAAACCTTTCTGTTCAAGGAGGCCTTTAAAGATTAGCAGCCAATTAGTTTAGTCTAGTTTAGCTTTTTTCGGGTTACATTTGTTCTTAATTTGATTTATATTCTGATCACAATATTTGGATTAATTTTATACATACAACAAAAGTTTAATCTGGTACTGCCAGGGTATAGGTCTATTATATTATTATGGTGTTTTTATATATATATATATATATATATATATATATATATATATATATATATATATATATATATATATATATATATATATATATATATATATATATATATATATATATATATATATATATATATATATATATATATATATATATATAATTTATTAATGTTTCTTTTTTTAAATTGTAAACTGTCCAGAATGGGAATACTTCCCAGATGAGTGGTATATTAATATAATACAATAAATAAATAAAAATAAGGGGGAAGTGGTTGAAAAGCAAAGCAATCACACTTATATAGTGCCCCACAGCTCTTAGTGAACTCTCTGGGCAGTTCACAAGTTAATTAGAATTTTGCCCAAAACATGCTGGGTACTCATTTTACTGACCTTCAGACAGAGATACATAAGCTTTCCCCAGAAACTGTTTTCTGTACTTCTGTAAATTACCAGATCAACTACTCTGCACTAATGCTTATTTATGCTAGCAATAACTCTTTAGTAATGAAACCTATTAAATGATTGAGTACAAGAACACAGCATAGTGCCCTTTATATTGTCAAACCAATATTTATTTATTTAACTAGCAAGGGTTGCCCGGCGTTGCCGGCCTTTTTTGTGGTTTTTGTTTTTTAAAAAATATGAGAAATGGTGTTGGATGATTTTTGTTGTATGTGTATTTAAATGAGTTATGTTATTTTTTAAAAATATTGTTTTTTATACATAGGTAGTTTTTTAAACTGTTATAAATAAATTTGGATTTTTAAAAGTGGAAAGGTTGATATATATTTTTTTCCCAGTAATTGCATTTTTAAAAATAATGTGTTACTATGTTTTTTTTGGTGATAGGTGTACTTTGGCTAAGATTTTTAAAAAAATGTGTAAGTGTAATTCGAATTCATTGAGTGTCATTTTTCCTGTGGCCACTTGGTGGTGCTGTTGCGTAATGTTTGTCCTGTCCTGTGTATTCTTCCTGTTCTTTTGCCATTTCAATTCTGTTTCTCGGTGAGGCTGGACCTGTCTTGGTAAGTTGTGATTTCCGATATGTAATGGGTGGTTTTGGTGTGATTTGTGGAGGGTGGGGGGTTGTGTTTTTCCTTGGTTTTTTTTGTGTGTTTGTTGGAGATTTTCTGTGTAAATTTTATGTGTTTGGTGTGGTTATTTCTGTGGGCTGGCCTCGGTGGCTGGGTGGCCCATTGAAATACCATGTGGTGTTATGTTGGGTTTTTTTCCGCAAGGCAGACTCGTTGGAATATGTACGCTGCCGGCCCATGTTGGGGAGGGAGGCATGGACATTGGGGGTTAGGAAGGGTGGGCTAGGTGGTGGGGAGGGGAGCTGTAGTGTTTTATGGTGCTTTAATTTTGTGGAGTCGTGCTTTTTTTTGTGGAGTCGTGAAAGTAGATCGTTTTTCCCCTGTATTATCAGTGGGTGTGGGCTGCAGTCCCCCTCCCCGCTGGCTACCCTAGTGTTGTTAGGTTTGTGGGGAGAAAAGGTGTGTTGCCCCTACACTTCTGGACACAGAGGAACAGGCAGAGAGGATCGAATCCCCACCCCCCTCCTTAAAACAACTCCGTTTTTAAAGAGAAGAAAAGACGGAGTTGTTTTAAGGAGGAGGGGTGGGGGATCGATCCTCTCTGCCTGATCTTTTGTTTCCGGTTTGTTTGGGGCAATATAGTGCATTTATCACCACAAACATCATTCGGGAGCTTCAGGCGCCGCGGGTGAGGGAAAGAAAGCCGGCTGGTGTGTGTTTGGCTGTGACGCGGTGAGTTGTTTTTCTTTTTAAATTTTCGGCCGCCGTTTTCCTCAGCGTTCTGCGTGCTCATGGCGTGCAGGACGCTGGGGCTTGTAGTAATGGGTTGGTGCTTTCTGTTTGTGCTGCGTTTTTTATAATGGTTTTGTTTTGATTGGCTGCGGAGCGATTCCGAACGCTGCGCCGTGCGAGAGCCTCTCAGCCTGATTGGCTCTGGCGCGGCGCGGCGCGGCGCAAGGAATGTTGGGAAGTGAAGTTCTTTCCCTTTCTTGCCGTTTGTGGGGCTGAGGCCCCCGTGCCGGATTTTTAAATCCTTCGTTGACCTGCGTAGGCAATTCGGCCGTGCGCACGAAGGGTGGGTGCGGGTCAGTAGGGCGACGCATAGCAGCCTATAGCCAGTTCCAACAGTGAACACTTGGATTTATAGGTTAAGATTTGTACACACACACACACACACACACACACATTTGTATCCCGCTCTTCTGGCGCAAGTGCCACCCAGAGCGGCTAACAACATATATATATGAATAACATACAGTCATAAAAAGCAATTAAAAACCCATCCCAAAAAACCACCCCGACCCCTTAAGACAAAATAAAACAGTAGAAAGGTTAAACAGCTAAAACCATACAAAAATGAATTAAAAACAGTTTAAAAACATCAAACAGCTCCAGCAAAAACTATAATCTAGGGCAGCTAGACTAGCCAGCGAACCTGGGTCGTACCACAAGATGGGTCCCAGACCCGCTGGCACAGCCAGGTCTTAAGAGCTTTCCGGAAGAGGAGCAACTCTGTCTAGAGTCGCAATTCCAATGGCAGAAGGTTCCACAGGGCAGGGGCAGACACAGAAAAGGCTCTTCCCCTGGTCCCAGCTAGATGTGCTACTCTTGTCGAGGGGATCACCACAGAGCCTCTTCGGTCTGCCCTTGTAGGATGGGCAGAATACCTTGGGGAGATGCGGTCCCGTAAGTAACCTGGTCCACTGCCATAAAGGGCTTTAAAGGTCAAAACCAGCACCTTGAATTGCACCCGGAGGCACACTGGCAACCAGTGCAGCTCCCGGAGCATCGGGGAAGAGAGTTCGGTTTCACTTACCAGTGATAACTTTCGTTCTTCGAGTATATAGTTTGTGAATACACACTATTGGGTTATGCGCCTGCGCAGAACGCCGATCGGAGGCTTGAAAAGCTATTGGTCAAAAGTTTTGGCGGTAAAACCGCCCACCGTACCGCCCACCCAGAGGCGCCCGCACGCCATTTTACCTCAGTTCCATACTTAAGCCAAGCACAGGATAAACCAATTGATCTCATCCGTGCAGCTCAAGAGGGGAGGCAGAGTGGGTAGTGTGTATTCACAAACTATATACTCGAAGAACGAAAGTTATCACTGGTAAGTGAAACCGAACTTTCTCCTTCGTATAGTTTGTGAATCCCCACTATTGGGAGATTAGCAAGCTCACACTCACTTGGTCGGTGGGCAGTCGGATGAGATGATCCCACGATGAGTATGATGGTTAGGTAGATGGAGCCGTCAAGGGCGTTGAGTCTGGAGCCCCCTAGTGAGGACAACACGGCCAAGCCTGGCGTCCGCAGTGGCTCTGGTGTCCACCCTGTAGTGCTGGACAAACATAGAAGGTCTGGACCAGGTGGCAGCCTTACATATGTCCTCAAGCGGTGTGCCTTCCAGAAAAGCAGTGGATGTGGCAACCGCCCTGGTAGAATGCGCCCTGACATGCGGCGGAGGTGGCAGCGAGGCTGACTCGTAGGCCAGGTAGATGGTAGATGTGATCCATTTGGAGAACCTCTGGGCAGAGATGGGTTCACCCTTGGACTTTCCTCCATAAGCCACAAAGAGATGCTGTGACTTCCTGAACTCCCTTGTCCTGCTGGTGTAAAACAATAAAGCTCGTTTCACATCCAGCATGTGCCAGGTCCTTTCTTGGGCGTTAGTGGGGTTCTGGAAGAAAGTTGGCAAGGAGATAGTCTGTGCCATATGAAACTGGGAGACCACCTTGGGAAGGAAGGTGATATCCGCTTGGAGCACCACGCGGTCGTTGAAAAACTGGAGAAATGGTGCGTCTGCCCGCAGAGCAACCAATTCACCAGCTCGCCGGGTGGACGTGATAGCCACCAGAAATGCCGTCTTCCACGTGAGGAGACGAGCATCCGCGGTAGCCATGGGCTCGAAAGGAGTCCTGGTGAGCGCGTTGAGAACGGCAGACAGTGACCATTGTGCCGTCGGGGTCCTGACCGGAGGGAAGGCGTTCCGCAGTCCCTTGAGGAAACGCTTCACCGTTTGGTCGTGAAAGGCACCAGAAGCGGGCGAACCAGCTGGAGAGTGAGCCACCACCGCTGCGAGGTGGACTTGGATGGAGGTGATGCTAAGGCCAGACTCCGCCAGATGGAGGAGGTAGGCCAAGACGTCTTGTAGTCCCGCCTGTGGAGGGGACATCTGCTGGGATGCCAGAAAAACGCAAAAGCGTCTGTATTTGGAAGCATAAGACTTCCTTGTGGAAGGGCGCCGCGCTAGCTCCAAGATCCTGGATAGTCTGGGGTTATCCTCCACGCGGTGAGGTGGAGGCTGGGCAGGTCCGAATGGTGAAGCTGGCCATACTCCATTTGGAGAAGCATTGGTGATTCCGGCAGCGTGCGATACTGTGACGACATGCATAACAGCAGCGGAAACCAGGGCTGGCGAGGCCATGCTGGAGCCACAAGAATTGTGTTGGTCCTGTGTTGGTACATCCTGGTGAGGACCTTCTGGACCAGAGGAAACGGAGGAAAGGCATAGAGGTAGTCCTGATCCCACCATTTCATGAAGGCATCGCCCTCGGAGTTCAGTCCGATGCCTGCCCTGGAACAGTACCTGTGGCATTTCCTGTTGGACTCCGACGCAAAGAGGTTGATGCTCGGTGTCCCCCAGGCCTCGCAAAGCGACCGAAATACCTCGTCGCCCAGTTCCCATTCGTGGGTCGTCGAGGTGAGACAGCTGAGGTGGTCGGCCAAGACATTCAGTTTGCCCTGAATGTGCACTCCAATCGGAAAGATGTGTCTTTCCAGGCACCATTCCCAGAGTTGCACAGCAAGGAACAGAAGGGTGGTGGATCGCGTTCCTCCCTGCTTGTTCAGGTATGCCACTGCCGTGGTATTGTCCGAGGCCACTTGAACCACCTTGCCGGTGAGTAGGGTCTTGAAGGAACGTAGGGCCTTCCAAACGGCCAGAAGTTCCAAGTAGTTGATATGGTGCACCATCTCGTGAGGCGACCAAGCGTTGTTGACCGTGAGAGTCCCGCAGGCAGCCACCCAGCCGAGGTTGCTTGCGTCGGTCAATACCTGCAACGAGGGTTGCGGGGGGTAAAAGCTCTTCCCCGTGGCCACGTTGAGTGGTGTCGTCCACCACAGCAGCTGGTCCACCAGCTCCGGAGACGGAGTCAACCATTTGGACTGGCTCTCCCAGAGCGAGTCGAATTCGTGAAGGAGCCACAACTGCAGGGACCGGAACTTCAACTTGGCATGAGGGATTACTGCCGTCATTGAGGCCATGAGGCCTAGAAGTCTCTGAGCCTTTTTCGCCCGGATGAACGGTTTGGTGCGAAAGTCGCTCACCCCATGTGCAATGTCCTGCAAGCGTTTCTGGGGGGCGAAGGCTCTGGTAGCAAGCGAGTCGAGTACCGCTCCAATGTACTCGACGCGTTGAGAGGGAACCAACTTCGATTTGGCGAAGTTGATCCTGAGGCCAAGACTCTCCATGAGGTGGACCGTGAATTGTGTGTCCCGAATGGATGACGAGCTGGTGGGGGAGACAATCAGCCAGTCGTCGATGTACGGGAAGACCCTGATTCCCCTCTGACGGAGGAAAGCGGCCACCGGAGCCATGCACTTGGTAAAGACCCTCGGTGCCGTGGCCAGACCGAACGGTAGACACCGGTACTGGTACACAGAATTGCCGATGCGGAAGCGGAGGAACCTCCTGTGATCCTCGAGGATGGAGACATGGAAGTAAGCGTCCTTGAGGTCTATGACTGTGAACCAGTCCCCTTTGTTGATGAGGGGGAGGACGGTCTGCAGGGTCACCATCCGGAACTTCCTGGTGTGGATGCACTTGTTGAGGCGGCGCAGGTCCAGAATTGGGCGAAGTCCTCCTTCCTTCTTCTGAACCACGAAGTACCTCGAGTAGAAGCCGTTGTCCCAGTCGGGCGGTGTTACCCGCTCGATGGCTCCCTTGGACAGAAGAGTTGATATTTCTTCCTCCAAATGGGGGGACGAGGTGGTGAAACGATGTCTTCCTACCCGAGGCACCCGCACAAATTCGATGGCATAACCAGAGGACAAGATCTTTAAGACCCACCGGTCGTCCGTGATGCCAGACCACACCTGGAGGAAATTGCGGAGGGGAAGGTACGGGATGTGGAGCGAGAGAGACTCGGCCGTCGCAGCTTCAAACTCGGGACTTGGATTTTGCGTCGGAACGCTTGCCCTGCCCATAAGGCTGGTAACGGGACTTGTGTTGGGGCCGCTGTTTGTAGGGGCCAGGCCTGGGCTGATCTGTCGAGCCACCTTGTTGCTGCGGGTTTCCCTGATACCGACGCGTGAAAGGTTGGAATCGCGGCCTGGCAGGCGGAGCCGGCGTGGTAAGCCCCAGGAACTTGGCCGTCGAGTTCGTTTGCCGCATTTTGTTCAGGACCTTATCGGTGTCCTGTCCGAATAGGCCCTGTCCATCGAACGGGAACTCCTCGATGAGCTTTTTCATTGCATCATCGAGGGAGGTGCCCCTGAGCCAGGCATGACGACGGAGCAAAATAGCGGAAGACATGTCCTTAGCCGCGTAATCATTGATGTGCCTGGCCGTCCTCATCTGCTGCTCTGACAGAAAGTCCCCTTCGGTCGCCAGCGCGTCGAACCCCTTCTGAGCATCGGCGGGTAGCTTAGCCGCCAGGACCTTCACCTGCTCCCAGAGGTGGGACTGATAGAGGCCCATGGCAGCTGAGTAATTGGCGGCTCGGAGGAAGAGGGAACCGGTGGCGTAAAACTTACGGCCCACCGCATCCAGCTTCTTCCCTTCCGGAGTCGAAGGTACCGGAAAACCGCTGGTAGCCGTCCTGTGCTGGAAGGCCTTGACCACCAACGAGTTCGGCAAGGGGTGCGCTTGGAGGAACTCAACATTTTCGTCCAGGACTCTGTACATTCCGTCGAGCCTGGACGAAACGGAGTGTGATGACACTGGCTTCTTCCATGTTGCCTTCGCTGACGTCAACATGGATGGAAGCATGGTGATGTGGACCGGTCGAATCGCCCGTCTGTCCAGTTTGGCGGTCATTTGGTCCTCGCCCTCCAGTGGTGGCTGGTCCACCTTCAGGTTCAGGGCGGTCCCCAAGCGTGTCAGCATTGCCGTGAGCGAGCGTTGATCCTCACCACGCGGTGGGTCAACCGCGCCGATGGCCTGGTCCGGCGTCTTGTCGGCGTCGACGTCCCCCTCGTCCTCCTCCGAAGACGCACTGGAATTATCGGAGGACGAGGGAGGAACCCTGGTATCCACGTCGGGACCGCGCCAGTACGGCCTGGGCGGGTCGACGGGATGGGAGTCCACCGCATTGACGTCTGGACCACACCAAGACGATATGGGTGGGCCAGCGGAGCGGACACTCGACCCTCGTGAGGTCGGTGGAGCCACAGTAGGACCAACATCCCTGGGGCTTGCGGTGGTCGGCACCGGAGCCGCAGAGGCCGCAGGCATGGAGGCCTTGAACTGTTGGGCAAACGACTTTGCCATGGCCTCGAACATCCCCTTAAAGAACTCCATCTGGGATGCATCCACTGCCGATGGTTGGGACGAAACGGTGGCCGACGAAACGGTGGTTGGGAGGATCAGAGACGAAACGGTGGCCGGCATGGTGGCTGCCGTTTCATCGACTGTTGGAGTCCTAGGCCTCGGGGAGATGGACACCTGCCTCGTGCGTGAATGGTCCCTCCCACGAGGAGGAGATGGGAGTACCTGCAGTGGGCGAGCTGGAGCCCCAGCCCTGCGACCTTTTTCAGGAGATCCCGAAGAGGACCGTTCCCCCCCCAAATCGAAGATCCGGGTGAAGGACATCTCGCGACCGAGAAGGGAGGCAAAGGCCCCGGAGAGATGGGAGGGCGAGGCGTAGGCGGGAGAGATCGCCTTTTCTCCGACCCATGTTTCTTCTTCTTCTCCCCATTTTTATCCTTCTTCTTCTTCTTTCTGATGGAGAGAGTTGAAGAAGAAGCAGGAAGTGGAGGGGCTGAGAGGCACCAGCAGAGGTAGTGGCAGCCGCGGCGGGAGCCAAAGCAAGCTCCATAAGGTGCGCTTTCAGCCGGTTGCTCCGGTTCTGCACTGCAAGTCGGGTAAAGTTCTTACAGTGAGTGCAGGACTGGCTCTGGTGAGATTCTCCCAGGCAGAAAAGACAGAGGCTATGCCCGTCGGAGGCAGGGAACTTCTTGAGGCAAGCAGAACACTGCTTGAAGGCTGCAGCCATCAAAAAAAAATTCTTCCAACGGAAGGTTCGAGAAGGTGGGCACCCCGAAGGGCAGGCCAGCCGCCACCCCCTTGAGGGGGGAAACGGTGACCGGAGCGAGTAGGCAACTGAGTCCACCAGGAGGAAGAAACAGCGCCGCGATGGCAATCCTGCCCGAAGGACAAGATCACCGAAAAAATTATTGAATTAGCCAAAGACTTTCCCTCAGAAGGGCGAAAAAAATTGAGAAGCTCTCAACGATCATCCTGCTGCTATGGCGGAAAGAAGAAAACTGAGGTAAAATGGCGCGCGGGCACCTCAGGGTGGGCGGTACGGTGGGCAGTCTTACCGCCAAAACTTTTGACCAATAGCTTTTCAAGCCTCCGATCGGCGTTCTGCGCAGGTGCATAACCCAATAGTGGGGATTCACAAACTATACGAAGGAGAATGAGCATAACGCCCCCGCTCCATCACCACTCGGGCAGCCACGTTCTGGACCAGCTGAAGCCTCCAAATGGTCGACAAGGGCAGCCCCATGTAGAGCGCATTGCAATAATCCAATCGGGAGGTGACCAGAGCATCAGTGACCATAAGCAAGGCATCCCGGTCCAGGAGCGGGCGCAATTGGAAGATGACACAAAGTTGTGCAAAGGCCTCCTGGCCACGACTGCCACCTGCTCTTCGAGCAGTAGTAGTTGTGAGTCCATGAGGACCCCCAAATTATACACCGGATCTATCTGGGGTAAAGAAACCCCATCCAGAGCCAAAGCTGGTAGCTCCCTGGACAACGTGGGGCCCCGAACCCACAGCCACTCAGTCTTGCCAGGATTCAGCTGAAGCCCGTTGTGCCCCATCCAAACCCGCACAGCCTCCAGATACCTGGTTAGGACTTTAACTGCATCACCTGGGTCCCCAGGGGCCGAGATGTACAGTTGGGTATCATCTGCATACTGATACCTAAAGCCATGGGAACGAATGATCTCACCCAGTGGTTTCATGTAGATGTTAAACAGCAGAGACAAGAGTACCGAACCCTGAGGAACCCCACATAGGAGTGGCCTAGAGCTGGACAGCTCGCTCTCTAAAGACACTGACTGGAACCGGTCCTTCAGAAATGAGGAAAACCAGGACAATACCGTGCCCTGGGCCCCCAGACCTTGGAGCTGGCCCAGAAGGATACTGTGGTCGATGGTATCGAAAGCAGCTGAGAGGTCAAGAAGAGCAAGAACAGAGGGGTTGCCTCTGTCCCGCTCCCGCCAAAGATCATCCAAAAGTGCGACCAATGCAGTCTCAGTACCGTAACCGGGCCTGAATCCTGACTGAAACGGGTTCAGATAATCCGTATCATCCAGCACCCCCTGGAGCTGCCGAGCCACCGCTCTTTCCAACACCTTCCCCAAAAAGGGAAGGTTGGAGATCAGTCTAAAGTTGGAAACAACAGTAGGGTCGAGCGATGACTTCTTCAGGAGAGGGCGAACCAGCGCATGTTTGAAAGCTGCCAGGAACACACCCTCCCGTAAAGAGGAATTCACCATCACACCGACCCAGCTGCCTGTTGTAGCCTTGGCAGCTTTAACCAGCCAAGGGGGCAGCAATCCAATAAAGCAATCCAATAAGCAGGTGGCATCACGTACAGCTCCAAGGAGCCTGTCCACTTCCTCAGGGGCAACAGGATCAAACTGATCCCAGATAACATGGCTAGACTGTGCTCTGGCCCTCTCCAGGCGATCTAACTCCACGTCCGGCTTGAAACCCGAGCGAATGCGAGCAACTTTCTCCACCAGATGGTCTGCAAAATCATCAGCCGACCCCTGCCACCCAGGCCCCCCTGGCCAAGGAGGGATCTGGTGACCCAGAACAGGGCCGCTGGAGGCGATGAGAGTGGTGAAGTACTGGCGATGAGAGTGGTGAAGTACTGGCGCTTCACCACTCTCATTGCCATGAAATAGGCTCTAATAGAGGCTCTAACTCGTGTTTGGTCGCACTCACTCTGGGTCCTCACCCAACGGCGCTCTAGGCATCTCAATTCCTGCTTCAGCTCCCTCAACTCATTTGTATACCAGGGAGCACAGTGCTGCCTGCAGGAAGAAAGAGGCCACAGTGGCGCAATCATGTCTAGGACCTGCGTCGCTTCCTTATCCCAGAGGGCGACTAAGGTCTCAGCAGACTCGCGCAGTTGATCCGGAGGAAACAGCCCCAGCTTCATCTGAAATTTATCAGAATCCATCAGTCGCCGGGGTCGGACCCGTTTAAATGGGCCCGCCACCCTATGGTAAAGCATTGCTGCCTCAAAGTCAGCCCCAATGGACGTGCAAATCTGGGTGGCGTACATAAAATCCCCAATGTTTAATTTAAACTCTAGAAACCCTTAAAATTCCTAAATACACTGAAAAACTACCTCCCACATGCACCAATTAAAAATCTAGTTAAAAGCTTTTTAAAAACACAAGTGATTCTGCTCTAAATGAGCCAGTCCGGGGGGGGGGGGGGGGGTTGCTCCCTCTCCACCGCCCCTGCCCTGCCAGCCAGGTTTTCAGCTCTTTCCTGAAGGGCAGCAACTCTGTCTGGAGACGCAGTTCAACTGGCAGGAGGTTCCATAGGGCCAGAGCGGATACCGAAAAGGCTCTTCTTCTAGTGTTAGAGAGGCGAGCCTCTCTAGCAGTTGGTATTTTTAAAGAGCCCCTCTGGTCCATTCTAGTGGGACGGGCAAATATCCTTAGGGTGATGTGGTCTCTTAAGTATCCTGGCCCACTACCATGTAGGGCTTTAAAGGTAATTACCAGAACCTTAAATTGCACCCAGAGGCACACTGACAACCAATGCAGCTCCTGCAGCAGGGGTGAGGCATGGGCATAACACCCGCACCCCATCACTACACGGGCAGCTGCATTCTGGACCAGCTGCAGCCTCCAAATAGTCATCAAGGGCAGCCCCATGTAGAGCGCATTACAATAATCCAGTCTGGAGGTGACCAGATTGTGTGTGACCATAAGCAAGGAGTGGGCATAATTGGTGAATGACACGAAGTTGTGCAAAAGCCCTCCTAGCCAAAAGATATCGGACCATCCCTTGAAAGTGATACTTTAAAAGATTTAAAGTAGATAAATCTTCATGCCTAGACTGCCATCATGTTTTATTTTTAATTATTTTACAAATGTAGGCTTTATAAAAATCTGTTTTCATTGGGCTTTTTTTATGCAGGTGAGCTGCATGTGACAATTTTATTGTCAACAATGGCCATAAATTACCAGCACAAACAGGATGACCATAAGGAAGTTAACACATCATAAAAACCGATTTAAATGAAATGAAGTTTGTTTATATGTATTTTCTATTGTATTTTGCCTTCTATATACAGTACTTTTATATTGTTTAATTTGAAAAAATAAATAAAATATATTTGAAGGGGGGGGGGGGGACCAAAGCAAGAAACTGAATGTGCTCGTAAACCGCAGAGACCAAAGAGCAAGAAAATGTTCCTGACATTGCTGCTCATGCAGACAAAAATGGATCTGACCAAAAAGCAGTGAGTGCCAGTGGGGGTGAGCTGCCTGAGAAGCATTTTTAAAATTTTCCAAATGTGGTTTACTGTAGGATGGGATAAGATTCTGTGTGTGCCTTTGAAAGACCATGAAGATGTACCTGTTTTAGGGTTTCTCTATGTAAGGAACTATGGTGGCTTAGTAGTTAAGATTCTGGATTTGATGACTAGAAGGTCAACAGGTAGAGACCCAGGTGCTGCACAAGAATTTGCAAGTGGACAAATAGGTACCACTTCAGTGGGAAGGTAAACAACGTGCCGTGCACTCCAGTGTTTAGTCTTGCCTGCCACATGACCAGACAGTGCTGGCTCTTTGGCTATAAACAGAGATGAGCACTGAACCCTAGAGTTGGATATGACTGCCTTTCAAGCAAGGGTGACTTTTACCTTACATAACTAAATTTCCAAAGTGTTACACTGTGTTCGGTCCCCAATAGAGGAAAATAGCATCTTCGGTTCACAAGAACATCCGAGCGTTTTTTAGTCACAGGCTGCCATTCATGAATATGCAATACATTTCGCTCCTCTCTATCTGGATTATCTCCACACTGATGCTGAAAGTCTAATAATAATGAAGTTGCTGAATTTCAGAGAAAAGCAGAAACAGTATCAAGAATACTTTTAAAAGCATAGATTGAGTTTTTGTCTAATCTGAACTCTATGCTAATGTTGCACGTGTTCTTATTAAAACATCCCAAGTTATCTTGAAACAAGAAGGTTGGTTGACAATCCACAGAATCTTCCAATGTTTTATGTAAGAGCATTTTGTCTCAACATTCTCCTAATATTTTGGTATGCACAAAGATTTTGCAGTCCTTTAAAAGCCACAAAAATGTTCATGATGGGCTGTGTAATGTCATTGAGCATTTGAAAACCTCTCTAAAGAAAACTAACTGAAAAAGATGAAAGTGCAGGAGGAAATGGGAAAATGTCTGGTGCTTTTAAGATTTACAATTTATAAAAAATAATTTAAAATATCAAATTTTTAATTTTTAAAATCACAGATTTCACTAAGACATGTTTATAGAGACGATTTTTGTTTATGACAAAAACGACATGTGAAACCTAGTGAGATTACAGTAACTAAAGTAAAGGTAAAGGTTTCCCTTGCTCGAAGGCCAGTCGTATCCGACTCTAGGGTGCAGTGCTCATCTCTGTTTCTAAGCCGAAGAGCCAGCGCTGTCTGCTTCTGCAGATGTTTCTGTGGTCATGTGGCAGGCATGACTAGACACCGGAGCGCACGGAACGCTGTTACCTTCCCACTGAAGTGGTTCCTATTTATCTACTTGCAATTTCTTGCTTTCGAACTGCTAGGTTGGCAGGAGCTGGGATGAAGACGGGAGCTCATTTCCGTCCTGCAGTACTCGGGAATCGAACTGCTGACCTTCCGCTTCCCAGTCAGCGTCTTAGCGACTTGAGCCACTGCAGTTTGATTCAGGTATTGTGTTCTTAGGTAAAGGTCACCCTTGCTTGAAAGCCAGTCATGTCTGACTCTAGCATTCAGTGCTCATCGTTTATAGCCAGACGTTTCCATGGACATGTGGCAGGCATGCCTAGACATCAGAGTGCATGGAATGCTGTTTACCTTCCCGCTGAAGTGGTGCCTATTTATGTACCTGTACATGCAATTTCTTAATTCCGAATTGCTAGGTTGGCAGGGACAAAGATGGGAGCTCATTCCGTCCCACAGTACTCAGGTAATATACCTTCTGGTAATATCTTCTGGTCATGCTGAGCTACTAAAATGCAGCTCTGATCAATCATACAATATTTTAGAGAGCTTTATGGAAGGCTTTATGGAAGTTAAACAAGGATTTTGTAGAGACAGAAAGAAATGGTGTCTTAACTCTAGTTATGTGGCTGAATGGTGGGGGAGAACAAAAGAGACATCAGAGCAAGCAAAGTCAAGCCTGAGACTATGAGCCAAGGAAGCCATCAAGCAGAGAATATAAAGATATAGCACTTCAGAAAACCTAAGTAGCTCTCTGTCCCTTGGGGCACATAGTCATTTGTAGAACTGCTGTTGTATTCTTCTTTGCTTCCAGAATATAAAACAGATAATCTACAATAAGAGAATGCAAGCGCGGCGCCAAAATGGCCGCCGCGCCCTTTGCGGGCCCCCCCCCACAGGACAGAGAATCCGGGTAGTTAGGGGCGTGGCCAGCTCCCTTATAAAAAGGCTGGCCACGAGGCAGCCGAGCTGCCATTTTACCTCAGCGACGGAGCGGAGAAGTTTTTTCCCCTGTGTCTCCGTCGCTCGTTAGCTTACCGGGAAGCCTTTTGGTAGCGATTCTGCCTTGCCGGCTTCCCTTTTTTGCTTCGGTGGAGATGCCTTCGAAGAAGAAGGCAGCTTCGAGTTCAGCTCGCGCTGTTAGGAGACGCAACCCAGGTCGGAGGACCGTGGTGCCGCCTCCTCAGCAGCCACCTTTGCCAGCCCCGACCGGGGCCGGCGGAATGGGGTCTATTGCCCCTTGGCCCGCTGCGGGCGAGCAGAGTGTGAGCGCGGATGGCGCTCCGGCCCGCGGCCCACGAGCGGTGGACACCGCTCCTCCTCCTGCTCACTCCGTCGGGCCTGTTCCTTTTGGGCCGCAGCCTCTCCCCGGGCCCTCTAGCCTTGGGGGGTGGGGCGGCCCCCTGCCTTGGCAGGTTTCTCCACCAGCTCTGCCGGGCTTTGGTGCTGGCCAATGGCCATATGCTGGCCCCGGGGTGCAGGGACCTGTACCCGTGCCTGGCTCAGGCGGGCCGGCCGGCCCTTTGCCCATGGTCAACGTGGACACCTTACTGGCCCGCATTGCGGCCCTGGAGGCGTCTTTGGCCCGGGCCAGTCAGGCGGGAACCCCCTTTGGGGTTCCTTTTGAGGTGCTGTCGGCAGCAGGACAACAGCCGGCGGGGAGGGTCGAGCTGCTGCAGGCGGGTGGCGCGGCTTCGGCCACTGCCTCGCAGCTCCCCAGCCAGCAACCTGGTGCGGGTCAAGCTCCGGTGATGAGCTCTAGGTCGGTCGTGAGCTCCGACGCCCCCAGTGGGCCGGAACCCCCGGTGGGGGCGGCCCGCGGGGGTGCAGCATGTGAGTATACGGTGCAAGCAAGTACATCCACACACATTCCCAATATAGGGGGGCCTTTCAATGGCCTTGGCCTCGCGCGGGTGGTGCGGGGGCCACGCTGTCTACGGCCCACCCGGCGACAACAACTGCCACCTTGGGCAATGGGGTGGGCATTGGTCCTTACACTGCGGGGAATGTTCTGGGTGTGGCTGGGTTAGCTCAGGCCCCTTTTACTAGGCCGGCTGTCCCCTTTTCGGCTTTGCCGACGGTAGGGTATTCCTTGCCATTGGGTGATCACTTGGCACAGGCTACTAGAGAAAAGATATGGCGAGGGGAGTACGTGGATATCTTCTCACTCCTGAACAGAGAGCCCACCAAGGAGGAAAGGGAGGGTCAGGATGAGAAGGATAAGGAGCAGGCACGCCGCCGTAAGCCGCCGCGTACCTGGGCTAACTGGCTTCCCGCCTATTTAATATACATGGCGGTATATTTGAGGGCGCGGCCGGATTTAGCTATCCCCATGGTCCAATATTTGGACAACATATATAGGGCAATGGTTGATTTCCCGGGCCCCTCATGGCTAGCATATGATGAGGAATTCCGTATGAGGATTCCTCTCCACCCCGAGATGAGATGGGATGAGCCGTGCCAGAGACTGTGGCTCTTGTACATGACACCCACACGCCCTGCCCCGGGGGATAGATACCATTGTGGACATGCGGTCCAGCGAGCGGCTCCAGCGCAGGTTACCCGCCAACCGGCGGGGCAGGGGGTTCCAGCCCGCCTGCTGTGCTGGACTTTCTCGTCAAATGGTTCCTGCAATCGAAAGAATTGCAGGTATAAGCATGAGTGTCCCACATGTTCTGGCCCCCACGCAGCCTCTGCTTGTCCCAGGCCTGGGGGGGCACGAGGCAGAGGGAGGGGTGGACAGTGGGCCGGCAAAGCTGCCGCGGATGGAGCTAGTCCTCCAAAAGGCCCCCTCCCCAATTAACGTGGACATGCTGGAGCGCTGGCTCGCATCGTACCCGAAGGGGGAGGACGGGGAGTATCTACTTCAAGGTTTTAAGCAGGGATTTCGTATCCCTTTTATGGGTGATAGGTCCCCTCAGGATGCTCCCAACCTTTTATCCCTCAGAGGGAGGGAGGAGGTGGCTGCGGCCAGCATTAAAAAGGAGTTAGACGCGGGCAGGGTCGCTGGACCCTTCCCCGCACCCCCGTTTCCCAATTTTAAGGTTTCACCACTGGGTTTGGTGCCCAAAAAGTCCCCAGGTGAGTTTCGTCTTATTCATCATTTGTCCTACCCAGCCGGCCGATCGGTCAACGATGCTATCCCTGATGACCTTTGTTCAGTCAGGTATACATCGTTTGACCAGGCGCTGCGCGTGGTGCGCGCGTGTGGCCCGGGTGCCCTGCTGGCCAAGTGTGACATTAAGTCGGCTTTTCGCCTTTTGCCGGTGCACCCGGGCGACTTTGAATTGCTGGGTTTTAAATTTAAGGGGGAATATTATTTCGATAAGGCCATGCCTTTTGGCTGCTCCATATCATGCTCGGCTTTCGAGCGTTTTAGTACCTTCCTAGAATGGGCCTTCGTCCGCAGGTCAGGGTCCCGGTCTGTAGCCCATTACCTGGATGACTTTTTATTCGGGGGTGAACGGGGCTGGGACACGTGTGCACGTCTCCTTAACACATTTCAGACGCTAATGCAGGAACTTGGTGTCCCTTTAGCGCCCGAAAAGACCGAGGGCCCATCGACCAAGCTAGTATTCCTGGGGGTTGAGATTGACACAGTAGTGCAGGCTTCTAGGTTGCCGGGTGATAAGGTGTCCAGGATAGTGGCCCTTATCTCGGAATTGCTGGCCAAGCGTAAGGCATCCCTGAGGGAACTGCAGGTGCTCCATGGGCACCTTAATTTTGCCTGCAGGGTGGTCGCTCCGGGCAGGGCTTTTGCCCGGCGCTTATGTGACGCCATGGCAGGGTTATCCAGGCCCCACCACAGAGTCAGGCTTACCCGGGGTATCAGGGCAGACATGTTCGTCTGGTTGCAATTCCTGAGGGAGTTTAATGGGGTCTCATTTTGGAGGTCTGACCTCCTGGCATCCCCCAATTTCCAGATCCAGTCTGATGCCTCAGGATCCCTGGGTTATGGGATGTACTTCAATGGGAAGTGGGCCTATGGTGGGTGGCCACCGGCATGGGCAGGCACAGGTCGCCTGCGGGATCTCACATACCTGGAATTTTTTCCCATCCTGGGGGCTTTGATGCTATGGGGCGAACAGTGGGCAAATTCGGTGGTGCATTTCTGGTGTGACAATGCTGCCGTTGTACACATTGTCAATGCACAGACTTCCAAATCGCCCAGGGTTATGGATCTAGTGCGCCATTTTGTGCTGCGCTGCCTGCGCCTCAACGTCTTGTTCAGGGCCAGGCATGTCCCAGGGGTTAATAATGATATTGCTGACGCTTTGTCCCGCCTGCAGATCTCCCGGTTCCGCGCCTTGGCCCCGGATGCGGAGGAATTTCCCTCGCCACTCCCGGACGAGATGTGGACTATTGGCAAGGAGAGGTGAACCGGGCGATTGGCCTGTCACTAGCGCCACGCACGCGTAAGGCGTATCAACAAGCATTCTATTCATATAGGGCATTTGGTGCTCAATTTCACTTGCCAGAGACCTGGCCGATTCCGGTGGACCATGTTCTGCGGTTCATGGTTCACCTGCATGCACAGGGCCTCGCACCTCGCACCATAGCATCCAAGCTTTCGGCGTTGGCTTTTATGGCCAAAGTAGGGGGTCATGTGGATACCACCTCTGACTTCCATGTGAGACATGTTTTGGAGGGGTGGGTGCGCGAGCGCGGGCGTTGCCCGGACGACCGGCACCCTATTTCCCCAGGGGTTCTTACCCAGTTGGCCCGGGGCTGGCCAGGCCTCTGTTTTGATCATTATGAGGCAGCCCTTTTTCATGCAGCCACAACGGTGGCATTTTTTGGAGCGCTCCGCGTCAGCGAACTCGTGATGCTGTCTAAGGCGGATGCAAGTGGTAGGGCACTGGAACTCGAAGATGTCTATGTTGCCAAAGACTGGGCCCAGTTGAGGATACGCTCCTCTAAAACAGATCAGCATGGCGTAGGCAGTGGAGTAAGACTGCTACGGTGTTCTTTGGCAGACATCTGTCCGGTTGGTGCCCTACAGGAATTCCTGGCACTGCGTGGCATGCACCACGGCCCGTTTTTCTGTCACCAAGATGGGTCTCCCCTTACTAAATTTCAGTTTTGGAAGGTGACAGCCAGAGCCCTCACCAGGGTGGGCCTACCTGGTGCCCGTTATGGCACACATTCATTTCGTATTGGTGCAGCCTCTACAGCAGCTGCTTTTGGGTACTCTGGGGCTGACATACGCAGCATGGGGAGGTGGGGCTTGCAATGTTTTCAGTTTTATGTGCGCCCACTCCCGCCATGAGTACCAATCCAGTCACCTTACCGCCTTTTTTCTCAATTTTCTTACAGACCCTGGGTGTCGTATTACACCGGTGACAGTATGGCTGGTGGGCCACAGCTATGTGCACAGGGCAGCGCGTTACGCTGCGGCGACAGAGTGGGGACCCCGACTGGGACTGGGTGACCACGCCAGTCTCGCATGGCATGGTAAGCCTGGGATGTTATGGCGGGAGCTGCGGCCTTTCCTTTTTTCTGGCCTGGGTGCTGACCCGCCTGACATTCTAATCATCCACCTGGGGGGCAATGATTTGGGCCAGGTCACCGGCTTATCGCTCAAACATGCGATTTGCGAGGAACTCGCCTACTTGCATTATGTCTGGCCTGCCACAACCCTGGTTTGGTCGGACATTGTTCCGCGCCATTCTTACAGAGGGGGCGTTAACCTCCTGGCTCTTGACCGCGCTAGGCGCGCGGTCAATAAGGCAGTGGCGCGGTTTCTTGCCACCAGGGCTTGGGGACGGGCTAGTCATCACCCCGATATTAGCCTACAAAATTATGACCTGTATGCAGGGGATGGGGTCCACCTGTCGCGAGGAGGTATGGACCTCCTGTTGGGTGACTGGCGAGCAGGCCTGTTGACCGAGCTGACGGTCTGGGGGGGGGGGCGTCAGGTCTTCTTTGAAGCCCCTCCGTGTGGCGGGTAGCACTGGTAAGGTAAACAGTATGACCCACAAGTATCCGGCAGGTTCGCAATTGACTGGACAACACTAGACAGGAATAAATTAGTTAAACGTTGTCCGGTCAACGACGAACCAGGCGATGGGGTGATGACGATTGCTAACCAGCATGCATCACCCCTGTGATTTCACGGATACGCGTCAGAGGGTGGGGTCATGAGTTAGTTATTGACTACGGTCAACAATTTGTTTGTTGTCAACAAACAAATTGATACAAATTGATACATTGTAACCAATTGCCGTTGGCAATTTTGGGGTGGTACCTTACCAGTGTTACTTCGGCCTGCTTGCCTTAGGAATTATGATTGGTCGTTTTACCAATACAAATTTATAATTCGGACTAGGGCATTGAATCAATAAATGTGGCCCTATGCTGTTATCCACTTTCAATGTTGTCTGTGTCCGTTATTGGGGGGGTGCGCCTGCAATGCAAGCGCGGCGCCAAAATGGCCGCCGCGCCCTTTGCGGGCCCCCCCCCCACAGGACAGAGAATCCGGGTAGTTAGGGGCGTGGCCAGCTCCCTTATAAAAAGGCTGGCCACGAGGCAGCCGAGCTGCCATTTTACCTCAGCGACGGAGCGGAGAAGTTTTTTCCCCTCCACCCCCTCCCTAGTTAACAGTGTGATATTTTGGTCGCTTCGGGACCGGGTGGGAATTTTTGGTTGGGACCCATATTGGCTCCGGGTCCTGGCTTTTTTGCCCATCCCACACTGTTGCTATGGTTTGATACAGGGGTCTTTCTGTGTTCCTACTGCTGATTTTGGTCACATTGGCGGGTAGCACTGGTAAGGTAAACAGTATGACCCACAAGTATCCGGCAGGTTCGCAATTGACTGGACAACACTAGACAGGAATAAATTAGTTAAACGTTGTCCGGTCAACGACGAACCAGGCGATGGGGTGATGACGATTGCTAACCAGCATGCATCACCCCTGTGATTTCACGGATACGCGTCAGAGGGTGGGGTCATGAGTTAGTTATTGACTACGGTCAACAATTTGTTTGTTGTCAACAAACAAATTGATACAAATTGATACATTGTAACCAATTGCCGTTGGCAATTTTGGGGTGGTACCTTACCAGTGTTACTTCGGCCTGCTTGCCTTAGGAATTATGATTGGTCGTTTTACCAATACAAATTTATAATTCGGACTAGGGCATTGAATCAATAAATGTGGCCCTATGCTGTTATCCACTTTCAATGTTGTCTGTGTCCGTTATTGGGGGGGTGCGCCTGCAAATGATAACAGTAGATAAACTGCTCCAAAGACCAGATTGATGGCTTTGGATATACAGTGGTACCTCGGATAAAGTCTGATTCGGATAAAGTTGCAGTTTCCATGCACACGTGATGCATCGCATAAAGTCCAAAACCGCTTAAAAAAAATGGACGTTATCTGAGGTATTTGGTATAGGAACCTAGGATAACATCCATTTTTTTGGGTGTTATCCGATGCATCGCCCATTTGATTCAGATAAAGTCCAAAATCGGATAAAGCCCAAACTTGTGGGAACGGAGTTTGGACGTTATCCAAGGTTCTACTGTATGTTAGAACACAACCTAACACTCAACAATGACAAAGTTCAACAGACCTGATAGTTATGAAACTTACATAAACATTAGCAACACACTGCTTGAGGCAAAACTAAGGGCAACTTATAAGATAACTTTTCTTTTTGCTTGTGTGAATATTTCTCATTCTTTCCATTAAAATACAATTTATTACTCCATCTTTCATTCATATTTTGAGAGTTAATTAATATCTAATAACATTCCAAAGCCTCTACCATTCTACATCTGGCCAGTGGCCACCTTGAGCTTGCAGTCCTTATTGTTATTAATTTACAGAATAAATTTCAGTCAAATGTCAATACTCATTGGCCAAAATCCTATTGTTATATTATGCAGCTGTAACACAAACAGTGTAATTGTTGATGGCAAAATTGCTGCAAGCTATGAAGTCAGAGCAGACTTTAAAAATAATAATAATTTCTATTTAGTCAACAGAACAACAGAACAAAACTACAGTAATACCTCGGATAACGTTTGCATCAGATAACGCTAAAACCACGTAATGTTAAGCAATCTGGAAAAAAATTGCATCGCATAATGTTAAAATCCGATGAGATGCATTGGATGTTCGCTAAAGCCTGTGCTGGTTACAATGTATCTCTATGAAGTTTTAACGTTATATGATTCATCCCATAGGATTTTAACGTTATCCAATGCATGCATCGGATAACATTAAAAATTGGATAACACTAAGACTTGTGGAACCAAGTTTTAGCATTATCCGAGGTTTTACTGTATACAAAATCCCACACAAAATTAATAAAGAAAATAGTAATACATCTGTCGTATTCCAATTTGTGCACTGTGATGAACACATGTTAATATCCAGGCTAACTTCTTAGCATGTTGTGCAATTTGTGTTCAATTGTGGGAATAACTAAGAGGATTCTGGCCAATGTCTCTGTGAAAGTATTGTAATGGCTGAACTTGTTTGGTCTGGGTCTTTTCCCATTACTACAATGAACCAGTGATTTCTCCCATTGTGTTGCTGGATTTTTTGATCAAATTTCCACACTGTCACAATTTCCATACTTATAGTTACCTAGGAATAAGCAAGCAGTTCTTTGCATAATAATTGAGTTATATAACCTTCAAAGAGTAAATAAAGGATGCCATATTGGAAGAGTCAATTTAACTGAAAGTTAAATTGTATCCTAATAATAAGCAATTTTTTCTTTCCTAAACACTAATTCTGATTTCATGGTTTGTGGTTGTGAGCACTGTTTGTTAATTTTCTGTTTTGCAATAAGAACATGGAGTTTTACCTGCTATTTTATCTACTGTATGTTATTTTAATCTTTGTTTATTTGGGTTTCACCCATTTGCTATATTTTTCCTAAATTCAAAACATGATAGATACTGGACAAGTTGAAAAGAAAGCTAAATATTTTACAGTTAAATAAATATAAACATTCCCTCCCATCTGATCTGGAGGCTGTTGATGTGAATTCACTTCTAATAAATCATTATGATGCTTATTGATTTAAGAGGTATCTTAGTTGTCATTAAAATGAGTCTACAAGAGAGAGCCACTCTTTGATCTACACAAAATGCCACTAACAAATTCAAAATTATTCCCCCTCCCCCAGCAACTTAGAGCATCTAATCCAGTGGTGGTGAACCTTGGCACTCCAGGTATTTTTGAATTTTAATTCCCAGAAGCTCTGATCAGCAGGACTGCTGACTTGGGCTTCTGGTAACTGAAGTCCAAGAACAGCTGGAGCGTCAAGATTGGCCACCCCTGATCTAATCCTATACTGTCCATGTCTTCCTTCTTTTTGACCACAAGGAACGGAGAGGATAGGCTCTTCTTCCCACTGATAGTGTTTAGGACCTAAGACAGAAACAAAACTATATACTTTGTCTGAGGGGCAAAAAATAAATATTATATAGCTTCTGATTAGAGATGAAAGCATGGACTATTAGAGATGAAAGCATTTACTATACAGTAAAACCCCGACTTAGTATGCCTCAAGTTACGTAAAATTTGACTTAGGTAATGGTTTTGTGCTTAAACCATGTCCTGATTTACGTAAATGTCCTGATTTATGTAACACAATTTCCTAGGGGTTTGCTTCGAGTCACGTGAAAAATTCATTTTTCTATGGGTTTGCTTTGATTTACGTAAAAATTCATTTCCCTATGGGTTTACTTCAATTTACATTAAAAAATCATTTTTCCTATGGGTTTGCTTCGATTTACGTAAAAATTCATTTTCCTATGGGTTTGCCTCAATTTACGTAAAAATTCATTTCCCTATGGGTTTGCTTCAATTTACATTAAAAAAATTATTTTTTCCTATGGGTTTGCTTCAAGTTACATAAAAAACCAATTTACATAAAAGCCTACGGAATGGACTTTTTATGTAAGTCGGTGTTTTACTGTACTTCAGGCAGACCTGGTCTGAGATATCTGATTTCATCCTACACTTAAATACTGAAAACCAGTCATAAAAAGAGAACAATAAAAGCATGTTCATTTGGCTGAAATGTCTGCCTCTTTCCTGAATGCAGCTACAGATTATGAAAGATTATGAAAATGTGGCCATATGACATTTTTCAATTTTTGCTCTGCTCAGGTAAGCCTCTTTTAAAAATGTAGAGATCCAGAGCACAACTGTGATGCACAAGTTCATTCTCCTGTAATCATAATTTTAAGCTTTCTTAACAACTAGATATTTTTATTTATTGTATTTAGACACCAAATTCAACCCTGGAGAAGGAGAAGAAGAGTGTGGCAGTGAAAGAAATGGACAGCGAGTTGTGACCAGCAGGAACTCATCCCTTGATAGTCTGGTCAATTGAGGAATCGTATTTAGACACCACTTGATGGAATAAAATCAAGTGCATTCTAACATCTAAGTGCATTTTAACATCTAAGCATTCTAACATCGAGGATTGCTATCCTAAGTAGCAGATCTTTATCAGGGAGCCAGACAAAGAAGGAAAAGGTGAAAATAACAACTTTATTGTTGCCGGGGGGGGGGGGGGGGGGAGAAAGCCAGACTGTTTCTTTTGCTTACATAGGATGCTTCCTTCCTGACCTTGAATGGATCACTTAACAAAACCTGAACAATTCTGAAAAAATATGGTTCAACCAGAAAGGATGTACAAGATGAGAATAGTAGAAGGAAGAGGGAAAAAATAGTATACAGGGGCAGGGGAGAGGGGGCCAGTGCAAATTTTGCATTATTGCTCCAATCTTGGAAATACAGTACAACTAAATGAATTATGACTCCCAAAAGCTCTGAATTAGGGAAGGGGTGGGAAGCTATAGGCAAAAAATAAAAGGCATCATTTCCAAGTTCTCAGAATGGCCTATCATAGGCAAGCTATACTAACCAGGTTTAGAATGTTTGTTCAAAAAAAGGAACACTGCCTCAACCAGAATGAAGACCATTCCTGTTCCCATCTCCTAGCATCTAACACACTGCAAAATAGGTCACCAATACATTACACTACCTTTCCAGTCCCCGCTTATGAAGCATAGCCTCCCAAAGTGATCTTCCTTGAAATCTGATTAAGTTTGAACTTCTACCCTACAGACTGGTTTTAATTCATCATGTCATTCCCTATGGAAAGTGCCTGATTGGGATTAGCTTTATTTTTCAGGATGATGAGATCCCAAGCATACTACTTATGCAGTAGAATCCTATTCAGTGAGAAAAACAGATCAGAAAACACTGACAGTCATGAACTGGCCTCCACAGAGTCCAGACCTGAATATTACAGAGGCAGTATGGAGCCACCTAGACAGAAATAAAAGACAACCTAAATTTAAACAAGCTATCTGGGAAGTGCTGAAGGAAGCCTGGTATGATATAAAAGAAGATAACATCAGGACAGTCTCCCCAAAAGAGTTCAAGGCATGTTTAGAACCAAGCAAGGACACACTAAATGCTGACTTTTGCTTAAAGAAGCCATTTTGTTCTGAAAATTGTGTTTGTTTGATTTTCATATATGATACATATTTACTGTATTTTCTGTAATTATGAATGATCATTAAAACTTTGCCTAAAAAAACCCCAAAGCTAGTGGTGGCCTAAGACTTTTGCAGAGTACTGTATGTCAGGGCGCAGGACTTCCAGGTCTTTCCTCGGATTTCAGAACACTGACTTAAACCTTTACTGCAGGATACCTTAAATGACACCATGATTTTCAAGCTCTGCACTTAAAGAGCTGTGTGTCTACATCAGTGGGAACCCCACAACACATTGTAGAGGATTCATGCAGGAAGCAGGTGACTAGGAAAGTAAAACATAAACTACTGACAGATAATTTGTAGCACATTAGCAGAAACAGCAAACATAAGATGACAGACTTTCACTCCCAAATTAGACCTCTGAAATCAAGGCAGCTTTGGTAGAAACAGCAGCAGATTAGTGAGAAAACTGAGCTGATTGTTTTCTTTAAACTATCTTGCTCTGCGACTCTGAGTCTTTCTTCTTGAGCTAATATTTTGTATCTGGCTCCAGTTGGCAGATTCCCTGACAAATTCTGGAAGACTAAATCTTTTCCACATCAATTTGAATCAATCTGTTATGTAGACCAGCTGAGTCTCAATATTAACCTGATTTGAGGCTGAAACCCAAAACAACCAGGTGTGCTGACTTGGGCTTCAAGTCCAACAGTCTTGTAATTTTACAAAGATGATTTCTGGAGTGATGCTTACTTTTCTCATCTGAGGGAATGACAAATCAGGCAAATCCATATTGGCTGAAATCTAGTAGTAAGTCAAAACAAGAGTAGGCCCACAGAATCAGAAGCATACCTGTCAAGTGTCCAATTTTCCCGGGAAAACCCCTTATTTTTACCCCTCTTCCCGCCCCCTCCCATTTTATTAATTTTCCCGGAGTATCCCCCCCCTTTTTTTAAAAATCCTGACCGGAGCCCTCACAGGCGAAGCTGCTGTATGTTTTTCCTGCCACCAGAGGCCGCTGTGTGGCAGGCTTTTCGCTTGTGAAAGGAGAGAGAGAAGGTGGTGGGAGGGGCCTTCTGTAGTTTCCCTTCCCGGCCACATGGTCATCATGGAGGCTTCGCTTCGTTTTTGCTGTGAGCTGGTCGGAGCCACCATGGGACGCACGGGAAGTCTACTCTAGGTAAGCGATATTTCATATATGCAGGGGCAAATCAGCTCTTGGTCTCTCACTCTCATGGTTTATTGAGCTGTTTCTGCCCTGCCTCCTGGCTGGAGGATTTCGTTGCTTGATCACTATATGAGAGAGAGAAGGGGTGTGTGTTCATTTCTGTTCTAGAATTAACTTGGGAGGGGGGAAAACGTTGCTTGATCACTATATGAGAGAGTGGGGGGTGGGGTTTAATTTCTGTTCTAGAATTAACTTGGGAGGGGTGGGGGATGGTGCCTGATCATTATATGAGAGAGAGAGAGAGAGAGAGAGAGAGAGAGAGAGAGATGGGGAGGGGGGTTCGTTTCTGTTCTAGAGTTAACTGCTTACAAGCAGTTGATAACCCTAGGGGGCTGGTTTACTATTCTGCACTTTCTTTGCTTCCCAGGAAAAAAACCTTAATTAAAAATGAGTAAGGTAAAGGTAAAGGTTTCCCTTGCTCGAAAGCCAATCGTATCCGACTCTAGGGTTCAGTGCTCATCTCTGTTTCAAAGCCGAAGAGCCAGTGTTGTCTGCGTCTGCAGACATTTCCGTGGTTATGTGGCAGGCATGACTAGACACCAGAGCGCACAGAATGCTGTTGCCTTCCCACCAAAGTGGTCCCTATTTATCTACTTGCAATTTCTTGCTTTCGAACTGCTAGGATGGCAGGAGCTGGGACAAAGACGGGAGCTCATTCCGTCCTGCATTCCTCGGAATCAAACTGCTGACCTTCTGCCTCCCAGTCAGCATCTTAGTCACTTAAGCCACTGAGTAAACAAGAAAGAAAACAAAACAAAAGTCCCCCAAGAAAATGGGGAAAGGGTTCTTTGGCCCACACAGCTTTGTGCCCATTGCATCTACAATACCATCTAGCCATCTTATTTTTGGCCACCCCCTTCTTTTGTCCTCCACCTTTCCCAGCATCAAGGCCTTCTCAAGTGAATCCTCTCTTCTCATTTGATGTACAAAGTACTTTAGCGTCATCTTTACTATTTGACCTTTAATGAGCAGTCATGGTTGATTTCTTCTAGGATCGACCTATTTCTAACACCACATTTCAGAGGCATCTATTTTTCTGCGCTCAGCTTTCCTAATGGTCCAGCTCTCACACCCATACATTACCACCGGGAATACTATTGCTTTGACTATGCAATTTTTTGTTTGCAAGGTGATGCCTCTACTTTTAACTATGTTCCCCATAGCTTGTTTCCCAAGCATCAGTCACCTTTTTATTTCACGGCTGCAATCACCATCTGCAGAGATCTTTGATCCTAAGAAAGTAAAATCTGCAAGTCGTATCCAACTCTAGGGTGCAGTGCTCATCTCCATTTACAGCCAAAGAGGCAGTGCTGTCTGTGTTTGCAGACATTTTCATGGCCATGCGGCAGGCATGACTAGAACCCAGGAAGTCACATGGCTATATTTGGCCATGCCCACAGATTTGGCCACACCCACAGAGGGGTGTGGCCAAAAGTTCCCTTATTTTCAAATCCAAAACTTGACAGGCATGATCAGAAGGGAACTGGTGAATCAGTTCTTCCGTTAAGTTCAAATGGTTCCATTGATTGATTACTCTAGTTGTGACTTACTACTAGATTTCAGGGACTGAATGCTAAAGGCTTTTCTTAAAAAGAAGAAGCTATAGTAAAAGGCTGGTCTGCTCAAAACTTTACACTATAGTGTATGAATACTGTATCACACAAATCAGGAAAGATGAATCAGAGCAAAAACAATGAAGATATCCATCACTCATATCTCTGACACACTCTTTGGTAATGTTTAGGAAGTTACACAAATGACATAGTGGGATAGACTCTAAAATAAGCATGCTGAAATCTTACTGTAACATAAAGGTACACTTGTGGAAGTTCACTGGGAGTTATGCCCAGGCAGTCTGTGTCTCTGATTGCACAATAAACCATGCGGCAGATGGTCAACTACACATGCAACTGACTATGCTAGAGGTTCTCAAGGTGTCCATGCCACAAGCCAGAGTATTCACCCCCACACAATGATGGTGCACGTGTTTGAGCATGTGTGGGCACTGGCACATCTGCTTCTGGGGTTGTCACCACTGACCTGATGGAATCGCGTCGGGGGCCAGGTCTGACCCACGGGCCATAGGTTGTGAATGCCTGGACTATGTGCTAGCCAGGTAATTGTGCCTGCAGAATTGCTTCCATTTTGACACAAATTTCACAATGACAATAGTTAAAACAATTTCAAGTTACACAAGTGTAGCTGTGAAAAAAGATTTTCATCAATGAAAGGTAGCAGTTTCCAGTTTCTGTAGTAAAGGACGTTAGAGCGAAACGTAGTTACCTAATATACTGTTTGAGATTTTTATTTTATTTTTACTGTAAAGCAAGGGCATCCAGCCCTGATCTAAATGACTAGTGCATATTTCTTGGGTAGACTAAACCATCTGCTCATTTAGTAAATACAGTACTTTAAAATGTGGCCACTCAACATTAAGGCTTTAAAAATCTCATCATGAGCACTAACTCCCCCTCCCCTCAACCCCTTCTGCATATGCTGGTCATGACCTGGATTTGACAATACCTGCTTACTCCAAAGTAAAAAAAAAGGTACAGAATTTAAACTATATATTTTAATGTAGCATTTATTTTAGCTCTTCTTTTCTTATCACCAAATTCAAATGCAATGTGTCATTTCACAGAATCTTCTATATCAGTGGTGGCGAACCTATGGCACGCATGCCTGAAGGGGCACACAGACCCCTTCCTCTCTGTTGGCTTACATGCTGTCACCCCAATACAGAGTTTGCTCTTCTCCTCTGTCCAGCAGCCCAATAGGAGCGCTTCCTCCCTCCCCCAGGACAGAGTTCACCCTGCCCCTCTGCCCAGCAGCCCAATGGGACTACTTCCTTCCTCCCGCAGCACCGAGTTCACCCCGTCCCTTTGTTTGGGCACTCAGTCTCTAGAAGATTCACCATCACTGTCCTATACAGATATTAGATCTCAATGGCTAAAATGAAAATTGGGGGGGGGGGGAGGAATTAAGTTTAATTTATGGTTTAACGAGAGCAATGCAGCAGCCTTGCTAATAGCTATGACTCAGTGCACAGAAATTCACTTTCTTTGGGTTACAGCTTAAAGCCTTATGCCTGTAGTTTCAAAGTAATTTTTCTGAACACTGATGCATCTGTGCCTGGATGGATAAGGAACAGCCTAGAAGCCTTCTGAATAGTGCCTTGGGTTCAGTGGCAGAATAAAACTTGAATAAACATGTAACAAATGAATCTGTGAATTCCCATAAGGAGCAAGCATCTGAGTGTTATATCCTAGTTACACTATCTAGCATATTGTATTCCTTTCTTCCAGTTACAGTTTCTATAAAACGAATTACAATGCTGTATTTCTCACTATACAGCTACAGTTAAAGGCTATAAAAACTAGAAACATTGCCAGGGCCTGCTGACTAAAGATGAAATATGAGTTCTTATTTTGAAAAGAAAACATCCCCAAAGAACTGGGCTATCAGCCAAAACCACTTATTCTGAAACACTCCCATTAACTTCAATGGGTTTACACTAGAATAAGTGGTTTGAGGACTGCAGCCAGAATCCTTGTGCTTTCATTCTGGAACACTTTTAAAACCTTGTTCAGCTAGATTCAAAAATATACCCATCTCGGAATATAAGATAGAAACAAACAAAGAAATAACTGTATTTCTCACAAATTCATGTCAAGTATTACAAGCCAGGACTCAACAACACAAATTTCCCGAATCTTCCCCAGCCCCCAATTCTATTAGTTTCCATGTGTATCAGCAAGTCACTTTTGAGCCTAATATGATTTTCCAGGTGTGAGATATGTTAAAGAGTGGTTGTTACCTTTCTGCCCTGCATGGAACTTCCATAGTCCATATTTGAAGTCAGGTTTCCTGAGTCCTTATCCAACACTCTATCTGCTATACCACACTGGTTTCCCAACCAGTCCACGGGAGGCAACAAATATTATTCAACTTGCTGGTAAGTACCAAACACATCATGCAGGGTATGTTACATGCAATATAATCTCTGCAGGAACAAGTACCTCAGGATATAGTCCAAACACCTTAGAAGTGCAATAGAAATGCAGTAGGTATTACCTATTCAACAGTGCAGGGAAATGCCCATTTAAAAAGACTTCACTTTGGTAAAAAGGCAAAATATGCAAGGAAAAGGATGTATTGGTAGGGACTGATCCTGCCCATGGGATTTTAGCAACATTTAGCTATACTGAGTGAAATCTCTGCCTGCGTAAATCAACAGAGACCAGCCTAACTCTTCAATTGTGCTACCTTTATGTGCTCAACTGTCTGCTCAACAGGGAAAAATGATTAATCATCAGGTTTATGTACACCTGCAACAGAGAAATATACCCACCCTGGCAACCAGTAAACAGATAATAGATGCACTAAGCTGTCATGACTAAATGTCATATTTGTACCTCTAGGTTCATATTCTCCTTTTTTGGTGTATATGAAACAGTCAGGGCAGCAAACAGTAAACACAATAAAGAGAATTCTTTTACAGTATAGAAAAACAGATAAACAAAAGGCTAAATAAAATGGATTAACTATCTGCCAAATCACACTACCAGAAAGTTACATACAAGTACAAAGCAAGGAATACCATAATTTAGATGCAGTTACAGAAAAGGCTTTCTCTCTTTTTTTTTTAAAAAAAACTTCCATTAAAGTATGTTTATCAAATAAAGAAGGCAGTACCTTTACAGTGAACTATCCCAGAATGAATACCTTTCTTACCCAGTGTTTCTCAACCTTGGGCCCCCAAGTGTTCTTGGACTTCAATTACCAGAAGCCCAAGTGAGCATACCTGCTGATCAGGGCTTCTGGGAATTAAAGTTCAAGAACTCTGGGGCCCCAAGGTTGAGAAACAAACCTTGAAACAAAACACAGGATTAGCTCCATCCAAAAAGCTATGTGAGACTGCGATGGGATATAAATGGGCTGATACGATCTACATAATTAACTAAAGGGAACTATGTGTAGTAATAGACATAATGACACTTGAAGGCAGATTGCTGGTATGGCTGTACAGTATAACCTTCTCCCTAAAGGCCAGATACTAGTGCTTCAACTGAAAAGTTTGTGCAACTTTCCTCCAAGCAATAACAACCTCTTAAGGAACATTTTCCACAAAAACAATAGATTTCCCCCCCATCATAATACCTTACTGTTCCCTTGTATGTTGTCAGTAGGCTGAAATCTTGGGACATTTCAATTTTTATGTTTTGTTGTCTTAGGGGTGTCTTGGAACCTTTACCTCCAAGCAGTGAATCACTTCTCTATGCTACCACATATGAATGTACCTTGATTTATCCCATTTAAGGCTTTAATTTAATTTAATTTAATAGATTTATATACCACCCTATTCAAAGGACTCTGGGCGGTGTACACTAAGAGCAATATACAGGTAAAACAATTTAAAAACCCCATAAAAACATAACAATATTACCCACCCACCCCCACCGTGACATCTATTATCTAAAAACAAATATAAAATCTTTAAAACCATTTAAAAAATTAATTACAGGAGGGGGGGGCTCAGATGAGCCAAAAAGGGGAGCTTGTTGACAATCCCAGCCCCCAGACCCATTTTGCCAACCATGTCTTCAATTCTTTCCTAAATGGTAGCAACTGAGTCTGGAGGCGTAGTTCTACTGGGAGGAGGTTTTATAGTGTGGGGACTACGACCGAGAAGGCCCTTTTCCTCGTGCTGGAGAGGCGAGCCTCCACAACAGATGGCACCTGAAGGGTGCCCTCTCAGTTTGCTCTTGTGGGATGGGTCGATGTCCTAGGGATGATACGGTCCCTGAGGTATCCTGGTCCGTTACCATGAAGGGCTTTAAAGGTGACAACCAGCACCTTGAATTGCACCCGGAGACATATAGGCAGCCAGTGCAGCTCCCGCAGTAGTGGTGAGGCACGGGCAAAACTACTACACCCCACCACCGTGCGGGCTGCCGCATTCTGGACCAACTGCAGTCTCCGGATGGTCACAAAGGGCAGCCCCATGTAGAGCGCATTACAACAGTCCAAACGGGAGGTGACTGGGGCATGGATGACCATGAGCAGGGCCTCCCGGTCCAGGAGTGGGCGCAATTGATTAATAACATGCACTTGCCCAAAGGCCCTCCTGGCCATGGCCGTAACCTGCTCCTGGAGCAGAAGCCGCGAGTTCAGGAGGATCCCCAGGTTGCACACCGGGTCGGATTGGGGCAACGGTGCTCCATCCCAAACCAGCGGTGATAACTCCTTATGAGGACCGGGTCCCCTCACCCACAGCCACTCAGTCTTGCCGGGATTCAGCTGTAGTCCATTGTCCATCATCCAGACCCTGCCTCTAGGCAACTGGTCAGGACTTTGACTTTACAGTGCTCCACTTACACTCTGAATTGTGTCCAGCCACAACTGGGATATTATCCCATAAAGAAGTGCCCACTATGGCCTTCATATTGCCTTATGGACTCTTTGCATTGTTTGAATACTCTTCATAGAGAGGAACGTCTCAGCAACTAGTCTTGGGAATGAAGCTCACTTTCAGCTTTCAATGACCCAAACTGAGTATGCTGGAATGCAAAATTTCAAAGTAAGAAAAAGACATGCTAAAAGAAACTCCTATCTTTCACCACTTAAGAGAGTCCTATTTCTGAACAGAAGCTAAGCATATTGTCTCCTTTGCTCATCTTTAAACTGGGCATGGAGATGCTTTGTCTGCTCTAAAACAAATTTGGATAGTGGTGGATTTTCTTTCATTTTAGGTTTTAAACAGAAGTTCAATGTACACTTGTCAAGGATGTTTTAGCTCTGGATTTCATGCTTTGGGAAGCGATTTGACTTTAAAACCCAAGAGTCCTTTGCAGCTCTACAATTCTATGATTTTTCCGAATTGTGGCCTACCAAGATTAATACAGTGGTACCCCATACAACGATTTTAATCCATTCCACGGGGCTCGTTGTTGTATGAAACAATTGCTATATGATACATGCATCGTATAGCGATTTTCCCTATGGGATGCATCGTACAATGATATTTTTTTATTAAGTGGTTTTTCCCATTGAAAAATTGTTGTGATTTTTTCCATAGGGAAAATTGTTATGCAACACGCTCCCCCCAAAACAACAACAACAACAACACCCTAATTGCTATGCGGTTTCATTGGTATACGGGGTGATTGTTGTATGAGGTTCCACTGTACAGCTCTTCAACTAAATTTTACAATACCTTAGCTAGGTTTCAATAAGCCTCCTATTTTTGCTGCCTGCCAAGGACTGAAATGGAAAAGAAAAAGAGAGGGAAGAAGAAACAAAGAGAAATTGTGTTTTGACAAGCTCTTTGAAAACAGTTAGGGAGCTACATTTGCCTTATTGGATCGTGACTTGAAGAAAGACAGAAAGGCAGAGTCATACCCGCAGCCTTCTCTCTTACATGACACTTCGGACCCACTTCTGAGGCTATAACAAATTGCTTACTCATATCAGCATTTTAAAAAAAACATGTTGTAATTAATGTAAAATTAATACTGATGCTTCAAATATTGTTGATGGATAGTTTCTGTTTATTTATTAATTATTTATTTTGTGATTTATATTGCTGCCCAACTCAAAAGACTCTGGGTGACACACAAAGAATAAAAACCAGCATCACAGTTAAAAACTCTAAAACCTATAAAACCCCCATCTTTACCTATAAATGCAAGCGTTAACCATTGTAATTTGACAAAGGATCCCGCACCCAGCCATACTATCCCGTACCGAGCATTCGTGCACTTGCCTGAACTGGATACGGAGGTAACTGTTGGGTTGAGAAATGCGCCAGTGGGGCAGGAGACCCACGAATGCAAAGAAAAAGAAAAGACTTCACTTCCCAACGTTCCTTGCACTGCGCAACAGCCAATCAGGCTGAGAGTCGCGAATAAAATGAATGTTGGGATACGCGCTGCGGCCAATCACAATCGTGCCGCAGAAAAGAAAACGCTGCAGAAACGGAAAACACAAACCCAAAACTACAAGCCCCAGAGTCCTGCATGCCATGAGCGCGCAGAACACTGAGAAAGCCAGTGCGCAAAAACAAAAATACAAAACGCAATGCCTCACAGCCACGCAAAACAAACAAGCCACAAAAAAACTCATAAACAAGGGGGGTTCAAGGGGGGAGAAGGTGCTGGTGCCTTCGCCCCCCCTTGAAGGCGAACCAATTGCCTGGGAAGACAAGGCAGTGAACGGGCCTCCATTCGCTGCCTTTACTTCCCAAGGAGGTGTTTCGCTTTCAAGGGGGTGGGGAAGGTACTGGTGCCTTCGTCCCCCCTTGAAAGCGAACCAATTGCCCGGGAAGCAAAGGCAGCGAACGGGCCTCCAGTCGCTGCCTTTGTCTCCCGGAGGTCTGAACTACAGCCTCCTCTCTCACTCACACACATAGACACACACACAACTACTGGGCACACCAAAACTACCCCTAACCACCAAGATACACAATAAACAAGGAAAAGTAACCAACAAAAACAAACACCAAAACTAATAAAAATAATAAAACAAAAATAAATAAACCACAAAATACACAAACAAAAACATCCACAATAACACAAAACCACATACAAAACACCTTACAACACGAAAATACCACAAAGTACACACCTAAAACTAAACAAACCAAAACCACAAAGTACAGACCCAAAACTAAACAAACCTAAAACTAAACCTAAACAAAAAAGAACAGACACACCTCCCAGTCCACCACCACAAAAACAAAACAAAGAAAAACCCCAGAAGAAAGAAAATCAGACAACTCACCAACATGTCCTACCTCCATGACGACCGGAGAAATGAAGAAACAAAGACTACTTACTGGAAGAAGCCCCACCCAGAGGCCAGGAGAGAAAAAACAGTTAAAGTAAAAGAGAACCAGTAGCAGCCCCACCTGCAGGACACAATAGTAAAAACAACTCAAAAAGACTCAAAAGCCCCACCCAGAGGCCACAAGAGTAAAAACAAGTCAAAAACATAACAATAAATCACAAGTTTACACAAATCACAAACATGTCACAAAAATAAAATAAAAACATTTCTAAAATCCTGTGTTGAGTTTTAACTCACATAAAAAACAAAAACATCTAAACACAGTTTAAAAACATTGAATGTAAAAACATGTACTTTCACATTTTTAAAATTATTACCTACGGTACAACTATTAAAAAAAAGATCACATACTAAAACATTATTTGGTAAAATAAACAAAAATGAAAAAACTATATCATCCTTTGTTCTTTTTTTAATCCACAAAATAACCCCCCCCCAAAAAAAACACAAACTAATCACAGTTTGTAACAGCTCGTCATCGTAACAAAAATTAACATATATGTTAAAACAAATATTCAAAAATACATTAGAAAAAGTACAAAATACAAGTTGTTATTACTTGACAGTATCAAAACAATACAATACAAATGACAACATAAAAAAGGTTTGCATAAATAAAAATTTTAAAAAGAAAAATTACAGACTAACCTCTTTTTTACAAACATTACCCAAAAAACCCCCGTCCAACACAATTTAAAACAGCCCGGCAACCTCTGGACCCCCATGGACTACCACATCCTGCTCCTAGGTCAGTGATGGTGAACCTTGGCACTCAAGGTGTTCTTGGACTTCAATTCCCAGAAGCCCAAGTCTCTGTGAATCCGCACGAATGGGTTTACTGTGTGTATGCACAATAAACCCATTTGTGTGGATTCACAGAGACTTGAGCTTCTGGGAACTGAAGTCCAAGAACACCTGGAGTGCCAAGGTTCACCATCACAGCCCTAGGTATTTTAAAGTAATTCTTCATGGTGTTGCAAATCTTAATAAGACTGAAACATTCACAATACAAAAAAAATCTGTTAAAAAGTCACATTTCATTAAGCTCAGTACAGTCAAAGAAAACATGCTTGAACTGGGTTAGAATCCTGGCCTATATTTTTGTCTGCAACTACTTCACACAAAGCACTGAATAGCTCTGAAGCTGGGACTGTAATTTTAAAGCTTACAGTACTCTTATACACCCACAACCTACTTAGTAGGAAGTTGCTAGACTGATGCATCCCACTTGTCTTTTCAGGAATAATATAATAGAAGTGACAACTTGGTTTCTCCTGTCTAGGAACAGGAACAGTAATAAAAATGTATCTCTTAGCAGTTAATTGTGTCTCTCTGCTGTAGTCTGAAATGTATTTTATAGTACTGTATTATAAAATTCTTACAATAGCCCTGGGTGAGATGTAATTATTATTTAATGTTTAATAGACAATTACTTGTAACAGAGAGACAGAATGTGAGGGTTGGGGAAAGAGAGAGGTGTATGTTTCTAACTTTGAAAATATTTAAAGTACAGTACTGTACTGTACTTGAAAAGCTATGGTTCGAATAGCAGGGACAGCGACACAGTTGGAACAATTGCTATTTAAGTAAAACTTGCAATAGAAGGCAAAGGCTTCATACTTGATTGCCTGAAGGGAAGACCATTTGAGACACAAAGTGTACAGCAATGAACTACAGCATTGCTCAGCTCCTCTTTCACTCCAAGGAAAATATTCAAAACTTCTGTTCCTAATTTTTAGTATAAAGAGTTCTTTGTTATAGCTAAACTCCAGCAACTGTGGTTTATTTAAACCAGGGGTTTGCAACCTACAGCCGTGGGCTGGCCTTGGCCCCCGACGCCATTCCATCCCGCCCAGTGACCCCAGAAGTGGAAGTGGATGCACCCGTGCAAATGCGCTTTTGCAGCAAGGTGAAACCATGTGTCCGGCCCGCTCAGTTGTCTGAGGGGGAGTTGTCCAGCTCGTGGCGCGAAAACCTTGAGAACCCCTGATTTAAACAATGGTTACAGACTGCGGTGACTTAGTGGTTAAGACACTGAACTTGACGACTAGAAGATGGGCAGGTCAGCATAGCTGCCAACCTAGCAGTTCTAAAACAAGAAATTGCAAGTAGATAAATAGGTACCACTTTGGTGGGAAGGTAAGCAGCATTCCATGCACTCTGGTGTCTAGTCATGCCTGCCACATGTCCACGGAAATGTCTGCAAATGCAGACAGCACAGGCTCTTTGGCTATAAACAGAGATGAGCACTGAACCCTAGAGTCGGATACGACTAGCTTTCCAGCAAGGATGACCTTTACCTACAGGAGAAAAACAAGAATCTTAAACTATAGTTTGAGTATGGCTTGTTCATATGAACCATAAACTAAACAAACTACAGCCCCACCATGTTCAGAGACCTCTGGGATTTCTGGTTTGTTAAAAACCAGAAGCAGAACCTTTTGCTCTCGCCCAAATGGGCACAGGGAAAAAAAATGGAGAGGAAGGAGAAATGTACAAGCTTGAGATTTATTACAGTTCGTTTATGTAACAAGTAATCATACTCTCCTGTTACATATAAAGTAGGCCATGGCATTGCTACAATACCATGCTAAAGTAACAACATTTAACTATACTGAATGCCTGTTAATGCCTGCTCAAGTCATCAGAACAAGAGCTTCAATATGGATCTTGTGGTAAAAGCTTTTTTGCAATATCTTTTCATGAGAATTCTGACGATAAGCCACTAACACAGAAGCTGATTACGAATTCAACATAGGAATGCATAAAGCAGTTCATCAGACCATCTATATGTTTTATTTGGGGGCTCTATAGATTAAATATTTACCCATGAAGCAAATATCTAGCACAATAAGCAAACAGCTGGCATGTGCATGGATTTTTCAACTGTTTGTGTTTATCACAGTCCAAACCTTCCCACATAGGAGTGGAAGGGCTGTGGTGGCTCAGTGGTTAAGAAGCTTGCCTTGTTAGCCGGAAGGCTGGCTAGTCTGCAGTTCGAGACCTGGGTACTGCATGACGGATTGAGTGCCTGACTCTGTCCCAGCTCTTGGGGACATTATTTGGGCATTCCCTGAATGGAGTTTTTTCCACAAAAATCCTTTCAACCCAGAATAATTTCTGACTACTACTACTACTACTAATACTAATAATAATTGATAGGGTGCTGGGAGTACCCCGATGAGGCTTGGCTGTGTTTAGCAGAGCAAAGCGGCTAGCTGTATATGCAGCGACAGCTGGGAGAGATTTCCACACAGACAAGCAGGTTGTATAACGAAAAGAAAATAGCTTCACTTTTTAGTAAACACAGGATGAGCAAAAACATATGCCTGAGATAACCAGCTCTCAGTACAGTTGGCAGCAGTCCATAAGAGATAGCAAGTAAACAGTCTTTGGCAGAGATTACCTTTGAGCAGATGCAGACGGCAGTAGTTTCCTTCCAGGTGCAGTAAGCAGGCTTGCTATTCAGTTGCAAACATGAGGCAAACAGAGTTCAGTCCTTAGAAGCCTTTAGCAGTATCATTGCAGTCTTTCAGTATCCAGACTCATAGCTCATAATCCCATAGTTTACCATAGCTTCCAGTTCAGATAGCTTCCAAGAGACTGTAGCCCCTGGAGAATATTCCCCTTGGAGAATATAGCCCAGAGAATGCTCAGAGTGCAGTTCCTTTATAATAGCAAAACTGCTGAGCCACTCTCTGATTCGGTTTAGCTGGGTCAGAGCACAGAGAGGCTCTTAACGGTACAGACTGCTATCCAATGCAATATACTGTGGGGACTACATAACCCATGTATCCTTATCATTATCGTCATCATCATCATCATTATAATTATAGGACTGAACTAAAAAAAGAGTAGACTTACCAATAATTCAATGGGCTTACTCTAGTGTGAGCAACAGTATTTAGGCCCAAATATATAAAATACAGTAAAAACCCAACTTACATATGCCTCAAGTTACATAAAATTCAACTTACATAATGATTTTGTACTAAAACCATATCTTTATTTATACGATTTCCTATGGATTTGCTTCAAGTTACATAAAGATTCTTTTCCCTATGGGTTTGTTTTGATCTACATAAAAATTTCATTTTTCCTACGGGTTTGCGTCAAGTTACGTAAAAAATAATTTTTCCTATGGGTTTGCTTTGAGTTACATAAAAAACCGATTTAAGCAAAAGCCTACGCAATGGACTTTTTTTTCGTAAGTAGGGGTTTTACTGTATAATTATCCATTTTATATTATTTTGCTTTGATTCAACACTATTATTAATCAAGTCTCAACTTTCAAAACTAAATTTCAACCCTTTGTTGCAATTTTACAAACAGGCTTTTTCTTACATTTATGTATCAGTAAATAACATATTTTCCATATGAAGCATGAATTATATCGTTTAATTACAAATAAATGTGTTGGATCTTTTTAGCTTTCAATTGCAAGAAAGTTTCATCATAGTTTAACCCTGGGTATTTTTTTTACTTGTTTTTGACAAATCTTCAAGAAGAATACCTTTTTCAAGCAGAATACCTGTGAGAAGTGTTCAGAGTCAGACAGGTAACAATTTGTTCAGAAACAAACCTGTTTTTTAAAAAGAGACACCCTCACATTTCAACTCTAAAGGAAGACTCCTAAGAAGACCAATAATAATTTCATGTCAGAAATTATTCTAGGTTAAAGGATTTTTGCTGGAGAAACTCCACTCAGGGGACATCCGAATGAAGCTCCTTTCATGTCCCCAAGATCTTTTCCTACTGAAGCTGTCCCTATTTATCCACTTGCAATTTCTTGCTTTCAAACTGCTAGGTTGGCAGAAGCTGGGTCCGAGACGGGTGCTCAAACTGTCATGCAGTACCTGGTCTTGAACTGCCGACTTGCCGGCCTTCCAGCTTACAAGGTGAGCTTCTTAACCACTGAGCCACCGCAGCGAATGGTTGGAGAGAAGTAAAAGTGAATCAACAGAAGAAATACTGTACCGTATTTTTCGCCGTATAAGACGCACTTTTTCTTCCCCAAAACTGGGGGGGAAAGTTGGTGCGTCTTATACGGCAAATATACGGCAGCCGCGCTCTCCCCGCCCCCACCATCGGCGGGGAGATAAAGGGAGCCTTCTGTGGCCTGGGAGGCTCCGAAGACGTTGCCGCAGCCGCGCTCTCCCCGCCCCCACCATCGGCGGGGAGATAAAGGGAGCCTTCCGTGGCCCGGGAGGCTCCGAAGACGCCGCCGCAGCCGCGCTCTCCCCGCCCCCACCATCGGCGGGGAGATAAAGGGAGCCTTCCGTGGCCCGGGAGGCTCCGAAGACGCCGCCGCAGCCGCGCTCTCCCCGCCCCCACCATCGGCGGGGAGATAAAGGGAGCCTTCCGTGGCCCGGGAGGCTCCGAAGACGCCGCCGCAGCCGCGCTCTCCCCGCCCCCACCATCGGCGGGGAGATAAAGGGAGCCTTCCGTGGCCCGGGAGGCTCCGAAGACGATGCCGCAACCGCGCTCTCCCCGCCCCCACCATCGGCGGGGAGATAAAGGGAGCCTTCCGTGGCCCGGGAGGCTCCGAAGATGCTGCCGCAGCCGCGCTCTCCCCGCCCCCACCATCGGCGGGGAGATAAAGGGAGCCTTCCGTGGCCCGGGAGGCTCTGAAGACGCCGCCGCAGCCGCGCTCTCCCCGTCCCCACCATCGGCGGGGAGATAAAGGGAGCCTTCCGTGGCCCGGGAGGCTCCGAAGACGCCGCCGCAGCCGTGCTCTCCCCGCCCCCACCATCGGCGGGGAGATAAAGGGAGCCTTCCGTGGCCCGGGAGGCTCCGAAGACGCTGCCGCAGCCGCACTCTCCCCGCCCCCACCATCGGCGGGGAGATAAAGGGAGCCTTCCGTGGCCCGGGAGGCTCCGAAGACGCCGCTGCTGCGAAGCATCGTGCCCTCCCGGCCCTTTGTTCCTCTTGGAGGTTGACTAGGGCAGGTAGTTTTTGACTTTGAGTATTTTTGTGGTGGCTTTATTGTACCTGGACATGTGGGGTTTCTGAAAAGATGTGTTTTTTTCTTCCCTTTTAGTACAGTATTTGGTTCAGAATCTTTTTTCTAGATTTTCCTCCTTTAAAATTGGGTGTGTCTTATATGCCGGAGCGTCTTATACGGCGAAAAATACGGTATTTTCTGGCGTATAAGACTACTTTTTAACCCCGAAAAATCTGTGCCAAAGTCGGGGGTCGTCTTATAGGACAGGTACTTAACTGCAGCTTGTTTCCCCTTGCTTCATATGTCCGGCGTATATGGTGGGGGGTGCTGCGGCCGAGTCCCTGCTCTGTGCGGGGAGTATGAAGCAAGGGGAAGCAAGCTGCACACATCTTCCTGTACCTTGAGGAGGAGAACGTGAGCGTGGCTTGGGTCTCCACCAGAACCTGCCCATTCGACTCGGAGGACTGCGCGTCTTCGGGTTGAGTGTGGGTTAATTTTTATTTGGTGTGCATTGGAAGAGAGGTAGTCTTATACGGCAAGTATATTCCAAACTCTATATTTTAACTGGAAAAGTTGGGGGTCGTCTTATACGCCCAGTCGTCTTATACGCCGGAAAATATGGTATATTTTGTGAACATCAGTTATAAGTGAGTGACCTTGTTTTTTACTCTATTAATTGCTTCCCTAGATTCCAAGATTTGGCAACATACCAATAGAGTGTGAAACCACAAATGGCTATTTTGGGGTTGGTTTTTTAATCCTTGCAACAAGACTGGCCAAAGACATCTCAAACAAAGCATTTTATTCAACTTAAAGCTTAGCTTGTTTTGGGATCAATTCACAAAAATGCATCTCTACTAACGATCTTGATTTTTTGTCTGATAGAGAGTGTACCAATTGCTGCTTATAAAATTTCAGGATTCAGATCATTAAATTACAGTAAAATAACAATGGCCATTTTAAACAAAGCACTTTAGAAATCCCATACTACAAAAAGGACTGGAACAACACACACACACACACACACACACACACACACACACACACACACACACACACACACACACACACACAGAGTATTTGCTGGTGTATAAGACAAATTGGAGTATAAGACACACACAGTATTTGCTGGTGTATAAGACGCATTGGAGTATAATATGCACCCCGTTATTACCAAAATAGCCCACCACAGGCCACTATATACAGTACAAGACAAATCCCATTTTTCCAGTGTAGTTTAAGGGGGAGAGTAGGTCTTATACACCAGCAAATAGGGTATAAAAATCATACACTTGAGACAGTATGCAAAAACCCTGGTCAAACCATAGCTTGAACCAATCATCCAGATTCACACAAAGTAAACACAGCAGATAAAAAAAATATGAGTGGACTGAAATAGCCCCCAATATGAAGCTAGTGAAAAGTGAGCCATTAACACCTCCTCCGTTGAAATCTTATTAAACCTGGCTAGCTCAAATTTTTTCCTTTCAAGCAGGATTGTGTTGACAGAGCCAATGCTACAAGGGCAAAAAGGTCATAAAGATGACAAGCAAGCAGGCCATATTTAGCCTCACCTCCTCTCTCATTTATATTACTCTCATGTAAACTTTTTTCATATTGTTTCTCTGAAGCATCTGACAGGAAAGGGTTGATTCAGCTTACAGACTGAGTCATTCTAGCATTATGACCAATCTTTTTAAGAGAATGTAGAAACCTACCTAAGAGCACTTAGAATATTTCCCTGTGAAGCCCAACATTTGACAATTCTTACTAGCATGGATCTTAAGAGTCTCAAGGCAAGGTGCAACAAACCACCAGCTACTTGACCCTTTGTCAACTGGAGATACCAGGGATTAAAACCAAAGGCCTTTTGTATGTAGAAGCTGTACTCTATTGCTTGGCTAGGATTACATATGACAAACCTTATCTTTTTAATCAATATGAAACAGTAAGACAGTTTTGCATTATAACACAATGAAGGGGGAAAAATCGACATTGTAGTGGAAACATTAAGTAAAGAGTTGATACAATCATTACAAAGTTTGTCTTAAAAACTAACTGGCAAAAAATATTTCTCACTAAATCAGCCAAGTCAGATTTCACTTCCAGTCCTGAATTTCCTTTGCCAACCATAAATTATGCCATAAAGACATTTACTGCACAGTAAAACCCCGACTTACAAATGCCTCGAGTTACATAAAATTCGACTTACATAATGATTTTGTGCTAAAACCATGTCCCGATTTACACGATTTCCTATGGGTTTGCTTCGAGTTACATAAAAATTCTTTTTTCCTATGGGTTTGCTTCGAGTTACGTGAAAAATAATTTTCCCTATGGGTTTGCTTCGAGTTACATAAAAACCGATTTAAGCAAAAGTCTACGGAATTGACTTTTTCATAAGTAGGGGTTTTACTGTATTTTTTACCTAGGAGTACCTGTACTGAAAAAAAATTCATTCAACAAATAGAAAGGCCATTACCAGTGGTTAGGTGTATTGATCTGACTTTGTTCAAAGGGTGAACAACAAGCAGCCTGAATTCCTCGAAGTCCCATTTTTATACTGAGATAAATAAAACACATACTTCCTGCAGCAAAAGCAGTGATTCTGAAACCCTTGTTCAAGAACAGCAGCTTTTAAATTCAAATTATTCATCATTATTCATATTTTAGGGGACTGCGGTGTCTCGGTGGTTAAGAAGCTTGCCTTGTTAACTGGAAGGCCAGCAAGTCAGTAGTTCGAGTCCCGGGTACTGCATGACAGATTGAGAATCCATCTCTGTCCCAGCTCCTGCCAACCTAGCAGGTCGAAAGCAAAAAAATGCAAGTAGATAAATAGGGACCACTTCAGTGGGAAAAATATCTTGGTGGCATGAAAGGAGCCTCATTCAGGCGTCCCCCTGAGCGGCGTTCCTCCAGCAAAAATCCTTTCAACCCAGAATAATTTCTGACATGAAATTATTATTATTATTCATATTTTATTCATCTAACATGTTATTGTTTCCTTTGGGAAATTGCAATAGAGATTCAAAGAAGGCCAATGTGACTTTGTACTTAGAGGACATCCTGAAGTCTCTTGGGAGTCTGTCATCTCCAAGTATAGCCAGCTGGTAAATGAGGTCACTGAACATGTTGTCAACATCATCCCAAAAGGCCAACTGTGCCCTTGGATTCTGTTACTTTCTCATTATCAATGTGGTTATTACAGAAATTGTTTTGATACAATGGTTAGCCGGAAGCACTTTCAAATTACTTCAAGCCATCACCTCTCAAAGTCACTTTCACTACTTTGCAGGAATGAGATCAACTTCAAGATTTGTAGGCTAATTTTCAGCAGTAAGAGGGCGGCTTCCACCCAACTTGCTTTCCCTTACATTCCCTTGGTTTAAGTGTGTAATATAGAAGTGCAAGCAAGCGTGAAAGGGGGTGGGGGAGATCCTTCTCTACTTCCTAATACAGCCAAAGCTAAAGTTCCAAGTTAAGAATTTTCAATAAGAATAAAGAGGGAAATAACTGTATATACTGGTATATACAGAGATACCAGTAAAAGACAAAACAAAATAGCATATCCTCAAGAAGCCTAAAATGGACAATTTAAAAGAAATAGTCCCCAAATACTTGACACAAGCAAAGATCACCTATGGTACTCTGTGGATAAGTTTTCACAGATGATGAATTTCATTTTTAAAAATCTTGGGACCTCTAGAGAAAAGATTGATGGGAGGGCTTGAGTACATCTTTCTGGGAGGTGTTTCTGTACTTGAGAAATGCAATTGTGAGATACTTTTCATCAATACAAGAAGCCTGCAGTGTCCAATCTACCCCGATATAAGAAATAATCCTGCCAACCTAACAGTTCAAAAGCAAGAAATTGCAACTAAATAAATAGGGACCACTTTGGTGGGAATGTAAACGGTGTTCCATGCACTCCAGTGTCTAGTCATGCCTGCCACATGACCATGGAAATGTCTGCAGAAGCAGACAGCGCTGGCTCTTTGGCTATAAAACAGAGATGAACACTGAACCCTAGAGTCGGAGATGACTGGCTTTCGAGCAAGGGTGGCCTTTACCACTAACTATAAGAAATAAATGAAGTGAAATCTACCGTGTGGACATAAGAGGATAGAAACATGAGGCCGGCTACTATATAATGGACTAGCTGATTGCCTGGCTTCTCCCGGGGCATGTTTGAGGGGCCTTGCCTTAACTCACCCAGCTGGCTGTGTCACCAGTGGTCTTTGGCATTTGTGTTGATGGCACTCAGCACCGTGCCATCACCGGGGTTGGCGGGGCAGGCCACAGATGCTCTCCGTCGTGGCCTCTTGGGTGTGTTGGCCCGGGGGGGGGGTCTGGCTGGGGCAGTACGTGTGCCCCCGATGGTGGGCAGCTGTTTTCCTCCCCCCGGCCTGCGGAGGCACTCTGGGCCGGTTACCCCGCTGCACAACCCGCCTATCGTTCACCTTACCTGTGCTGGTTGTGTGTGCTGGCCCCAGCAGGCACTCCACCCCCTCGAGGCCTCCTGGGGCCGGTTCGGCAGCCAGGCAGCTATGCCCTGCAGGCAGGGGGTTTGGTGCATGGGGTGCAGGCCAGCGACTGCGCTGTTCTGGGCACAGGCGGCCCAGCCACGGGTCATGCATGCCTGGCTGGCATGGTTTCCTCCCTTGGCACAGCCACTGCTCTCGCTGTTGCTGCGTTCGTTGCCTCCTTGGTGAGCTGCATCACCTTGCCCGTGCCATCTCCGGCGGTGGCCTCCTCATGTGGTGGCGTCCACCTGGGCATTGGTGCCTGGGTGGGTGCAGCAGCCCTGGGTGGTTGGGCCTTCCCGCTCTGGCCGCAGGAGTCCCAGGGTGGCGGCTTTCTGCGCGTGTGCGGCCCTCCTCTCCCTCACCAGAGCCGACCTCCCCAATTGGCTGCGGCATCCCACGGTGGTTGCTGAGAGTTGTAGTTTGCACATTTTGTCCAATTTGTGGGGCGTAGACCCTCGTGGTGTTCCAGACCCCAATGGGTGTCTGCCCCCATGCCCAAGGTAGGCGTGTGCCAAATTTCAGGGGGTCGGTCCTGGGGTGTGGGAACACATACAGGACAAACAAACAAACACCTCTCTTTTATATATACAGTATATAGATAAATGAGCCCATTATGTAAACTCAGCTACACTGGATTTTTAAAGAAGATACACATTTTATTTTCGCATCTCAGTCTATTTCAGTTGAATATTCGAGTCTGACCCTTGTGACCCAATAGACCACAGCATGCCAAGCTCCCATATCATCTGCCATCCTCTGGCATCTGCCCAGATCTACGCCCACTGTGTCAACAATGCTGTCTTATTTATTTATTTATTTGATCCTGCGTGTCCAGATGCCAGGTATTTTGACTTTGATGTACAGTGATACCTCATACAACGTCCAAACTTGGTTCCACAAGTTTGGACTTTATACGGATTTCGACTTTGTATGAGGCATAAAAAATCCTAGCTGCGATGCCTCATACAACGTCCAAATCCTTGCCATAATGCCTCATACAATGTCATTTCCATAGAGATACATTGTACTGTAACAGCACAAACTTCAGGGCAAATTCAAGGAAACAGACAGGAAACTGACAGAACTTTAAGAAATCATTGTCTAAAGGCTAAAAATATTACAAAAACTTGTCAAACAACCCCGATGGTCCAAGAACCGGAAGAATGCTGCAAAAATCCCAGGAATGTTTCTAAAAATTCTGATGAAAAAATTCAAAAAAATCCAAAATCATGCTCAAAACCATTCCTAAACACTCTTCGCCTCATGCAAAACCCACAAGAGCAATGCACGCATGTGTCCTGCCTTTTTATACTGCCCAGGCACAATACAGCCTGGGAAAACCCCAATGCCTCATACAAAGTCACACGACTTTATATGAGGCAACTTTTTTCAAGGAATTAGGCGATGTTGTATGAATCCTATGTTGTATGAAGCGAACTTTGTATGAGGTATTACTGCTACTTATTCTGTTGTTTTATTTTATTTTGTGTTCGTTTTATTATGTTATTTTGTGGGAGTGAGAGATACTGTATCCCAAATGGGTGGTATAAAAATGCAATAAACAAATCAATTATGTACAGTACTCAGTTGTAAAGCTCATCTTTTGAAGAAACAGAAACAACATTTTGGTACTGCTTGAAAAGTATCCAGTCAAAGAGAGTAACTTTTCAGGTTGGAACTGGGGACATGGTATTCAGATTGATTCCAGAATGGTGTCTGGAAAACCAGTGTGTTCATTGACAATTGTATAATTTTATATACCCTATGCACTATTAGCTCTGTCAATGATTTTAGGAAAAAAATGAGTATAATTCAAATTATGAAAACAGCTGAGCCAAAGTGCATGGACTACTGATAGAGAATACTTAGACATTATTTAGTTTCCTCAGCCTATGATATAGCTATCTCAGGCACATCATGTGAGTCTCATTTTCTTTAGCAGAAAACCCAGGAGCATACACTTTCAGGAAAAGCTGTCAACCTTTCTTAGCAGTGAGCACAAGTAATCTCACTGACATTACCAATGGGAAATACAAATAGTTCCAGAATTTAATCAGTGCAAGCATAGCTTTCCAAACTATGATTAAAGTACTTTGTATGTATGTATTTGGAATAAACGTGGCAGATAACCATGTCTTTAACATACAATATCTCACTTATTTTGAAAATACTATTAGGCTTGCCGCAAACTTTATAGCACACAATGACAAAACTAACATCCATTTAACAGAGACTAATTAAAGTTTATAAAGTTATCAAGTTCATGGATATTATTCTACTCCCTGCTGCCCAAAGCAGCCAAAATCAAAAGAACTTTACAACACAATCCTCTGCCTTCTCTCATCTAGTTTAGTTATATACCTTAGGTGAGGGATGTGAACATATATATATCTGTTCTTTTGATCTATATATATAAAATCGAGGGTTAACCGTTGGAACTTGCTATAGGCTCCTTAGCCAGGCCCCACTAGCCTGCACCCTCCATTCAGGAACACGTCCGAAATGGGTACGCAGGTAAACGCAGGATTGAGAATTGCGCCAGTGGGGCAACAGCCCCACAAACGCGAAGAAAGGGAAACAACTTCATTTCCCAATATTCCTTGTGCCGCGCCGCACCAGAGCCAATCAGCCTCAGAGGCTCTGCCGCGGTGAGGCGCAAGGAACGTTTGGAAACGCGCCACGGCCAATCAAAACAAAACAGTTTTAAAAAAACCTAGCACAAACACAAAGCATAAACCCATTGCTACAAGCCCCAGCGTCCTGCGCGCCATGAGCGCGCAAAACGCTGAGGAAGCCGGCACCCGAAAAATTTAAAACAAACTCACCGCCTCACAGCCATGCAAACGCCAACCACCCTTCTTTCCCTCACCAACGGCGCCTGAAGGTCCCGATTGGAGCTTTGGAGCTTCCCCTTTAATATCAGTGGGTGGGGGGTTGCAATCCCCCCCCTCTGCTGCCTCCCCTAGAGTTGGGAGGTTTGTGGGGACAAAAGGGGTATGTCCCCCGCCACACACTTCTGGAACCAGGAAAAGGGGATCGATTTTCCCCCCCCCCAAAAAAACCCCGTCTTTAAAGAGAAGAAACCAAGTGGTTTCTTCTCTTTAAACACGGAGTTTTCTTTAGGAGGGGGGACCGATCCCCTCTCCCTGGTCTCCTGGGTCCAGAAGGGTTGTGGGGACATACCCCTTTTGTCCCCACAAACCTCCCAAACCCCGGGGAGCCAGCGGAGAGGGGGATCAACACCCCCCACCCACTGATATTAAAGGGGAAACCCGATCTACTTTCACAACTCCACACAATCAAAGCACCATAACACAATAAAGCCCGCGGAAATAAACCAACCCCCCAAACCACAACAACAACAAAAATTATAAAAATAAATAAATAAATATCTAAAAATACCTTTAAACACAATAAAAACATCCAAAAATACACAAAAACAACACAAACAATACAAAGTAAACAAAAACAATCAAAAACAAAACAGTCAAAACCAAAACAAAACCAAAACACCCACACACACACACACACACACACAAAATAAAGAAAACAAGCCAAACCAACAGCACACTTCCTACCTGCATGATGACTGGAAACGAAATGAATAAAGAAAGAGACTACTTACTGGAAGAAGCTCCACCCAGAGGCCAGGAGAGAAAAAACAGTACCAGCACCACCTGCTGGCCACAATAGTAAAAACAATTCAAAAACACACAACAGCCCCAAACAAAAGGCCACAACAGTAAAAACAAATCAAAACAATAACAAAAAAAAATCACAATTTTACACAAAAGGTCACAATAATGTTGTTGTTCAGTTGCACAGTCGATTCTGACCCTTTGCGACCCTATGGACCATTGTTCTCCAGGTGCCTCTGTCCTCCACCTTCCCCCTCAGCACTCCCAGTTCTGTGCCCACTGTGTCTACAATACCATCTAGCCATCTCATCCTTGGCCTCCCCCTTCTTCTTTTACCCTCCACCTTTCCCAACATCAAGGCCTTTTCAAGTGAATCCTCCCTTCTCATTTGATGTCCAAAGTACTTTAGCTTCGTCTTTACTATTTGACCTTCCAATGAGCAGTCAGGGTTGATTTCTTCAAAGATTGACCTATTTGTTCTCCTCGCTGTCCAGGGTACTCTCAAAACTATCCTCCAACACCACATTTCAAAAACACAATTTAACACAAATCACAAACATATGTCAATAACATAAAATAATCCTGTGCTGAGTTCTAACTCAAATAAAAACACAAAACAGCTAAACACATTTTTAAAACATTGAATGTAAAAAACATTTACTTTCACATTATTAAAATTATTACCTACGGTACAGCTATTTAAAAACAAAAAACAAAAACTAAAACATTATTCAGTTACATAAAACAGCCAGCCAAGCCAAAAAATTTTTTGTATAAATAAACATTAAAAAAATTACAGACTATGCAATTTTTAACAAACATTTACACAATTTAACCTTCCAACACAATTTAAAACAGCCCGGCAACACCGGGCAACCTCTGCTAGTTTTATATATAAATCCAAGGGTTAACCGTTGGAATTTGCTATACGTTTCTGCACCCGTCCATCCGATCCCATACCGAACCTCCTGCACTTGCCTGAACCCGGTCCGGAGGTTACTACAGAGTTGAGAAATGCGCCAGTGGGGAAAGAGCCCCAAAAACGCGAACAAAGGGAAACAACTTCAATTTCCAACGTTCTCTGCGCTGCACCGTACCACAGCCAATCAGGCTGAGAGGCACGAGCAAAAAGAACGTTGGGAAACGCGTCGCGGCCAATTAAAATTGAGCCGCAGGAAAAAACCGCCGTATGAACGCAAACCACAAATGCAAAACTACAAGTCCCAGCGTCCTACACGCCGTGAGCGCACAGAATGCTGAGAAAGCTGGTTGCGCGAAAAATAAAATTACAAAACGCAACAGGAGAGGAAGTCCGCCACAGGCAGATGCAGCGCCTCACAAAACTCCACCACGAGACACCCGCCGTCCTTCTTTCCCGGGGCAATGGGGAAAAGAGGGACTCCCTCTCCTCCACGCTATCCCGCCGAAGACACGGCAAGACCACTGCCGGCCTCAAGGAAAGTTGAGCCAGGGTGGAAAAAAAACCCAAAACAGGCAGCAGTTCGTTAGGGGAAGCACCCTCCCTGGCAGATGACTGGCTGATGCCTTTGTACTTCCGCCAGAGGTAATACAAAAGCAGCAGCCAGCAATCCGCAAGGAAAAACACCACCCCTTACGGATTGCTGCCTGCCGATCTCCAGTTAGGCAAGCCAGGAGAAAAGGAGACAGAGAGGAAAGAACCATCTTTAGGCAGAGATAGCTCTTCTCTGCCTCCTCCTTCTCCCCTGACCTACCTAACGAACCTTCCCGGGAGAGGAACGGGCTGACTGCCTCCTCCTCCTTTCCCCCATTGCTGCATCAAAACCAAAATTCGAAGGAGCAATGGAGAAAAGAGGAACCGACAGGCAGCCTGTTGTTCACGCTAAAGTAAACACCAAAAACAAACACCAAAATTAATTAAAAATAATAAAACAAAAATAAATCAATAATTAAAAAGCCCCCATTAATATACAAAAAAGTAAACCACAAAATACATAAACAAAAACATCCACAATACCACAAAAGCACATACAAAACACCTAACTACAACACGAAAATACTACAAATTACACAAATAAACAACAAAATAAGAAAAATTAAACAAAACCAGAAATAACCAAACCAATTAAACAAACCTAAAAGTCAACCAAAACAAAAAAGAACAAACAGAAACACCTCCAAGCCCACCACCACAAAAACAAAACAAAGAAATACCCCAGAAGAAAGAAAACCAGAGAACTCACCAGCACGTCCTCCATTAATGATGACCGGAACAGAAATGAAGAAACAAAGACTACTTACCGGAAGAAGCCCCATCTAGAGGCCAGGAGAGAAAAAACACGTGAAACAAAACCAAAACCACTAACAGCCCCACCTGCAGGGCAGAATAGTAAAACCAACTCAAAAAACACCACAGACCCACCTAGAGGCCACAAGAGTAAAAAAAGTAAAAAACATAAAAATAAATCAAAAGTTTACACAAATAACAAACATATGTTACATAAATAAAATAAATTTTTTATAGCATCCTCTGTTGATTTTTAACTCAAAAACACCCCCCCCTCAAAAAACAACAACACAATTTAAAACAGCCCGGCATCGCCGGGCAAACTATGCTAGCATATATATATTTATATATATATAAAAAGAAAGATGTCCCCTTGTGTGTGCTGTATACGAATCTACACCTCTTTACTATCCGCAACCACACTTTGCACACACTTACTTAGAGTCCTGGAGAAGGTCACAGCGGGGGAGTGGAACAACATGGGGGGGGGGGCCTGAGCCTCAGAAAGTGGGGAAAATGCAAAAACCATGTCCCATTGACCAATGCGGCAGGTCACAGCCAATCAGGGAAGCCAGAATGAACGCAGGGGAGGCAGAGCAATGGCCATGCGGCCAAAACAGCAATGGATGCTGCATGCACCAAGCGCAGCCACGTCGCCATCACCCTAGAACCCCATCGCCAGAGCAAAGTGGCTGAAGCACAGAGTGACGGGTTGTGGCAACATGGAGGCCGGGCGAGGGTTGAGAAGGCCGCAGAGACGGGGAACCAAAGGCGGAGTCGCAGGCCACAAGAGACCATGGAGGTTGTGCAACGAGAGAAGGCAGTGTTGACGATGGAGGCAAGCAAAAACGGCCTAGCAAAATACCATGCCCGGGCCGGCCGCCACCACAAACATATTCCTCTGTGGCGGTAGATGCTGGGGAGGCTCCAGGATGAGCTCAGCAGGCCTCAACGAGTGCCTGAGTGGCAGAGGTCGCGGAGGAAGGAGAACCCTCCCTGGACCGTACAGGCAACCCGCGACAGCCAGCCACCACTGCTGGGCCTGTGGAAGCCACTCCCACATTCGGGACGGCAACGGGAAACATGCACAAAAAGACCCCCCGCTTACTCCAGAGCCTCGGCCAGTGACCTTAATGGCAGGTTACAAGAGCACAAACAAGGGAGGAGACCGTCCACGGAAGAGGCGGCAAATCATCAGTGCCCTGGGATGCACCCCTGGCCACAGCTCAAACGGGCACGCTGAAGGCAGGACCACGCCACCACCCAGGGACTCCTGTGGGCACCCCGGGCACGCAGCCATGGCCACAGACCCACAAACCACCACACCGCCAATGACCTGCACCCCACAACTAGCTGGGATTCAAGGGACCGCAACAGCGAGAACTCCCACAGAGCCCCTGAACCCCTGCCATTGGGACAGGGAGCAAACTATGCAAAGGACCACCAGGACCACCCTGCCTCTGGTGTTTCTACCAATTTCTACCAAGGGGAGAAATGACCATAAACCACTCACAAAATTCTATGAGATTTCTCGGGGGGGGGGGGGGACGTGCACAGAAAAATGTTGCTAATAGGAGAAACGTTTTTCACTGAAGGCAACAGTCTGTGAGATTATCCTCTCTGTTGGAAACTTAATATTGTGCTCTATTGTCAATACATAACAAGAATCTTTCAAGTGAGCCAGGCAAAATGTCAGACTGACCCATGTGTCTGAAGAAGTCAATTATGGCCCAAGAAAGCTCATGCTGAAATAAATATGTATCTAGCTCAAAGATGTTATAAAACTACCCCTATGAAAGCATAACAAACTTTACAGAACCGCCCTGAGTCGGCCGTGGTCGACTGGGCGGCATAGAAATCTAACAATAAATAAATAAATACAGAGCACTGAGAGAAACACTACTTGCTTGTGACAGCACAGTAAAGCTGCTGTGACTCGTTTAAATATTACTACTAATCCAATGAACAGATACCTTCATTCATCTTCATTATTAAAAGTTCATTAAGTTAGCTATTAATTTGCCAAATCACATTTGATTTTTTATTACTCCCATTCATTTTCCAGTCCTGTCAATGGAAAATATGCTGCTTCTGCTGCTGCCTCTGAGCCGGACACGTTTTCCATCTAAATTGCATACATTTTCAGACATGCTACCATCCTTCAAATAATCCAATCTGACAAATTTCAGGCAAACAATAAAAAGGAGGTTACCCTGGGTTAAGGGAAAACGTTTTAGGAAACTATACTCACACAGCATACTTACAAGATAAAGAGCACACGGCACATAAATGGACTGAGATAGGACTGTTTAGCCCATACTTCAGGACATGGCTATGCTGTCTGGGGATGGTGGGATCTGCAGTTCCCAAATATGTGAAGGGCACTGACTTTGGGAAGGCCAGTCTAACTTTTAACTAGTATAACTGGAGTACAAAGTTAAGTACAAGGAACGAGCCAAGTAAGAAAATACCGAGGAATTGGTTGAAAAATGTTCAAGCAACTATAAGAAATGACTGTGTGATTGTCTTGCAAGAAGATAAAGACTGAAACAACTGAGAAACACAAGGTTCTCAAACGTCCATGGAGAAAGAATTTGAAAAAACAAATCTTTACCACTCCCTTTTATGCATTTCCACATGTCCCTCTCCTTGACAACACGATTGCACATTTTGTGAAGACAACATCAGAATTTAGGACTGGTCTGAATTAAAAAGCTACACTGTATGTCTTATTTTCCCTCCTCTCTTTCCCTCTGAATTTTACATATACTGAGTGCAACAAAACATACTGCTGAAAAAGAACAACAAATAAATCTAAGATATTTGGTACTGATTTTCTCTAGGAATGATTAAATCATCACCATCCTGACAAAAATGGACAAACTGTTATGAAAACAAATTCATCATTAGAAAAAGAAAATGAATGATTACAAACTAAGTGCACCCCTCTGTAAGATGCAAACGAAGATCAGAAAAGCAATGCCAACCGCTTTAAAACAAAATCTATTGTGCCTGATTTCTACAAGCAAAAAGACACGGAATCTCCAAGGAAGAGAAATACAACCTGCTTCTGTTAACACTGCTCTGAAAGACCCTTCTCAAACAGTGTGGCCTCCAGATCTGCCAGGGAAGAATGTTTCTGAAAACAAAATGGCTAGTTGATACTCAGAGACCTTGGCTGAAGTACAATGGTTCCTGAGTTGCCTTATACCAGAGGCATAGGGCAACAGGGTCCTCTTTATGCCAGTAACACTGAAGATTAAAATGAGCTGGCATAACCGATACAAGACAGTTTCCTGTGTTCCTTGTATGGACCACAATCAATGTTCACACAAACATTTTCATAGACCCCCCCACCCCTCGCACACAGACATAAACCAATTTCTGTGATTTTACTTTTCACTTGGCCAAAATGACTCAATTTCTTAACTACCGCATTTTCCGGCGTATAAGACGACTGGGCGTATAAGACGACTCCCAACTTTTCCAGTTAAAATATAGAGTTTGGAATATTCTTGCCGTATAAGTCTACCTCTCTTCCAATGCACACCAAATAAAAATTAACCCACACTCAACCCGAAGACGCGCAGCCCTCCGAGTCGAATGGGCAAGTTCTGGTGGAGAGCCAATCCACACTCACGTTCTCCTCCTCGAGGTACAGGAAGATGTGTGAAGCTTGCTTCCCCTTGCTTCATACTCCCCGCACAGAGCAAGGACTCGGCCGCGGCACCCCCCACCATATGCGCCAGACATATGAAGCAAGGGGAAACAAGCTGCAGTTAAGTACCTGTCCTATAAGACGACCCCTGACTTTGGCACAGATTTTTCGGGGTTAAAAAGTAGTCTTATACGCCAGAAAATACAGTATCTTTATTTTTGAAGGATATTATCTGGACCCCTATCAATCGGGTTTCAGGCCTGGATATGGTACTGAGACTGCATTAATCGCACTGGTTGACGACCTCTTGTGGGATCAGGACGGGGGTCATCCATCCGTCCTGGCTCTTCTGGATCTCTCAGCGGCCTTCGATACCGTTGACCACGGTATCCTTCTGGAACGGCTCAAAGGTTTGGGGATCCAGGGCACTGTGCTGTCCTGGTTTTCCTCGTTTCTGGAGGGTCGCACCCAGTCGGTGTGGTTGGAGAGTGAGAGGTCCAGCGCTAGGCCCCTACAGTATGGGGTGCCTCAGAGCTTGGTGCTCTCTCCTCTCCTATTTAACATATACATGAAGCTGTTGGGTGAGATTATCCGTTCCCATGAGGTACGGTATCATCAGTATGCTGATGATACCCAGTTATATATCTCGGCCCATGGAGACCCCAGTGATGCAGTCAATGTCCTATCCATATGTCTGGAAGTGGTTGGGGTCTGGATGGGGGACAACAGGCTACAATTGAATCCCTCCAAGACTGAGGGGCTTTGGATAGGGGGTCCCGCGTTATCCAGGGAGCTGCCAACTTTGGTCTTGGATGGGGCTGTTTTGCCGCAGACAGACCCGGTACGCAACTTAGGGGTCCTCCTGGATTCGGGGCTGCTACTAGCAAGTCAGGTGGCGGCTGTGGCCAGGAGGGCTTTCTCACAGCTTCGCGTCATCCGTCAGTTGCTTTTGTTCCTGGACCGGGACTCCCTGCTCAGGCTCACACATGCACTGGTCACCTCCAGGCTAGATTATTGCAATGCGCTCTACATGGGGCTGCCCTTGTCAACCATTCGGAGGCTGCAGTTGGTCCAGAATGCGGCAGCCCGGGTGGTGATGGGGCGCAGGCGTTATGCTTGTGCCTCACCATTACTTTGGGAGCTGCACTGGCTACCAGTTTGCCTCAGAGTGCAGTTCAAGGTGCTGGTTTTGACCTTTAAAGCCCTTCATGGTAGTGGGGCAGGATACCTTAGAGACCGCATCGTCCCAAGAGTGTCCGCCCATCCAACCAGAGCGGATCGGAGAGGCTCCCTAATTGTTCCATCTGCCAGAGGGGCCCGTCTCTCTGGTACATGAAGGAGGGCCTTTTCCATGTCTGCACTGGCCTTGTGGGACCTGCTGCCTGTAGAGTTGCGGGAGCAGATGGAGCTGCTACCTTTCAGAAAAGACCTGGTTGGCGGGGCAGGTGTGGGGCCCAGATGGAAGAGTGGCCCCCACCTGTTGGCTTATAAACTAAGCCCCCATTTCTTTTAATTGTCAATGAAGGCAGTTTTTTAATGTGGGTTTTTAAGAGGAATGGGGTAGGTGAGTGGGTATGTTGGGTTTTAATTGGTTGTATTATTTTATGTGTGTTTTAACTTGCTGTGAGCCGCCCAGAGTCGGGTTTACCTGATTGGGCGGCATATAAATTTGAATATAAAATAAAAAAATAAAAAAAATTATTTACATCATTTAATGAATGTTGAACTGATTGCAAGTGCCTTCAGTAGTTACCTCTGGAAGCAAATTAATTTGTTACCAGTATATAATGTTTTTTCAGTGCTAAAACTCAGAAAAATCTCAACCTTTCAAAACAATATTATGGTTCTGTGTGCGTGTGGGATAACAGGGTACCTGGCCAGTCTTTAAGGCAATTTTACTTAGTTCTACCTGCAAGAGTTTCTGCTACATTAATCAAGTGGTCTATAAATTGGTGATTTAACCTAGCCCAGTGATGGTGAACCTTTTAGAGACTGAGTGCCCAAACTGCAACCCAAAACCCACTTATTTATCGCAAAGTGCCAACACAGCAACATGGGAGGGAGGAAACGTTCCCATTAGTTGCTGGGCAGAATGAACTGGGGGGGGGGGGGGGAGGAAGCACTCCCATTGGGCTGCTGGGAAGGAGGCGGGATGAACTCTGTGCTGGGGGAAGTGCTCCCATTGGGATGCTGGGCAGAGGGGTGGGACAAACTGTGCTGGGGCAACGGTGCGCATGCCAACAGAGGAAGGGGAGGAAGGAAGCACCCACATTGGGCTGCTGGGCAGAGGGGCGGGGCAAAATCTGGGGTGACTGCATGGGTGCCCACAGAGAGGGCTCCAAGCGCCACCTCTGGCACACGTGCCATAGGTTCGCCACCACTGACCTAGCCTTTCAATGACCAAACTTTGCACCTCTTAAATAATCACACTGGCCCACATCCTCTTGCCTAGTTATACTGGTACAGTATGACACAATGGCATAATGTTTGGAGGCAAATTGTTTTACGGTAAGAAATCATCACAGACATTGCTTGTTACATACAACACTGTGTGATTCAGTTTGTGTTTACTGCATTTTTTAAATTTTGCAGCAATTTGCTGTCAAAAGGTCATCCTACCTCTATAGCTATGGAAGAGGATTTTGACCAACATGTAAGACAACAACAACAAAAACAAGGACAAGTGAAAATCTTCCTTGGACAAGTTTTTGATAAGAACATTTCTGAATTTGCAAAATTTATCATAAATGCAATGCAAATTTAACAAAGAGAACCAATATATGGTAAAAGGTTGACAGATACATCTAGACCAGGGGAGTCAACAACCTATAGCCCATGGCGACAAATCATCCAGCCCATGCCCTCGCTCCAGCCGCCGCAGCCGCCACTGGAATTGGTTGTGGACTCATTTTACGGCTGTAATAAATGTGTTTACGACAGTCATAGATGCATTTACGGCAGCCATACATGTTGGGGGTACCCCAGTCTGGCCCTTTCAACTGCCTGAGGGAGGGTAACCCGGCCCCTAACTTTAAAAGGTTGGTGACCTCTGATCTAGACAGAAGTCTCTGATTACCTTGTTAGTTATACATTCAACATTATCTGTGGTGCTCAAAAAAGGTACACATTTCATTTTTTGACAGAATCCTCCTCTCTAGCAACTATATGAGAGGCAGTACACAATAATTGTCTCTTTGTTGGGACTATCTGTTGAATCTGGCCAGTGAAGAATTTTGTTCTTATAGGAATTAAAATCTGCAAATGTCTTTACAAACAGGGCAAAAATAATTTTAAATTCTAAAAGCTAAATCAATAGTCATCCATCTCTAAATTACAACCACAATACAGTAAGTGAATTGGCTGCAGTTCTCCAAACATTTTTTCCACCTCCTCTTATCAGTCATGATGGCCCAGAAGCTGATATCTATGAGCAGCTGTAAGATGTTTTCTAACTTGTGTACTAAGAATCCCCTTCATCTCCATCTTTCATTCCCCCTTGCTGGGTCATGTTTTTATGCGCATTCCTGTTACTGGGCGTTGGTGCAATGCATGTTTGACGCATCTTGACAAAGATCCTTTGGAACGCTATTTTTTCATGTTGGATTAAATACTAATGCAAAGCATACATGTACCTTTTAGATTTAAGTTCCCTTTAGCGTAAACTGCCATTAACAGTTTATCTCCCTCTAAGAATGATGCAGACACAATTGTTTTTGTCTTACACAAGTGATCACGCTGTCTGGGTAGGACTTATTCTATAGTAGGTCTAGTCCAAATTTATCTCTCTGTTTCATATTTGCTTTGAAGGCTATATGCCTAGAAAATGTGAGTTGGGTATAACAAACAGTGCTTCTAAACATATGAAAATACTTACTGCCTATTATCTGTGATCGAGAAAGTTTTTTGAATAACATTTTTTCATGTATGCATTTGTTTTAGATGAAAGAAAAAAATAAGTGTTCAAAGACAAGAAAACAGTACAATTGATTTTAAGAAAAGCTAATTACTGTATCTCTAGACTAGGGGTCAGCAAACTTGGCTCTCCAGATGTTATTGGACAATTCCCAGAAGCCCTGATCAGCAGCTGTACTGACTTGCGTTTCTGGGAATTGAAGTCTAAGAAGACCTGGAGAGCCAAGTTGTTGACCCCTGCTTTAGAGTCTATAGGCTAACAGTTGAGACTTAGAAATACAGAGATCAGGTCTTTTAAAACTTGGACCCTCTCACAGACATTAGAAGGGGGAGAAGAATCTGAGAAGTTTAAATATTTATGCCATACAGTAATAACACATGAGTTAAGACATGTGCTCTACTAGAGTCTAGAGCAGTGATGGTGAACCTTGGCACTCCAGGTGTTCTTGGATTTCAATTACCAGAAGCCTAAATCAGCACTCCTGCTGATCAGGGCTTCTGGGAATTGAAGTTTAAGAACAGCTGGAGTGCCAAGGTTCGCCATCACTGGTTTAGAGATTATGAATGGGAAGATGTTGCTTTCAAGATGCTGCTGGACTGCTGTGTCCATCATCACTCAGTCAGCTAGGGCAGACTGAAGCAGGTGTGCAACAATATTTAGAGGGCCAGATGTTCCCTGACTTAGCCATCAAAGACATCCAGAGGTGTGCAGTTATTTTCTGTAACAAATTACAATATAAATTATAGGAAATGCCTCTTGCTTCTGACTATTGATTGTGACTAATTTGTTTTAGAGTCTTCTGAAAGATTCTTACAGCAAAGTTAACCAACATAGTGAACAGTTATATTGGGTCATTTTTTGTTCCTCGCTCTCCACTCTTTCTTGAGTCCTTGAGAAACTGAACTTAGAAAATGTATTAGTTAAAGCAGGGGTTGCCAACCTTTTTGAGATAGGGGCCTGGTCATGCTCCTTCAGACAGTCAAGGGGGCCGGACTGGTGGTCTCCCCCCTCCCAATTTATGGCTGTTGTAAACGTGTCTGCCGCAGATTCCAGTGGCGGCGACGGCAGCGGTGGCTAGAGTGAGGGCCAGATTATTTGCCTACCCCTGAGTTAATGTATTAAGCCTAGCGATGACTAGCAGAGTCCATGTTATTATCTGAAAAGACACACAAGCTAAAAGAAAACAAATGCAAAACCATGATGCTATGAATAGTCCCTTGGCAAATATTTCATCAACTCACAACTAAGAATTACATGCAATCTTAATGGCAACCACCATTTCAACTTCTGTGATATTTTTAAGGGTGGCATACAGAGCTTGTAAGCATTTCAATTATTGAAACGTGATGCTTGTTTAGCTATGCAAATAAAAAGCTATTCCATGTTTGGGGCACAATATCACAATATTTACAGTCCTTTCCCAGTCTGTCTGGAGCATGGTCAGATGTAGTATGCTACTACACTAAAATGTAAACACTTGACAATTTAGTTATTAGTATCTGTGAAAGCAGGAAATATAGTTCAATATATTTGCAGGAAAGATTGCAATTGATCATGAATAGACAGAATACTCACTTACCTGGGATAAGATTTCAAAAGCATAGTTTTAATCTGCTTTTTGCAAGATCAATTTGTACTTGCAAATGTCGATCTCTAAAACTGAATAAGTATGGTAAATTAAATGTTTCAATTCTGTAGGTATATAAATGAAGGTTCTGCATGTGCACATTGCACATGTACCAAGGAGGAAATAGAATTTCTAGATAAGTACTGCTTCTCATATTTTGCTAAATGTGATTCTCTGTCTCAGCTTTAACTGCTGTTTTAAAAAGGAACATAAGTACAGCTGGACGGCAGCAAATTATATTGTGTTGTCACAGTCTATCTAGTTAAGAGAATAGGACAAATGAATCTTACATACATAGGTTAGCCAAATAATTTTGCTCTATGGCTGCGAAATCTACCTGGAAATCTAGTACTGCTTTATAAAGACATCTGTTCATTCATCAATTCAGAGTAATAACCTCAGGTTGGTTGTAAACTAGTAATTCAACCATTAGCTACAATATAAATATACATAATGCATTTAAAGTGTGTTTAAATAGCATGGATTTCTCTGTAACAGTTCTGGGAATTGTAGTTCAGGAAGCTGCTAGGAATGATCCCTTTGAGAACTTTAGTGCTTCTTTGAAGAGTACAATATCAAAAATTAAGAGGCATAGAGCCTTGCTACGGTTTTAGTGTTCTCTCTCATTCACATCAGGATTGGATGAACAGGGGGAGCGTAAAAAGAAACAGGGCTTCAGTCAACAGAGGCATAACATATTAGTATAAAACCGAAGATCACACAATGAAAAATGTCACGCCAAAGAGGCCTGATCATCATACATCAAAATCAATAACAAAGTCCAAATAGGAAGCAAATAGTAACAAACGTGTGTCATAATCTAATGCCACCTCTGTTGTGCCTTGAGCAGTACCTAGAAGTAAATACCATAGGATTGGAACAGGAGATTGAGGAGGAAGAGATTAGAAAGAGGCTCCTACCCAGAGATTGCTGATAGCTTTTGATGTGCCTGATAAGCGATTTCACATCCTTTGGTTCGGGTTTTATGCATCTCACCACGTAAGGATGGACAACTGCTGGAAACGTCTCCAATGGAGATGACCAACTCACGATACAGGGCCACCTGGGTGTTGAAATCCTGGACAAGCTGGAAATAAAATTAAAAGGCTACTTACTGACATTAAAAAGACTTCACTGCACTGTAAAATAAAAAGATACTTATTTAAATGAAGGCTTCTCTACCAAGAGTTGAGCATGCACTCTTGAATTCTAAACAGGACAGAGATTAGCCTCAATGACATAAATGGTCAAAGAGCTGCTCTTTCTACACACAGAGTAGACATCTCAGTGGGAAAGGAAACTATTCCACAAACTCTGACCTTTGAATTGTTCTTAAACGTTAGAGCAGACATAAACAGCTTCTCTTTTTCTGGAAAACGATGGGGGATTATTTTATTATTTTTAAAAAGACAAAATTTCCAGAAATAATGCCCTCCCTTTTTTCCCTGGCTTGCCATTTGGAAGCGAAATGCACTAGAAGCTGCTAATGGATATTGACAGTATTTTCCTTCTGGTTTCAACACAGTTTTCAGCAGACTTAGAAATCTGAACTTATTGGCTAATAAAACATATAAATTCCTTACCATCTAATATATCTGAAGGCACTTTGGATTGTATAAAAGAGGCATGCACTGTCCCAACACATGGTGCAAACCTACATCATATGAGAAACCCATCTTTGCATCTCTGGAAAACTAGTTATTTGTCTAGTATTTATCAAGATAATTATTACTTTGTTCAGCTGAACTACTTTTACCAGATCTTTATTCTGTGCTGATTAAATGAATTGCCTGGGGTTTAGAACAAGGAAAAACTTTAATAGCTTATTTCATAATGTTTCCTTGAGGAAGAAAAGATCAATTTATACCCTGCCAGATTTGCGTAGGGTTTAACTTCAATGTTCAGACTATCACAAAATAGGAAACAAACAACATTCCTTCCAGTTTTATCACAGTCATATGGAACCTACGTTCATCAGAAAACTGTGTCTCAAACAGTTTTGATACCACATGATGGGCCATAATCCCAAATTATGGATCAATTCTGCTTCTACTGCACATACAATTGTAGCTCATGATAACAACACATTAGATATTATCTATTAGTACTAAGTCTGATTTTTGTTTTTAAAAAATTACAAGAATTTACTACACAGTGGGATTATTTATCCAATATGTTTAAACCTCAAGGGATTATTGTGTGGATGTGTTATGGAGTGAAAAATTAATCTTCTATGTCTTTCTCTTCAAACCAAACATTCTGTGGCCTTAAAAAACAAAACATGCATTTGACAGGTTGTATAAGATTGCTTAGGCAACACTCATCTCAACAGCTCTTCTGCGAAGCTGACAGAGTCTGAAGAGAGCTCTATGAATTCCTGCTTTCTTTTTAAATAATTCAACAACTGATGCACTTCATGTTTACCGAAATAAGGTTTTAAAGTGCAAGGATTTTTTTTAATGCTAGGGCTGAAACAAGGATGCTAGCAAAAGCGAAATTAATCATGAATTGACCACTTTTCAGAGCTCACAGTTGCTAAACCTGTATCTTGAGATCTTTTAATGAACAAACAAGAATTTCAAGAATAAGGCTGCAATCCACTAGGACTTCACAGAATTTACTTCACAGTAAAGAAACACAGGGCTGTGTACAGTTAATATATCTTAACTGTAAGAGCAACAATCCCACCATGGTACTGGACAGAATATTAGACAGTATGTTAAAATTGTGCAATGTCACATGAATCACTCATTATGTGTACACTGGCTTAAACAAGGCCTTTAAAGAGTTTCCAGTTGAACAAAAAGATGCTTCCAGGCCTAAGCTACTAAGGACACTAGAATTTTTCCTATCTTGGCATACAGTAACCCCCAACTCAAATAAAACTTATATGCTTTGCTGTGCTATCTGAGAATCCACCACAGTTTATACCAGAAAGCAGGTTACAACCGAGTCTGGGTTCATTCAGCTAGGTAAAAACAGCAGCAGTCTTACAGCTCCTCTAGTTCATCTGTGAAGAATCAAATCCTCTCCAACTCCATCGTGGATTGCTCTGATACCAATTACAAGTTCAGGTCAAAGGGAAAACTTTCAAGCGAACTACTGTCAGCTTCACAGTTTACTGTAAGTTCTGTGCCTCTTTGCTCAAAAATAAACCCTACTGTATTCATTAGTGGGGCCGACTTCCACATAAATTGGACTGCAGCCTTTAATGTTATATGCAACAAGGGTTTCTCTTCCAGTTGATGCCCAAATCTGATTTTTAAAAGAAAATTATTAATATTACATGTAGTTATTCTCACTTGAAACAATAAGAGATGAAGAAGGCCCAACTTCATGTAAGACAGAAGGAAAGTAAAAAAGCAGAGGAAAACTTAGAATTTTTTTTGTTCCATACATAAAATCCATTCATGTGTTTTGCAATTCTTCTCTAATGCTGCATAAAACTGAAGTCCAGGGATAGTGATGCAGTGTAGCTGCTAGAATGTGTAAAGAGGGGCAAGTCTGACGTACCGAAATCAAGTTTGCCAAAACCTATAGATCACAATCCCAAGCAAGAACCCTGATGGTTGGAGTTTTTAAGCAGCACGCAAGTTTATCGGAATGAGGATTCAGGGAGCGCATACCCACGGCAGATTTTACTTGTTTAGCCTGGGAACAGAAATGAAAATGAGACTGTTCTCAGATTGACAGAATTCAGAAGGGAAAAAAAGCCAACAGATGTCAACATTTGCGTCAGATTGGTGAACTCGGATGTGGAGATGTGTCAGATTACCTAGGGGTTGATGTAGTTGGGATAAAGTATGCATATCACCATAAACACACACAGTTGCTGGCTTCCTATTTAGCCACTGAACTTGACTGTTTACCCTTTACCTGCACCTGATGCTTGATCTGGATTTGAGCCGCACAGGCCCACCACAGGCAAAGGGTAGACTATTTCCCGTACGGGACTAAAATTTGGTTTTATACTTTGATGGTAGCTCTTGGCACAAACCTTGCTCCTGAAGCCATCACCCTACCCCAGGCCTGTCTTCCCTTTCCTCCCCATCCCCATCCAATGTTGACAACCCTGGGCTATGATGAGCACCTCTCGCCTCCTGGCGCCAGCAGGTCGCTGGTCTTTTAAAGCCGCTACGAGTCGAGAAAGGGTGTCAACTCAAAAATGCGGACTGCAGTTTTAAAAATAGTGCAACTGCACGTGACCAGAATAGACAAGGCAAAGGAGAAGAAAGGGGGGATGATGACCCCCCCCCCCAGCGAGCAACACAAAAAAGCAACAAGGGAGATGGGGAGTGGGGTGTGACACCGTTGCGGGTCTGGTTCTGTTTGGGTGGTTGTTGTTGTTGTTGATGATGATGATGCTTGCTTTTTCCTACCCACCATCTTGCACTCATCCAGGGCCAGTCTCTGGCTCTTCGGGGCGCCCTCCGAGGCGCTGCCTCGCCGATCACAGTCCCGGCTGTGCAACGGCGTCTTGCTGATCTGGAAGATCGAGCCCGTGGCGGACCTGGGGCGCTTTTTGCGCCCATTCGGTGCAGAACTCATTCATACACATCCAGCAGGAAGCCAAGGCTGCGGGGCGGCGACTGACACGGATCCCAGCCCGGCCGGGGGAAGGCGAGTAGGCGACTGTCTTGTTTCGCCCCCGCCACAGCTCCCACCCCCACCCTACCCCCAACCCGTCGCTTCCCGGGGGGCGGCTCGGGTGGGTCCAGATTCCAGAAAGGGATCCAGACCCGACGCGCCACGGATCTGGGCTGGGGTGGGTGGGTGGGTGGTTGGTGGTCCTCCGCTCCCTTCCCTCTTCTCTTCCTCACAGACCCAGAGGCTCCTCCGTTGGCGAGAAGGAGGCGACCGGCGCCGTGCCGTGCCGCATCTCTTCTTCCTCTCCTCTTCCTCCTCCTCCGGTTCACCAGCGGAGCCGCGGCGAGGTCGGCGGCGCCCGCGCTGCGGAGCCGCTTCGCTTTGCCAGCCCCGCCGCCGCCAGCAGTTGCAGCATGGCAGTCCCCGGAGCCTCTCTGGGCGCCTCTTTCCCCCTCTTAGGCAGGCGAAGGAAGGCCGAGAGGGGCGGTGGGGGGGGGGAGAGAGAAAGGCAGCGCCCCCGGTTCGAGCCCACCCAAGGCTCCCTCTCGCTTCCTCGTGCGCCCGCCTCGCCTCTGCTCAGGAGCCCAGGGACCTCACTCTCCTAGTCCTCCTCCTTCTCCCCACTCCCTATCGCGGCCTCTTCTGCCTCCTCCGCCGCCGCGAAAAGGAGCGGATACCCGTGTGCGCGTGTATATGAGACGGCGCGGGAGGCGCGCAGGCGCACGCTGCCTTCATGGCATTGGTGTGTGTGTACTGAGGGGGGAATGCATACGGCTGCCCTGCCCTCTCCCGCCGTTCTTTCCTTCTTATGGCTGGCCTTTAGCCAGTCTCCGGAAATTTCCCTCAGCTGAAGAGTTCCTCAGCCGCGGGAACTCCTGAGGAAGGCGGGCTGAGGGGAGCGCAACTCTGTACAGTGGCCCTTTGTGTGTGTGTGTGTGTGTGTGATCTGTGTGTGTGTGTGTGTGTACACGCGTGCGTGCACGCACACACACACACAGTGGAACCTCATACAACAATTGCCCCGTATAGCAACAAAATCGCATAACAATTAGGTTGGGTGTGTGTGTTGCACATAACAATTTTCCCTATGGAAAAAATCGTACAACAACGTTTCAATGGGAAAAACCACTTAGCAAAATAAAATCGTTGTACGATGCATCCCATAGGGAAAATCGCTATAAGAAGATAGCAATAGTTTCGTACAACAACGAGCCCCGTGGAACGGATTAAAATCGTTGTATGAGGTACCACTGTACACACAAACACACACACTCTCTCTCTCCACTTTCAGGGGACGCCCGAATGAGGCTCTTTTCATGTCCCCCAGCTCTTTCCTCCACCGTAGTGGTCCCTATTTATACAGTTCCCCGGTGGCTTAGTGGTTAAGACACTGAACTTGGAGACTGGAAGGTCAGGTTTTTCGATACCTGAGAGGGCTGCACTTGGGGACATGAAAGGAGCCTCATTCGGGCATCCCCTGAGCAGAGATTCTCCAGCAAAAATTTCAACCCAGAGTAATCTCTGACACGAAATTATTATCTACCAGTACGTACTTTGCAATTTCTTGCTTTCGAACTGCTGGGTTGGCAGGAGCTGGGACAGACGATGAGGCACTCATTCCGTCATGCAATACTCGGGTCTAGAACTGCCAACTTGCTGACCTTTCAGCTAACAAGGCGAGCTTCTTAACCACTGTTGTGTTCTTAATACTATGCCGTTGCAACAATGTAACACCCATCAACTGTAACACTGTAACCTTCTGTAATAGGACGCGAGCTAGTAACCACTAGGTGGCAGTAGCGAGCGTCCAGCTCATATGGTTCCAATTACGCAATAACTCCAGCGCGGGAAGATTCCCGCCACTACCTCACCTGGACAAGAAGGGCGTGACCAGGGATGTCGTCACGCGGGCGGTAGCCAATGGGCTATCGTGGGGCCACATTCAAATGTATAGCCACTGTATATATTGAGCTGTTCGTCCACCATTACCACATGTTCCCCCGGACCACCAGATGTGTTAAGCCAATCCTTCGGCTGTTCTGTGTCTTGGTTCTCATACACTAAAACCACTAAGCCACCGCAGTCCCATGGCGCTGCAGATGCTCAGACGCCACACAAACGCTGCCACCCCCACGACACACACCCCCCGCTCTGACCTCTGGGGATTAAAGATAGGGGCCTTCTGAAATAGAACCCATGGCTTCTGTGCAAAGGGTCTCTCCCAGCCCTCTGTGGAACTGTCGCCTTCAGACTCCGACTGGACTTTGCTTCGAAGAATTCTGGCTTAGTGGTTAAGACCTGAACTTGATGGCAGGCCAGCAGTTCAAGACCTGAGTACACTGCATCATCTGCCCCAGCTCCTGCCAACCTAGCACACGGAAAGCGAGAAGTTGCAAGTAGATAAATAGGGATCACTTTGGTGGGAAAGGCTGCAGTGTTCAGTGTGCTCCGGTGTCTAGTCATGCCTGCCACATGACCACAGAAATGTCTGCAGACACAGACATCACTGGCTCTTTGGCTATAAATAGAGATGAGCACTGAACCCTAGAGTCTGATACAACTGGCTTTTGAGCAAGGGTGACCTTTACCTTTACCTATCCATGAACAGAAGCTAACAAACAACAAATGAATATGGTTAGTTGCGCATCCTGTTTCCTCAACACCCATGGGCGTCTACTAGTTGGCTGTTCCTAATACAAAAATGACAGGAGCTACCTTGATTTGATCAAAGGAGACAGTTTTTAGATTTCTTCTATTTTCAATATCCATTAACTTAGAATCCATTATTATTCTTGTATCTGTGCCACGAATACTCTTAAGTAGAGAGAGAGAGGTGCTCCCTGTTGATAAATAATGTCAGTGAATTTTGTACCTGAAATACGTGAATTCCTTCTGTATCATTCTAACTCTATGCAAGAAACAGTTCTGTGCTTGCTGTCAAGCACAGTTAGGGAATGGAATTATTGTGCGGTACTATCTGCAGCATAGAAATTATTATTTCCAGGATGTCAAGGTACCATATGAAGTTAATTTTTTAAAAAACAGAACGGTTAGAAGTTCATTTCTAGTGTGGTTTTCCCATTTGACTGCCTTCTACCTTTGGTACTACTGATGCTACTGAGTTAGAGGGACTAATGCACTAACTAAGCACAAAACATACAGCATATTCTTAGGTTAATGCTTTGTTGTGATAAGTATAGTTTTACAACAAGAATGGCACTTGATTAAATTTTCCATGGAAGAGCTGTCTTGTAAAGACTGATAATCACCAACCAACTTTTATTACTCCTTTTCACCTTACTGACATGCACACCTTTTTAAATTAGTAAGAAAGGTGAGTTTAGTAGCCAAAGGAATTCTCACTCTTTCTAAAAGAAACAAAATAAATCTCTTATGAAAGCTTTAGATGTCAGTGTCTTTTATTCTTGCCTCTGGCATGGTTATTCAAGGATGATCACCAAAGTTCTTAATATTTTTGTCTTCATTCCATCTGCAACTCCACTGCCTTTGCTATTCCTGATCACTTTTTGGGCTGAAATCTCTTGCTAATTAGAGCTTTGCTTAGCCAACCCTGAACCGAAATTATGCTCTTAATAAGCATAAACTAAGCTCTTAACCTTTTTTCCGGTATAGATAGGATGGGAAATGTTTCACATATTAAATTTATTCCTGTTTTGTGGCCATTGAAGGCATGAGAGGCATACTCAGAAAAACCCCTTGAGAACAGAAACATGTCTAGATCTAAATAGAAAATCAATGTATGTACTGAAGATATTAAAGTGCACTTACTGGCTGTGTTTTTTTCCATTTCATTCATATTTTACAACAGCAGTGACATTCTAGTGATGTATAAGTGTAGCAATTATAATGTAGTCCATTACAAACTTCCAGAACACATTGTCTTACAATACCGAATTCTTTCAAAACAAATGCTCTAAAATGTCTGTCTGCAGATGGAGAAAATGAAGCCATCTGGAATTCTAAAAACTATTTTATTGGGGGGAAACACCTAGGAATTGTATTTTGTTTTGTTTCACAATACAATTTTAAAGAAGCAGCAAAGGAAATAGAACAAATTATCAAACTGCACAAATTTAATATGTATAAAAGCAGTCATTATTCATCTGGAATTATGATCAATTGATGCATTTTTATGTAATTTCTTATGTAACCATGCCAGTTTTAAGTCTGGGATGCTTAACAGATCACAAGCATTTTGTATTACAGGAATTGATTTCATATAATATGTTATAGCCATATCATGTTATCTGAAGTTTTAGGTAAGGGACTGGCCATTTTGCTTAGAAATTATAAAGTTGACAGTGTGGTCTGTGAGCATTACGACCTGAATTCATTGATTTCTACATGCAATTTGGATGAGCTTGCCCCTTAGGCATTACTGTCTATCTAAACTTCTTTTGTTATGCCATTAGAAAACACTGAAAAGTCATCCTTTGCTGTGATTTGTTTATTAAAAGTATTTTTTACTAATGGAAGGAAAGAGAGGGAGAGAACTTAGTAAAAGGTATATACCTATGCTTGAATCTTTATGCCTTCAGTTGAACTGTTGTATGCAGAGGAACAAAGAGGTGCCAAGAAAGGTTGAAAGATGGAGGTTCACACTTTGCCCACCACCCCAAACCTGGAATAAAGAGACAGATACATGTGTTGGAATACAACGAGGGCCACACATTTATTAACTATTTAAAAATTGGTGAACCACCCCCACTAGGTAAGAGTTTTCTCAGGGCGTAGGGGCTTGAGTGGTCTAACTAGGCAGTGTTGCCCATCTCTTGTCAATGATGTTAGGCAGGGACTAAAACTCACCAAAGCATCCTCTGTCAGATCCCCTGGACAAGATAAAAGCATAGGGCACACATCATGGTCCACCTAGCCAGCGGGTGATATGATATCCAAATGGCAAAACAAACACCCCCCCCCCCCCCCCACACACACACATGCAAATAGACTTGATTTCTCGGGTTCATTTGCATGTGCAGAATGTCATTGCAGGGACGTCTGCCAATGTGTGGACTCCTCACTGGATAACGACTCCAAGGTATCCAAGGAACCACCCCTTCCTGCAGTGGGGTTTAACATAGTACAAAAGCCTGAGACCAGAGCCAGGGGATTTTACCTATCTCTACACATGCCCTTCACAGGCGAGTCCTATAGCCCTATCAGCATGCTGTCAAGGCAACAGCCCATTTCTGGCCAGCAAAATCCCACTCTGGCCACCAGCTGGCAAGGCTTGTGACCTTAGTCAGACAACGGTCACCACATGCTGCCACTGTGTGATAGGGGTCCTAAGGTAAAGGTAAAGGTTTCCCTTGCTCAAAAGCCAGTCGTATCCGACTCTAGGGTGCAGTGTTCATCTCTGTTTCTAAGCCGAAGAGCCAGCGCTGTCTGCTTCTGCAGACGTTTCCGTGGTCATGTGGCAGGCATGACTAGACACCGGAGCGCACGGAACGCTGTTACCTGCCCACCAAAGTGGTCCCTATTTATCTACTTGCAATTTCTTGCTTTCAAACTGCTAGGTTGGCAGGAGCTGGGACGAAGACGGGAGCTCATTTCCGTCCTGCAGTACTCGGGAATCGAACTGCTGACCTTCCGCTTCCCAGTCAGCGTCTTAGGCACTTGAGCCACTGAATTTTGGAATCTGGGCAACTGAGACATTGGGCACATTTTAACTTCCAATACACAGAAAGAGTCTCCTCGAAGATTGTGGTATTTATGGACCATAATTGAGCATATCCAGGGCAACAGCAACCTTCTGCCGGATAATCTTTCTTGCTCTAGGTCAGGCGAAATGAACTACAGAATGACCTCACCAAAAGGTGGCTTCATTTTGGTAGTTTCACATCTAGCATAGACACAGAAGAAGAGTTTTCCCATTTCTGTGGAAATGAAGTTTTTATTATTATTATTATTATTATTATTATTATTATTATTATTATTATTATTATTATTATTATTATTATTATTATTATTATTATTATTATTATTATTATTATTATTATTATTATTATTATTAATGGGTTGAAAGGATTTTTGTGGAAGAAACTCTGCTCAGGGAATGCCCAAATGAGGCTCCTATCATGTCCCCACGTACTGGGACAGAGACGGGCGCTCAATCCGTCATGCAGTACCTGGGTCTCAAACTGCCGACTTGCCAGCATTCCAGCTAACAAGGTGATTAATAATTCTCCTTACCCACTAGTTTAACCTATTTATGTCCAGCCTCACCCATGGCATGAAGATGAGTAAGTAAATGAACCACTGATAATTAGTAACATTGCTGAGATCTGTGATATTACTACTAGAAGAAATGTGGTGACAATTTGGAATCTATGTTTTTTTGCTGTATTTGTATTTATACTGTGTAACCAAGTAGTTATGCATCAGTAGTTATTAAAGTTTAGAGGGTGCCACAAGAGGGAAGAATACACAGAATGGAATGCTGTTGAGAACATGTGAGAATTGTTTCAGTTGAGGACTCTGTTCTGCATTTTCTTTTCTGTATCTGTCTTCTAATTGCTTGTTTCTGGCTTCTAATCTTGCTCTAACAATTTCCATCCCCCTCCACACACACCTTATTGAATAAATATTGCAGTTCAAGAAACATCTGCTATAAATGCATTGGCTTGGTGTCTCTGTCTTGTGGATCTAAGCAGAAGTGGTTGTATCTGATGGTTGTAGCAGATTTTGTGTTAGGTTCTGGGTAGCAGATTTTTGCAGGTCTGCATATGAAAATCTGCTCCTGTACAAGGGTTTCTTTTATTGGCCTAAGGGGATTAGAAAGCAAGTAACAGACTTAGACCATGAAAGCTCTGCCAGTTTTTCACAGGATTGTGCTCAGAGTTCTCATAGTGAAGAAACCTCCTAGGATTGTTCATTGCTTTGTGTGGGCTATAGAGGGGGAGCAGGAAAAGCCCTGAAGCTGTTCCTGAGAAAAAGCATGTAATTACTAAGATTGCTCTGATGTAACTTCTGAACCCTTATTCATTTAAACCAGGGGTTTCCAACCTTTTCAAGCCAGGGGCCGGATCACACTCTCTCTCAGCTTTGAAGGCTGGATGGCCATTTTGCCCTGCCTGCATGATGGGGGTGGCCATTTTGTCTCAACAGCTTCAAAAGGGTGGCCATTTTGTTTCTCAAATGCCCTTGGAGGGGGGGGGCACATGAAATGGCACCATGGGCTAGATCTGGCCTATGGGCCTTAGGTTGGGAACCTCTGATTTAAACTTCATTGTTGTTGTTAGAAGGATGTGTAAATTATCCCACCTATATTTTCTCCTTTATTTTCTTGCACTCTGTTACCTTTTCTCAGGGTTTTTAAGATGTGAAAATAATTTCAATTAATTTATTTTTGCAGTTCTGGTACATTTCTCTCTCCACATTCCCCCCTGAAAGACTAAGCTAATTACTGCAGAAATTCATGTGGAAAAACAGATTGGGATGTACTGGTAGCTGTCTGGATGATTTGCAGATGATTGGCAGTAGAGCAGTGTTGGCGTGTTACTATTTTCCAGTTACCTAACATTTGAAGTAACTTAGAAGACTGCCCCTCTGCTGCTAAATTGGGTTGATGAAAAGCAATGTTTCAGCAGGTAGAGAACTACAGATTTATGAGACTGGTCACATTCCTTAATTCTGAGAGCACATCATGCTGAGCTGCTATTATGATTGGTGGGTTTCATGGTTATAGTCAAATGCAAGTGATGCTTCCAGTCTTGGATTACTACCAATCAAAAGGCACAGTTGAAGTATTACGCCTTTTCCTTCTTAATGGATTGTCTGGGGTAAGGGAAAAGAGAAGTGGGAGGAAATCAAGGAGAGAGATGGATGGGGGAAAATGTTGTCTAGAACCCACCCTTCCCTGTACAATCTTGTGAATGAGGCAAAGCAGTTGCATAACAAAAGCACATCTTGCCAGCCTAAAGTCAACCTACACTGATTTAGATTCAGATAGAAAGAACTGAGAACATCTTACTAATTAGCTTGCAATCAGAGTAGTATAACATACAACATTTTTACATAACAGTCCAGGCAATATGTAGCTCTAAATCTAATGTTGTTGCATCCCAATCAGCTTCTAAAGCTACCTAGGCAATATCAGTGGAAATGGATTTATGTGGGATCCAGAAAAAGTTGGAATAGTGATGATGTAACTCTTTTACCTGTCAATGATGTTCACACAGAGGAGGGTTGCAATAGTGCTACAATCAGTGAAGGTGCTGAATATCCCTGTGTGGAACTCAGCAAGGCTTGTGTTGAACACCTGAAGGGCGCCTCATAGAATCATGGAATTTTAGAGTTGGATAGGTTTCCAAAGGCCATCTAGTCCAACTCCAGCTGAGGTAGGAAATGTACAGCTAGTGTTCCCCAGCAAAAGGTAAAGGTTGCCCTTGCTTGAAAGCCAGTCATATCCAACTCTAGCCTGTGGTGCTTATTTCCATTTACAGCCAAAGAGGTAAGAAAATGTGTTACGGTGATATATATGGTCCTCTGAAGATGTTTTTGTGTCTTCTAGCCACCTACATTCCTCTGGCCCTTCTTTATAAAATAAATACACCTATCCCACACCCCCAAACTTTCTAAGTGCTGTGATTCACATATCAAGCAGGTTGTGAAGACTCCCTGAAGCATTTAACATTCCCTAGATACCTGTTGTTGTTCTTTTCTTTTTCTTTTTTTAAAAGTAGAGGTGGACTTTCTGGCCATTTCAGGTTTCATTCACTTTGCTATTAGGTTCCATTATGCCCACTAAATTGGGTCCTTGAGCACAGATACAACCCACATGTGTGATTCACAGTAACCACCAAGAAGAAATTGTTGATATATACGGTATATTCTTAGCATTATCTGAATTCAGGAGGAATTTTAAAAGATGTGCACTATTTTAAAAGTTATGGTCTTATACTTATTCACAAGGGAAGAGATGGGATTAAGAGTTTACATTTCAACAATACTGATGTAATTGAGAAATACCACATTTCCATATTTCTAATAAGGCTTCCAATTATAACAGTTATTTTATTTCTAAAATACACCTTAGAATATTTGCCTCTTGGATCCTGTGAGTATATAATATTTATAAAATATTCACTAAGGATAAATCTATTGTTACAGTATTCGTAGAAAGGCCTTATTACAGAGCATCATACTGTGAGTCATTTACTTTCTTTTTCTGCAGAAACTGGTTGACAGAGCAAAGTGGAGTCTTAGATATAAATGTGGATGAAAGCAGTTCCAGATTTCATTTATTCAAATTAAAATCACCATTTTAAACTTTAGCTTACTGTTGTGTTTCAATACTATGCATTGTGTTTTTCCATACTGTGCCTTTAACCTATACATCAATGTAACCCGCTCCAATCAGGACGCGAGCTAATGACCACCTGGTGGCAATAGCGAGCGCCCAGCTCACAGGTCATAATTCACCAAAGAACGACAGCGCGGGAAGATTCCCACCACTACCTCACCTGGACAAGAAGGGCGTGACCAAAAATGACGTCACGCCAACGGTAGCCAATGGGCTGTCGTGGAGCCACATTCAAATGTATAACCACCGTATATATTGAGCTGCTCGTCCGCCATTACCTCATGTTCCCTCTGACCACCCATGCAATAAAGATGTGTTAAGCCAATCCTTCGGCTGTTCCTTTGTCTTGGTTCTCATACACTAAATTGGCGACAAAGGTGGGATATGGCTTCCCACGAGACCAAGACACATGCCGGTTTCGATATCAACAAGCCGGAAGACTGGGAGCTCTTTGAAATGGACTTCCAGGATACGCTGGTGGTGTCCGACATTACGGATGAGGGGAAGAAGAGGGCCATCCTCATTCGGATGCTGGGAAATGCCGCCAAACGAGTTTTGGTGGACCTGGTATCACCGAAGAAAGTGAGCGAGCTGACGGCCAAACAGCTTCTGAAGGTGATGCGAGACCATTTCTAGCCCACGGTCTCGATGTTTTCGGCTCGAGACGCATTCTGGAAGAGAGTCCAAGCGCCCGGTGAGTCCATCGCCGCTTTTGCAGCGGCCCTAAGATTGGCCGCCGGCCCATGCAAGTGGGAAAACCTCAAAATCACCCTCAGGGACCGTTTGCTGTGCGGCCTGTGGGATGAAGAGGTTCAACGGAAACTGATGAACCAGGAGCCGCCGCCAACGCTACGCGAGGTCGTGAAGGTGGCCCAGGCTGCGGAGGCCACGTGGCCCGGAGTTAAGGGGTTCAGAGAGAGACCCCCACAGCCCGACAAGGCCGCGGCCTCGGTGCAGGCAGCCAGGCGCACGCCGAAGTCTTCCACGGAGAGTAGCGATGATGAGGACGTCCGGAAGGTGCGGAAGGACGTCCGGCACTGCGACGGCTGTGGAGCAGCCCATGACCGCATCAAGTGCCCGTTCCGGAAGGCCGAGTGCCACAACTGCGGACGCCGGGGTCATAACATAAGACATAACATAAGAACAGCCTTGCTGGAACAGGCCACAGCCCATCCAGTCCAGCATTCTGTCTCACACAGTGGCTCACCATTTCCTTCAGGGTATTCCCAAGGAGATGCCTTCACCTGCTTAGGATTCCCTGGAAATGGCATTGAGAGATATCCTGCCTATCTCTCCAACCCGGAGGTTGTCCTTAGGTAGCCATAATTATAGCCATTGATAGCCTTGTCCTCCATGAACTTGTCTAATCCTTTCTTAAAGCTGTGAAGACTGACAGCTGTCACCACTTCTTCTGGCAGGGAGTTCCATAGACCAGTAATCCTCTGGGTGAAAAAGTACTTTCTCTTATTTGTTTGAGAACTAGTACCCAAAAGTTTCATGGAGTGTCCCCTAGTTCTAGTGTTGTGCGATAGGGAAAACAGTTTTTCCTTATCTACCTTGTCCACACCGTGCATGATTTTATAAACTTCAATCAGGTCACGTCTTAGACGCCGTCGTTCAAGAGTGAAAAGGCCCAACCGTTGCAGCCTCAGATGGTAAGGAAGGTGTTCCAGTCCCCTAATCATTCTGGTTGCCCTCCTCTGTACTTTCTCCAACTCCATAATATCCTTCTGGAGGTATGGCGACCAGAACTGTACACAATATTCCAGATGGGGCCTCACCATAGATTTATAAAGAGGCAAAATGACACTTGCTGACTTATTTTCTATACCCTTCCTAATGATCCCTAACATTGAGTTTGCTTTTCTCACTGCTGAGGCACACTGGGTTGACACCTTCATTGAGCTGTCCACCAGGACACCAAGGTCCCTTTCCTGGTTTGTCGCAGAGAGTTCAGACCCCATCAGTTTATAAATGTAATTGGGGTTTTTTGCCCCAACATGCATCACTCTGCACTTACTGATGTTGAAGCTCATTTGCCACTGTTTTGCCCACTCCCCCAGTGTCAAGAGATCCCTCTGGAGCTCTTCACAATCTCTCACAGTTTTCACTACCCTGTATAATTTAGTGTCGTCAGCAAATTTGGCTACCTTGCTTTTTACTCCTACCTCTAGATCATTTATGAAGAGGTTGAAAAGCAGGGGTCCCAGTACTGAACCTTGGGGGACCCCACTCTTTACTTCCCTCCACTTGGAGAAGTGTCCATTTAGTGCTACCCTCTGTTTCCTGTCCCTTAGCCAGTTGCTGATCCAGGACAAGACCTGTCCCTTTATTCCATGACTGGTAAGTTTATTCAAGAGCCTTTGGTGTGGGACCTTGTCAAAAGCCTTCTGAAAGTCCAGATAAACAATGTCAACTGGATCCCCCTTATCCACATGCTTGTTGACACTCTCAAAAAATTCCAACAGATTAGTGAGGCATGATTTGCCCTTGCAAAAGCCATGTTGGCTCTCCTTTAGCAGTGCCTTCTCTTCTATGTAACTATTAATTCTGTCTTTTAGGATGGTTTCCATCACTTTACCTGGGACACATGTCAAACTGACAGGCCGGTAATTTCCTGGATCACCCCTGGATCCTTTTTTGAAAATTGGTGTTACATTCGCTACCTTCCAGTCATCAGGCACAAAGCCTGATTTGAGGGAAAGATTATATATTTTGGCTAGGATATCAGCAATTTCATCTTTAAGTTCCCTGAGAACTCGTGGATGGATGCCATCTGGTCCTGGGGATTTGTTAGTGTTTAGCTTAACAAGACATGCAAGGACCTCCTCCCTGGTTATTTCTATCTTGCTTAATTCTTCGGTTTCCCTCCCTACGAAGATAGGCTCTGTTTTGGGCATGTGGTCTCTGTCTTCTTCAGTGAATACTGAAGCAAAGAATTCATTGAGTCTCTCTGCAATCTCTGTTTCCTCTTTAATAACCCCTTGCCTTCCATTGTCATCTAATGGTCCAATGGCCTTCCTAGTATGGTTCTTACTTCTAATGTACTTAAAGAAGTCTTTGTTATTTCTCTGAGTATTTTTAGCTATACGCTCCTCAAAGTCTTGCTTTGCTTTCCTGATTGTTGCCTTGCATTTGTTCTGCCAGAATTTATGTTTCTGCCTGCTGTCCTCATTTGGACAAGCCTTCCATCTTCTAAATGAGCTTTTCTTGCTCTTGATCACTTCCCGAACAGCTCCTGTAAGCCACATCGGAGTCCTCTTGGACCTGGCAGTGCCCTTTTTCCTTTTGGGTATGCATTCCAATTGAGCCTCTGTTATTGTTTTTGTAAACAGCCTCCATGCCTCTTGGAGTGTTTGGACTCTCTCTCACATCGCCAAGGTCTGCAGACGACGGCGTAGGGCCCAGAAAAACTCGTCGGACTGGCCGCCGAAGACCAAGGAGGGCGCCCGGCCCGCGAGGAAGCAGGACGGCGTGGGCCGCATCTCCGACGACAGCGGCGACGAAACCCCCATGTACAGCGTGTCCTTGGGACACCCACGTTATTTTGTTGAGGTACTGGTGCAAGGGGCCCCTGTTAGGATGGAGATAGACTCGAGTTCTTCCTACTCAATTATGTCCCAGCGGGAGTTCTTGGGAATTTCTCCCCACGTGCGCCCTAAGCTCAAAGCGTTGAGGTCCACGCTGCGGGACGTGCAGGGAAATAGCATTCCGGTTTTGGGGGTTGGAAATTTCAAGGTCCAATACAAGCAACACGCCGCGGAACTGCCCCTGGTTGTTCTCAAAGGGGGAAGTTGCAGCCTCCTCGGGACTCAATGGTTTAAGCCCCTGGGTTTGTTCATTGGGGGGGTGCATGCCGTCGGGACTGACCCAATACAGGAGGTGTGTGACGTGCACCCCGAAGTTTTCAAGAAAGGACTTGGAAAGTTCAAGGGACCCCCAGTAGCGTTCGACCTGGACCCGGAGGTCCGCCCTATCAGACTCAAGCCGCGCAGAGTGCCTTTTGCACTAAAAGACAAGATAGAGGCGGAACTGGACAAATTGGTGGGCCAGGGGATTCTTGTTCCTGTTGATTCCGCGGAGTGGGAAACTCCGATTGTAACTTCGCTTAAGGCCAACGGGGAGGTTCGCATTTGCGCTGATTATAAGTGCACCATCAATAAGGCGATCCGCCCAAATGCGTATCCGGTGCCGGTGGTCAGCCACCTGTTGGCCAGGTTACACGGGGGAAAGTGTTTCGCCAAACTTGACCTTGCGCAAGCCTATCAGCAGCTCTCTGTAACCCCAGCTGCAGCTGCTGCGCAAACGATAGTCACTCATAAGGGGGCGTTCCAGGTGACGCGCCTACAGTTCGGCGTGAACTCGGCGCCGGGTATTTTCCAGTCGCTCGTGGAACGCCTCTTAAAGGGTCTGGAGGGGGTCTTGCCATACTTTGATGACGTGTTGATAACGGGGGGGAGCGAGGAGGAGTTGGCTGAAAGGCTGGACAAAGTGCTGGCGGTGTTCGAAAAGGCGGGGTTGAGGTTGCGGAGAGACAAATGCGTTTTCTTCGCCAAAGAGGTTGAGTTCTTAGGTTTCCGGGTGACCCCCGAGGGAATCAAACCCTCCAAATCAAAGGTAGCCGCCATTCGAAATGCCCCTCGCCCCACCTCCAAGCCCGAATTGCAGCCGTTCCTAGGGCTCTTAAACTTTTACCACTCCTTCCTGCCGCGGAAGGCATCAGTAGCAGAGCCACTGCACAAGCTACTTAAGAAAGACGAGGCGTGGAAGTGGGGCGAGAGCCAAGAGAGGGCATTCGTTGAACTGAAGCAACTCCTAGCGTCTGATGCTATTCTAACCCATTTTGACCCCAAGAGACCGGTGGTTCTGATATGTGATGCGTCCCCAGTGGGGGTGGGGGCGGTGCTGTGCCACGTGCTGGAAAACGGGAGAGAAGCCCCAGTAGCATTCTACTCTAGATCCCTGTCCCAGGCAGAGCGGAATTACGCCCAAACAGACAGGGAGGCGCTCGCCATAATCGCGGGGACGAAAAAGTTCCACGATTTCCTCTATGGCCGCCCTTTCACCATTGTGACCGATCACAAGCCCCTGTTGGGCATTTTTACTGCAGACAAGCCCACTCCTCAGATCCTGTCCCCTAGGATGCTACGGTGGGCCATTTTCTTAAACGCGTATCAGCACGCGCTGGTCTACCGCCCGGGTAGAGAAATAAGCCATGCAGACGCCCTGTCGAGATCTCCCCTTCCCAACGTTAGCAGCGTTGTGGCCGAGGAAGAGCGAGACCGCCCAGTGCTCCTGATCGAGGTCCTAGATTCGCCCCCCATTGTGCCCGCTGCTATCGCTAAGGCGACCGGCAAGGACAAAACGCTTGCTCTAGTCAGCTCCTGGGTGCAGAAAGGGTGGCCTGCGTCCTCCCCAGCGGCTGAGTTCACCCCGTTCTTCAGGAAGAGGCTAGAGTTGTCCCTAGAGAGGGGGTGCCTTCTGTGGGGCCAGCGGGTGGTGGTCCCCGAATCCCTGAGATCTAGGGTACTCAAACTGCTGCACGTCAGCCACCCTGGGATTGTTCGCTCCAAGGCTCTGGCCAGGAGCTATTTTTGGTGGCCCCAATTAGATGCCGACATCGAGCACATGGTGGGCGCTTGCGAGAGATGCCAATGCTCCCGGCCCGAAGAGGCGCGTCTGCCGCACAGGGAATGGGACGCGGCAAAAGGGCCATGGTCGCGGGTGCACGTTGACTTTGCGGGGCCATTTAGAGGGACACTTTTTCTCCTCGTGGTGGATGCTTACTCCAAGTGGCTGGAGGTAATTCCAGTTACGAGCACCTCGTCAGCAACGACGGTGAAGCATCTGCGGAGGGTCTTTAGCACGTTCGGTATACCCGACACCCTAATTAGCGATAACACTAGTTGTTTCACGTCCGTTGAGTTCAGGGCGTTCACGGAGATCAACGCCATTCGGCACATCACCTCCGCCCCTTTCCACCCAGCAACAAACGGCCAGGTGGAGCGCCTCGTGCGCACCACCAAGGACGCGCTGAGGCGCATGGGTCCCGGGGATCTCAACCTTCAAGTGTGTCAGTTCCTGCTAGGATACAGGGTGACCCCCCCTAGCTTCAGGGTACTCGCCCGCAGAGCTCTTAATGCTTAGGAAGCTGACAACGATCCTGACCAGACTAGATCCGACGAGGGTGGAGGACACGGGGAGGAACATTGGGCTAGCGGCCACGAAGAGTTTCGCAGTGGGTGCCCCGGTGCATTGCAGGAACTACGCTAGCGCGGGGCCAGCCTGGGTCCCGGGCGTCGTCGTTGGGCAGACGGGTCCCGTGTCATATTGTGTGGAGACCAGTACGGGTCTACTCTGGTGGCGACACGCAGACCAGCTCCGGCGCCGGGTCCCGGACGGCCGCCGCGCGGATGGCGCGGAATTGACTTCAACGTTAGGGTTCTCCCCCACCCGTTCAGCCCAAGGGGGAGGAGAGGGGGGCCGGTGGTCCCCACCTAGGGGGGCGGGAAAGGAGTCCGAAGCGGTCCCCATAGATATCCTGTGGAATCCTTCTAATGAGACCCTAGGGGATAATTCTGATTTTCAGTTACAGAACCGGGGGGGTTTTCAGGAGTGGTCCCCCACCCTTCCAAGTGAGAAGCGGGGTTTTTCGTTAGTCCCCAGTGCCCCCGGTTTTTCTGCCCCTTCCCCAACAGCCGCTGAGCCGCGTCGAGTCACTAACGAGTCTCCCTCTCCCATTGCAGGACAAGGAGCCGGGACAAGCCAGCCCACAGCACGCCCAAAGCGCATTTGCAATAAACCATCTTGGATGAGAGACTTCGTCTCATCCTAGGGGGGAGGGATGTTGTGTTTCAATACTATGCATTGTGTTTTTCCATACTGTGCCTTTAACCTATACATCAATGTAACCCGCTCCAATCAGGACGCGAGCTAATGACCACCTGGTGGCAATAGCGAGTGCCCAGCTCACAGGTCATAATTCACCAAAGAACGACAGCGCGGGAAGATTCCCGCCACTACCTCACCTGGACAAGAAGGGCGTGACCAAAAATGACGTCACACCAACGGTAGCCAATGGGCTGTCGTGGAGCCACATTCAAATGTATAACCACCGTATATATTGAGCTGCTCGTCCGCCATTACCTCATGTTCCCTCTGACCACCCATGCAATAAAGATGTGTTAAGCCAATCCTTCGGCTGTTCCTTTGTCTTGGTTCTCATACACTAAGTTTCTACTCTGGATTTCCATTTATTTTCATTTCTTTCTAACAATTGCCAATTCTTACATTTGTAGCAGCTGCCTGACAGTAATAAATTGAACAGGTAAAGCTTTCCATATGTCTCCTGTTGCAAGAAGCAACACCGGTTGAGTTTCTTCCTATCATTATGCTCTTAAACCATTCATAACTTTCAGTACATTTTCATAGTTTTCTTGGTTTGATTTTGTAGATACTTTCAGGGCATCTCCTGATCTCATTTTATAGACCTTTTCAACTGTATTTAATTCAAAGTGATATTATTTTCACTAAAAATAGGGGAAATTCCAGTCCACTGAGTAGTGAAGATCCTTAGTGCCCTTGGGTGTTGGTGGGCTCTCTTCCAGTTCAGATATTCAAACAGCAGTTAGATCAGGTGTTCACAACCTATGGCCTGTGGGCTGGATTTGGCCCATAATCCCCCCTCCCCCCCCAACCCAGCCGCCGCCAGAATTGGCCACAGACTCATTTACGGCTGTGCAAATACATTTACAACAGCACTAAAGGAGTCTGCAGCCATCGTAAACATGTTTACGGAAGCTGCGGACATGTTTTGCGGCACCAATCTGGCCCACTCAGCTGTCTGAGGGGGCATGGTTTGGTCCACGGCTGAAAAACATTGAGAACCCCTAAGCTAGATGGTCATCTACCAAGTATGCTTTAGCTGTGGATCACCATATTGTCAAGTAGTGTGTCTAGAACTGGTGCGGTGTGCTCCCAATTCTACAATTCTGATAACCTGGAGAAACACTTGGATCCCAAATAATTTCCTGTTGTGACCTGCAGGTATGTCTTGCCATTTCTTTGTGGTTACAGCTATTATGAAGTTGTGAAAGTCTATGGATTTTGTTGCTATGGTTACTAAATAATATTGCACAGAACAATTGTTTTATTCAAGGTCCTGTGTGCAGCTTATCTATGGGGAAATATCAAAAGAGTGGCTTGCCTAAAAGAATAGAAGCAAGGTACTTTCCAGTGAGACATTATTTTATTTGAAATTTACCTGAGAGAAAAATGGATGTTGGTTGTTAGGGTAAGTCTTCGCTTCACACCCTAACTGGTTGCAAGGCATATTGTGTGTGATGCCTTTAAGACTCTACTGCAGAGATACACAGGTGTTGGGACTTTTCCCTGGTGTGTTCCTTGGACCAGTGTATATAGGCCAAAGCAGAGTTACAAACATTTAGCTTCAATGCTCAACTTGCTCTAACCAAGCTCCAATGCTTGACTTTCTTTGCCATCAGTCTGGGCGAAGAATCCTGTGAGTTCCAGGACCTCCTACAAGGACTGAACCTCTGCACTGCTCCTGAAGATAGTATATGCCTTTTATGCCATCTGTGCTTGCTGAACAAGAAAGGACTACTCAGGGTAAAGCTCTCCATCAAGGAGGACAGAAGCTGTAAAGCTGTTAGGATTTGTTTGGTATCACAGCTTGTATTTACCCTGCTGGAATGAACTACTACTATTGATCTGTATAGACTTTTATATAGACTGTGTAGACTTGTCTGTCCATCCAACCAGAGCGGACCGGAGGGGCTCTCTTTAATTGTTCCATCTGCCAGAGGGGCTCACCTCTCTGGCACATGAAAGAGGGCCTTTTCCGTGTCCACACCGGCCTTGTGGAACCTTCTGCCAGTAGAGTTGCGAGAGAAGATGGAGCTGCTGCCTTTCAGAAAAGAATTAAAAACCTGGTTGGCGGGGCAGGTGTGGGGCCCTGATGGAAGAGTGGCCCCCGCCTGTTGGCTTATAAAATAAAGCCTCCCCATCTTTTTAATGCGGGCAGTTTTAATGTGGCTAGTTTTTAATATGAACGGGGGGGGGGTAGATGGGGGGGTATTTTGGGGTTTTAATTGTTTTTATATGTTGTGAGCCGTCCTGAGCCGGGTTTGCCTGATTGGGCGGCATAGAAATTTGAATTATAAATAAATATATAACACAACTGGACTGACTCAGTGAGGACAACTGAGAAACTGAAGAGAGTGTATCTGCTTTGTGTTATAGTTATTTGCACTGTATATACCAATTTGCTTCCTGAGTAAACCTGTTTTGAGTTTGTCACCTGCACCAAGACCTGTCTGCCTGTTTTCTCACAAGAGGACCAGCTTGCCAGGTGTGCACCCCTTGCTGGCTACTGCATGCCACTCTGCTAACCACTCACATCAACATTGGTCCTCAGAAGATCATCAGGATTTACAATAGTTTATGATATGCTAAGTACAAATGTTGGGAACTTACCTTGCTTTATCCACTCAGAAAACAAAGAAATTGAATTACTTTCTTGTTTTCTTTACCAAAAATCAGCAAAGCTTCCCACAATTTATCATTTCTGCCATTCCTCACATTTCAGATCATGTGACTCAAGCAAGTTATCAAGTTGTTTATTACTTGGATCTCAGTAAAACACCTAGAGTCAAATGTCCAGTCCTCTCCTCCATTGTTGCTTGTGATTGGTCTTGTCATGGGATTCCTTTGAAGTCTAATTTTACAATCATGAAAAGATTGTCTCTAATGCTCTTTTCAACATTAATGTGCTTTCAGCTCTATTTACAGGCAATTGTTAACATCTGTTTCTTGTCCCATCTAATCTGTCTAGCAAAGTTGTTCTAGAGATACTGTAAAAATGAGTAAACAAAAATAAGCCGTGTGACCCATCCATAAATTCAAGCAAATGCAGGAGGGAGACGAGATCTTTTATAGGTCACTTTAAAAATTTTAAATTCAAAACTTTTGCAAACTTTCATAACTCAAGGTTACTTCATCAGACTTCTGCATGGCATGGTGTACAAGCCCAGTTTTATTCTTAGATGTTAAATGGGAAAACAGACAGCAGGCTACATCTTTTTACAATCCATAAGCAGGAAGCCAGGGATTTGTATATAAATGGCCCACTTTGAAGCTGAGAGTTTTCTTTGAGGCCGGGGTGGTGGGTGGTGCAATTCAAACCCACTCCTCCAAAATTGGGCAACAAATTTACATTAGCCACTAGGCATGTGAAATTAGTTCAGATTTAAAGTCTTTATTTGGGGAAAGGTATTTCCATGCTGGGTTCTGAGGGGTCTCGGAGGGAGGTTAAAGGGTAGGATGAGGTAAAGCAGGAAACACATTTGTATATATACATGGGATATGTCATAAGGGCAATGCATTCTGGTACATGTAGTTTGAGACAGTTTGATATTACATCTGACAAAACCCCTTCTAATATCATGCTGGCGAAGAAAACACGAGTACAAGAAACAACAGTCACCTATAACATTAAACATAACTTTCTGAATAAATGTGTGTGTTGGGCTAAGGGAAGTGGTTTGGTCAATATATCTGCTGTTTGGTCTTTTGTGTCACAGTGTATCACATTGATGAAACCTTCCCTAGACATCTGCCTAACATGTTTGAGTCTATGTGTCTGGACCTATAGCCCACAGCCTCAGCTCTTGAGATCTCAATAGCTGCATTGTTATCTTCATGCATGGGGATGGGAAGAGATGGCTTCTTCCAGATCTCAGAGATTAGGTCATTGAACCAGACAAGGTTGTTGGCAGCCATGGATAGGCACACATATTCTGCCTCTGCGGTAGATGTGGCTACTATTTTCTGCTTGCTGGTGTACTCTCTGCGACAAACCAGGAAAGGGACCTTGGTGTCCTGGTGGACAACTCAATGAAGGTGTCAACCCAGTGTGCCTCAGCAGTGGAAAAAGCAAACTCAATGTTAGGGATCATTAGGAAGGGTATAGAAAATAAGTCAGCAAGTGTCATTTTGCCTCTTTATAAATCTATGGTGAGGCCCCATCTGGAATACTGTGTACAGTTCTGGTCGCCATACCTCCAGAAGGATATTATGGAGCTGGAAAAAGTGCAGAGGAGGGCAACCAGAATGATTAGGGGACTGGAACACCTTCCTTACCATCTGAGGCTGCAACGGTTGGGCCTCTTCACTCTTGAACGACGACGTCTAAGAGGTGACCTGATTGAAGTTTATAAAATCATGCACGGTGTGGACAAAGTAGATAAGGAAAAACTGTTTTCCCTATCACATAACACTAGAACTAGGGGACACTCCATGAAACTTTTGGGTACTAGTTCTCAAACAAATAAGAGAAAGTACTTTTTCACCCAGAGGATTACTGGTCTATGGAACTCCCTGCCAGAAGAAGTGGTGACAGCTGTCAGTCTTGACAGCTTTAAGAAAGGATTAGACAAGTTCATGGAGGACAAGGGTATCAATGGCTATAATTATGGATACTTAAGGACAAACTCCGGGTTGGAGAGATAGGCAGGATATCTCTCAATATCATTTTCAGGGAATCCTAAGCAGGTGAAGGCATCTCCTTGGGAATACCCTGAAGGAAATGGTCAGCCACTGTGTGAGACAGAATGCTGGACTGGATGGGCTGTGGCCTGTTCCAGCAAGGCTCTTCTTATGTTCTTATGTTATGTTCAATATATTGGGCTGCCGTTTAGGAGGATTAGGTACCCTGAGGTGCTTGTCCTTGTTTCTATGTCCCCAGCCCAATCTGCGTCGGCGTAGCATGATAGCTCAGGCCTGTCAGTTATCTCTGGGGTTAACAGCAGGCATGCGTCCAGTGTGCGCTTCATGTACCTCAACAGTCTCTTGACTGCGTTCCAGTGATGGACCTTCGGTTTCCTCTGGTGTTGTGAAAGCAGGTTCACGGCCAAAGTTATGTCAGGCCTGGTCCTTCCTCAAACGCTTCTTCATCATTGTGTACGTTTTTCTGGAAGTCCGTCTGCATGGGCATTTCACAAGGGTTGGCGTCTGCCATGTTACAGCTCTCCAGCAGCTCTGCTATCTTCTCAGCTCCGCTATCTTCTCCTTCTGGGATAAGGCGAAACCATTTTGGATATCTGCATGCCTAGGTACTTATCTATCTTCCCTAATGTTATGTATGTACAATGCTACTTTAAGAAATGTATGAATGTAACCTGACCACAATTACAATGTAGCACAGCTGTTAAAGGAACGCGAGCAAGCTGCCCATAGAGGGCAGCTGCGAGTGTTCAACTCACATGGTTCTCATTCCTCAAATCACCTGCAGCCGCGGGAACTCCCCGAAATAGCAAACTACTACTGATCCTCCACTGAAGATGGGCGTGACCAGGACGACGTCATGCCGGTAGCAGCCAATGAGCTACCGTGCAGCAAGATTCAAATGTATTGTACTACAGTATATAATGTGAGGTATCTCCACCATTACCACATGTTCATGCTGACCATCAATGAATAAACCTGTGTTAGTCCTTCCTGTGACTCCTTCTTTGTCTTCCGTGCAAGACACCAAATTGGCGATGAGGATGGGATCGATGGCGAATCCCAAGGTCAAGCCGTACCAGTTCGATGTCAGCGAGCCCGAACAATGGGAACTCTACGAGTGCCAGTTTCGGCACGCAATGGAAGCCGCAGGTGTCGACGACGACGCGAAGGTGCGCTCCCACTTCCTGGCTCAGGTGGGGCCGGCCACACTGCGGATCCTGATGACCCTGGTGGCCCCCCGGAAGGTGGACGAGGTGCCCATCGACCGTATCCTGGAGAGGCTGCGTGAGCATTTCCAGCCGCCCGTCTCGATCTTCCCAGCCCGGGTCGCATTCCACAGGCGAGACTAGCGACCGGGCGAATCCGTGTCCGCCTACGCGGCGGCCCTCAGGCTTGCGGCGGTGCATTGCCAGTGGGACGACCTGGACCAGGCCCTCCGTGACCGCATGCTGTGCGGTTTGAGGGACGAGGAGCTTCAGAGGAGGCTCATGACCCGCGACCATCGCCTCACATTCAATGAGGTACTGCGGGAGGCCCAAGCAGCCGAGGAGGCCAGGAGCGGAGTCCGGCTGTTCAAGTCCTGAGGGGCCACATCCGAGAGGGCCAAGTCACCAGTGCAGGCAGCCCGGCGGACACCAGCGAAGACGGCCTGGCGGGCCCCCAAGCCGCCCACCGCCGCACCAACGTTGTCCGAGGAGTCGTCCACGACAGCGGACCCCTGCTCCAGCGAGGACGATGACGTCCAGAGGATCAAGAAGCGAGGTGAGAGGCGGCAGACCCGTGAACGGCAGGACCACCGCTGCGATGGTTGTGGGGCGGCCCACGACCGCACGAGGTGCCCGTTCCGAAAGGCCGAGTGCCACAACTGCGGCTGAAAAGGACACATCACCCGAGTATGCAGGCACGGGCGAGTCGAGGACAAGGGCAGTTCCAGCCATCCCCAGACGCACCAACGAAAGGCGGCCGGCACCAGGAAGGTCTCAGCCGGCTACAGCGAGGAAGGCGTGAACCGCGTGGGCCTGGAGCACCGGCGGTTTTTCATAGAGGTACTGTTGCAGGGGGTCCCAGTGAGGATGGAGATAGACTCGGGGTCATCTTATTCCATCCTGTCCCAAAAAGAGTTTATGCGCATTCCCCCAGAGAAGCGGCCCAAACTGCGGGCCATGAGATCCAATCTACGGGATGTGCAGGGAAATGGGATCCCGGTGTTGGGGGTGGGGAACTTCAAGGTGAAGTTCAAGAACTACTCCGAGAAACTGCCCCTAGTGGTCCTCAAAGGGGGGAGGTGCTGCCTTTTGGGAACGCAGTGGTTTGCTCCCCTGGGGATCGAGCTGTCTGGCATTAACGCCATCAAGACTGACCCAATGCGGGACGTGTGCGACGCACACCCAGACGTTTTCAAGAAGGGGCTCGGGAAATACAAGGGCCCCCCGGTTTCCTTTGAGCTGGACCCAGAAATCCGGCCCATCCGCCTAAAGCCAAGGAGGGTGCCCTTCGCCCCCAAGGACAAGATTGAGGCGGAACTGGACAAGTTGGTGGGGCAGGGGATTTTGGTTCCAGTTGACTCGGCGGAGTGGGAAACGCTGATTGTTACAGCCCTCAAGTCAAATAGGGAGGTCAGGATTTGTGCGGACTATAAATGTACGATAAATAAGGCCATTCGGCCAAATGCATACCCGGTGCCCGTGGTCAGCCATTTGCTGGCCACATTACATGGGAGGAGGTGTTTCGCCAAGCTAGATCTGGCCCAGGCATACCAGCAGCTCTCTGTAACCCTGGCCGCTGCCGCCGCGCAAACAATTGTAACGCACAAGGGGGCGTTTAAGGTAACGCGCCTTCAGTTTGGCGTGAATTCGGCCCCCGGAATCTTCCAGTCCCTCATGGAACGCCTTTTAAAGGGGCTTCCAGGTGTCCTCCCATACTTCGACGACGTGTTGATAACAGCTGGGAGCGAATCAGAGTTAGCCAAGAGGCTAGATGGGGTTCTCTCAGTGTTCGAGAGGGCAGGACTTCGATTGAGGAGGGACAAGTGCGTATTCTTCGCAAGGGAGGTTGAGTTTCTAGGGTTTAAGGTAACCCCGGACGGAATCAAACCCTCCGAGTCCAAGGTTGCGGCCGTGAGAGACGCCCCTCGCCCCACCGCGAAACCGGAGCTGCAGTCATTTCTAGGGCTCCTAAATTTCTATCACTCCTTCCTGCCTCGGAAGGCATCGGTTGCGGAGCCACTGCACGCGTTACTTAAGAAGGATGTGGTTTGGCGGTGGGGGGACAAGCAGGAGAGAGCATTCAAAGAGCTCAAGTCACTCCTATCTTCGGATGCTGTCCTGACCCACTTCGATCCGAAAAAGCCAGTGGTACTAGTCTGCGATGCGTCCCCGGTGGGGGTGGGGGCAGTCCTGTGCCACGTGTTGGAGAGCGGGAGGGAAGCCCCGGTGGCGTACTACTCAAGGTCCCTCTCGAAGGCAGAGCGCAATTACGCGCAAACAGATAGGGAGGCCCTAGCCATAATTGCGGGAACAAAGAAGTTCCACGATTTCCTATACGGCCGCGAGTTTACGGTGGTGACGGATCACAAGCCGCTTTTGGGGATCTTCACTACCGGCAAACCCACCCCGCAAATTTTATCCCCCAGGATGCTGCGTTGGGCCATTTTCCTCAACGCCTACCAGTATGAGCTGGTCTATCGCCCAGGGAAGGAGATCTCACATGCGGACGCCCTGTCCCGATCCCCTCTCCTTAGTTTAGGGGACCCTACATGTGAGGTGGAGCAGGAACACCAAGTCCTGCTGATTGAGTCTCTCGACTCACCCCCAATTGTCCCGGCCGACCTCGCCAAGGCCACGGCGGCCGACAAGATACTGGCCCAAGTTAGTTCCTGGGTTAGGAAAGGGTGGCCCATTTCTCCCCCCGAGGAGCAGTTCAAGCCGTTTTTCAGGCGCAGGGTAGAGCTTTCCCTGGAAAGGGGCTGCTTACTCTGGGGCCAGCGGGTAGTTATCCCAGAGAAGCTGAGGGCCAAGGTGCTGAGGCTACTGCATACCAGCCACCCCGGGATCGTGCGCTCCAAGGCTCTGGCCAGGAGTTTCTTTTGGTGGCCCCAGATAGACGGGGACATAGAACGCTTAGTGGGCACGTGCGAGAGCTGCCAGAGCTCTCGGCCCGAGGAGTCCCGGTTACCCCATAGGAAATGGGATACGGCCCGCGGGCCATGGTCCCGGATCCATGTCGACTTCGCTGGCCCTTTCCGCGGGTCCATGTTCCTACTGGTAGTCGACTCCTACTCCAAGTGGTTGGAGGTAATTCCCATGAACAGCACTTCCTCTGCCGCAACCATTAAACAGTTGCGCAAGCTCTTTGCCTGCTTCGGCCTGCCAGACGTCCTTGTGAGCGATAACGCTAGTACCTTCACGTCGGCAGAGTTCAAGACGTTTATGGAGAGGAACGCCGTCAGGCACATAACCGCTGCCCCGTTCCACCCCGCCACAAACGGTCAGGTAGAGCGCCAAGTGCGCACTACGAAAGACGCACTGCGGCGCATGGGTCCCGGTGAGTTGAACCTGCATCTGTGCCAGTTCCTCATCTGCTACAGGACAACCCCCTTAGCTTCAGGTTTTTCCCCAGCCGAACTCCTCATGAGGAGGCGTCCGGTAACACTTTTTGACCCGATGGATCCGTCCAGGGTGGAGGATGAAGGGAGAAATATAAGCATAGGGGGATAGAGCTCTAAAAGTTTTTCGGTAGGGGACCCGGTTCACTGTAGGAACTACGTGGCCTCGGGGCCAGCGTGGGTACCAGGGACAATTGTCGAGCAACGGGGCCGGTATCCTACAGGGTCGAGACTAGTTCAGGTCTACTCTGGAGGAGGCACGCCGACCAACTCAGAAGGCGGGTCACCGGTGAGGGGGAATCAGCGTTAGGGTCTTCCCCTACCCGCATTACCCAAGGGGGAGACACGGCGAAACCCGCGGAAACAAACACATATCCTGGGTTCCCGACCACAGAGGAGGATACTTTCAAAGAGAGGGATCAGTTTGACGATGATTATGAGTTGCAGTACCAGGGGGGTGTAGCGGAGTGGTCCCCCACCCGTCCTAGCGAGAAGAGGGGTTTCAGTTCAGCCCCTGGTACTTCCAGTCCCCCTAGCCCCTTTGTTTTAGAGTATACCATAGCTCCAGCTCCCCGGAGACCAACACCCCCAAGACAGGCAACAGGGGCGAGTCCGCCCACCACAGCCTCTAGAATTCCCGGACAGGCAGCGGGGGGTGGCGAGGCCACGAGGGCCTCTTCGTCGGTCCCGAGATTCGTGCTAGGGGGGTCCCCAAACTCCTCAAATGGTAGGCAGGGATTCACTTCCCAACTATTCATTCCATTCCCGTCCCCCAATGCAAGGTTACCACAGATGCCACACCGAGCCACTAATGAGTCCCCCCTTTCCATTGCAGGGCGGGACTCCGCAGAACCAGGAGCCGCCGGCTCCCCTGTGTTAAGTCAAGCGGCCGCACGCCCAAGGCGCACGTGCGGCAAGCCACAATGGTTGAGGGACTTCGTCCCATCCTAGGGGGGAGGGATGTTATGTATGTACAATGCTACTTTAAGAAATGTATGAATGTAACCTGACCACAATTACAATGTAGCACAGCTGTTAAAGGAACGTGAGCAAGCTGCCCATAGAGGACAGCTGTGAGTGTTCAACTCACATGGTTCTCATTCCTCAAATCACCTGCAGCCGCGGGAACTCCCCGAAATAGCAAACTACTACTGATCCTCCACTGAAGATGGCGTGACCAGGACGACGTCACGCCGGTAGCAGCCAATGAGCTACCGTGCAGCAAGATTCAAATGTATTGTTCTACAGTATATAATGTGAGGTATCTCCACCATTACCACATGTTCATGCTGACCATCAATGAATAAACCTGTGTTAGTCCTTCCTGCGACTCCTTCTTTGTCTTCCGTGCAAGACACCAAACCTAAGATCTTTAGTGAGAAGTGTTCCTGTAGACTTCTGGTGAACTCATCACACTTAGATTTGCTCTTCCCAAAGTACAACAAGTCGTCGACATATACTAACAGCTTCTCTGTCTCATCCTGAGACTTTCTTATGAAAACACACTTATCTGATATGGTGGCGATGAAACCTATTTGTTCCAGAACCTTGGATAAGCATTCATACCACCTCTTCCCGGATTGTTTGAGCCCGTACAGGCTTTTATGGAGGAGCCAAGTTTCCCCTTCATTTTTCCTGAAGCTAGGTGGCGCTCTCACATAGATTTCCTTGTCCAATTGAGCATGCAGGTATGCGGCCTGCACATCAAATTGATATACGTGTTCTTTCAGCACAGATGCCATCACCAACGCGGCCTTAACACTCTCTGGTCTCACTGTTGGTAAATACGTGTTGGTGTAGTTGTCTGGGTACCTTTGGGCAAACCCCTGTGCCACAAGTCTGGCTTTGTACAGGGTTTGGTTGTTTTCTAGTGGCTTGCCCTTGAACACTCACTTCATTCCAATTGTCTTCTGGTGCTCTGGCACCCTTGCGGTTGTGTACACGTTCAGGTTTCTGAGGCTCCTCATTTCCTTTTGCATGGCGGCCTCCCACTTCTCTCTCTCCTTTTGTGGCAGTAGGAGGATGTCTTCATATTTTTCGGGTGCGGTTAAGTTGTGATTGATGGTCATCACAAAATCCCCTAGTCCCTTGGGTGGTTGATTTCTGGTTGATCTTACTGGTCTCTGGCGTTGAGTGTCAGAGACCCCGGCTTCATCCTCGCACTCAGTGGGGCCTGTGCTTATGGCAGCACGCTCCTCCTCGTTGTGGAGGTTTGATTTGTGTCCTGACTCATTGAGGTCATGCCCTGGGGTCCCTATTTGGCTGCTGTTGGTTGTCTGCTCTGCAGTCAATGTTTCATTTGAGTGTAGCCTACTCCAGTTGGTGTCCTCATGGAAGCTTGCCGATCTGGATACTACTAGTCTGAGGTTGGAGTCCAGGAAACGGTAGGCCTTTGAGCCTGGCTCGTATCCTAGGAACCGTAACCTCCTTGACACTTTGTCTCCTTTTCTTCTCAACTTTTTCGGGATATGCACGTCTGCAAAGACTCCAAAAACATGAAGGTGGGACAATCTAGGTTTTCTGCCGTACACGAGCTCATACAGTGTTTTCCCTATGACACTGGACCACAGTCTATTTAGGGTATAGTTGGAATATAGTAGTGCTTCTCCCCAGTATGAGAAGCTCAGTCTGGCATCTTCCAGTACACATCTAACCATAGTCTGGAGCACTCAATTTCTCCGCTTGGCAACCCCATTTTGAAATGCTGAGAATGGAGCGGTCTTGTAGTGTATCATTCCTTTGTCGTTGATCCAGTCTTCGAACTCCTTTGAGAGGAATTCTGATCCCCGATCCGTCATTATTTGTTTTATTTTGATGTTGTACTGTGTTTCTGTTCTTCTGTAGAATTCTTTGAACTTTGAGAGTGTCTCTCCTTTGGTCTTGAGCGTGTATACAAAACCGTATCTGCTGAAGTCATCTACGATTGTCAGGAAGAACCTCTTTTGGCCTAGGGAACTTTTGAGGGGGCTGATGAGGTCCATGTGTATTAACTCAAAAGGGTGGTTGGCCTTCCTATTAGATGTTTTCAGCCTTGGAGAGGTCTTTGATTTGGCACACTTGCATACAGAACACTCTAGGTAGCTATCACAGTGTTTTGCTTTGAGGCCTTCGGAGCACTCTAGCATTTTCTTTATAATGGGGAAGCCTATATGTCCCAGTTTTTGATGCAGTAGATGTGCACAATCATCATGTATGGGTTTGCCTATCGATAGGCGAGGTGTTCTGTGGGCCGTATCTGCGACCCCCTCTGTGGGTCTGTCATGGGGGTCTTCCCCTTCAATTTCCTCATCGTCGACCACGTCTGTGGCGTCCGGGGCATCCCCTTCTGTGTTGACATCCTCTTCTCGGTCGATGATGTTGATGCTGACATTTTCGGAGATGGAGACCATCCTTCCATTTGACCGGTTGATGATCTTAAGCAAGGCGGACCTTGGGATGCTCTCATCGCCGGTACCTTTGTTATTTGTCCTTTTGGGGATGGCTTCGGTGTCCGCTTTTGGTTGCTTCTCCTGTTGGTTTTCGACCGGATCGCTGGGGGTTTCGACGGGGGTGATTTGTGGTTTTGCCTTTGGTGCTCCTGCGTGGAGCTTTTTCGTTCTGGGCATCTTATCTGGATTTTTGGTTTTATTCTTGAGTTAAATTCGCAACCATCCTCACTGCTATCACTTTGTTGAGAACTCCGATGGTTGATGCGAATAACTCATGATCAAAGTTCATTTAAAGTCTTTATTTGGGGAAAGGTATTTCCATGCTAGGTTCTGAGGGGTCTCGGAGGGAGGATAAAGGGTAGGATGAGGTAAAGCAGGAAACACATTTGTATATATACATGGGATACATCGTAAGGACAATGCATTCTGGTACATGTAGTTTGAGACAGTTTGATATTACATCTGACACTCTTTGCTCTCGCCTGGTTGATTGGTTGAGGGGCGGCGCGGTGTGGAGGACATTGGGAATTGAAGTTGTTTTCCTTTGTTTGCATTGGTGGGGCTGTTGCCCCACTGGCGACTGCGGGAACCTTACATTGCTCTGTGGTCCAGGTTAGGACAAGTGCAGGCGGCTCGGTACAGGACAGTATGGACTGGTGTGGGAGCCTTTGTTACATTCCAACGGTTAACGTCCTTCCGTATAAGTATAGAAGAGCCAGTGCTACCTGCGTATATGCAGACGTTTCCTTGGACATGTGGTAGGCATGACTAGAATGCTGTTTTACCTTCCCACCAAATGCTGAACACTGTTTTACCTTCCCACCAAAGTGGTACCTATTTATCTACTTGCAATTTCTTGCTTTCGAACTGCTAAATTAGCAGGAGCTGAGACAGAGACGGAAGCTCACTATGTCATGCAGCACTCGGTTCTTGAACTGCTGACCTGCCAACCATCCAGTCATCAAGTTCAGTGTCTTAAACACTAAACCACCGCAGTTCCCCTTATTCTCTACTTAGAATCCCCTAAAAAGGGTTGCCTTGGGTTTGAATTAACTTTTGGCACGCTGCTGCTGCATAACACATGTTCCCCTAAACCAACCACACAAACATGCAAACTTAGGAGCAGAAAAAACATTGCAAGTTGGATGGATCAGCATAATGCAAGTAATTTCTGTATCTCACTCACTCCATCTACAGAGTTGGATGGCATTCATACAGCTTAAGTCAATCATGCTCTAAGTGCCCTCTGTGTTGTCTCTTTCCTTGCCAAAATCCAGAAAAGAAAGCCAGTTAACAGTAAGAGGTTTAAAATGGAAACAAATCTGCCTTCTACATGTGTACATGGCAAGCGAACAGTATCATCCAACACTTTATTTTTTAAGACATATGCTAGGACATAGGGCTGTATAATAGCCGCACCATCATCCCTAATCTCTCCCCCCCAAGAGCTCAGATTTTGAACTGGTTGTAATCACTTAACATCAAATGGGATTATACATTATATTAAGATTTAAAGGTATGTCCTGCTTCTTTAGATGATTCTTTGCATTCTCATATCTGTATCTTGTATTACAGCCTGCAATTCTTATGTGATTCATCAATGCAAGTAAGCAAGGGCTTAATTTATTAGTCTAACAACTAAGGCACTGATCTTTTACCAAACTGCATTATAGGAGGTGAAATGAACTGTCTACAGAAAATATATAGAATGACCTGGAATGACATTTTGTGCTCAAAATATTTGTATTGTACCTTTTATTCTTCCCAGGTCATCAACAAACATTGAAATAATGTGGTTCTTCACAATACACTGGGGTGTATATGTAGCAAATCTTAGCTCAAATTAAGCCTTGGAACTGTCAGACATCTGTTCCTGCTTGGCTGGTTGAGGATTCAGTAGTTTATAGAGTAATGACACATCCATCAACTAAGAAGATGACTTCCAGGGGAAATGTATGCTCAGATACAAGTAGCAGCTGATGACAAATCTGTTTTAAACATTCTCTGAAGTTTATGTATAAAACAACAAATTAAACAAATTTATTAAACATTTAAAGAAAACATTAAAAATATACATGTAGATATAGACTAGTGTTTCCCAACCTTTGGTTTTTGGACTTCAGTTCCCAGAAGCCTAAGTCAATTCCTGTTGTGTATGAAAGTCTATGCCTTTAAGAGAAATTGTAACAGGAAGAATGAAAAAATGTAACCTCAGTGAATACAATGTAACTCAATGTAAATCAGCTGGATGGAACGTGATTCACCTGCCACTAGATGGCAGTGACTCGCGACCACACGGTAGTAATCAACCAATCACAGTCTACCACGGGAAACATTCCCGCCACAGGTAAACCAGGTAAAGATTGCGGGGCGTCACCATGACATCACGAATACAGGAACCAATGGGGAACCATGTGGCTAGATTCAAATGTAATCTCTCTGTATAAAAGGAGCTGTGCCTCCGCCATTACCTCATGTTCAGATTGCATACCTTGCAATAAAGATGTGTTTGGCCCCATAACTGCTGCCTACTGTGTATCAATCTGCAAACATCAAATTGGCGACGAGGATGGGATATCATTCCTGGCCCACTTTCCGCCGGTGCGCTTGCGCACTATGGGTTTTGCCTTTTCCTTCTGCGCAAGGAACCATGGGGGTTGTAGTTCCCAGCCCATTTTTAAAAAATATATATACAATATGGGAGATTTACAGGAAAATACAAATACGGGATGATGGCGGGAAAGAGGGGTAAATAACGGGAGTTTCCTGGCCAATACGGGAGACTTGACAGCTGTGGTCTAAATATCAAATGCTTTCTGACCTGTATAAGACACATTCTCAGGTTCCTGTGAAAGTAAATTTTGTGTACATCTTAGTAGATTTAACTTTCCCCCTTCAAATATTTCTGCATCCACATATTTTAGGTTACGTTGTCATTACACTTTTTTCTACCCCACTTCCCGTCATAGGGAGTTCAGCCCTATATCTCCCAATCTTGGGTGGATAGTGGTAGCTCTGTTCAAGCAGTTTGAAAAAAAGAAAGATGTACTGAATGAGACAATCAAACAAGAGAACAGTTGCTTAATTACCAAATAATCTACTCTGTGCTGGATCATACAGGGGGGAATCAAAAGAAAACTAGACATTAAGAGGCATGTATTTATTTTAATTAACACATTTATCCTCAGCAGACTTGCATATTAAGCTTGTGTTTACCTTCCAGTGACCAACACAAATTAAAACACACCAAATACAAGATACAAAGATAAACAAAATCATGTGGTATGAGATCACACCTTTCACAGTGAGGGAGCATCTAACTTAAATATGTGATGATAACCACATTTTAGGAGTTTTTTCCTCTCATAAATTTGTGAGTATCAGCATTGTCCCCTTTGTGGCAATAATTCTTTCCCATATTCCTGTAAGAACTAAAATTCCTGCGGGGAGGAAAGAAAGAATTGAGTGTACAGCTTAGAAACTGCTTCTGAGAGATTTACCGTATATGTAGACAAGGAGAAAGGTCTACAAAACTCCTGAAACTCTATGAAGAATTTCAATAAAAGTAGAGAGATTGGAGATGATTGAGAACTCCTTTCCAGTTGAGAACATGAAATTTATTGCACAGGTTTGACAGAAATATTGACTTATATTCAGTTTTAGAACTTGATCTTTCAATAAATATCTCAATATTTCACAGACTGTTTTCACATGCAGTGTGCTGCCTGTATTTTGAATACAAATTCAAAGCTATAATGAATGTAATTCAAAATTATAGAAGTATTAAAATATAACTAAATAAAATCAAATTCAGGGCATTGTTTGTGATGAAGGATTTTCTGGGTCAGGATACTTAAGAGACCGCATCACCCCAGTTTTTCGACCCGTCCTACGAAAGCAGATCGTAGGGGCTCCCTAGTGGTCCCATCAGCCAGGGAGGCACATCTCACTGGGACCAGGAAGAGAGCCTTCTCGGTATCTGCTCCAGCCCTATGGAACCTCCTGCCACTTGAATTGTGCCTCCAGGCAGAGTTGCTCCCCGTCAGGAAGGCCTTAAATATATGGCAATGCCAGCAGGTGTGTGGTACAACTAGTACCACAACCCAGCCCTGCTGGCTTATTTAGCCCTGCCCGGAGTTCTTATTTACTCTTGCCCGGGTGTCCCTTAAAAAAAAAAAAAGAGGATTGGGGAGGTTTTATGGACGTTTTTAGATAGTTTTATAGTACAGTGGTACCTCATACAATGATTTTAATCTGTTCCATGGGGCTCGTTGTTGTACGGAACAATTGCTATACGATGCATGCATCGTATAGCGATTTTCCCTATGGGATGCATTGTACAATGATTTTTTTGCTAAGTGCTTTTTCCCATTGAAAAATTGTTCTATGATTTTTTTCCATAGGGAAAATTGTTATGCGGGACGCAATTTCCCCCCCAAACCTAATTGTTATGCGATTTTGTTGCTATACGGGGCGATTGTTGTATGAGGTTCCACTGTATTTGGTTTTAATTAGTATTGGGTATGGGTTTTAACTGATGTTGTGAGCCGCCTTGGGTCACTTAGGTAAAAAGGGCGGTTATATACATCCAACAAATAATCAAATAAATAAATATCTCTGGCAGGGCTACCAATGATGCAGAATTCCTCTTTGTGTTTTAAGAAATGGGCCACTGGCACCCTGTACTTTTGTACTTCTAGAGCCCATCAGTGTTCGAGTACTATTCTTTATAGTTTTATATAAACCCCTTCAAAGTGCTTATGCTATTTTTCTATTATTTTAATAGAACACATTGTTAATCGTCATCGTCAGCTACAACTTGTATCTGAGAATGCATTTTTTCCTGAAGCAGGAAAAATGCCATTGCTGTGAATTTGTTTAAGGTGGATCCCAGATTGCCATGAAGTGACCCACACACTACGATCCCGGAGCCATATGAAATGCGACATGCAGGATTTAACACCAGGACTGCAATGGTCTGACACAGTCTTGAGGATACTGAGCTCAATGAAGGTGTCAACCCAGTGTGCCTCAGCAGTGAAAAAAGCAAACTCAATGTTAGGGATCATTAGGAAGGGTATAGAAAATAAGTCAGCAAGTGTCATTTTGCCTCTTTATAAATCTATGGTGAGGCCCCATCTGGAATATTGTGTACAGTTCTGGTCGCCATACCTCCAGAAGGATATTATGGAGTTGGAGAAAGTACAGAGGAGGGCAACCAGAATGATTAGGGGACTGGAACACCTTCCTTACCATCTGAGGCTGCAACGGTTGGGCCTTTTCACTCTTGAACGACGGCGTCTAAGACGTGACCTGATTGAAGTTTATAAAATCATGCACGGTATGGACAAGGTAGATAAGGAAAAAACTGTTTTCCCTATCGCACAACACTAGAACTAGGGGATACTCCATGAAACTTTTGGGTACTAGTTCTCAAACAAATAAGAGAAAGTACTTTTTCACCCAGAGGATTACTGGTCTATGGAACTCCCTGCCAGAAGAAGTGGTGACAGCTGTCAGTCTTCACAGCTTTAAGAAAGGATTAGACAAGTTCATGGAGGACAAGGCTATCAATGGCTATAATTATGGCTACCTAAGGACAACCTCCGGGTTGGAGAGATAGGCAGGATATCTCTCAATGCCATTTCCAGGGAATCCTAAGCAGGTGAAGGCATCTCCTTGGGAATACCCTGAAGGAAATGGTGAGCCACTGTGTGAGACAGAATGCTGGACTGGATGGGCTGTGGCCTGTTCCAGCAAGGCTGTTCTTATGTTCTTATGTTCTTATATTATCAAGGTGCGACTTCATAGTACTGGCATGGCCTCTTTCGCCTCCATGACCATTGGGAATCAGAGTTCCTCCTCCGCTCATCTTGCCATTTGGTCCAACATGATGGTTTCCAGTGGCACTTTCTTCACTGAGGGGATCATCACCCCACCTAAAGGGGCTCATCCATCCATAGCTGTTGGTCCTTTTAGGGAGTAAGGTTATTTACCACTGTTGAACACTCAGCGTTGAGTCGTTGGCTTGTACGGTCTACTCCATTATCACAGTGGAATGTCCGGCCAGACATTTACATTGTTAATATACTGTGCTTATTAGTGTATTGTGTACAATTAGTATATAGTGTAATATATTGTGCTACACCTGCAGTTTTTGAAAGCAGTGCTTAGCTTATGTTATTAAGCATCTGACAAATTGTTTCCCCTGCAGGTTACTTTTCATCTGATTATCTTACTATTTGTACAATCCATAAAGTCTTATTCTATTATTTACTTGGATCAATTTATGGTTTAGAGATCTGACTAGAGAGGATGCTGAGGGATTTAAACTGTTAAACAAACATTGTTAAATAGAACAGGCAAATATTCAGCTCTAGTAACTGCATTCTGAGAGCAACACTGTATGATTAATGTGGCACTGACTATTTGCACTTGATATATTCAAATGTTTGAATATATATTATTTATATTATTCCAAATTATAACCCTTATATGAACAATCAAATGTACTTTTTAATATCTATTTAGCTATTTAATCCTGTTGAGTTTGCATTCTTATGGACACCTTAGTCTCTATGATTTTTTTAGATAAAATAATGATTACATGATGTTTCAAAATTGTCCAAAGATGTTTGATACAGTTTGTACAGATATTTTGAATGGCAATTATTAATCACAATGCTTCTCTGTTGACCAAATGAATTTAATTGCATTTTTAAAAAAGATTTTGCCCAGATGACTGCAATTCTACAAAAAAAATAATCCAGGTTGTTACTCCAAATATGCTTTTTTTTTTTTGGTTGACGCTTTCAGATGAGACTTTTATTGTGTGCTGCATTCAAGAGATTTTATCAGAAGAACAGGTCCAGAAAATATATTCTTCCACATGTAATGATCTTTTGTTTTTACCTACCATTTCTTTTATTTCATCTGTCCCAGCTGATAGAACATTGTTGAGGAGAAAAAGACAGCTGCTGTACAATGTTACTGAATGGTAATACTAGGTCTCCAACTGGAAGGAGCCAGTATCTCATTTAGGATTTTTGACATGTTCATATCTCTTCCTTTCTTGCATTTAAGAATTATTTTTCATTAATTCTGTGTTAAAGGTCTAAGGACACGTAAGTCTTTGGAGCTTTGATTATTCTTACTTGATAAACTGGGTCACCTGATATTGGGCTGGGCAGAATGTGTCCATTGCTGCTGTTACCATCATGAATAGAACTAATGAAATATGACTAATTAATTATTCTCTGCCACTGTGAAGTATAAAACCCAGGTTTCTTATTATTTGACATTTCATCTTCCTGCACATACTTTTGATATACCTGGGACTACTGCCAGCACTTTCTTGTGCTTTTTCTCTGAAAGCGAAATCTCTCTCTTTTTCCTCAAAGGAAGTTGAAAATGTTTATCACTGAGAGGGGCAGGAAATAATTTGAGCTAATCCAATTAGAGTTTTGCTAAACTAAAAGCATTTGAACCCAGTAGAACTAAGAAGTAATTTATTCCAAGATATATCCTCTCACTATAATAAATCCAATCATTTTCCGGATGACTGTGTGTAATGAGCTATATGTACATGTAGCCACAAGAAGTTCCCATGTTCATTTGGAGAAAGAGAAGTACAAATTTGGGAGAAATGTGGCTAACCGGTGTTAAATCCTGCATGTCTCATTTCATATGTGCCACAGGAGATGGCTCCATGATCACAGCGTGTGGATCACTTCATGGCAAGCTGTGATTCACCTTAAACAAATTCACACCAATGGCAGTTTTCCTGTTTGTCGTTGTGAAAATGATTTCCAGGGAAAAGTGTATACTCAGATATGAGTAGGCGCTGCCATTCATGCTTCCCTTTCTCCAAATGAAAATGAGTAGACATTTGACGGAATATTTACAATGAAGGCATTGCCTTGTATGAGCTAGCTTTTAGAATAATATAATCCTAAATTGGCATAGATCTATAAAACAGAGGTGTGGTCTCGCTGAAAATTGGCACACACCTACCTAGGGATTGTGAGATCAGCACTGTGGGGGCCCCGAAACCCATTTGGGGGTTTATGCCCCACAAATTGGAATTCAAAGGGGACACCCCCACCAATGGGAGAGAAAGCATGTACCACCACTAAAAAAGGGAGGATCCTTTTTCAGAGCTGAAGAATAAAAAAGTATTTAAAAATAAAAGAAACCTATTTTTATTCTTTCCTTTGACGGGTTATTATTGTTAAAGTATCAGGATGGTGTTGGGATATTGTGGAACAGAGAAGGGAGGGGAATGGGGAGAAAATGGAATAGTGGCACCCCCGTGGGTGGTACAATGGAATGGTCCACTCTCCTCCAGTGGTTGGGGAGGAAAAAAATACCCTAAACAAAAAAAACACGAGCAAGGCTGGGTAATCAGCTAGTATAGAATAAAAACAACAATACTGGGGTTTGGTGGGTTAACTAGGATGATTGGTTTGTTTTATTGGTTTTATTGTTTTGGAGGAGCACTGGAAAATATGGAGTTTGCTTCACAAAAACTTGTAAAACAATTGCCAAATTCCAAAATAGGTTTTGAGGAGATCCCAATTTTCAGGGTTTATACTAGTGAACAGAGCTTTTATGGATTAGTCCTGTTGGATTCACTTTTAACTTGCTAATATAGGCAAGGATCAGGAAAACAGGCGGTTTTACGAAACTCTCCTAATATTCCTATTCAAAACATCAGGCTTCATCTGTTGAAACTTTTAAAATGCAGAACTTAAACTCGGCATGATCACTATTTTTGACAGAAGTAGATGGGAATTTAGATATTTGCATGTATTTTGTTTCTTGGTGAAGCAAGACAAACTGAATTGCTTTGGGGTGGGCTGACCCATTTTAATGGTCATGCATGTTCAGTCCAGCAGCAATGGAGATCAGTGCCACAAAGATGTTCTGTGTGAGCAGGAGTTTGTCAACTGAACCACCAATAGAGCCCTGAGCTTTCCTGGGCTAGCAAAATTGTGCATAAGTAGGAGAGAACTGTGGATGGATGATTGACTGTGTGTAGGCTTTGATTGGATAGCATTTGGGACTAGCTTCTATTCTCTTCCTTTTTCTACTTTAGCCCCTTCTCTCAAAAAAAATATTTTTTTTTTGGGGGGGCTGCAAATAAATGCCATTACATGCTGCTATTTTAGTCTTTTTTGACAAAAGTAAGAAAAACCAGGTATCAATTTATTCAAATTTCTGCTCATATTAAACCTTTGGTGCATTATGTCATCCCTGGGAAAGAATCCTTTTGGTGTCTTACCTGGGCATACTTCTGGTTGAGAGAAACACCTACATAGCATATCCACTTCTGGATTCCATACCAAGCAGTACCGATGCTTTGCCATTTAGAACTGTCTGGCAGATTATTTCTTTCTCAGTACAAATTATTACTTTGGAGGCAACTTTCCCAATGCCTGAAAAAGTTCATGATTGTCTGAAATATAAGCACAGTGAACCCTCTATTTCTGGCTTATCACATGCCCCAAACTGGTGGCAGTATGAAGCATCTCCATGACAGACCATCATAGGCCTTTATCTAAAAATGTTTTTGTTATTATTTTTAAATTAAAAATAACAATAACAACATTGATCTGGACAGCTACAAATATCTGCACAAATCTGAGAACAAATTGGTTTACATCAGAGTGGGTCAGCTCCAAACTGTACAACAAATACTTGGCTACAGATGGGAGGGGGGGAGTGAGAGATACTGGGATATCCCTACTTAAAATAAGAGCAGATGGCACTCGATAATGAATCAAAGCAAATATAAGACATTTTATTTTCAGACTTGCCTCACAATATGTCATAGTAGGTTTTTGTGGGCTCTGCTGTAACATTCCCAGGTCCCAGATGTGATGACTTTTTTATTTGACTTATCTTTTCTAGAAGACTACCCAAGGCTTCAGTGGGGGGTGGTCACAGTTACCAGCACTACCAAGTAGGCATACGTAGGTAAGGTAAAGCTTGCCCTTGCTCGAAAGTCAGTCGTATCTGACTCGTAGGGTTCAGTGCCCATCTCTGTTTATGGCCAAAGCGCCACTGACTGCGTCTGTAGATGTTTCTGTGGACATGTGACAGGCATGACTAGACACGAGAGTGCATGAAACACGGTTTACCTTCCTACTGAAGTGGTACCTATTTATCTACCTGCAATGTCTTGCTTTTGAACTGCTGAGTTGGCAGGAGCTAGGACAGAGATGGGAGTTCACTCTGTCATGCAGCACTCGGGTCTCAAACGGCTGACCTTCCAGTTGTCAAGTTCAGTGTCTTAACCACTAAACCACCGCAGTCTCTCTATAAGTAGGTATCTTGCTTCTATTCTTTTCTAAGCATTTAGATATTTGTGCCATTTGCCTTTTAGTCATTGTCCTGTTGTTTCATTACTTCCAGCTCTCTGATAGTAATGAGAGCTGGAAATAATCTTGCTTGTTTCAATGCTTCCAGCTGGGCCTTACAGTGCCGGAAATAACACTTGAGAGCTATCATGCACAAGAGCCCTGGTTACCTCATCATAAGAGGAGAGGCCCAGCTGCTGCAGAAGTTAATGTCTACTGGAAACTCTCCCAGAACATTCCATAAATCTCTGGGGGGTTATCAAACTGGGGGGAAGCCATCATCTTTGACTTGATTCTGGATTGCAGCTGATGTGATTCTGAAGGTGACCCTGAAATATGTGAAGAGAAAAGGGGAAAAGATGCTCCTTTAGGTTATACTACAAGTTAAATATATCAGTGTTTGCATTAGAATCTGATTATTTCACTATAAGCCTCATGCACTCTTAAATTCTTCTTCTAATATGATTTTTTATTTATTTATATGAGACCCAAAATAATACATAGCATTTTAGAAAATATATTTTGGATATTCTATCTACCTCACTTCTGGGCAGAGAAATGAATTGAATAACAAGTTGATACTATTATTTTCTCTATTATTATGCAAGTTTCTTCTTCAGGTGCTGTATCCATTCCAGATATTGGCTATCAACATGGTGACAGTCTTCCTGTTCTTAACTCATGGGAACAGTTCTTCTGAGGACATTCCACATCAGTCTCTCAGGTTCTTCAGCCATAAAGTCTGTCGATGTCCAGGGCTTCTCTTCCCATAGATCTTCCCTTGCAGAGAGAGTTGGAGATGTTCAGGGCTTCTCTTCCCAGAGATCTTCCCTTGCAGAGCGAGTTGGAGTATTCTATATTTCATGTCATTCCTCATGATATGCCCAAGGTATTGGAGTTTTCTTTGCTTAATGGTCTTAAATAGTTCTTGTTCTTTATCCATTCGACACAACACTTCTACATTAGTTACATGGTCAACCCACGATATCCTTAGCAGCTGTCTAGATCTACATTTCAGAAGCTTTGATTTTCTTTTCAGATGCTTTAGTCAATGTCCGAGCTTCAACTCCATATAGCAACATTGGGAATACATAATATCTATTTGGAGCTTTGTAGTAGGAGTTAGAGCTATCCTGCATAACAAATGTCACATTTTTATGAAAGTGAATCTCATTTTTTCCATTTGTATTTTAATCTCTACTTTGGGATCCCAATTTCCATTTAACATACTCCCCAAATAGACAGTTTTATCCATTCTTTCAATTTCTTGTGTTCCTGCCATTAGCTTGCAGTGAGTTGGTGTTTGGCTTATAACAAGATATTGTTTTGGTGTTGAGATCCAAATCATATTCTTTGCTTGAAGCTCTAACTCGATCCAGCATCAACTGAACATCTGCAAGGTTTGTGGCCAAAAACACTGTGTCATCAGCATATCAGATGTTATTCAGGTATTCCCCATTAATGTTAATGCTATTGCTTAAATCTGATAGTGCTTATGAAAAATACTGACTATATATTAAACAGTGTTGGGGACAACACACAGCCTTGTTGCATACCTCTGCATATTTGAACCTGCACTGTCAGCTGCTCTTCAACTCTGACTTGAGCTGTCTGATTCCAATAAAGGTTGGTGATAATTATATCTTTATCATTTCGCTCAGAAGGATCCTTGTTTCATTAATGCTGTTAAAAATGCCAGTCAATTCATTTGTGTTAATAAAAAGGCTTTAGAGCTCATCTGTTATTAAGACAACAGAAGACCACATGCATTGTTAAAAGACAAGAAAGGAAATCTTGCAATGGAAATCAGGGATAAGGTCAATGTATGGAAAGAATACATAGACAGAAGTTTCAAAATTTCTTCTGGGATGTCATCTGGTCCTCTTGCTTTCCCATCTTTGAATCTTTAGAAAGCTCTTATAACCTCACTCTCCAGTATTGGTGGTCCAGTATTGCCATTTATGACCAGCTGTTCACCTCTTTCATCACTAAACAGCTCTTCTCTGTATTCTTTCCATACATTGACCTTATCCCTGATTTCCATTGCAAGATTCCCTTTCTTGTCTTTTAACAATGCATGTGGTCTTCTGTTGTCTTAATAACAGATGAGCTCTAAAGCCTTTTTATTGTCTAACCCAGTGTTTCCCAACCTTTGGTTTTTGGACTTCAGTTCCCAGAAGCCTAAGTCAATTCCTCAAATCACTGACCAGCCAATGTACTGACTTAGACTTCTGGGAATTGAAGTCCCCCTGTGGGGTGTGGGCCCCACATTGGGAACCATTTTTCTTCTTTAACATTTTCTATTTTTGAAAGTAGAAAATGGAAATTTACTATGTCAATCAGAATTTTCTTCTGCACATGCTATTGTCCCAGTTCAGAGGTAATGGGACCACCATTTTCTGCTTACCAGACTGTACAGGGAGACACATAGGACCTCCAATAGATTGATTTCCAATATTCCCTAGGCTTGAGTCCCATCTCCAGGAGAAACTTACTACTTTGAAGTCTTCTTTGATGGCATGCAATCAAATTTTTATATAGAACTATATAAAAATAGCAGCTTGTTGTATCAGCATAAATTGACTCAGGTTGCCTAGGTCACACAGTTTTGGAGGCTGAAGACTGATTGACATTTTTCATTTCTTTTCATATGCAGCTTGGGAATCAAATATTCTTTAATGGTAGCTCAATTATATAAAGAGCCGGGATCCCCATAATGTTACTATTGTGAGTTGAGTGCGATTATAAAATATAGTTTTAAAAGCCTGTTATTTTCATTTCCTCTCTGGATGAACATCATAATGTAACAGACTGTTATGTTAGAAAACAGTAAACCTAATTTCTTTCCAAGAATTAATCAGTGCCAAATATAGATATATTGACTCTTAAGTTCCATTAATACCAGGTCATATTCTGACATGAACTATAGTGCATGATTTTTTTTTACACAGTAAACCAATTTTTTATAACATTATACAAAGAACAGCAGTTTGTCCTTTGGTCACATTTGGCAGCTTCTCCTCCTCCTCCTCCTTCTGTATCCAAATCTGAATATTGGCGATCCTCATGGTGGTCAGCCATGAAGACTGTTCTGAGAATATAATGCAGTAGCCTTTCATCTGTCTTCTACATTACACCTGTACCACTGATCCATTCTGCAAGTCACTTTCTGGTCCTGAGCTCCTTTGGCACACTAAGTCCTCATTGGCCTGAGGCCAGTATTGATGAAGCTGCTGCCCTCCATCAAGATAGATTCAAGTGGGATTTAATCCACTGGAAGACCATCACCCTTCCCTGTAGACTTTAGCACCCAAGCCGTTAGTCCTCAGGGTTGTCAGGTTAGTTAATCGCTACTTGATACTCGGTGTTGAGTCACTGACAGTATGGTCAACTTTTACCATAGCAAGATAACCTGGCCAGACACTATGGTTTATAGTGTGACTATTTAGCTGACATGTTGGGAACTACTGTGTCGTGAAAGGGACCTTTATCCTTAAGTAAGCCCTTTCATGCTTCTGAGCTGCAGCCCTCTGGCTGGACAACCCAGGCCTCCAGATTAGTGTAATAAAGTAAATAAGGTAGCGTTGTAGCCAAGTAATCACTCGAAGTCTCTCCAGGTTTCAAAAAGTGTATTGAAGTCAAAGTAAAAGTACAGAACAAAATCCAAGCAAAGTCCAGTAAAACTTAGAAAAGCATTTCAAAGTAAAGCAAGCTGTTCTCCAGGGAAAGCCCCCCCCCCCTTTTTTGCTGGTTAAAAGCGACTACACGATGGCAGTCCAAAGTCCATTATTATTATTATTATTATTATTATTATTATTATTATTATTATTATTATTATTATTATTATTATTATTATTATTAGACTTTTATGCCACTTCACTTGCAATGCAACTCTGGGCGGCTAACAAAGAAATAGAGTATCACAAATTTCAGTTACAAAGTATCACATTAACACCATATAAAAAACATTTCAAGAACAATACATATTTCAAGAGCAATACACATTTTGAAGCAATACACAGGAAAAAAAAGAAAAATATATTGCAAAAACTCAGACTTATCCACTTCCCTCCAGGCTGAACAGCCGAGGGAAAAAGTCCGGCAGCAGTGACAGTGGCGGTGTTCTTATAGCTAGCTGGCTGCGCCGCACAGCTGTTCCTTCTTTCCCTCAAGGCCGGGGCTGGCCAAGGGAAGAGTCTGGTGGTGGCGTCAGCGTTCATATAGGCAGCCGGCCGTGCTGCACAGCTGTCCCTTCTTTCCCTCAAGGCCAGGGCCGACCGAGGGAAGAGTCCACTGGTGGTGTCGGCGGCGTTGGTGTCCATATAGCTGGCCAGCCGCTCCGCACAGCTGATTCTTCTTTCCCTCAAGGCCGGGACTGGCCGAGAGAAGAGTCTGGTGGGTCTGAGTCTGAGTGAGTCTCTGGCCCACTTTGGTTTTTTTATTCTTTTTGATTTGATTTCCCCCCTGTGAGGAATCTCCTCTATTTGGAGTTAGTGTGAGTTAACTCGTGGGCAACTTCACACGGGAAAATGTTCTTGTGACACAGCTAGCTAATAAGCCCTGTTCTAAACTGTGCATACTGCCTCAGAAACCTGTAACAAGAGTAAATAATTACTGTAAATAGAGCAGGGATTCTCAACTTGTGACCCACCGGTTGGATGCAGCCCGCAGCACAATTTCATGTGCTCCCCACCCCCTCCACCACACCGGGAAATGCCTTGTGGTGGAGGAACAGAAAAATGGCCGTCCGGCCCTCAAAGCTGTCTGAGGGAGCATGACCTGGCCCCCGGCTTTAAAAGGTTGGGAACTCCTGAAATAGAGCATAGTGATTAATAACTTGAATTGACACATAAACACTGCTGTCTATTTAGATGATGGGTAATGGGAAATTATAGAAGAGATGAGTCTATGCATATGTTGTTACATATAGGCCTGTTGTGATTGAGAGTGAAGACCAGTGCTAAATTACAGCGTTCCCAGAAGACATTGGTTTGGAGCCAGAGTAGGAAGAAAGAAAGATGGCACCTAGAAGAGAGAGATGGAGAACAAAGAATAGATAGTTTGGTGGAATGAGGAAGGGGAAGGGATGTGAGGCAGAGGTAAAGGCAGAGACAGAGGTAGTTGGTACTTGGCTCTGCAAAGGTAACATGGAAGGGAAGATCTGTTTTGAGGGGGAAGAAAGCCATGGAACATTTGTAAATTTTGGGCTAGTTGCAGAACAAGTGTTCCAAACATTGGCTGTCCAGTTCAAATGCAGAACTCTGGCCATGCTACTGCCTGCCCTCCTGAATCTGAAAATGTTTTAATGCACACAGACAGATGCAGTATATTGTAGTGGTGTGTAGTAAATGTTTAAATTATGTTACTTATCCCCCTACGGCTTGCTCTTCCCACATTCCATTCTTTTAGATACGTTTAACTGCATTTGATATACAGGATATACTGGTGCATTATATCAAATGGTCTGTGATTTACAGTATTAAAAATAAGCACTGAACTAAATGGGTCAATTGAATGATTTGTCATCAAATGTTCCATGATAGCTTCTGAAATTTCAAATGCAAACCTCTGAAAATAGCTTCTGATCCCACAACTTTTATGTTTACCATTATTTAGCAATACGTCTATTGATAAATGGACTTCCTTAGGAGGTACATTCTCTAAATTAGGGGTGCCCAAACTATGGCCCAGGAGCCGGAGACGGCCCTGAAACCAATTCATCTGGCCCATGAAGCCCTCATCGCTCTTGGAAGCGGAAGTAAAATGCACCCATATGGGTGCATTTTACTTTCACTTCCGGGAGCGACAAGGGCTTTGTGGGCCAGATGAATTCATGTCAGGGCCAGATCCAGCCCCCGGGCCATAGTGACCATCCCCCTGAAACATGTGACCGACCCATGGCCCAAAACGTTTGGGCACCCTTGCTCTAAATATCATATAGATGGCATGTCTTGAATTTTAAATTATTCCTATTTGCTTATTTGCTCAATTTTTTTGACCCCACAGTAAAAACTGTTTTAATATTAGTCAATATTTATGTCATGACAGATATCTCTGTGACCAATCTTCTTATTTCCCTTCCCCTTTTGTACACATAATTTATATAACAACTATGTTAAAAAGTACAGCATTTCAAAATGATGATACTGTTCTGTTGTGATGCATTCAATTCATTTTTAACTTTCCCTTTTTACCATATGATATGTCAGTTCTTGCCTTTGCTAGAAAAACAGGCCTTGACTAAGGCTATTTATACCTTAGTTACATAAGATTTACTATCACAGAAGCCTCAATTTGGAGCTGTTTCCAAAGACAATCTGGGATTTTGAATTGGTAAAAAATGTAGCCATCAAAGCTTAAATTGAATCTCTTGTGACTATCTAGCTGGTAGATTCTGGTTGTTGTCATTCAAAAATGTCACTTTTCCTAATTTTGTTTTGATATTTCCAAGTTTTGTTTTGACATTTTCATGCCTCCATGTTTTGTCTCCATTTAAAGTGATAGCTTAAACATAAGGTTTTGAAATGTTTGGGGGTCAGGATGCTGTGAAACAAATATATTTCTATTATGGCTGTCTAAATTCTAAGATCAGTGTTCTGCAAACCTATTTTCTGTGGAACTCACATCAGATGCTTGCTAAGTAGGTACAAGAGACAGGGCCCTTTCTATACTTAGACTTGGAGGCAACATCCTAGATTTCTACCAGACATTTAGACAATAGGTTAGGGGTTCCCAACCTACGGCCTGTGATGCCATCCCATTGGCCCGTCGCTGTCTCTGCCGCACCCGGAAGTGGAATCAGGTGTGTTTATGTCATCCGTTAAACACACCCGTGCATGCACAACTGTATCTGCGGCTGGCGTAAACACAGAAGTGGGTGCATTTACATCACCCATAAATGCGCCTGCTTCTGGGAAGGGGGGGGGCTTGGTCTGGCCAGCAACACTGTCCATAGGCGTGGTCAGGCCCACAACAGAAAAAGGTTGGCCACCACTGCAATAGATGGACCAAATCTATACCTATAAATCCAAGGGTTAACAATTGGAACTTGCTATATGTTTCTGCACCTGTCCATCCTATCCTGTACCGAGCCTCCTGCACTCGCCCCAACCCGGTACGGAGGTTACTGAAGGGGTGAGAAATGCGCCAGTGGGGCAAGAGCCCCATGAACACGAACAAAGGGAAAGAACTTCAATTCCCAACATTCTTTGCACCGCGCCACAGCCAATCAGGCTGAGAGGCATGAACAAAAAGAATGTTGGGAAATGCGGCGCGGCCAATTAAAATTGAGCCGCAGGAAAAAAACCCGCCTCACGAACGCAAACCACAAATGCAAAACTACAAGTCCCAGCAAACAAAATTATTAACTGAATAACATAAGGTTAGGTTTGATATGTAAATAAGCATTCTATATTTCAGTTTCTCACCTCTGTAAATATCTCCCCCCCACCCCCATGACTGAAAAATGTCCAGACACTGCTCTGCTCACCAAGTTAAAGATCAGTAGAAGAGCATTCCTTAAGAGCTAAATGTGTGTGATTGTCACAGCAGGAACTCACCTTATTTGTCAACTTTGCTTTATTTTGTGTTTAGCATTCAGGATCTAAGTACATTCTTTATTTACAAGTCTGATTTCTCAGTTTTAAAAAATCTGCCTGATTAATGTCTCTGGAACACCAAGATGCTTTTCAGCTTTTAATGACAGAATATCTGTAAAAAAGTTTGACTCTGAAAGTACAGATAGGAAGATCTGTCACTGTTGCTTTCTTCCACATTCAGTTTTTCTAAACCTCAGGTGCCGAATGTGGGTAAGTAGATGATTCCACAGTGTCATGGCTACAACCAAGAAGGATAGCACTCTAATGTTGGTTGAGCTTCCCTCGGGGTGGGCAATCTCAGTCCACCAGTCTGGGAAATGTATGTTGTCTGGGCATAATTACTTGAAGAGAAGCACTCCAGCAGGTAACATGGTCCTAATAAACCACTAAGGGCTTTATATTGTTTTTACTATTTTGCCCTGCAGGTGGGGCTGTTAGTGGTTTTGGTTTCGTTTCACATGTTTTTCTCTCCTGGCCTCTGGGTGGGGCTTCTTCCGGTAAGTAGTCTTTGTTTCTTCATTTCTGTTCCGGTCGTCGTGGAGGGAAGAAGTGCTGGTGAGTTCTCTGGTTTTCTTTCTTCTGGGGTTTTTCTTTGTTTTGTTTTTGTGGTGGTGGGCTGTGAGGTGTTTCTGTTTGTTCTTTTTAGGCAACAATGCACTTTCCTGTAAGTATTATTTATGTATAAAGTCCTTTTTTTCAGACCTGTATTGTGGTCCAATGTTTTTGGTCAAACATTTGTGTGTTCAGTCAGTAGTTTGTTGTATTTTTCTCATAAATTTGTATGAGAAAAATACAACCAACTACTGACTGAATACACAAATGTTAGACCAAAATGTTGGACCACAATACAGATCTGAAAAAAGGACTTTATACATAAATAATACTTACAGGAAAGTGCATTGTTGCCTCATGCCAAACAAATAGATCATAAACAAAGGACTTTACACATAAATAATACTTACAGGAAAGTGCATTGTTGCCTCATTGCCAAAGTAATAAACCATAAACAAGCAACATCAACAACAATATATGACAAACGTTTTAATACTGAATTAATAATAATAACATATTTCAATATATTATTAATCAATTAGAATTGTAACTCACAATGCCACCAAAAACAATAGATTTTTTATGTGGCATCGTACATTAATCCCAGACAATAATTTTTGCTTCTTTTAGTACTATTGCACGCCCACTACCTTTTGTTATATTACATGTTGGGGTTTCCTGTTTAGCTATGTCGAGTGGTATTTGGACTGCAGAGTGAGCAGTTCTTCCTCCTTCCATTAATGTTGCTCCTATACCTGATGATGCTATGGCTAATGCAACATTTCCTTGTGCACGTATTTCTGCTAGAATTAAGTTTGTGAGGAAAGTTCTCCCCGTTCCTCCAGATGCTTTTAGGAAAATTATTCCTCCATCTTCTGTTGTTAGTTGATTAATTATTTTGTCATAGGCAGATTTCTGTTCATCATTAAGCAGTGGTTTGTTTTGATTTATGTATTCTTTTAATCGTTCAATGTCATAGTTTGTTTCCCTTATATAATCTGCAACTGTGATCAGCTTTTTGGGTTTTTTTGTGGATTAAAAAAGAACAAAGAATGATATAATTGTTTCTAATTGTTTTATTTAATCAAATAATGTTTTAGTTTGTGATTTTTTTGTTAATAGTTGTACCATAGGTAATATTTTTCAAAAATGTGAAAGTACATGTTTTTTACATTCAATGTTTTAAAACTATGTTTAGATGTTTTGGGTTTTTATTTGAGTTAAAACTCAACACAGGATGTTATAAATCTTTTTATTTTATTTATTTAACATATGTTTGTTATTTGTGTAAACTTTTGATTTATTGTTATGTTTTTGACTTGTTTTTACTCTTGTGGCCTCTAGGTGGGGCTGTTGTGTGTTTTTGAGTTGTTTTTACTATTCTGCACTGCAGGTCGGGCTATTAGTGGTTTTGGTTTCGTTTCACGTGTTTTATCTCCTGGCCTCTGGGTGGGGCTTCTTCCGGTAAGTAGTCTTTGTTTCTTCATTTCTGTTCCGGTCATCGGAGGGAGGACGTGCTGGTGAGTTCTCTAGTTTTCTTTCTTCTGGGGTTTTTCTTTGTTTTGTTTTTGTGGTGGTGGGCTGGGAGGTGTTTCTGTTTGTTCTTTTTTGTTTTGGTTGGGCTTTAGATTTGTGTAGTTGGTTTGGTTATTTCTGGTTTTGTTTAATTTTTCTTATTTTGTTGTTTATTTTTGTAATTAGTTGTTGTTTATTTATGAAATTTGTGGTATTTTTGTGTTGTAGTTAGGTGTTTTGTATGTGCTTTTGTGGTATTGTAGATGTTTTTGTTTGTGTATTTTGTGGTTTACTTTTTTGTTTATTAATATTTTTTAGTTATTGATTTATTTTTCTTTTTTTAATTTTTAAATTAATTTTGGGTTTTTTTGGTGTTTACTTTAGCGTAAAGAACAGGCTGCCTCGGTCCCTCTTTTCACCATTGCTGCTTCGAATTTTGGTTTTGATGCAGCAATGGGGGAAAGGAGGAGGAGGCAGTCAGCCCGTTCTTCTCCCGGGAAGGTTTGTTAGGTAGGTTGGGGGAGAAGGAAGAGGCAGAGAAGACCTATCTCTGCCTAACGATGGTTCTCTCCTCTCTGTCTCCTTTTTCTCCTGGCTTACCTAACCGGAGATTGGCAGGCAGCGATCCGTAAGGGGTGGTGCTCTTCCTTGCGGCTTGCTGGCTGCTGCTTTTGTATTCAGAAGTACAAAGGCGTCAGCCAGTCATCTGCCAGGGAGGGTGCTTCCCCTCACAAACTGCTGCCTGTTTTTGGGTTCTTTTCCACCCCGGCCCAACTGTCTTTGAGGGCGGTGGTGGTCTCGACGTGTCTTCGGCGGGGTAGCATGGAGGAGAGGGAGTCCCTCTTCTCCCCGTTGCTCCGGGAAAGAAGGCCGACAGGTGTCTCGCGGTGGAGTTTTGTGGCTTTTTGTTTTGTGAGGCTGTGAGGCGCTGCGTCCGCCTGTGGCGGACTTGCGCTCCCGTTGTGTTTTGTATTTTTATTTTTCACGTGCCAACTTTCTCAGCATTCTGCGCGCTCACAGTGCGCAGGATGCTGGGACTTGTAGTTTTGCATTTGTGGTTTGCGCTCGTGCAGTGTTTTTTTTAACTGTGGATCGATTTTAATTGGCCACACCATGTTTCCCAACGTCATTTTGCTCGCGTCTCTCAGCCTGATTGGCTGTGGCGCGGCGCAAAGAACATAGGGAATTGAAGTTCTTTCCCGTTGTTCGTGTTCGTGGGGCTCTTGCCCCACTGGTGCGTTTCTCAACCCTTCAGTAACCTCCGTACCGGGTTCGGGTGAGTGCAGGAGGTTCGGTATGGGATAGGATGGATGGGTGCAGAAACGTATAGCAAGTTCCAACAGTTAACCCTTGGATTTATAGGTATAAATTATGGCTGTCTAAATTCTAAGATCAGTGTTCTGCAAACCTATTTTCTGTGGAACTCACACCAGATGCTTGCTAAGTAGGTACAAGAGACAGGGCCCTTTCTATACTTAGACTCAGAGGCAACATCCTAGATTTCTACCAGACATTTAAACAATAGATTAGGGGTTCCCAACCTACGGCCTGTGATGCCATCTCATTGGCCTGTTGCTGTCTCTGCTGCATCCGGAAGTGGAAGCAGGTGTGTTTACGTCATCCGTCAAACACACCCGTGCATGCGCAACTGTACCTGCGGTTGGCGTAAACACAGAAGTGGGTGCATTTACGTCAGCCATAAATGCTTCTGCTTCTGCTTCTGAAAGGGGGGGCTTGGTCTGGCCAGCAACACTGTCCATAGGTGTGGTCAGGCCCACAACGGAAAAAGATTGGCCACCACTGCAATAGATGGACCAAATCTATACCTATAAAGCCGAAGGCGCCGGGCAGGGAGGGGGAGGAAAGAGCGGAGGACAATGAGGATGAGACAGAGGAGGAGGACGTCAAGATGGGGAAGGATGCAAGGCACGGCCCAGGATGAGGTGAGGACATGAGAGGTGACGCCGCGCCCGACATAGGTGAGTGGACCCCCCACTCCCACCTATGTGAGGAGGAGGCAGGCGCGGTGTCTTCAGGCGTGGCGTCTCTGGCCCGTGAACATCGCATTTGGATGTGCCACGCCCTCCAAATAAGCACCCGGGCAAATCCAAGTAGTCGGCTAGTGTATAAATAACTAGACTGCTCAGAGTGTAACAGTACTTCCTATGTTTATATAAACCGCTTGTTCAAATTGTTGCTCAGTACACCACTGCAAGATCTGTGCTTATCTTCTAGTAACCAATAGGTATGGTAGAATAGTTTGTCACAAAGGGTGGCTACATACATAAACATTTTTCCATGCTGGCATATGCATCATTAAAAATTGAGTGAACAGCAGTATGAAATCCATTTCATTCCATGTATAGATTGGATCCAGCAATGTTGTCTTTCAAGATTTGCATGTTTATTATATCTATACCTATAAAATGGTGCGTTAACCGTTGGAATGTGACAAAGGATGTTGCACCAGGCCCCACTAGCCCCGTCCGAGCCTCCGTTCACTCGCCCGAACGGGGTTCGCAGGTAACTGTCGGGTTGAAATTTTTGACCCGGGGGCAGGAGCCCCCCAGTCACAAACAAAAAAAGGAACTTCAATTCCCAAAGTTCCTTTCACCGCGCCGCGCCAGAGCCAATCAGGCTGAGCGGCGCGGCAAAAGGAACGTTCGGAAACGCGCCGTGGCCAATCAAAAAAAAGCCGCAAAAGAAAAACTGCTGCAGAAACCAAACAGGCGCAGCCAAAACTACAAGCCCCAGCATCCTGCGTGCCATTAGCGCGCAGGACACTGAGGCAGCCGGCGCGCGAAAAATAAAAGCAAAAAAAAAATAAGCCCGCCGCCGCTGCAATTCATCCCCACGGGCGAGCCAGCATGGCCCGTGGGGGAAAAAAATAAAAAAACCCCGCTGCCGCTGCCCTTCCGTTCGAAGGGCCAGCCGGCGCGCGAAAAAAACAAGTTAAAAAAAACACACCGCAACTGCCCTTCTTCCCAACGGGCCACCAAGCATGGCCCGTGGGAACGAAAGGCACCCTCCCCGCAACAATGCTCCCTTCCCAAGGGCCATCCAGCATGGCCCATGGGAAGAAAAGGCACCCCCGCTGCCAGTGCCCTTCCTACCCACGGGCCACCCAGCATGGCCCATGGGAAGAAAAGGCACTCCCGCCGCAAGTGCCCTTCCTTCCCACGGGCCACGAAGCATGGCCCGTGAGAACAAAAGGCACCCACCCCCCAAAAAAAGAACGCACCAAAAACAAACCAAAAACACTCAAAAAGACACACAAAGAAACCCCCAACCAAAACCCAAAAACATTTTAAAAAACACACACATAAACCCCCACCCAAAACCCTAAATAAAAAAAGAACGCCCCCAACCCCAAAACCCCCCCTTAAAAAAACACACACACACAAACCCCCACCCAAAACCCAAAACAAAAACAGAACGCCCCCAACCCAAAAAAAAAAAACCCTTAAAAAAACGGAGAGAACTTACCAAAATATGTCTTGCCCCGATGAAAACTGGAAATGAAATGAGGAGAAGAAGAGACTCACCGGAATAAGCAATTCCAAAAAATTGCTCAGCACCACCACCCAGTGGCCAAAGGAGAAAAAACATCCAAAATATTCCCAAATATTCAATAAATCCCCAAAAATAGGGTAATCAATTCAAAAAAACATTCAAAAATATCCAAAAAATCAAAAATAATTCACAGATAAAATAAAAAAATAAATTTTCAATAAAAAATAAAAAAAACAATGTAAAATACATTCAATTTAAAAAAACATAAATTTACACATTTTTAAAATTATTATCCAAAATAAAACAATTTACAAAAATTCACAAAGTAACACATTCTTTTTAAAAATACAATAATTAAAAAAACAACAACAACCTAACCTCTTTTTAAAATCCAAAAAACAACAACATAACAACACAGTATAAAACAGTTTAAAAAATAAACATTTTCACAAACACAAATAACACACTAACCTCATTTCCAAAAACAAAAAACAAAAACCTTAAAAAACCACTTCAAACAGCCCGGCACTGAGGAAGCCAGCACACAAAAAAAGCCAAAAAAAGCCCCCACTGGGAGCGCAAGTCTGCCGCAGCCGGATGCAGCGCCTCAAAGCCAAAAAAGCCCTCACTGGGAGCGCAAGTCCGCCACAGGCGGACGCAGCGCCTCAAAGCCAAAAAAACAAAAAACATTACACCACCATTTAAAAAAGCACAGCACCATTGGTTCAAGAAAAAAAAAGGAACCCTTTACTATCCAACACAATTTAAAAAAGCCCGGCACCACCGGGCAAAATATGCTAGTACAGTCCAAAATTTGACTGATTAAATCAATCTGCCATCCTCATGCTCATACACACTCAGCCACTCACAAAGAATGTGAAGTTGCCCTAAGATACTAAACTTCACTGCCTCTAGTTCTTTTCTAACATTAGGTCCTACCTGAGCAATCTCTTTGTTTCCTGCTCTAGCTATTACTCAACTACCCATTTGCTTCTCCTTGGATCTTCTCTTAGCCACATTTCCTTGTTCCTTATGCTTGGAACATATCCAAACCACCCATCCCATACTCATTAGAAGACTGTGCTCATAATATGGATCATTAAGAGGAGTGTACTGTCTTCAGTAGGTACAAAAATATGAACAAGAAAAATAATAATGTTAAATTTGAAAATCCTTGTGTAACATTTTCACTGTCTGGAGACATATATCAATGAAAGAAGATCATGATCTCAGCCAAAAAAATTCCCCATCTCCCCCACCACCCAAAGGAGCGTGGGAGGAGAGAGAGAAGAAATACAGTAATACCTCATACAAAGTCCGCTTCGTACAACATCGAATTCATACATCGCCTACTTTCTTGAAAAAAGTTACCTCATACAAAGTCGCTCGACTTTGTATGAGGTATTGGGTTTTTCCCAGGTTGCATTGTGCCTGGGCAGTATAAAAGGCAGGACACATGCGTGCATTGCTCTTGTGGATTTTGCACGAGGCGAAGTGTTTAGGAGTGGTGGTTTTGAGCATGATTTTGGATTTTTTTGTTTTTTTTCCATCAGAATTTTTAGAAGCATTCCTGGGATTTTTGCAGCATTCTTCAGGTTCTTGGACAATCAGGGTTGTTTGACATGTTTTTGTAATGTATTTAGCCTTTAGACAATGATTTCTTAAAGTTTTGTCAGTTTCCTGTCTGTTTCCCTGACTTTGCCCTGAAGCCTGTGCTGTTACAGTACAATTTATCTCTATGGAAACGATGTTGTACGAGGCATCGCAGCAAGGATTTGGACGTTGTATGAGGCATCGCGGCTAGGATTTTGCATGCCTCATATAAAGTCCAAATCCGTATAAAGTCCAAACTTGTGGAACCAAGTTTGGACGTTGTATGAGGTATCACTGTACATCTAGATGAGTTTTTCAATGTGTAAACTTTATCACAGTGAGACTTGTTTTAAGAAGACAGGCATAACATGGCACAAGAAAGCATTTCTTTTTTGAAAAATGCTCGCTCCTTCCTATCTACATCTATTGTAACCCTTTTGAAAAAGCAACACTACCCTCCAGAGCAAGCTATCTTTCCCCCAGTGAGCAGCCTCTATGATCAAGGCTTTGATGGGATGGGGAAGGAAGATACACTGTATTTTACTTGAGCCCTAATGTGCACTCAAGCCTAACATGCACAAATCTACAGCTACTGAACAAGAAATCAATGACTAAAATCACCCTGCACACATTCTTCACAAGGTGTAGTGATAGAGAAACCATGAAAAACTTTATTTTGCATTGTCTCGTATTTTGGCATGGAAAGATTAATGCTAAAGGTATCCCTTTGCGACTAGATGCCCAACACCCAGGTAAGAGAACAAAGTGGAATCAATAAAACTGTTGCTGGGCTGGACACGTATCTTGAATGACAGATAGGCGTTGAACAGCAACAGTCACTGAGTTGTATCCCAGGGGAGTAAAAAGACCCTTGACAGGCCCCCTAAAAGATGGGAAGACCCAATTGTGAAAAGTTTTGGTCGAACCGGGAGAAGAGTGAAACAAACGGAAAATGAGTTGTGACCAGCAGGAACTTATCCCTTGATAGTCTGGTCAATTAAGGAATCAAGGTACCGTATTTTCCGGCGTATAAGACGACCCCCAACTTTTCCAGTTAAAATATAGAGTTTGGAATATACTTGCCGTATGAGACTACCTCTCTTCCAATGCACACCAAATAAAAATTAACCCACACTCAACCCGAAGACGTGCAGCCCTCCGAGTCGAACGGGCAGGTTCTGGTGGAGAGCCAATCCACGCTCACGTTCTCCTCCTCGAGGTACAGGAAGATGTGTGCAGCTTGCTTCCCCTTGCTTGATACTCCCTGCACAGAGCAGGGACTCAGCCGCGGCACCCTCCACCATATGCACCGGACATATGAAGCAAGGGGAAACAAGCTGCAGTTAAGTACCTGTCCTATAAGACGACCCCCGACTTTGGCCCAGATTTTTCGGGGTTAAAAAGTAGTCTTATACGCCAGAAAATACAGTATTTTGCTCTTTTACCTAAATACTATGTTTAGAGCATGGAAGCAGAAGATGCATAAAGGAAATAGTTTGTACTCGTGTTTTGAGGTGATAACAGCAGTAGTAATTACATGTATACATCTCCATAGTATTTAGAGCACTCTCTGGGCAGGTCATAGGTAATTATCATTTTGTTCCCAACATGTTGGATACTCGCTTGCTTCTATTGCTGTTGATCTGGAGGCAGTACTATTATCACTACCAATGTGGGGGAGTGAAGATGGGAATTTTTAAACTGTCTTTTTTTTATTCAAAGCCGACCTGTCATCTGGTGGTTAAATCTTCTTGCTTCACCAATGTGCTTGCATGAACCTTTAGGGACAGGGAGCCATCTCCAGGCAGGAAAAAGCAATTACATTTTACTGCTTGGATCCATTCCAGTCAGGTTTTAGGCTTTGCCACGGCACTGAGACTGCATTGGTCTCACACTACAAGATGTCCTTCACACTGCAAGATGACCTTCTCCGGGAAGCAAACAGGGGAGCTTCATCTCTCTTGGTGCTCTTGGACCTCTCCATGGCTTTTGATACTGTCAACCACGATATCATCCTGGGATGCTTCAAGGCTGGGAATCCTGGGTACCGTACTGCAGTGGTTTCACTCCTTCCTTGGCGAGCAGACCCAGAGTGTTCAACTTGGGGAGTTTGTTTCAGCCCCATGGACCCTCCAATGGGGTGTTCCACAGGGGTTGATCATCTCGTCATTGTTTAATATCTACATGAAGCTTGTGGGAGATTCAGGTTTGGTGTCTCCAATATGAGGGTGACACCCAACTCTATCTCTCTTTTTCATTGTCTGCTGCTGATGTGGTCCAACATCTTGACAAGTGTCTGGACTTGATAATGGAGTGGACAAAAGCTGACAGGCTGAAACTGAACCCTGACAAGATGGAGGTTTTGGTGTTTGAGAGGCTGTCTGCCTGACTTGGAGGCCTGGCCCCTACCCTGGGTGGAATTACTCTTACCCATAGGGACCAGGTCTGCAATCTGGGGGTCATTATGGACCCATTGCTCTCATTTGAGCAACAAATAGTGGCAGTGTCCAAATCGGCTTTTTTCCAGTTTTGGCAGATTGCACAGCTATGCTCCTACTTGGGCAGACAGTCTCTCATAACCCTGATCCACTCATTGGTAATTTTGTGGACTGACTACTGTAATGCTCTCTACATGGGGCTGCCCTTGTGTCTGATATGGAGATTACAGTGGGTTAAGAATGCAGCAGCCAGGCTGGTGACAGGCATGAAGAAATTCAATCATATTTCCCTAGCCTTGGCAGGCCTGCACTAGTTACCTGTTGCCTACCATGTCAGATACAAGGTGTTACTGTTATCATATAAGGCCCTATACAGTTTGGGACCCTGTTATCTGTCGGAGCGTCTCTCCCTCAGAACAACTCCCCGCATCACCTATTCATCACAGCCTGCACAGCTCCAGGTGCAGACCCCGAGGATGGCTCAAAAGTCGTCAAAAGTCTATAACTAGAAATAGAGCCTTCTCGATAGCGGCACTAACACTGTGGAACATTCTACCGGTGGATTTGCACCAGGCCCCATTACTGGATATCTTTAAAAAGCAATTTAAAACTCTCTTGTTCAAGGAGACCTTTCAGGGTGTTGTCCCTTTAGCTATACATTAGTACATCAGATTGATTCCCTATGCCCTCAGACACCAGTTATTTTATTTTGAGACGTACAGTATTTGTTGGTTGTCTGTTTTGGTTTGTTGTGTGCTCTCATGTTATTTGATATTTGCTTGTACACCTCCCAGAGTGGGATACCACACAAATGGGTGGTACAGAAATGTAATGAATGAATGAATAAATAAATAAATAGACAGACAGACAGACAGACAGACAGATGTTGTCTCAAGGTGGTTCCCTTAATTAATTTAATAGATTTATATACTGCCCTATCCAAAGGACTCTAGGCGGTGTACACAAGTTAAAACCAATATACAGGTAAAACAATAAAAAACCCTTAAAAACATAACAATATTACCCCCCACCATGCCATCTATTATCTAAAAACAAATATAAAAATATAAAATCTATATTTAAAGTGACACCAAAATATGATTTTTACCTGAGGAATGGACTGGTTGTAAGAGTATCTCATTTTCCCTAATGGAGAAGCCAATCATGGCCATTATAATTTTGAAGCTACACAGACCAATCTGATTTCAGAATTACTGTACTGTACATCTCTTTGACCCCTTCCACTTCATACATATGTGTGTTATGTGCTGTCAAATCAGAATCGACTTACAGTGACTTTAATATGGCTTTCAAGGTAATTGAGATATTTAAGGAGTGATTTTCTGAGCCCACCCCCAATTGAATTTTCCTGGGTTGTCCAGAAAATCAGGAGTCCTAGTTGTTACACTATCCACTACACCATGCTGGATGCAGAGAATAAACACACATAAAATTATCTTTTAATGCGTAGAGAGACATCTACTTAACATACATAGGGAATGACACTAGAAATATGACAATCGTTGTAAAAATATGTTAGTTTAATTGCTACAAACACAAAATAACAGTCAAAATGGTTGTGAAAACACATCTCAGATGTTACTGTAGCTCCCATAACAAATCACAAATAGAAATATATTTCAGAATAAAATGGTTCATAGAAATGAAAGTCATAGAAAATTTGCTAAGAACAGGGAATCATAAGAAAGACAGCAGTGTGTTCAACACAGTTTATTTAGAATAGTGGTTCTCAACCTTGGGTCACCAATTGTTCTTGGGCTAAAATTTCCAGAAATTTGGCTGTGTTGGCCAAGATTTCAAGGAGGGGAATCCAAGGTTCAGAAACACTGATTTAGAAGAGTGGAATGGAAACCAAACATTTCAAAAAAAAACGTTATTTGACATGAGGCACTGAGAAAAAGAGATTGTAACATCAGTGTGCTTTCCCAAAGCCAAATCTTTGGAGAAACTGGATCCAACATTCCCAATAGTCTATTCAGTAATACAAATTTCATGGTCTATCATTTCCATTAACTAATGAATCTGTTAAATGCTTCGTCAATACAGAACCACTCCCATGGCTTTCTGCAGCAGAAAAATAATAACTTAATTTGTTGGACCTGGAACTTATCCTGTCCTGAAACAACCGGTAATAAGAAAAGTGAAACTACTGCCAGGTCCAATAACCAGGGCTAGTTTAGATTTTCACATTATTTCCATATGATGCATCTTAATCCTCCTACAAATGTATCTGCAAAAGAATATGATGTGTGATGCCTACTGATATACTCTTTTGTTTGGAAATCTTTAGCTGCTTTACTCACAGATATCACTATTGGTGAACTGTGTATCTCTGTGTGAACTTCCTTGGCCCTATTATATCCTTCATGGGAATTTATCCCCAGGTTAAGTCAAGGCACAATGGATGGGAAAGATTTGGAAAGCCTGAACCAGTGAAGAAACAGTTTTACTTTCTTCTTCTTTTTGCACTGGTGCCCTTTTCCATTGTTAATTGTGCTAAATGTAAAATGTATTTTTCCTTTTCAATCCTTTTATTTTATTATGTACCTGTTTGCTTCATTTTCTTTAATTTTCCATCATAAGAATATGCAAATCTGCCCTACATTTCTTTACTGGTTCCCGATAACAAACCAAAGGATAACCTGAGGACAGGGCTGTGCTGGGAAGAGAATTTACCTGGATGGGCGGCCGCACATCTCTGCTCCAAACCCATACCTTAAAGGGGAACACCACCTTGCTTTAGTTCCTCGCCAGGCTCCGCTCCGTGGGAGAAAGTCCAAAGCACTTCAGGCAGATTCTCCCAAAGCTGCCCAAAGTGCTTCAGACTTTCTCCCATGGAGCGGAGCCTGGTGAGAGGAACCAAAGCGAGATGGTGTTTTCCTTTAAGGTATTGGTTTTGAGCAGAGCCGCATGGCCACCTGTCCCAGTAAATTCTCTCTCCAGCATGGCCCTGCCTGAGGAAGTCAATGATATTTTAATATGCAATACATTGGTTAATTTGACATGATTTTGCTATATACAAATGTTACAAAAAACAACAATAAAAAACCAAACAATTAGAAAACTGACACAGAATTAACCTTCTATAGCCTTGTCAATGTCTCATAATTCACACATAACTTGTATTACATATTAGGATACATCTACAGTATTACCTTGCTTGTTGGCGAAATTGTTTGTTCCATTGCCTGACAGCTAAATTAAACTATAAAGATTAAAACTTCTTAAAAAGGAAAGAAAAAATAGCAGAGAAAACAAAGCATAATGAAACCTATGACCCAATTGATGGAATAAATATAGATTATCACCATGTCCATGTCAAATCGCCATCCCCGGCTATCGTCCTCAAAGTCCATATAATCCATTCTGTGAGCAGCATGTGGGAAATGCCTTCGTGGCAAGTTATCTGGGCTCTGGCAACCTGTTGGACAAGCAAAAATGATGTAACTGTCAAGCAAGCAACTAGCAGAAGTCAATTTTTATTAACTTTATAATTTTTATTAACTTTTATTTTTAGGAGCACATAGAAAAAAATGAGGGGAGAGTGTATAATAACCTATATCAGTGATGATGAACCTTGGCACTCCAGCTGTTCTTGAACTTCAATTCCCATACACACAGTAAACCCATTCGTGTGGATTCACAGGGACTTGAGCTTCTGGGAATTGAAGTCTAAGAACAGCTGGCATGCCAAAGTTCGCAATCATGGATCTATATCATTGCCTGGCTATGTCTGGTTTTCCTCTTCTTCATCTGTCTTTTGAAGCAGCAGTTGAAGATAACTGGTGGTGGTGAACAGAGAGAATATCTCTTTGCAACTTCTTCCTCAAATCTTTTTATTCAACCTGCTCATCACTTTTCCTGATTTTCATTTCAATTATAAGTTTGGAGTCAGGGTTTGTTTTCTTACTGATTTCTGTAGCTGCACATGAACTCTCTAGTCATGCCTGCCATATGACCAAGGAAACATCTGCAGAAGAAGACAGTGCTGGCTCTTCAGCTATGAAACCCTAGAGTTGGATATGACTGGCTTTCGAGCAAGGGTGACCTTTACCTTTAAATGTTAAATATACTAAATAAATATGGTAGCTGATTAGAATACGTACAATGAGAACCATTATGGCATGGTTGGGTATGCTCAGTAGTGAAGGGGAAATGGAAAATGGACCTCTGGATTACACTCTGGAATTTTCCAATGATGGTTTCAGTACAGGTGCCAAAACCCATGTGATTCACAGAGACGAGGAAGAATAGCATAATTTGCTTGCAGTATTCTGTTGGCAGAGATATTATAGAGTTCTTCTTTCATGTCCCAATCAAATACTGAACTGCCAAAATGAAGCCACCTTCTTGGCTTTGTCAGTGGCCAAACTTAAGTTCTTATTGGTGCATATTTCTGGTAGTAATCAGCAGACTCGCAAATGAGCCGGATTCTGTATCTCTATTTACAGCACGTGTTGTTGTGATCCAGCAGCATTTATAGAGTTTATAGAAGCACGTGAAAAAGGATGTAATGTACAACAAACTGTCATGGTTTTTGCAAAGAGAAAAAAACCCTGTCCTTTTGGTGGCAACTGTGTATAGTTTACATATACAAGCCATAAACAAAACAGGAAGAGAATATAGCCTCCTTCCAGCAACCAGTCTCTCAAAAGGCCCATAATTTCCCCCTAACACTGAGGAAACAATTCACTTTTAGTGACTCTTAGTTTAGGTCTTTCGGACTAACCTGATTCAAACCGCAATTTCCACCATCTGTTTCATGAGAAAGAAAATTTTAGGACACCTGTCCCAGTCGGGCCTATGGAGGACTTGGAGAATGCCCCTTCCTCTGGAGAGTGGAATATACTCCTAACTCAACACAAACTTCTGAAATGGGTAGAAAAGGACTATTTGGTCTCCAATCAATGAATGGAAATAACAGTGATGATTGATTCCCAACCCAAATGGGAAAGTGAGCGACCATGAGAGGAATCCTCCCTGTAATCTCCTCTCTTTGACTGAAAAGGAAGGCTTCTCAGAATCCTGTAATCATTAATCTAAGTATAATTATACATTTACTGACATTAGTTGTGACTAGTTAAGTGTTCTAGTTGAGAAAATTTAGATGAATAGATGTAATCCTTCAACTATATCTCCCTGTGATTTAGTTTAAGGAAGCCAACATTACATTTTACGCTAGATTACACCTTTTAAATGTAATCATTCTTCATTCAAGAACAACAATTTTATTACTGAAATTGTTCTTGCTGTGGAAGCTTACAGAGGTATAAGTCATATTGCATTAGCAAATGACCCAGTTTCCTCATTGGAAATGCCCAGGTAAGCCGTACGAGTAAAGTAAAAGAGCCACAATTCCGAAGATTAAGTTCTATCCAGCAGGGATGGAGAAGGCATTGGTTTTTACACATTCACAGATATACCAGAAACAGGGATATAGTAACGTCTGTGGCACATACAGCATATAATGAAAATATTCTATACTTCACAAAATTATTTCAGTTTAAAGGGAAAAGAACAAGGGAATTGTACAAGAGAAGAACTCATCTGCCCATGAACAGGAGATTATGGAAGTGGTTAGAATTTATTTTACTTTTTAAAACGATATTAAAACACTTGCATTTAATTTAGAAGAGGGGTAACAATTAAAAACACAATTTGTTCTCTACCCACACTCTAATCATTCTTCTCCAAATATGTTTCTGCTCACTTGCATAGCATGACATTTACATCATTACTGAAAACATCACCATTACTGACTACTTTTCAGCAAAATGGAAGACACAGGATATATTAGCATCATAATTTAGTTGTGGAAACCTCTAGAAGAAGTTTAGTGCAAAGTTTAAAGGCTAGTTTGGAGAGTATGGGGCACTTTTAACAATGATTTATTTATTTAATTCTATTTGTATAGCCGCCCCAATCGACATGTGACTCCCGGCGGCGTACATAAAATCCCCAACAATAAACAACAAAATGATGCTTGAAACTTCTGTCTCTTACTGAAGTAATAATATAATTTAAATGACTGCTTGCTATACTGCTTTCAAATTTTTGTCTTTGTTCTGAAAGAGTTAACATAAACATATATTAAAGCTACTGACATCTACAAAGGTACCTAATCACAAATAAAATATGGTAGTTTTCATCTCATTGCTTATAGAAAGTTTTTCCCCAAAAATATTTAGGGTGTTTTAGAAAGAAAAGCCTTTTTGAATCAAACATTTTCTATGCCATCTTAACAAAAGGTTCCCAATATCTTCAGAAATTACATCCACTCATAGACTTAACACAGGGGTGTCCAAACTTTTTGTGCCGCGGGCTGGTCACGTGGTTCCTCCCACAGTAAAATGCATCCATGGCTGTCGTAAATGCGTTTATGACAGTCGCAGGTGCATTTATGGCAGAGTTATATGCCTATGTGGAAATATTATATACCTCAGTAAGGGTGAGGGTGGCATGGGCCAGATGAAATGATGCCGTGGGCCAGGTCTGGCCTGAAGCCCATAGTTTGGTCATCCCTGATTTAAGAAATGAATCTTTTTAATGTCTCAGGAAAACAGAAAATAGGGCTTCTGTTAAATTTATAATAGTGATCTTTTGGGAAGCAAGTCTAAAGAGTGATAGCATACCCACAGAAATTAAGAAACTTGTCTGAATGATGGACAAAACCAATGAAATGATAATTTTATTAAATTATCTGATTGTCTAAAATTTTCGTAGAGGCTTTTGTTATGGGGGTTAAAGGAAAAACTTATGTAAATTAAACAGATGGTTTAAAACATTTCCAGAGTTGTATGTATTAGGGCTTAAGGGAGGAAAGTAAAAGCAGATCTGTTATGTGTACAGCTTAAAAGCTTGTTCCGTGAAGTCGTCTGGATATTTTCCTAACACATCTTGCAGGTCCCCCCTCTCCCCTCTTTGGTTGACAGAGGTGACTTTTCGTTGGAAGGTGGGGAGAGTGAAAATGTGTGTTTTATGTAGTTGGTATGGTGAAGGGTTGTTGGTGGCACGCCCGATGGAGAGTTTAAAGTTGGGGGAAGAATTTGGTTATGGGTAGTATTAAAATAATATCATGGAATGTGAAAGGTACAGGTTCTGTTCTTAAGAGACGGAGGTTGGAATCGGCGTTGAAAAAAGATAGACCAGATATTTTATTTTTACAGGAAACACATCAGAAATCAAAAGATATGAATAAACTTTATCTGGGTTGGATGCAACACTATGAGATGGCGTTTGGAACATCCAAAGCAAGAGGGGTGGCAACTATGATTTCTAGAAAGTTAGGATTTGAAATTACAAAAAAGATTGCTGATCAAGAGGGTAGGTATTTGTTGTTAAGAGGAAAATTGGAGGATGAGGAAATATTGTTGGTAAATATTTATGCTCCGAATGACCACCAAGCAGTGTTTCTTGAAAAAATTCGGAAAATAGTGGAGTTGGAAAACGTTGCAAAAACTATTGTGGCTGGTGATTTTAATTTGATTAGGTCAGGATTAGATTGCACAAACATAGCTAGAAGTGGAATGGGTGTGAAAGGGAAGGCGATGGACAAATGGATGAAAGTTATGGGTTTGAAGGATTCGTGGAGAGAGTTTAAAGGTTTGGAAAGGGCATATTCCTTTTTTTCGCATGTACATGGGACCTACTCGAGAATAGATTATGTTTTTCTGTCGGAAAACTTAATTGGGGATATAGAAGGTACGGAAATTGGGATTATTAAGGAATCAGATCATGCTAAAGTATATTTGGAATTGAAAGCACAAAAAAATATTCAAAGAGTTAGAAATTGGAGGTACGATCCTAATTTGTTCAAAGATCAGAAAAGCAAAGAGGCAATTATGGAAAGCTGGAAAGAAAGTTGGCAATGGAACGATAATAATGAGGTTAATTTTAACATTGTATGGGATACCATGAAGTCAGTTTTTAGGGGGGAAAGCATAAAATTGGCAAGCCTCAAATATAAAAAGTATAAAGCAGAACACATAGAAAAAGAAAGGGAAATAAAACAATTACAGGAAGAACACGCAAAAAGTAAAGATAAAAAAATTCTCTTGAAATTACAAGGACTCAAGGCAGAAGTAATGGGTAAAGATATTGATAAAGTTAAACGAGATTTGATTTATTTAAACAGAGAATATTTTGAATTTAGTAATAAGAACTCAAAACTATTAGCAAGAGCAGCTAAGGTTAAAAGGGAAAAAAGAGAAATTGGGGTGTTAGTCGACAGGCAAGGTTCAAGGTGTAATAAGAATAGCGATAAATGTAAAATAGTTAGGGAATTTTACCAGGTGTTATATGCAAAGAAAGAAATAGATATGGAAAAGCTTAAAAGGATATTGGAGAGGCAGTTAGGGAATGGGATAAAACAAGAGCATAGGGAGAAAATGGAGGAAAAGATAACTGATAAAGAGGTTAAGGGGGTAATAAGCGGATTGAAGATAGGGAAAGCCCCAGGGGATGATGGATTATCAACAGAGTTCTACAAAGAATTTAAAGAGGTGGTGGTCCCGAAATTGGTGAAGTTATATAATTATATACTAGATGGAGGATCAATCCCGACTTCATGGTATAACACTACAATTGTTCTTTTGCCAAAACCTGGTAAGAATTTGGAAAGAGTGGATTCGTACAGACCAATTTCGCTTATAAATCAAGATGCGAAGATCTTCACGGCAATATTGGCTAACCGTTTAAATAGTTTTATGGGGGAATATATAAATGTTGATCAAGTTGGGTTTCTAAAAGGACGACACATGGCGGATTTGACTAGAAGGGTATTAGATTTAATAGACAATGTTAATCAAACAAAGGAAAAAGTGGGATTACTATCATTGGATATTTTTAAGGCATTTGATTCATTGCAGTGGTCCTCAATTAAGGAAATAGTTAGAAAATATGGGTTCGGGGATAAATTTAACAGGGTTATAGATTTACTATATCAAAAAGGAAATGCCAAGGTTAGAGTAAACGAGGAGCTTACGGATGTGGTAAAGCTAGAGGCTGGTACTAGGCAGGGTTGCCCTTTATCTCCTATCTTGTTTATAATGGCAATGGAGATTTTAGCTAAAAGTATAAGGGAGGATTCAAATATAGAAGGGATTATGGGTAATAAAGTGAGTATGTACGCAGACGATACATTGCTTATGGTGAAGCACCCGGAGCAGGTGATGGATAGGATTAAAGATCATCTACAAGTATTTCAAGCTATAACTGGATTAAAGATAAATTGGGACAAATCTGAATTGATGTTGTGCAATTTGAAACCGAGTGAGATGGGTAGCACGGTGTCGACACTTAATATACAAATCAAAGATAAGCTGAAGTATTTGGGGATAATCATTTCAAATAAATTAGAAGAACTCAAACGATTGAATTATGACAGCTTGAGAATTGAATTTAAGAATAAAATACAAGAACTTCAGAAGTTAAAACTGTCATGGTTCGGAAGGATTGCCATGTGTAAAATGATATTGTTACCAAAGATTAACTTTTTATTCGATACACTAGCGATCCACTTAAAAGAGAAAGAAATTAATGAGTTTCAAAAAATGTTTAATGGTTTTTGTAATGGAGGTAAAAAATCTAGGCTTCCAAAGAAATTATGGTATTGGTCTCAGAAAAAAGGGGGTTTGGGTATGCCAAATTTGTTATTATATTATCGAGCATTTCAAGTTAAGAATGTTGTGAAGATCTTGGCAAGAGAAAAGGTAATTTGGGAACAATTGGAAATGAAAGAGTATAGAAATATTGGAAACTTGATTTTTTTGGGAATGAAGGATAAGGTGAAAAGGTCAAATAATTTTATGATGAAAGGTCTCATGGAGGTGTGGAAGAAGGTAAAAAAAGATATGGTTCCGAATCTCTCTCCAATTTTGGAATTGACTGATATGATGTGTTTCCCAATAAAATTAGACAAAGAAAAAATGGAAATATTGGATAAAAATGGGACGCTGTTATTGAAGGATTGGTTAAAAGCGTGTGATGTTGATGCCGAGCGGAAAAAAATGTTTGAGATATTAAATCTGAATTGGTTTCAGAAGTTAAAGGTGGACAATTGGAATAAAAAATATAAAAGAGAAATAGGGATAGATAGAATACATACGGAATTTGAGGAATTGGTAAGGAAGATTAGAAAAGGGGAAAGCAGTATTAAAGGTCTTGTAAGCAAGCTTTATAATATACTGAATAGAGGTGCAGATCCACAGGAGGACTTGAAACGGAAGTGGGAACAAAATTTGAATATAAAAATCGGGGAGATTGAATGGAAAAATAAATGGAAAAAGAGGATTATGAGAACAATGTCTGTAAGAATTAAAGAACATAATTTTAAAATGTTGTGGCAATGGTACCTGACACCATTAAGACTTTACCAGATGGATAATAAAAGAGATAAGTTATGTTGGAGATGTAAAGAAATTGATGGAACATACGAACATATGTGGTGGAGCTGTAAAAAAATAAGGGATTTTTGGGGAAGAATAGAAAATGAGTTTGGTGAAATATTGGGTAAAAGTGTTAAGTTGGTGTCGGGTACTATTCTTTTAACGAATGTGGAAGGCTTGGGTCTAAACAAGGAGGAAAAAGAATTATTGGAAATCGCACTGACAACGGGTAGACAATGTATAGCTAGAAATTGGAAAAACGATGTAGATATACAGATTGGAGAATGGTATAAAGAAATGTGGAGTTTAGCACTGAACGATAAATTGACATGGGAGATTAAAGTCAAAAGAGATAATTTAAAAGAGAATAGATTTTGGAATATATGGAAACCGTTCGTGGATCACTCTATTATGGCAAATGATAGTTCAGGACCAGTACCATTTCAAAGAAGTTTTTGGAGTTGAGTAGAAAATAAACTCTCCGGGCATTGTACATATTCACAGGGTGATTATTATTTGTAAAAAAGATTTGTGGTAGTACAGAAAAAAATTTTTTTCCTATCATTTTGGACATTGAAACAATGGCTCTTAATATTTGGTAGTTAAATAGTAATTAATGAGTATAGATATTGTTATGTGCTAGCATACAGTAATGTTTGTTAGTATGATACTATGGATTTGTTAGTGTATTGTATTGTTAACGTATTGTTAATGTTTTCTTTTCTTTTTTGTATGTTTATTAAAAACTTAATAAAAATTATATATATATATAAAAAAGCTTGTTCCTTAGATATAATGCTTTTAAAACAAAGAAAGTAAAATTGGACTGTGTTAAGTGGACTGAAGATAGTCAGGCTTTGCTCCAAGAAACAACTTTCTCTAACTCAACTGACAGGCTGCTTCCATCTTCCATCTTTCAGATGCATTTGTTCATATGCATTGATTTTTGTAGCATTTAAGAAAACAATCCACATTCCTTTACCAAAAGAAAAACAATAGACAAAAATCTATTAGTTGCTATTATGTGAAACAATACAAAAAGTTAAAAAAATAAGATTATTATGAGTAAAATGAAAAATATTAGAATGATAAAAACATATAGAATATACTTTTATCTATCTAGCTCAGGGGTTCCCAACCTATGGCCCGTGGGCCAGACCCCGCCCCCGACACCATCCCATCCAGCCTGTCGATGCCACTGCTGCACCCGGAAGTGGAAGCGGGCACATTTATGTTATCCGTAAAACACACACCCGCACGCACACCCGCACATACACAAACGCGCCCGCAGCTGGCGTACATGTGGAAGCGGCCGCATTTATGTCAGCCATAAATGCGCCTGCGTCTGCTTCCGGGTGTGTGTGTGGTCCAGCCCGCAACACTGTCTGGGGGCGTGGTCAGGCCTGTGACAGAAAAAGGTTGCCCACCCCTGATCTAGTTTATCAAAGAAGCAGGTAAATTAAAGGCAGATATCATTTTATTACATTTTAAACTCTGACAGTAAAATGCATTTCTCACAGTTTAGGAGATTTTTGCCAAGAAAGATTTTCTCTCATATGATGGTTGTACAAAGCAGTTTATATAGAAATGTGAGCATTGTGTGATACTGAGAAAATAGTGTAAAACAGTCACTCTGTTTCCTTTTAGCCTCAGAGCAGGTGGTATGTAAGAGCTGCTAATGGATAACAAATATGGCTGAATATTTCTAGATAAAAAAGTAAAATATCAGAGTATTTTCAATCCAGCTTTTTTTTTGGACAACTTTCAGTGGAGACTTGAATGTTACCAGTTAAACAATTGCTGGTCATGCAACAGAAATACAGAATTAAAACACAGGTATTGAACATAACCTATGCACTAAGAAAACAGGAAGCTACATTAAAACTAGGTCATGTGATTTGTCTATAGAGCCAAACATTGCCCACTTATGACTTAGTGGGAGAAGTCAAGAGTCTTCAGCATGGGTTTCTCCCATCACCAGCTACTGCTTTTAAAAATGATGTGCTAGAGACTGAATCTGGACTAGTCTGTATGTAAAATATGTGCTCTAACACTTAGTTGCAGTCCTTCCCACTGTAACATGTCTAGGTCACCTAATATTTTGTTATGAAAATGTCTCCTACATTCAATCCATCCTCCCCTCAACCCGTCACATTGCCTGCCTTGTCTTAAGCAGAGCTGCTGCTGAGGAGAGCCAAACAAAGGAAGTGAGCACTGGTAAGTTTTGCAGTTGGAGTAGAGCTGCTTTAGAGGCCTCCACTAATTTAAATTGATAATTTAAATCAAACAGAGAAAGCAGTTAGAAGCTTCCAGAAGCAGGGGGCAGAGCCACACCAGGCCCTCCCCTGAACTGTGACTCATAGGGGCGGAGCCACACTAACCTTTAAAAGCTCTGAGCTCTTTCAGGGTCAGCCCTTTTGATCCAGGGGTGATCCAGGAAATTACCGACCTGTCAGTTTGACATGTGTCCCAGGTAAAGTGATGGAAACCATCCTAAAAGATAGAATTAATAGGCACATAGAAGAGAAGGCGCTGCTAAAGGAGAGCCAACATGGCTTTTCCAAGGGCAAATCATGCCTCACTAATCTGTTGGAATTTTTTGAGAGTGTCAACAAGCATGTGGATAAGGGGGATCCAGTTGACATTGTTTATCTGGACTTTCAGAAGGCTTTTGACAAGGTCCCACACCAAAGGCTCTTGAATAAACTTACCAGTCATGGAATAAAGGGACAGGTCTTGTCCTGGATCAGCAACTGGCTAAGGGACAGGAAACAGAGGGTAGCACTAAATGGACACTTCTCCAAGTGGAGGGAAGTAAAGAGTGGGGTCCCCCAAGGTTCAGTACTGGGACCCCTGCTTTTCAACCTCTTCATAAATGATCTAGAGGTAGGAGTAAAAAGCAAGGTAGCCAAATTTGCTGACGACACCAAATTATACAGGGTAGTGAAAACTGTGGGAGATTGTGAGGAGCTCCAGAGGGATCTCTTGACACTGGGGGAGTGGGCACAACAGTGGCAAATGAGTTTCAACATTGGTAAGTGCAGAGTGATGCATGTTGGGGCAAAGAACCCCAATTACATTTATAAACTGATGGGGTCTGAACTCTCTGCGACAGACCAGGAAAGGGACCTTGGTGTCCTGGTGGACAACTCAATGAAGGTGTCAACCCAGTGTGCCTCAGCAGTGAAAAAAGCAAACTCAATGCTAGGGATCATTAGGAAGGGTATAGAAAATAAGTCAGCAAGTGTCATTTTGCCTCTTTATAAATCTATGGTGAGGCCCCATCTGGAATACTGTGTACAGTTCTGGTCGTCATACCTCCAGAAGGATATTATGGAGCTGGAAAAAGTGCAGAGGAGGGCAACCAGAATGATTAATGGACTGGAACACCTTCCTTACCATCTGAGGCTGCAACGGTTGGGCCTTTTCACTCTTGAACGACGGCGTCTAAGAGGTGACCTGATTGAAGCTTATAAAATCATGCACGGTGTGGACAAAGTAGATAAGGAAAAACTGTTTTCCCTATCGCATAACACTAGAACTAGGGGACACTCCATGAAACTTTTGGGTACTAGTTCTCAAACAAATAAGAGAAAGTACTTTTTCACCCAGAGGATTACTGGTCTATGGAACTCCCTGCCAGAAGAAGTGGTGACAGCTGTCAGTCTTGACAGCTTCAAGAAAGGATTAGACAAGTTCATGGAGGACAAGGGTATCAATGGCTATAATTATGGATACTTAAGGACAACCTCCGGGTTGGAGAGATAGGCAGGATATCTCTCAATGCCATTTCCAGGGAATCCTAAACAGGTGAAGAAGGCATCTGCTTGGGAATAATACCCTGAAGGAAATGGTGAGCCACTGTGTGAGACAGAGTGCTGGACTGGATGAGCTGTGGCTTGTTCCAGCAAGGCTGTTCTTATGTTCTTATGTTCACGCAAATGGTGGAATTTGAATTGAGGGCCTTTTGTGTGGAAAGCACGTGAACATGGGAGGACTTTGGGCTCCTATACAGCTCCTTCAAATTCCTTTACAGGGAATTTAACCCATTTGTGTGAATTCACAGGGACCACGAAGAAGAATGTAGTATACCTGAGCAGTAGCACCCAATAACACAATAGCACTACCATTTCACACAGGTAGATCATAATTTATATTAGAGATAAAGTAGTTTGCATTAATAAGATTTTTGTTAGGAAAAAAACCTAACTGGGCACATCTGACATATGCTCATTGCTTTCTAGAGTACTGGGAATATCTGCTTTGCATAGATCATAGCAACTTTCACAACAAAAATAACCTGAATTGCATTTGCAGCCTGATCATTCAAACTGAAAAGAAAAGTGGAATTCTGATGGTCCACATTAAACTTTACTATGACTCCATCTTAACCTGTAAAACCAAGGGTTAACCGTTGGAACTTGCTATAGGTTCCTAAGCCTCACCCTAATGACCCGCACCCACCATTCGTACACATGGCCGAACTGGGTCCGCAGGTCAACGAAATTGAGAAAACCAGCAGTGGGGCAACAGCCCCACAAATACAAAAAAAGGGAAACAACTTCATTTCCCAACGTTCTTTGCGCAGCGCCACAGCCAATCAGGCTGAGAGGCGCGACCACAAAGAACATTGAGAAACGCGCCGCGGCCAATCAAAATCAAGCCGCAGAAAAAAAATGCACCAGAACCACAAATCCATAACTACAAGCCCCAGAGTCCTGCGCAACATGAGTGCGCAGAACGCTGAGGAAGCCGGCACCTGAAAAATTAAAAAAAAAACCTCACCGCCTCACAGCCACGCAAACACCAACCGCCCTTCTTTCCCTCACCAACTGTGCCTGAAGGTCCCGATTGGAGTTTCCCCTTTAATATCAATAAGTGGGGGGTGGTGATCCCCATCTCCACTGGCTCACCTGGGTTTGGGAGGTTTGTGGGGACAAAAGGGATCTGTCCCCCCAACCCTTCTGGACCCAGGAGACCAGGGAGAGTGGATTGATTCCCCCCTCCAAAAAAACCCTCCGTCTTTAAAGAGAAGAAACCAGGCGGTCTCCCTGGTCTCCTGGGTCCAGAAGTGTTGGGGGGGGGGACATACCCCTTTTGTCCCCCCCAACCCTCATGGACCCACGGGACCCGAGAGAGGAGATCGATTCCAACCCAACCTCCTGATATTAAAAGGGAAAATCCGATCGGAGTTTCCACTTTAATATCAGTAAGTGGGGGGTGGTGATCCCCCTCTCCACTGGCTCACCTGGGGTTGGGAGGTTTGTGAAGACTAAAGGGATCTGTCCCCCCAACCCTTCTGGACCCAGTAGAACAGGGAGAGGGGATTGAATCCACCCCCTCAAAAAAACCTCCGTCTTTAAAGAGAAGAAACCAAGCGGTTTCTTCTCTTTAAAAATGGAGGTTTTTTTAGCGGGGGGAATCGATCCACTCTCCTTGGTCTCCTGGGTCCAGAAGGGTTGGGGGGACATACCCCTTTTGTCTCCACAAACCTCCCAACCCCTGGGGAACCAGCGGAGAGGGGGATCGCAACCCCCCACCCACTGATATTAAAGGGGAAACCCCGATCTACTTTCAAGACTCCACACAATCAAAGCACCATAACACAATAAAGCCTCCCTCCCCAACGCCCGTGGTCTGGCCAGCGAAGCCGGCCCGCAGAAATAACCCCCCCAATGCCGCATAAAGCGGCGTTGGAATTCTCGCGGTCCGGACAGCCAGGCCGGCCCGTGGAAATAAACCAACCCCCCCAAAGCCACAAATATATATATATATATATATATATATATATATATATATATATATATATATATATATATATATATATATATATATATATATATATATATATATATATATATATATATATATATATATATATATATATATATATATATATAAATAATTTACAAACAATACCTTAAAACACAATCAAAAACATCCAAAAACACACAAAAACAACACCAAAAAACAATACAAAGTAAACAAAAACACAATCAAAAACAAAACAAACAGTCAAAAAAATACAAAACCCAACCCTCATACACACAAAATACAGAAAACAAGCCAACTCACCAACACATATGCTACCTGCACGACGACCGGAAACGAAATGAATAAAGAAAGAGACTACTTACCGGAAGAAGCTCCACCCAGAGGCCAGGAGAGAAAAAACAATCAAAATACAAGAAAACCCCTACCAGCACCACCTGCTGGTCACAATAGTAAAAACAATTCAAAAACACACAAAAGGCCACAACAGTAAAAACAAATCAAAACAATAACACAAAATCACAATTTCACACAAAAGGTCACAATAATAACAAGTCAAAAAATTACACAAAAACACAATTTAACACAAATCACAAACATATGTCAATAAAATTATTTTTTTAAAATTAAAATCCTGTGCTGAGTTCTAACTCAAATAAAAACCCAAAACTACTAAAGACATTTTAAAAACATTGAATGTAAAAAACCTTTACTTTCACATTATTAAAATTATTACCTACGGTTCAACTATTTTTTTAAAAAAACAAAAACTAAAACATTATTCAGTTACATAAAACAGCCAGCCAAGCAAAAAAAAAAAATTTGTATAAACATTTTAAAAATTACAGACGAAGCAATTTTTAACAAGCATTAACATAATTTAACCTTCCAACACAATTTAAATCAGCCCGGAAACGCTGGGCAACCTCTGCTAGTTCAGTTCTAAAATGGATGATTAATTGTCAAATGATTAATTGTCAATTTATTTCAATAATTCTTCCGTGTCAAGGCCAAACGTGAAACTACCAAATTTAAGTTACCTTTTGGTGAGTCCATTTTGCAGTTCTTTCGGCCTGACCTAGTGTGAGAAAGATTAGCCAGCAACACAAGGTTGCCGTTACCAGGGTATGTCTGATTGTGGTTTAAAAATACCACAATCTTTGAGGAGAGTCTTTCTGTGTACCCCAAGTTATTTCAATAACATCAGCTAATATTTAATATGTTTTGTGAAGACCTGGATAAGTATATGTATACTTTTTCTTCCGTGTCTAGGCCAGATGTGAAACTGCCAAAATGAAGGCACCTTTTGGTGAGTTCATTCTGCAGTTCCTTTTAACTGACCTAGTAAGTATACTTCTAAAATATAGGGTTAATACTGAATTGGAATTTGAGCGGATAGTAAATACATGACAGTGGGCCAGGCTACCTTAGAGACCGCATCACCCTAAGGACGTCTGTCCGTCCAACCAGGGCGGACCAGAGGGGCTCTCTTATTGTACCATCCGCTAGAGGGGCTCGCCTCTCTAGCACAAGGAGGAGGGCCTTTTCCGTATCCACACCGGCACTCTGGAACCTCTTACCAACAGAGCTACGCCTCCAGATGGAATTGCTACTCTTCAGAAAAGAACTTAAAACCTGGCTGGCAGGCTAAGTATGGGGTGCAGGTGGAAGGGTGACTTCTGTTGGGTGGCTGGTATAGTGAAATTCCGGCCCCCTCGGTCCCTGAACCCTTTTTTTAGGGGGAGGGTAGTTTTTAAGCAGTTTTTAATTATGTTTTTATTATTATTGTGAACCGCCCTGAGTTGGCCTTGGCCAAGTGGGTGGTATAGAAATCAAAATAATAAATAAATAAATAAATAAATTTAAAATTATCTATAATTAATAGGAAAATTATTAAAAATAAGTAAAATTAAATATCCTAAATGTATTTAAAGAGATAGTTGCAATTCAAATCAAGTAAGTAGCAATTTGAAACAGATCTAGAAATAATAACAGTGAACTGAATATGCCAACAATGTTGTGCTGTATTACAACAATATTAAATTATGAATTATTATGGTTAGCAACTAAGAAATATGGAAGGCAAGAAATAATATACTTGGCATTTGTGTGGTGTTTTAATGGAATACAGTCTCATTTAATTTTTTGGTCCAGTCTTTTAGAAAAGCGTTGAGAATATGGAACACTTATACGCTGGAGGTAATCCATAAGCAAGATCAATTAAAACAGATAAAGAACACGAATAAGAAAAAGAAAACTGGAAAGGGATTTTAGAAATAATGTTGAGGAATAGAATATTGATGAAGATGCCCCATTATAGGAAATCTTTAAAGAGACACTTTGAGAAGCAAGACAGGTTTCAGTGTATACTCTATAAGAAGGGTAATTGTCTGATATTCTCTTCTTACTACTAAATATCCTAAAATACTTGTGGCAAACCTATGGCATGCATGCCAGAAGGGGCACACAAACCCCTCGCTGTCAGCATGCATGCCGTTGACCCAGCAAAGAGTTCATCCCGCTCCTCTGTCCAGCAGCCCAATGGGAGCGCTTCCTCCCTCCCCTCAGGACAGTTTGCCCCACCCTTCTGCCCAGCAGCCCAATGGGAGCGCTTCCTCTCTCTCCCCAGCACAGAGTTCATCCCACCTCTCTGTCTGGGCACTCTAAAAGATTCAACATCACTGTCCTAAGATAAAGAAAGGTTCAGCCATGATCTGTCAGGAGTTTCAAACTGATGGCCCAAAAGATCCCATGGAATCTTGTAGTAGTGTAAGAAAACTTTTAGTACTTTCTTTCAGGAAGATTACAGAATTTTCTTCCTTGTAGATTTCCATTACAGTGGTACCTCAGATAATGAAATTAATGCGTTCTCCGGGACCTTTCTTACACCGAAATGTTCGTTAACCGAAATGCAGTTTAACATAAGAATACAATGAAAAACAATAAATCCATTCTGAAGGTCAAAAAAGCAATTTTTACTGGGTCCTCAGGGGTTTGCGTCGCTCCCCACGGCACAAGTAAAGTCTTGTGAGTGAATTACAAGACTCTACTGGTGCCATTGGGAACCCCTGGAAACATTTTCGGTATGCAAAAAAAAAATCTGTTATCCAAGGGCGCCATTTTCCTTTAATTTCCTTTCGTTATGCGATTTTTTTCATTATCCAAACCCTTTGTTATCCGAGGTTTTAGTGCATAAGCTTTAACAGACATCAGGGAGAAATACTGTAGACATAAGATATATTGGTAGAGAGTAGAGATATTCTGGTGGTAACGTACGGTTGTGAGAGCTGGACCATTAGGAAAGCTGAGCGCAGAAGAATAGATGCCTTTGAAATGTGGTGTTGGAGGAGAGTTTTGAGAGTCCTCTGGACAGCGATGAGAACAAATAGGTCAATCTTAGAAGAAATCAACCCTGAGTGCTCCTTAGCAGGTCAAATAGTAAAGATGAAGCTAAAGTACTTTGGACATCAAATGAGAAGAGAGGATTCACTTGAGAAAGCCTTGACGCTGGGAAAGGTGGAGGGCAAAAGAAGAAGGCGGAGGCCAAAGATGAGATGGCTAGATGGTATTGTATTGTAGACACAATGCGCACAGAGCTGGGTGGGCTGAGGAGCATGGTGTAGGACAGAGGTGCCTGGAGGACAATGGTCCATAGGGTTGCAAAGGGTCAGAACCGAATAAAAGGAAACTAATCAACAATTCTCTGGTTTCTTTGTAATCATATAACAATCCTTTCTATAACAAAATTCATGACAGCTTGTGCACCTTGCAGGGTGGAGAGGCTTTACTCTCAAATGGTAGAAGGATTTGGTTCTCTTTATGAACCCACCAGAATCAATAAATATTTCTACAGTTACTTCCTCTAAAAGCAGAACTATATTGAAATCTAGGTTGGAATATTTACCAATCGTTGTTTATAAGGCTTTCAACTTATTTTTGTATATATGTATTGGTTCCTTTATTTCTTTTAATCATATATTCATTTACTTTTGCTTTTACACTTACTTCACATCCCTAGGTCTGTGACCTTCTTTTGGTTGTTTGCCAGTGACACTCCTTCCTCTTCTATGTTTGGTTTTACTTCCTAAATTTGACCTCTAGCTAGACAAACTATTTTAATTTGCTTTCATTGAATCTGTTGTATTACACCCCCTGACTATACTTTTCAAAGTGACATTTGGCAAACGTAATTGATTGCAACAGTTATGTCCTGTGCTGTATTTATGCCAGTTATGTAAGAGGAAAATGCCTGCTCAGCACAAGCATAGCGAAACAACGGCACCAAGGGAAAGAGGAGAAAAGCATAGCCTTTGATTGTCCTAATTTTTGTCTAGGAACTAGTTACAGGGCTTTCTCACTTTCAATATTAAAGACCTGCTTTGAGGGACTCAATTGTAGTTCTTTATTTTTCAACATTTTTGTGTCAACAGGCCTTGAATACAGTAATCTCCAGAGAGTAATTTCTGATCTGAACCTGAAGCAAGACCACCCGTAGAATAGCCCAAGTCAGTATAGGACTGACCCCAGAATGAGTCACTAAGTAATTTCAGGCTGTTGGCAATTAGAGACCTAGGTTGTTTTGGATTATGGAAGCACATCTTGCTTTTTACTCCCCTTTATGTTACTCTTCATTAGCCACGAGGCAAAAAATATATCCATTTAAGTTTTCAAATTATTCTATGTCTCAGCAGAATTATACAACATTGTGGGCCAACATCTACCACGGATTCAGATCATCTTGATAGATTGTGATGATGTGTTGGTAAAAAAAACTTTTATACTTTTAATATTATATCATAGCACTGGGTAAATGACTGGATGGGGCAATACCATGTAGAAGAAGAAAACAAACTTCCAGTGATTCATGTGTGTAACAGGTAGGTTATATTTGATAAAACTACTAGGATGCAGGGAAATGTCGAAACCTTCAGAATTCAACTGTGCTATACAACTTGGACAATGCACATAATGCCTAGACTTTTCATTCAATATCAGGACTCATCTGTATGGATGTGGTGGTAGGAGACAAACCAACAGAAAAACTGTACTGCACATGCTCAACACGAACGTTCCAACACGCTCCCCACCAACTGCTGGCCCGAGTGGAACAGTGTGTGACAGAGGGTGCCCGTGCACGCACCTCAGCTGCCCTGTGCCCAATGGCCAGGTGACCTGAATCTACAGACCTGTCCAGGCAGAGAGGCGGCAGGGGTGCTGGGCTCTAGGGAACCTGTGGGCTGGCCAGCGGGCGGAGGCCAGGGAGGCATCACGGGCCACCGGCCCCGTGCGACGGCGGCAAGAAGGGCAAGGTGGGCGTCGTCGGGGTGGAAGTGGCGTTGGTTGCCCATGCCCGCAGGAGCCCATCATGGGCGGGCTGCGGGAGCTGAGGCCTTGCATGTCGCCCAGCCCTCTGCTGGGTTACTCCTGGATGGCCCAGTGGAAGAGGAGGATTGTTCCCAGCACCGAGGGCAGGAGGATGAAGGCTGGCATCAGGACACACCAGAAGTACTCCCGCCAGCCGCAGTAGTACAGGGAGTACAGCCCAGGACGGGTAAGCGGCTAATTTTTTTATCAGAATGTCTAACATAACAAACAAAAACATGAACGCTCTGTGTGTGAGAGAGAGAGAAAGAGAGAGAGTGGGGGGCAATGAGAGAGGCGGGCCAGGCCCGGAAGGCCTCAGCAGGAGCCCGGGTAGCGGAGGAGGGAGACCTTCCCTGGCCGGGAAAACCCAAGAAAACACCGGGCAAGGCCATGACAGCAATTTTAAAAAGTAATTACCAACTAGTTTTGCATTAAAAGAAACAATCCTGAGCGAAGCCTGGTAATCAGCTAGTACTGTATATAGTGGCCTATAGTGAGCTATTCTGGTAATAATGGGGTGGGTCTTATACTCCGATGTGTCTTAAATGTTGGCAAATACAGTAATGGAAGAAACTGCAGATTAAACAAATTATCAGGTGAAATTTAAACCATGTCAGCTTTTACATAGATTTCCCCATATACATTATATCGGGAAGTTTAGGCCCTCATGAAACTCACATTTTTTTTCACACTCTTGCAATCTCCAAGTCGGCTGCCCTATTTTTTGAGAACCAATGCAGAATTTAACCAGATGAACTATGTTCCTGAAGGATATACACAAATTAACCAATTCATTTTTGTGAACACTGAATTTTAAGACTGCGAGGTTACATATATTTACGTGGGAGTTGTCCATAAAGAACACAATGGAACTTGATTCTGAATAAATGCAGTAGGTATCGGATTGCCCTATACCAGTGCTGGTGAACCTTGGTACTCCTGCAGTTCTTGGACTTCAATTCCCAAGAAGCTCATGTCTCTGTGAATCCACATGAATGGGTTTACTGGCACGTCAGCTGTTCTTGGACTTCAATTCCCAAAAGCCCAAATCCCTGTGAATCCACATGAATGGGTTTACTGTGCATATGCGTATGCACAGTAAACAGTGGTGTGCTGGCCCACAGGGATACAGGGACTCGTCCTGGTGCGCCCCAGAGACTGGTGCCCCCCAGAGGCAGGCAGAGGTAATGGGAATGTATGGGATTTCTCCCCCCCAACCCCCCCAATAGGCGCCCCATCACTTCCTGTCCACTGCCCTCCCAAGGTGCCCAGCACACCCCTGACAGTAATCCTATTCATGTAGATTCACAGGGACTTGGGCTTCTGGGAATTGAAGTCCAAGAACAGCTAGAGTGTCAAGGTTCACCATCACTGCCGTATACTTTGCTGAACTGCTAAGCTGAAATGCTCTATAATAGTTCTCTTACCTTCAATAACTCTGAATGCTTTCTTGCAGCTGGGAAGGGGCCATTTTGCTAAACCCGATTCCTGGAAGTTTTCTTTCAGCTTCGAATATTCCATAGGAAAGTGAGCTTTTATGGAACTGTCCAGTTCTGCAATACATAGGAAAAAGTAATGGATACTTTATATAAATTGTAGCCATTTCATATGTAATTTTTTTTAAAAAAAGGATAAACTTCAGATTTCTTCAGATGTATATGCGTAATATTTTCTGCATATCATATATGTTATCAAGAACAATTTCGCAATCTAGGGTGATGAAGTAAAACCTCCGGCCTGCCAGATGTTTTGAATGGCAACTCCTAGAAATACTTAGCACTGGATGAATATATCGTCTTACAGTTATAGCCCACAGCATCTGAAGGAGTAAATATTCTACATGCATAACTTACAGAAACAAATTCACTTGTTCCTGTTTATATAGGGGTAGAGATGTAAATGTAGGGGGAAAAACCGGGAAAATTGGGGAAGGGAAAATTGACTGGGAAAATGCAATTGATGCTTCTACAGTTCATGGGCATGAGTTGTTTTGAAAGAAAAGCCTTTAGCGGCCGGGGAGTATACAATTCCACATGGTGCAAACTGCCATAAACTCGCATAAGTCATGCGCTAGAGATGTAGACCTTCAGGGAATATTGAAAGGAGGAAAGTTTGCACAAGTAAAGCATGTCGAGTGTGCAGGGAAAAATAAATGCATTTCAAAAAACATTAGATTTTTCCAAAACTGTCCTTTTTATTCTTTTGAAATTTATTTCAGATAGTGGTTCCCAAATTCATTCCATGTCTTACATTACAAAATGAGGTTTACATATACCGTTAATGAAGTAAAAATATTTCTTTTACTAACAAAAATACAATAATCCATTTAACTGAACTAATGGAATAATTATAACTGGAAATTTTAGACTAACAAAATTCAGTAAGTAGAGTATAACAAAGTAATAAGATTTTTTACATTTACTTTACATTCCCAAAAACGTCTACAATTTTAATTACTTCCATACACAACAGATGAATCAAAACTTGCATTTTCTTTAGCTTCAGTTATAACGGCATTACTGTATTCCTTTGAACACCCACCACTTTTTTTTTCCTCCAGAAGGAAAATTTCAGAAACAGTTCATTACTACACTGGAGACATGCATTTTAAGACTTAGATTCGAGTTCTATGTAATCTTCCTGTAACGTAAATTCTACTGAAGTCAGAGTAAGTGCATATTGGATCATTTTTTTAAAAAAAAAGCTGAATGGTTACACTTTAGCTTCTGACCCTATCAAAAGCAGCTTTTCATGGTATAATCTAAGCCTGCAATATTTATCTACTTGAGATGGAATATCTTTCTGAAGTCAGAGGTAGTTTCTCACGCAATCAAAGCTTTTGCAGTAATTTATAAAGCATTGACTGATCTACTTATGAAATTCTTTGGCATGCTCCAGAATCTAGGGGATAGTAGTGATAAGATCTCAAATTTCTCTTCCTTTTTTAGAATCCAGCTTAAACATGAGGCTTTTCTCACTTGATATAAAGTAAAAGCCTTTGTTACAACACCTTGAGCATCACTTTGCAAGGGAAATCAGAACAATGGTTCTATAGTTAGTGCACTCTGTAGAATTTCCTTTCTCAGGGAACTGAAATGTATGTTGAACTTTTCCAGTCTGTGGGCCTTTATTTTGTTTCCCAGATTTGTTTAGGTATCAATCATTACCTTTTGTAATCTGATGCAGTTTCTGAGGCATCAAATAAATTACAATTAAAGTAAATAATCAAATCTCCTTTCCTGTGCTCAAACTGCATATACAGACCCTATATTAAAATATAAAGTATGGATTTTCTCCACATATCATGGAAGATATCTGCTACAGTTCTTGCTACATGAAAGGTAAATATACAAAGATTTGCATGTCATAACCTCAACTGGTCCCCCCACCCCCACATCTTTCCCATTTACTGTTCCAGATCTGTCTGTGTAGAAAACATCATAAACATTTATGTCCATATTTTAAGCAATTAGTAATTATACTTATATACTACCACAGTGCTTACGAGTACCTGCCAGTTCACAAGGTAATTAGCACTTTTGCCACCAACATGCTGGGTGCTCATTTTCCCAACCTCGGAAGGATGGAAGGTTGAGTCAACATGGAACCCATCAGGGGTTTTACGTAAATCGATGCATCTCCGTAGGGATGCATTCAAAAATTTAAAAAACAGCCTTGAAATTGGTTTTCAATGAATCTCTATGGAGAATTGCACTTTGAGCCCCTAGTGGCCATCTCTGAAATTACATGCAACCCCCCCCCCCCCTCTTTTAAAGCTTTGCTCTGACAAACAGCTGAGCACTCACCTAGTCCCCTAGAAGCAGCGGGGGCTCCCAAAAATGCAGCAAAATTGCCGCCACCATCTTAGAATTACAAGACAGTGAAATCCCTTACATAAGTTAATTTTTACGTAAGTAGAGGCATACGTAAATCGGGGTTTTACTGTACTACAGTTTAACCATTGCACCACTAGGGTTCCTGCATAATCCTTGTGTTTTTTTTTCATTTTAGAAGCCATAGATTATATTTGATTTTATAACAATTATAAAAAGCATTATACCTGACTGGAAAAAAACTTGAACAATTGCAGTACGACACAGAGGACATGGAGTACTGGTTGGATTATCTTTAGCAAGTGTGCGTAGGCAAGGTTCACAAAAGATATGATGGCAAGGATAGCACATATAAGGATTGAAGTAAACATCCAGGCATACTGCACAAAGGTAGCTTTCTTTATGTTGTCTGTAGTCATGTTCCTCTTCTGTATTCATAGTCTGCAAGAGAGAGGAAAATAACATCATCTGGAAGAGAGGAAAATCAAAAAATGTTGATTGGTAAAATAGGAGCCATACAATCTATCTATTGTATGATAACCTTGGGGCAAATAAAGTATTTGGTTGTCCTCTACATTTCTATACTGTATATTCCTTTAATCTATAACTTATTGAGTGAAAACCTATTGCTTAGTGTAGTACTGCAAATATAACTAGATACAGTAGGCCTCCAACAGAAAGCGAGGGAGCAGCAAGAAATAAGAAAAGAGAGAAAAAGCAGATCGGAATGGAACCTTTTCTTCAACCAGCAAACCAGCAGGTATCTAGAGAAGTGAGCAATAAATCTTTTACTCATATCACTGCCTACCAGCAGAAACAATCCCAAATGAGAAAGAAATCTTTCCAGTGGAATACCCACCAGTACAGGGAAATCTGAACAGCCACAGCTGGAAATTATCACAAAACAACTGCCATATGCATGTCTGATCTCTGCAGAATCGCTCCTTGTGATATTTGAACATCTCAACAAAATACAGGAACAGGTACATACCCTGGCACTATCCCTGGACTTTTCCCAACTCCCAGGCAAGCTCCAACAAGGAGTTAACAACTCAGGAAAGGCCACCACAACCTTCCCTTCAATTCCAGTCCCCAAGAGCGACACAACCAAGGTGCTTAGAATCTTATAACATGACCAAATTGTGATAAACCTTCCTAGCAAAGGCGCTACCTGTGGTCAAACAAAAGGAAAATTGCTTTTGGCTTTCAGATCGAAAGAGATTTCTTCTAGGGTTCTCTACAGGTCAGCTGATCTGCTTACCTACAACCTGGCCATCAACTGTGTCTTTAGAGATCCAGAAATTGCAAAGCTGCAACTTAGTGTTAAGTCCTCAAAGTATTCAGAGGGGAGCTTTACAGGACATCATAACAAATGCACTGTACAAAAATATTTCAGATAAGCAACATTTCCCTACAGCAGTTCTCAACCTTTTAAAGCCAGGGACCGGGTCATGCTCCCTCAGACAACTTTGGGGGCTAGATGGCCATTTTGCCCTTCCTCCACCACATGTTACTTCCTGGTGTTGGGGAGGCAGTGGGGGGCCACATAAAATGGTGCCACAGGCCACATTTGGCCCATGGGCCACAGGTTGAGAATGCCTGCACTACAAGGTCTCCTTGCAATAAAGAAGCAGATAATTTCACAGTACTTAAAGGGCAAGTCAGCCAACTTTTGGACAATCTGTCTTGCATGAAACAGCGAGCAACAAACGAGGACCTAGGGATTAGCTCCCTCCCTCCAAGATCCTCACCCAAATGCCTCCTACAAGTTAACCCAGCAGACTTCTGCAAAGATCCTGACAGTGACTTGGAATCTGACATGGATGCAGACCTGGAAACTAGGGAGGGTTCTTGCTCAAAGGAGGAAGAAGAAACCAACAAAACCAACCAATGCACCATCAGACACCATCATTTCCTTTTTCCAATGGGGGTGGTAGCCAACTCCATAGACCTAAGGCATGGATCCAAACTTTTGCCACAGACCCCAACTTTGGTACATTCACTGTCCTTCTAGTGCCTGAATGCCAGATCTCACCAACACGTCTGACACCACTGGGCATAACACGCGCCCTGCCAGTAGCCCCAGATAACCTGCAAGAACAGAGATGTGATCTAGACACCCATGATGGGAAGGAAACCCAGGCTACCAACATATCTCCAGCAGTCACCACTGCTGAGGCAATAAGGCCTGACAGTCATCTTGGAGAAAAGGAATGGACAGTGTGTGCCATCAACTCTGTCATGCCGCAAGACTTGGTTCAGGGGCAAATCTCAAGGGAACTGGTACAGACTGACTGTATCCCTGTCTCAACTGCCACATGCCTACCAACCAACTGACAGCCTGCCAACCAGCATAGGATAAAAATCCTCTCCCTCAATTTGATGTCATATTAGTGCAAGAAACCTGGACAAAGACAGACACTTCTCTAAATTGATATCACTCACACACAATAGAGGCATCTGCCCTTTTTACAGAGACATCCGGAACAAGTTCATATCTCCACTGCTCTGCAAGTATCCTGGCCAGCCAAAATGCACATACACCCGCATGCATTGGCTGCTATCTGATGAAAGCCCCACCTCCACCCACAATACTGCCAGGTTCTACACAGCAACATGTAAGTAAGACGAGAAGAACAATCCTGGCAGGTCCTTCAGCTAAATATACTACATCATAGGCTTAGTAATAGTTGTATCACTATTAATCTTAAATACTAATTTTATTACTCCTTAACGCTGAGCATAAATGTTACTTTTAAAAATAAATTTTAAGTACCCTCATTTTGACTTCTGTCTCTTTATATATTTTAAATACTCCTATTTTAACTTCTGTTCATCTTGCTGTACTATGCTGGTCTTGGACCGTAATAAAGATTGATTGATTGATATTATACTGCTTTTACATCTTCTTCTAAAGAACTAAGGACCTACCATATTGATGGTCTCAAGCTGAAGGACTATCATGATTAGAGGTAGAAAAAAAAATGGCTCTGTTTGGTAGGACAGAACCAGAACTAACACTTGTTCTTGGTGAAGGCCTTACTGATAATCTAGGGAGAGATGCAGTAGAAGGGGGCAGGCAATAAAGCTCCTCAGTTCTGTTTAGTCATTGCTGATGCAACACCTCACTTAACTCGCCTTCAATGAGGTCGACTTTTTACTTTCTGATTTGTTGAACAGCTAACGAGGTTTGCTATTAAGCAGAAAATTTAAAGGACACATCAGTGGTAGTGGAACTAGGGGAGATAAAAGTATGGGCTATCCAAGGGCAAAGAATAAGATACATAGTTGGGCAGTGGATTGGAATCATATTTGTCTGTGTTCAGTCCCAGCTCGCTAAATGGTTAACCCTATTCAATCATTACTTATGAGCTTCTCTCCAACACACTTAGAAGGGAATACATAACCATTCCCTCGCCACTGTTACTTTCTTCATGTAGAAACAGACGCACAGTATCTGCAAACAAGAGGGTATCTCTTGAAGATTCTGAAAATCTCTTGAGGATTCTGAACTTAAATGAAGTATGAAATAGACAAGTACAGTTTTGTGTTTGGTAATTTTTAATTCACTCTACCACTTCCACATGGACTACTGTGGTTAACTCTGCTTCCTTCTTCTTCTTTCAATATATCCTACAGATCCTCTTTCTCTCCACTTTTGCCATTTTCTTACTGATGCCAAACTAAATTAATTTGTTCACCTCAGATGATCTAAAATTATCTATTTTATTTTGTAAATTGTGAACTTAGCATTGTCAGTAGTAGCAATGTTTTTTATGTAATGAAAACTATACAAGGCTGTTTTAACTGCAGACAATATGAAAATACATAGTGTGAAGGACATTCGCTAAAAGTAATATATTTTATCTTAACCTATAAATCCAAGGGTTAACCGTTGGAACTTGCTATAGGTTGCTATGCCTCGCCCTACTTGCCTGCACTCACCCTTCGTGCACACGGCCAATCTGGGTCCGCAGGTCAACAAAGGATTGAGAAAACTGGCAGTGGGGCAACAGCCCCACAAACGCGAAAAAAGGGAAACAACTTCCTTTCCCAATGTTCTTTGCGCCGCGCCCACCACAGACAATCAGGCTGAGAGGCGCGACCACAAAGAACATTGAAAAACGCGCCGCGGCCAATCAAAATTGAGCGGCAGGGAAAAAAACACACCACAACCACAAACCCATAACTACAAGCCCCAGAGTCCTGCGCGACATAAGTGCGCAGAACACTGAGGAAACCGGCGCCCAAAAAATTAAACAGAAAAACAACTCACCGCCTCACAGCCAAGCACACACCAGCCGGCTTTCTTTCCCTCACCAACGGCGCCTGAAGGTCCCGACTGGAGTTTCCCCTTTAACATCAGTGGGTGGGGGGTGGTGACCCCCCTCTCCGCTGGCTACCAAGCGGTTTCTTCTCTTTAAAAATGGAGTTGTTTTAAGGAGGGGGGGATCGATCCACTTTCCCTGGTCTCCTGGGTCCAGAAGGGTTGGGGGGGCATACCCCTTTTGTCCCCCAAACCTCCCAACCCCAGGGGAGCCAGCGGAGAGGGGGGTCGCAACCCCCCACCCACTGATATTAAAGGGGAAATCCCGATCTACTTTCATGACTTCACACACTCAAAGCACCATAACACAATAAAGCCCCCCTCCCCACCACCTAGCCCACACTTCCTAACCCCCAATGACCACGCCCCTCTCCCCACCACCTAGCCCACCCTTCCTAACTCCCAACGACCACGCCCCTCTCCCCACCACCTAGCCCACCCTTCCTATCCCCCACCGACCACGCCCCCTCCCCACCACCTAGCCCACCCTTCCTAACCCTCAACGACCATGCCCCCTCCCCACCACCTAGCCCACCCTTCCTAACCCCCAACGACCACGCCCTCTCCCCACCACCTAGCCCACCCTTCCTAACCCCCAACAACCATGCCCCTCTCCCCACCACCTAGCCCACCCTTCCTAACTCCCAATGACCACGCCCCCTCCCCACCACCAAATAAATAAATTTTTAAAAATTACTAAAAACACAGTCAAAAACATCCAAAAATACACAAACACAAAAACACCAAAAACAATACGAAGTAAACAAAAACACAATCAAAAACAAAACAAACAGACAAAAATACAAATTCCAACCCCCCCACCCCCCCACCCCCCACACACACAAAAGAAAGAAAACAAGCAAACTTACCAAAAGATGTCCTACCTCCACCAGGACTGGAAAAGAAATGAATAAAGAAAGAGACTACTTACCAGAAGAAGCTCCACCCAGAGAAAAAACAGTCAAAATACAATAACCCCTACCAGCACCACCTGCTGGCAACAATAGTAAAAACAATTCAAAAACACACAACAGCTCCAAACAAAAGGCCACAAGAGTAAAAACAAATCAAAAACATAACACAAATTCACAATTTAACACAAAAGGTCACACCAATAAAAACAAGTCAAAAACATTACACTAAAACACACTTTAACACAAATCACAAACATATGTCAATAAAATACAATAGAAACTTTTAAAAATCCTGTGCTGAGTTTTAACTCAAATTTAAACCCAAAACATCTAAACACATTTTAAAAACATTGAATGTAAAAAACATTTACTTTTACATTATTAAAATTATGACCTTCGGTACAACTAATTTAAAAAATTCAAAAAACTAAAACATTATTCGCTTACATAAAACAATTTGAAAAAATTATATCATACTTTGTTCTTTTATTAATCCTCAAAAAAACCAAAAAAAAGCAGATCACAGTTAATAACAGCCAAGCCAAAAAAATTTTACATAAATAAACATTTAAAAAATTAAAATTACAGACTAAGCAATTTTTTAAAAACATTAACACAATTTAACTTTCCAACAATTTAAAACCGCCCGGCAACGCCGGGCAACCTCTGCTAGTATTTAATAAATGTAAACTATACACACAACCAAGCTGAAATAAAACTATACATGGAGCTATTTTCCATCGCCTATGAACTAGCCAAAGTATTTAGTCTAGTATTATTCAAATGGAATTCCAAAGGCTTTTCTGCAGCTGAGAACTTCACCATTATCCCAAACCAAGGCTATCTTGTACTGTTATAAAATAGTGACATTTTTATTTGATGGTGTTTAATTCATTTCTCTTTTTAGAATGAAAGGCCTGGTGGCAAATTCATTATAGACAGGTGATATGGTCTATGACAGTGATTCCCAGCCTTGGGACTCCAGATGTTCTTGGACTCCAGATGTCTTTACCATTTGCTGTATTGGCCATGATTTCTTTGAGCTGTAGTCCAAAAACATCTGCAACCCCCAAACTGGAACGATGGTCTAGGAAATAAGGGCAGAAAAACTGAGTGAAAAGTATTGAGTTAAAACCAGTAAGTAAGAGATTACAGCAAACGAGAGAAATGGCACTAGAATCCTTTGATATGCTTAAATATCACAGCTCACAGATGTCACGAGTGCTCGGGGATCTTTAGACTAAAATCTGCCCTGGGTTTTGAAGCAGATAACAGTCCAAAGATTTATAGTGGAGTGCTGAGAGAATTGTAAAAAAAAAACTTTCTCAGAGATTCTAACTAGGGCTTCCTAGTTCCCGGAACTTTGAGATGAACCGTCTTGCCTCTGAGATAATCAGCCTCAGCTGACAATTAAAATAGCTGCATGGGAAATTTATGAGAATTCAGCCTCATAACCCAAATAATGCCCATCTACAAATCTCTCCTCGTGAGGCACTCCTAGGGTCCAGTTTTCTCCTTGAAAAATGACTTATGGTCGGCAGATAAGAAGTCCTTACCGCAGGCTACGATTTGGCTTCTCCCTCCCTTCTGTGCCAATGTGGCCTGTGGCACCTTCTGATATAACTGTTCAATTATTCTTTTAAACTTATTTCCAAATCCATAACATTTGATTATCTCATTAATTGTTACCTATTGAAGTGAGTCAAACGCCTTAAAAATATCCAGTGATAACAATCCAACCGTCTCTTTATTTTGTACTGTAATATCCATTAAATCCAACACTCTCCTTGTCAAATCCACCATATGCCTTCCTTTCAAAAGCCCACTTGATCCTTATTTATATAGTTGTCTATAAAACTATTTAATCTATTTGCTAGTATTGTTGTAAAAAATTTGGCATCTTGATTTATTTAAAAAATGAGTCAATATGATTCTACTTTTTCTAAATCTTTTCCAGGTTTTGGTATCAAAGCAATTATCGATCTGTACCACGAAGTCGGAATCAATCCTTCCTCTAAAATATAATTAAACAGCTTTAATAATCTTGGGACCACAGTATCCTTAAACTCTTTATAAAACTCTGCTGACAATTCATCTTCCCCTTGGGACTTATCTGTCTTCAACCTTGCAATCACATCTTTTATCTCTTTCTCCGTTATTTGTTCTTCCATTCTATCTTTATGCTCCTGAGTTATCCCATCCCCAATTTGTTTCTCCAAAAGATCCCTTAATTTTCTAAATTTATTTTTCTTTCCAGCATATAATTCCTGATAAAACTCTTTAACTATCTTGATTTTATCCTTTGTCTTATTACAGCTTGCTCCATCCTTATTAATCAAAATTCCAATTTCTCTTTTGCTCCTCTTTTCTTTGGCAGCTCTTGCTAATAATTTTGAATTTTTATTACTATATTCAAAGTATTCTCTCTTTCGGTAGACCAAATCTCTTTTCACTTTTTCAATATCTTTTCCTACCAATTCCATTCTTAATCTTTGCATCATATCAAAGATCTTTATATTCTTTGTCTTTGCATGCTCCTCTTGCAACTGTTTATTTTTAATACTAGCCAACTTAATACTTCCCCCTCTAAAAACCAACTTCATGGTATCCCAAACCATATTATAAGTAACCTCTTCCGTGTCATTCCAAGACCAACATTCTTCTCATTTTTGAATTATTATTGTTCCTTTTCTTCGTCACACCTTCTATTTTTAATCCCAGTAACACTTTTGCATGATCTGATTCTTTAAAGATCCCAATTTCTATGTCCTCTAAATCCCTAATCATATTATCTGTAACAAATATATAATCTATTCTTGAGTATGTATTATAAACCTGAGAAAAGAATGTATATACCCTTCCTGGTCCCTTAATTTCCCTCCACGTATCTCTCAAACCCAATGATTTCATCCATCTATCAACAATTTGCATTTGTGTCCTCCTTCTTTCCCACATTATATTTGTACAATCTATAGTTGACCTTATCAGATTAAAATCACCCGCAACTATCATCTTTATTGATCTTCCTTTTTCCAATATATGATACATCTTATCCAAAAACTTATCTTGATACTCATTAGGGGCATAAATATTAACTAATGTAATTTCCTCATCATCAATCATCCCTTTAACTATCAAATAATTGCCTTCTGGATTAGAAATACTCTTTGTCATTACAAATCCAAATCTAGTCAATATTAAAATTGCCACTCCTCTTGCCTTTGAGGTACCATAAGACTTTTCATAAATTTGCGTCCATCACCTGTCCCGCCTCTTTATGACTATCTTTTAAGTATTTGAAGAGAATTATCATATCTCTCCTGAGTCTCCCTTTCTCAAGACCAAACATGCCCAGTTCTTTCAGTTTTTCCTTAATGGGCTTGGTTTCCAGTCTCCTGTTGCCTTCCTCTGAACTTGTTAATTCAAGTACCCAGAATTAATGTATGTACAATGAAGTTGCTGAAACTGGTGTTTACTGGGCATGAAATAAGAATTTCTTCAGCATGTATTACAATCCCATGAATAGTTCTATAGCTCAGACTGTGAATGGGCCATCTGATTCATGCATTTATTCATGCATGACTACTGAGATGTATTTTCAGGACGTGTGAATATTCAGGGATATCAGATGTCTTGAAAACAAGTGTCAGATCCCTTTGTGCCTGGAATGCTGTGGTTGTGAGCATGCTCAACAATGTCACGTGCAAAATTTAAAAATTCATGTGCTGCATCAATTGGTAATTGATTTGTAGTGACGGCATCGTGCTAAATCTAGATTTTGCAGCATGATACATTTAGTCATCCATGAAGAGACCTAAGTCAATACAAAAGAAATCATTGTCCTTACTTCTTTCTACACTACAGGCTAAGAGACAAAATAATTCCTTTCATCCCAAGTTCATCTATGTTTATTGAGATTTGAATAGATCAGTTCCTTATATTTCATAAATGCATTGCTTATTTACAAGCACACATAATCCACACACACCCTTTGGAGTTTGTTGGAACTTACAGCAACCCTAATAGACCTTTCAAGATAAGTGAGATTTTAGAGAACTGGTTTTACAATTCCATTTCCTCTCCCTACTGAGTTTCCATAGCCAAGAGAGGATAGGTTGAACGTCTGTCTGTCCAACCAGAGTGGACCGGAGGGGCTCTCTAGTGGTACCATCGGCTAGAGGGGCTCGCCTCTCTAGCACAAGGAGAAGAGCCTTCTCCGTGTCCGCACCGGCCCTCTGGAACCTCCTGCCAACAGAGTTGCGTCTCCAGATGGAATTGCTGCCCTTCAGAAAAGAACTCAAAACCTGGCTGGTGGGCCAAGTATGGGGTGCAGGTGGAAGGGTTACCTCTGTGGGATGGTTGGTGGAGTGGAACCCCTTCCCCTTCAGTCTCTGCACTCTTTTTAGGGGGTGGGTAGTTTTTAAGTAGTTTTAACTATGTTATTTTAGCTGTGATTGTGAACTGCCCTGAGTCGGCCTAGGCAAAGTGGGCAGTGTAGAAATCGAACTAATAAGTAAATAGGAATCCAAGTCACTTGAGTCCTATTTCATCATTCTATCCATTATTCAACTGGCCAGTTGCCTGTGGCATAGCCCTGATTAATGCTTTGCTCCTATGCACCCTGAAAAATCAGGAAAAAGGATGAAGACCAAGAATGTTCCCCTTAACTCACTTCTTTTTCTTTATTTTGTGTGTGTGTGTACGTACAGTAGATAGATAGATAGATAGATAGATAGATAGATAGATAGATAGATAGATAGATAGATAGATAGATAGATAGATAGATAGATAGATAGATAGATAGATAGATAGATAGGGAACACCATATAGGGGGAAACTCGCTGGTCAGTAATTTTTCTCCTTGGTAGCCTCTGGGGTTTAGTAGAAACTTCTGATGACCATAAAGTGAAAGCCTATAGTCACATTAGCCTTGAAGAGATTTTCCTGTCATTGCGTCAGCAGGTTTGCCCCAGTTCGCCAGAACCGGTAGCAGAAATTCTGACTGGCCCCATCCATCCAAGTTTTGAAATAAAGTAGTTCTAATTTGGGTGCAATGCAGAGCTTTCCCCCTGGCCATGCCCACCATATCGTTTAAATAAATCCAATAAACATAAACATATCACGCCCACAGAGTAGGTACCAAAAAAAAAAAAAAAGAATCCCACCACTGCATTGCATCACAGTAATTTTAATGCAGTATGAAACCAGACGTGGTAGCTAACAGATAACCAGTGTAAAGCAGCCAGAGACAAATGTGAGAATAATTATTTACACCTGTCATCAATATGGCTGCTGCATTCTAGACCAGTTGAAGTCTCTACAGTAATCACAAGGGAAGCCCCACGTAGAGAACATTGCAATAATTGATCCTTGAGATTACTAGCACATGGACCAATGTTGTTAGGGACCTGCCATCTAGAAAAGGTCACAGCTGGACAGTACAAACTAAATGGGAAAAGGCTGATGTTCCATTGATAGTGCTGAGTCCAACAACATGCCCAAACTGCGAACCTGATCCTTAATGGAAAGAGCAACTGTATCCAAACTGATAGTGATTCCCAACAGGCAGATATATGACTCACCTAACAACACGATCTCAAACATATCTGTGTTCAGCTTTAGTCTGTTCGCCCTCATCCAGTCAAGATCGCAGCCTGGCACTGTTCAAGGATCTTGGAAATATCCACTGCACAAGGTCTAAATCAGAGATAAAGCTGTGTGTCATCAACATACTGGTGACATGTTAGCCACACTACTGGGCTCTCATATAGATATTAAACAGCAATGGGGAGATAATTGACCCCTGTGGGGCACAACAGTCTAGGAGCCAACACAGCCTTTCCATGCTGCATCCCTGTGACTAGCCAGTGAGAAAGGATTGGAACCAGTGCGGGGCTAGACCCCTAATGCCCAGCCCTGCTGGCCTGCCCAGGATACCATAGTTAACAGTATTATTGGCTGCTGAAAGGTCGCGGAAGACCAAAATGGAAGCATTTCCAGATCAGTTTCTCTCAACAGGTTATCTTGCTGTGCGAACGATGCTGTTTCTGTACCGTGATGTGGCCTAATACCATACTGGAGAGGATCAAGGCTTTAGTCTCATCTAAGAACACCTACAGTTGATCAGTCAAAAACCCCTCACTTAACTTGCCCATGAACAAAATTCTTGTTCCTTTTAAATCAGCATGTCTATAAATTCAGTGCCTGAATCATTTTCAAAATGTAGGGAGGAACTATCACTTAATTTAACTTGACTTCTTGAATTGTTTTTCAAATACAGTATTTATAATTTTATTTCATCGTTTTGTTTTTATATAGCACTAGCAGAGTTTGCCCGGCGGTGCCGGGCAGTTTTAAATTGTGTTGGAATGTGTTTTTTCTTAATGTTGGTAAAGAAGAGCTTAGTCTGTAATTGTTCTTTTTAAAAAATTTATTTATGCACAATTCCTTTATGTTTTCATTTGTTAAATAGATTGTATTGTTGTGATACTTTACAGTAATAACAACTTGTATTTTGAAATTTTTCTAATGTGTTTTTGAATATTTGCTTTAACATACACGTTAATTTTTGTTACGATGCCGGGCTGTTATAAACTGTGATCAGTTTGTTGTTTTTTTTGTTTTTGTGGATTAAAAAAAGAACAAAGGATTAATTTTTTCCCCTAAATTTTCTATTTAACCAAATAATATTTTAGTATGTGACCTTTTTTTAATGGTTGTATCGTAGGTAATAATTTTAAAAATGTGAAAGTACATGTTTTTTTACATTAAATGTTATTAAACTGTGTTTAGATGTTTTGGGTTTTTATTTGAGTTAAAACTAAACACAGGATTTTAGAAATCTTTTTATGTTATTTTTTGGAGATATATTTGTGATTTGTGTAAAATTATGATTTTGTGTTGTGTTTTTGAGTTGTTTTTACTCTGTTGGGTGTTTCTGAGTTGTTTTTACTATTGTGCCCTGCAGGTGGGGCTGCTAGGGGTTTTGGTTTCATTTCAGGTGTTTTTTCTCTTCTGGCCTCTGGGTGGTGCTTCTTCCGGTAAGTCGTCTTTGGTTCTTCATTTCTGTTCCGGACATCGTGGAGGGAGGACACGCTGGTAAATTGTCTGGTTTTCTTTCTTTTGGGGGTTTTTCTTTGTTTTGGTTTTGTGTTGGTGGGCTGGGAGGTGTTTCTGTTTGGTCTTTTGTGTGTTGGTTTATTTCTGGTTGTTTAATTTTTTTTATTTTGTTGTTGTTTGTTTGTGTTTTTCGTGTTGTAGTTAGGTGTTTTGTTTATGGTTTAGATTTTGTTTGTGTATTTTGTGGTTTATTTATTTTTGTTTATTATTACTTTTTAAATTATTGATTTATTTTTATTTTATTATTTTATAATAGTTTTGGTGTTTGTTTTTGTTGTTTTCTTTTTGGTGATGTTGTTTCGGGGTTGTTTTGGTGTGCGCGCACACACACACTGGGCAGATTTGAAATGTCCAGCCCAGTATGTGTGTGCTGCGCCCGGGTGTGGAGCTCTGGGAGGCAAAGGCAATGACCGGAGCCCTGTTCGCTGCCATTGCTTGCCGGGGAATTGGTTTGCTTTCAACGGGGGGGGGGGGGGGAGGTAGTGGTTCATTCCCTCCCTGAAAGCGAAACACTTTCTCAGGAAGTAAAGGCAACGACCGGAGCCTCATTCGCTGCCTTTGCTTCACAGGGAATTGGTTCGCTTTCAAGGGACACACGTGCGAATGCACCACTACCTTCCCCCCTTCACACACCCGTTTTTGGTGTTTTTTTCCACCCCGGCTCAACGTTTCTTGAGGCCGGTGGTGGTCTTGCCATGTCTTCGGCAGGGTAGCTTGGAGGAGAGGGAGTCCCTCTTCTCCCCGTTGCTCCGGGAAAGAAGGACGATGGGTGTCTCACGGTGGCATTTTTTGGCTTTTTATTTTGCGTGGCTGTGAGGTGCTGCGTCCGCCTGCGGAGGACTTGCGCTCCCGTTGCGTTTTGTATTTTTCTTTTTCGCGCGCTGGCTTTCTCAGCGTTCTGCGTGCTCATGGTGCACAGGACGCTGGGGCTTGTAGTTTTGAGATTCTGGTTTCCGTTTGTGCGGCGGTTTTTTTTTCTGCGGCTCGATTTTGATTGTCCGCATCGCGTTTCCCAACGTTCTTTTTGCTCGCGCCTCTCAGCCTGATTTGCTGTGGCGGGGTGCTGCACGGTGCAAGGAACATTGGGAAGTAAAGTCTCTTCCTTTTGTTTGCGTTCATGGGTCTCCTGCCCCACTGGCGCATTTCTCAACCCCCCCAGTTACCTCCGTACCCAGTTCGGGCGAGTGCACGAATGCTCGGTATGGGATAGTATGGCCGGGTGCGGGATCCTTTGTCAAATCACAACGGTTAACGCTCAGATTTATAGGTATAGATCTCCATGAGTTTCATAAAGGCAGTACATAAATAAATAAATAAATACAGACAGACAGACACTTGTGAAGTAGTCTCTGTGGGACCCAGTGTTGGGTCCTGTGTCTTCAACACTGATAACCCCCTGGATAAATCCAGGTCCCCTTTATTTCCACAAAACATCCATGAGACTGCCAGCAATGAGGATGCAGATTCAGGGGTTGTTGATGGAAGACAATCCAAAGACAGAGAAGGACACCTGCTAGGGAGGTCCTGAGGCTGCAGATTAATCTAGAAGCCTTGAGACAGAGGAGGACCCAAGTTTGGCCTGTACCAGAGGAACATTGGGAACTTGCAGCGGTTGATGGGAAGAGGGCATAAAGGGTATAAACCAGAAAGCAAAGAGGGCATGGGGATAGCATTGGGGTCTAGTCATGAACGGGAGACAGATTCCAGGGGTGATTAGTGGTGGAGAGCAGAGATAGAAAGGAAGTGAGACAATGAAGTAGTAAAGTTCTGGGCACTGGCATTACAGTGTCTTCAACCAAAATTAAAGCCTTCCTGTTTTAGTTGGCCAGGTGACATCACTGCAGAAACGAGGCACAACCAACTTTCTCCGAACCTGCCACTGTGAATCCCACACCCATATAGTTCTGCTAGTGGAGACGACAGAGGCAGCTTGAAGATTTCTGTCATTTGGAGGCACACCCAAAACACATGCTGCATTCATCAATCTGCTACATGTAGGTGCAACAGTAATATAGACATAAGCTTTCTTAGCAGCCTTCATCTATTCAATAAACCTTTTACAGTCTGATTCATCCTGAATTGTCCTCCAGTGATGCTCTGGTCCTCATCTCTTCTGTATAATTACAGTGGTACCTCATACAACGATTTTAATCCATTCCGTGGGGCTCATTGTTGTACGAAACAATTGCTATATGATACATGCATCGTATAGCGATTTCCCCTATGGGATGCATCATACAATGATTTTTTTTTTGCTAAGTGGTTTTTCCCATTTTTTTGCTAAGTGGTTTTTCCCATTGTACGCTTTTTTCCATAGGGAAAATTGTTATGCGGGACGCCATTTCCCAAAAAAACCCCCTAATTGTTATGTGATTTCATTGTTATACGGGATGATTGTTGTATGAGGTTCCACTGCACTCTCAACTTCCTGTTAAAACACGGAGAATCCAGCTCTATAAGTCATAACAAGGATGCTTAGGAATGTCAGAGTCAACTGCTCTACTTATTTCCTTAGTCTATTAATTGGTTAGAGCTTTTAACTGATAACTGAAGCCGGAAGCTCTCCAAATGCATTCAAGAAACTGTCAGGATCCATTAGAAGCCTGAGACAAACCATCTTAATCATCTTAATCCTGCAGGGGTTCATATCAGCTGCCAGTCTAAAACTAACCAGATGGTGAGCTTACCATGGCAATAGTCATATTTAATCCTTCCACCCTCAGATCATCAATCCCATCAGCCAAAAATATCCCACATGTATGAAACCAGCTACTAACTGGGACAGGGTTCTTAGTTGTCATGATGGAGATGAAATCCTGAGCCACTCTTGACTGAGCAACCTCAGGACAAATGTTGAAGTCCCCAAAATAAGAATCCTGGGGAAGTTCAATGCCACATCAGAGATTGTCTCAGATAGCTCAGGAAGAGAAAATATTGTATAGCAGGATACACAATAAACTAAGAGAATCCTAATGCTGTCTCCCCCCCCCCCCCCAAGCTGATAGCCTTGTCCCCAATTAAACAGAACTTGGAGAGCAATCTATCCTGGATACCTTGGCAGCAAAATATATTGGGCAGGCATTTGGGATTACATTTCCTTCAGTTTCAAAATTTTACAAATAATTCAGATGGATAACAAACACAAACAATTCACCTGACAATGACAATCTCCAATAGGGATTTTAACAGTAACCTAATGAAATATGCACTATATACATTTTTTGACAAATAAGCTATTTTACTTGAAATTACAATTTTCCCTTCGCTGATATTCATTTATGCAGGTACTACATAAAATATTCATCCATGTTATTGTATTTTAAAAGGAAGATAGTAACTCTATAACAGAATGCACAGTCTTTCAAGAGATAAGTGAAAACTCATATCATAACTGCCAAATGAAGCTAAATTACTAATTTATTATAGAGATGGAAACTATTACTACAACGTGTTTTAAGTCAGCTCAAAGTGAATTCTTGTAATACTAAAGTGAGTAAGATATCAAAATGTTCTTGTTTTCTTGAAAAAGTACAAAACAAAGAGCAAGCTATGTTGCTACAAAACATTAATAGGAGAGATTTCTAATTTAAACTAAGTTCTGATACTCTGAGCTTCTTCTGGCAGTGTTGCTTTGCATATGATCCTTACACTTGAGGATCATTTCTCATTCCTTCAAAGCTGCCCTTTCAAAAGTCTTCAGATTGTTTTTGGCTCCAGTCTCTATACGGATTGATGATTTAATTAAGTTACAGAAAATTTTCAAAAATTATTATTTCTTCATTGTCAACATTCAACATCAAAGTTGTGTAATTTAGTCACATACCTGCCTATTTAACTTCAAATACTGAAAACAGGAGTTGAAATATGCACTGCCAGAAAGACAAAAGATATTAAATCAAATCAAGTTTGAACTCCTCCTAAAAACAAGAATGACTGAACTGATGATTTACACTATGTTATTCCTAAGTACTATGTGCAGATATGAAGGTTAGACAGTGAAGAAAGTAGACAGGTCAAATTTGATTAATTTGGAATGTGGAATTGGAGATTGCATGGGTAGCCAGAAAGAGAAATGGTATTAAATCAAATCATGCTTGAACTCTCCCAAGAAACAAGAAAGACTGAATTGAACCTATAGTACTTTGGGTGCATAACGAGAGGATACACTAGAAAAAACAATAAAGCTGAGAGAAGCTAAAGGCAACCAGAAAAGATGAAGACCAAATAAAAGATGTATTGACCCAGGCTTGAACACTTAAACCACTTTTTCGGTAAAAGTTTGTAAAATATCTTGAGGATTCTATGTTGAAACATCTTAAGAACAACAGTCAGTGTTTTCTGTGGGTGATGAAAATAGGTCACAAGACATGATTCATATCTAAAGATAGCCTTTTCTTTTCAAAGCTGTTGTGTAAATGCATATAATAATAGGTTTGTTTTTAAACTGACGCCTTTTAACTGGGATTTTAAGTTTTAAGATGGTACACTCTAAGTTTTTTGGACTCATCACAAACAACTGCTCTACTCTTAAGGAAGGAAGGAAGGAAGGAAGGAAGATCATTTATTTGCATGTTCTTTCTGTTCTCATTATTCCCTTCCTTTTATTTAGTGGCTGCAAATGTTTCTCAAAGGCCCAAATTAATTAAAATGAAATAAAGCTTATTATAAAAACTATGTTTTAATTTTGCATAATTTAAAAACATCCGAACACAAATATTTAAGCATATACAGTGATACCTCATACAATGTCCAAACTTGGTTCCACAAGTTTGGACTTTATACGGATTTGGACTTTGCATGAGGCATGCAAAATCCTAGCCGCGGTGCCTCATACAACGTCCAAATCCTTGCTGCGATGCCTCATACAACGTCATTTCCATAGAGATACATTGTACTGTAACAGCACAGACTTCAGGACAAAGTCAAGGAAACAGACAGGAAACTGACAGAACTTTAAGAAATCATTGTCTAAAGGCTAAAAACATTACAAAAACTTGTCAAACAACCCTGATTGTCCAACCCTGATTGCTGCAAAAATCCCAGGAATGCTTCTAAAAATTCTGACGAAAAAATTCAAAAAATCCAAAAGCACGCTCAAAACCACTCCTAAACACTCTTTGCCTCATGCAAAACCCACAAGAGCAATGCACGCATGTGTCCTGCCTTTTATACTGCCCAGGCACAATGCAACATGGGAAAACCCCAATGCCTCATACAAAATCGTATTACTTTGTATGAGGCAACTTTTTTCAAGGAATTAGGCGATGTTGTATGAATCCGATGTTGTATGAAGCAGACTTTGTATGAGGTATTACTGTAGCTGCATTCTTAAAATCGTGCAGATGGGCACAAAACCCAAGCTTTGCTACATAAAAATTTCCATCCCAGTGTAATTCTAATTTCCAATGTGATTCTGCTCTTCAGTAATAGGAAGAATGGAAAACTCAATACAACAGAATAGCAAAGAAAATAAGATTAGTTACATAAAGTTACAATTGTATCACATATTTACAACATGCTGCATGAAAGATTCTAAAAGTTTAAAGGTAAAGGTTTCTCTTGCTCGAAAGCCAGTCGTATCCGACTCTAGGGTGCAGTGCTCATCTCTGTTTCAAAGCCGAAGAGCCAGTGCTGTCTGCTGCTGCAGACGTTTCTGTGGTCATGTGGCAGGCATGACTAGACATCAAAGCGCACGGAACGCTGTTACCTTCCCACTGAAGTGGTCCCTATTTATCTACAGTACTTGCAATTTCTTGCTTTCGAACTGCTACATTGGCAGGAGTCGAACTATCCAGCCAATATTATTTCCTTTTGCTTAGTACACGCTTTCATTTTTTATGGAACAAATTCAGTATCTTCCTTAGTGATGATACAGAACTCCAATATAATGTCAAACAAATGACCTTGAAGCCAGTAATGAAGAAGAATATGCCATTTCACAGAGGGCCCCTGGAGAACTAAGCCGAATATAAAAAAACAATGCTTTTTCCAACACCATCTCATATATCAGAGATTCTCTGAAGTGTCAGGAATGGGGCTCAGAAGCCCTCCCCCCCAAAATAATAATAATAATAATAATAATAATAATAAATTTGATTACATGATACCGAAGAATAAATTTATTAACAGCATAACCAACAGAGAGTGACATAACATTTTATAGGCAAGACGCAACCACATTAGATCAATCTACTGTATTGTTACAATTTTGCCTTCATGTTAAGGAATATCATTTCATAAACACTGTAAAGAGTTCTGCAAACACGAGCACACCTGTCTTTCCTTCTGTTAAACAGGCCTGCGTGTTGCTATCACATGAGCTCAGAGATAGTGTTAGGGTAATCCTGTACACTTCTATGACAAAAAATTTAAATTAGAAATTAATTTTTAAAAATCTGAAATCCATTAAAGCATTCTATTAGGATAATCCCAGAAACAGTTTCTTACTTCTTCTTCTGCCATATCCGAATCCAAATACAGTGATGCCTCATACAACGTCCAAACTTGGTTCCACAAGTTTGGACTTTATACGGATTTGGACTTTGTATGAGGCATGCAAAATCCTAGCCGCAATACCTCATACAACGTCCAAATCCTTGCCACGATGCCTCGTACAACGTCATTTCCATAGAGATACATTGTACTGTAACAGCACAGACTTCAGGGCAAAGTCAAGGAAACAGACAGGAAACTGACAGAACTTTAAGAAATCATTGTTTAAAGGCTAAATACATTACAAAACATGTCAAACAACCCTGATTGTCCAAGAACCTGAAGAATGCTGCAAAAATCCCAGGAATGCTTCTAGAAATTCTGACAAAAAAACAAAAAACAAAATCGTGCTCAAAACCACTCCTACACACTCTTCGCCTCATGCAAAACCCATAAGAGCAATGCACGCATGTGTCCTGCCTTTTATACTGCCCAGGCACAATGCAACCTGGGAAAACCCCAATGCCTCATACAAAGTCACACGACTTTGTATGAGGCAACTTTTTCAAGGAATTAGGCGATGTTGTATGAATCCGATGTTGTATGAAGCAGACTTTGTATGAGGTATTACTGTATAGGCAATCATCATGGCGATTAGCCATGAAGACTGTCCTGTGAATATAATGCAGTGGACTTTCATGGGCCTTCTGCATTGCAGCGTGACACCTGTACCACTGATCCAGTTCCACAAGTCATTTTGTGTTCCTGAGCTCTTTTGGCATGCAAAGTTCTCATCAGCCCCAGGCCAGTATTGATGAAGCTGCTGCCCTCCATCAACATGGATTCAAGTGGGATTTAATCACCCTTCCCTGTGGACTTCGGCACCCAAGGCCATTAGTCCTTAGGGTTGTCAGATTAGTTAACTGCCACCTAACATTCTGCATTGAGTCACTGGCAGTATGGTCTACTCTATTACTATAGCAGAATAACCTGGTTTGATGTAGGCAGATTGATTGCACTCAGAGGCAGCAGGAGGGCCAAACACTTCTTTATTGCAGCATGGTCAATCTGTACATGGGCACATGTAGGAGACACAGTTCCTTATATACTGTATTTGAATTCCTCGCCATGGATACTCATTGGCTGTGGTGGCAGTGACATCATTGGGGGCGTACTGCGTAGCTACTAAGGTACACCTTAAACTGGGTGGTTTCCCACGCTAGCTGCTGATTGGTTAATTTGATCTGCATGGGCTGAGCTTCCTCAGCTGCGCTACTGTGGCAGCTGAGTAGCGTGCAGAATCGGGAAGGCTGCTTGCATACACAATATCTGGCCAGACAGATAATTTCTTACAATGTGCATAATAAAAATTCTGTCCTGTAAACATGAGGAAAAAACACAAATCTAGGACTCAGGGTCACCTTTAGATTTTGTGTGTAAACTATATTTATTTAAAATATTTCTCTGCTACCCTTTCCCTAAAAAGGAGGTTATAGACTCAATGGAGTAATACTACTTTATCTGAAAACTGGAATGAGGCTTAAGAATTATTTTGTTTTTTAAAAAAATCTAATTTAATGTAACAGATGCATCAACTACTATTATGACAAACATAAGCTTTTAAAGGATTTGTACCTTAAAATCAGCATAAGGTAGACTGCTGCTTGGGGAAAATGTTTTTAGTTATTTCAGTAGCTACCACAACGTTTGAACTGCACAGTCATCTAATCAATCTTGCTATTTTTTGTTCCTTTTTCTTCTAGTTGTCACTGAGGACTTCTTACTCTTGAAATGATAGACAGATGTTTTAGAACATTTCTCTTTAGACTGCTATATCATTCCCACTTAAATGCATTACAGTATATGAATTCAAATAACAAGCACTCAACAGCAGCTATATTGATTTTCCACATCTCAGTTCCATTTAGTAGGCAATCTTCAAATATTTTTCCGGATAACACTTTCATACAAGAGGTTAAATTTTAGTTTATGCTGTTGTTAGCATTTTCTCCCCATCACTTAATCCTTCATCACCCAGATTTCTTCTTTATCCTTCTTGGCTTTTCACCAAATATCTCCAGAACAACCGTGAAACAGGCTACATTTCTGGTGATATATACCCTTCACTTCAGGCTTTGATCATAATATTTGCTATTGTCATTGGATTTATACTAAATAAAGCAGACATTCCTGTGTCCTTTATTGCACTAAAGACTAGTTCTCTCTAGCGTCTTGAGTATATCAATTTAGATAAAATACTCTTCTTGATCCTTCCTCACAGAATGCAAAGGAAAACATTCATTTGTAGCTTTGTTGCCTATATTCTTCTTTTATGTCCTGAACAAACCCTGGACTGCCAAAATGAAGCCACTTTCTTCACTATGTTGCTTATATGACTGATATCTTTCCCACCGAAGCGGTACCTATTTATCTACTTCCAATTTCTTGCTTTCAAACTGCTAATTTGGCAGGAGTGGGACAGAGACAGGAGCTCACTCCATCATGCAGCACTCAGGTCTCAAACTGCTGACCAGCCATCAAGTTCAGTGTCTTAACCACTAAGCCGTTGCAGTCCCATCAATCAACTAGATTGTGCTATATGTGTATATTATGTTGAATATTTATTTATTTATTTGTCCAATTTATATAGCCATCCAACTCGAAACGACTCTGGGCGGCTCACAACATTAAACTCAACACCACAGTCTAATATACAGGTGAAACTCAGAAAATTAGAATATCGTGCAAATGTTCATTCAGTTCAGTAATGCAATTTAAAAGGTGAAACAAACCTATGAGATAGACTCATTAAAAGCAAAGCGAGATAGTTCATGCCTTGCTTTGTTATAATATTGATGCTTATGGCTTACAGTTTATGAAAACCCCCCCCAATCTCATGTACCCCATAATTATCACAAAATTTCATGTACGCCGTATGCCATGATCATCACAATTATAACGAATTAAGGCATGACATCTCTCGCTTTGCATGTAGTGAGTGAGTCTATCTCATATATTTGTTTCACCTTGCATTAGCTCAGGCCAGCCAACCATCCTGCACCACTGCTTAGAGCAGTGTTTCCACGTTGGGAACCACTGGCTTAGAGGAATACTGCCATTGTTACCTCCTCAGTCAGTCTTGACATTTACAATGCTAATATACAAGTGAATTCTCCTGGGCCTGGGAGGGTTGCAGCACACTATCTGGAGTAATCTTCCTTGCTAGAATTAATTGGTTGGTCAATTGGTTGATTTGATTTTTTATACTGCTCATTTTGCAGAACATGGTACTCTAGTGGTTAACAGTAAGACAAGGTTAAAACAGTCAAAAATAAAAGTAAAATAAACCAAATTAATATAACTCAATATAAAGAGACAACAATAAATGGTAGACAATGGTGGCACTCACAACAGCAGTCCATGTGCCATTCTCAACTTCTTTCTTCACATGCAACAGTTAGTAGAGATGTGACTTTGTTTTTAGTTCAAATCCAAGAATTCTCTGTTCTGGGAGTTTCACCTACCAGAACCATACCTATAGACATATGAATTGTATTCATCTGGAAGAAGTCTAGCTGAAATACTTCATAGCTTAGGAACTTCCTGTTGCCCTGCACAAATTCAATTCCTTTCCTGCCCTACGTCATGAAGCCTTCCAGCTAGTCCTTTCTCTAGTGAGCACAATTAAATTTTGCAGGTATGGTTCTTGCACGTAGAATTCCCAGAGTAGAATTCAGGGGTATTTGGAGTAAAAGAAAAAAGAAAAACAATAGCATATTCACAGCAATTAAAATTACCACATACTAGTTCAGTCACAGATACAGTAATACCTCATACAAAGTCTGCTTCATACAACATCGGATTCATACAACATCACCTAATTCCTTGAAAAAAGTTGTCTCATACAAAGTCATGCGACTTTGTATGAGGCATTGGGGTTTTCCCAGGTTGCATTGTGCCTGGGCAGTATAAAAGGCAGGACACATGCGTGCATTGCTCTTGTGGGTTTTGCATGAGGCGAAGAGTGTTTAGGAGTGGTTTTGAGCACGATTTTTTTTGTTTTTTTGTTTTTTTCGTCAGAATTTCTAGAAGCATTCCTGGGATTTTTGCAGCATTCTTCAGGTTCTTGGACAATCAGGGTTGTTTGACATGTTTTTGTAATGTTTTTAGCCTTTAGACAATGATTTCTTAAAGTTCTGTCAGTTTCCTGTCTGTTTCCTTGACTTTGTCCTGAAGTCTGTGCTGTTACAGTACAATGTATCTCTATGGAAATGACATTGTATGAGGCATCGCGGCAAGGATTTGGACGTTGTATGAGGCATCGCGGCTAGGATTTTGCAAGCCTCATGCAAAGTCCAAATCCGTATAAAGTCCAAACTTGTGGAACCAAGTTTGGACATTGTATGAGGTATCACTGTACCTACTTTGAGATTAAATTTAATTATAAAATGTACTATTTGTCAATGTAGGTTCACAGATATAGAGTAAAGCTATTCCATATCAACTGCTAATCCAATTTTTAAAAAACAACAAGGTTTAAGTCAAGAAACTGTCCTGGCAATTATCTCCCTAAATTGAAAATACTTTTTCTTCTATTATTGTATATAATCAGGTGCTCTTTAAACTCTCCACTTCATTTAACATGCATTTTCCCCTATAAATATTTATAATTTATTGTAATTCACCACTTGGCCAACTACAATAAGGCTGAAAGTGCCATTTGTGATTGAATGTCATATCTCACCTAGAAGACAGCTAGATAGCAAAATTATCCAAGGTTGGAGCAGACTCAATAGGGCTAAAAAGATTGTTTAGAGCCTGGTAATGCAGGGGTTAAACTGCTGTACTGCAGCCAAAACTTTGTGAGTTTGATCCTGATGGGGATCAAGATTGACTCAGACTTCATTGCTTCCCAGGTTGGTAAAATGAGTACCCAGCATATTGGGGGCAAAAGGCTAATTACACAGAAAGCGCACTAAGTGCTATGGGGTGGTATATAAGTGTAATTGCTATTGTTATTAGAAATACACCATTCACACACAAAACTCCTGAGGTAATGTCCTTTCTTTCTCATTCATACCCACTCACCTCAGGTACAAGAGCACCAACAGCCAGTCTGTCAGTCAGTCAATCAGCCAGCAATGCTACGCTTCTCTTCAGCTTTTGAGATCCCACCTCTCCAAAGCATGAATGGTCACATATGCACACACAAAACACACAACTCTCTTCCAAGATTCCTGGAGGAGAGAAACAAGTGAACATCTTCTCCTGCTTTCCCACCACTCTAATACTCTATCTGAGGAAGGGAAGAGAGGTGTCCCTCCCTACTTCCTTTGAAACTGGGGGAAATGAAGAGAAGGAGGTAGATTTCACTGCTCTCACACTTCCCTGTTTCTCTCCTCACATAAGCTCCCCTGATCTGACACTGTTCACATCTTAAACATTATTTTAAAAAGTATTCTAGAAAACAGTCAACAGAAGATGGAGACTTCTGCCATGCTCCCCAATCAAAGGATGTTCTACACATCCTGTTCCATACTGCCATGTGGTACCAAATCTACCTAAAGAAGTCTCTCTGGGGCACACACTCCACTGCTTTCAAACAAAACAACTACCTGTGCCTGAAAATAGACTAAATATATGTGACCCCAATCATAAAAAATGCATAAAACAAAAGAAGAAGAAACAGCAGTCCCTTTTAGTGATCCAAAAAAGGGACAATGAAGACATTATGAGCTGTACATTAGGTAGTCGCCTCAAAAATAAATTGAATGCAGCAATAGCAAAATGCACCGATATTGTGCTTTTTGGGTGGTATCTTCAGATATATAATCTTCATATATATATAATGTTACTATTTTAAACTGGATAATATTCTACAGATGTCAAACACTATACTATTCCATACTACCATACTATACTATATCACACCACACTCTTTAGTAAAAAGTTTGCGTCTTGCAATGTTTCGTAGCTAGGAAATCTAGTGCCCCCTGCTGTTAAAAATTACACTTCTGTATTACATGCCCACTGTGGACTCTTCTTATATAAAGGGATTTATAAAAAGATAGCACTCTAGCACAGACTTGTAACAACTTGGATTCTAGTACACAAAAATATGTTTTTTATTAAAACAATATTAAGCAATACAGCTGATAGGTAGAGAGTTTTAATACTCAGTATTTAAATAGCACACTGGTTGTAAAACACATGGAAATACATTTTTACAAATCTATTGCTTGCATTCCAAGCAGTAAAAAGAACATGTACTGTAACCTTTAGCAAGTCAAGGAGATTTAAGAATAATCATATAATGAGGATTAATAAAATGGAAGTTCATAAGATCGTTGATACAATTATGAACTATCTGCTGAAAAATTGTGTTATGTTATAATAATCTTATTACTGCAGAGATGGAACCCTATAAATCATTGAGTCAGGCCCCAGTCAAGGAGATACTGTGGGGAATCAAACTGTCAGGTACCCAAACCACAGAAGGACTTCCCAAAATGATTAGAAAGCACCAAATGTTGTGTAAGAAAAATCACTAGTAGGAAAATGCACATATCCAGTCAAAGATTCTCATCTCCATGGGGCACATCAGAATGCACATCTATACCAGGGGTGCCCAAACTATGGGCCCGGGACCGGATGTGGCCCCCGAGGCCAATTCATCTGGCCCACGAAGCCCTCATCACTCCTGAAAGCAGAAGAGTGATGAGGGCTTTGCGGGTCGGATGACTGGCTCCATGAACCACGTGATTGGCCCACGGCCTGAAAAGTTTGGGCACCCCTGATCTATACACTCCAGTTTTCATTTTCTTAAGGTGAAATGAAGTTCTGTCAGAATATATGAGACCAACATCTGCTTTAAGTAGTATAGAGCTTTTCAAAATTACCAGGGGGTAAGGGGTGACATTTTATTTTCCCAAAATGGTATAAGACACCATTAGTCTAATTTAAACAGATATCTGAAAGGTGATCTGCAATCTTGTTGCTTTGTATCTATTCCTGGCAGTCTGGACTCTGGTTCAATTTTGGCTAAGGAGGCACTCACCCCATTTGTGCAAATATTATTTCTCTAAAAATGTAAAGCAGTGTGTAATCATAGAGTTGGGTTGGAAGGGGCCAATGAGGCCATTGAGTCCCACCCTTTGCTCAATGCATGGATCCAAATCAAAGCAGATCTGACAAACGGTGCTCAATTATCTCTTGAATGCCCCTAGCATTGGAGCACTTACAGTGGTAACTGTTTCCACTGTTATATTGATCTAACAGTTTTTCCTGATATTCAGCCTATATCTGGTTTCTTGTAACTTGAGCCCATTAGTACTCTGGGATGACTGAGAACAGATCCTGCCCCTCCTTTTTATGTATTTGAAGGGTGCTATCATATTCCCTCTCCTTTTCTCAAGGTTAAACATAGACAATTCTTTCAGTCTTTCCTTATAAAGCCTTCCAGTTCCCTGATCATCCTTGTTGCCCTCCCCTGAGCCTCCTTTTTTGTTGGTATCTTTCTTAAAGTAAAGTGTCCAGAACTAGACACTGTAGTCTAAATGAATCCTAACTAGCGCCAAATAGAAGGGACTAGTATCTCATGGGTTTTGGAGACTATATTTCTGTTAATGCAGCCTAAAATAACATTGGCCTTTTCCAGCCACACTACATTCTTGACCCATATTCAGCATGTGATCTACAACAATTCCAAGATTCTTCTTGCTGATCCAAGTATCCACCATCTTGTCAGTCTGCATTTGGTTTTTTCCCCTTAGGTGTATAACTTTGTACTTATCCCTGTTAAATTTTATTCTGTATTTTTCCATGTCTATCAAGATCTTTTTAAATTTTGTTCCTGTCTTCCAGAGTATTAGCTATTCCACCAAAGTTTGTGTCATCTGCACATCTGATAAGCATTTTCTTGCATTCCCTCCTCCAAATCACTAATGAAAATTTTGAAGTGAGCCACACTGAGGACTGAGTCTTGTAACCCACCCAGTTTTAGTAGTAGGAGCCATTGATAAGTACTCTGTGAGTACAAGTCTATAACCAACTGTGTAGCCACCTGACACTTGTGCTTTCCAGATCACACCTAGTTACCTTATTAATGAGAATATCATAGACCACCTTGTCAAATGTTTTGCAGAAGTCAAAATATATTACATCCACAGCATTCCCACCATCTACCAAGGATATTACCTGATCAAAAAATGAGATAGGATTAATAAACATAAGAACATAAGAACGCCTTGCTGGAACAGGCCACAGCCCATCCAGTCCAGCATTCTGTCTCACACAGTGGCTCACCATTTGCTTCACGGTATTCCCAAGCAGATGCCTTCACCTGCTTAAGATTTCCTGGAAATGATATTGAGAGATATCCTGCCTATCTCTCCAACCCGGAGGTTGTCCTTAAGTATCCATAATTATAGCCATTGATACTCTTGTCCTCCATGAACTTGTCTAATCCTTTCTTAAAGCTGTCAAGACTGACAGCTGTCACCACTTCTTCTGGCAGGGAGTTCCATAGACCAGAAATCCTCTGGGTGAAAAAGTACTTTCTCTTATTTGTTTGAGAACTAGTACCCAAAAGTTTCATGGAGTGTCCCCTAGTTCTAGTGTTATGCGATAGGGAAAACAGTTTTTCCTTATCTACTTTGTCCACACCGTGCATGATTTTATAAACTTCAATCAGGTCACCTCTTAGACGTCGTCGTTCAAGAGTGAAGAGGCCCAACCGTTGCAGCCTCAGATGATAAGGAAGGTGTTCCAGTCCCCTAATCATTCTGGTTGCCCTCCTCTGCACTTTAAAATTAAACCTCTTATCTCAATATGAATGTCACAGTGGATGAATTCACGTCAATACTGAATGCATTGTCTAGACTCTAGGATGAACAAAGATTAGGAAACACATTTTGAGGAGCTATGAATTTTGGAATAACGTCTCGGAAAATAGGATTGTTTCTGCAAATTGACTCAGTAATAGTATGTTCTGCACATGAATCCATCTGCAGGAACAATTGGATGTATTGCAAAGGAGGTTTTTTGTTTTTAACATAGTGTACAGAGTTGCACCTCCAAATAAATAATAGGCACAGGTGCTAGGTTTCTGTGATACCACAACCCATTATAATACACTGCTGGGACACTTCAGACTGTCAAGCTGGCACAAAGGTATAATACAGAATAAGCAGTGTTTTTACTCCTTACAGCTGAAAAAATGTATTTGCACCTAGTCAGATTTTTTAAAAAAGTATACTAAAGGAACAGAGTTTGTCTTCTACCTAGACATCTAATTTACTGAAGATTTCATTATTTTTTCATATTTTCAGAGAAGGCTCTTGGTGAAGACTGCTCATGACCAAAAATGACTCATTATTTTTGGTAGCAAGTGATGGGAAAATTTTTAATGTATACATAAGTGACTATAAACAAACAATGGTTGTCTGTTAGCTTAGCACACAGTATGTTTGCTCATAGAAGTATATACTCCAAGCTTAAAAAATCTTACATTAACATAAACCATATTATTTCTACTCTTATTTACACTACTAGCACTGTTTCAGAACACAAAAGTGACTATAGATTCATAGTGGCTTGGCTGGGTGAGCACTTAGAATAATTTGTGTATGTGTTATTGTATCATGCTTAAGGCTAAAGACTACTCAGAGTTATAACATAAGAACATAAGAACAGCCTTGCTGGCCACAGCTCATCCAGTCCAGCATTCTGTCACACACAGTGGCTCACCATTTGCTTCAGGGTATTCCCAAGCAGATGCCTTCACCTGCTTAAGACTCCCTGGAAATGGTATTGAGAGATATCCTGCCTGTCTCTCCAACTCGGAGGTTGTCCTTAGGTATCCATAATTATAGCCATTGATACCCTTGTCCTCCATGAGCTTGTCTAATCCTTTCTTGAAGCTGTCAAGTCTGACAACTGTCACCACTTCATCTGGCAGGGAGTTCCATAGACCAGTGATCATCTGGGTGAAAAAGTACTTTCTCTTATTTGTTTGAGATCTAGTACCCAAAGGTTTCATGGAGTGTCCCCTAGTTCTAGTGTTATGCGATAGGGAAAACAATTTTTCCTTATCTACTTTGTCCACACCGTGCATGATTTTATAAACTTCAATCAGGTCACCTCTTAGACACCGTCGTTCAAGAGTGAAGAGGCCCAACCGTTGCAGCCTCTGATGGTAAGGAAGGTGTTCCAGTCCCCTAATCATTTTGGTTGCCCTCCTCTGCACTTTTTCCAGCTCCATAATATCCTTCTGGAGTATGGCGACTAGAACTGTACACAGTATTCCAGATGGGGCCTCACCATAGATTTATAAAGAGGCAAAATGACACTTGCTGACTTATTTTCTATACCCTTCCTAATGATCCCTAGCATTGAGTTTGCTTTTTTCACTGCTGAGGCACACTGCGTCAACACCTTCATTTTGCTGTCCACCAGGACACCAAGGTCCCTTTCCTGGTTTGTCGCAGAGAGTTCAGAACCCATCAGTTTATAAATGTAATTGGGGTTTTTTGCCTCAACATGCATCCCTCTGCACTTACTAATGTTGAAGATCATTTGCCACTGTTTTGCCCACTCCCCCAGTGTCAAGAGATCCCTCTGGAGCTCCTCACAATCTCTCACAGTTTTCACTACCCTGTATCATTTAGTGTCGTCAGCAAATTTGGCTACCTTGCTTTTTACTCCTACCTCTAGATCATTTATGAAGAGGTTGAAAAGCAGGGGTCCCAGTACTGAACCTTGGGGGACCCCACTCTTTACCTGGGTAGGTAAGCATACACTGGTGCAGTGGTTAAACTGCTATACTACAACTAAAAGGTTGTGGGTTCAATCCTAACCAGGGCTATTGACTCAGCCTTCCAAGGTCGGTAAAATGAGTACCCAGCATGTTGGGGGCAAAATGCTAATTAACTTGTGAACCGCTCAGAGAGTACCCTATGGGGCAGTATATAAGTTTGATTGCTTTGCTTTAGCTAATATTTCTTTACAATAAATAAAGCCATTATCCAAATTAATTACGGCTTATTATGATGTTTAAACTGATATATCATTATTACAATTACATCTCTAACTTAGTCATGACTGCAGTACAGGGAAAAGGGAAAGCTGACTGTATGGAAAATGACAAGCATCTCTAAACTATCATAGGTTACCCTTATGTTAAAAATCTCTAAGGGCATTTTCAGAAATTACTGATAATTTCTCTAACATACCCAATCTCCTACATCATCACCATGTTCATGTGGCCCGATATTGGGCAGATGTCATCTAGCCCTTTTAAATTCTATTTTGTTTTAGATGTGTTAATTTTAGATGTGTTTATACTAAGATCTACTAGCACTGTTTCATAACACAAAAGTGACTATAGATTTAGAGTGGCTTGGCTGGGTGAGCACTTAGAATAATTTGTGCGTGTGTTATTGTATCATGCTTAAGGCTAAAGACTACTTATAGTTATAATGCTTTTTACTTTTAAAATGATGTATTTAAGAGAGGTTTTCTGTTTTTTCAATGTGCCTTTTCATGTGTTAATTTTAGCTTTGTATATTATCTGCTGGTGCATCTGACATGAATAAAGAAAAGAACCCAATTTCCTCTTGTTAATCGCACCAATTTTCTTCATATATTAGAATATTTATATTACTGTATTTTAATACATACCTGTTTTTGGAGCCACCTTTGCTTTTTCCTCATACTGTTCAACTGGTTTCTTTTTCTTTTGCTTAGCTTTTGCTCAGCAGTTACCAAGGGATGAAGAAAACCAAGAGGCGAGATGTTATGCTGCATGCTGGTTTCTTCTGTAGTCCTCTCTTGTGAAGCCAGGAATAGCTGCTGGTCAGCACTCCTGAGACAGTTTTGGGATGCTTCTAAACCAGGTCTAAATTCAACCTCCTCTTGTGCTAATACCCTGCCAGAATTGACTGGAAATGTCTTTGGAGGCCCCTCAGCATCTGAGTTACGTGGGCAGTGAAAATAATTCTCTGTGCTGCTGGGCTTTAATTGTAAGGGAGTCTTTGTGTCATAAGGCTGCGTTTCATGTTGCCTGTAGAAAACAGGTCTCTCAAGCATTGACGTTCTGTATAAATTGGGTAGCAAGACAAACCTCCCTGTGAAATTTAAGTCCAAACTCTGTGATTTTCTGTGGAACGCTTTTACAGCATTTCTGTCATTCACAGCCAGTGAAGCTGAAAGACCTTTTGGATTAGATGCTTTGAAGAGTAATTTTTTACTGTTTGTCTCAAAGCTCGTTGATCTCACCTCTAGGCACAGTGCCTCCATTAATCTTCCAATGCCATCACTATTGTTGGCCATGTATAAATGTCTTTGATTTCTAGGTTTCAAAGTCCCATCTGTCACACTCTGCTGTATTTCCTTGTTAAAATCAGAAGGAACTTTGCAAAACGGCAAGTATTTTAGCTGTGATATTGGTGATATAACTGAACCAGCAGCCTGGTAGTCAGTTCTTCTCTTGCAGAGATGGATATTTGTAAAGTGGCCACAGGAACATTTTCTTTTGTTGACAAAGTTAAAGCCACCAAGATGGGCCCCACAGAATGAGCAGTTCAGTTTTCCAGTTGTCCACTTACCCTGTGGACAATGAGAAACAAACCATGATTTATTTGCAATCCAGATGATAACAAACTCTTATGTAAATTCTATTTCACCAGAGAATAGGAGAATATTGAGACCAGTGTCCTATTTAGTGCTGGCTGGATAGCTCAGTGAGTTAGGTATCTGGTTGCCGAGCCAGAGGTTGGGAGTTCAGTTCCTCACTCTGCCTCTAAGGCAAAGAGCCAGCCTCTGTTGCTTGGGCAAGTTGCACAGTCACAGGATGCTCCCAGAAGAAGGGAATGATAAACCACCTCTGAGTAATCTCTACATCTGAAAATGGTTGACATAAGTCAGAATTGACTTTAAAGCACAGTTATTACATCCTTTTCATCAAACATGGAGCCAAAGACAATAGTGTAAGTGTTCCCTTTGATCTGAAAGCTCATCACATGCCTGATCTTCCAGGGATTCCAAAATTCACCATGCTATGGAAATCCTCCCAGAATTGGTGGGAACATTTACATGATTACCTTTCTGCTCTGCATTCAACAACAGCTTTTTAACATTAAGCTTTTTAATAACCGAAATAATGGCAAATCCCATTTTTAGCAAGATGTTCAATGCAAGTGTTCTCTTTCGGATCCCTTGGGCCAGGTGAAAGCAGAGGGCACATGTCATGGTTTGCCTAGCCAGCGGGTGACATGATATCCAAATGGCTAAAACACCGCATGCAAGCAGACTTGATTTCTCAGGTCCATTTGCATGTGCGGAATGTTATTGTGGAGACGTCTACCAATGTGCGGACTCCTCACTGAATAATGACTCCAATGTATCCAAGGTAAAGGTCAGCCTTGCTCGAAAGCCAGTCGTATCTGACTCTAGGGTTCAGTGCTCATCTCTGTTTCATAGCCAAAGAGCCAGTGCTGTGTGCTTCTGCAGACGTTTCCGTGGTCATGTGGTCGGCATGACTAGACACGTGCACAGAACGCTGTTTACCTTTCCACCAAAGTGGTCCCTATTTATCTACTTGCAATTTCTTGCTTTCGAACTGCTAGGTTGGCAGGAGCTGGAACAGAGACGGGAGCTCACTCTGTCCTGCAGTATTTGGGTATCGAACAGCTGACCTGCCTCCTTCCAGTCAGCATCTTAGCAAGGTTCAATTTAAAAAAGTATTTAAAAAAATCTGAAGTAATGCATATTCAGTGTAATTATTTCAAATATTATTTTTCTAAATGTTCTGTTCTTAGATTTACATTAAGTACTATGCATCTTAATATGGACCTTTTGAAACAGATAAGTGTTCAAATAATTTTGTATACACCTGTGTGGAATCAGCATGTCAAAATCCTGCAGAGGTTTATAAGATTTAATATTTCTACATATGACTACATAATCATATACAGTAAAACATTTTAAAAGAGGGGTGATACAGAGTTTTATACCAAATATTCTCTATTACAGAATTTTTCACAATAAGCACTTACTTGCCTTGGGGAACTATAAAATATGAATTAATGCATTAAAGTTCATCAGCAAAACCTAAAAATTGTCCATTTTACAGAACTAAAAGAAAGAGGTTCAGAGGCTATCCCTTCCAGAAATAAAGAGGCTTGGTTAATGTGTGGTTTTCCTTGTAGATACATGTTTAGTTTTAAATGCGCAATGAATGAATTAAATAGATAAGAATCTCATATAATTTACAAGACTGATTAGTACAATCAATCAGATGAGTTATTACAAATGAAGTTCTTATACCTGCTTAAACAACACATAATCAAAATTTCTTATGTGTATCTTTTTAAATGAATAAGCAGAAACAAAATTATATGATATTTCAAATCAGAATAAGTGTCATAATGTAAATGCAAACATATTAATGTTTTAGGACCTTAATATTTTGCAGAGACAAACTATTCCCAGATATCTGTCTGAGGCAACTAGAGGTAGAATATTAATAGTTGAGTCCTGTATGTGTTTGTTTTCCAGTGATACTCTTACAAACAGATATATTTTAAACAGAAGTAAAAAAAAATCAATACCACAGATTCAGGTAAAATTCCAGCCTTATAAAGAACAAGTAATCAGGAAGTAAATTTTGTTTTCCATACAGTCTTTAGGTTAGTTCTTTTTTCTGTTATTGCTTAGCATTAAAAGAGAGTTCACTGAGAAACCAATTATACCAATTTTACTTACAATTATGTAAGTCTCCCGGGAATATACTGAGACAATGTGCATAAGATTAGTGTCTAACTGTGGACAAGTTAAGCCATAGCCAGAACACGATGCTCTGGGCCTAACATCTGGTTTCTACATATCCATTATCAGTTTCCAAACACGGGAATGCAAATTCTAAATACTGTATTTATATATCTCCAAAATGCTAAGACCTTCTCTCACTTTTAATTTTTCAGTTAACTCCAGGCTCTGGTGTCCCTGCCAAAAAAGGCCAGACTTATTTCTTCTGTTAACAGATATTTTTTAACACTCATAGCAGGCTTTTGCCACATGACAACTTGGAAAGCAAGTCTCCAGAAACAGTCAGGTGCTGCATTTTACTTAATGATGGCCAGAATCTTATTACTGTATTTTCAGAGTCAAATTGCTGCAGGTTAAGTAGACAGTGCAGGCAAATGCATAACATGTACAATTATATAACTGATGTCTTTCACAAGATCCCCAGAGTGATTTCTACCTTGTACCAATTTGTCACTGAAAATTATGCCAGTGGCATTACATCAAAAATAAACAGGCAACAGGATTCGATACACTGTTAAGTTGTATTTTACATTATTTGAAATAGTACCATAAATGTTAATTCTTTAAAAAAAAATATTCTGTCCTCTTTTACGTTTTAATTGCATTATTTGTTCAGTTACTGTTAATTGGCTTGAACCCTATTTTGGAGAGAGGACTACCATATAAGTCCAGTAAATAAATATATAGACTGTCCTAAACAACCTACCTTTCTGGAAGAACTTTGATGTCCATGTGCCATACTTCACAAATATCCTGAGAAGCAGTTGAAATGTGGGCTGGCTGGCTGTTCAATTAAAATCCAATAAATTAATTACATTCTGGAATATCTTCTATTTTTGCTGAAATGTTTACTTACGCTTAAACATATTTCATGAACTTCTCCCTTGACCAAATATTTTGCAATTGCTTCAAGATATGCTGCTAGCATTATGCCAGTAGAAATATGCAATAAGGTGTGCCATATTTTTTTTAAAAAAAAGGACTACAGAGCCTGAAGTTCTTCATTCTAGAAGTCCCAGCTGACAGACACAACACCTACAACAGTGGTTCCCAACCTTTTTTTGGCCGTGCCCCATCTAAGCATCTCTAAAATTCTGCTCCCACCTCCCTGTGACATATATTTTTTATTCAAAAAGTGAACTCCTATTCACATGGAGGAAGCCTAAAATGCCACTCACTATTAATAACTCATTCTAAAATTGTCCCCGTTAAAAATCAAATTGTTCCCTTGCGGCTCATCTGGGAGAAAGGCCTCAATTGGAAATATTTTTGGCCCAGCATAGGTCTAGCTTCCTGTTCAGAAAATCAGTTAATATGTTCATCAAGAAAACCATGACAAGTTACTTATTCCTCACCCTAGCTTGGATCTCTTCCAGACTGAGCATTTGTTACTCCACTCTTTTTGTTTGATGTTTGAAGGAGTGCAGTTTACCATGCATATCCCAAAAAAAATTATAATAAAAATAATCACATATTTTCTCATTAAGACATTTCTCTCTAAGAAAAACTGAAGAAAACCACAAGGATGTGACTTCTTCACCAGAGCTGTTTTGTTCTGTTCTTTGAGTCCTAACTACCGATTTAGCACCTGAAAGCTTGCTGTGAACTACTGAAAGGCTCATCAGTAGTGATGACATGAAAATTCAGGTCAGAGCCAAGACTGTGCTGGTTTAATCAACATGGCAGAGCCTCATAAACTTTTAGTGGGGGGAGGCAAAGTCCCTTCCTGGGACGGTTATGCCCATAGCTTGAGTGCAGAGAGGAACTAGCACTGTAGAGATACAACAGTGGTGGCCAGAGGTGGCACTCAGAGCAATCTCTGTGGGCACCCATCCAGTCACCCCAGCACAGAATTTGCATCGCCCCTGTGCCCAGCAGCCCAATGGGAGTGTTTCCTTCCTCTGTTGCTGTGTTGGCACTTTACGATAAATAAGTGGGTTTTGGGTTGCAGTTTGGGCACTTGGTCTCTAAAAGGTTCGCCATCACTGGGATAGAAGATAACAAGTCCTGGTGGCATGGTGGTTAAACTGCTGTACTGCAGCCAAAACTGCTGACTTTGTGAGTTTGATCTTGATGGAGATCAAGGTTGATTCACCCTTTTGAGGTCAGTAAAATGAGTACCTAGCATGTTGGGGACAAAACTGCTATTTATCTTGTGAACCACCCAGAGAGCGCATTAAGTGCTACGGGGTAGTATATAAATTGTATAGTTATTGCTAAGATGTGTCTGGGCTAAAACTGCTATTGTGGCTGCCATCCAGGCCACAAGGAAATGGATACTTCAAGCGCAACATCATCTGCATTGGGAACCTGACATTTCACCTTGATAGTTATCGATCTTTGTCTGTCAGAAAGATTGTGGGACTTAAGAAGGAGCTGAAAAGAGATCTGATACATTAGATAAACTGTGTTCATCACCAAGACAGGAAGCATGCAGAGATGAGGGAGTGATTTTCTCCCACTTCAAACAGTAGTTCATGCTGAACTGCCATTGAATTTCAATGTATTGATTGTGGCTGAAAGAAGCCGAACACTTTTCCTTCTTCTGGTCTTTCAAACTCTCCTTTCCATATTTTTGACCTTTATTTCCTACATGTTTAGAAATAACAAATTGCTTATTCAAGACATCTATGGTTTCTGAAGAAACTGAAATTCAGCCTTCTTGGATCTGCTTCAGATATACAGTATATAGTATGGCTTTATAAGTCTTACTGTCTTCATTTTAAGTAACTAGCATTCCCTAGAAGCTAACTTCCCCAAATTACAGCATGCTACATAGATTAATACAAAATTAACTTGATTGTTCATTTGGTAATGATAAAAGGATTTGACCCAGTTATTTCCATATTGGAATTCATATCATTTTGTAATTTTATTCTTCTGCAAGCAAGGAGATCTTACAAAAGTGCATATTTTCTATTTTTGTAAGTTAAATAAAATGGTCCTGAGAAATAGAACTGGTGAGAACATGAGCTACTGAGACAAATCTGTTAAAAAGTGCCAATCTCAAGGTTTAAACATTACCTATTCTATATGGGTATATCTCAGAATGTGCAGAAGTTTATACACATGTTTGGAGAGGACACTTGATAACATCCACAAGATAATAAAACAACCCATGTTATTCCTAGCAACCCAAAACCCACTTATTTATCGTAAAGTGCCAACACAGCAACAGAGGAGGAAGGAAACACACCATTTCATTATAGATAAAGAATAATCATGGTACACTTCAACAACCCCATCATCATTTTTTCATATGAAAATGGGTCTTTGTATTTTTATTTTATCTTCCTTTTGAAGCAGCATCACAAAAGATATCAGCAGGAAGCAAACAGAAACTAATACCTGATAATTAACTGATGCTGCAAAATGGAATTGCACAAATGTTTTTTTTAACTTTTTAAACATCACTCATTTTCTCATCTATGACATAATAACCTATATGTTACAGCTTTAAAATTGCCCAAACAGAGGTACTTTAACATATGAGTAATCAACCTCTGAGGATCTGGGGAGCATTTTTGCCCTTCTGTGGACTATGGTATCTGACTGCATCATTTCCCATACAGTTTGCACCCAAGTCACAATTGCAAATCACTAGATTGAGCTGCAGAGATGTGAAACATATTGGGAAGATAAGCATACTACAAAGAGACATCTGTTTGCCTTAAAGAAGCAATACATATAAACACATTTTTTTGCCAAATTATTACCATTCATTTCTTTTGCCAAGTTGTGTTTTGTGCGCTGTGCATTTTATCTCTGTAGTGTAAGTACTTCATGATGTTAATTTTTTTTTGTACAGCTCTGTTTGACAAAAGTGTGTGGTTTTAATTGTCTGTAATCTGATTCTTGTAGATGGAAATACTGTAGCAAGTCCAAAATTTCTATTGTATAATACAATGTTAGGAATAACCTTTAAGGAATAAAACAATTTTTAAAAAACTTACTTCAAATAAATCTGTAGTGTGCCCTGTTATGAGGCAATCAGTGCTAGCTATGTATTTTTGACACTTCCAGCAATGAAGCATGTCAACTTGTCCTTGATTATTTATCCCGGCTTTGATTTCTTGAATCAAGAAATCTGTAAAAAACAAATAAAAACAGAATACCTTATTATCCCTCCTTCAATTCCATGTTTATCAACAGTTCTTTCACCAAGAAAGTAATTTTCATTTACTTTTTAATTCACCTCAGACCCAAACTATGTTCTTGTTAATTGGCTAAATCCAATAGCAAGAACCAGAGTGGACTCACTGAAAAAATTGGCAATTACGGTAGATTAGTTATTACTAACACATTCTATTGGCCTGATCCTGCTAGGAGAAACATTGGATTTAGTCAAAGATTAAAAATAAACATATCTCACATGGGTTATAAGAACAGTATAAATGTTATTCAATAATACAGAGGAGAGAAATACATAGTCTGAAGAGAAAATTCTGGCATTTTTTCCTCAATATTTACCATACTATTACAGAATTTAACCCATTTGTGCGCAATCATAGAGACCACGAAGAAAAATTTCTGCTTATGAGTGAACCAACTCAGTCAAGAGTAGTTGAAATAAGAGATTAAAATTATGTATCCAAGTTTTGCCTCTCCTGATAAACTGACCAGTCTCAAAGATTGTTGAGTCTTACAGTACAGATATAATAACGAATTTTGGTGTTGATAAATGTGCTATTTATTACCCACACAAAAAAAGTCAAATTCTCAGAGGGCAGTAACTGTGAACTTAATTATTATTACGTGACAGACCAAAGAACAATATAAATAGTAAATACAGAAAGTAACAGAAGGTCTTTATTAAGGAAAGAGTAATGCAAATAACAGGTTTGGAACAGGTGACACTGGTTACATACTGGGTAAAACAAAAATCACTTGTAAACTCAATAGAGTTATCATACAGTCAAGCACTTGAGGCTGCCACCTGAAATTTATTTGATGAATTGTTGCCTTTCAAAATGTGGGCAAAAGTTTAGGAGAGAGGAAAGGAGAACCATAAATAAGGAGAAACAAATAATGGTTTCCATGGTTTCACTAATTTAATTTTTTGAAATTATTTTGCTATGTACTGCCAAATCAAAACTGACTTTTTTTGCTCTTTGATTTGTCCTTGTTTACCATTTCCAACACACCTATGAGTTTTTATGACCACATGGGAAATTGAACCCAGGTCTCCTGAGTCATAGTCTATAATTCAATCTGGGTTTTGTCCTAAAATATATACTTATGCATTTTCATGCAAACAATGTATAAGACTGTAAGTTATGGCATCAACCAACATTACATATTTTAGAAAATGCTATTATGGAAGTTAAAATGAGCAATCCATGTCGTTGAAAAAAGCTATTACACAAGTATTTTTGCAAGTTGCTTTTAGTGATTTTGGGAATAACTCTGACTACATTTTAATTTTAAACTAGCAGATTTTGCCCGGCGGTGCCGGGCTGTTTTAAATTGTGTTGGAAGGTTTTTGTTTTATGTTTATGCAAATGAGGTTAGTTTTTAATTGTGGCTTTTTAAATTTTTATTTTTACACATGGGCTGTTATAGACTGTGATTTTTTATTTTTTGTTTTTGGTTTTTAAAAAGAGGAAAGGAAGATATAATTTTTTATAATTATTGTATTCAACCAAATAATGTGTTACTATGTGAATTTTTTAAAATAGTTGTACCTTGGATAATAATTTTTAAAATGTGTAAGAATGTTTTTTTAAAAATCAATGTTTCTATACTGTGTTTAGATTTTTTTTGTTTTTTGAGTGAAAACTTATTTCTTTTTTTTGAATTATTTGTAATTAGTGTGAATATTTTTGAATGTATTGATAACTTATTTCAGTAATTTGGGAATTATTTTTATTATTTTGAATATTTTTGAATGTTTTTTCTCTTGTGGCCTCTGGGTGGAGCTGGTGAGCTTTTCTTGTATTCTACTATTTTTCTCTACTGTCCTCTGGGTGTCGCTTCTTCTTCTGGTAAGTAGTCTCTTCCTTTCCTCAGTTTAGTTCCGGTCGTCATGGAGTGAGGATATCTCCTGGTAAGGTCTCTGGTTTTCTTGGGGGGGGGGGGTTGTTTTGGGTTTGGGGGGGGTGGTTGTGTGTTTTTTATTGTTTGTTTTTGGATGTTTTTGTGTTTTCTTTTTCTCTTTTATTTTTGCTTTTGATTATTTTTGACTGTTTTTGGATTGTGTTTTTGGATGTTTTTGTGTTTACTTTTTTATTTTGGTTTTGATTATTTCTGACTGTTTTTGGATGGTGTTGTTTTGCGTTGGGGTTTTTTCCATGGGCCGGCCTTGGTGGCCAGACCACGGGAATCCCATCGCCGCTTGATGCGGCATGGGGGGGAGGTTTCATTCCCGCAGCCTGGGGGTTTCATACCCGTGGCCTGGCCTCGCTGGCTGGGCCGTGGAATGGCCAGCGCCGGGGTGTGGGTTTCATTCCCGTGGCCTGGCGTCGCTGGTCGGGTCGTGGGATGGGCAGCGCCGTGGGTTTTTTCCTTCCCGTGGCCTGGCCTTGCTGGCCTGGCCGCGGGAAGGCCAGCACCGCTTCTGGCGGCGTGGGGGGGGAGTTATTTCCTGCGGCCTGGCCTCATTGGCCGGGCCACGGAAACTGCAGCGGCGGTTTTTATTTTTCGCGTGCCCGCTTCCTCAGCGTTCTGTGCACTCATGCAGCGCAGGACGCTGAGGCTTGTAGTTTGGCCTTTGTTTTTACCGTTTGTGCAGCGTTTTTTTCCCGGCGGCTTAATTTTGATTGGCCGCGGCGCGTTTCCGAACGTTCCTTTTGCTCGCGCCGCTCAGCCTGATTGGCTCTGGTGCGGCGTGGTGCAAGGAACATTGGGAATTGAAGTTCCCTTTTTTGTTTGCGTCCAGGGGGCTCCTGCCCCACTGGTGCAAAATTCAACCCGACAGTTACCTGCGAACCCCGGTCGGGCGAGTGCACGGAGGTTCAGACGGGGCTAGTGGGGCCTGGCTAAACATGCTTTATCACATTCCAACGGTTAACGCACCATTTTATAGGTATAGATATGCTCATTTTTATAATCAAGCTTTTTCCAAGAGTTATTTAAAATCTTATAAACATTTAGTTCATTATATGCATAACAGAGAGTAAACAAAAAACTCCCAAAAGACAAATAACGCTGAGGCATTTTAAAGACTAACTGCTGTATTTTAATGTTAGCTTTTGTGGATCAAGTCCACTTTGTCAGACATAAAAGACTTCATGGTATCAATGTATACACATCAGGTACAGAGTTTAGAGAATGGCTGGCATAACAGATAAGTATTCAAATCAATGTGTTTTTTTAACAAGTGGTAATACCTGTTATTCAGATTGTGAAGCTTCACCCTTTTGGATTGCAAATGGCTAGTATATGGATGCAAGACAAACATTATGGCATTACACATTGGCTAATGAGTTTACCCTTCAGGCCTAGCATCTATTACAGGAGTTCTCAAGCTGGCGACCGGGTCATGCAACCTCAGACAGCTTCGGGAGCCAATGGCCATTTTACCCTTCCTCCACCACATGGCACTTCCTGGTGTGGTGGAGGCAGTGGTGGGCCACAAGAAATAGTGTCACAGGCTGCATCCGGCCCATGGGCCACAGGTTGAGAATCCTTGCTCCATTGTGTGACTGGCCCAGGCCAAGCACAAAGTTCTTCCTTTGTTCTGAGGTAGCCTGAAGATGTGGATGAGAATTCTACTAGTTTCTGTAAAGGTAGTATAACATATAGCACACAACATATATAGCAGCATATAACTACCTGTTACTTGTGGTATATCAAATCTGATAATGTCCCAGAAACCCTTGACGAATATTCAAACCTTTGAAATGGGTGTCCAGCATATATACAGTATGTACTTTATCTCTGCTGTCTCTCTCTGGATCCTTGCCTTGTAATTTTTCTGTTACAGAATGGCAACTTTCAAGTCTTCTGCACAGTGTCTAGGTAGATTGAAAAGGTTTGAAAACAGGTTTATGCAATCTTTTGCCCAAAATGTCCTATTGCATTCTACATAGGACAAACAGGACAATCTCTGCTCAAAAGAGTTAATGGACAAGAATCAGACATCAGGAATGGCAATAAACAGACATCTGTTTCAAACCGTAACAATCTGCCTGGACACTGTGCACAAGACTTGAATGTTGCCATTCTGGAACAGAAAAATTACAAGACAATATTGTGCCTAGTGTTCATCACTGCTAGCAGGTAGGAACATTGAAAATAAATTTTCCTGACAAGGGGGCAGAAGGCTGCTTACAGTCCTTCAGTATACCCTGCAGCATTAAAAACTGAGTTTCCTGAATGAATGAATGAATGCTGCTGTAGTGTTTTTATTTGTACACTTCATTGGTTTTAATGGTTTTTACAGGGGGTTGATTTTATTTCATTTTAATGATTTTTCTAGTTACATTTATTTTTACTTGTATTTATTGTTTCACAAAGATTACAAGCTCTGTAATGGAAATAAATAAATAATAAATAAAATTGAAATTATCCAGAAATTTATTTTTCATCTTTACTTAGCGCTAGCAAATTATAATTCTCAACAATTATTATGCTGTGAAGTTTCTATAAGAAAATATTTTATATTCACTGTAGTTCTGAGAAATATTTTCCCAGATAAGAAAGATATCAACATGTTGCTACTGCTGAAAGGTTTTTTTTTTTGGAAAGCAAAAAATTAGCAATGACAACTTGGAAGAGCTTTGACTTCACCTAGTTGCAATTTAAAGGGACATTGGATTAGATGCTAAAATCACATTTTTCCAAACATACTGACAATATAGCATCATTCAATATTTTCAATAGCTGTATATATAGTGTATTGTATGTCTGGCCGGACATCCCGCTATGGTAATGGAGTAGACCGTACAGCCAGCAACTCAACACTGAGTGTTGAACGGTGGTGGCAAATAAACTGACTCCCTAAAGGGGCCAACGGCTACGGGCAGATGAGCCCCTTTAGGTGGGGTGATGGTCACCTCAGTGGAGGAAATTCCACTGGAAACCGTCGTATTGGGCCCAATGGCAAAATGAGAGGAGGAGGAACACTGATTCCCAACAGCCATGGAGGTATAAGAGGCCATGGCAGATGGACTGGCTGTGAAAGCGCACCTGGTCCATATCCCCAAGGCTGCGGCAGTCCATTGCAGTCCCGGTGTTAAATCTCGCATGTCTCATTTCATATGTGCCACAGGAGATGGCTCCGTGATCATAGTGTGTGGGTCACTTCATGGCAAGCTGGGTTCCACCTTAAACAAATTCACACCAATGACATTTTTCCTGCTTCAGGAAAAAAATGCTTCTCGGATACGAGTTGCAGCCGACGATGATATAGCGTATTAGTTGCAAAATCTCTGTGAGATGTGCTAAATGGATGCTTTTGAATATCATTCGTACAAGTAGTCCCCTAAAACTGTTTGCCTGGATGTGTCCCTAGTTGACAGGTGAAATACATTGCTTTGGAACAATTTGAGCTTTTATTGCAACAATATTTTCCTTGTGTATGATCATAAAAGCATTGTTTTGGGTCAAGGTTTTGCCTACAATATTGAACTGGCTATTTTAAACACCTAACCAAGTTGAAAGTGATTGCCAGCTCAATCAACAACATGATGCTCCACCTCATTTAAAGCTGGTACAACTTGTTCTTTAGCTTCATGTGCTAAAAGTGGCAATCCACAATAAAAGCATCAACAGCAGTGCATTATTTATCAAGTGAAGTGCTCCACCTTAAGTCTTTCTGGAAGCCTAGATTGCAATACAGTACAAAGGACCCTTCTAGGGTTACTCGGTAATGAGGATGAAAAGATAGACTCTAAAGTATTTTATTTGTTTGTTTCAGAGGTTCAATCTGTCCTATATTCTAGCTTTATAAGGATAACTTCTAGATTTCTGTTAAGAAATCAATTTTCTGCTAATTTTGTTCTACTGATGTCCACACACACACATATATAGGGATATGTAATGTACAGTGGAACCTCAGTTAACAAATGGCTCAGTTAACGGAAATCCATAGAAAATAGTGGTTCGGTTTACAGATTTCCCCCCCAGAACAGATTAATTGGTTTTCAATGCATTCCTATGAGAAACCGTGTTTCAGTTAAAGTATTTTGGTTTTCAATGCATTCCTATGGGAAACTGCACTCAATGCATTCCTATGGGAAATCCGGTTAAAGTAATTTTCGCTGTAAGAAACATCCCGGAGAACGTATTAATTATGTTAACCAAGGTTCCACTGTATAGGAAATCAAATAATAAACTTAGAACTGGAGAGCTGGAAGTGACCCTATGGATCATCTAATCCAGCCCGTCAAGGAGCACATTGGGATATTGAATCCTCAACCTCTGATGCCGTAGTCAAACACATTGTTATTGTTGCTGATGTACTGTCAAATCACTCCTGATGTACAGCAATGCTATGAATTAGTGACCTCCAAACAGTTCTGTCATGAACAGCCCTGCTCATCTCTTGAAACTCAGAGCTGTGGTCTATTTTATTGAGTGAGTTATTCTCATGGCTGGTCTTCTTTTCCTTCAGCTTTTACTAGCATTGCTGACTTTTCCTGTGTGTCCTGTTTTCTTATAGTACACCCAAAGCACAATAGCCTCCGTTTAGTCATTTTAGCTTCTACAAGTAGAACTCAGCTTCATTTGATCTAGAATTCACTTGCTTGTTTCTGAGTATAAGATATCGGTAAAATTCTTCTATAATACCGTATTTCAAATGGATCATTTTCCCCGTCAGCTTTCTTCACTGTGTAACTTTCACATTCACACACAGTAATTGAGAATACTAGGATAGATGAACTTGGCCATAATCGCCATTCCCATACTTACACTTGAGGATCTTTTCTAGTATGTTCATTTCTTCCCTTCTGAATTTCAATGTTTTTCTTTTTAATTTTATTTCATGGCTGCAATTTCCATCTGGATTGATGACTCAACTGAGGTAGAGAAAATCATGAACAGTTTCAATTTCTTCACTGTCTGCATGCATACATTATATCTGATTGAATGTTCAGCTGCAATCCTACTTTTGCACTTTCTTTCACCTTTGCAAGAAGTCATTTCAAGTCACTGCTACTTTCTGCCAACCACATGATATCTTCATATCTTAATATTACTGATGTTTCATTCATGAATTGTCACTACTTCTTCCTGTGACTCTAAAAATATTTTCTATATTATATGTTTTCAATATGGGTTGAACAACAGATAGTGAAATAAAATGCACTCTTGACATCTTTGTGCACAGGAAACCATTCTGTATGCCGTATTCAGTTCAATGTTGCTTCCTGTCCAGAGTTTAGGTTACACAACCAGGACAAGCAAATCTTGTTGTATAACACACACACACACGAAGAAAAAGGAGCAATTTTAAAAAAGCTAACATTAAAATACACACACACACACACACACACACACACACACACACACACACACACACAAAGAAAAAGGAACAATTTTTAAAAAGCTAACATTAAAATACAGTTAGTATTTAAAGTGTCACAACATTTTTTGTCTTTTTATTTTGTTTACTCTCTGATATGCTTTAAAAAGCAGCCTAAAACAGCTACCATTTCAAAGATTACTTCCAGTGTGTTTTCAGTATGCTTTGATCTTGGAAAGCTCATGCTGAAATATATACAGTATGTTAGTCCTTACAGTTAGTTCTTACACGCACTTAGAGGGGGCAGTGGTGGCTTAGTGGTTAAGATGCTGAACTTGACATTTAGAAGGTTGGCAGGTCAGCAGTTCAACTTGAGTGTTGTGTGATGGGGTGTTGTGCGATGGACTAAGCACCCATCATCCGTACCAGATCCTGCTAACATAACAAGAAATTGCAAGAAGATAAATATGTACCGTTTTGGCAGAAAAGTTAAGTGTTCCATGTGCTTGGGTGTATAGTCATGGCTGCCACATGACCACGTAAACATCTGCAGATGCAGACAGCATTGGCTCTTTGTCTATAAACAGAGATGAGCACCAAACCCTAGTCAGATATGACTGGCTTTCAATCAAGGGAGGAGTCCTTACAGTCCCATGACATTTTGATTTTCCCTTCTTTTTCCTTTTTAATTTTGCCAACATGCTCAAACAAATAGACCCTCCCCAACCCCTTGACCCTTGTCAACACTGGAAGTGCATTATTATAATCTATATCTGACAAACTAGAGGCAGGACACAAATATGGAGAAAAAAGTAAATAAATAAATATGGAAAATGGTAAGTTCCTTGGCCGAGGGGTACAAAAATACAATTAACAAGGCTAAAATTTTAAATAAGTTGTTCTGAAAGCACTCCACCAGAAGACATTTCAAAGAAAATAGTGGTACCCCGCATAACGAACGCTTATAACGAAAAATCCATACAATGAAACGTTCGTTAGGCAATCTCAATACCCTGTATAACGAATTTTTTCTCATTATATGGGTTTTTCATTAAGTGGGGTATACCCCGTTTAACGTAAATCCCACATAACAAACATTTTCCCCATTATGCGGAATATTGCCAATTTGATCCGCATAATGAAAAAAAACGCATAACAAAGAGCTTCATGGAACGGAGCTTTTTCGTTATGTGGGGCACTACTGTATGTCAAAGAGGACTGAAATTATGTGCCTTAAGATCCCTGGTGGTGCAGTGATTGAACTGCTGTAATGCAGCCAAAACGTGAGTTCGATCACAAAGTTGATTCAGCCTTCCATCCTTCCGAGGTCATGAGTCCCCTGCTGATATTGTAAGTTTGATCCTGACGTGGTTCAGGTGGACTTCCATCCTTCCAAGGTTGGTAAAATGAGTATCCTGCATGTTGGGGGCAAAATGCTAATTACCTTGTGAACTGCCCTGAGAGTGCACTAAGTGCTCGGGGGTGGTACATAAGTGTTATTGCTATTGCTCCTTTTCTTTCTTTCAGCAATCTAGGATTTATGGGGAAACCTTCCCCTTACACACACAAGCAACGTACACACTTTGTTCCACACATCCTCACAACCAACCAAACACGTCCCTACAAGCAACACACACACACTTTGTTCCACACATCCCTACAACACACACAAACACACAAGTCCTTACAAGCAACACACACACACACACACACACACACACACACACACACACACACACAGAGCTCCACACATCCCTACAACACACACATGTCCCTACAAGCAACACATTTTGTTCCACACATCCCTACAACACACACAAACAAGCAACACACACATTGTTTCACAAATCCCCACAACACACACAAGTCCCTACAAGCAACACACACACACACACACAGCTCCACACATCCCTACAACACACACATCCCTACAAACAACACATTTTGTTCCACACATCCCTACAACACACAAACAAGCAACACACACATTGTTTCACACATCCCCACAACACACACGTCTCTACAAGCAACACACACTTTGTTCCACACATCCCTACAACACACACAAACACACAAGTCCTTACAAGCAACACACACACACTTTGTTCTACACATCCCCACAACGCACACATGTCCCTACAAGCAACACATTTTGCTCCACACATCCCTACAACACACACAAACAAGCAACACACACATTGTTCCACACATCCCCACACACACGTCCCTACAAGGAACACACACACACACATCCCCACAACACACACACACACATCCCTACAGCAACATTATATTCAGGGGCGATGCGAGAAACTGGGCAGCAAAGCCCCGTCATTGCTTCCAACGAGAAAGTCCCGGCCACGGGGCTTTTCGCCAAGCAAGGCAAGGCCAACTGCTGGTCTCTCCCCCACCCCCTCCACCCCCACCCCTGTCGTAGTAGTGCAGAGCAGAGGGAAGGCAGGCAGCCTCCGTGGGCAACACCCCAGCCCCCTCTCTCCCGCCAAGCCTCCCCGCTGAGGATGAGGAAGAAGAGGCGCCTCCTCGACAACTAGGCCGCCGCCGCCGCCAAATGCAGCTAACTGGAAAGATGCCCGCGTCCATTTACCTGCCTCTCGCGCGGCCGCTGACAGGGAGGCGCCCCACTCGCTCCAGTTTCCCGGCGGCGACAGCTGCTGTAGCTACTGCCACGGCGATAAACAGAAGGCGGCTGGAAGCAGGGAAAAAAAATATACAAATAAACCCGAGACGCGCTCGGGCTCGAAGTGGGGCTGGTCTTCTTTACCCAACCCACTTCCCGGGGTCTGTGGCAGACGGACGGGGAGGAGCGGCGGGAAGCGTTTCAGTCCCCATAGGCTGCTGCTCGCCGTTTGTGGATATTTGCAATAGCATAGCAATCACACACTCGTAGACCGCCCCATGGCGCTTAGTGCACTCTCTGGGCGGTTTACAGGTAATTAGCATTTTGCCCCCTCAACATGCTGGGTACTCTTTTTACCCAACCCGGAAGGATGGAAGGCCGGGTCAACCTTGTATCCCGTCAGGATCGAACTCACAATGTTTTGGATGCAGTAGTACAGCAGTTTAATTGGGCTGTGGTGGCAAAGTGGTTAAGATCCTGAGCTTGAGGACTGGAAGGCTGTCAGGTTAGAAGTTCAAGACCTGAGTGCTGCGCCACGGAGTGAGCTCCTGTCATCTATCCCAGCTCCTAGCAGTTTGAAAGCAAGAAATGGCAAGTAGATAAATAGGTACTACTTTAGCAGGAAAGGTAACAGCATTCCGTGCACTCTGGTGCCTAGTCATGCCTGTCATATGTCCTCGGAAATGTCTGTACACACAGACATGACCCTAGAGTCGGATAGGACCGACTTTCAAGCAGTTTAATCACTGCGTCACCAGGGCTCTTTCTGGAGAGGTGCTTCTTTTATTTTTGAAGGAGTCTGTTACGATTATTGGGATAGGATGACCTCTTTCCCATTTAGGAGACCATCCTGAGGGTGAAGCCTTTGTCCTGCTGAAAGGGATGTACAGTAATGGAGTCCTGCACAGAAGCTCATTCTTTCCTCTCCCATATATGTAACCTGGGGCTGGAATCCTGTTGCTTAGTACAATAAATTGTACTAGCACAGGACCATTGAATCAGGGCCTACTCTAACTGTAATGTTCTGTGCTGACAATAGTCACCATTGGAGTAAGCCCCTTGAAATCAATGGCACTTACAGATGAGGTGCTACCTTACAGATGAGGTTGCTACCTAAGGACAACCTCCGGGTTGGAGAGCGTTGCGGGAGGAAATCCTGATACAATGAAAATGCCCAAGCAGAGATACGGTCCAGCCGGCTGCTTGGGGAGAGCTCTCTCGAACCACCCCAACCAGTATCTTTTATTGCCAAAATTCAGCAGCAGATAAGAATACAGGAACAATAGTGCATTCAGTAGAAAGGGAGCAAAATGGGTTGCATAGTGAACAATAGAGAATATTCAGCCGTAGGTTACATTCAGCATACATTGTTTCTAATATTAGGGTACTGTGTGAGAATCATGCAAGCTACAGTACGTGATTAGAGTCCTGATTGGTTAGAGCAACTAAGAGAGCATACTAGCCTCATGAAACCTGCTTGATCAGTCTCTTCATAGACCTTGATTACATGTGTACTGACATTCTTTCAGGGAAAGATTGAAACATAGTAAAGGGATGCAGGACATCTCTCGGGAGAAACTCATAAGCCAAACAGGAGTGTGTGCACTCTCATGAACTTGGTTTATGGTTCATCCCTATCAGGGTCCCACATGCCGCCCCCCTGCCCCCCCAGGACTCCAACAGGAGAGATAGGCAGGATATCTCTCAATGCCATTTCCAGGGAATCCTGAGCAGGTGAAGGCATCTGCTTGGGAATAATCCCCTGAAGCAAATGGTGAGCCACTGTGTGCGACAGAATGCTGGACTGGATGGGCTGAGGCCTGTTCTTATGTTCTTAGGAGACTTACAAAATTACCATTGACACAATGGACCTGCTCTATTGCAGCTGTCTATGTAAGCAACAGAATTACAGTCTGTGGGTATATTTTAAATGCAAAAGATATGCAGAAGATGCCAAAATGTATACTGATTTTAAGAGATGGTATCTATGCCTTAGCTTTTTTTAAGTTGAATTGAATTATGGGTGTATGATGTTTGCTCAAAAGAATTAATGGTAGCGTCACCATGTGACAGACAGGACAGTCAAAGTAATGGCAGAAGCACAGTTGTCTTTCTAGGAACGCAAGTCCATGTTGAAGAGGTACAGTTGAGTTTCCCCCACCCACACCCTCTTGACTTAATACCCCTTGACATCTACCAATGTGGGACCTTAAAGGATGTGGTGTACTGTAGAAAACTGGCCACTGGTGGTTCTTTGGGAAGGAATTGAAACAGTATTTGCAAGCAATACAAATGGACACTTGGGTCAACATTGCTCAAGCAGTAGTTTGTCATAATCAGAAGTGTCTGGACACTGATGGTAACCACTTTGAGCACCTCTTGTAATTGCAGAAGTCAAATGTGACTTATATTCATCTTTTATTGGCATATATTGAGTATTACAATTTTAATACATAGTTTAATATGTGTATGCATTTTGGCCACCTCTGTATACCACTGGAAAAAACTAGGGATATGTCCTATTCAATGGGTGAAATGCATAAATTAGGTAAAATGTGTACTGTATATGTATATGTAGGTCAAATGTTGAAATATGTAAATAAATATGCACAAAGTACACAAATTTAAGTGACTGCAGTTTTTTAACATCTACTAAAGCTAGAGCTTGATCATAGAATTTAATTACTTCATTGTATGTTACTGTCATAATTTTGTTGTGATTTGCATTGTAAATCAGCCATGATTAGCATACAAATGTATCATAAATAAATCTATTTTTTAATGATGTGTTAAAGATAAAACCAAATGTAGTAGTAGGTTAATAATAGTTGACAGTTAACTGTATTTGTTAATCAGCTCTTTTGTTCATATGGTTCCATCTCATGCATGGTCAGACTAGTTAGTGTTGGCGTGCATTCTAGATCAACATGTGCTTCTTAATCAGCAGTGCATAAATAAACTGTTGCAATGTAGAGTGGTCTTAAAATAGTTTTGAGTTTTCTTTTTCAGAATACAGTACAGTACTCCATTTCATACCTATTTTATGATGCCAGTTAGCATTCTATGACAATTGAGCAAGCTGATTCTTCACTGCATTGTTCTGGACTGGAGTCTTTTACCTTTTCTAGCAGTAAGAAGGCCAGATTGTACTGCTCTACAGCTATGGGGAAATGGTCAGCGAGAGGTGTGTGGCCTTCCTGGCAGGGAAAGACAAATCAGTTTTTGTACACCTGCTACTTCAATATCTAATGAATGGGGTTGGCCTGTTTTACTTGCCTTTGTTTCATACTGCGACATTCCATGGGCAGAAAATTATCCTTTTAAAGCAGGGATTCCCAACCTGCGGCCTGTGGCACCATTTCATGTGGCCCCTCACTGCCTCCACCACACCAGGAAGTGCCATGTGGTGGAGGAAGGGCAAAATGGCCGGCCAGCCCCCGAAGCTGTATGAGGGAGCGTGACCCGGCCCCCGGCTTAAAAAGGTTGAGAACTGTTTTAAAGCATCCATACTGGGATTACTGCTGGATGTTACAGAGGGGGGAACTCTGTTGTTTCTGAGTAGTTCTATAGTAAAATGCTATTTTCTGCCCTTTTGTTCCTAACATCAACCACTCAGGGTTTGCTGCTCTTGATAATATAAATTCAATTCTTAGTCTGATGTTTGACTGAAGCTGGCTGTTGTCATTTTTGATTGCATCTGAGAATTATTTCCTGTACTATGAAGCTAAGAATGACTTTGTTGAGGCTATAGCTTTTTTATTTAAACAGTTTTAGTATTTGATGGCAAAGAACATAAAGAGTTCATATATGCTTAATTTAAGCTTTTTCCAGAGCTTCTATCCAATTTATTTTATGAGAACTTTGTGAAACATAGTGTTCTAGAACATCACCACCATCATAATCAAACATTAATTTTTATTATGAAACAATTATGAAACAATGACATTACAATCTAAATGATTGCAAGATGCATTTCTTGTAAAGACTGTAATGATATATGCTATATTTGTTTATCAGTTTCTTCCCTAGTAGATAATTTACCTCATTTTTGCATACAGTATCTGGCACGCAAATCCCGTTTTCATTCATAAAAAATAACCTATGTTATATCTGGAAGATAACAGAGTGTAGAAAAATGACAACATTTTGGGAAATGTTGAATTTTTGCTTCTTAGTACATATCAATCACTTGTTATTCTGTCATATTTTTTCACAAAGGCTGTTGGTTTTGTTTTAAAAATGAGAGATCGTTAAGGGCCCTTTGTGATACTATAATAGTTATTGCTGCTGGAAGGATCTCATGGCTTTGCAGCCCCAATAAGACACATTGCAGGTGCTTTAAAAATAATGGAAAGACTTAGGTCTAGCCTAATTGATGAGATCAATGCTAAACCTGGATAGAGTGTTTTGATATGCAGTATATTGCAAATGAGAACTGTGGTGGCTCAGTGTCATGGTCTCTTCTTCTCATATGTGCCACAGGAGATGGCTCTGTGATCATAGTGTATGCGTCACTTCATGGCAAGCTGGGGTCCAGACCGTCCACCTTAAATTCATGCCAATGTCATTTTTTCCTGCTTCAGGACAAAAAGTAAGGGAAGAAGAGACGACTACGGTGTAACCAAAAGGGAAAGCAGGAGGCAGCCACCCCAAACAAAGGAGTCAATCAAGGAATAAAAATCAAAGCATTTAATATGCAGAATCAGAGCAACCCGGACTAAATCCAAATAGAGCAGCTAAGAAGCGGGATGTACCAGTTAGAAATTCATGCTGTTAGGACTAAGTACTAAATGTGGTGATCAAGGAAACAATGAATGGTACAAATGCGGTAAGTACTAAGTGACCACAACTCAATCATACATCGACTAATAAGTATCCCAGCCAACTCTAAAGGAATACATAGAACGGTAATTATCAATTCTCCAGACCAAAATGTCTATCAAGTTGCAAATACAATCTATACAAAGTGATGATACCCCCAGTGGGTTTAAAAAGTCCAAATAATCAAATGCAAAATGAAAGGTCCGAGATCAAATAGTCCGTAAGGGTCTGTACAATGGATAATCCAAGTGCTACTGCGTGGTACAATCTTCAAATATGACAGAGAGGTAAGTCATGCAGAAAGGTAAGTCAGTCCATATCCTTCTGGTAAAATGGATATTTCGTAGTCCTTTATCAAGACTCTGCAACAGTCAAGCAAAAATACAGATACAGTATACTATAAGCAAAATCTATCATTCTCACACAGCAACAAAAGAACAAATAGATAATAAAAGGGCTACCTGTATAAGTTTGAAAAGACGCGCTCTACAGGACCTTCTTAGTGTAATTTCATGTTAGGTCTGAGCATTATCAGGCAATAGTACATAGTGCTAGATATAGTTTACAGCTGACACGTGCGCACCACCCACACCTGAGACTGAAAATTCGAGAGCCCCACGTTAAAGACACAAGATACAAAAAGGAAACAACCTATATAGTGGCGGGAATCTTTATAAAGCAAACTAAAGAAAGGCTGATAGATCGGAATCGGTATTCAGGCCCTTCGGAGTAACCGTGGAAAATCGGTGGATATAGAAGCCTTCTCATTGTAAAAGAAAACGTTGTTTGTCTAAATTGTAATATTTCCGAGGAGAGAACGTTTCAAGTATTACTACCCGCATATCCAGATGGGAATGTTTTTTATCATGAAAGTGGGCAACCAGTGGGGCTGTTGCAACGTTGTTTCTGATACGGGACTGATGTTCCCCAAGTCTGGTCTTAAGTGGTCTGCACGATTGACCGATGTAAGCGAGTTGACATGAACATACAATCATATAGACGGCATCCCGTGTGTTACAATTAGAAAAGGCAGATAGATGTAGTATAAAATTGCTGCTCGGAATAGTGACCACATTAGTAGTCCACATAAAATGACAGAAAGTACAGTGCCCGCAAGAGTGATGTCCTACTGGAAATCTAGAAGAAGAGAGAGATTTAGGCATGCAGTCTGTTCTAGAAATAATGCCTGCAATGGTCTTGGTTTTACGAAAGCCAATGGTGGGTTTGTCCAAACAGCCAGGAATCGAATCGACTATGTGCCAGTGTCTATTGATGATATTCTTGATTTTCTGAGCTAATGGTGTATAGTCAAGGAACCAATAGATGTTAGACACTGAAGAATTATTTCGTCGCTGGAATAAAGTACCTCTGGGTCTAGATTTCACTTTGATGTAGGCGGATTGGATGATCTGATCGGGATAGCCCCTATGGCGTAAGGCCCGGTGAATATTAGAAGCAGCCAGATGGAAATCAACTTTTAGCTAATCCATGTCTACATGTGCAAGGTAGAAACTTTAGGGGAACCCTCAAAGCAAATAGTTTCAACACATTATCCATACCCCATGAATGCCTTACTGGAAGTATAAGCAAGACCATATGGTTGAGTCGTCGTCTTTTTTTATTTCCTCTTTTACCCCTTTGGGTGTTGAGGGATATACAAGGTTCTAGGGGTTTTCTTGTAACATTTCTTTGATGTTGTTTCTCTATCTTCCTCTGGGTCTGTCTTGTGGTCTTTGTCCTTCTCCTTTCACATTTGCCTTCTATGGTACAGAATTTCAAGACATTCTCTTCAGATGGGCAAACCACTTTATTTGTTGTCTCTATATAGTTTAAGATAGGTTCTATTTCAATTCTTTCCCTTACAATCTCATTCCTGATTTTATCCCTTCTAGTCACTCCAGCAGCCTTCCTCAGACATCTCATTTTGTGATGACCAACTTTCATTTATGTTTTGTTGTAAATGTCCATGTTTGACACCTGTAACATAAGGTGGTAATATTATATGATTGAGGTCAGTGAAGAAATACTACTATTTCCCCTTTGTGAGCAAAGTGAGCAAAATTATTGAAATAGAAAAAAATAAAGGAATCCAATCTTCATTTCACATTATCCTCACACATGACCAAATGCTTAAGATAGCATAAGCACCTCCTGATGATGATGATGATGATGATGATGATGATGATGATGATGATGATGATGATGATGATGATGATGATGATGATAATAATAATAATAATAATAATAATAATAATAATAATAATAATAATAATAATAATAATAATAGGTTTTATTTATATCCCGCTTTCCTGGCATGAGTGCCACTCAAAGCGGCCTACAACATAGGAAAAGGAAAGCTTTCTTCAACAAAAAGAAAGCCTTCTCACAATATATAAAACATTACATAGAAATATCAAACACAGCAAAACAAAATAAATAACAATGCAATTATTCCAAATCAAGCTACACAATACAATATTCAATAGCCATCAAAAATAAGTATTACAAAGCAATACAATCAAAATATAAAAAACCCCTACAGTATGCTATAATATAATAGAACAAATATCTATCCCTACCAGAGCACAGAAATCCAGCCTGCCCCCGCCTTTTAAGTCTCAGGGGGATGGGGGTGAGAGTCCCAGCAGGTGGAGTGGCCAGGGAGGGCCTCTTTGCCCCAGCCGGGGCCAGGATCCATGGCGGTGGCAGCTGGCATCCAGCCTTCCCTCCCGCCTTTTAAGTCCGGGGGAGGGGGGGCCTGAGAGTCCTGGCAGGTGGAGTGGCTGGGGAGGGCCTCTTCGCCCCAGCCGGGGCCAGATCCGTGGTGGTGGCATCTGGTGTCCAGCCTCCCCCCACCTCTTAAGCCTGAGGGGGGGGGGGGGGCGGCGCCTGAGAGTCCCGGCAGGTAGAGTGACCGGGGAGGGCCTCTTCACCCCAGCTGGGGCCATCACCAAAAGGAAGTGTTTGCTTTTAAAGGCAAAAGGAAAACACAGGTGGAGATAATTTAAACATTGTGTCTGTTATTTGTCAACAAGGGGAAAAGTAATATACATTGTTGTAAATATTAGTCACATTTTCTTCTCTGTCATTCACTTCCTAGCCAAAATGTTATCATTGTCAGCACAAGGCTTGCTTTTTGTTTATGGTGAATAATCCATATAACCTGGAAAGAAGCCAGCACTGGATAAGTGGAGACAACCACTATAAACAGAAATATTATTTCTGTACATTATCCCTAGGTGCAGATCCCTGGATGCTAAACTGGCTATAAGAATGGCAAATACAGTGGAACCTCGGTTAACGAAATTAATGCGTTTTCTATGACGCAAAAATTACTTTAACTGACTTTTCCATAGGAATGCATTGAATGCAATTTTCCATAGGAATGCATTGAAAACCAAAATACTTTAACGGAAACGTGGTTTCCCATAGGAATGTATTGAAAACAAATTAATCAATTCCCAAAAAATTCTGTAAACTGACTCACTATTTTCTATGGATTTCCTTTTGTTATGCGATTTTTATGTTGACTGAGCTGTTTGTTAGCCGAGGTTCCACTGTATGAACAATTTTATTTGTTTGTTACTGTTTTCCAAATTTTACCATGCCAAGGCTGACTACAGAGACTTTCTTCCTTGATCAGTGTGATTCTCAGGCTTCCCACAAATACAGGAACATTGACTTGTTCTCCTGAACCTCTTGTCCCTGTCTTTTTTTCACTGTTTGTTCAGTCCAGGACATGGTCAAGTTCTATGTAACTTAGTGCCCCCTCCAATTAATCCTGGGCATGAAAAATGCCCTTCTGTGGGAAAATAGAAACAATGTTGCACAATATGATGTTTCTCTTGCCTTTTCCATTTAAATCTTGCTCAGAAAAGCTATCTTTCATCATAGGAATTTTAATACTCTTATGCAGCTTTGAGATTTCTTCTAAAAATGTGATGAGAATGGGAAATGTTTGCTCCTGTGGGATGGGTCGATGTCCTAGGGACGATGCGGTCCCTGAGGTATCCTGGTCCACTACCATGAAGGGCTTTAGAGGTGACAACCTGCACCTTGAATTTCACCCGGAGACATGTAGGCAGCCAGTGCAGCTCCTGCAGCAGCGGCGAAGCGCGGGCGAAATGACTACACCCCACCACCGCGCGGGCCATCACATTCTGGACCAACTGTAGTCTCCGGATGGTAATCAAGGGCAACCCCTTGTAGAGCACATTTCAATAGTCCAAATGGGAGGTGACCAAGGCATGGGTGACCGTGAACAGGGCCTCCTGATCCAGGAGTGGGTGCAATTGATTAATAACATGCACTTGCCTGAAGGCCTTCCTGGCCATGGCCGCAATCTGCTCCTCGAGCAGAAGCTGCGAGTCTAGGAGGACCCCCAAGTTGCGCACCAGGTCGGATTGGGGCAACGATGCCCCATCCCAAACCAGCGGTGATAACTCCTTATGAGGACTGGCTCCCCTCATCGCAGCCACTCAGTCTTGCTGGGATTCAGCTGTAGTCCATTGTCCCACATCCAGACCCTAACCGCCTCTAGACAACTGGTCAGGACCTTGACTGCATCACTGGGATCACCATGGGCTGAGATATACAACTGAGTATCATCAGCATACTGATGATATCTCACCCCATGGGATCGTATGATCTCACCCAGCGGTTTCATGTAGATGTTAAAGAGTAGGGGCAAGAGGACCGAGCCCTGAGGCAGCCCACATGGGTGCTGTCTTGGACTTGACTCCACACACCCCTACACCACTCAGGAAGGAGGAGAACCAGGACAGCACAGTGCCCCAGATCCCCAATCCCTGGAGCCGGTCCAGAAGGATACCGTAGTTGACGGTATCGAAAGTCGCTGAGAGGTCAAGAAGAGCGAGAATAGAGGGGTATTCTTCATCTTGCTCTTGCCAGAGATCATTAAACAGCGCGACAAATGCAGTCTCCGTACCACAACCCGGCCTGATGCCTGACTGGAAAGGGTCCAGATAATCCACTTCCTCCAGGACCCCCTGGAGCTGCCGTGCCACCACTTTCTCGACAACCTTCCACCAAAAGGGGAGGTTAGAGACAGGGTGGAAATTAGATGGTATATTCAGATCAAGTGATGGTTTTTCAAGGAGGGGGCACACCAGCGCATGTTTGAGTTGTGGTGAGAACATCCCCTCCCTCAGCAAAGCATTGACTACCGCTTGAATCCAACTGTCCATCATGGTCCTGCCCGCTTGCACGAGCCATGCCAGACACGGGTCAAACTCGTAGGCGGGGGCGCGTACACTCCCCAGGATCCTGTCCACTTCATCAGGGTCAATTGGACCAAACTGATCCCAGATAACCTGGCAAGACTGGCTCCTGGCAGTCTGAGACACTCCGGGATCTCCTCTAGCGGCGCTCTAGGAGTCTCTTTACAGGTTTAAGAGATGCCTAGAGTGCTGCTGGCACACCCTTTATATCATACTTGGTTCTTTCCAACCCTTGCCTGCTACACCACTGTGATATCACAGGTGATTTTAGGGTATGGCTATGAGATATCAAGAAACAGGATCCTGCTGATGTGGCAGCCACATATTTAATAGTGTATCAACAAATGTGGCCTCTGAAGCCAGGCCTTAAGCTCTGGGCAGATTTATTTGGATACAGATGATTCTTTGTATAATTTGCTCCTCAACTATTTAGGGCTTTGAAGACTGCTGCTAACACTTGCAATTGTACTGAGAATGTCTGGTGTCGTTATAATAAATGGTGGTGATCTGCCCCTGTTACAAGTACCTCCTTCCCTCACCCTAGGGTACCCTTTTAAGAAAGAAGTATTTCCATGTTTTCTAAAGCTGTACAGCTGTGTGGAGAACAACACTCATGTGTACTGAATTTTTTGAACTGGTTCTTAGCTTGTAACAGCTTGGTATGCTAGATGGTATTTGACTCTCCTGACTCATAGATATTATTTCTAGTTATAGTTCAGTTTGAGAGGAAGAAATGCCATTTGACTCTTTCTGTTTTGAAAATAATACTTTTGGATCACTAAGTTAGAATTAAATCTGATTTGTCAGGTGAGTAATGTTATTATGACAATCATTTCCTCCTTTATCATACAGAAAGAGAATTGTCTTTAACCTAATTACACCAAATAATATTCTTGTCCCAATTTCACATCAATGAGCAATTTAAACTGGTGTTCTGTTCTATTTTCTCCGCAGGAAGTACTTATTCTAGTCAAAATAAGTCAGACGCATGGGATTTATACTGTGGAAAAAAGGGAAAAAGTCAGAATACAATGTGTGAAAATCTGAAGCCTATGGACTGGGCAAATTATTGTAAACAGTTAAAGCAGGGGTTCTCAACCTATGGCGTGTGGGCCAGATCTTGCCCACAGCACCAAATAATCCAGCCCGTGCCCTCTCTCTAGCCCCCGCCGCCACCGGAATCGGCCATGGACTCATTTACAGCCATTGTAAACACATTTACAATGGCCGTAAATGAGTCCACGACCTTCATAAACTCATTTATGACAGCCATAAATGAGTCCGCAGGCATCGTAAATGTGTTTACACCAGCCGCAGACTTATTTACGGCAGCCGTAAATGGCGGGGGTGGGGGACAAGCAGTCTGGCCCCCTCAATTGTTTGAGGGAGCGTGAGCCAGCCTCTGACTTGAAAAGGTTGAGAAGCCCTGAGTTAAAGCAATAAGCACTGGGAGAATTACAGATTTGGCAAATGTCTCACAGTCGATAAACAATACTTGCCATTTAAAAGGGTGCTTTCACATTTAGATATTAGTATGTTGTGGGTTTTAAAAGAAATATTAAGTTGTGGCTTCATTTTAGCTTCTATTTATTGAACATTAATAATTTCCCAAAGCAAGACAGTACCTGTCTGAGCAGTGGCAGTTTGGATGAGCAAGAAGGAGACCCTAAGCAATTCACTTAAGAGCAATTTAAAAATGAAATAAGGTGGATTGATAAGCTGCATCCCTGCACCTCAAGCCAGATCCCAAAGAAGCCTCAGGGATGCCATTTTACCACTCTAAAGGCTAACGAGGGATCCAGTTCGGCCTCTGTGGATCACCCTAATTGCTACCAGTCTATTACTTTCTCCTGAGAAGGACTGCTGACTTGGAAAAATGAACCAGGGCAGAACCACAAGGTGAACAGGTCTAAGATAGAGTATTTCTGTGCAGCAGACCTCCAGACTCCTTAAACAGAAAGAGAAACTACTGCTGTCTAGTTAGATGTTGTGCCCTTTTTAAAGGATGACCAAGAGTCCAAGAGTCTCATGGGCCACATGGTGCTATGGAGCAGACCAACCTTGAATTTTCTAGAACTTTGTGGGAGGAAATTTGATAGAGACTACTTAGTTTTGAGGGATTGCAGTGGCTTAGTGGTTAAGATGCTGAACTCGATGACTGGAAGGTCAGCAGTTTGAGACCTGAGTGCTGCACGATGGAGTGAGCTTCTGTCTCTGTCCCAGCTCCTGGCAACCTAGCAGATCGAAAACAAGAACTAGCAAGTAGATAAATAGGTACCACTTCGGTGGGAAGGTAAACAGCATTCCATGCACTCCGGTGTCTTGTCATGCCTGCCACATGTCCATAGAAACGTCTGCACATGCAGACAGCGCTGGCTCTTTGGCTGTAAATTGAGATGACGAGCACCAAATCCTAGAGTTGGATATGAGTAGCTTTTGAGCAAGGGTGACCTCTACCTTTACCTTACTTTGTTTTTGGGGAAAAGCCCCATCCAGCCCTTGGAACTGTGCTCATTTGGTGGAATATCTGCTTGGGGGAAATGGACACCTCATGAACAAGGTCCTCCTCCCAAGGAGGGTTTCTGGAACAATTCTGGGCCTTAAGGTTTAAAATTGGAGTGTGACCTACTGATTTCTGCCCTGCATGTGCACTCAGTCATCACCAATGAATTCTAGAACAAGAGAAATATACAATATACTGGAGAAGTTGCTATTTGGCATTTAGCACAGAGGTGGGGGAGGATAGAATGGGATGATGGTAAAGATTCCTTCGGGGTCATGGCGGCTTAGTGATTAAGATGCTGAGCATGACAACAAGAATATTGGCAGGTCAGCAGTTTGAGACCCAAGTGCTGCATGACAGAGTGAGCTCCTGTCATCTGTCCCAACTCCTGCCAACCTAGCAGTTCAAAGGCAAGAAATCGCAAGTAGATAAATAGGTACCACCATATCACCGTGCCCTCCATGCTCATACTGGGCCCCATACTGAGCAATCTTATTGGCTCCTCCCCCTCACATGACTAGACACCAAAGTGCATGGAATGCTGTTTACCTTCTCACCAAAGTGGTCCCTATTTATCTACTTGTAATTTCTTGCTTTCGAACTGCTAGGTTGGCAGGAGCTGGGTCAGAGACGGGAGCTTATCATTTAATGCATCTTTTCCCTTATCTTGAGTTCCTTTCCTTCCTCATCCCATGTATTACCTAAACAGGGAATGCTGCCTCCCCTAAATCCTGTGTTTCCACCACGCGCTCGGTCCCACAGAAGGCAGCTCAAAGCCTTCAGCCACACCTCCTCTTCCTCCAACCTACAAAAGTGGCTGGTCTTTCTCAAGTAAGAGGTGCATCACCTTCCTCTTCAATATGAATATGATAGGAGAAGATAGGAAGCATCAGAGACTCTAGAAGTGTTTCTGCAAGGAAGAGTAGATAGTACTGCAACTTGGTCTAAGGCAACTTCCTATTTTCTTATTTTTGCATGTCTGGTTGAACATCAGGTTGCAGATTTGATTAGTGTCACTTTAATGGTAGGTACATTTAGACATACATCTCAGTGTACAGTTGTATTTTGCTTCAACTAGTCATGGGCAAATCCTTTTGAGATTTTTGAATTTCTGGTTAAATATACTTTTTCATAGAAGAGCAGAGACCCACAGAAGATAATTGCTACAACAAGTCTACCCCAGTCCACCCCTTTCTCATTAACTGGCACTCAAAGTCTCAATAACTCACTCTGAAACCTTTGTAGGAGAAAGAATAAAAAAAATTCTTTTCATACTATTACTTGGAATTATAGATGTATGCATCTGCTTTCTTTTCTGCATGCATGCTAGCAACCAACCAACCAAACAACCAAACAAACAAACAAACAAACAAACAAACAGATCGATAGCAACAAAACAATTGATACCAAATGACAAAGAGAGGGAAAGAACAAAGAGAGTGGTTAGGCTCTTTTTGAATTCAGAGGGTGGAAGGAACAATTGGTTAATGTTGGATAGATAGACGGACAGGCATACCATCCCAGAAAAATATCCTTCCCACTACAGGCAGCATGCAAAGTTGTTATAAAATTCTACCAAACCCAAATGACTGAAGGTGATTTCTGGAACAAGCTTTCTTCCACTCTGATATCCAGTTAAAATGACAAGGACATACCTTTAGAAGAAAAGGCATATCAAGCAGCTGTTGGGCCATAGGGATAATTAAGAATTACAGTAATAGGAGGCTTTCTTTCTTTTTTTGCCTCCAGATTTGCTGTCATGCCCTATCTACTGTCACATGGTGGCTCAACATTATTATGTTCCATCCATGATTCTTAATTGACTGGGGTAATGCACTTAAGGAAGGAAGGAAGGAAGGAAGGAAGAAATATTTAAAAATTTGCTGCAGCAGCAGAAAATCAGAACTATAAGTAGCTGCAAAGCCATTATGGTGAGGATTTATGACTTTTCTTAAGCAGCTCTTTCACACCCTTTAAAAGTCCACTTTTCATCTCAAAATTGAAATCTTGAGTACTGTATATTTGTTGCCGCAGGAAAGTATTCATGGGTTATGGATCCTGGGGAATAGACCAATGTTACCCCTGCTTACCACCAGAGGGAGTGGTTAGAAAAGAACCAGGTAAATATCAACAGAAGGAGTGGAGCTGCTTGATTTGAAGAAAACAAAATAATAAAAAGAGAGCTTAGGCTATAATCCTTTTTTTTGTATTCCAGTGCACTTGAGAATAAAGATTCTTTCTCAGCTATGAAACATGAAGAAACTGACTGAATTCATGATCAAAATCTTGACCTTAGGCCTAAATTATTCAGCAAAGCGATTCACCAAGGCAAATGTGCTTTGTAGCTGCCTCACTATATTGTGTTTTGAAAGTACACTTTCTGAGCTATGCAACAACTCTAGCTATGCATTCAAAACAAGAATAGCGCAAAGTCATCAATGCTGGTAATCAAAAGCTCTGTACAGGAAGGAAACATGTACTGTACTCAGTAATAGAAACTGAAGAGAATGTAGCATATCCCTATTTAAAAAGAACAAGCCAATCAGTAGTTTGAAACATGGCTCATTCGTGTCCTTCTCTTGTTGATATGATTGGTGGGGATCACAAGGATTTGGACTGATTTCAAGCCTCTAAGGATTGCAGCTTGAGTTTGATGGCTTTATACAATTTCTCTTAAAAATTAGCTAACTTCTGCTCTATCTGTGCCTATAACTAAATTCTCTGTACTTGACTGTGTTGTTCTTAAGGTTCTGAGGGTCATTTCCTTCCTCTTCAAAACTTTGGAAAGGTATTCTCTATGAGCTGTATCGCTTATTCCCAAACCTTGGAGATTACTTTTTTCCACTTTAAACCAGGGGTTCCCAACCTTTTCAAGCCAGGGGCCAGGTCATGCTCTCTCAGTCAGCTTTGAGGCCTGGATGGTCATCTCATCCTGCCTGCACGATGAGGGTAGCCATTTTGTCGCAACAGTGTCAAAGGGGGTGGCCACTTTTATTCTTGAATGCCCTTGGAGGGGTGGGGAGGCCACATGAAATGGTGCTGTGGGTCGAATCCGGCCCATGGCCTTAGGTTGGGAACCCCTGCTTTAAACAAAATGCCCTTGTGGCTTGTTTTAAGCATTTCAGAAACAGGAAGTTTCTTTGCTGTTTTTTTATCTATTAAAAGCTGCTAAGCTATTTGTTCCTTGTGGCTCCCACAATAAACATATTACTGGGAGGGTTAGATTTTACCTGAGTTTCTCCTATCAGCTAGTCTGTCTTCCAAGGTGTTATTTTAAAATGATGTGTCAGATTAACCCGTCAGTCCAGATCAAACTCCTCCTCTTTCCCTTTATTCACATTATTTTTCTCTTCCTTTCCTTTTATTGGCTATTTTACAGGTGAAATTTGGAAAATTCAGTTCAGTAATGCAACTTAAAAGGTGAAACAAATATATGAGACTAGCAGGGGTACCTGGCGTTGCCCGGGTGGGTGAGTGGGGACCAAACCCAGGCTGAGGAGAGACCCGGGCCCATTCCCCCCCCTGGCCTGCACCCCTGCTGCTTTACCTTTTTGTTTGCTGTCATCACCCTCATGATGGTGCCGGTGGCCTAGGCCTCGCCGGGTGCCGCATTGCCGCAGGTGTCCCCAACACCGGACAGGCCTGGAGGTGGTTCCGGGGGCTACTCCCCACAGTGCTGGGCTGCATAGACAGCACGGCCTGGTGCCCAGGCAGGGCAGGCTGAGGGCCAGTGGCCAGCGGCAGCCTCCCCAGCGACTACAGTCAGCAGGCAGCCATCGCAGCCCGGTTCCCCCAGTGTCCCGAGGGTTACCTCAAGTGGAAGGGAGAAACCATTTTGGGGGACTGAGCAGAGGATGGGGCTGGGCTGCTGCCTTCCACAACCGCGAGGCCTGTGGAAGGTGGTGGCCCGGTCCAGTCCTCCGACTGCCCTCCAGCTGTGGGTTCTCCCTTCCCCCTGAGGCACACCTCAGTGCGGAGGAGCCAGGCCGCATTGGCTGCCCGCCGACAGTAGTCACTGGGGTGGCGACACCCGTAATGGCCGCCTGGAATGGCGGGTGGCTTTGGCACATGCACGGAATTTTGCATATGTGCCACAGCCAGGAACATCAGGGAGGGTTAGGCACGTTCATGGTTTTTTGCACATGCGCAGTCACCTCACCTGGTTGTTTCTGGTGGCTGGTGGGGGCCTTTGCAGCCTGTTTTTGGGGAGAAAAAGCAAGGGGAAAACCCCAAACAGGGCTGATTGTGATGTCATCACCAGAGGTCAACCAATCCCTGGCTGACCAGGTCTGAGCCTCCATGACATCATCATCATTATCATCATTCCCCCATTCAGTTGCCACAGCAACCCAGTTAATGATGATGTTGTTGTGGTTGAGCTCTGGTGATGACATCACAATCACCCCTGGTTGGCTTTTTTCCCTTGCTTTTTCTCCTGTCAGTGATGGCGTCTCCTTTGGCCAAGGGGTGGAGCCATGTGATGTCATGGAGCCCCAGACCTGGTCAGCTGGGGATTTGTTGAGCTCTGGTGATGACATCACAATTCCCCCGGTTGGCTTTTTCCCCTTGCATTTTCTCCTCTGTGTGTGTGTGTATGGCTTACAGCTTATGAAAACAACCAGAGATCATCTACCACTGCCAGCTGTGGGAAGCTGTATTGATTTGCATGATGATGTCATTCTGATTTAATCACTCAATGACTCTGTATCTGGTGTATATAAGCTCAAGCCTTACTATTTCATTCCTATGTCTGATGAAGCGGACTTGCTCCACAAAAACTCACATTAAAAATATAGCAGTTAGTCTTTAAAGTGCTGTAGTGTTTTTGTTTTTGCTTCCTGATAGACCAAAACATGACTGCCTGTATGGAATTTCCCCCAACAGACCATAAGACTTACCATATTCGTTTGGAAATAGTCTGGTTTGCCAATACCTGCATTTTTACACATTTACACATTTCTTGAATGAGGAATATAAAGAGATTGGATGGGGCAATGATTTTAAACTGAATCAAAGCTTTTTGCCACCTCTATAGATCTTTTTTTAAATAAAAAAATAGAATTCCCTACCTCTTGGTCCATTGATAGCTGAAGGACTGCAGTGTGTTTGCTCTAGCAAATTCCATTTTCAAAAGCTCTTCCTTCCAGAAGCTGTACAGTACTTCGAAAAAGTGTTTTAGAACAACCTCCTGCCACTTGTAGGCACTGAATATGCCAGCTGCCTTTTGGGTGTTTACATCATTTTTATGAAGACTCTTGCTAATGTGTTTGCAAATGAGAGCTACCGTGCCTGTGCTCATTTTTTCTGCTCGTGAATATCAAAGCTTCTTGAAATACAAAGCTAATAAGTTAACCCAACCTCTTTATTGCTCTGGAATATCACAATAGAGATGTTCTTATCTATACCTATAAGAAGGAGGTTGTGTGGTACGTGTCTGGCATACGTGGCCACACCCGGCCCAACCATCCTGTACCAAGCTGCCCACACTTACCTTAAAACTGAAGTCCACGGCTTTGGTGGGGTTCTGGGGAGGAAGGGGAGCCCCTCTTCCCCCCGGTACCTCGGTGATGAAGGCCAGAGCCAGCCTCGCCACAGCTTCAGTGGGATAGCGGGAAGCAGAGGGGGAGCCCATCTTATCCCCGCAACCTGCTGCTTCCCTCAGGGAGACAAAGGTCGAGAACGGCGCTCCATTCTCTGCCATTGCCTCCCAGAGGGAAACAAGCCCCTTCCACAGGGGACGGGGGACGAAGGCACCAGTGCCTTCGGCCCCTTCGGCTCTCGTGGAAGTGGCTCGCTTCCCTCCGGGAGGCGAAGGCAGAGAACATAGTGCCATTCTCAGCCTTTGCTTCCCGGGGAAGTGGCTCACTTCCCTCGGTGGGTGGGGGACAAAGGCAGCAGTGCCTTTGTCCCCCTCCCATAGAGGGAAGTGAGCCACTTCCCCGGGAAGCAAAGGCTGAGAATGGCACTCTGTTCTCTGCCTTCGCCTCCCGGAGGGAAGCGAGCCACTTCCACGAGAGCCGGGGGCCAAAGGCACTGGTGCCTTTGTCCCCCACCCACTGAGGGAAGCGAGCCAATTCCCTGGGAAGCAAAGGCTGAGAATGGCACTCCGTTCTCTGCCTTCGCCTCCTGGAGGAAAGCGATCCCCTTCCACAGGGGCTGAAGGCACTGGTGCCTTCGTCCCCCACCCACCGAGGGAAGCGAGCCACTTCCCCGGGAAGCAAAGGCCAAGAACGGCGCTACGTTCTCTGCCTTTGCCTCCTGGAGGGAAGCGGGCTCCTTCCACATTTGGCCCTTGCCTGTCAGAGAAGGGGCTTGCTTTCTCCGAGCTCCAACAGACAAGGGTCAAATGCGGAGCACCACTCCCCCCTCTCTCACTCACTCACTCACTCACACACACACACACGCACACACCGGGCACCCCTGCTTTGCTGGGCCGTTATTATCTGTGCATTGGTGGTTGAGGTGGTATTGGGGTGTGCCAAAGACATCATGATTTCCTTGAAGGAGCTGACACTACAGGCTTAACCATGAAGGCAGTCAGAATGCTCCCTCCCTCGCCTCCGAGCACCGTCACTGTCGTAGGAAGAGAAAGGGCCACTGGGACTTTGGGATGGCCGAAGAGGATGATGATGTCCGTCGCCACCGCCCTGAGGCTTCGTTACCTTCCCCGCTGACTTACCTGCTTGACTTCAGCCCTGTCATCGCCAGAGGAGGAGGATTGAGGCAGTTGCGGCCGCTCAGCGGTCTGAGGACGCTTTTGCCTGCCTAGTCCCGGGCCCCACCTGCCCATAGGAGGACTTTGTTGTTCCATTTGTTGCTGGGTTGGTGATTCAAATTTTATATATTGTATTGTCATATACTTTGTATGTTGAATCTGCATATTGTAACATTGTGAATTTATTGTGGATATGGCATGATTTTTTTTAATATAGCGTTGAGGTGGAACCTGTTATTAACTGTAATTACATACTCCGTGTTTCTGTTTATATTTTTGTTCCTTATTTTTTGGTAGTATATTGTGATATTTGTTATTGTATAATGCATTTATTTGTTCCTGATATTGTATATGATTGTAAGCCGCTTTGGGGATATGATATTGATATTGTTTTGTATTGACAAATTGTTATTGATTTGATTACTGTATCCTATTGCATAGTTTTTTTAATTGTATTGCTATTCTCTGTTATATTTGGATTATTGTACCTTTATATGTTACTAGCAAGGGTTGCCCGGCGTTGCCGGGCTTTTTTCTCCGTGTGTTTTAATAAAAAATGAACCAATTTTATTTTTGCAATAGTTTTAAATTGTGTTGGAAGGTTAAATTGTGTTAATGTTTTTAAAAAATTGCTTAGTCTGTAATGTTAATTTTTTAAATGTTTATTTATGTAAAAAATTTTTGGCTTGGCTGTTATTAACTGGGATCTGTTTTTTTGTTTTTTTTTAGGATTAATAAAAGAAGAAAGTATGATATAATTTTTTCAAATTGTTTTATGTAAGTGAATAATGTTTTTTTTGAATTTTTTTAATTAGTTGTACCGTAGGTCATAATTTTAATAATGTAACAGTAAATGTTTTTTACATTCAATGTTTGTGTGTTTTTGAATTGTTTTTACTATTGTGGCCAGCAGGTGGTGCTGGTATGGGTTATTGTATTTTGACTTTTTTTTCTCTCCTGGCCTCTGGGTGGAGCTTCTTCTGGTAAGTAGTCTCTTTCTGTATTCATTTCTTTTTCAGTCCTGGTTGAGGTAGCACATCTTTTGGTAAGTTTGCTTGTTTTCTTTGCTTTGTGTGTGTGTGTGTGTGTGTGTGTGGGCGGGGTGGGTGGGTTGGAATTTGTATTTTTTGTCTGTTTGTTTTGTTTTTGATTGTGTCTTTGTTTACTTCCTATTGTTTTTGGTGGTTTTGTTTTTGTGTATTTTTGGATGTGTTTGACTGTTTTTAGTAATTTTTTTAAAAAATAGTTATTTATTTGGTGGTGGGGAAGGGATGTGGTCATTGGGGGTTAGGAAGGGTGGGCTAGGTGGTGGGGAGAGGGGCATGGTCGTTGGGGGTTAGGAAGGGTGGGTTAGGTAGTGGGGAGGGGGCATGGTTGTTGGGGGTTAGGAAGGGGGGCTGAGGGGGGGCCGTGGTCGTTGGGGTTAGGAATGGTGGGCTCGGTGGTGGGGAGGGGGGCTTTAGTGTGTTATGGTGCTTTGATTGTGTGAAGTCGTGAAAGTAGATCGGGTTTCCCCTTTAATATCAGTGGGTGGGGGTTGCGATCCCCCTCTCCGCTGGCTACCCTAGGGTTGGGAGGTTTGTGGGGAGAAAAGGAGTATATTGCCCCAACCCTTCTGGAAACAAAAGATCAGGCAGAGAGGATTGAATTCCCACCCACCCCCTCCTTAAAACAACTCCGTTTTTAAAGAGAAGAAAAGATGGAGTTGTTTTAAGGAGGGGGGGTGGGGGATCGATCCTCTCTGCCTGATCTTTTGTTTCCAGAAGGGTTGGGGCAATATACTCCTTTTCTCCCCACAAACCTCCCAACCCTAGGGTAGCCAGCGGAGAGGGGGATTGCAACCCCCCACCCACTGATGTTAAAGGGGAAACTCCAGTCGGGACCTTCAGGCGCTGTTGGTGAGGGAAAGAAAGCCAGCTGGTGTGTGCTTGGCTGTGAAGCGGTGAGTTGTTTTTCGTTGGGGGTTAGGAAGGGTGGGCTAGGTGGTGGGGAGGGGGGGCGTGGTTGTTGGGGTTAGGAAGGGTGGGCTCGGTGGTGGGGAGGGGGGCTTTAGTGTGTTATGGTGCTTTGATTGTGTGAAGTCGTGAAAGTAGATCATGTTTCCCCTTTAATATCAGTGGGTGGGGGTTGCGATCCCCCTCTCCGCTGGCTACCCTAGGGTTGGGATGTTTGTGGGGAGAAAAGGTGTATATTGCCCCAACACTTGTGTACACAGAGGAACAGGCAGACTGGATCGAATCCCCACCCCCCTCCTTAAAACAACTCCGTTTTTAAAGAGAAGAAAAGACGGAGTTGTTTTAAGGAGGCGGGGTGGGGGATCGATCCTCTCTGCCTGATCTTTTGTTTCCAGAAGGGTTGGGGCAATATACTCCTTTTCTCCCCACAAACCTCCCAACCCTAGGGTAGCCAGCGGAGAGGGGTATCACAACCCCCACCCACTGATATTAAAGGGGAAACTCCAGTCGGGAGCTTCAGGCGCCGCGGGTGAGGGAAAGAAAGCCGGCTGGTGTGTGCTTGGCTGTGATTTGTTTTTCTTTTTCATTTTTCGGGCGCCGGTTTCCTCAGCGCTCTGCGCGCTCATGGCACGCAGGACGCTGGGGCTTGTAGTTATGGGTTGCTGTTTTGTGTTTGTGCTGCGTTTTTTTAAAATGCTTTTCTTTCGATTGGCTGCGGCGCGTTTCCGAATGCTGCACCGTGCGAGAGCCTCTCAGCCTGATTGGTTCTGGCGCGGTGCGGCGCAAGGAATGTTGGGAAGTGAAGTTGTTTCCCTTTCTTTGCGTTTGTGGGGCTGTTGCCCCACTGCCGGTTTTTTCAATCCTTCGTTGACCTGCGTACCCAGATCGGCCGTGTGCACGAAGGGTGAGTGCAGGCAAGTAGGGCGAGGCACAGCAACCTATGGCCAGTTCCAACGGTTAACCCTTGGATTTATAGGTTAAGATTGTATCTTACTGTATTTATTGTATGCTTTGTATTTATATGTAATTTTGTTGGGAGCCGCTTTGAGTTGCCTTTGGACAAGAAAAGCGGTATACAAATTACAAATACAAAAACAAATGCAACCATTGTGATCCAGAGGCAGTCCTCAATTAGTCAAAGAGGCTCCCTCCCAGGTAAATGTGTGTGGCACTGCAGGCTTTGGGGGCATCATATGTAGTAACCAGCTGCTATAATTAAAGTATTATGATTTGTAATAATCATTAATTGCATGTCATCAAGTAAATTCTGAATAATGGACATGCTTTCCAGAGTTTTCCAGGTACGGAATACATGGAAATGGTTTACCCTTCCCTTTTTCTGGGGGTGCCCTGGAACTGTACATCTTGCCCAAGGTCTCATAGGTTGGCTCTTTTCACAGGAAGAACATTGAACTTCCAAACTCTGGCTTTGGAACCAGATGCCTAAAGCATTGAGCTATCCAGCCAGCATATTGATTTTTTTGCACTTTATATAATTCATTGAGAAGGGTTTGTGATTTGTTTTTATAGTTGCCCCAAGGAAATGTTTTTTGACTTCAAATGCTCTGATTGATCACTAATAAATAGGGTTGATTTTTGTGGATCTATCAGGATCTCTTGCTTCTTTCTCTTATGGCTTGTTAACTCCCCTCTTTTATACTCTGCTTCTTTTCTGGCAGTGATTCACTGAAATGTAATTAAGCATGTCAAAACAGATTTGTAGAATAATTAAACCAACTGAATTTGCAAGTAATGTTTCCATGCATATCTTTGTCATATGCATTTGGTTTTGTGTACTGTACCTGAGGAATATGAAATGTATGTGATCCCCACTGCTGAAACCAATATAATGCAGGAAATCTATTATGTTGTTTTAAAGAAAACACAGATGTTTTGCTTTTAATATTATATACTTATAAAATTATAGATTAAATATTTAGAAAACAAAGACAGATTGCACTGGCAGATTAATATGTCTCACAATCTGCAGTTGTGTGTGTATGCATCTGTTATAAACTGCCTTCAATGTACTGAGCAGTGGATACAACCAAAAATTGGAGATTCCACAATAACATGTCTAGATTTATATACTGTAGTATAAAATGTTCATCTCCAGCCAGTAATTTTATGTATGATTATTATTTTGAAGAAGATTCTTGTATATACAGTATATTCTTTTGTATTTTGAGATTTTCTTCTTGTTCACCAGTTAATGCTCTAATCACTTGATGTTTTTAAGATTTCTTCAAAGCACTATTACAAGAACCCTTCAAATGAACTAGCAACAGAGTACTGTATAATGATTTTCAGTATCTGCTGCCTGGATATATTCACACTAAACTGATAGGTAAAAAAAAAAAAGCTAAAGGAGAGCCATCAGCAGTAAGAACTGTAGCACTGTGTGTAATATCCACTGTCCCCTGCAAGACATATAATCACAGCTTTGCTCTTCACTGTTTCCACAGCCTCCCCTGTGTTGATTGCCTGTGATGTCCACACACTCCACAGGAGTTATTTGTTACATCCAGTTAACAACTTGTTCCCTCCTACTTGTTTTCTAGTGTTCTACAGTGAGTGCTTGTTTTCTGGATGCCAGAAGAGAAAGGAAACATTAAAAAGCAAATAGAGGGAAGGAAAAATCTCACCAGATCCTAGGATAAATCAATGGCAGTACATTTAGGATGTAACCATAACACCCAACCATGACAGCAAATGTCTTGATATTGGCTTGAATAATGACATGAGAGAAACTATTCAGTAAGTGGCATTTTCTCTCTTCTTATAGTGTGCGCACATGCACACACTTACACACTTGCTAAATTACTCTTGATGGTTTCAAAGTCCCCGGGAGAGGTGTGGCTTGTAGTGCTGGGGCAGGGGAGAGAGATTTGGAGTGAATCAGGATAAAGTTTTTCTGCTTTGCCATGGGTCCAAATCATCCTTTCATAAATGTGCAACTACAACTACCACAACTTTTCTTGTGCAGCAGTTTTATTTTCCTAGAATACCTTATGCAGCCTCCTAGTCATTTCCAACACTCTGCATTAGAGAGAACTGATGCAGAGAGAATGATTTGACCACACAATCCACAGCAAAGTTGAGATTTGAATCACAGACTTTTCTTATCACTCATGCTTTTAGACACTGCTCCAATTCTCAAAAAAATCTAACCTGCATTACACTCAGTAAGGGAGATCGTAACCACACCAGTCATAAAAATAACAAGGTAAATTAGAGTTCTCTCAAAGTTGTTGTAGAGCAAGGGTGCCCAATTTTTTTGGGCCACAGGCCGGTCTCGTGGTTCAGTGGGCCGGTCACGCGGTTCCTCCCACTGGAAGTGGAAGCAATCTGTTTTGCAACAGGATGAGATAGATTTTTATGCTGCCATTGTATCTGCTTAAACCAAGGGTGCCCAAACTACAGCCTGTGGGCCAGATCCAGCCCATAGTGCCAATTCATCCAGTCTGCGCCACCTTGCCACTCCTGGAAGAGGAAGTAAAACATGCTCACATAAGCGCATTTTACTTCTGCTTCCGGGAGCAGCAAGAATGGCACGGGCCAGATGAATTGGCATCAGGGGCCAGATCTGACCCATGGGCCATAGTTTGGGCACCTTTGTTGTAGAGTAGACATTAGCCCTAGGCAAGTATAAACCCTCTGAAGTTCGTGGCCCGTATCCCTCACTGAATCTTGGTCAAGAGTTCTTGGCCGCCAGTTTGTCAGTTGACTGGGGCATAGAATACTGTGAGGGACAGGGACTTTCCTAGTGAGGAAGGCTAGCCAAAGGAAGAGGAACTATTGGAATGGGGTAGTATCTGGAGGCACAGAGAAGCTTCTGGAATAAAAGGGATGGAGGAACCAGTGGGCTTCAGTAAGGCTTTGGAAGACATAGTGTGACAATAGGTTCCCCAGAGCCTAAAGACACCGCACATTTTTATTATTATTTTAACTGATCCAATAAAGCTATCACCTTCCTCCTGCATTTTTTGCATTCTTTACAAGCTAAAGAGAATAAGCCTAAGAAGTTGTCTTGCTAGGGTGAACAAGAGCAGCAGGAACATTGCCACAGAGACCTCATTGCTAGACTTGGTCATGGGGATCTATTTTTCATAAATGCCCTGAGTCAGTATAAGCTGATTGCTCTGCAGCCTGGCCTCACTGCAAAAGATATGGACTGATTCTAAGCATGAAATACCTCTGGGGTGGTGAATTGACCAACCTTGATTGCTGAGCTATTTACTAGAGAATGTTAACAACTCAGTGAAGAAACTGAGGGTCGAAGTTCAGAGTTATAGTATTAAGACTTTAGGTTCACTGAACACACAATAGAGTTTGTTTCTGTTTGCACAGTACATTGTTTGATTATCTCCTTGAGAAGTTAGAAGAAAACAGGTGTTACAGCAGGTAAGCATAAAAATGTGGTTCTAGGGCAAAATCCTGTTATTCTCAACTACACTAGAACTATTGAATGAGTGACTGAAGTATGAAGACAACTTTTCTAGTAAGTCTCATGTATTGATTTGAAAGTACTGTAATAATTGATTTTAGCCATTGATCTTTTATGTAAACAAATCAAAATCCACTATTAAACGAATACTTCAGTTTTTCAAAAATTCCACCACAAAAGCCAGACGATTAAGAACAACAACTATAAATGAAGTTATTAGTATATACTGAAATAAAACAGATTCTGTATTTACTCTGGAAAAGGTGCAGATGAAGAAATAGGTCTGGCCAGATTATCCTGCTATGGTAATAGAGTAGACCCTACTGCCAGCGATTCAATGCTGATCGTCAGGTGGCAGTTAACTAACCTGTAGGAAACCGGCAAACCACGCCATAAAACTTGCCAAGAGAACCCTATTGACCAAAACAAAAGGCAAAACAAAGTGGTTGTCTGATGAGGTTCTTAAAATAGCAGAGGAAAGAAGGAACGCAAAAGTCAAAGGAGAAAGGAAAAAATACAATCATTTGAACACAGAATTTCAAAGAAAAGCAAGGAGAGATAAGGAAAACTACCTAAAAGAACAATGCAAAGAAATGGAGGAAAACAACAAAAGATGCAGAACCAGAGATCTTTTCAAAAAAAAATCGGGGAAATCAAGGGAACATTTAAAGCAAAAATGACCATGATAAGAGACAAAGACGGAAAGGAGATAGCTGATGCAGAAGAGATTAAGAAAAGATGGAAAGAGTACACAGAGGAACTCTACAAAAAGGACCTCAACACTCCTGATAATTACAATGATGAAAAAATTGAACTTGAGCCAGACATCCTGGAGAGCGAAGTCATAAAGGCCCTAAAGAGCGCTGCAAACAACAAAGCTAGTGGAGATGATGGTATCCCAGTTGAATTTTTCAAAGCTCTAAAAGATGATGGTGCCAAACTACTGCATTCAATATGCCAGCAGATTTGGAAAACAAAACAATGGCCACAGGATTGGAAAAGATCAGTATACGTCCCAATCCCAAAAAAGGGCAATGCCAAAGAATGTTCAAATTATCGAACAATCGCGCTCATCCCACATGCCAGCAAGGTGATGCTCAAGATAATACAGGATAGACTTCAGCAGCATGTGGAGAGAGAATTACCAGAGGTGCAGGCTGGTTTCAGAAGAGGCAGGGGGACTAGAGACCACATCGCCAACATACGCTGGATCATGGAGAAAACAAAGGAATACCAGAAACAAGTTTACTTTTGTTTTATTGACTACACTAAGGCATTTGACTGTGTGGACCACAACAAGATGTGGCAAGTAATTAAAGAGATGGGAATACCAGAGCACCTCATATGCCTCCTGAGAAATCTCTACATGAACCAAGAAGCAACAGTTAGGACAGAACATGGAAAAACAGAGTGGTTTGGAATAGGAAAAGGATTAAGACAAGGTTGCATTTTGTCACAATGCATATTCAACTTATACACAGAGCACATAATGTGCAATGCAGGGATGGAGGAATCAAAATATGGGATTAAAATTGCTGGGAGAAACATCAACAATCTGAGATATGCAGACGACACCACCCTGATGGCAGAAAGTGAGGAAGACTTTAAAAAATCTCTTGATTGGGCTGAAGGAGGAGAGTCCAAAAGCTGGCTTGAGACTCAATATCAAGAAAACCAAGATAATGGCAACAGGTCCGATCAGTTCATGGAAAATAGATGGGGAAGAAGTAGAAGCAGTGACACATTTTACATTCTTATGAACAAAGATCACTGCAGATGGGGATTGCAGCCATGAAATAAAAAGGCGACTGATTCTTGGGAGACAAGCTATGAGAAACCTGGGGAACATAGTGAAAAGTAGAGACATCACATTGCAAACAAAAATTAGAATAGTCAAAGCAATGGTATTCCCAGTGGTAATGTATGGATGCGAGAGCTGGACAATTAGGAAGGCTGAATGCGGAAGAATAGATGCCTTTGAAATGTGGTGTTGGAGGAGAGTTTTGAGAGTCCCCTGGACAACGAGGAGAACAAATAGGTCAATCTTAGAAGAAATCAACCCTGACTGCTCATTGGAAGGTCAAATAGTAAAGATGAAGCTAAAGTACTTTGGGCATCAAATGAGAAGGGAGGACTCACTTGAGAAGGCCTTGATGTTGGGAAAGGTGGAGGGCAAAAGAAGAAGGGAGAGGCCAAAGTTGAGATGGCTAGATGGTATTGTAGACACAGTGGGCACAGAACTGGGAGTGCTGAGGGGGATGGTGAAGGACAGAGGCGCCTGGAGAACAATGGTCCATAGGGTTGCAAAGGGTCGGAATCGACTGTGCGACTGAACAACAACAACCACCCTGAGGACTAACAGCCTTGGGGGGCCAAGTCCACAGGGAAGGGTGATGGTCCTCAAGTGGATTAAATCCTATTTGTATCCATCTTGATGGAGGGCAGCAGCTTCATCAGTCCTAGCCTGGGCCTGAGGAGGACTTTAGTGACTCACGGAACTGGATCAGTGGTACGGGTGTCACACTGTGATGTAGAAGGCAAATGGAAGACCACTGCATTATAATGTTCCCAGGACAATCTTCATGGTTGATCGCCTTGAGGATCACCAATATTCGGAATTGGATATGGCACTAGAAGAAGAAGTAGAAATGGGCTTGTGTGTCACCTTTCCAGTACACACAAGACTCCTTTGATTACTAATATGTTATAGGATCCTTTGTGAGTACTTTGCTACTGAAGGAAAAGGGATATATCTGTTCGTTTTCAATATATAGCAGAATGCCACAGGGCACCCTATCTAATTTGGTGCTTTCCAGATATGTTGAACTAAATGGGAGTTCCAGAACTCTGTGACAGATTCTTCCTTACATTTTGCATTATGATAAACTGCTTCTGCATATTCTCTACCTAGAAAACCCTGGAAAGGGTTGCCATAAATCAGAATTGACTTGATGGCATATAATTACTACTATTATGATAGATGTAATCTTTTCTTTATGAAACTATTGGAAAACATCATTAAAAATCCTAATGTTCTATCTCTCTGCTGTTTTATTGCTTTGCTTAAATGAGATACCTATGTTGTTTGTTTTGGCACTTTTATAGATGAAGCACACTAATCTCCTGAACTTTTAAACAGTGGAATTCAGAATTGTTTTTCTTTCCTTTTAATAAGGCCTAAAAATAAAACGCTTTCACATATTGGCC